>JAWQUS010000013.1:7610000-8860000 GCA_036365455.1 Macrosoma leucophasiata
TCAACATTATTCTTTGTTTGACAAAAATGGATCATACGGTCACCAAAACAGTTACACATTTTAATCCCAAAAAATACACCCGCCCGTTTCGGGTCAAACGGTTACCTAAAACTGGGTCAAAAGCCCGACCCAATTTTACTGAATAAGTCAAAACCATTGGGTCAGAAAAACTAGTTTTATTTAAATCCGTTGTTATTTTCAATGGGATTTTTTTAAATAATCACCAATAACTACATACTTTTAAGTATATATAATTATTCAATGCACTTTCATATCAACCTATATTTGTCTTTAATATTTAGTGGGTCAACAGTAGAAGTAGATTCACCCAAGATCTATTGGAGTCCACGGTTGTAGTACTTTCGAAGTCCAGATGCAAGAAACGCTGGGGCCCTCGGTATCACAACATCATCGATAACTACATGATCTGCACCATGGACAGTTTGCCAGAAATTAGTGAAATATGCCAAGTATGAGTTTTTTTTCATCAGTTACCTTTTAATTTTTTTCATACACCGTCCCTCGCGATGCCGCTTCAGCAGAGTGTTGCTCTAGGCTAGGGTTGCCATCTATTAGCTGTCTAAATCCGGGAGAAAAAACAATTGATTGTCATAACTTTTCATTTTATTTTGAACTTACAACATGTCATAACAACATAGGAATAGGTAATTCATGAAGGCTGATTGGTCTGTGAGGTATAATAATAATAATACTAATGGCAACCCATTATACGTCCCACTGCTGGGCACGAGTCTCTCCCCTTTTTGGGGGGAGGCCTGGAGCTTACTCCACCACGCTGCTCCAATGCGGATTGGTGGAGGTGGGTGGGTTAGTGGCCAACCCGCTGTCGGATGTTTTCAAACCGCCCATAAGGCCTCCGACAAGGTTTAACGACTGCTATCTATCGATAGCAACCGGGACCGACGGCTTAACGTGCCCTCCGAAGCACAGAAACGCGCATTTTAATTTGCCACTAGCGGTCACCCATCACACTACCCGACCGCGCCCGTAGTGTTTAACCGAGCAGATCGCTTACGATCTACACCAGCCGCTGGGCCATGCGCGCTTCACAGGCTTCATGTGAGGTAATTGCATTTAATCAAAATACGACACGAGTTCATGGATTGCTGATCGCTGCTAGATACCTTCAGACTAAAAAAAACACAAACAAATCAGATACGAAAATGAGTGAGCCAAAGACGAAAATGAGTGAGAGAAGAGGTTCGAAAGAGAATAAAACAAAGTTCCTGTAGGCACGCCCGCAAATCACTTTATACAAGCTACCTACTCTGGCGAGTAGTGGCGAGATAGTGGCGCTTGTGTAGAGTATAATGTTCTGTGAAGTGGCGAGAACGCCGTTATCGAGCGCGGTCGTGAAATACGCCGCTTTTTGCCATTTCGACTTCGCGTGTAGTTACTTTTGAACAAGTTGTTATTCCGGGAGAATTTTGTATATTTAAATTCTTTCCGGGAGACGGGAGATTTTAATTTTCAGAGGTCAAGTCCGGGAGACTCCCGGGATTCCGGGAGAGGTGGGAACCCTACCCTAGGCGTGTTTTCTATTAGATACAAATCGAGATAGGTATTTGCAAATAATGTTAAAATCTGCGGTGCAGTATGTTATTCCGAATAACACTGCACCGCGCTCTAAGGCGAATAACTTACTGCCGGCGCCTACAATATATACTGTCTGTCCGTTTGTATGTAACTGAGCTCAGCGATGCAATGTACAAAGCTGTAATTTGGTATAAATACGTATTAGATTACGCCGAGAGAGTAGTGTAATAATCTCCACGTATGCGGTATCGTTGGCTAGGTCTTTAAAAAATATTGCGTGTATGAGAAGACTATTTTTCGTCCAAAGGATCCGTTTGTAATTATTTTTTATTTAAAGCGCATTTTTATTAGTGCAGTGCCAAGTGTCCTCCCCTCTCTGCCAGCTACATGGAGGTAGGTATTTAGACGTGCAAAAATTCATGTTGATAATAGGTACATAGAACGTAATTAAAAGGTAAACTATCACAGCTAAATATACTCAACAACTTTACGAGTAATATTCGCTCAACTTACAAGTACTTGGAAAAACGGAACCGTACACCCCCCCCCCCCCCCCCCTTCGAGTATCCAGAGAAGCACGTGACCGGTTTTTATTTTTTCTTAGTGTGATATAGGTAAGTGATTCCAAAGTGACAAACATGGATACAGTTCACATCGATGGTAAATTAATACAGCAATCTTTAAAAATCTACCAAAACCAAGAGGTCTCAATGCAAATTAGACCTCTTGTCTTGTAGCTTTATGTAAGTGTTTGGCCTTCACTATGTTTCTTAGATAACAAAGTGAAGGCCAAACTGTCAATGGATTATAACTAAATTATCATAACTATCCAATTAAATTAAATTTAGATTGTGGATCTACCCTCAAAAAAATTGTTTCCTCAAGAACAAGTGCTAGCTTATCCATTTTTTGTGTTCTCAGGAGAAATATGTGGACTGTACAGATATTATGTACTCTGGAGAGTCAGACGAGGCCAGACGAGTGTTGGGCAACGACGACCTTGTTCTACATTCCGCGCACCACAATGGGACCCGAAGGACGACGACTAGCGGAGGCTTCTGTGAGGTTGGTAACATTTCTATTGAACGAATATATTGTCTTGATGGCTTAGGCTACGACCAGCGTATTTATACTTAGGTATACATATATTATATTAGCTGTTGCCCGCGGCTTTTTCGAGATAAAAACTATCCTATGTGTTAATCCAAGTTACACTCTATGTGTGTGCCAAATTTCATGAAAATCGATTTAGCAGTTTTTGCGCGAAGGAGTAACAAACAAACATACAAACTTTCGCTTTTATTATATTAGCAGAATATAAAAAAAAATGTATGGGAAAACACGTATTTAAAAAAGTGTTAAAACACAACGGCTTCGTGCGGTTTCAATGTTAGCTACCCTCTCCTATACGTTTCACCGTGATGTCATAAGCAAAGTCAATCACAGCTTAAAGCCTTCCTCGATAAATGGGTTATCTAACACTGAAAGAGTTTTTCAAACCGGACCCGTAGTTCCTGAGATTAGCGCGTTCAAACAAACAAACAAACAAACTCTTCAGCTTTATAATATTAGTAAGTACAGATTGTTGGGAATGATGTAGAGAAGTTGTGATACACTAATTTCAATTGGATTACCCTGTATAAAGATTAGAAAATCTTCTACATTTTTATTCTAGAACGATCATGGCGGTCCCCTAGTCTCCGGAGAAGGTGTCAACGCTGTGGTAATAGGAATCATTTCGGCGTGTCTTGTTAAAGAGCAAACCAACAAATGCCATGGCCCCTATCTGTATACCAGTGTTTATAAGAACCGGGTCCTCATCAATTGCGCTATATACAAACAGCTTGCGTAAGATTGTTGAACTTTTTAATTTACTTATAATTTTTTAATCGTTTTTAAGCGCTGAAAGTGGCAAACAAGCATACAAGTATCTAACATTGTTTTTATAATAATGTAATAATTGAAGGTTTTTTTTTTTATGTAATTGAAGTGGCCAACAAGCATGCAGTTCACATTGATGTTAAGTGATGACTGCAGCCTATAGACACCCACACAAAGACCAAGGTCAAAATGCAAATGCGTTACCACTCCTAAGGCCTAAGGTGTTATGCCTCTGTGCCGGAAATTACAGGGCCGTACATTACCACCCTACCGGAACACGATAGTGCTGAACACTACCATTTAGCGGCAAGTAAATCAGGTAATGAATGATAACGAGCTCCGTCACTGGAGCTCTACCACCAGTAAGAAAAAAAAGCAGGCAAAAAAGCAGTTCACATTGATGTTGAGTGATGACTGCAGCCTGTAGACGCCCACACAAAGACCGGACGTCGAAATGCAGATGCTTTTCAGACCTTAGTTAGTTGTTACGTCTCTGTGAAAGTTATTACGGGGCCATTACCATCTGACCCCCATGGACATGGTAATGCTGAACACTACCATTTGGCGGCAGATAGAAAAGTTGGTACCTAAGTGAGAACTGTCGCCTAGAGCCTATAATCATCTCTATAAAAAACAACAACTTAGAAAGAAAACAATAAGTACCTATAGTGATTTACTATTACTTATCATCATCAGTAAGGTGATTGATTGATTGAAGATGACATTGTTTTTAAAGAAAGCGGCAAATAAGAAGTTATTCGACAATGATGGTAAGTTTATATTGTAACCTGTAGACATAACTAGAAAATCGTAGGTACCTAATGTAGTTCCGTTGAGGTTCCGCTACCACCGCCTGAGAGAAGGATCTACCATCCAAGGACCTAAGGCCTAAAAAAGTGGCCTTTCAACTTTCTTCTTTAAGGCAAATAATACATCATGAATTACTAAAAATGCTAAAATAGGCATAATGTATCATTATATTACTGGTAGTAGACCTCCTCTATAATGCCTATATGACCCTATTATAAATATCTCATAGACAAAATATGTTCGGGCTGAGGGGTGACAACGCATCTGCATTTTGACCTCCGGTATATGTCTTTCTCTGTCTGCATGCTTGTTTGCCTATGCTATCCTATAATAAGAAGGATTATTTTTCCAGGAACGATTGCAATAAATTATTCAGAGCCAGCGATACTCACGTTGAAATCGAAATGAGTTGGGTTGACCATGTTGATGGGTAAGTAACTATTTGGAATATCATTACAGAACCAGTGGACGCGGGATGAACTGCAATCCCGAAAGAAGGTGAATTTAGAACGAAATCTATCAAAAAAAAGAATAAATTCTATTAAATTACATATTTATTCAGGACTAGCAGAGCCGTCAGACTTCGTCCTGTCAAAAAGATTTGAAATTTGACAGTTTTTCATTCCTACCTATTTTACAGTCGGGTCAAAAAAATCTCCTGAACAGAACCGCCACGTGCAAATTGACTGCTAGACGTTAGGAACACACCTACATTGCTTAGGCAACAGTGAGAGCTTGTTATTTAATACAAACTTTATTTAAAGGCAATAAAGCTCAAATTGACTCAACGTTTTAGTAAGAAAACGTTTGTATTGAAAAAAAAACTGTTTTTAGGGTTTTTCCGGCAATTATTAGATTTTTTCTCGCCCTAAAATCCATCTTTGAAATTCAACAAACATTTAAAAAAAAAGAATTGGCCAAATTGGTCCCGGTGTTGTTGAGTTATGCGCTTACCAACACATTTTGCGATTCATTTTTATATTATAGAAGATTATATAAACAAAGAGACATTCACAACCAGCTGGCAAAAGTATGCCTATACTCGTATCTATCATGAGTTAAATATTACTTTTTTTTGTCGATAGTTATCGGTCTTGTTACACCCTGGACCAAGACTGGTTCCTGTCCTGAGGGATGGAGGGCAATCCCGAAGATTTCCCTCTTTCCCTCGTGCGTGACACTGTACATTATTTAGGTATTTAATAAGTCTCCATTGCCGATAGAACAGTGCATCGTAAACACTTGCACGTAAATCTCAAGACACGTATTTACGTAGTACAGTGTTTATATAATGTAAAAATGTCCACAATTAACTGTACCAGACCCTCCTCCCTCCTCCACTCCGATATTACCTCAAAGCTGCAACCCCAGGCTCTGACCTCTCCTCACTGAATAAAGATTTCAATAACTTCAAAGAGCATGTCTGGACAGTCTTCAGCTCCCTTCAGAAACAACTTGCCGAACTTAGCCACAGTATTGATGTCATTGATATGAGGCACCGGCGCAAATTTCTTCTTTTGGGTGGGGTTCCTGAGAACCCAGACGAGGATGTCACCGACAACGTTATTACCATACTGCACAAGAAGCTAAATCTGAATGACCTGGACCGCAGCTCACTTTTGGTATGTCACCGGTTAGGTAGTGCGAGTGTGGGCCGCACAAGGCCCATTCTCATTCGTCCTTCATCTCAGGTGTACAGGTCCACTATATGGAAACAAAAAACAAAGTTGAAGGGGTCTTCGTTTGTTCTCTCAGAGTTCTTAACACGACACCGGCAAGTTTTATTCTCTTCAGCCCGTAAGATCTTTGGAGTCTCTAACGTCTGGACCATGGAAGGTAATATCAATGTTAAGCTTCCTGATGGTAAGCGACGACGTATTTTCGACCACGACGAGCTCATGTCGCTGTCTCTTAAGCATGGTAAATCAGTGGGCGAATCATCTGCACCTGAGCCCATCGCTACAAAGGCTAACTCGCAACCGAAGTCGGATTTCGTCGCACCCTCCACCTCCCGGTCGAAGAGAGATAAGAAGAACAAGTGATTGTGGTATTTGAGTAAACTATTTACGTACAACTATACTTATTGTCTATTCTTCGTTTCATAAGCTTACACTTGCAGTGCGTTGGGTATATTGTTTAAAGGTAGACTAAATTATATTTTACCCTCTTGCTCATTTTTATTTATTTTACAGGTATTTGTTGACTTTTGTTAGTTTGTTTACTTCACATCATTCATTTTCTAGGTTATGTCAAAATGTCAAGTTGTCAATATCACATAATGTCATCTGTCATCTTACTGTTCTTTGTATCTATGCTTTGTATGTTCCGATTCACGCACTCGCACTGTGGTTCGCTGGTGTATAAATATTTATTTATAATGTATTGTTCAAAATTATGTCTTATTTTGTTGTACTGTTTGCTGTACTGTTCTCAATGGTTGTTACTGTCGGCCAGCAGGTATGCGTATGACCTAAACACCCTATTAAATTGCACATTTTTATTTTTTTTTTATTATACATTAACACAATATATATCAATATTTTATATATATATTTTTTATTATATTCTATTTTATATATTTTACTCGACATTACATAATATATATTTCAGGTAATGTCCGACGATGAAAGTTTTTACTCTGCCTCTGATCTCTCTTCCATCTCATTTTCTTCTCTCGACGATAGCCAACCGCTTAACCATTGCCTAAGTGAACACTTTGCACGATTCCCTAAATGCTTTCATATTTGCCATGTTAACGCACAAAGTATACCGCAACACCATACAGAGCTATTAAATATTTTTTCAGGAGTGCCGGCTCATGTTATCCTTGTATCCGAAAGTTGGCTCAAACCCGATCTCCTATCTACCGCTTTTAGTCTTCCAGATTTCATTTTAATTCGTAATGATCGTATGGGTAAACGAGCCGGGGGTGTCGCTATCTACTTACACTGCAGCATCCCTTATAAAATAATCCTGTCTTCTCCGTCCCTTTACAACGGGAACCCTGAATTCCTCTTCATCGAAACAACGGTCAATGGGGCCAGTGTTGTTCTTGGAGTAGTCTACTGTCCGCCCACTATCGATTACTTTTGTACCCTTGAACCTCTTTTAGAATCACTATCCTCTGAATACAAACATCTGATAATCATGGGTGACTTCAACACGGATATGCTTAGGGACAATTCGAGATCACGTAACTTGAGGTCAATTCTGGAGTCGTCCAATCTCTCATTTCTCTCACTCAATGCTACGCATCATAATATCGACTGTGACGATTCTTGGCTTGACCTTATCTTAACATCTAGTGAAAGCTTATGTCTACACCACGGTCAATTTCCTGTGCCGGGATTATCAAGACACGATTTGATATTTACTTCTTATAATATCAAACCGCCTAAAGCACGTCCTGCCACTATTTACATGCGAAATTTTGCAAAGT
This sequence comes from Macrosoma leucophasiata, assembly GCA_036365455.1. Taxonomy (NCBI): domain Eukaryota; kingdom Metazoa; phylum Arthropoda; class Insecta; order Lepidoptera; family Hedylidae; genus Macrosoma; species Macrosoma leucophasiata. Next base: position 7,617,688 of record JAWQUS010000013.1, read on the forward strand.
TGGATGCTATCAAATTTAAATCTGATGCTAACTCGGTTGACTGGTCAGTTGTTGAATCAGCGCCAACTATCGACGATAAAGTGTTCTACTTTAATAAACTTATTTTATCTTTATTTGATATGCACGCGCCATTGAAAGCTTGTCGTCTGAAGCGTCCTCCAGCTCCCTGGATCACCAGGGGTGTACGCATGGCTATGCGTCGTCGTAATAGGGCTTTCAGTATCTTCAGAAGGGACCGAAGTGAGGCAAATTGGAATCGTTATAAGCTATTTAGAAATCGCTGTAATCAGATGGTAAGAGCTGCTAAACGCCGATATATTCATGAAAACGTGCTGAATTCTTCCTCAGCTCATATATGGAAATTCCTCAAATCCCTTGGCTTTTCTAAGCCTCGTTTCAATGTTAAATCTTTAAATTGTACTTTAAACAACCTAAATGATCATTTCTCTTCTACTCCCTCGCTTGATATTATTACAAAGTCTGCTACTATCGATAATCTGATTTCCATGCCAATCTTGTCCCACAATATATTTACTTTTTCGCCTGTCACCAGTGATATAGTCCATAAAATACTCACCTCCATTAAGTCTAATGCCATTGGTGTGGATGGTGTGAGTAGGAAAATGATTTTTTTGCTGCTGGATTCTGCTCTGCCCATCTTAACTCATGTTATAAACTTTTCGCTGCTGACTGGAACTTATCCGTCTGCTTGGCGTAAAGCTTATATTTTACCTTGTCCAAAAATAGCCAGTCCAAGTCTTCCTTCTCATTTCAGGCCCATTTCCATACTCCCATTCCTCTCTAAGGTTATAGAAGTTGCTGTTCACTCTCAATTTTCTAAATTTATCTCTGATAATAATTTACTCTCCCAATATCAATCTGGATTCCGACCTGGGCACAGCACATCTACAGCCCTGCTTAAAGTTCTGGAGGATGTCAGGTTAAATATGGAGCGCTCTCAAGTAACAGTTTTGGTCTTAATAGATTTTTCTAACGCGTTCAACACTGTTGACCATGACATTCTTCTTAGCTTACTTAAATACATCGGAGTCTCATCACTGGTTCAGGACTGGTTCTCTTCATATCTTCGCGGTCGCCAGCAGGCTGTTCGCGCTGGCCAGGAGCTATCTGACTGGTGCGATCTAGTTGCTGGTGTACCGCAAGGCGGAATTCTCTCTCCACTTTTATTTTCTTTGTTTATAGATCTTATAACCTCCTGCCTCCAATGCTCTTACCATCTGTACGCTGACGACTTACAGATATATACCCAGTCTGATGTCTCCAATATAGATCTTGCCATTGCTAAAATCAATAGGGACCTACAATCTGTATATGAGTGGTCACTAAGGTTTGGAATTTCTGTAAACCCTGCTAAGTGCCAAGCTATTATAATTGGAAGTACTTATTTTACTAACATTCTCGACACTGGTCATTTGCCTCCAATTTTATTTGACAATTCAGTTATTCCATTTGTCGACCATGTTAAGGATTTAGGGCTCTACATCGATTCCAACTTAAAATGGAAAAAACAAGTTAGTAAAATCAGTCAGAATGCTATTGCCTCATTGCGGTCCCTTTATAGATTTAAGAACTTCTTACCATCCTGCACGAAAATTCTCCTTGTACAATCTCTTGTCATACCCATTATTGATTATGCAGATGTTTGTTTCTCAGATATTACCCAGGAAAATCTCAATAAATTGGATCGTCTACTTAACAACTGTATACGTTTCATATTTGGCCTACGTAAATTCGACCACACCTCCCTTTACCGTTCCAAGCTCAAATGGCTTCCAATCCGCCAGAGAAGGTCCTTACGGACGCTCTGTGTACTATTCTCTGTTATTAACGACCCTTGTTCCCCTAATTATCTCAAATCTAAATTTAATTTCCTGGGCGCCTCTCATAACCTTTCCCTCCGTTCATCGGAAAATCTTATGCTTCAAATACCGTCTCACCGCTCTGGTTTTATTTCAAATTCTTTTGCTTTGAACGCAATTAAACTCTGGAACACGCTGCCCCTTGACATTCGTAGATCTCCCTCCAAATTATCATTTAAGCGGAAAGTATGTCGTTACTTTCTGCAATCATTTTCTTAATGTTGGCTCTTCATCGTCTCATACTTATTTGCGTTTTGTTTTAATTTTATTGTTAGTTATGGTATTATATATTTATATTTATTTATTATATATATATTTATATATGCACAGATTTATTAAAATTTATTATACATTATTTATTATTATTGTTACATGATAATATAGTATTTTATTTATATTATATAAATATAATTATTACATCTAATTTAAGGTAGTTATCTTTCTATTTTAAATACTTTCTCTCCAAGGTTTTTTTATTTGCACTCTCATCATCTTGTCTCACTACCCTAAGGTCGACTGGTAGAGAATGCCTTACGGCATTAAGTCCGCCTTATGTGCTTACATTGTGCATTAAAGCTTAAATAAATAAATAAATAAATAAATATTATCTACAACCTTCATTAGTTCGCGCCACCAGGTTGACAGACCGCCTCTCGGCGGACATGCTGATTTCTATAGGGAACATATTTGCCCCATCGGCCGTCGATTTTTCGATTTAGGCGTCCTTCCCACTGCCACTTTAATTTCACTATTCGGACGACAGAGGTATAGTCATAGACAGTAGAGGTATAGACAGAGTTATATCGGCTTCTTTGATATCATGTGGATCTCCTCATATCTGACTTAATCTTGAAAGAAAACGAGCACAACTCTTTCCATTGTCCAATGCAATGACATGGTAAAATTGAATCATTTATATCATAATATTGTTACACAGACCAGCAAAAAACGAAATAGCAAAAACGCGACGAAATGAACAAGAAAGCAAGAACGCAAGTGCAAATTCGAGTTCTCCAAGTCCCACTCCCACATCAGATCGAGTAATTCAACATGATGGAGTTATTATTAGAAATGACAACAAGGGTGCATTATAAGAGTTGTAATTTTGTTTAATAATAAAGACGCATTTTGAAATGATGTTATTTCAATTATACCTAAGCCATTGATATTAAAGATTGATTAACCTTTGGGATAAGATTATTCATTTGCAACTTCTAGTAGTTCCAATAAAACAATGAACAAAGTACTTAATTATACGTATCGATAAAAAGGTACTGCCTATAAACTTAACGATTATAAAGTTAAAACGAAATAATGTAGGTACTCGTACTTAGTCTACGATGATATTTTAATTCTTCAAATTTAATTCATACTTTACTATTATACCTACATATTACTACAATTTATGGATACACTATTCTTTATACCTATCTTATTATCTGACTGGTTATATATATCGATAATGACACGAATTTCAGCCTTAATTTATTTCCAGTAACAATTCTTGGGTGCGCACGTCCCACCCGCTGCCCTCCCTTTTTGCGCCCATACTTGTTACATCGATTTCAAATTGTTGCATATTTTTAGATACTTTATCTTGAAAAATATCAAGTTATATTTATTTTCAACAAGCAATCTTAGTATTTTGAAACAAAAGGTGAACCATTAATTCATACAGAATTTACAATTTATTTACCCACAAAGTACGATTTGCATGGCGTGAAATTAAACATTCCTTTGCAATTCAAACACATTTCGTTAAATAAAATTTATCTTGTGATGAAAACAACATGAAGGTCGTATATTACACTATTGCGGCACTTATGTATATTTCAGGTAAAATAATATTAAAACTTGATATCACTCCAGTTGCAGAGATTTCTTAAATAATCTTCATAGTTTCAGATATTGAAGCTGTTAATGTGGTTACTCCTATACCAGAGAACGTTGTAAAAATATTGAATGATACTCGAAGGATAATAAATGGACAAGAAGTATCAGAAGGCAGGCCTTACATGGTACATAATCCAAGCAATTACTTTAATTTTACATTCTTACTACAAAACTGTTTGCTATCATGAAAGACTAGAACAATGATAGACTTCTGTAAGTGCTATGATATAGATATATGATTCCAAATATGTTCCATTAAACAAAGCAAAAATTTGACAAACTAAGATTAACGTACATGAGTACACATCCATCTTGCAAATATTGAATTTAATTATAAAATCTCATAGAAAGAACTCTCATAAAGAGATCATTCCGTTTTTGTTGCTCAAAATTTAATCAGTTCATTTTTTGCCGACCAATATACGTAACCGCATTCCTACTAAATACTTCATTTTACACAGGTTTACTTAAAACTGCCTAGCAGCAACAAAAAGAAGCCTAATTATCGTACATGGTTGTGTGGAGGTGTGATTATCCATGAAGAATACATTCTAACATCAGCCGCTTGTATTGAAGATGCTGAACATTTTTATGTTGTCTCTGGCACATATAAGTAAGAATATTAAGATAACCCAAAATTACTATGAATATTGTAATGGTTTCCAAATTAATAATGGATCAAAATGTGAAAAATGAATTCTCAATAAAAATATTGATTTCAGATATTCTGATGAAGATGATAGATACAGCAATGTGTGTATCAAAAATGGCGCTAAGAAAGCCATTTGGAAGTGTATTCCTAAAAGTAAGACAGATTATTATCATTCAAAAGATGATACAAAGTTGTACCACTTGATTAGGGAATCATCAAGCAGTCCTATATGCTATAATATACTACTATAAATTAAAATTAATCTCTAAGGTTGGCTTAAAGTTGATGGCTCTCGCAGGCTTTATTGTTAGTTATATTTTTTCAAACTTTGTTACAGATTATGTATTTGATGGCCATGAAAATGACAACATAAGGTGGATGAACAATGACATCGCTGTGGTGAAGATAGAAGGTGGCTTTGAGTTCACTCGAAGGGTTAGGGGATGTGATTTTATACCTAAACCTATTGCTTACAACAATCAAAGTCAGACTCTCGAAAATGCAGGCTCTGTATTAGACATAGCGGGATGGGGAACGACTTCCAGATATAATGACGTAAGTCCTATTCTTATATTGTATTTATAGAAAACATAGCCTCTTAAGATCATTGGTAACATCATTGGTTATTTTATGGTAATACAATGGTAACTACGTGTCATGGTCATCAACATAGTGGTCAATTATCTTTAGTCTTCGGCTTAAAGCTTAAAGAATAAACTTGATGCTGCAAGACCAGAAAAGATGTGGGTGAACCCACGTAAAGAACTAAACGAAAGTGTTGTGTATTAAAACAATAGATACATCTGTAGCAAAAATAAAGGGAACCTATTTAGAAAATTCCTAACATACCTAATTTGTATTTCATCGAATTATCATAATTAATGATTGCAGTGGGTAAATAGACGGAAGGAAAATCAACAAAATCTCCTTGAAGCTCATGTTGAAATAATTCCCAAAAATCGATGCAAGCGTCGGTGGGGTTCTCGCTACCACAACATAATCGACAACTACATGATCTGCACAAAGGACATAGGACAGACCATGTCCGAGATTTGTAATGTATGAATCTTATCTCTTTCTTTTAAATGTCTAATCGCGAGAAAAATATGATGTCTGATTGTTCGTGTACCGATATGGTCCAACTGCAGCTTATTGAGGAAATACGTAGAAACAAAAGAGTTAGGTTTGTGTTTCTACAAATGTACGCTGTTTCTTGTTCAGCGAGCATGGGTGATAACAACCAAAACCACCTTTCAAAAGCTTTTAATCAACGCCTTTACAATACCTTTATAAGGGCTCGAAAGCTGTGATTTGGCACGGATATACAAATTATGCAAACAATGTTGAGCAATAAAATCTTTAAAAAAAAAATTCTTTACCTCCCCTACACGTACAGGAATGCATTTTTTTTTCAAGAGCATTCAATAGTGTGTTTTATCGTTGGATAGGTCTATCAAATATTGAGGGTTTGATAACACCGTTTTTTTATTTACCTATCAACGAGCTTGATGATTTTTCTCTTCATAGATGGATATGTCATCAAGATATACTTACATAATCCATTTGTTTTCATGAGTAGGAAAAATATGTTGACTGTCAAGATATAAGTTACTCAGATGAGGATGAGGGCATGAGGAGAGAGATTCGGGTTGTGAAGTCAGAGAAAGTACCAACCAACCTGGTCCTACATTCAGCTCACAATGACACTGCTGGGGTTGAACGGAGATTCCAACCAGACGGTGGATTTTGTGAGGTAAGGAACGAAAAACTTTATTCAGAAACAGAAAATTATTTATTCATTTAGCACCACCATTGCACCACCTTTGAGGCCTTTGTCAAGCAGTGGACGTTTTTTGGCTGAAATGATGATGATGAGAGGGCGATGGATCGTCACGTCCCGACGCCTTACTAGAGTAGCTCTGAGGTATTGATTAGTGAGAATAATCTTAACACACGAGAGCTCGCCTAGATAGCGCTGTTGGTGAAACGAGACTCTTATTTTCATTACAAAAAGATATTGATAGATTCTGGTATTTGAAGTCATATAAGAAAGAAAAGAAAAAATGTAGACTTAATTTCACAATTCTGTCTTTTTACATTTGAAAACGAATTTCCTTCCCTAGAACGACCATGGTGGACCACTTATATACGGCACAGGTGTAAACTCTATTGTTGTTGGAGTGATCTCAGCGTGCTTGGTCAAAGAAAGGTCCAACAAGTGCTACGGGCCCTTCCTTTATACAAGCGTCTTCAAGAACAGGCAGTTCATATCTTGTGCCATCTATAAAGAAGTAGAGTAAGTTCTTATTTCTCGTAGAATGTAATTTTTCGAAATAATACATGCAAATGAATGTATGTATATATTTTTTCCTATTTTTTCATCATTTCTCATGACTCGTTATAATTTTTATGATAAAATATTAATATTAAAACTTAATAATATAAATAATAATTGTCCTCCTGACCAAATTATGGCCACGCCTCTATTAAACATATATTTTTTAATATATTATGGAAATGGCAAACAAGCATGCAGTTCACATTGACGTTAAGTGATGACTGCAGCCTATAAACACCCACACAAAGGCCGAGGTCAAAATGCAGACGCATTACCACTCCTGAGGCCTAAGGTGTTATTTCTCTGTGCCGGAAATTACAGGGCCACCTGACGGGAACACGATAGTGCTGAACACTACCATTTAGCGGCAAGTATATTAGGTAATGCGGTGGTGCCTACGCCCGCGAGCTCGCGGGCGTAGGCACCACCGCATTACGAGCTCCGTCACTGGAGCTCTACCACCAGTAAAAAAGTATATTAAAGGATAAGCCCCTAAATTTGAAGAAAAGACTAAAAATACCTGTCTCAAAGTATACTAGTCAACGACGCAATCTACTTCACCGGGCATTGGACAAGGGCTAAGGTCTCGTAGCCTAAATAAATTTACACAACTGCTTAAGAAAGACTCCAGCGGGTCCGATCCTCGGCCTCCCTAGGCCACATAAGACATAAATATGCGATAAGGGGCGGTGCATCTAAGTAATCGTAATATTTTTTTAACAGACCCAAATGCAGACGTCAGTTCAGATCAGGTATAACTCACGAAGAAAAAATATTGTCATGGAAAAATCACCCAGATGGGTAAATTTACTGTCTTTATTAATTAACTACGTACTTATTTGTATTTTTAATATAGTATTAGTGTACGTACTACCAGGACAACGTTTGTTCTAAAATCATATAATTTTAAATATACAGGCCAGCGCTGAATGAACTGGAACCAGGAACCATTCCCAAAATCGTACATCGAGCTCATGATGACCCAGTGGATGTGAGCGGAGATAAAATCTTCGCAGGCAGCGGATTCGTGCTTCGAGGTGTTAATAAAAGTAAAGTGTTACAAGACACCCAATCCAGTTCCACTGTACTTGTATAAGTTATGAAAAATATACCTATTATTATTATGCTTATCGTTTCAATCAATCAAATACCCTTACATTCACAGTCCCATAGCCCCATAGGTGTAACCTGTGTAGTTGGTACCGTGGTACACAGACAACTCATACATAGACTCAGACCTGAGACAAATATCTGTAGGCCTTACAAGTCTTGGTGCAGGAATAGAACCCGTGACCTTTTTAGTTTAAGAAATCTTCGCTTTAAGCTGAGAGTCCCTTGCGTTCACCGATTGCCCGGTGAAGTATAACAGCCATCTTGAGACGAGCTGTGGATTTACGTTCCTTAAAAAAACTGTGCTGAATGGGGAAAAAAACAAGAAATCTTAGTAAAGTTTGAAAAAAAATTGCTGACGAAACTCATAATTGTATTTTGAGGAAGTTTTATGATTCTTAATAACACCAGATATTATGTAAACAGTATGCCACCGGCAGCGGGAATAGGGTCCAAGCTGTCTGTGGTTAGAGTCACAGGGAAAGGAACATTAGGTTCCTTTCCCTGTCACTATGCGCACCATGCCCTAGAGTACCACTTTCTGGATCAGGGCCTTGACCCAAATTCCGAGTGAGAGCCTCTTGAGGTGTTGGTTGAGGCTCTTCGCTATTAATATTAGGTATTATTATTATGAACTTTTGTTTTAAGTGTAAGTTATCTAGAATATCTAAGTTCAATAGCACCTAATTCCTTTAAGACTACAAGTACCTAATCATAAATTATCATTCGATCATTCTCAATTTAAAATATTGATAACATACAACTCAAACGGAAATGAAATAAATTGAAAACAGTGAAGCAAAACGATACGTTAGATTGAGCAGATAATTTATAATTAAGGAACTTTGAAATTGAAAATAGTTTATGCAGTCCATTTTGATTTTAAAATGGCCACTGTTGGTTTGCTGGCGTTGATTTTAATAATTGCAGGTAAGATAAAATTCAAATTAATAAGGGACCTGAATCTCAAAGTTTACTACTGCAAATTAAATTATGTTTGAAAATGATATTTTTGATTAAAAAAATGCTTACTTGCTCGTACATTGTATATTTTTATGAAGTTTCAGTAAAGTCAAACCCAACCACAACAAAAGTAGGTAAACCACTAGAAAAAGTTGCAGTTAATATAACAGCAAATGAAATTGATGAAATATCTGACGAAGGATGGGAGTTCGAGAATCAAACGATTGTGGATACACGAAGAATACTTTATAGTAAAAGAGTTGGTGTAGGAAAAAGACCTTACATGGTAACAATTTCAAATGATTAAAATCTTGATAATATTAAAATATCAAAAAAAAACCATGAAAAAATAAGAGATTTTCGTAATAGGCCACAACCACTAAGTCACGCAATGACAATCATTTAGAAATCAATCGACACAAAACAGAGTCGCTTAAAAATAATGCAAAAACAAATTTATAATGAAAATTTAAGTCACAAAATCCCACATTTACGCGTAAATTATATATTGTCTTCTCACATTTTCGTGGACTTTATGCTAGGTCTACTTGCAACTAACAAAAGAATCAGCAAAAGCGCACAAGTACCGTGGTTGGCTCTGTGGGGGTGTCATCCTGGATCCATACTATGTGCTCACATCAGCCGCCTGCGTTGAAGACGCTGACAAATTCTACATAGTCTCTGGCACTACTAAATTTGTAGATAGTTTCGACTACAAGAACGATGAGTGTGTCTGCAAACATCGCCGAAGGGTTGTATGGAAATGTATTCCCAAGAGTAAGTATGCACTTAATTCATCTTAAGACCATACGAACTATTTAAATATCTCATGAGAACTTAGGTTAGGTTTTAAATACATTTTCTATTGCTGGAACCGTTCTGAGGAAGCGCATTACCTTATCAATCTACCGTTAATTAAGCCTCAGGAGAATCAGTTGCAACTTATCTACATTTTCCGGATGGCAGAGTTCCAGTTCCAATATCAGAGTTTGAAGGCAAAGGCAACACCACATTAATCTATCTGCCGCCAAATGGTAGTACCTGTTCAGCATTACTGTGGTCCGATTAGATGGTTACATATGGCTCCTTATTTCCTCAAGACAACTCATATTTACCTACATTCGGTTTTATGTAGATAGTCTTTAGGCTGCAGTAGATAATTACTGTTCAGTATTAATTGCATTCATATTTGTCACTATCATAACAAACTTGTTATTTTTAATTTGTATTTTGAAACGCCGTTGTAGATAAGTACTTACTACTTGTTCTTCTTCGACGATATAAATAAGAAACCTACAGATGTTAACTCATTTTTTGTTCGATTAGATTACAAATTCGACTTCCAAGACAGCATTAAATGGTCATCTAACGATATAGCTATAATCAAAGTGGAGAAGCCTTTCAAATTAGGCGTGAAAGAGAAGGGTTGTGAATTTGCGACAGATCTTGTTTGCTACAACAACGTCAGTAGGGAACTGGAAAGAGCTGGCTCTAAGGGTTACATTGCAGGATGGGGAAGTGGTAATACTTTTAGGGAGGTTAGTGAAATTGCACATAATATTATAATATTAGGATTAGAGAACAAGGACTATTTCTACGAGAATGATATTTGTGATGATGAAGAAGCACTCAAGGATCTGGAAGTGTAATGAGCGTAGGAAGTAGTAGAAAGCTTGTGTTGTTATTTAGAGCCACCAAAATTCCAAGTATGTGCTCCACACAAAACTGTGATGCGATGCGATGCAACGCCGCATCGCAGGCGATGCATTCGTGCGAGCTCGCAGATATTTGCGATATGATGCGAATTAGCTGTTACTATAACAATTTTTGAATTTAACAAGTTTGATCGTTCTTCTCTGTCACAATGTTATATCGGGAAGAAAACAATATGTTTGACTGCTACTTGCAAACAAGGTATTGACGTTCGTTGTTCGTGACGTTCTGACTCCTTGTATTTCTTCATACATACTCGTATTTTAAACAGGGCGTGTATCGTCGAGTGCATATACCGGAAAATGCTAAATACTTGCAAGAAGCAAAGGTCTGTGTGATGGACATTGAACAATGTGCAAAGAAATGGGCAGCACGGTTCAGAGATATTATTAAACAGTACATGGTGTGCACAAGAGACGTTATGAAGAGGCTTAGCGAAGTTTGTGATGTAAGTACACTTTGTTTAGATTGAACTCAACACAATATAAGTAAAAAATTATATTATGTATTATCTGAGTAAATATCGTTTATGGTAGAAGAGTGGTAATGGAATAACACTAATAAACAATAGATAAAAGATCACGAAAACCTAGAGAGATCTAGACTGACTTATCTAACTTGACCCAAAAGATCAATGTATGTATGTATTTTCACGCCAAGTAGGCAGAGAGACAGATAGATAGGTTGCAGATGCCCCGGTAGAACAAAACTGACCTTAACGAAATAGGTCGTGTACCTACTATCTCAAGGTGAGGTCAAGAATCTTTAAAATCGGCAAGCGTGCATAAAAAGAATTACGCTTTGACGCTCCAAGCTCATGGGTGTAGGAAGAGGGGAGGTGACCAGGTCAGATGTGTCGAACATCCCCAGGATAGTCTGGTGCCTAATTCAAAATGTTGAGTAACAAAAAATTAAGTATCATGATGCGGTGTCCCTCTGGAGAATAAAAAACATTTTCTAGAGGGCTCTGCTAAAAGATCAAATATTATGCGAACGTGAACGGTGTGAATAAAAAGAAAGAAATGAATAGGCATGCACGTGAAAATGTACGGGATAAAACAATGATGATGATTACAAGGATTAAAGTATTTCATAATCTCTGCTTATCCCATATGTGGCTGTGAAAACACCTAGGTGTGCTGCTAAAGTGTAATAAATGTTCACAGAAAAAATATGCGAACTGTACGGAAGTAGAAACTAGACGCCATATGGAGCCGGAACAATTACAACCAGGACAAACGGATATAGATATGGGTAGACATCTAAGAAATCCAGATGATTACACAGCGAGACGTAGTATATCTCAAGGTGGATTTTGTGAGGTAATTAATACAAAATTGTTACATCTTAAACCAGTCAAAGAGAGAGCTCACGATTCGTAGAAAATAATAAGGATTTGGATTGTTAGATTATCGTTATGTCATGAAATTAATTAACAGGAAATAAACCAGTAAGCATATCTTGAAAAGTTAGGTGGATTTAAATAAATACCCAGATCCTCATATATGCTAAAAAATGTACTGAAATAAATGATTTGGAATGTTCCATTGATGATTGTTATCCTCTAATTGATGATGGAAGTCTGAAATCGAGGCAATAACATTTCACATTGATACCTACACCTTGTTTTAGTTACTTTAAGTGAAAAGATGACAATTTAACTAAGTGTTGCGTTAAAAATTAAACCTATCATCTAATTTTTCAATACCATCTCTCCAGAATGATCACGGAGGGCCGCTGATTGTTAAATATCAAAATAAAGAGCGAGTAATTGGGGTTATATCAGCTTGCAAGATTGATCCCAAAACACACAGCTGTCATGGACCGTTCCTTTACACCAGCGTGTTTAAGAACAGACAGTTCATATCTTGCGCGATCAATAAGGATGTTGAGTAAGTATCATAAAGGTTTGGTTTGACAAAAACAAATTAAATCTAGATATTTTTTTCTACTTCGTATAAATGGCAACGCAAACTGAGGGTACAGTTCCAGAGTCAGAGCTCGAGTGCGTAGACACCACCGCATTACCTAATCTATCTGCCACCAAATGGTAGTGTTCCGGATAGATGATACTGTGTACTGTGTTCCCCGTTCTAAAAATTACAGAGGCACAACATCTTAGGCCTCAGTGGTGATAACAAATCTGGAATTTGACCTCCGGTAGGTATTCGTGTAGATGTCTAAATAGGCGATTTACTTATTAATTGTTTACCACTATCATAAACATAAAAAATATGAGAAAATATAAATACATTAGCTAGCATATACCCCCTAACCAAACATACTATTTAAGCATATTTTTGCATTACAGGGACAACTGCAGGCGTGTGTTCCGCACAGGCATCACACACGAGGAGTGGTCCGTCAATTGGGATGACGTCCGAGAGTACTAGAATTTTATTTACCTATTCAAATTTCATTAGATCACCACATATTTTTTTAAATTTCTGTAATAATTATTATCAATTTTTGTTTTTCAGAGACGACGATAAAAACGATGATAGGTTTGATAAGAAAATATTTTACGTTTTGTGATTGTAATAATTTTAATTGTAGGTAATTGTTGTTATATAAAGTTAAAAAAAATAATAATTGTTGATTATATTACAGCGATGGCGACTCATTGAGACAACTAAGGTACCTAATGCCATAAAAAATTTAGAAAACTTGCAAAGAGGTAGAATAAGAAGCAGCTTTCAATGCATTTAATAACATATTTCTTTTCAGTGCTACCGCGGATAAATCTGAGAAAAAAGAATCAAGTTCTAGTTCCAGCTCCAGTTCCAGTGAGGAGAAAAAAGAGACTCCTAAACCGAAGGAATCAAAGAAAGAAAAACACGATAGACATTCAAAAAACAAATCGAAAAGCCATCATAAAAGTACAAAACCAGAAACTGCAAAAAAAGAGAAAGTAAAAGTGAAACGAGCACCAAAAGTCGACGAAACAAAAGTTGAAAAAGTTCAAGGCGAGTTATTTTATGAATCCAGCAAAGACGACAATGTTAATGAACCTGATGAATAGGGTTAACATTTAGAAATAAATAAATCAAATTATAATGTTTTATTTAATTTCAAATACTAGCAAATTTCCACAACTAATTTATCTAATTATGCGTGGTTTTTAACATAGGTGCAGATTAAAAATTATTTTATTTTCTTTTTATTTATATTATAGTCTGCATAAAACAGCTTAAAACTTCAAATAGTTGATTCAAAATATTATTTTCTAATTATTACAGGAAGAATGAAACTTATATATACTTTTGAACAACGATATTAACTTATTACAAAACGATCTCACACTGGTTCTACGACAACTTCAAGCTTCAAACAGCCGATGAATTCCTTTTCACCCTTACAGTCCTTAGATGGATTTTTCAAGAGATTCATCGTAACTAAATATTTACCAACATTGCCACCATTTATTGGCAGTTCGCTTGTATCTGCTACCAAATCGTTGACTTTGTATTCATTCTGTAATCATCACATATTTTAGTGCAGTGAGTACCTACTCACATTACATACACATTTGCGGAGAATAAATTTGCAGATTTACTCTCGTAGACAATAACTCTTAACTCTTACCCGACGTTTCTGTCGCTTTCCAGCTACCGTAGTCGTAAGTGTTCGTAATCGACCAAAACATCGGGATAATGAGGAAGTTGGGAGTGTTGTCTACGCGAGAAAATCCACAAATGTATTCTGTGTGAAGCTCGCAAAACTTGCCAAAACGTGAGTACACATTTTGTCCTGCCACATTCGTATTGTATATGTATCTGTTTAGTCATTCGCTCATTCGACATTCGGAGCATGCCTTTGCATGCTCTGATGGTTTGGGCATGTAGAAAGAATGATGCATACCTAATGATAGTGAGAAAGAATATCATCATTGGTTCAAATTAGAAAAAAATAAACTTTTTAAAATAGTTATACCGATACCTACTCTAATTCACACAAAGCCTTTTAAATTTAAAGCAACTTCAAGTTTAACCAACTGGACACACGTGTGTCCGGTCGTCCGTGTCGAGTTGACGAATAACCCACGACGATAATCTAACCTACATTATCGCTTGTTTATTATCTTATATACCTGCCGCTAAATAATAGTGTTCAGCGCTATCATGTTCCGGTCAGGGGTAATGTACAGCCCTGTCATTTCCGGCGCAGGCGGGTAAAAAGTTTAAAAATTAAAAAGGGCGAGTATCGGCAGGGACTATCTGATTCAAACGAAAGAAAAGCACTCACAGCATCAAAAGGACATTCAGCGGGGAATCCGAAGTACTGCAAATATGTGTAATAAATACTCTCTGGGTCGCTCATTTCTTTGCAAACGTCGCATATTGCGTGTGTTCCCACTCGCTCTAGACGGCCGTTCGATTCTTTTTCGATAACAATATCGACCTGAAAATAAATATAAAATAATGAAATACGCTTAGGTACACCCACAGCCCCATACGAGGAATAAACTTTAAACACGAGTGCCGGATTGCCCACGGTGGTCTCGTTTGTGTATAACGGCTACACAGACTACACCTGTAGTCAGTCAATCGAACTATGCCGGTCAAAGATTCAAACCATTTACTGGTGGTAGAGCTCTAGTGACGGAGCTCGCGGGCGTCTGCACCACCCCATTACCTAATATACTTGCCGCTAAATGGTAATGTTCAGCACTATCGTGTTCCGGTCAAGTGGTACGGTACGGTACGGCCCTGTAATTTCCGGCACAGAGGCATAACACCTTAGGCCTCAGGAGTGGTAACGCATCTGCATTTTGACCTCGGTCTTTGTGTGAGTGTCTATAGGCTGCAGTCATCACTTAACATCAAAGTGAACTGCATGCTTGTTTGCCACTTCCGAACCATAAAAAAATAATAATTAAATACGGCGGTAGTAAATGCAATAACGTGGGATAGGTAGTAGCGTCCCGCGATGAAACTACGGCCACTGAAATCGCAAATCCGTCTCACCAATAACCGGTCCGATGGTTGACGAGGGGCAACACTAGGTATCATGAGAGGCTGAGGAATTAATTATTATTAAACTTCAAATAAAAATAGCTCACCATGGTATCATACTCAAAATTCTTGAGGAACTTGATAACGCCAGTAAGGAAGGCCGTACTCTCATTGTAGCGTTGCACCTCAACGTTGCTGGTGTCCACGAACGCCTGGCTGGCTTCATCCGAACACACATAGATGGGCGATTCGAAGTTGAGGGTGTATTCGTCATCCTAATGAAACATTTTTATCGTTCCATTATTTCCCGTAATAATCTGCCTAACTAGAACGCTATAGCGACGTAGTCAACCCAAGCAGTAGGTGTGATGTAGCGACGCGACGTTGCTAAACCGTGGCCAAGTGAGTTTTTTTTTTTTAATTTTTTTTATTTATTTCGGACAACAAACAATTACACTCATAAAGTTACAAGGACAATTACTCGGTACATAATTTTACAAGGAGCGTAATCAACCCCGTTGTCCACAAATTAACTATTAGGACATTTTAGGGTAGCGGTGTGAAAATACAAAATCATTTTTTTGAACAAAAAAAAATAACAAAAAGAATACACCACAGATGTTAACACAAAGTAAACAATATTAATCTTACATTATGTTATTATTAATGTTCTGCATTACATTTAGAACATTTCGCTTAAATGCGTTAGGTGACGTTTCAAAAAATTCTACCTTAGTGAAATATTTGTTATATTGTTTCATGAGTCTATTTATAGTATGGTTATCTGATATGGGTAAAAAAATATTAATTGTTTGGATGCGTGTAGCCGGCAAAGTTACCACGGCGTCTCGGAAACAGCCCTGTCTCACTAGGACAGACATGATAGAATCACTTGGCAACAGTAGGAATTTCGACGTCCGCGTGGCTACACAACTTAGATAAATGCATGCATTTAGCTTTATTCTTATATCCCACAATAAGGCTCCTTTCATTCTGCAGCGTGTCGCCGGTCGCGTACGCGCGCGATTGTTGCAATTTGTATGAAGCTCCATAGTGGCTTTCATTGTGCCCTAGCGTTTTTGTACTGCGTGTCGCCGGTCTCGCCACACGCGACCGGCGACACGCTGCAGAATGAAAGGAGCCTTAGCCTCCAGTCCTATTTTGTCCCAAGTAATAGAATAGTGCATACTTAAATAGGTGGTAAGCAAATGATCATTTCCATTATCAAACTCTTAATGAGGCACTGGGAAACCTCTGATAAAAATGAGAGAATCCCAGTAGCACTTTGTAGGGGATAAAATCCAAAACCCAAGCATAGCAATAGTGGATAATCAATTAGGTACAGTAGGTACCCGCCAAGAAATATTGCACATCGAGCTTAAGAAAGAGACAATCGGCTAGTTTCGACTTCGTAGAGCGTTATCTCTGCTGCACACTGCTTGCGTAAGCAAACTCAAACTCAAATATTTTATTTCAAATAGGTCTACAAGGACACTTTTGCATTGTCAGTTTACAAGCTACCTATAGCGAATGACTTCTTATTATTATTATTCAATAGGTATTTTTTTAATTTTTTTTTGTTATAAAAGTGGCAAACAAGTTTGCAGTTCACATTGATGGTAAGTGATGACTGCAGCCTATAGACACCCACACAACGACCAGAGGTCAAAATGCAGATGCGTTGCCACTCCTGAGGCCTAAGGTGTTATGCCTCTGTGCCGGAAATTACAGAGCCATACGTTACCACGTGACCGGAACATGATAGTGCTGAACACTACCATTTAGCGGCAAGTATATTAGGTAATTCGGTGGTGCCTACGCCCTCGAGCTCCGTCAATGGAGCTCTACCACCAGTAAAATAATAATAATCAAATTAAAATATTCAAATGAAATTTAACCGATTTATACATCAAATCTTTCAATCCCTTTATAACCAATTCGTTATAAACATAGTCATTCACTTATCAGAGTTCCAAGTGCAGGCACTACTGAGAAGAACTCCGCTACGTAACAAACTCAGTGTTGCTCTTTTAGTCACATGCAAATACTTATCAACAGCTTAATATCGTGATAGAAAATAACACCCGTATCCCACAACAGACCAGTCCCCACAATCGAAAGCACCCGTTCACGAGTATGACGCATGTGGCAGCCATTGTTCTCCTCGATCATTTTGAAGGTGTGAGCTAAGCACTAATAGAACGATATTGGTCAAAACTTGCTTTAAATGGTCGACAACTGTCACATAGGCTGTGTGCGAAAGAGTTAACGCTCTACAATGCTCTCTATCCTAAGGTCGATGTGCAATATATCTTGCTGCATACTGTATGTTGTCCCTTACCGCACTTGGTGGCCCCTGCGCAGCCACCTGTCTTCTATATTGACATATAAAACACAGCACCATGAAAACAATATTAAATTCAGCCATTGTCCCGTTGAACGACAAATAAGTTGATAACATTTGGTATTCAATTTATACTATCGCAATAATTATATCGTGAGCCATCAGATAAAGGTAATAGGTCGGTGTAACAAATTATAGGTCTGTGAAGATGGTCCGATATGAGAATATAGCATTCCATGTTTGCGTGGAAAACATGGAAGATAACGATCACGAATAGAATGATACAAATAGGTGTTTGTCGGTACTTTATGAAAAATTCAGGTAAGTATAAGCTGTGTGTAGGTAATCAATAGGTATTGTTAGCAGTCAGTACCTTTGTGTTAAATTTCAATTTGAATTATTGTGTACGATACAAGGCTATTTATTAAATCGATCGACCCGAAACTGAACGTGAGTGGCCTGCGCTTTAATTGGGCACATTTTACAGCCGCTTAGAATATCTGACGTGTCCTTGATCCATGATTTTGATGAAAAATTACTCAAGAATGTCAGGATTTAATGTGAATTTAAACAAAGCTTTCATCCAAAATTCTGACAACTTGGGCATGAAGGAAATGAGGCAAACTCGTGACGGTAGTAAGGGTTCAGTTTAGTGGTGGACTGAGGTCATCGGGGGCCCGGGCGGCTTGGCATTTGGAAGCCCACTAATGACGCACGAGCAAAAAATAAAAAAAAAAGGTCATGAAGTAAAATTAAGGGGCGTCCATGCACATATTTACAAATTCTAAAATACTGCCAAGATAAGAAGATATAATACGATTCCCATGAGGCAACCCCAAAAATCCCCACTTGGGCTCTCCTACTACATATTGACTTTTTTGTGTTTAGTTTTGAATTAACATGCAGATGCGGACCCCTGAGACCCAAGTTACCATCTATTGATCAGCTAAGGTTTTACTTCTATAAGGACCCTGATTTTTGTATTTGATTCCATATCCTCCAATAAAACATCGGTTACCTAGAAAAAATAGAATTTAATTCGACCTTCTATCTCTAAAAAAAATGTAAGGAACATCACAAGATAAGGTTTCAAATAACTAGGAAAATAAATCGTTCTTAAAGTTAAAAGAATAAGCAAAACAAAAGGAGTGTTAAATAAATTTATTTAAAAAAAAAATACAAAACAAAAAACCGCTCATCCACGTTCGCTATCCCAACGTTAAATATTACAAAAAAAAGGAAAACAAGTATACAGCGGAGTTAACAAGTTAATTATATACATAAATATACTTTATATATTAATATACCACTACATTTCTTAAAATAGCAAGTGAAAAGACAATTGGGCACGTCTGTGCGTCTATAAATCTACTGTTAGAAAAATGCTTTCACTAAAATCACTACATAATTCAGTAGAACAATGAAGTACGAATAATAAAAGAGCGCACTAAGCACAAGACATATTGAAAATATGCTTTTTATTAGTGATGCGCCGAATAGTGGTTTCACCGAATAACCGAATACCGAATAATATTCGGTTTAACTTATACCGAACCGAATATTCGGCCGAATTATTCGGTTTACCTTTTTATTGTTTTGCCGCGTAAACGCGGTTCTAAAATGTCGCTGCTTGCATTCGAGGGCCATACTAAAAGTTCCTAGAAAATCAAACACTGAGCAAACCAGCTAGTTATAAGTTTCATTAGGTATATCTTTTCAAAGTAGTGTCCATTCACATCAATACATCGCTGCATTCGGTGAAACCACCGAGAAAAGCACTTTGCCCACTCGTCCTGAGGGGTCTATTCGACGGCATTTTGATCTCGGCGCCCATAAAACATTTTCCTTGATGTGTAGCCTTTATTTTCGGGAATAAATAGGAATCGCAAGGTGCGAGGTCGGGGCTGTACGGCGGGCAATCCAGTTATTCCACATCTAACGTCGCCAAATAGTCGTCATTCACCTGGCGGTGTGCAACGAGGCGTTGTCGTGGTGAAGGAGGATCCTACTGCGAGGTCGTTTCTCCCGAACTTTTCCCGAGACAAGGGGCAAACAACTGGTAGTGTACCACTCTGCTGATTTTTGATCCTCTAAAACAATTGTCGCGTAATGATGGACCTCTCCTTCCAAAAACGATGCCACCATGAGTTTTCCCGCTCTTCGACCTCTCTTCAATTTAGTTGGCAACTCCTCGGAAGGAAACACCCATTGAGCAGTCTTTTGGTTTCCGGATCATAACGGTAAATCCAGCTTTCGTCACCCGTAACTATATCGAACACAGTTTTTGAGTCACCTCTGTTAAATCTTTGAACCATTTCACGGCACCAAACCAATCAACGCGACGGAGTTTTTGGGCCTCGGTCAAAATATGGGGCGTTGGTAAAGCGCGCGGGCTCAAAGGCGCCTCAGTGTGGTGTGCGTTCATGATGCGTTCGGTGGGGACGGTAGTACCACAATAATAATAATGGCAACTCTTGATACGTCCCACTACTAGGCACGAGTGTCTCGCTTTCTTAGAGGGAGCCCTGGAAATTACTCCACCCCGCTGCTCCAATGCGGGTTGGTGGAGACAAGGATTAATGGCCAACCCACTGTCGGATGTTTTCAAACCGCCCATAAGGCCTCCGACAAGGTTTAACGACTGCTATGTATCGATTGCAACTGGGACCGACAGCTTAACGTGCCCTCCGAAGCACGGAAACGCGCATTTTAACTTGCCACTAGCGGTCACCTATCACACACCCGACCGCGCCCGTATCACTTAACCGGGCAAATCACTTGCGATCCACACCAGCCACGGGGCCATGCGCGCTTTATTACCACAAAATAAAAAGGTATTTTATTTAGTGGTGGGACTGAGAGTAGACTGGGATGGCTCGGGATAGATTGATAGATATAGATATAGATATTGATAGATGTTTAAATATAAATGTTGACTGCATGTAACTAACTACAGGGCTAAAGGTTTAAGAATATTTGATTCGATTTGGTTGATTTGAGATTTCAAAATAAATGTTGATTTGATTAGCTTTATTCAACACATTATTTATAGGATTTCTTTGGCATATAAAATAACATTAAGAATATTTATCTTGTAGTTATGTACCCTGTCGTGTAGCCAATAAAATAGATATTAGATAATTCGAACCGAATAATTCGGCCGAATACGAATAGTGGAAAAGATGCCGAATATGCCGAATACCGAATACGAACCGAATATTCAGCGCATCTCTACTTTTTATATTTTTGATTATTTTCTGTTTTTTTATTAGTGATATTTCATTTGAATCTTAGGAACAGACACTGCACTTCATATTTTTTATAAATAATTATACGATCCGTGTATGGCTATAAATCCTATAAGGTATTATGGGACACGAAACCTGTAATTTAAAAATAGGATAATATTTTTTTTAATAATAATCATACTAGCTTTCTTACTATAACGTCATTGTTCTATTGAATTACGTAAATATTCAACACGAAGCTACCATTATGCTTTACGAGTTACAACTAAAAATTTCGAAAAATACACCGATACAAATCGTTAAGACTCTATATATAAAATACATCTTTATTCCACACTAAAAGAGACCAATAATTCACAAACATCACAATAATTCTAAGATAGAAAATATTATATTATTACTTTTTTTCGGTTTCACCGGTGCCAGATGAATCTTAGCCGGCTTCAATGCAGATATTTGATGGATACTTTAGATATCAATCAAAGAACTGCATGCCATAGTTAAAATTTATCAGGCAGAGTAGTTTTGAATTTATTCGTAACCTAATACTGAGAAAAAAAAAACAGAGACGTAGCTGACGTAGGGAAATATGGCAAAAATTGTTAATAATTTTTCACTAATTATTTCCTTTGGTATAAATATTGCAACAATCTTTGCTAAACGTTAAAATTTTATAGGATTTTTTTTTTCGTTACAACTATCAAATACTTAGCTGCCAGTGTTAATATTTCTGTAAATTTTATATTTCTAAATGTTGTGCTTTAGAAAAATAAAATTACCAACACAATCAACGCAGTACAGTAAATTAGCTTATCTATAAAAAAAAATCTTATACTTATACAAGGTGCAACGGCAAGGTCCAACAATATTAAAAGGTGTTCATCTATATCAAGTTTCAAATAATTTACCGTAAACACACAACTTTTTTTTGTAATAAAAAAAAAATAAAAATTTATATTATTATATTTGTTATTTTATTTATATATACTGTCGGCTGTTGTTGTCAGGGTTGAAACGCATAAAATTTGAATCAAAGTGGGACTCGTAATAACTGATGATTTTAGATTCTCAGAAAAGAAAGACCTTGGGGGATTGAAGTCAACATCGGTATTGTTGGACCTTGCGGTTACACCTTGTATAACTGGGTTGTCATTCTCGTAATATTGCTTACAAGCTCAATCGCAACTGTATCGATTTGCTACCTTGCGGTTACACCTTGTATAACTGAGCTGTCATTCTCGTAATATTGCTTACAAGCCCAATCGCAACTGTATCGATTTGCTACCTTGCGGTTACACCTTGTATAACTGAGCTGTCATTCTCGTAATATTGCTTACAAGCCCAATCGCAACTGTATCGATTTGCTATCATTCTCTAACAGTGTGCGCGCTTTGGTGAGAGCGAAAGGGCGCAACAATTAAATAGCGTTTCGACAACTATAAAGCTGGGTCCACACGCAGCAACTTTGATCGCTGGAGACTCGCTGGGGATTTATAACTGTTTACACATGATAGCGACTTATCATGTGGACACAAAGTATTCATTTTAATGCAGATGTATATACCATATTAGTGCATAAATGTGTTTCTTGGCTGAGTTTGGAATTCAGCCACAAAGGCGATTCTAATTCATTTACAGGTATTATAATTAAACTCCACAGTTATATTGACATTACAAGCGAGTCGCAATCAACTAAAGTTGCCGCCGTGTGTACCAGGCTTAAGAGAAAATCCATTGCCAAATAACAATAATATTGGTACACTTCAACATAGCTACGTCTCCGCATCACACATAACCAACCTACAATCGATATGTCGAACATGAGAACATGAATTCGCAATACAGCGACAGACTCGACACACAACGTACAAGTTGGCACAAATATAAGACAGACGCGGGACGCTAAACCAGCTTCAAAAATAAATTATCCCTTATATACTAATCAAATCCATTCAACTAATTTCTAATGTTCCACGCCCCCGTCGCAAGCACCTCGAAATATTAGTTAAACACTAGACTAAAATAGCTTCGTTCGTTAGAATATACGTGTGGAAGCTTATAAAGTTTGCATTAAAAACAAGATTAAATAAATTTCTAGTTACATTCTAACTTTTAGACTAGAGAACAATTAAACGTTCATAAAGATATATTTTCGTTAAGTGTTTTAAAGTCTATACGAATACGCAGACGTAGAACAAGTTTCGTGACACAGGTCGGAAGAAATGCTTAAAATATAATTATATAAAAATTTTAATAATTGATCGCACTAAAATAACGTCGATGTGAGGCATTATGCTCGTAACATAAGTTTAGTGATTCAATCACTATTAAACTGCTTTATTGTTGCTTAAGCTAAAATGTAACTACATACATAAAGTAGATTTTTTAAATAAAAGCATATTCATAACATTCATGAATACCTCAAAAACTAAAAACGAGATTCGAGAAAGTACCTATTTGTTGAATTCGTACAGCAACCGTATTCATAAAACTTGCTTACATAAAATCAATTTTTATATTTGTGGATAAACAATAGATATCTTTAGATAAAAATACAAGTCGATTTTTAAATCACCTTGCAAATCTTAAAAGATCATTTTACTCATCATTATGAACATCGTTTACTATGAGACTAAACCCGAAATCGCGAAAAATAATCAGATGATTTATACAAAATGTAATAGCCGCGGGTCAAAATGTATGGAGTATCTGATTGATATTCAGGGTTGGCCCTGATGAGATTACTAAGATCAATTTAGAGTAAAATGACCTGAGGCTTAATTTGCTAACGTTGTAATTGCACCGCTGTTTTGCTTTAACCAATGCGCGCGGCCTATCTAAGAGCAAGACAGCAGAGCGACGCAATCGCAAACAATACCTACGCATCAAATATAGCTCTGTTTTTAGAAAGTGTATCTGTAGTAAAATATTCCGTCTTTATCTCATCCTACATCTGCGTATACGTAAAGGTTTATTAGTAGATATAGCTCACTCTTTCTAGACCATGTGCCGAACTGCGCAAACAAATGTGCATAACATAAAATGTAACCTCAATACCAAATGTATTAAAACATACCAATTTTATTAACGATCTAGTTTGCAGCGATGGAAACAGCCCTTTAAATAAATGGTGATTATTTGTAAAACAATTATACAGAAAAATTTATAAGAATATATACATTAACTAACTGTAAATCAATTAACCCTTCAAACAACATCAGCTGTCCTTATTAAAAACGTATGCGCTTTACGGCGTAATTCGCAAGTGAACTCTATTTCGTTAAAAATCAAGTTTGAAATTGCATTGGGCGGTCTGGACGTTTACGACCGTCTGAACAAACTTTTGAAATTTCCGTTTCAAATTACGCTGGACGCCGCCGTCCGACAGAGAATCGAGACATGATGATTCAATTTTAAATTAAGATCCAATAGTAAAAAATCATGTAGAATAACGCAGCCTATAGACATCTACACAAGAACCGATGGCAGAAATGCAGATGCGTCGCCATCCCAGAGGCCTAAGTTACGGTGATAGTTTACAAACTATTCCGGTAATAATTCCGGTCCGGAACACGATAGTGCTCGACACTACCATTTTGTGGGAGTTAGGTAATGTGCTGTTATGACAGAATTCCGACACTGTAAAATGTGTTTTACAGCCGTGCATTTTATTCTGAACTCTTTCTGAATACGATTAAGTTCATATTACTAATTAAAAAAAGCTAAACATATTTCCGCCAAAACTGAGTCAGGGAACGATAAAATATTAATGGAGTGTTATTACGAGGTTAGTCTGTCCATCGCTGCAACCTAAACCGAAGCTGATTAAGAAAAACCAACTGGAAAATATACAAGCAACGTGGTCCGGCACGTGAAACCTTAAATGTCAAATAATATCGGAATGCAGTGGGCTGCCAGTCCGTGTGCAATGTGGCGAGCGGCGGTCGCATGCGTGTTGGGTTATATCGTTATTGGAGACCGCCTCCATCGCTCCTCCTTCAGACACTCAATGTACCTGTAAAAGAGAACGTTTTTATAAGTCATACGAAATTACATTTTGCAGTATCAAGCGGATATTGATGTGGTAATTGGCGTACTAAAATATGTTACGATTGGAAAAAACTTATTGAACTTTTTGATTTTATTTCAATAAGTTCAATAAGTTTTTTCCAATCGTAACATATTTTAGTACGCCAATTACCATATATAATTAATATCTATATATAAATCAATTACCATAAATAAAAATACACATAAAATTAAACTATTTTTATTTCATCACGCGTAAAACGTAACTTTACGCCTGTAATCCCTGAAGGGGTAGGCAGAGGTAAATGCAGGCATTCAATCATACATGCAAACACCCAAGATTCGCCGGTTACGTTTTTTGGTCCATGTAACAGATGGCGAGCCTGTTCACATCTCCGGGCACATTACCAAACTTCGAGGTACTGGGAAATTTGCAGAAAATGGAAAAATCCCAATAGAACCAGAGATAAAGGACTTTACACCATTATCTCTGATAACCCCCTACCCGGGAATCGAGCCCAGGACCTCAGAGTAGTAGTCGTGGCCTGCTACCGAGGCAGTTACGTCACCACGCGTATATTGACTAAAACGATTATTAAAATGAAACCGACGTTTTGGTCGCTTTTTAACTTCCGCGGTGCCAGAAAGACAATAAGATGACCACCAACGATTTCGTAAGCCCAGAATTGACTTAATATATTATCTTGGAAGACTCACAGGCAGGGATGTGATTGTACAAAATACCGAATCCATTATATTGAAAATTACCATCCTGCTTCTCTACTAAAAATACACAGCAACTAAATTACTGTTTTAAATGATGTAAGTAATTACAGTACTCAAGAAGTAATATTGCACATCAAGCCTGCGAAAGAAACAATCGGCTCGTTTTGACTTCGTAGAGCGTCATCTCTGTTGCACACGATACTTCAATAGTTTTTAAAGTGAACAGACGAAATCCAGATTACGATACTGTAAATAAGGCCATAGGAGAAGTACATAAATGGTTTACTGTCAATAATCTTGCACTGAATAGTAAAAAAACCGAATGTATCCGTTTTACCCTCCCTAATGTAAAAAGTAAAGAAGGAGACATTTTTATAAACAATGACAAAATTCAATTTGTTGATGACGCTACCTTCTTGGGAATAACGCTTGACTCGAAGTTACAATGGGGACCACATATTAGGCAGTTAGCGAAACGTCTGAGTGCCGCAGCTTATGCTATTAGAAAAATTAGGCAATTAACTGATATGGATACTGCAAGACTTGTTTATTTTAGCTATTTTCACAGTGTCATGTCCGATGGTATTTTATTGCGGGGTCGAGCGGCTGACGTACAATCAATTTTCGTATTACAGAAGAGAGCCATTAGAGCGATGTATAACTTACGTAGTCGTGATTCTTTGAAAGAACTATTTAAAGAAATAAATATAATGACAGTCCCTTGCCATTAAATCTATGAAAATATACTTTTCGCGAGGAAAAATTTACATCTGTTTGATAAAATCTCCGATAGGCATAGTTATAACACGAGGAATAAGAACAAGTTGTCTCTGCCAAGTTTTCGACTGACGAAAACTCATACACCTTTCCTAAAATATAGTGTAGAATTTTATAACAAGATCCCATCCTATTGCTGAACTCACCGATAGTAAATTCAAAGCAATAATAAAACGCACTCTATGTAAAAAGCCTTACTATAAACTCGAGGACTATCTCAAGGACAGAAATGTTTGGCTAAATGCTGATCTAGCTCCACAAGGGTGTTAGATGTAATAATTAAAGTGTAATGTTGATATTATATTGTTTATTTTAAATTTGTTTAAATTATGGAAAATTGTAAAAATATGCCTAAGAGATATTTTTAAAAGAGCCGACTGAGTTTTTTCCGGCAATTTTTTCTCAGATCATATTGGCCTTTGGAACTTTGCCGGTGAATGACAAAGAATGACTCTTTTTCTTTTCTTTTTACTCTTTGTTATCAGTTTGTAAAGGGGAAAAGAGGCATTCTACTGATATACTTTTACATTAGTTTATTACATTTAGTTTTATCTTGGTGATATTCTTGACTTTACATATATTTTTTATCTTGTTTGACATGTATATCAATTGTTGTTCACTTTAATTTATTTTGTTTGTTTTTTGACGTGTCATAAGAGGTGCCTGTCGCCCTAAATGAATAAATGAGTTTCTGATTCTGATTCTGATTAATACGTAAGCAAAGCACTGACAGTCCGGTATTGGTCAAAACTCGATCAAAATGGTCGACAAACGTCAAATAGGTACGGTGCGAAAGAGATAACGCTCTACGGACCCGATATAAGCCGAAGTCTCCTTTCTAGGCTCGATGTGCATTAATTATTGAGCACTGTATGTAAGTGAAGAGTATAAAAATAACGTTAAAACTTAAAAGTATATGAAAATGGTAAAAAATGTGACAGATGTTAAAATGCCGCGGTAAACGAAATTGTATTGAAAACAAAATTCATCAATATTGTAAAATGTATATGTGAAAGTAACTCCGTCTGTCTGTTTACGGATTATTGTGTTAGGATATGTGAAATGATCACAATTCTTTAAAACATAATGTCAATAAAAATTATAGCGTTAACATTACCAAAATGATTTCATTTATATTTAACTAGTGTTCATAATGCTTTCGCGGAATTGGAGAATGTGCACGGTGACCTTAATACAAAATACTGAAGATATGCCGAGGTCCTGTATGAACACTTGGCTGTTGATCAGTCATTTGTACATTATAATTATAAAAATAAAGAGAGTTTTCTAACCGACATGCCTGGACCTGACGGTTCATGGCTGCCATCTTTTGAGCTCTGTTCAGGTATCTGTCAAAAATATTAAATAACTGAGTTTTTATACGCGTGTGAATAACAGGATTAGGGTGATATTTTTATTTGGGATTGTTTCGAAGCCAATTGGGCACATACTTGTCAACCCTATTTTATAACCTAACGAATAATAGACTTAAGGAGGTACGGGTGGAAGTGTTCCCCCGACGAAAAGAGGTGGTAGCGCCTGGCGGGCCGCGGCCCAAAGATTGACGATGGGAAGTTGCATATATGCCAACTCTTGAGAAATCTTCGTATGTGCGATGTTACTCGATTGACACGCCATTTAATCGTACTGGACAATTACTGTGAGGTCTCATTGTATTCCATTAGTTGGTGTCTTATGTAGTGGACGCTAACACAGACTTAATGTTCGAATTACATGTCGCACTATTCTTAAATTTATCCATGAAGTTAGCGATTGTGTAGATTTTACACGGTATTGAATAGCTACGGTGTCACAAGCATCGCTTTACACCGCGTCCCGTCAGGGCGCCCACCTACGTCTGAGTGCATTTTCTCATACCAGAGCGGTGTCGTTTAGAGCAGATTTTACGCACATAAGGCGCTGCTAGTGTCGCTTCGCGTTGCATCTCATCACACCACCTACCTCTAGTGTCGCTTCGCGTTGCGTCTCATCACACCACCTACCTCATGTTGTGCGCAGGGCTAGTATCGTTCGCGTTGTTTTATTCTAAGTATTCCTATATTGTCAAAGACAGCAAACAAGCACGCAATTCACATTGATGTTAAGTGATGACTGTAGCCTGTAGACACTCACACAAAGACCAAAAGTCAAAACACAGATGCGTTGCCACCCCTGAGACTTGGGGCGCCTACCTCGGGCTGCGCCTCCTGCGCGGGCGGCTGGCGCGGGGGCGCGGGGAGCGGGGGGCGCCTACCTCGGGCTGCGCCGCTTGCGCAGGAGGCGCGGGCGGCTGGCTCGGGGGCGCGGGCTCGACGCACAGCAGGCGCGGCTGCGGTCGCGTCACGGGCGCGGGGAGCGCCCACCTCGGGCTGCGCCTCCTGCGCGGGGGGCACGGGCGGCTGGCGCGAGGGCGCGGGCTCGACGCACAGCAGGCGCAGGAGCGGGAGCGGGGAGCGGGGAGCGCCTACCTCGGGCTGCGCCTCCTGCGAAGGGGGCGCAGTGGGCGCGGGGTGCGCGGGCGGCTGGCGCGAGGGCGCGGGCTCGACGCACAGCAGGCGCAGGAGCGGGAGCGGGGAGCGGGGAGCGCCTACCTCGGGCTGCGCCTCCTGCGAAGGGGGCGCAGTGGGCGCGGGGTGCGCGGGCGGCTGGCGCGAGGGCGCGGGCTCGACGCACAGCAGGCGCAGGAGCGGGAGCGGGGAGCGGGGAGCGCCTACCTCGGGCTGCGCCTCCTGCGAAGGGGGCGCAGTGGGCGCGGGGTGCGCGGGCGGCTGGCGCGAGGGCGCGGGCTCGACGCACAGCAGGCGCAGGAGCGGGAGCGGGGAGCGGGGAGCGCCTACCTCGGGCTGCGCCTCCTGCGAAGGGGGCGCAGTGGGCGCGGGGTGCGCGGGCGGCTGGCGCGAGGGCGCGGGCTCGACGCACAGCAGGCGCAGGAGCGGGAGCGGGGAGCGGGGAGCGCCTACCTCGGGCTGCGCCTCCTGCGAAGGGGGCGCAGTGGGCGCGGGGTGCGCGGGCGGCTGGCGCGAGGGCGCGGGCTCGACGCACAGCAGGCGCAGGAGCGGGAGCGGGGAGCGGGGAGCGCCTACCTCGGGCTGCGCCTCCTGCGAAGGGGGCGCGGTGGGCGCGGGGTGCGCGGGCGGCTGGCGCGAGGGCGCGGGCTCGACGCACAGCAGGCGCAGGAGCGGGGAGCGGGGAGCGCCTACCTCGGGCTGCGCCTCCTGCGCGACGGGCGCGGAGGGCGCGGGGGGCGCGGGCGGCTGGCGCGGGGGCGCGGGCTCGACGCACAGCAGGCGCGGCTTGTCGTCGCGCGGCTCGTCGCCGGCGCCGGCGGGGGAGCCGCTGCCGCCGACCGACATTTGAGCGAGGGCGGTTAGGACGCTCTCCATGTTGATCGCCGGCGCGGTGTCGCCTTCGCCCTAAAGTCGTTATATAACTATTTCAAATCTGCACTCTTAGCTGCGTACGGATATCGCGTACACGCAGTCGATTTATGTCGCGCTTCGAAACGGACGCGCAAAACCAGAGGTGCATTGTGACCATATAATCAGAACACGATAGTGCTGAACACTACCATTTCCCAGTTAACCTGTTTTGTTATATGATCCTATAAAATATATATATATATATATATATATATATATATATATATATATATATATATATATAGCAATCCGACAAATCGATCGGTGCTAATATAATACTAGCACCGATCGATTTGTCGGTACAGGCAACCTGTCTATAAGCACCCTAACGCTTTCGACTCATTTCATATAATCTGTGTTCATTACATTATCACTCTTACCTTTTGGGGTCCAGGCTTAAAGAAATGCAAGTAGCAGAATCCTCGAAAACCCTGTAACCAGAAAATAGATACTAAGTATTGAATTTATTTGAACAGTGCGAAAATGACTCTCAATATATGAAATTAATATAATATAATTAATTAATGTCAAAAAACACAAGGCAAAATTATTCAATAACATTACCTTCCACACCATGACTTGAGGTTTAACGCCGCGTTCAGATAAAGCTTGTTTCAAATCGCGCACTCGAGTATTCGGGCTTATGTTCGAAATCTGAGGAAGAAACAATAATAATTACAGTGCTCATCAAGAAATAATGCACATCAAGCCTATGAAAGTGACAATCGGCTAGTTCCGGCGTTATCTCTGCTGCACACTGCCTACGTAAGCATCGAAAGAGATAAGTAAGGTGCGAAAGAGATAACACTTGAAGGTCGATGTGCAATATTTCTTGTAGGATACTGTATGTTATGTTCTATAGTTTTCGCGAACAATAATCACTGAAATAAAACCATTTTTACGGATTTATCTCGCGTAAATTTAACTTAAATGATTACTAAAATCAATTTATGCTGAGTTGCACGAAGATTTTTTTTTATTTTTTATATTTAAAAAGGAAATAGATTATTTGTTAAATTTATTGTAACATTTCACATCCCTCTCTAATTAGAGAAGGATGTGTAATGTAAGAATAACTTTAACAAATATCTTAGTGCAAGCTAGCCTTAGTTTTTGTTTAATATTAATTTATTTCAATGGATACTGTATTTTATTTATACTGTGGTACGGTCGTAATACCTACCTAGAAACAGTTATTTAATCGTATCCCATGTTTCGCAGAGTATATTGAAACTTAATACTGAACATAGGAAGCGTACCTTGACAGAGAAGTCGATGACGGGATGGGTCCGCTTGGAGCGTCTGGGCTTGTCTTCCTTGGCGTTGGGGTCCTTGTCCTTGGCGTCCTTGCTCGCGGACTTGGCGTTGCGCTGGCGCGCCTTGCGGCGCGGCTTGGCCTTGCCCTCCTCGCCTTCGGTCGTGTTGCCACCCTGGACAAATAGCATCCTTTACTGACATGGAGAAACGTATGCGGCTGGACAAATGTAGTCTATTAACAATCGGTTCCAGGCCGCCCTCATCTAGGGATTGCCACTGACTGGACCGCTTTAATTTGTTAGATTTATCTTGTTCTTTCCTATGAATGATATAGTAATATCCCGTCTTACACTATCTCGTTTTACGCGAATTCCCAGATACGCGGTTTTTTACCATACCGCGCGCATCGGATAAGTATTACGAGAAGTTCGAGTACACATTATTGATTTACCTTTACGGCCCTATAATTTACGGCACAGAGGCATAACACCTTAGGCCTCAGGAGTGGTAACACATCTGCATTTTGACCTTGGTCTTTGTGTGGGTGTCGATAGGCTGCAGTCATCACTTAACATCAATATGAACTGCATTGTTTACCACTTCCACTATATAAAAAATATATGTCATCCAAAAGACCAAAAAAACAGTAATTTGATCTAGTATTTATACGCAAGGTGAACACCGATTTACGCGAATTTGACTTACAGCACTATTGCTTGGTCCCACCTATCGCGTAAGGTATTACTGTACTTGGATTGGCGCTCTCTGTTTCAGTAATAAAGACAGTCCAATTATCGCTATAGCTCTCAGAGACGGTACAAGGGATAAGAAAAATAGAAGACTTAAACTAGCACAAAAGCAATTCAGTAAGGCGGTCGAGAGCGTTTTAAGTTAACATGACTGATGACAACATGCCCAAAATTTTATTCCCTATTTTACCACTGGCAATCTGACAAAAATAATTAAGAATCCGACAAACCTCTCCTTCGCTGTGGCTCTTGTGAGAGCGAGTGCGACGACGCGCCCGTCTCGCTCGTTGCAGCGCTCTCTCCTCCACGTCAGTGTCTTCTTCCTTCAGGGTACAGGCTCGACCAGCGCTGTGGGAGTAGTGATTTATGAAAAATTTTAACAGTCAGTATCATAAAACGAAACGAAAGCAGACCATCACGAGGTGGACCGACGACCTCTGGATGAAGGTCGCGGACAATCGCTAGATGAGAGCGGCCCAGAACCGTTTGTTGTGGCAATCTTTGGGGAGGCTTTTGTTCAGCAGTGGACGTCTTTCGGCGTTTTACCAGGGTGTCCACAGCTGATGTTAAAAAAAAATACCTTCGATTTAATTGACTTTGCCTGACCCCCTTGAGCTTCCCTGACTTTCCTGAATGTTACAGTATGCTCAAAAATCAATGCTAGAGAGTGTAGTTGCCTGCGCAAGCATTGCGCCATTATCTTTGCTCGGGGCGACGACGCAGACGAGAAAGTTTAAGCATGGGTTGCACCACGATATTTGTTAGTTATTGTAAAATTTCACATCCTTCTCTAACTTAAAAAAATGTGGTAGGAGTTTTTTTTTTTTTTTTTAATGTAATTGAAGTGGCAAACAAGCATGCAGTTCATATTGATGTTAAGTGATGACTGCAGCCTATAGACACCCACACAAAGACCAAGGTCAAAATGCAAATGCGTTACCACTCCTGAGGCCTAAGGTGTTATGCCTCTGTGCCGGAAATTACAGGGCCGTACATTACCACCTGACCGGAACACGATAGTGCTGAACACTACCATTTAGCGGCAAGTAAATCAGGTAACGCGGTGGTGCCTACGCCCGCGAGCTCCGTCACTGGAGCTCTACCACCAGTAAAAAGTTACGAGAAGGATGTGAAATGTTACAATAACTTTAACAAATGTCGTGGTGCAACCCAGGCTTAATGTTGGCCAGATGAAAGCAAACTACTGCCACGTTTTCCCGCTAGCGTATCCCTTCTATATCATTAAATCTGCTTCTTCGCAACGAGCTAACTTCACGGACGCATTTGAATTAATAATGGCAACCCATTATACGTCCCACTGCTGGGCACGAGTCTCTCCCCTTTTTGGGCGGAGGCCTAGAGCTTACTCCACCACGCTGCTCCAATGTGGGTCGCTGTCGGATGTTTTCAAACCGCCCATTAGACCTCCGACAAAGTTTACCGTGACCGACGGCTTAACGTGCCCTCCGAAGCACGGAAACGCGCATCTTAATTTGCCACTAGCGATCACCCATCACACACCCCACCGCGCCCGTAACGCTTAACCGAGTAGATCGCTTCCGATCTGCACCAGCCGCTGGGCCATGCGCGCTTCTGCATTTAAATTACAGCCGTTGAAATATAGCCCTTAGTAATAGGGTCCTGTTTGTACCCCTTGAGTACGGAACCCCCAAAACTCGAGTGAAATAAGAAACCGAGTGGAGACCAGGAAAGATACTTACAGCATTTCAACATCGCGCAGTTGACCCAATACGGGCATCATTTGAAGCCGACGACTGGACAACAAATGCCACAAAATCCCAGGCGGTCTCTGGCTCATTCGTTGAGTTTCTATCACCTATCACAAGCAAATACAGATCTCAACAATAAATATTGCACATCGAGCTTAGGAAGGAGACCTCGGCTCATTTCGGGTCTATAGAGCGTTATCTCTTTCGCACCGTACCTATTTGACGTTTGTCGACCATTTTGATCAAGTTTTGATCAATACTGGACTGTCAGTGCTAACGTAGGCAGTGTGCAGCAGAGATAACGCTATACGAAGTCGAAACAAACCGATCGTCTCTTTCGCAGGCTCGATGTGCTAACGAAATTAAAAGGAAAACTATCAAGCCAACCTAAGTTGGCTTTACAAGATTGCAAGTAATAGTTGACCAATACTCGAATTTTTTTAACAGCTCCATAGAAAATATATTTTTTCATTACATTAATCAAACTTAAAAACTACGGAACCCTACACTGCGCGTGGCCCGACACGCACGTGACCGTTTTTTTAATAGTTTTCCAGCTAGAAAAAATGCCAACAGTACTTACCTAGTGACCCGGGGATCGAACCCAGGATATAATAAATAGACTTTTAGCAGGCCACTATTGCTAAAAGCCTATTGCTACTGTGACAGTCCATTACTTAAGTAAATAAATGCTTATTACAAAGAGGTCTAAGAGAAGCTTGGGGTAAGAGATACATACCTGTGTTGGTGTAACAATGATGTCCACAGGAACATCATGAGGGCCAAACAGCTCAGCTGGTAACGTTTCAAACACCTGCACGACAGTAAGATTAAATTATGTAATTAACATTGCAGAATCTTTAAAATAAACTTAATTTCTATTTAGGTATCTTCCGGGTATATTTATTACATTAAGGCTGGGTGCATCATCTCACTTTAACTTTTGTTAAAGTACCAGTTAAATAAATAAAGAGTTGCACAATTTGCAGATTGTTAAATAACGTCATAACTTTAACTGTTAACTTTAACAATTTTAATTTTATTTCATTTTCATTTTTATTTCATTATTGCTACATATTGTGACGACCCAGTTAGTCCAGCGGTGTGAGACGACCGTTTGTTTCGAAGGCTCGCCGGGTTCGAACCCCGCACCGGAACAAATATTTTGTATGGCCTACAGATATTTGTTTCGGGTCTGGTTGTTTGTGTTCCAAATATGAAAGAATAATATCATGGAACATATTTTACCTATTAGAATATGTTTCCTGTGGAATAAAAAAGCCTACGATTTATTCCCCGAACTACCAAATGTACTAAAAAAGAAAAAAATCGGCCGAGCCGTTTCGGAGAGTTTGATGTAGAGGAGTAGCAGAGAATATGTAATAATACTTACTACGTATAGAATGGACACTTCGACGTCCCGCACTATTTCCCCGACTCACCCAACCTCCCCCCTCTTATGGGCGACGTTTGGTATTCTCTACGTGCTATGCACACAGGTGCACGTGTAAATACACGTCACTTCAATCAGCGATTTCAATATAACTACGTTACCAATCCTTGGGGTCTGGGTCATGAAGGTGGCAAACATGCATGCAGTTCACATTGATGTAAAATGATGACTGCAGCCTAAAGACACCGACCAGAAAGACCAGTAGTCAAAATGTAGATGCATTGCCACCCCTAAGACTTTAGTTGTTATGTCTCTGTGATAGACAGGGCCATACAAAGTTTTTACAAAATCAAAGGTGATTCTTACCTGACAATCGTGTACGGTGGTAGCGACCAGGGTGGTAGGTTTGATGGCCTTCATGTGCATCATCAGTCCAAACTCCAAATCGCCATAGCCTAACCAAATACAAAGATGATTTTTAGAAAAATATAGAAAGACGACAATTTGTTTGACGTATCGTGGTAGGGTATTTTTAATTATCAGATCAATGACCCACTGGAGACCTATTTAATTTATTTATTTATACTTCAATTCTCCGAGTACATTAGGTGGACTTAATGCACAAGGCATTCTCTAACATTCTACCTTTGGGATGTGCAAGAGAATTGTGAATGGTACAACGTTTAGGGACACTATGTACTAATAAATCGTTTATATTAAGAACATCATAACTTATATTCATAAACGTATTTTAGCTAAAGTGTTGCTAATCTCTTAATCTCTCCTTTGTCTTTTTCTATCCTGCACATTTGACAATGCAACTGACAAAGACAAAGCATTCTATAGATAAAACGTATCTAATGTACGTATATATATAATAAGGGGGTTAATATATCATAACATCTATATATATAAAAATGCAACCCGTTTTCCTTGGTCACGGCATCACGCGTGAATGGCTGGACCGATTTGGCTAATATTGATTTTGAATGATTTTTGGAAGTCCAGGGAATGTTTAAAAGGTAAGAAAATATGAAGAAATCGAAGGGAAATAGTAAAAACCACCATTTCATTTTCCCATACAAATAGTCCGTATCTATCAAACCTTTGGACACATGTCATATTTTCATTCTGAGGCAATACGAAGTTTGCCGGGTCAGCTAGTTATAAATAAAATTATGAATCTAATATTAGGGTAACTTAGGGGATTTTTAAATTTATTCAGAGCAAGTCAGATAAAGAAATGGAGTATGCCTTGCCCCCCTGTTGAGTAACTTCTGTTGAGTATAGTCTACATTTTGGATATTGATTAGTTTCGTTCGGGTTCAGTGGACATGCCCCGTGAATGTCTGACATATTCCAGTACATTTTTTCAGCTTTTCGAAAAATAGTCGCGTCTGATATTCAGATGTTCGAATCCAAACGTAGTTCAAATACAATTTTTTAACAATTATAATGTGATAATTTATTTAAATGAAATATTTTTCACTAAGTACATAAGATTGTTGCTTTTAGGTCTGATTTTATAGCTTTTTCCATTGCCACTCAGACTATAAAAACATCTATGTGTTTCAGTAGGCATTTCTATTCCACGACATACATTCTAGTTAGTTCTCTGCCAAACGTCATAACCGAAATACATAAACAAACAGACAGAAAGCAGATGAACGCACTTTATAATCAATGCTTGTGTATATTCGCTTGTTGGGAAAATAATAAAGATAGTAGTGAGCATCTCACCTCTTCCTTTGCCAATGCGGTATCCTTCTTTGGAGACTGCAACTGATCCCATCACCACCAGATCTAAAGAGACCGAGTCTTCGATACCTGCAATGAAACTTCAATGTAATCTGTTGAGCCGCATTTGGCCGATATCGGCCACGAACAATATGAAATCAATTGTCACTTTTTCTCGTGATCTAACGGGTAAATTACTATTTATTTATCATATAGAAAGAACATTCACTTGGCAAATAATAACAGTGCATCTAAAAAACCACAGAGGTTTGTAACGATGCTACTTTAGTTCTACGTTGTTGTAACAAATTACTTAACAATAAATAAAATTTAAACAAAACGGTCAACAATGGTCAATTCGTCCCTTTACAATTTTCATTAAAAAATGTTTTAAGCTTGGATTTAATATTTTTGGGACTTATAATATCACGCACATGTGAGGGTAGTGCATTAATTAACCTAGGTAACACATAACATACGCCGATGTCCGTTCACCGTACACGTTTTTTGCTCGATTTGTACATAACCGGTTCTGTGCAACTGCTCGGGGTTGCTTTAATAATGTGTGTAATGTTAATTTATTTTGTTTGTTTTTGACGTGTCATAAGAGGTGCCTGTCACCCTAAATGAATAAATGAGTTTCTGATTCTGATTCTGGGCTATCTAAAACTGAAAGAATTTTTCAAATCGGACCAGTAGTTCCTGAGATTAGCGCGTTCAACCAAACAAACAAACTCTTCAGCTTTATAATATTAGTACAGATATATAATACTTCTCTCTAATAAATAGTAGACTCCCTGCAGATGGCTCCCAACCTGAGTTAAAGCACAGACAGGCACTTAACGCCTTCTTTTGCCCAAGGCATTAACCCTAGACGGACTTACCGATAGGTTTTCCAAAAGTCTCCATGCCATGCCTGGACACTGCCTTCCTGATCGCCGAGGGCCCAGTCTCGCCCTCCGGCAGGTCCAGACGGTTCAAGAAGCCAGTCTGCAAGCGGGGCACGGGCACGTACAACGTCTTCTTTTGCTCCATGCATATTACCCTGATGAAAGAACATTAAACCTTTTGAGTTTGTGGATGGTGTAGAGGCGTGTTGATAAAAGAAAGACAGCAGATTTAATTTAATAACTTATCCACCGTTCTTCATACATAATTGGTGAACAATAGAGGCGATCCTGGACCTAGATTTGGGTCATCGGTCACAAAAAGAGATTTTTGAGGGTCATAACTTGTAAATGTGTGATTTTCACTATTTTTGTGTGAATTTATAATAAATTTAATTAATGTCCGGGATCTGTAGTCTCTTGGGGGAGAGAGAGAAGGGGAAGAGAGGTTGCTCTTGACTCTTGACCTTTACGAATCCTGTCCCCAGCACGGACACATGTGAAAGAATAGATTGGTGTGCTACAAATATTTGCTTATTACCGCATTTGTAGTTGCTGCTCGTGGTTTGCTCTATACAAAATCACGACATACATGACGTAATGTTTACTTTTAAAAGTTTTGACATTCAACGTTCATAGACATTATCACAAATAGAAAGTAGATATTACTCAACACGCACAGGTGAATGTGGGTGTATACACAGACCAAATAAAGATTTGACCTAGTCTTGAATTAAACGAACATCTTTATTATAAAGATAAACTGAAAGATTGTATTTCGAGCTCAGTGTGTAAAAAAATCTAATAAGTCGGGGGAAGACGGCAAGAACAAGTTTCTCAATGAAAAGTAAATCGTAACTGTACAGTAACCATCCGTCCAGCCGTTCATCCATCCCATTCCACCTCTCCCCATCTCTTTAAAACAAGCTAAGAGGTACCGAATGTCGTGTTACCCTTTGTCGTTATTAATTCCACCTCTCCTCATCTCTTTAAAACAAGCTAAGAGGTACCGAATGTCGTGTTACTTTTGTCGTTATTAATTCCACCTCTCCTCATCTCTTTAAAACAAGCTAAGAGGTACCGAATGTCGTGTTACCCTTTGTCGTTATTATTTTTCCGTTTAATTTTTTTCTGTCAGTCAATTTGCCTCTACCGCAAATCGAGTTAAAGAATTTTGTTCTAAAAAATTAGAAAAATGAATTTACTACAAACTGCCTCGGTAGCAGAGTGGTAGCAGGCCACTACTACTACGCTGAGGTCCTGGGTTCGATTCCCGGGTAGGGGGTTATCAGAGATAATGGTGTAAAGTCCTTTATCTTTGATTCTATTGGGATTTTTCCATTTTCTGGAAATTTCCCAGTACCTCGAAGTTTGGTAATGTGCCCGAACGAATCTTCATCATCCGTCCCTCCGCGCGGGAAGCGCAACAGAGGGGGGAGGGGGGGATGGTTCGGGGATTGAGGCGAATCCTCGTACCCCGGGCCTATCTGCCCCCGAAGCGTCGGGGGCGTGGTCCTAAATGAGGGATTGTGGCACGCGGGAAAACTCACTGAGAGAGGCCATATAATATACAAACTTTTTTTTTATTGACGCCTTTTCGTTTTTTTTTTTATTTATTTGTAATGTGCCCGGAGATGTCAACAGGCTCGCCACCTGTTACATGGGCCAAAACGTAACCGGCGAATCGTGGGTGTTTGCATGTATGATTGAATGCATGCATTTACCTCTGCCTACCCTTTCGGGGATTACAGGCGTGAAGTTACGTTGAATTTACTTTAAAATTTTAAAACTAAATTCTTTCGATATTATAAGTGGAGAGAAGAACACCCTAAGCATTATAATAACTAAGATATATTATTATAACTGGACACAGTAATGCCAATTTGTACCAACCCACTAACTAATTATTAACATCACTTCACTCCTGAATTCCAATAAATCCCACTCCTAACTGAACATAGTTATGCCAAAGTGTGGCATCTACAAAATTATGATAAATTTTACATTAGGTAATTGTGGCATAACTGTGTCCGATTGGTAGTTACAATTTACAATCATTTAAAGAGCCAAAAATAAAGTCATATATATGGACTTTCACAAATACTATGTTTTAATTGTCTCTTGACAACAACTAATGAAATATTACAAAAGAAATAATGAGGTATGAAATTATAAGAAACGTGTAATCGCGGCGCCGAGATAAGAGTGTTCATTTATGATAGCTTGTTATGTTTGTGCAGTCAACCGAAATGTAACGGAACCAGCATAAATGGAGCTGAATTCACTGATAGGATTATATCGCAGACAGCTCAGTTTATTTTAGACTACATTGATGCGGTTAGGGGCCGTCCATAAAATACGTTCGCATATTCGCATAAAAGGGGGGAGGGGTCTCGCTGAGCGTGACAAAATGTGACAGGGGGAAACAGCGGTCCACGTCAACGTGACGTTCGCAATTTTTAAAATATTTTACGTATTTCGTTAAACTATTAATCCATCAAGGATCGTACGGCCACCGGCGGCGAGACACAATTGAATTTCAATTGTCATATTTTTTTCGTGTCTGGGGAGATTAATGATTGAAAAAACAACTATCATATTCACGCTTTCCCTAGTGAATGTGACAGTTTTTTAAAATCATTTTAAGGTCATAGTTTTTGTGACGTACTATTTTTAGGGGGGTCACAGATAGTGTGACAATAAGGGGAGGGTTCAGAAAAGGCTAATTTTAGCGTGACGTTTTTTATAGACCAATACCAGTGACATAGTTCAAGAAAAGGATTCAGTAGTCAAGTTGCGAGGCAGTTGCCAGCTCGCAGAACTGACGGCCGTTGGGACGGTTTAATTCAAACCATTAAAAGTGGTTTGAATGGTTTGAAATAAATTTGCTTGGTGTTCTTTTTAATCTTTTATATGGCAAAGGCTTGGACATTTTTTGTTTGTCAGAACGACGTTTGCCGGGTCAGCGAGAACTATAATAAAATACATGAACACTATATGTGGTTGTTATTTTTTACAAATAATTAATTATAATAAGTACCGTGATAAATTCCTACTATTGCGTTAATTTTAACGGTGATCGAGCCATTAGATACTAGGCTTGACTAATACGTCTATTTCAGGACTCATACGTTACCTATATTTATTTATTACGCGTCAACTCAAACACTATAAAATTAGACAAAACATTACAATCAAATATTTGAACCAACGTTTGACCTTTCCACGCAGCATTGAAGAGATTGTGTCGAAAACAAACGACAGCCGGTTATCGCGACAAATTAAATAAACATTGTTTGTTGTATCTACTATCGTGGGGTTATCGTCAATTAGGTAGACTGGGTCAGTACAAAATGCATTTGTTGATAATATACATTCTACGCTGATAACGTGTTGCAAACCGGGGATAAAACTTGAATGAAAATCCCCGGACAACAGACAATCAAACGGATTGGTGATCGCAGTGGCGATAGTTTTATCGTAGGACGCTGTTGCCCATCTTACATTATTAGACTTACTACCGACACTAGAATGGTTTGACCACCATTGTTGTTAGGTGACTGAATTATCTTAAGAATTATCTACCATAAGAAAAGAATTTTTCCATTAGTGGGCGGTGGGGTC
This sequence comes from Macrosoma leucophasiata, assembly GCA_036365455.1. Lineage (NCBI taxonomy): Eukaryota > Metazoa > Arthropoda > Insecta > Lepidoptera > Hedylidae > Macrosoma > Macrosoma leucophasiata. The sequence continues at coordinate 7,659,112 of JAWQUS010000013.1, forward strand.
GTCACGTCCCGACGCCGAAAATATCTGCCAATTTATGATCTACCTAATACGTTTGTCTATTATGTAGTTCCAGTCAACTAAAATAAAATACGCTTACACTCACAGCCCCACAGTAGGTATAAACCTGTGTCTTGGGTGCCGTTGTACACATACAACACAAACACCCGGACCCGAAACAAATATCTGTAGGCCATACAAATATTTGTCCCGGTGCGGGGATCGAACCCGCGACCCTCCAAACTGCTATCTCAGACCGCTGGACTAACCAGGTCGTAAGTAGGTCTTTAAAGCAAGACTCAAGATTACATAAAGCAAATACAGGATATGAATGCATCCAAGTTAATAATGTTTTACGCAATGTATTACAGATAACGTATGCTTATTATACGTATGATTGCAATCCACTTATAATTTTGCTGGTATCTTTAGCAAACTGCTTTGGAGGATTCGTGATTCTAACGCTCCGAATAAACAATAAGAGAAAAAAGGAATGTCGAAGGTTCCTGAAAAATACTTCTCGACTTTTGTAATCGATTCGAATTGGAAGTGTCATAAATCTATACACGATTAAATCGACGTCGGTAACTATCAATTGCCAAATCGAGCAATTTTTAAGTAGTAAAAATTTTATTACAAACTAGCTGTGCCCGCGACTTCGTCTACGTGAGAAAAAATATGATTGTTCAGTATCTACCCGGACGAAGTCGTGGGCGCAGATAGTGAAAGTCCCGTCAAAATCGGAGACACTCAAATTCTATGTATTTGTATGTAGTTATGTATGTATGGTTGTATGGAGATAAAAGTAGCTCAAGTTACTCCATATCACATCAGCTATCTACCAGTGAAAGTCCCGTCAAAATCGGAGACACTCCAATTCTTCTTGTTTGTTTGTAGGTATGTATGTTTGGATGTATGGAGATAGAAGGTAGCCTAAGTTACTCCTTGTTACATCAGCTACCTACCCATGGAAGTCCCGTCAAAGTCGGATATACTACAATTCTACTTATTTGTATGTAGGTATGTATGTATGCATGGATGTTTGGAGATAAAAGTAGCCTAAGTTACTCCATATAACATCAGATATCTGCCAATGAAAGTCCCGTCAAAATCGGAGACACTCCAATTCTTCTTATTTGTATGTAGGTATGTAGGTATGTATGTATGTATGGATGTATGGAGATAGAAGGTAGCCTAAGTTACTCCTAATCACATCAGCTATCTGCCAGTGAAAGTCCCGTCAAAATCGGTCAACCCGTTCCCAAGATAAGTCCCGCCAAACAGACAGACAGACAGACAAAAATTGAAAAAAATGTTGTTTTGGTATATGTACCGTGTATACATACATATGCGTTTAGTAAAAAGCGGTTATTTTTATATTACAAACAGACAATTTTATTTATTTGTACGTATATAGATTTAGTATGAAAGCTACAATACAACATAAGACCTAAAAAATCTGTGAAAATTTTAAGAGTCTACATTATATCGGTATCGATCTAATAACATCCCCTGGTATTTATTTTTACAATATTTTTAATGTACAGAATTTACACTTCTACAGATTTATTATAAGTATAGATTAAAATGAATAGGTATGTCAATGCCATGTCATTATTTTACTGTGATTGGGTGTATGGTTGTTATTGGAACAAAAAGATTGAACCTCAATTCTCTCGGGTGGTGTCTATTCACTGGATCGATCCAGTAATACGAATCTATTTAGATAATCGTTTAAATATTTTTGTTTCAGTCCAGAACATCGATTTTCTGATATTTAAATTGACAGTAGGGATATCGATTTGAGATGAATAGAACTCAAATCGACATCCCTACTTTCAACTTAAATTGATACACATAATAATATGTACAAAGTTACAATTTTAAATCCAAAATAAAATCTAATACGTTAAAATAATAGGGACTTATGAAAGTGACAACACTTTTCCAACTAATTATTGGTTGTTGATAGGCACCGCAAAGCTGGGATCCCGAGCTGAATTAAACTAGGAAGTAATAAGTTTAGTGATTCCAACAAGGAATAATAGAAATCATTTCCCATATGTAATATTCAACTAGCAATACGATAACTATAATTTTACATAGCAGCTACAAAATACAATACAACAACTGTTCAAATAATATTGGCTTTGTGGAATCATATTTCATTGTTCTGAAAGAAAACTAAAATTCTAAATCCTATAAAAGAAATAATAGTAGACATTCAGCCTTATAAATTCACATATATTTTTGGAGTAACTTAAAGTAACTTCACGCCTTCAATCCCCTAAGGAAGAGTTAAATGCATGCATTCAAGCATACATGCAAACACCCTCAAATCGTGCTCAAATCGCCCGGTTACTTTTTGTAAGTTAACTATATTTTTCACACTTTTAAGTCCTTTAACCTCATACGATTCAACCACAATTTTCATTCATTTGTATCTTTCTAATATCCCATTTGCAAGTCGCCTATTCAACATCACCTTTTTGCTGGTTTTCACACATGAAAGCAGTTTTGCTTTCATGTGTGAAAACCAGCAAAAAAGTTTATAAATATCAAGCTAACCTGACAGGCTCCTGAGGTTTGTCCGGGTTGACTTTGACGATGTTCGCGTTCTTGAACACGTCCAACTCAGCCAGCTTCGCTGCCGCCTCCTGGGCGCCCTTGAAGTTGGGTATACGGTTGTACACGGGGCGCGGGAACATAGCCAGGGCATTGGTCTCGAGGTGCCGCCACACTTTCATGCGGAACGACTGTTTCGTCACCTCCTCAGGGACCGGCTTCATTGCTGGAATGGAGATAGAATGAGGTGAGATTGTTGTTTTATTTTTAAGGGACCGTTTATGAAATACGTTCGCAATCAGGAATCAGGGGGAAGGGGAAGGATGCTGTCAAGTGTGACAGTAGGTAAGGTACAGTCGCCAAATATCGTCCCCTTTTTGTAAAAAAAAATGTTAAAAATAAAATATTACAGGTAAAAAATAAATAAAACGTAAATCGTCAGGTACAATACTTCTCTATTCTTAAAAATATTGAAAATGACTAACTTTGTTATAATTTCTTTTAAAATAAATTTACCAAAAACGCGCAATTTCTTCAAAAATTTTTTTGGGCTCCTAATATCGTCCCGGGGACGATATTGAGATCACAGTAATCGGTACATGAACATAAGTTCAATTGATACGATATGTTTTATATAAAGTATTTCTTAATCATATTATAATATCTAATCAGTATTGGTGCAATAATTAGTATCATTTAAGTGAGTACAAATTAATTTAGGGGCAGGATTATCAACGCAATCGTCATGCACTGGAAACATTTTATGCATCTGATCCATTTCCCCCCCCCCCCCCTTTTGTCTTGGGAAAAGCTATGTTGACAAACTCTGCATTCAGCATCATCATCGCTGCCTTCGTCGTCAGTAGAGACCAAAGTTGGATCATTACCAAATGTTTCCTCATCAGAAAACTGCTTTACTGTTGGTAGACCTCCAGTTACGGAGCTCGCGGGCGTAGGCGCCACCGCATTACATTATATACTTGCCGCTAAATGGTGGCATTCAGCACTATCGTGTTCCGGTCAGGTAGTAATGTCCGGCACAGAATCATAACACCTTAGGCCTCAGGAGTGGTAACGTATTTGGATTTTGACCTTGATATTTGAGTGGGTGTCTATAGGCTGCAGTCATCACTTAACATCAATGTGAACTGCATGCTTGTTTGCCACTTTCATTACATAAAAAAAGTTTAAATATCGCCCCGGGGACGATATTAGGTCCACATAGGGGCACGGTATTAGGAAAATTCGTACATAACATGTCATAACCTAAAATGTTTCCAATCTGTTTAAATTACATTGAATGTCGTACATTTCAGCGACACTTTCTATAGTATAGAAAGTTTCGTTTCGCGTTTATTATTGTCTTATTGTATAGAATCTATACAATAAGACAATAATACCCATATTTAATAAAATCCGAAAATGTTTCAAATAAAAACTCACCTTGGACATTTTTTTGCTTTTTTAAATATTTTTATGTAGAAGCGACGTCTTACCGCCTATTCTTTATAATAGCCGACTGATGTAACTAACGTTACATTCGGAACATCAAAACGGGATAACGTTGATTGGGAATAAATATATAACTGGGGACGGAATTAGGTTCGGGGACGAAATTTGGCGACTGTACCTTACATGTTAAGATAGGTAATAAAAAGCGTGACAAAGGGGGAGGGGGGTATAAAAATGTTGGCGACACACGGAATGGGTAATGCGGTGTTTTTTTTTTGTTATGAAGGGGCTACGAATTGCTGCCCCACCCACCTTATTCGCCGGATTTAGCCCCCTCAGATTATCATTTATTTCCAAATTTAAAAAAACATTTGGGTGGCTCTAAATTTTCGACCAAAGATGAGGTGATAGTCGCAGTAAACGAGTATTTCGCCGACCTTCCGGAAAGATTCCGGAAGGTCGGCGGTTTTTTCGAGGGGATAAACAAGTTGCAGTTCAGGTGGAAGAAGTGTGTTGAGCTAGATGGAGACTATGTCGAAAAATAAAAATAAAATTAGACCCACTTTTTTTTCATTTTCTTGGTCGGGCTTCGAACTTTTGGATCCACCCTCGTATTATGATTTTTAGAATTAGAACGCAACGTCCCACTTCGTCTGCCTTCAGGCAGTTGACAAAACGAATTGTATGCAATAAATTGAACATTCTCAGTCTATAGGAAGGCTGATTGGTCTGTGGTATCGAACTATCGATTAATAGTGGAATTTGTCAAAATGACATCGTCTGCCATATTCACCACGTTGGTTTTGAGTCGCAATTCTAACTGCAAATAATGTTTTGTAACTGCAGGCAAAGCTAAATAAGTGAAAATATGCAGTAAAAAACTTTTTTATATTGATTTTGCCTGTTAATGATATTTTGTACAATACATGGCCGGAACTTCATATATTTTGCAACATCTCCTTTCAGTACTTACAATTTCATTGCATTATAATTTTCTCCGAGGCACATACGACCTTCCGTCTAGGTGCACTAACTAAGCGTGACCTAAACATCCAACGGGATTTCGTACCTGAACGCTTAGGCATAAGAACTGCATTCGCGTGCATATAGCGTCATCAGCAAAGGAATGTTGTTATTTAACGCTTTACACTCTTTTTCAATTGATCAAACCGCAAGTGTAGTTTCTTTTTAAGACTTAAAAAGAACATTTATTTATCGGCGCCTTTCTAATATCTTCACCATTGGCTCGCAGATATTAATACCAAAACTGACCAAACTTTTACTTAAATTTATTTTCAAGAAAATCTGTTTCTGAAAGATTTATCTATGCCAATATTTTTTTTAAATAGGTGTATCAATCTCTTCTCTATTAAGTTGTAACAAATGTCCACTGCCAGTTGAGCGAAATACAGGTAAAAATTATAGGTAGTACGTAGGTATATTAATTTACTCTTGGCATTTAGTATTATTGAAGCGATTGTGGCTATTCCTTTTAGATGATGTAGGTAAATGAGATGATAATAAATCACGATATATAGGAAGACCATCTATAAATGATCTAGACAAGTATTTTAACTAAAGTATGTACCTACCTCATCTTTAAGTACTCTTCCCCTCTGCCGTCCTAGTCAAATGTGGGTAATATTTAGGGCATCTTACAGTGTCTTCACATATTTTTCAAAATTTATTTTTACATTTTGCAGTGACCTTGCAACGCTTTTGGCTCTCCTACAAATTGTCACACAATGTCACATTTCGTGGACCACCTCGTCTTCATTACAAGTGACATAATTTATGACCCCAAGCCCCAAAGCAAACGTTGGACCGTCAGTCGCTGGACTTAATTTATTGTAATCAAGTCTTTCTAGACTCGAGAGCCTACTTAAAAATATTCAAGATATGATTGCGTTGATAGTCAGAATTTACCGTACAAGGTCACATTGCATCCGACGCGTATCCAACACCTGAATACATAGCAACAGTGAATGACTCCGTACGAAAACGATCGTAATTTCTTTGATAGCTGAGCGAACTTTCTGGAATTACGTTTAGAATGTGACTGATAACTGCCTCAGTAGCTGGGGGTCCTGGGTTTGATTCCCGGGTCGGGGAATATCAGAGATACCGGTTTAAAATCCTTTATCTCTGGTTCTATTGGGAGTTTTCCATTTTATGGAAGTTTCCCAATACCTCGAAGTTTGGTTATGTGCCCAGAGGTGGCAACAGGTTCGCCACCCGTTCGGTGGCGAACCTGTTGCCATCTCTGATGTAGGTATCTATACATATAGAAAATTAAAAATCAATTGCTGTACGTTAGTCTCGCTAAAACTCGTGAATGACTGGACCGATTGGCTAATTTTGGTTTTGAATGATTTTTAGAAGTCCAGAGAAGGTTTAAAGGGTAAGAAAATATGAAGAAATTGAAAGGAAATAGTAAAAATCACAATTTCATTTTCTCATACAAATAGTCCGTATCTATCAAACCTTTGACACATTAGGGTCGTTTCGCCAGTTCTCGACCGATTAGTGGAGTTGCCCAGTTTAGAACGAAAAAATAAATAGAATTATTATAAGTGAAAATTGGAGAAAAATAATACACATAGTCAATATAGTCTTCTTTCGTTTAATATCCTTCAATTTCAAGTAGAACCTAGAAGTAATTAAATAAAAAACAATAAGGCCGAAAACGCCGGTTTTACCGAAATTTCTAGTTCCCGACTTTAAATTCGCCAGTTCTCGACTATTGGGTGTGATGTCAAAAAATGAGGCATTATATATTTTTTTAATATAAAAAGAACTCGTACTATGTTCAAATATTAAGCATACAATATTATGACAGCAAAATAATACAAGTGTCGTCGAAGAGCTAAAGTTAATCTTGGATTTATTTAGTTTTCCAATCACAGATTTACACAAAAACAAAATCGCACTTTTAGCATTTTACAGAAAATAGGAACATTATCTTTAATTCTTATCATATCAGTCTTTATGGCCTGCTTTATCAACCTTTACAAGTAATAAGCGAAGTTCAATTTTTAATGGCACTATTACCTATTACATCAATTTGCTGTATTTTTTTGTCATTAAGTTGACAGACAAGCAGATGGTCACTGTCACCTATGAACATTTGCAATACCAGGGGAGTTGCCAACGCGCTGCCAGCCCTGAAGGACTTTTTTGACGCCATTTGTGAAGAACCTTATATTGTAGCACCGAGGGAACACCTCAGAGGGAAGTTCGTTCCACAATTTACACGTTCTGGGCAGAAACGACCGAGAAAACCGGACCGTTGAGCACTGCCAGGTGTCCAGCCGGTGAGGGTGAAACTTCTCTCTTCGGCGGGTAGTCCGGTTTAGGGAAAGAGACGTAGAAATATGAAGTAAGACTTATTTTTAATAAATACCAAGACTCATTGTTTATCAATACAAATAAGAAACAAATAAAAAAACGCAAAATTACATTTAAAAACTTACCACGTACTGTGAGGCTCGTCACAATTTTTTTTGCAAAAAAGCACACGTTGATAGTGTTTGTTGCGAACCACAGACTTGTACATTTTTTGTGCCGTATTCTGTGTGCAAACGTGCATATTGTCTATGTGTGCGTACAACGGAACTATTTAGGGTGCCACAGTATTAATGTTAAGTTCCCATTCTTGTTAATAATGCTATTTTGTACCGATTAGTCCAAGAAGTCGATGAAAAAGTCGAAAACTGGCGACGGTCAGCGAACTGGCGAAACGACCCTATTTCATTCTGAGGCAATACGAAGTTTGTCGAGTCAGCTAGTTCATTAATAATTAAACCAGTCTACAGATTCCTCAAGTCGGGAATTCTCGAAGAGAAACCCCGGATAGGTTACGACCAGTATAATTTCATTGTCATCTAGCCGGAACTCGGAACACAATAGTTAAACGTTAAAGTATGACAGCTGATAGATTAGGAAATGGGTTGGTGTCTACGCCTTCGAGATCTGAAATTTTAACACCAGTAAAATTCGAGGGCACTTTCAGCAATTATAAGAGATGTGCCGGTCATAACTTTAACCGACTAGCCAATTAATCGGTTGTAAAGGATTCTATTCCCTCTACATAGGTATTATACCTACATTTGTTTGAGAAATAGGTACCTACAAAGAATAAAGCCGGATAGTCGGCACTCATTACCGACAAGTCACATATTTAGGCCAATCTATCTATTGTGTGCTGTTAGGGATGGGAGGTGGACTTTTGAATACAATGGGATAAAGTTCAAAATCCTAAAAAGGCATGAAGTTGAAAATCCTAAAAAAAACAACCAGCTTGTAGAGGTATCAAGTACTTGCTCTACATAATTTTGTAAGGTGGCAATTACCACTCCAATTGGACTGAATTGTGACAAATTATGGAATTAATCCATTATTTTTAAAATACCTGCACTGCATGTCACTTCAAAGACATGAAGTGCAGTCCATTAAGCTAATTCAAGACATCGAAGAAGATTCGATATGGTGACACTGAATTAAAAACTCTCATTACAATTAGGGTGAATTGACATCTACTAAGGACTTTTATAGTAGAGTGTTTCCTTGGTATAAAATCATTTTTTACCATATCATACGAAAGTATGTAGGTATGTATTTATGTATCTTCTCGACAGGTCCCTTACGAAGTAGGCAGAGAGTGCAAAGCGATATCCTGGTGAACGAAGGTGATTTGTAAATGGGATACCTATAAAGTTACAAAAATAATGAAAATTCGAGTTGAATCGTAGGTATCAATGGTACGAGTTATGAATTTAAGTGACGAAAATTTTATATGATAGGTATGCAAGAACTTACAGAATGTAATGTTTTTACAAAAACCGGTTAAGTGCGTGTCGGACTCTTCCACATTTTGTGATTATTTAAATAAACAAATTTTGTTGATAATAGTAGATCAAATGATAAATAGAAATAAGTGAAAATAATCATTTATTACTCACCAATTAGACAACACTTATTGGAAAGAAACAGGCTTTGTTATACTGAAAAATAATTTATGTTAATCTATGTTCAATGTACTTTACAACTAAGTAAACAATGCACTATGGATTTAATTTTCTCCATTGTAAAGTCAGATAGGTCACAAAGCATGCATGGGCACTGGATGGTTTGTGCAGTGGTAATAGAAGCTATAATAATTTGATTTTGCATACATTTATCTGAGTATGGAGTTTATCTGTAGCTAGTATTTATCTTCAAGTGTGTAAAGTGTTTACTATAGTAAATTATTTCAATTTAACAATAATCCACATTTTTGCCTCATTTGTGGGTAAATGTGAAACAATTGTTAGCACTAGACAAAATATATCTGATTCGGGAGACAGCAAGAGCATCTTGATTTAGTTGCGATTTAACAATGACTGTTTTTAGAATGAAACCCAGGAACCAAGATGAATCTAGATTGTGCTACTTAACCTGTCAGCTAGTGAGAAAAATATGACAATTGATTTCATATTGTGCATGGCGATATCGGACAAATGCAGCTCGAGAGATTAATCAATATATCTTTTCCCTTCAAAAAACCAGATCTAACTTGATAGAGATACTTTGTAGAGATTCTATATCTTAATATATATAAATCTCGTGTCACAATGTTTGTCCTCAATGGACTCCTAAACCACTTAACCGATTATAATAAAATTCGCACACCATGTGCAGTTCGATCCAACTTGAGAGATAGGATAGCTTACATTACGCTATGACTAATAGGAGTAGAGCAGCGCGGGCGAAGCCGGGGCGGGCCGCTAGTATACTATATAGATACTCAGCTGCAATGATTACTATGATAACTTGCACAAAATGCTATGCGGCATTTATATGCATCACTAGGACTGCATGTTGCTGTACGAATTTAGCATTTGATCCTTATCCTTATAATGATAAGAATCAAAAACTAAATTCATATTGCAATTATACTTAGTTCCAAGGGTCAAAAAGTAATATTGTGCAGGCCCAGCGACATTCTGCAACACTATTCAAAAAATCATGCAATGAATGGTAAATACCACCAATATTGTAATTCCGCTAACAAAAAAAATCTTAAATGGAGCATGACACATTTTAGACATGTAGGTAGTTCTAAAACAAATATGGAACATGAAATAGAACATTCTCTCGCCACATTTCCCAGCAATCAATTTCACGAGATTGACACCCAAAGAAAACTAGCGATGATAATACACTGCATAAATCAAAAGGATTTTTACAATAAGTGGGCAAACCGAACGTGAGTCACGTTTCACACTCCAATTAATAAGCTACCCACAGTATCAATAATTATAAGTGAGGAAGCTACCCAAATTGCATTAAATTAACGCACGAAACAACAAAATACCAATGAAATTACGCTCGCGCGACCGATTTCGGTAACATTGAACGATTTTTATTGAAGCACCTCTGACCTGCAACGATAAATCTAAGAAATTACGGCGGGTATATCGATAAACACGAGTTTCTATTCATTATGACTATTTTAAACCGACTAAACATACAATTAGGCCAATATTTAGAACAGAAATCAAAACGAAAACAACACAATCTATTTTGTTATTCTATTATTATTTTGACAACAAATGTGAAACTTACTGGCCTCCGGCGCCGACGGCGTGTCTTCTCCGTTCTGCATCTTGTAAATTATCGCAATCGGGAGGTAATTTCGAAAGATTATCGCTGTTCTAAACGAAAACCATAAAAATTGTTTGGAAAAAATATTTATTTTTCGCCGGACAGAACCGTCACACACAAAAATAGAACGCGATTAAAAAACAAATGCAACCAACTTCAGGCAGTCAGTACCTGTGTTGCCAATTATCAAGTTATCATGTTGCCAAAAAATGGTGCATCTGAACATTACTCAGAAGTGCGATGGACCCATACTTTTAAAGAACATGGATTTTAAGCTATTGAAAGTTTGTTATAATATTTTTTAAAACGTGTAATAATAAATTCTTAATTTGTAAATAAGTAACTCTTTCCATATCAAGATTGTTTCGTTTCTTATTAATATATTTTGTGTTTTCGATTATTATAAGTGGTTATATAAAGTAGGTAGGTACCTAATTAAAAAAAAAAAAACGATGTAAAAGTGCTCTCCAAGAGCCTTATTCTAAGAAGTATAAACTGAATAAACTGTAAATTATAATATTATTTAACATCACAGTCAATTTTCTCTCAAAACTGTAGATTTTTGAAAACAATATTTTTCACAATAAACCATCCTTTGAGTAATAGTATTATCAGAAAATATGTTTACGTTGCAATGCCAATGTGCAAAAGTATCACTTTTTAAAAGCCAGTAATATGTTACTACATGTTATTATTGCGTAAAACTCGATGTTTTAGGAAACCAAATCAACGTGACGATTCCTCGCTTAAACTATTATTTCCAACACATTTTTCATATTATTATAGGAAATAATTTGATAAGAGTCAAATAGCCAATTAGATTTAAATTCCCCAAGAACTGGGGAATACTTCGTACACAGGAAACATAGTAACAAATATGGCAGCCGCAGTGATGCAAACATAACAAAAGGTGAATGTACGTTCCATTACATGAAAAAATGGCTTGATTTTAATAATCATCTCTGATAACGATTAAGTTCACTGATAATATTTTGCGATAATAAGACAATAATAAAATAATAATCTATTAATATCAGTAAGTTTAATTTAGTTTTTGATCATAGTTACTGTTGAAGCTAAATATTACTCCTTATAACCGGTCTGGAATCCGGCCGGATACTGATTATACCATATATCAGTATCCGGCCTGATACTGATAAATCCAGTATCCGAATTTACTGCTTCCGATCGGAAGGAAGCACCATGGACTTATTATACCTAACAGGACTGAGCACTATCAAAAAAGGTATTAACAAAAATGAACTTAAAATTTATGGATGTAAGGTTACCTTTTGGATAAACGATCTAAGAGGGCCAAAACGAGCCGAGAGAGATAGCTAGAACAGAGGCCGTTTGTCCCTTTCTCAGACTTGCCATACTACAAAAATCATGAAGATAGTAGGAAAATTAGGAACTGCATTCATTAAAGTGCGACTGAAATATTAAAATACAAAACAAATTTCGTATGTTTTAAAGAAAGTTAATAAAACGGCACCAAAAGAGTGGGTGATTTTTATAAAATGCTTGTTCTTGCTACGGTACCATAAAATAACGTAAAATACCAAAATGACAATACCTACAAGGAGGCCTACAATAGTAATTTTTCACGTGAGGTTTGAAGAAAATTAAAGGTAGGCGGTCTTATTAGATTATAGCGTGACGTCACGATGTAATAAACAGACGAAGTCGTTGAACTGTAGTATGATACGAAAATACGAATGAATATTAATATAAGTCAATTTTAATAAATGGAAGGCGGATCTAATTTTAATTCATTCAATTATGTATGCCTACTCTTGTAGCCATAGATAAGAGATGGAACGGATATCCGGTAACTCTACGGAATCCGGCCGGATACCGAATAACAATCCGGTATCCTACTGGATTCTGGATAGTTACAGTTTCAAAATACTCTTTATTTTGCACAAGTCAAAACATAAAACAATAAAATACGTATGTATGTATGTCACTTCACGCCAAGTCCGTAACGGTGTACGCAGAGAGTGTGGAGCGGCAATAATCCCGGTCCTGACACACTTCCCTGTTCCTTTTTTACATATCTATATTTATATATCAAGTGTAAACCATAGACCAACACGGGCCGCCGGCCTCCGGGTCGCCGCGGCCGGTGGCCTGTGTTGCTCTATGATGTAAACTGATTAGAGTTTAGAGGAAAATAAAAACACCATGCTTGTATAACATTACTTATAATAATTTCAGTAAAATCAATAACAAATAATGATATAAATAAAATTTAATGAGTATAATTGTTCTATCGAATAGTTTGAGACATGTGGAGGGGAGTGAGCATAAGTTCAAATGCCGCGTCTTTCAGATTGGCGCCCCGCAAGTTCGCATCGTGAAGATCACTGCCCGATAAGTCACAGCACTGAAAACAATAAAAGTTAATTTAATCTATTATGTATATGTAACCATTCTGAGTGAAACAGCGAAATAAATAACTTAGAAGTTATTTATTTCGCTTAATCAGATCTTAAGCTATGTTTAAAATTATTGAGTAGGTGTACTTGTGTGAAAGACTGGTATCTGCACATATTTTTTTTTATTTTTGCACTATTAACTTATTGTTATCGTTTTTATGTTGGGAAATTATTAATACCAGGGAACCACGGGAACGGGATGGTTGTCAGGGGGTGGTAGATTAAAAATAACCAAATACATACAAATATACAGTTAAATTGGTTAATATCCGACATACACATATCAAACAGTTGATTTTTTTAAATGAAATTATCAGGGCTGGTAGCGCTTTGGCAACGCCTTTGGTGTTGCAGATGTTCATAGGCGACGGTGACTACTTTCCATCAGGTGGCCCGTCTGCTTGTCTGTCAAAGCTTTGAAAAAAAAAATGAAGTGGCAAGCAAGCTTACATTGATGGAAAGTAAAACTGAAGCCTATAAACAATCTATGTGATATATGTGATCAACATACGTAATCTACAAAAGACTAGAGATTCCAATGTAGATGCGATGCCACTCCTGTGGTCTTGGGTATTATACCTCTGTGCCGGAAATTACAGGGCCGTTAACGTACATTACCACATTAACGTACATTACCACCTGAACGGCACACGATAGTGCTGAACACTACCATTTAACGGCAACTAGATTAGGTAATGCGGTGGTGCCTACACCCGCGAGCTCCGTCACTGGAGCTCTACCAGCAGTATAACTGAACCTTTACCATACACTCATTTGAAGCATTATTCTTAAACTACCTCTAAGTCAGCCCCAGCCAGTACAGCAGTCCTGAGGTCACAGTTTTGAAGATTGGCATTTTTCAGTGTTGCCACTCGTAAGTTCACACCCGCCATGTTGCTACCTTCTAAATTAGCACCTGAAAGTAACGTTTTCCTTTTTAACCCGTAAGATTGTTATCCCGTTGATTTCAATAAATAATTGTTCATTCGCCGCCGGCGGTCTCTCGTGTCATGGCGGTTTAAATAGTTTTCGAAATAGGCATAAATGTGCCTCTTTCATGTCATGAGAGTGCAGCAAACAGTTCACATTGATGGTAAGTGAATACTGTAGCTGATGAACATGTTCATATAAATCATAGATTTAAATGCTGACATATTGCCACACCTGAGATCTAAGCTGATATGGCTATGTGCCAGAATTAGTGTGCTTTTCTATGCCACGTGAATAGAGCAACACGGGCCACCGGCCGCAGCGGACCGGAGGGGAGTAGCCATACACAGGCTTTCCTCTCTGTCAAAGTACAAGACCAAATGGTTCCATGCCTGTCGCCCAGATATTTAGATGTGTGCGTGAAATTGTTTATGTATTTTTGTTAAAATCAAGGTGTGAGTTTCGTAATAATACACGATTTTTGTAGTGTGAGTGTGTGTCACACGTATTTTCCTCTGTTTTGCATCGGTAATAAAATGTACGGCCCTGTAATTTCCGGCATAGAGGCATAGGCCTCAGGAGTGGTAACGCATCTGCATTTTGACCTTGGTCTTTGTGTTAGTGTCTATAGGCTGCAGTCATCACTTAACATCAATGTGAACTGCATGCTTGTTTGCCACTTCCATTACAAAAAAAAAAAAACGCAATGGCTACTCCCCTCCGGTCCGCCGCGACCGGTGGGCCGAGTTGCTCTATGGCCACGTGTAAGCCTGCTGCTGTGCGGAATACGTTAGAAAGAAAGAAAATATTTCGAATAGACCTTTACACATATGTACTTTAAAAATGCATTCTGTTCCCATATGTATTTCGGAAAATTCTCTCTAGTTTTTCTATGTCATGAAGTGACAAACAAGCATACTGTTGAGCAAAGTGTGGGGATTAAGGTATATTCTCTCCAAAAATTATGCTTTGTCATGTGTGGACAATGTTGGGCAGTGGGGCAGGCTTTTGTCCAGCAGAGGGCAATTTGATGGGGGGCTCTAATGATGATTATAAAAGAAACCTTTACCTTTTAGATTTACACCTTCTAATATTGCACGGGAACCAACTGGATCTTCCATATTACAACCTTTTAAATTAGCACCTGAAAACAAAATATAATATAAAAATCATAAATAAAATATCACCAAAACATATTTTGAATATCAAGAAAAATGGAAAAGAAAATTTTCTGGATGGTAGCCTGTAGACACCCACAAAAATACCAAGGTCGAAATGCAGATGTGTTACCACTCCTGAGGCCTAAGGTGTTATGCCTCTGTGCCGGAAATTACAGGGCTCTACATTACCATCTATACGATAGTGCTGTACACTATAATTTAGCAGCAAGTATATTAGGTAATGCGGTGGTACCTACGCCTGCGAGCTCCGTCACTGAGGTCTACCACCAGTGAAACCGACATAAAGAAAACGTCCCAATTTTTTATCTTACCTTCCATATTAGCACAGAGAGCTTTCACGCCAAGAAGCTGGGCACCTTCAAGATTCGCATGAGACAAGTCTGCTCTCTCCAGACAGCAGTGGGACAGGTTGGCGCCACTCAAATTACATTTTGATAAGCATGCATACTGAAACATGGAATAACAATCTAATATATTATTACGCTGGCGTCTGGAAGTCATGACCCCTCTGCCCACTAACAGAAGTATTTTCTTCTACTGGAGAGATTGCAGTCAGTCAACCGGAAAATGGTGGTCAAACTATTCCAATGGGGAACAAGTAAGTGCAATAACGCAAGATGGGCAGCATTGTCTTGCGATGAAATTACCACCACTGAGATCTCCAATCCGCATGCCAAGCATGGCGATTACGGCATATCTTCCTTATGTAATAGAAGGGGAGCGTCTGGTCCAGCAGTGGACAGCTTTCAACTGAGCTTAGCTTAGCAATAAAGGCTAGTGGGTGGAGCAGAGGCTCCCCATACGTAAAAATATGTGGATAAACGCGACTTTCCCATCAAGACCAGTCAATGATGTCCAGGAACCAAAGAACAGAACAGTTGGGGGTGGGCGGAGCTTCCCCCATACGTAAAGGAAAATGGGTAAATGCAGCTTTCCGAGATATGTGCCTATATTGAGGTTTGTACTAGAAGTCAATTATTTGTTTTGGACTAAAATTAATCAAGATGTTTCAATAATTATCATAATTTTACTTACTTTGAAATTGATATGTCTCAAATCCAATCTATTCAAATCAGCTCGAGCCAGGTTTACTCCTTGGAACCTCAACTCTAACGTTGTGGGTGTCATAATGATTGTGCGGACTACATCCATCCTGTTTAGTGACTGATTATTACTGCTGTTACTACTGGCATCCTTGATCAATTGTGTCAGTTGGGGTATCATTGATTCTAGACCTGTAAACACAATTAATGGAAAAGTTATTGCAAAATATATGTACATTATAGCAGGGATGTTATGGATATGAAATTTTGAATACGGATTTTGGATTGGTACGGAAATGGGTATGATTATTATTCCACATACGGATATAGATAGGCATATGAAATTATTTCGGATTATCTGTCAGTTTCAGATAATTTTAGTTACGGATATTAGATTTTTGAGGAATTTCAAAAGTAAAAGAAAACCTTGGTGAATGTTAAATTGCTCACATGTTAATTAGTTACGAGAATGATAAGACGACAACGTAGTTAGCAAATAATGGATAAGTTCGCATGCGGCTTTTGTGACGCTTCTATTCAATACTATCCGCAACTTTTATTTAGGTTTCGGTTACGATTACGGATGTTTTTTATATTGGATATCCGATAGTTTGGGTTATGGTTACAGAGCTTCCAAACATCCCTGCATTTTAGTTATTGCACCATATAGGCGCAATAACTAAACTAGACACCTGATAGCAATTTGGAAATTATAAATAATATTATTTCTAAATTGCTATCAGCACCCAAAGCAGATGCAGATGAAATGCAAAAGTGGGTGCTACAGAATATTTGAGGAAAACATTACATACTTCTTAACACTTTCACAGACAGTAAACATTAACAGATGTTATAACTAGAGTTGCCACAAATAATTATTTGGCTGAATAACCGAACAATGAATATTTGTCTTCCCCCTCGGCCAAATGGCCAAATATTCGATTGCAGACGTGTGCATAAATAATAAGCAATACAAGGAAGATAGTTATAGAAAAAAGTTCCATGTTCAAATGGAATTTATTTTTGTTTGAAAACTGCTACTGCTACATATAAGCTGCCAAGTTAAAATATAGTAACAATTATTCAGAGATTCAATATAGAAGCTAATTACCATAAAAAATAGCTTCCTCCAAAACACCTTTAGGATTGATATGCTTATCCAATATCACTTGTCCATGCCTTAAATAATTGAGAATGGGTTCGAAATACCTCGGGCTTCTGTCTATTAAGTACGCGCCAGATTTGTCTGTCGCACTCGGGATCATTTGGTAAACATTGTTGTCATCAGCAAACATCCGTGCCAACATGGATAAAGGCTCTTTGGTAAGCAGGGTAGACCTTGACGTTGTGAAATGCTGCCCACCAACATTCAACGTTATCCAGTCAGAAACAGGTAGCTCCACATTTTGAGGTTTACTAACTTTATCACAGATTTTAGTTATATAAATCTTTTCGTCATCTCTTATAGCACGCACGTCGGTTATCTCGCAACCATTAGATGCGAACAATTTAACAGTTTTATCAGGTAATTCGAACTCCTTTTCGATTTGCAACCTGAATTCTTCAATTGTGTTCTCCATCAATATAACTCTTCCATCTTGTTCTAATTTGTCTCTATACACAAATACACGTTTCATAATACACTTGAACCAACCACTGTTCACTGGTTATCAGTATTTATAAGGATAAAAGTGAATTATTTAGAACAGACCCGATACGTAAAATGAGTGGTGAATTTATTGCTGTTTGTAGAGTACTTATACGCAAATCACATCACTAATTTTCATTTACTTTATTACACTTACGTAACGACTATGCTTGATTATTATTTGATTTAAGATTTATGTTGTAATTTAATAAAACAATGGGCGATAGACAAAATCCCCTAACCAGGCGATAGCCAAAAACGGGTCGACTGACAGGTTTTATGACAGCGATATGACAGAAGACAGATTAGATAGATAAATGCTAAGCTAGTGCTGTACCTACCTAATTCGATTTTAGATCACTCGAAAAAAGATCTCCATTCTAAAACATGCGATTCATTCTATAACGCAAACGACACGGTTTTATAATTATAATAAAAATAGCTTTCCCTGTATCAGGATATCTTCTAATATTTACTTATAAATCAGGTAATTATGATAGCTCTCCGAACGATTAGTTACTTTAATTCGTTTCATTTATATTGTATAGGTATAATGTCACTTACTCTTACTCATCACGAAACCTCAAAAACGACAAGTGCTCGGAATTTTCATTTTTACATATTATTGATATTCTTTTTAAAACTAAGGTGCTAGTTAAGACGGGATTTTGCGAAAATCGAATCCTATAGGTGTGTTTTTAGGGTTGATATGTTGTCATAATTATAAATGCTAAAAGTCATAAATTTTGCATTGTGGATTTTTTAAGAGGTACCTATGTGTTATTGACCTATCACTCGAATTTTTGGATAGAAATATTGTTAGAAATTAAAGAAAAAACGGAAAGAAAAAATGGAAGATAAAGAAAAATGCCCGAAGTCAAAAAAAAATATTTTCGTTTTTCTTTAATTTCTAAAGTTCACTCGCATGTGTTATTAAGAAAAATAAATAGCACAAGAATTATTGTTGTTTGCAATATAAGAGGTGATAGATGTAATAAATGTGTGTAGCTACAAATTTTCAAATAGTCTACAAGACTTTTTCAATATAATAATATTACATTCAAATGATAAGAATGCAATGTCTTTAATTAAGATATTTTATTCGAAGTTATTTTATCATGCTTGTATAATGATATTAAAATTATTATACCTATCTATATTTTTTCGTATATAAGTAAGTTTTATCGAAATTATTTAATGAAATCAATCAGTTACTAAGAATCGATCTTCGAAATAAAAAATTGAAATCGAATAAGTCGACAACACTAACTTTTATTTCTGTTACTGTCACCTATCAGTCAATGTTGCCAATCTAGCGACTCTGTCCCTAGAAATTATGAATTTTTCTAATTTTATTATGTCATGAAATCCATTCTGATTATTTGTCTAAGAAGGCATTATCAATTTTTAATTATTTGGTAGCAGTAAATACAATAATGCGGGATACGCAAAAGCGTTCCGCTATTAAACCGCCGCCGCTGTGGGTCCGAATCTCGGCTTAGGACGCTGCGGAGGCACACATAACATAAGTTAATAAATATTATCAAATATCTGACAATTGGTTCAAATATAAGATAAAGATAACGCACGAAAAAATCTCTTAAAATAATAATGGCAACTCTTGATACATCCCACTGCTGGTCATGAGTCTCTCCCCTTCTTGGAAGGAGGCCTGGAGCTTATCTACTCCACCACGCTGCTCCAATGCGGGTTGGTGGAGATAAGGGTTAGTGGCCAACCCGCTGTCGGATGTTTTCAAACCGCCCATATGGCCTCCTACAAGGTTTAACGACTGTTATCTATCGATAGCAACCGGGACCGACGGCTTAACGTACCCTCCGCATTTTTTTTGCCACTAGCAGTCACTTATCACACACCCGACCGCGCCCGTATGGCTTAACCTAGTAGGTCTCTTCCAATCTACACTAGTAGTGGGGACAGGCGCGCGTCAAAAAAAAATCTCTTACAGTTGGTTAAAATACACCGAAAAAAAAGAACACGCTACCCGCGTATTACCCTAATAAAAAATGGTGTAAAACTTTCATGATCCAAATTTTCACGTTTGTGATGATAAATAATACATTCATTGCCAATTGCCAAGCCAACGCTGCAACACTGGTCGCAGGTTCAGCTATCCCCACCCCCACCGATCGCCCCTTGATATTTGGCGCTCTGGGCCGTCCGGCGTCGCCCCATCCCCCCTAACGTCGGTACCGAATACAGTCAGGTAGTCAGGGGGCCGACCGCCTAACTGACATGTTTTCGTTTAGGACGTTATCTTGTCAGTTTCGTACCTACCGCCTAAAACATTTACCCCCTTATTCATAAACATATATTATATATCTACGTTCTAGCTATAGAATGCTTTGTCTTTGTCAGTTGCATTGTCAAATGTGTAGGATAGAAAAAGACAAGGGAGTGATTAGCAACACTTTAGGTAAAAAACGTTTAAAAATAAGGGTTTTTTTTTTATATCCTGCAGAGAAAATCACTTCCAGGAATAAGTTAGGCGGTACGAAACTGATAAAATGTTGACATAATCGAAAGCTAAACGAAAGCAGCTGGTGGTAGAGCTCCAGTGACGGAGCTCGCGGCGTAGGCACCACCGCATTACCTAATATACTTGCCGCTAAATGGTAGTGTTCAGCACTATCTTGTTCCGGTCAGGTGGTATCAGGTAAGATAATCTACGACCCTGTAATTTCCGGCACAGAAGCATAACACCTTAGGTCTCAGAAGTGGTAACGCATCAGCATTTTGACCTCTGGTCTTTGTGTGGTTGTCTATAGGCTGCAGTCATCACTTAACATCAGTGTGAACTGCATGCTTGTTTGCCACTTTCATTACATAAAAAAGCATTTGAGTTAGGCGGTCGGCTCCCTGGTCAAGATAATACCTAACTATGGATGCAGGTAACTTCGCTGTCAGCCCAAATTCTAGTTTACAGTAAACATCAGAGAAGGACAAATTTTACGATCGCCATCTGTGATGTCGTATCGATCCATTATGTTACGTTTAACGATTTCTTAAATAAAACAGTAGTATGTGCTAAATAGTTTTATGGGTGTCCCGATAGTGTTTTAAAAGGTTTACGTCATCAAATCAAGATTAAAGTGGCCCGTTTATTGGTCTTATTCGGGCACTTAGCTGACAGTAAAGACGTTCAAGATATTTTTAACTAGCTGTGCCCGCGACATTGCCCGCGTGAGAATTTATGATTGTTCAATATCTACCCGTACGAAGTCGTGAGCGCAGGTAGTATAAAAGTAGCCTAAGCTACTCCTTATTTCATAAGCTATCTGCCAGTGAAAGTCCCGTCGAAATTGGTAAAGCCGTTCCCGAGATTAGCCCCAACAATCAGACAGACAGACAGACAAAAATGGTAAAAAAGGTTGTTTTGGTGTATATGTATATAAATATCATTGGAGTGTTTGTAATATAAAAATAAGCGCTTTTTACTAAATGCATATGTATGTATACACGGTACATATATATATATAGGTATGAGTACCGTTATATATATATGTATGTTCCAGTTTTATTTATTTGCATAGATTAACTTGCACATGCACATTATGTACCTAGAGTATGACCATTGACACGAGAAGAAGAAATACCTAGGTAACATAAAAAGCTGAAAAGTTTTGCTGGGTACGGTTTGAACGCGGTTTTTTAATGGTATGATATAAGTAACACCTACCCTGTAATTTCCGACACAGGGCCATAACACCTTAAGCCTCAGGAGTGGTAACACATTTGCATTTTGATATTGTTCTTCGTGTGGGTGTCTCAAGGTTGCAGTCTTAACTTAGGACTTAGGTTAAGACATAACATCAATGTGAACTGCATGCTTGTTTGCCACTTCCTTTAATTAAAAAAAATACCTAGGCTATAACTTCTCGCCATAATCTTTCTTTCTTCTCTTCTTTACACGAAATTACAGTCATTATCAAATCACGCGAATTATGTCCACAGCTGGACTAAAGCCTCACCATTAGGGGGATATGCCATAATCGCCACGCTTAGCATAAGGATTGGCGAGCTCAGTGGCGGTAGTTTTATCGCAGGACGCTGCTGCCCATCTTGCGTTATTGCACTTATTACCGCCCCATTGGAATGGTTTGACCGCCATTCTTCGGTTGACTGAAAGAGTTCACTTCTAGTAGGAGAAAATTATTCCGCTTGTATGCGGTGGGGTCGTCACGACCCGACTCTACAATTAACTAAGTACATAGCTGTACTTTACTTATTACAGTAGCTACCTACCTATAAAAATAAATTTATTTGTCCCTAAGCGAAGCGAATATTGAAGTACAGACCTCCCGATGAACCGATCACAAATTATTCAAAATTCAAAAATTCAAAATTCAAATAATTTATTTCGAATTGACCTACAAGGACACTTCTGCATTCTCGGGTTATAATCTACCAAGAGAGAATTACATAAAATAATAATCCAATAGGTATTTATAAATAACAATTTTATAATAATATTAACCGATACCTGAATCATCAAATTTTTCAATTCCTTCATTTCTACGAAGGAATTGAAAAATTTGATGATTCAGGTTTCTTCTGAAAAAGAAAAATCCGTTCGTCATAATCATAGTCATTCACTTAGCAGAGTTCCAAGTGCAGGCACTACTGAGAAGAACTCCGCTACCCAACAAACTCAGCGTGTTGCTCTTTTGTCAAAACCTTAGATTTAATACAAATATTACTAAATAGAATAAAAATAAAAATAAACTCACATAAATAAGAGACGTGGATGAGTGAATGACATCTATAACAATATCATAAAGCGAAAACAAAACACAAAATCCCAAAAAAAATATATCAATTCATCATCAATTTTACTCATTGACGTCTCCGTTTTTATTTTTTCTGTTTTTTTCACTGGAAACGTTACGCAGTGCGTCTTGTTAAGCGCCAAAAGTTCGCCGAAACAAATTATATTTATGCGTGCGAAGGCCGAAGATTTTTTTCTTGAAAACTGTCGTAATTTCCACTTCTGCGTATTTAACTGAAAAGGTTTGTGACATCTTAACGATTTGGACATTATTGTTGAAACGACTGTAAAGCTTACATAACTTTTTGACGTGACAACGTCTTAAATTAGGTTGCGGCTCGGAGTCACTCATGAAAAAGTGTAACGCCCGGTAACGTAACGATGAGTCACCAGGCCTGCCGGACCGGCGAATGCCTTTCTACCGAGAAAAAGACGTTGTCACGTAAAATCTTCGCCCGTAAAACCGACTTTACAGGCAACCAGTTTTTTATGTACTGATGGTGTGAAAGACGCTTGCAGTTCACATATAAATAAATACGCCTGCACTCACAGCCCCACACTAGATATAAACCTGTGTCGTAGCTGCTGTTGTACACACTCATCACACACATAAACACCCAGACCCGAAACAAATATCTGAAGGCCATTTAAAATATTTGTCCCGTTGCGAGGATTGAACCCGCGACCCTTCGAATCAAACGGCCGTCTCATACCACTGGACTAACCGGGTGGTCATAACATTTTTTTTTATGATATGGAAGTGGCAAACACGCATGCAGTTCACATTGATGTTAAGTGATGACCCAATACTCAATCATTTTTATTGCATTCCATAAATGTACAATAATGACTTAGGTGGTATTTAGTCTAATATGTGTATTAATTATAGACCCTGTTGGGCACAGCAAGAGATAGGGGTTTAGAGGGTTTTTTATACAAAATATAAAATATAATAGGGAAATTCTACATAGTAACTAATTTAGACATATTATTATAGTCAACATATTATTATAATATATATATATATATATATATATCTAATTACTTACAATTCTAAGAATTGATGACTGCAGCCTACAGACACCCACACAGAGACCGAGGTCAAAATGCAGATGCGTTACCACTCCTGAGGCCTAAGGTGTTATGCCTCTCTGCCGGGCCGGGCCGCAATTACATTGCCGTACATTACCACCTGACCGGAACACGATAGTGCTGAACACTACCATTTATCGCCAAGTATATTAGGTAATGCGGTGGTGCCTACGCTCGCGAGCTCCGTCACTGGAGCTCTACCACCAGTAAAATGGATGGATGGTAATTGTATACTGCAGCCTATAAACATCTAGGTAGTTACACAGAAAGCCCAGCTCAAAATACAGCGTTGCCACCGCTGAAGCCTAAGTTTTGTCTTTGTGACAGAAATTACAAAGCCATTATGGGGCATTATCTAACCGGAATACGATGGACCTGAATACAAATTCGGATGGGTAACTTAAGGTATTATATTAAAGATAGATGTTATCATGTTAGTGTTTGATAGGGATTAGCCAGCTTAGGAAAGAAAGAAAGAAAGAAAGAAAGAAAACATCAACAACAAAACTACAAGCAATAAATTAAACACGAAAAAGAAACAATATAAAAGTTGACACAAAAGAGATTAAGTCTCACGGCTGGCCCAAATGGGAACCCAGATCAGCTTCATGTCAGGACGATAACATCAATCGACCTGACGCTGATTTTCATCTGGGACCCTGTGTTCCACGGATGTCAAGCAGGCAGCTTAGGGATATGGGCATCATCAGGGAGTGGAAGGGGAGAGAAGCTGCTCCTCCCCCTTAAGACAGTAAAAATTGATTGCGCAATTTACAGCAAAGGAGATGTTTCGGAATTGTATGGAGTGTGCAAAATACACTATGTACAAAAACAGTTTAAATTATTATAAACAGAATTCAGCTATCAAATTTTGAGCAATGTTATGTATTTTTTTGTACCTAAACAAGAAAGTTTTTAGGTACGAGCAATGGAATAAGGTAAAATTTAACTAGATTCTGATTAAATTCTCCAATAATTATTCTTAAATAAAGTCAGTCATCATCATCATCATTTCAGCCAAAAGACGTCCACTGCTGGACAAAGGCCTCCCCCAAAGAATGCCACAACGAACGGTCCTGGGCCGCCCTCATCCAACGATTGCCCGCGACCTTCACCAGGTCGTCGGTCCACCTCGTGGGGGGCCTGCCTACGCTTCGTCTTCCGGTACGCGGTCGCCACTCTAGAACTCTTCTGCCCCAACGGCCGTCAGTTCTGCGAGCTATGTGCCCTGCCCACTGCCACTTGAGTTTCGCTATTCGATGGGCTATGTCGGTTACTTTGGTCCTCATGCGGATCTCCTCATTTCTGATTCGATCTCGCAGAGTAACTCCGAGCATAGCCCTCTCCATCGCTCTCTGAGTGACCTTGAGCCTTCTTATGAGGCCCATAGCGACCACGTTTCTGTTCCGTATGTCATCACTGGCAACACACACTGGTCAAAGACCTTCTTCTTCAGACACTGCGGTAAATTGGACGAGAAGATATAACGCAGCTTCCCGAACGCTGCCCATCCGAGTTGGATTCGGCGATTGACCTCTTTCTCGAAGTTGGACCTACCTAACTGGACCGTTTGTCCCAGGTATACGTAATCGTCAACAACTTCGAGTGTAGTACCCTCGACCATAACAGGAGTGGGCGTAACAAGGACATTCGACATAATCTTCGTCTTGTCCATGTTCATTTTAAGGCCCACTCGTTGGGAGGCCCTACTGAGGCCATTGAGCATTGTGCCAAGGTCTTCCAGGGTCTCAGCCATGACTACGATATCATCCGCAAATCGGAGGTGGGAGATGTACTCGCCGTTAATGTTGATGCCGAGTCCGTTCCAGTCCAGAAGCTTGAAGACATCTTCCAATGCAGCGGTGAACAGTTTCGGAGATATGACATCTCCCTGTCTCACACCTCGCTGCAGTTGGATAGGTTTCGAGTTCTGGTCCTGAAGGCGAACCGACATAGTGGCGTTTTCGTACAAGCTCCTTAGCACCTCAATGTATCGGTAGTCGACTTGGCACCTCTGGAGTGACTGTAGCACAGCCCAAATCTCGACCGAATCGAAGGCTTTCTCATAGTCCACAAACGCTAGACAGAGGGGCTGGTTATACTCTTCTGTCTTCTGTATAACCTGCCGCAGCGTGTATATGTGGTGTATGGTGCTAAAACCTTTACGGAACCCGGCTTGTTCGGGAGGCTGGAAGTCGTCGAGTCTGCGAGATAGACGGTTCGTAACCACTCTCGAAAACAGCTTGTAGACGTGACTTAGAAGTGCGATGGGCCTATAATTTTTAAGAAGGGTATTGTCGCCTTTCTTAAAGAACAGTACCACCACACTTCTGTGCCACGCCTGTGGCGTTACGCGTATACGATTCTGTTGTCCTCTGTCTACAGCTTAGTGAGACGGCTTTGCCCTAAGGACAGATCTTTGGCGAACACTTTAGAGCCCTTGTGCCGCTCTATGGCTGCTTTAATACTATCAGTATTAAAGTGCCGAAGGTCGCGAGTCAATGACTTCGAGATCTGTCTGTTGAGCCGCCTGTACACTAAAGCATCTTCAGAGGACTTCAGAACCATACCGCGCCTCTCCTCCATGAGCTTGAGAGTTGGGCTGGAGATCTTTTTGGTTTCATTCGTAGGGCGGGTCTTGAAAAACTTAGAGCCCGCCGTACGGACAGTTTCCACTAACCTGTTATTGTAATCGTCCACATCTACGCACTCACTCAGGCATTCGAAGCGATTTTGTGGCTCGAGTTGAAAGCTCTCGGGGTTTTGGATTTGCTGGGCGGAGTGTAGACTTCATTAGTCGGGATCTTTCGATCTTGACCTTTATATTCAGTGTGCCTCTTACCAATCGGTGATCACTCCCGGTTTTTACCGAATTGATCACAGAGACATCACTGAATATATGCCGCCTCGTGGACATAATGAAGTCTATCTCATTTTTAGTCGCACCATCAGGACTGATCCAGGTCCACTTCCGGCACTCCCGCTTCTTGAAGAAAGAGTTCATCATGAAGAGGCTCTCTTTCTCCATGAAGTCAGCCAGAGTCTGGCCCCTGGTGTTTCGTCGCCCATATCCAAATCGTCCCACTTTCAGCTCATGATCACCTCGAACGCCCAATTTCGCGTTGAAATCCCCCATGACAACGTTGTAGTGGGTCTTCGAACTATGTATGGCTCTGGAAATGTCCTCATACATAGTTTCTACCTCATCATCGGAGTGTGCGGAGGTTGGGGCGTAGACCTGTATGACCTTCAGCGAATACCGTTTGGTTATTCTGAGTATAAGGTACGCCACTCTCGACGATACACTCTCGATCTTGACAACGTTGTTCACGAGGGACTTGTGGACGATAAACCCGACACCACCTTGGGACAGTTGGTCGCCCTCCCGGAAATAGAGCAGGTTACCAGACTTGAGGGTTATCGAGTCCTCCCCCTGTCTTCGGACTTCCGATAACCCTACAATGTGCCACCGTAACCCGCTCAATTCTTCCTCCAGTTCCATGACTTTCTCGTCAGTCCGCAGCGTCCGTACGTTGTATGTTGCCAGGGCCAGTTGTCGTCGGGTGTGGTACCCAGGCATCTCCCGGTGATTCTTAGCACCCCCTGCCCCGCCGTTACCATGACCGGTACCACCATGGTCAGGAATAGCGAAGCTACCGGGGACTAGGGGCCGTTGTGTATTTGTGTGAATCATTTGGGGTGATTTGCCATAATCGCCACGCTTGGCATGCGGGTTGGCGATCGCAGTGGCGGCAATTTTATCACGGGACGCTGCTGCCCATCCCGGATACTCCTACCGCCATGGTTTGACCGCCATTGTTCGGTTGACTGACTGCACTAGAGAAATAATTCCCTCCACTAGAAGAGAATTCTTCCGCTAGCGGGCGATGGGGTCGTCACATCCCGACGCCTAAGTCAGTACCTCATTGAAATTTAAAAAAATAAGAAAGAAATGATAAGGAAAACAATCTTATTTAGAAAAAAGAACTCGATTTCACAAATCCATTTTTGTAATTACCTAAAAGATATGTGCCATAAATATTCCACCCTGCCCCCTTCGGCACAACAGAATTTGGTTCAAGGGAGGAGGGGTTGCCCTTTAGCTAAATTCTGCCCCTCTAGATTATCGGCAGGCGACACCTTTGCTTAAGGCTCATAGTTTTTTAGAGAAGTGGGAGGGCCCATCTTCTCGCGTTGTATGTATTTCTCATTAGGTACTACAGCCATTGGAAATTAATTTTTAAAAAATAATGTTCTTCCCTGTTTTTGGAAACGGTCAGCATTGCAGAGCTTGGTGTTTAGCATAGAATGGATTTGGTCAGACCACCTGGGGCTTAATTCTGTTAACATAATTAGCCCTAATTGTCATTGGATCGCGTTTAATTGCGTCGCTGTCTTTCACTAACATAGGCCGCGCGCATCGGTTTAAGCAAAACAACGGAACGATTCAATCGCGATCCAATAATCAAGATACTGTTAACAAGTCAAGCGAACTAAATCTCGGGTAACAACTAGTGGATGATAAAAACGAACAGGATCGTAGCAATAAAATCCCTAGACCTATTGCCCTTTGAGTATAAAAAGTAAAATAAAAAATCTAAAGTTTAAAATGAAATTATCGTTATTACTTATTTATTACTGATACAAACATAATCTTAAAATAAAATGTTTGCCTAACGGTTGATTCACCAAAGCGCCGCGCCATGACACATCGAAGAAAATCATCGAATGTTCATTCACCGCTGAAATTAAAATATAATTATTATATTCGTGCAAATAAAACGAGATGTGCGTTAAATTCTGTTGCTTGCTTTGTGCTAGTTCTTTTTAGTGGTACTAGTTCAGTTAGCTCTTTGCGCGCGAGGTGGCAGAGGTGAAGTGTGAGTCGCCCTTTGAATCCTGCCACCCTGGGTCCTGACCCACTTGGCCCTTAGTTGGATATGCCTCTGACTAGACCTTCAGATAAATATTGTCAGGTTGTGTTCTTGCCAGGTCATGTCATTGTGTTCCTTTAAAAAAACATCAAAAATTTAGTAGAGTAGGTTAACGTCGAAGTAATCGAAAATACTATAGACGTGACCTACATTTAATAGACAGCAAAAAATACATCACCTGATAATTACGTCGCGCAGCGTCATCAAGTTCACAGAACCTGAAATTAATTAGCAATAGATAACCACGGAACAGCAGATGACACGGCTAAACTCTAGTTTTATTTATACCAGTGTCCAGCATCGTACTGTGGCGGACGTCTACACGTATTTATAAAGTGCGCGGAACGCGAGTATCTTGTCGTGTTAACGACGGTATTTCGACGCCGGCGCCTAAGGAATTTCGTGAAAATCCCGCAAATATGGATAACTTGGATGCTCCTCCGAGCCACCCGCCGCCTCCACCACCGAAGAGGCCTGTTAGACCCCAAATCACGCTTCAAATGCCTGATGCATCTTCGGCCATACCTATGAGAGGACCGCCGACAGCTTCTTCCATATATTGGGGACCTACGCAATACTGTCCGAAGCCCGGAACCACACCAGTGTCTCACATATCAGATCCACATGGGAACCCGTATTTTAACCCTTTTATGCACATGTATCATAATAAGGCATCGGACTTTATGTTCAAACAGTTTGAAGGGTTTAAGGACTTTACGATGAATACGGCGAAGAGCGGGTTAAGTGTGGGTGAAAAGACTGCGTTTTGGTTTTACAATAAGTTGAAATTGTGGTCGAAGAAGTGGTTTACTCATTTGTTTTTGTCGATGTGTTTGGCGTTGTATAGTGTTCTGGGTGCGGTTATCTTCATGTCGTTGGAAGGTAAGTCAGTTGCTTCTTTAATATTTTATGAACAAAGCCTAGGATTGTCACCTGTTGACTTAATTTTTTATGAATATACCTTAAGATTGTGACCTGTTCACTTAAAACCAATAAATTGTGTTATTTGTTTTGGTTTTACAGTGTTTTTAAACTTAAACAGTTAATTGTTCTGTCTCGTTTAGTTCTGCAAATGTTTGAAACCTATTACCTAGGTCTCATTTGTGCTTTTGTGGTAATTATTGCCTATTTAAACGTTTTACTTGAAATATAAAGATTAGGTAAGTTAAATGGTTGATTATAGTTTACGATCGAAGGATTTTATTGTAGAAAAATATTAGATACTTGTTTTTAGGATTCCGTTCAATTCTTTGAATGTACGGAACACTGGACACTGGTCTGTTTGTCAGTCCCTCTGTCACAATTAATTCACTTGTAGTAGTCTACTCAGACTATTAAGTTGAATTATGATAAGTAGGTATGTATGTATCTTCAAGCCAGGTCCCTAACGAGGTAGGCAGAGAGTTCCGGTCCTGACACACCTCCCGTGCCTCATCTACCTTCAGAAATTGGGTACACATACCGATGTAAATAAGTGCCAGATTAAAAAGTAAATATTTATAAATTATATAGGGATTTTACTTGGCCTGCTACCACTAGACAATTGAGACAGTTTTTAGCTAAAGAATTTTCGTAATACTACGAAACCGCGAAATGCGCGCGATGCGGGCGATTGCGGTTCGCACTTGGCACGTTTTTTATATAGTCTAGCCATCGACGAATGCCTCCAGCATTTTATTTGATTAATTGACCTCACGTTTTATTATAAGTTATTCTAAACGATTCTTAATTTAAAATGATATGTAGGTATATCACAGCGCAAAAAATATAAGATTGGAGCAAAAGTTTCTTCGCATTTTTTAAGATAATTCAAAACAATTTTTAATATAGTTTATTTAAATTTAACTAAAGTATGTATGTACCATTTTGTTCGATAACCTTTTGCCATCTTGTAGGTAGGGACATGATCCCATTGCTATAAAAATTTTGGGACTTCTCATCAAAATACCGCGACAAGTGGATTTGGCAGTCCTCTCGTGATGTTAACCTAACATTGCATAAAGAATTCTGAAGAGACCGAAACAGGTGGAAATCTGAAGGTGCAAGGTCAGGACTATACGGCTGATGCACTAACACCTCCCAGCCAAACTCTCTTAATTTTTGCTGAGTGGCTATAGATGTGTGAGGTCTAGCGTTATCATGATGAAACACCACACCCCTTCTGTTGATCAATTTCGGCCGCTTTCTCTCAACTTCTTGCTTTAATCTCATCAGTTGTTCACAGTAAAGTTCAGAATCGATAGTCCTGCCTGGAGGTAATAGCTCATTATGAATAATGCCCTTCCAATCCCACCACACACACACAACATCACCTTATTGCGAGTTAACCCGGGTTTCGCCACAGTCTGTGAAGCCTGACCGGCCTTTGACCACGACCTTTTTCGCACGTTCTTGTCGTACGTGATCCACTTTTCATCACCAGTCATCAGCTTCTTCAAAAATGATTCGGTTTCATTACGTCGTAATAAAGAATCACAAATGAGTACACGGTTCATTAGGTTTCTTTCAGTTAGCTCGTGAGGTACCCAAATATAGAGCATTTTTTTGTATCCAGCTTTTTTCAAATGCGCCAAAACTGTTTTGTGATCAATTCTCAGTTCTTCAGCTACGTCGTAACTACTGATATGTCGATCTTGCTCCACTTTTTCAAAAATGGCATCCATTTTATCCGTAATAGGGCGACCAGAGCGAGGTGCATCTTTGACATAAAAATTTCCGGATTGAAAACGCTTAAACCAAATTTGTGCTACTCTCACAGACACTGCACTAGGTCCATAAACATCGCAATTTTTACCTTTTTTGTAGTAAAAATTTAAAATGTATCGAATTTCTTCATTAGATTCACTCATGTTGACAGTACGAAAAACGAATGAAAATCATAATTTGAATTTGGAATTATGTTCTTTAAAATTTTAACTTTCAATGATACCAAAACCAGCCAGATACAAATACTACAGCCAAAGAGATTTTATTACAAGTTCATACATACTATAATGCGAAAAGACTTTTTCCCCAACCTATTATGAATATGCAGATAAACAACGGAATATTTTAAAGTAACCCGTGATCGTGAAAATGTATCTTATAGACTCACAGACACTTTCGCATTTATAATCCCTACTTCCCTACTATAACTACTTATATTATAAATGCTATAGTTATAATAAAGTAACTCTGTCTGTCTGTCTATCTGTTACCTTTTCACGTCCAAACGACTGAACCGATTTTAATGAAATTTGATACTTCTGTACCAAATTTTCAGGTGTTTTTGCTGTAATAATTGTGTTGTATTTTATCCTATGTTCTTTCTCAAAGCTCTATAGAGATAGAGCTTTGAGAAAGAACATAGGCTACTTATTTATAAAACGACATCCACGCGGGCGAAGCCGCGGGCAAAAGCTAGTAATAATATAAGTATAGATAATAATAATATGTACATGGGAGTCGCCAGCAGGTGTCAGAGGGGACAGCTGCCCCTCCCTAGAGATAAAATACAACACAATTATTATAGCAAAAACACCTTATATTTCATAAGTTTGGTGTACAATAAAGTGTATAAATAAATAAAAATAAATAATAAGTGTAGGTACCAACCTGGCCCCCTAGAGCCAATCTGCCCTTCCTTAAAGCCAAACTGCTCCCCTCTATATATATATATATATATATATATATTTATTTATTTTATGGAAGTGCCAAACAAGCATGCAGTTCACATTGATGTTAAGTGATGACTGCAGCCTATAGACACCCACACGAAGACCAAGGTCAAAATGCAGATGCGTTACCACCCCTGAGGCCTCTAAGGTGTTATGCCTCTGTGCCGGAAATTACAGGGCCGTACATTACCACCTGACTGGAACACGATAGTGCTGAACACTACCATTTAGCGGCAAGTAAATTAGGTAATGCGGTGGTGCCCACGCCCGCGAGCTGTATCACTGGAGCTCTACGACCAGTAAAAATATCGTTGGCTGGCGACGCTTTTGAATATGTATGGATAGATGGATGGAAAAGTTAGCAAAGGACAAAATCCGCGCTGGGTCCGCACCTTGTCTCGTACACTATATCAAAAGATAGAGAAGAACACGTATAATAATGGAAAAATACTCAAAAAATTATTTGATTATTTGAATCGTTGTTTTTTTGTCGGAAATATTTAGGTACTTTATTTAATTTTTGTATGACAACAATATTTCACTCATTTTACGAACCGGGTCGTGACGCGATATAGATATTGGGTAAAAAACACTTTTTACCTTTATTCCGACGTTTCGACTCGGTTGCACAAGCCGTGGTCGCGGACAGACTGTTGTAACAGCAAAATGTCAATTTGCGGGTGGCTTGATGTTCTTCTACCTACAAGTTGCGTGATTATTGTGGAGGCCGGCACACAACGCTCACTGTATCCGACGATAGGTCCGATGTTACATCGCGCGATCCTAAATTGTTTATGACCGGTGTCCAGGTCGGAGACAATTTATATCCATCTTCACGATTGAAATTGTTTTTGTACTTATATATTTCAATCGCCTCTCGTATTATCCTGGGATAATAATAACGTTCAGTGGAGAGGACTTTTGGATTGTGAAGATTGATCCAATGATTAGTCTCCGAGGTTAAAAGGTGTTCCGCGATCGCCGATTTTTGCATCTGTCGGTTTTTAAGAGCTGCGATGTGTTCTTTGATCCTTTCCTGGACGCTGCGTTTTGTCTGTCCAATGTACACCTTACCACAACTGCACTGTACTTTATACACCCCTGGATTCTGATACGGAATCACGTCTTTCGGGCTGCGTAGATGTGTAACTAATTTGGATAACGGCGTGTAGACAGTCTTAATCGAGTTCCTTCTCAACACCGTGCCTATTTTGTCTGTTACCCCTTTCACATATGGTAAGAAAGCTAATTGTCGGCTAACATCTGGACGCTTTTCCGTATTCGATTTTCGCAGCTGTCTTGTTGGCTTATATCCATTCCGTACAAGTACCTTCTTTACGTGTGATAGCTCAGATTCAATATGGTCAGAATCGCATAGGTCATAAGCTCTGTTCTCTAAGGAGGCTACCACAGAGTACAGGTGACGAGGGTGATGGTGGGATGACGCGTGCAGGTACCTATCAGTGTGTGTGGGTTTCCTGTAAACAGTGTGTGACAAGGAACCGTCTGTCTTCACCATCACTTTGACATCCAGAAAAGCTAGAGCTCTGTCACGTTCCATCTCACTAGTAAACCTGACCTTTGGATGAATGGAATTTAGGTAGTCAAGGTATTGTTCTACAGCAACCGTACCTCCGTTAATGACACTGAACACATCGTCAACGTATCTCTTCCAGAGTTTGACTGGTGCAGGACCGCCCTTTAAGGCCAAACTTTCAAAGTTCTCCATCCAGATATTGGCAATTACGGGCGCTATTGGACTTCCCATTGCCACACCATCGATTTGGAGAAAATATTGACCCTGGTAAAGAAAGTAGTTTCCGCTGAGACATTGATCAATCAATCCAAGATAACCTTCCGATAAGCCACCATCCTTTAACCTGCTTCTGATGATATCCAGGCACTCATTTATTGGAACATTGGTAAACAACGACTCCACATCGAAGCTTACCATCATATCACCTGGTTCCAGTTTCACGCCCTTTACTATCTCCACGAAATGCTTAGAGTCCTTCACAAACGATGTGGTTTTACCTATAAGTTTTTGAAGAACCCCCGCAACATGTTTCGCAAGGTCATAGGTGGGTGACCCGATCTGGCTCACAATTGGCCGCAGAGGAATACTGGCTTTGTGTATTTTAGGCAGGCCGTAGAACTTAGGTGGCTGAACAGGATTGGGTCTATGTAACTTCTGGTATTCGTCCTCTGTGAAAAGATATTCATGCTCAGCAATCATAGCACGAACGCGGCGATATACCCTAGCTGTTGGGTTGTAGTTGACGGGCTTGTACACCTTGTCATCGCTTAGCAACGTCTGGATCTTCGTATTGTAGTCCTCCGTATTTAATACTACAGTGCAGTTGCCTTTGTCAGCCTTAAGCACCAGTATATCTTTATTGTCTCGAAGTGCTTTAAGTGCTCCTCGCTCTACAGTTGCTATATTGCTTGCAGGAAGTCGCGATTTTCGTAAAATGACAGCGATATCCTGACGCATAGTTTCCGCATCAATCATTGGTACCCTGTTTCGTATAATCGCCTCTTCCACTCCGCATATAATATTTTCCACTGGCACTCGCTTCGGTGTTATAGCAAAATTCATACCTTTCTTCAGAGCCGAGGTGGTTGCGTCATCCAGTATTAAATTTGACAGATTAATAACAGTGTCAGCTAGATCAGATTGTGTATCAATTGTATCTTTCTTCCGTTCTTGTCTTGAGATCAATCTGTCGAACTTTCGCTCGTGTGTAACACTACTGATTTCCTTTTTTCGTTCTGCCTGTTGATATGTTATTCGGTCACATAGATCAAAATCCGATGTACGTGAAGATGGATATAAATTGTCTCCGACCTGGACACCGGTCATAAACAATTTAGGATCGCGCGATGTAACATCGGACCTATCGTCGGATACAGTGAGCGTTGTGTGCCGGCCTCCACAATAATCACGCAACTTGTAGGTAGAAGAACATCAAGCCACCCGCAAATTGACATTTTGCTGTTACAACAGTCTGTCCGCGACCACGGCTTGTGCAACCGAGTCGAAACGTCGGAATAAAGGTAAAAAGTGTTTTTTACCCAATATCTATATCGCGTCACGACCCGGTTCGTAAAATGAGTGAAATTAGTGTTAAACGCGAGTGTTTTAAAAGTTATATGACAACAATATGTCACGATAATGCTACTATCTCATTCTTGTTTTTGAAATATACTTACGACGATTAATTGAAGGTATATTAAACGATTTGAATAGCTGAAAATAATTTAGTATTTTATGCTTCTTCTCTCAATACAGTGTACAAGGGCCAAGGGCTTGTTGGCCCAAGCTCCATACATTTTGGAACGTGTCCTTGAATCACAAAATACAACTGTCATAAATTATTAAAACATAAATTAAATAAACACAAATGTTAAAAAGCTTTAAAACTATTTCAGTTTATCGCCTCAAAAACAGAATAAAATTGACGATTGCAGTTATTTATATAAACAAAAATTCTAAAACATCCGTTCAATATTTATAATATGAAATGTACGAGTATGTTATTGTTTACAATATATTTAAATGTAGATATTTTGAGATATACGCAAGATGTAGCGACAGCATTAAAATAAACACTTGCCTTGACAAAAAGAAATAGTCCAAGGTTGAATTATTTTCAGTCCTAAAACCTGTCAATTTAGTTAATTTATAATCAGTGTTAAAGTAGGTACATTACAGTTCGAATATAAAAGAGAAAGTTATGGTTGGTCGAATCAGCAATAATTCCTTCTACAAGTTCACGAAAGACGACATTTGGCATTCAGGTTTCTAAGATTTTTATGTAACCATTGTGGTAAACAAGCTTGCAGTTCACATGGATGTTAATTGACAACTGCAGCCTACACAAAAACAAGAGTTCAAAATGCAGATGCGTTGCCACCCCTGAGACCTAAGTTATGGCTCTGATAGTTATTATGGGGCCATACATTACCGTCTTACTGCAACACTACCAATCAGCGGCCGATATATTAGGTAATGCGGTGGTGCCTACGCCCTCGCGCTCCTACATTGAAAGTCTACCAACACAGGCGTGAAATTAAGTTTAAATACACATGGTGTTTTAGAAATTTTGAATATTCAATTCTTAAATGGAATTATAACCAGCCAGTTACCAACTAGAGTGAAATAAAGACCACTATTTAGCCTGGGTTGCACCACGAGTTTTGTTAAAGTAAAAGTAACTGTAACATTTCACATCCATCTCTAACTTTAACAGATCTCTATAAGTTAGAGAAGGATGTGAAATGTTACAATAACTTTAACTTTAACAAATATCGTGGTGCAACCTTTTGAATTGTCATATCTTCTAAACTATCAATAATTGAGCAAATGTTCAACAATATTTTATCTATTTTTCCTACATTTTTTGAAATTTCGGTAAAATCAAATCTATTGAACATCTCTTTTGTAGGAATGTTGTCTTGTAAAGAAAATAGGTAACTTGATTCAGAGTTTTTAGCACATGAAAATCGTAGGAAAAAAAGAATTTAAGTATTGTGTAATCTGTACATCAGTACCCGCATCGCTGATAAATATTGACTGAAAGGAAGGTCTGACATCCGATTTGCACGGTGGAAGGTTTGCAAATGAACTTGAACTAGTAAAGTTAACGGGTATTATGTTGTCGTGATATTGTATCCATTGTTACTAAAACGTGGTTCATTATCACGGTATGGTATTTACTGGTGGTAGAGGTCCAGTGACGGAGCTCGCGGGCGTAGGCACCACCGCATTACCTAATATACTTGCCGCTAAATGGTAGCGTTCAGCACTATCGTGTTCCGGTCAGGTGGTAATGTACGGCCCTGTAATTTCCGCCACAGAGGCATAACACCTTAGGCCTCAGGAGTGGTAACGCATCTGCATCTTGACCTTGGTCTTTGTGTGGGTGTCTATAGGCTGCAGTCAACACTTAAAATCAATGTGAACTGCATGCTTGATTGCCACTTCTATTACATAAAAAAAAAAATGTGAGTTATACCACAGCCTTAGAACGTATTATTATACTCGTACTTTAAATAATGCTCCAGTAATTGAATGTGTCTAAGAATATAATAAGAAATATAGCTATATTCCAGAGAGCAGTAGAGCGCTCCATGCTACGACTCACTTAACGATAGAGTTAAAAATGCAAATATATGAGAGAAAACGAAAATAATACTAGTAGATGCAGTAAAAATGCTCTGCAAACTAAAATGGAATTGGGCTGGATATATCGCTCGTACGCAAGACCAAAGATGGACTGCAAATATTATCCATTGGTACCGACGCGACAAATTACCGTCGATAGGGCGACTAAGGAAAAGATGGAGCAACGACCATAGTAAAGGCAGCAGTTGCTACCTGGATCCGTATGGTTCAGGATCGTAGCACATGTCTATGCATGAACGTGGCCTTTTACCAGTCATGGGTGCCCGAATTTATTAGGGTAAATATAGGTTATTTTATTTTATTGATTGAATATGTAATATGCAGTCTCCTGGAAGCTATATGGTGCACATCATAGCCGCCGACTGTTCGTACTAACAGTTGCAGTAAGTGTTCATTGATAAGGATTAACATTTTTTTACCAATCACTTCTTTATTTTGTCAACAGTTCTTCTCACTTGTTGTTATGCTGGGACTTAATTCTACTAACGTAATTCGTATATTGTTATTGGAAGGTTGATTGGTCTATTTTGTTAATATGATAGCGATTGAATCACTCAGCTCTCTTATTATACGCGATCTATGCAGAGAAGCAATTGAACGATCCAAGGCAAACCCTTCTCTTCTTCTTTGCGTTTCGATGACAGAACATTCCTATATTATATGGGCCCAGAACTTGGCCACTGTAACAGCTCTAACGCAAGCCCTGACTAATTGCGTTAGTAGAATTAGGCCCCAGGTTTATCTTTAGCATCTTAAGTTACTTTAAAGGTAGTCGACGTCCGTTAAGAACGGATTTTGCTACAGTGACGGATTTAGTAGGTCTAAGGGCTCTCGTAAATTACATATTTCTCAGGTCAGAAATGACATCCTCGCAAGTAAAACCGCGGTAAATAATTAGATTACTAATTATTGCCTCTATCGTATTATAGTGTCTCCATCTTACTCTTTTTCCTCTAATTCTGAATATTTTTTATCCGATAGCAGGAAAACATTATTTGATATTTTTGTTTTTACAGATCGTAATGCAATGAATTTTTATTGTGTAGCTTTTGGAATGAATATCGCATGAAATGGCTCATCAAAAGTAATGGGAAGGGTAAAACAAAAATTGTGTTGTGAAACCCAAAATATAAAGTTTTATGTTACAAGTAGTATGTTACAATGTATAGTAAATGAAAACTTTTTAATTGTTTTGAGATAAGCTTTTCAAAAACCAATATTTTATGAAGTAAATGGCATTTTTTCAATCTCAGTGACGTTTTCTACCCTCCGACTTTATTGTAGAAATTTGATTGGTTAAAGTTTTTTATACACATAAACATTGTTTTTCCACTCTTGGGCCTAAAGCCCCTTAAAAGGGCCGTTAAGTCCAATATTTTTAACTTCACTAGTGATTTCAGCCGAAAGACTGCTGGACAAAAGATATTTCGCCCAAAGATGAAGAAGATGAACAACGAACGGTTCTGGTTCTGAGCCGCCTTCATCCAGCGCAGCGATTGCTTACGACTTTTTTTTATGTAATGGAAGTGGTAAACAAGCATGCAATTCACATTGATGTTAAGTTATGACTGCAGCCTATAGACACCCACACAAAGACCAAGGTCAAAATGCAGATGCGTTACCACTCTTGAGGCCTAAGGTGTTATGCCTCTGTGCCGGAAATTACAGAGCCGTACATTACCACCTGACCGGAACACGATAGTGCTGAACACTACCATTTAGCGGCAGGTATATTAGGTAATGAGGTGGTGCCTACGCCCGCGAGCTCCGTCACTGGAGCTCTACCACCAGTGAAAGACTTTACGACCTTCACTAGTTTGTCGGTCCATTTCGTTTGATATACTTACAAGTTATTATAATTATTCAAATCGTGAACAGTTATGCTTTCTCTAAGCACCTTCAAATTTAACAACGAAAAAGTTTTGATAGCCCAATGTGAAATCCGTGAAAGCCTCTTTTACATCTGAAGTTGTCAGTTTGTACGTGTTAACAGCACTTGTCCAAAGTTCGCGGCGTAATAATGTAATTAAAATTGTTATTTAATTAAAACTTCGGGAGGCTCTGCTTTATTTGCTGGGGTTACGCGAGAATTTGAGCAGCCATTTTGTTTAATTTCATGTAGGTATGTTAATTTAGTCATCGTTATACTCATACCTACCTGATTTGAATGATGTTTTCTTGCGAGATTTCTTTGAATTGAATTAGTACACTATTTGGGTGGTAACTACAATTAAATACACTACTACTACTACTACTACGTTGAGGTCCTGGGTTCGATTCCCGGGTAGGGGGTTATCAGAGCGTAAAGGCCTTTCTTTATCTCTGGTTCTATTGGGATTTTTTCATTTTCTGGAGATGTCAATAGGCTGGCCCGGAGATGTCAATAGGATCGCCACCTGTTGCATGGGTCAAAACGTAACCGGCGAATCGTGGGTGTTTGCATGTATGCTTGAATGCATGCATTTACTTCTGCCTACCCCTTCGAGGATTACAGGCGTGAAGTTACGTACGTAAAAATTTCATGCTGCCTATGGCAGATAAAGGTAGGTACATTATAAACCAAGATATAGGTACGTAGGTACCATAGATTACTGGTGGTAGCTCTACCAGTCAATGCTGTGGTACTTCACTGGAGACTCCAGTGAAGAAGCTCGAGAATGCATTATCTAATCTAATCTAATATAAATGGTAATGTTGAGCACTATCGTGTTCCCGTATGGTAATGTAGGTACATATGGCCCTGCAATTCTATCACCTAGGCGAAACATCATAGACTTCAGAGGTGGCAACACATGTATATTTGACCTTTGGTTGTAGTGTAGATATCTGTAAGCTGCAGTAGTCACTTACTTAATATTCATGTGAACTTGTGGCGCAAAGTAAAAGTTGCGCGTAGGTTCTATATTTTTTGATGTTTCAGAATATTTGTTACAAAGTTAGAAATTAGTAACAACAGTAGAACGAAATGTCTTGTAAATAATTTTACAAGAAAATTATCCAACCACGAATATGAGTGCTCTGTTGAAAGTACGACTTCGCTAACTGTAGCTTTTATTCGGTATATCTTTAAAAAAACCGTTCGGCTCCTTCAGAAAATAATAAAATGGCTTTTTTTATTGTAGCCGCAAACCACGTTCTAATGTAAAATTATTACGTGACACACCATTATGAGTTCTATTTCTATTAGCTTAAGGTTGTTGGAATTCGTAGCTGTGAATCGTCGTAAAAGTTTAGACGACCGACAGGAGGTTAAAGGAAAGCAAATAAATGCGTAAACAGACACTTTTTTGATATGCCATGGTATTACAATGGAGTTTTTCTCTTTTATGGGGACATTTAGCTATCGGCTATCATTTGCGGGCTTCGAATATTTGAAATGGCAACATTGTTATACTTCCATTGAATTCTCCCCATTTTTCAGGAGAAAATGCGGTCGTTTAATGTGCGAAGTCATTTGCCAGATAGGTTTTAATGTTCGAGAAATAAAACGGGTGTTTAAAATCGTTACAGTACGATTTTATAGTGGTTATAGAGTCTTTGCTATATATCTATTAAGAAAGTGGCCACTTACTATCAATGTAAACTACGTACATACCTGTTTTCTACTTCAGGTATTTTTAAGCCATGAAAGTGGCAAAGAAGTATACAGTTCAGAATGTAACGCTGGTTCCTCGATGGTGTAAGCAGAGGTAAATGCATATATCCAAGCATCTACGATTCGCCAATTACGTTTTTGGCCCATGTAACAGATGGCGAGCATATTGACATCTCCCGGCACATTACCAAAGTCCGAGAGTGGCACTGGAACACATCCAGAAAATGGGAAAATCTCAATAGCACCAGAGATAAAGGATTAATACATCCTATCTCTGATAGCCCTAAACTAGGGTTTCGGTCCTAGGACTCCAACGGAGTAGTAGTGGTCTGCTACCTGCTACCACAAGACTACTGAGGTAGTTGTAACCGGAACGATATAACAGATGTTAGATGGCGATGTATGGCACAGTATAAAGAATCAACATTTTTAATTTATTTAATTAAATTATTTAAATTCAACTTTATATCCAATTCTCTGCCTCAATTATTTCAAACCTTTGGGTTGTTCAATCCAAAGTCGCCCAAAAGATGCCCACAGTTGTGTAACATCTAGAGGGCCATAATTGTCACGCCTGGTTTGCAGATTAGCGATCGAAGTGGTTGTTTTATCGAAGAAAGCTGTTTTCCTGCGTTAATGCACTTTTTTCTAATGTAATAAAAAAGGCAAACAAGCGTGCAGTTCACATTGATGTTAAGTGATGACTGCAGCCTATAGACACCCACACAATGACCAGAGGTCAAAATTCAGATCCGCTGCCACTCCCGAGGCCTAAGGTGTTATGCCTCTGTGCCGGAAATTACAGAGCCGTACATTACCACCTGACCGGAACACGATAGTGCTGAACACTACCATTTAGCGGCAGGTATATTAGGTAATGCGGTGGTGCCCGCCCGCGAGCTCCATCACTTGAGCTCTACCACCAGTAGAAATTGCCATTGTTCGGTCAAACCATTCTATCAACTGACTGCACAGCGGAAGCGGCCGAATTATCTTCCACAAGTAGGCGGTGGGATCATCACATCCATACGCAAAAACTAGACACAAACCATCGAGTTTGAAATTATATTCAAATCAAGACGATGTTCAGTGACCCGTTAGGATAAAATATAAAAGCTGTCCAAATATTTACTGGTGGTAGAGCTCCAGTGACGGAGCTCGCGGGCGTAGACACCACCGCATTACCTTATACTTGCCGCTAAATGGTAGTGTCAAGCACTATCGTGTTCCGGTCAGGTGGTAATGTACGGCCCTGTAATTTCCGGCACAGGCAAAACACCTTAGGCCTCAGGAGTGTGGGAGTCTATAGGCTGCAGTCGTCACATAACATCAATGTGAACTGCATGCTTGTTTGCCACTTCCATTACATAAAAAATAAAAATAATGTCACATTATTTGATTTTCTCAAACAAACATTTGAAATATTGTATCATGATTTGCCCCATTTCATAACAGATTAGTTCGTTCGTTTTTCCAAACATTAACTGTGCCGACGGACGGAAATATCCGAAATTATAATTATCTGTCGTTTGTCAGTTGTCAGTCCGTTTGTACTTCCGAAGGTCGGCAACGTTTGTTTAAGGGCTCAGTATTGTTTTTTTTTGGGAGAAAAGTAATCGTATTATATGCTGTCCATATTTACCTATCGTAATTTTGTAAACTAGTGTGTAAAAAAAAAAACAACCGCTACAAACACAATAATGTGATTTAAATTTATATTGCATTATAAATTTATTTTTTGTGGCATCTTCTAAGATATTCATTTTAATTATATAGGGTAATTTTACGGCTTAATACTGTTTAGGTCAAAACAGCTTTGCAATTACCGTATTGTACGAGTATATTGCAATTTTAAGAGTTGCAATAGTTTGCAATTTTTGCATTTTTAAGTAACTAACATTAAACTTTTATCAAACGCAAATCACTTGTATTGCGTATTATTAGATCAAAGTTGCAAATATCAGCATTAGTCAATTTCAATTCATTAACTGAAAATCTCTCGTGAAAGAATTCCCCGTCATTAAAGTAAACAGTTGCTAAAAGCGTTCACTATGAACGCACACAATTGGTTACATTGTAAAATAATCTAGGATGGGTTAAATAAGTTTTTATTTCGCGTTTTAAACTTGATGGCGACAGCAATCAAGTTTTATGACCATTGAGGTAAAACATTCAAAAGCATCAACGATTTGAGGATATCAACGATTTGCCTGCAGTCTTATCACCCCCATCATCATCATTTCAGCCAAAAGACGTCCACTGTTGAACAAAGGCCTCCCCCGAAGATTGCCACAACGAACGGTCCTGGGTCACCCTCATCCAGCGATTGCCTGCGACCTTCACCAGGTCGTCAGTCCATCTTGTGGGGGCATGCCTACGCTTATTTTTTTCTATTAATTTAAAAATGATCATCGAAGTAATGAGAAATCTTGAGAAATAATAATTCATCCGTTATTTTAAACCGTTATCTCTGATAGCCCCCGACCCGGGAATCGAACCCAGGACCTCCAGCGTAGTAGTAGTGGCCTGCTATCACTAGGCTACTAAGGCAGTTTACAGACGACGACTAAAAATACTGGACCTGACTGTCGCTCGGACAGCTCACTTTACGCAGAATTATGATAGTAAACACTAATAATATCTAATAGACGCTTATTAGAAATGGTTCGAATGCCAGCTGAATCGCCCACGCTTAAATATATTTTTTCTAATATTGTAACAAATTTTAAGTTATTCATAAACGTACTTTAGATACGTTTTAGCTATGGCATGCTTTGTCTTTGTCTGTTGCATTGTCAATTGTGCAGGATAGAAAAAGACAAAGGAGAGATTAGCAACACATTAGCTAAAATACGTTTATGAATAAGGGGACTAACTAGTTTCTGTGTTTAAACAAACGCGCTAACTTCCCGACGCAGTTAAAATTGCTGGATCAGCATTTTTTTGGAACACATTTTGTGTGATTGAGAATGACACCTTCTTTCTTCCATTATTTTTAACCTATCTTGTACATAAGGATG
Organism: Macrosoma leucophasiata; assembly: GCA_036365455.1. Classification (NCBI taxonomy): domain Eukaryota; kingdom Metazoa; phylum Arthropoda; class Insecta; order Lepidoptera; family Hedylidae; genus Macrosoma; species Macrosoma leucophasiata. The sequence goes on from JAWQUS010000013.1 coordinate 7,703,288, forward strand.
CAATTCAAATTGATGGTAAGTGAATACACAGCTAGTAGGTAGATATCGATATAAAAAAAACAAAGGTTTAAAATGCAGATGCGTTGCCCCATAAGACCTAAGGATATTTAATTTTGTAAAGAAAACTTATTACCGTCTATTACGTCTAGCTTATTTTCCATTTTTAATTAGCAGTGGTTCCAATTAAGGGAATACGTATCTACCTACTACCAGAAAATATGTAATAATACTACGTATAGAATGGATGGATGTATTATATCACTGTGTTAATTTAATTTCTGTTTAAGGTATAATGCTATTTATGTATACATATGTATATATATATATATATTTATTATGTATTTATATGATAGTTATTTATTTGTGTATTACGTATGTATAGAAATAATTTAAATATTTATTTTGGTTTCTGTAATATATTTATTTTTGTATTTAATTGTACCATTCCAACTGAATATCTCGATTTATTAGTTTATTTTTTTTGTAAGCACCGCCAACAATTTTTTTTAACTACCAATGGTTGACTGGCAGAGAGCGCTTTAAGCGTTAAGTCCGCCATTTGTACCGATATTTTATTGATGCAATAAAGAATAAATAAATAAAATAAATAAATGGACACTTCGACGTCCCGCCCGATTTCCCCGCATCACCCAACCTCCTCCCCTCTTGTGGGCGACGGTTGGTGTTTTGTACGTGCTACGCACACAGGAGCACGTTTATATACTGATTGATGTCTGTGTAATAGAGACCAAATTAAGCGTTTGTATGGAATTTATTTTTACTGGTGGTAGAGCTCCAGTGACGGAGCTCGCGGGCGTAGGCACCACCGCATTACCTAATATACTTGCCGCTAAATGGTTGTGTTCAGCACTATCGTGTTCCGGTCAGGTGGTAATGTATGGCCCTGTAATTTCCAGCACAGAGGCATAACACCTTAGGCCTCAGGAGTGGTAAAGCATCTGCATTTTGACCTTGGTCTTTGTGTGGGTGTCTGTAGGCTGCAGTTATCACTTAATATCAATGTGAACTGCAAGCTTGCTTGCCACTTCCATTACATAAATGCCTCTCGGACACTTATCGAGGAAAGCAAGACTAGACTTGTGTCTGAAATCGAGTCTGCGTGTTCACCGCTAAAAAAACCCCAATCATTGTAGCACCACAGTTCCAGGGCATTCCGCTCGCCGTTGGTAAGAGTATCGGTATCCTGGGCGTTGACATATCGAACGAAGTGCAATTCGGGAGTCACATTGAGTGTAAGAACAAGTTGGCATCCAAAAAGTTGGGGGTGCTTAACAAAGCGAGGCAGTATTTCACATCGGGGCAGGTACTACAGCTTTATAAGGCCCAAGTGCGGCCCCATCTGGAATACTGCTCTCATTTGTGTTCGGGAGCCCCCAAATACCAGCAGCTCAAGTGATGGAGCTCGCGGGCGGGCACCACCGCATTACCTAATATACCTGCCGCTAAATGGTAGTGTTCAGCACTATCGTGTTCCGGTCAGGTGGTAATGTACGGCTCTGTAATTTCCGGCACAGAGGCATAACACCTTAGGCCTCGGGAGTGGCAGCGGATCTGAATTTTGACCTCTGGTCATTGTGTGGGTGTCTATAGGCTGCAGTCATCACTTAACATCAATGTGAACTGCATGCTTGATTGCCACTCTTAAAAAAAAAAAAAAAAAATTTGGCGGAGTGTCCGCTGTATGCTACTACGAAGATGTATTTTGTTCAGATTCATCTATCATAGACATGCGAGCCGCGCCGGCCAGCCGCCGCCATGAAGAGGTGGCGGGCCGCCGCCGCCGCCGCCGCCGGGTTGGTCAAAACTCGCGCCGCGCGGTCCTCGTGAAGACGTCCACTGCTGAACAAAGGCCTCCCCCAAAGATTGCCACAACGAACGGTCTTAGGCCGTCCTAATCCAACGATTGCCTGCGACCTTCACCAGGTCGTTGGTCCATCTTGTGGGATGCCTGCCTTCGCCTAGTTTTCCGGTACGCGGTCGCGATTAAAAAACTGTTCTGCCCCAACTCGCTATTAGGTGAACTATGACGGCAACTTTGGTTCTCATGCGGATCTCCTCATTTCTGATTCGATCTCGTCAAGACACTCCAAGAATAGCTCTCTCCATTGCTCTCTGAGTGACCTTGAGCTTTCTTATGAGGCCCATAGTGAGCGACCATGTTTCTTTCCCATATGTTATCTGGCAACACACACTGGTCAAAGTCCTTTTTCTTGAGACACTGCGGTACCATAACAGGAGTGAGTGTAATTCGACATGATCTCCGTCTTGTCCATGTTCATTTTAAGGTCCACTCATTGCGAGACCCTACCGAGGAGCATTGTGCCAAGGTCCTCCAGGGTCTCAGTCATGACTACGGTATCATTTGCAAATCGGAGGTGGGAGATGTATTTGCCGTTAATACTGATGCGCAGTCCTTTACAGTTCAAAAGCTTGAAGACATCTTCCAATGCAGCGGTGAACTATTTCGGAGATATAACATCTCCCTGTCTCACACCTCACTGCAGTTGGATAGGTTTCGAGTTCTGATCCTGAAGCCGGACCGACATAGTGGCGTTTTGATACCAGCTCTTCAGCACCTCGATGTATCGATAAATCAACTTGGCACCTCTGAAGTGACTAGCACAGCCCAAATCTCGACCGAATCGAAGGCTTTCTCATAATCCATGAACGCTAGACAAAGAGGCTGGTTATACTCTTCGGTCATCTGTATAACCTGCCGCAGCATATGAATGTAGTCTATGGTGCTAAAGCCTTTACGGAAACCGGATTGTTCGGGAGGCTAAAAGTCTTTGAGTCTGCGACATAGACGGTTCGTAATCACTCTTGAAAACAGCTTATCGACGTGACTTAGAAGTGCGATGGGCCTATAGTTCTTAAGAAGGGTATTGACACCTTCCTTAACAGTACCACCATACTTTTGTGCCGCGCCTTTGGCGTTTTGCCCTCGGATATGACGGAATTGAACATCATCTGAAGAGCTTCTTCTAATACAGGCCTTCCGCCTGCTGTCAGGGGTTCACCAGCGATTCCATCATCAACCGGCGCCCTGTTGTTTTTGAGCTGTTTGAGAGCCGTACTAATCTCGTCTAGAATGACGTCCGGGATATCTTCGGTGTAGTGTTGGGTCAGTCCAGTTCTAGGATCTTTAATTGTAATTATTTGTTTAGTTTACGAACGAACATTCCTTGGTGGTTGAGTAAAGTAGATCATGATTTCCTACCCCGTTTTAAGCGGTTAGGTAGCTTGCGTGAAGGTACGAGTTCCTGTACTCCAAGGATTATCTACTCTGTGCGGTTAAGTAAAATCATAAATATCGCGTTGGTATCCCGATCGGACATCAACAAAATAACATTTATTTTGTTGATGGAACAATAATCATTCGTATTTCCTTTACCATAATAATTTTTGTTTTATATTATTTCGCATTAACACATGCTTGTGAAATATATTTTATTTTTAAAGAAAAATGGAAAGAAAAATTTGACTTCAGGCGAGGCTCGAACTCGCGACCTACTGGGAATCTAGTCCAGCCGCTCTTACAATTGAGCTACTGAAGCCCTGCCCGATTTGTCAAATCTTTCCTTCACATCTATTGCATTGCTTTATGGTAGCAGCAGCGCCATCTATTACCAACTATGCTAGTTAGGCAATAATTTTAGTTAGGCTATAATAATTTAATTTTTTAAACAGTTGGTATTGCTTGATTTCAGCCTTAAAGTTACATTAGGGTAGAAAATAAACCCCCCCGAGGGTTTCCGCCTTGTCGTGGCGGGGGGGCTCAGTACCCGGTGGTTGTCCCCACACAGGCGAAGCCAAGAGGAATCCAGAGAGAGGGCGGCGTTTGGTGTGGCTCTGCCCGCTGCTGTGGCGAGGAGACGGCTGGGGAGGAGGTGTACGGGTATTTCGTTGGCCCTGCACCCCTATCCCCAGCCGCCTAACGGTGGTTCCAGCCGTCGGATGTGTCCCCCTAGACCCCTCCACCTGGGCGTCTTGGGACGCCTGGTGTTGTGAGTGGTCGGGCGACGGACTAGGGTAAGTCCGTCGCCCGAATGGAGTGGTCCCGAGCCGAAAGGCTCCGAGGAGGGCTCGGCAACGAGCAGTCGCCGGTGGGGTCGCGGATGTATGCGATAGCGTTCCCGTGACCCCGCCACTTATGGCGGACGAGTCGGAACACCCAGGGGATTTTAGCGGGTAGACGGATGTTCCTTTCCCGGAGTCCCACATAACCCACCCCTCTCACCAAGGGTATGCGTAACGCATTGCCCCTGGTTAAAAAAAAGGGTAGAAAATAAAAACGAGCCGCCGGCTACAAGTCGCCGCCACGAAAATGTTCGTGACACGCCGCCGCCGACTATATCGCACCCGGCTCTCATGTCTAATCTATCACGACATTCTCAACGTAGTCATATCGGCCTTCGCTGAGGCCACAAGGGGTCGTTCATTTCATAAAATAAGTTATTTATAATGTCCGATTTATGAAAATATTTCGGGAATTCTGAGTCACGATACGGGACGTATAAAAATAAAATGTATTATGTTATTCCATCTATTATAATATTACTTTTCTTAACACTTTCCTCGATATGTGGGTGCAATGATTCACTTGTAACGTTATAGACCACTTCCTATGTGTTATTGGCATGATTTTATGAGCGGTTTCAATGGTTTCGAGACTTATGACTTCATTATTGTTGAATTTATTTGTTGTAGGTTTGTGAAAACAAGACATAAAAGGGTATTTAATTTTGACAATGTGTAATTTAAAAAGAAACTACGTAGGTGGTCCGAAAGTACGAGTAACATGGAAATAAAAAACATGAAACTAAAAATTATTGAAATCGGTGCATTATTGTAGAAGAAAATATGTTTTTTATTTAGTTTAAAACTAATAACAGTACTTACTTACTTATTAGATTCATTGTACAAATCCCAACAACTGTTACTAAACATACTATGTATTTACAAGAACGGAATAGATATTAACGAAAAAATTTCAAGATTTCTTGAATTCGTCATTGATTTCGTAAGTGTATACAAGCATGTGACGTCATAAGCCCGTACAATTTTGTATTAGCCGTTTGAGATCATTTCATAACTTGCAACTTTCAAATGGTGATATCTCAAAACTCTAGTGGTTCCAATGAAGATATTTACTAACATTTCTTATACTTGTTGAAATCACAATAAATAAAAAAATAGACAAATACCACACCTAGTGTAGGGCTGTGAGTGTAAGCGTATTTTATATTTATTTATAGTGCTGTCCACTTCCATTTGTCAGCAGATAGATAAAGTAATGCGGTGGTGCCTACGCCCTCGAAAATCTGTTAAATAGAGTGATGACACTCTTCTCTATAATTCGTTTTTTCCTTTTGAGGTATGGAACCCTAAAATGGCATATTCTAGGAAAAATGGTTAAATGAAAACAAAATCCGTGATTTACAACTTCACAAAGAAGTGTAACAGAAACTGGTTAAAACGCAGAATATCACAAATACGTACATCACTAGGTATCTATTTCTAAATGTGCCACATTCTTGGATATCTATTTATAACTTATGAACTTTACTCCAAAATAAACACGTGCCAGTCCCAATGTTTGCGACGACAGACTTCAGACTTATTCTATTAGATACATTCAAATTTTTCATAACTTTTATAAATACCTCTTTAGTATTATTGGTTCATAAAATCTAGGTGTTGATTAGACTTTCAACAGAAGTAGATTTTAATTTCCAAATTTTATAGCATGTGTTATCGCAAAAAAGAAAAATATTACAATTATTAATGGTACCTTACCTTTTTTACTGGTGGTAAAGTTCCAGTGAGGGATCTCACGGGCGTAGGCACCACTGCATTACCTAATATACTTGGCTCTGTAATTTCCGGCACAGAGGTATAATACCTAATGCCTCAGGAGTGGCAGCGCATCTGCATTTTGACCTCTGGTCATTGTGTGGGTGTCTATAGGCTGCAGTCATCACTTAACATCAATGTGAACTGCACGCTTGTTTGCCAATTTTATAACATTAAAAAAAAAAATACTTGCCGCTAAATGGTAGTCAGTTACTGGAGCTCTACCACCAATAAAAATATTCGATAGGATTAAGAATAGACTGTAAACAATATTATTATTTTCGCCGGGACGACAAGTTGCTGGGCTGGGTTACTTTTTAAAGTTAAAGTTATTGTAACATTTCACATCTTTCTCTAACTCTAAGATATCTGTTACAGTTAGAGAAGGATGTGATGTTAGCAGCCTAAGTATTAAAACAAGTGATTAGTTAGAAGCATACCGTACAATGCGTGCAAATATGATTATCAAATAAATAAAGTTGGAGTCTGTTTGTAATATAAAAATAACCGCGTTTTCTAAATGCATATGTATACAACACGGTACATGTACAAAAATATTTTTTTTTTCAATTTTTGTCCGTCTGTCTGTCTGTCTGTTTGGCGGGGCTAATCTTGGGAACGGCTGGACCGATTTCGACGGGACTTTCACTGGCAGATAGCTCATGTAATAAGGAGTAACTTAGGCTACTTTTGTGCTAGCTGCGCCCACGACTTTGTACTTTGTAGATACTGAACCATCATAAATTCTCGCGCGAGCGAAGTCGCGGGCACAGCTAGTTTTAAATAAGTATGTATCGTTACTTATATGATACCTACCGCGCTGTCATAACCTACATTGAACTTTTCTTTGACACTCGTCACGTTGTGAAAATATTATATGTGTTTTATAATGCTGCAAAACCATTTTTATTGTCTGTTTTTCTGGAATCTTGCGCATGACGGATGCGCTGTTTATAATCTTTCGATGCTTGTGCTTATTTTCTTTCGTGTCAATTTTTAAGGTTAAAACTCGCAGTTGGCGTATGCTATGCTAGGGAAATTTCATCTCTGGTTATTCCTCATTTCTTTACTGTAAAAAATATGGATCATAATCATCATCGCATTAGCTGAAAGACGTCCACTGCTAAACAAAAACCTCTCCCAAAAACGCTACGAACAGACAGAATACCTACCACAGAGACATAATAACTAAGGTCTCAGGGGTGGCAACGCATCTGCATTTTGACCTCTGGTCTTTGTGTGGGCCAGCTGCTACAGTCATCACTTAACATCAATGTGAACTGCATGCTTGTTTGCCACCTTCATTACATAAAAAAAAGACAATATGCTATAATCGCATGGCAGTTTTATCGTAGGACGCTGCTGTCCATCGTGCGTTACTGCATTTACTACCGCTCAATCCGGTAGGTTTAAGCGCTATCAGAGAATATGTAATAATACTACGTATAGAATGGACACTTCGACGTCCCGCCCGATTTCCCCGCCTCACCCATCCACCTCCCCTCTTATGGGCGACGGTTGGTATTTTCTACGTGCTACGCACACAGGTGTACGTGTCTGATTGATGGTTGTGTGATAGAGATCAAATTAAGCGTTTGTATGGAATTTTGGCGGAGTGTCCGCGGTGTGGCGCTATTTTGATTGGTTGACTTACTGTCTACCAAATCTACTAGCGGAAGAATTCTCCTCTACCGGGTGGTCTAGTAAATACAGTAAAATACAGTATTTAGTAAAATACAGATGAAATATACTTACATATATATTAACATAACGACCCGGTTAGTCCAGCGGTGTGAGACAACGGTTTGATTCGAACGATCCCCGCAAATATTTGAATGGCGTACAGATATTTGTTTCGGGTCTGGATATTTGTGTATGTGTTGTATGTGTAACGGCATCCACGACACAGGTTTATTTAATACCTAACCTGTCAGTATAAGCATAAAAATATATTATTTGTTGAGATGAATGTACAAAAAATAGATTATATAAGGGACGCCAAGAGATAGTTCTTCACTTGAAGATAAACTAACTAATCGATTTCCGACGGTCAAGGACTAGCTTATGCCAGAGTCTTATTATCTTAGAACAAGATTTTCGCTTCAGGCTACTAACAAAAATAATTACAAGCTGGAAAGTGAATCTCTCATCGCTAAGTTTCCCTCCGCTCTCAACGTTCGCGTCTTTAACCAGCGACATTTCCAGAGCTTCCAATTTCATAGTAAACAATATACTGTCACGACTAAAAATATCGGAACACTCAAGATGCTGAGACAGTTAGCCAATATTATTTACTGCGAAACATTTTTAGGTATATAAGTTCTCGATTACACTTAAAAATTATGGTGTAGGTGAAATGGACAAAATTTAAAACAAGGGGTAAAATGGGGGTAAAGGTTTTTCTCGTTTCTGGACATAGCAGTATGAAAATTGGTGTATAGGGTCCTGATTACAAATTAAAATGATCTGCGTAGGCAAAGTGAAAGAAATAATAAGAAGCATTCTTAGTATTAGGTTTTTATAGGATTGCCTTATTTCTAGGCATAAAAATACGAGTATGGTCACAATTTTTTTTTATAACGCAGTCAATTAAGTCGTCTTCCAACTTGGTTAATCCTAGTTTAGAAACGTTCTTAGGAGTAAAAAAAGGTATAAAAGATGAGGAAATATGAAGTAATAGCAAGGAAAATAGTAAAAATATCAATTTTTCTTTCCTATTCAAGTTGTTCCAACCGTTAGAATCTTTTACACATTATATAATTCTAAGGCGGTACAAATACAGAGGCTTCTTAGAATTAGGGCAATTTATTTTAAGCCATTTGAAGTGAGTGACTAATAACTGTTAGACATTAAAGTCAGGAGTGAGGGAATCACGCGTGATTGACGTCGACGAACGTAGGGTGACGGTTCTTTTGTAGGTCGAGCCAAAATATTAATCATTTTCCTTTACCTTTGTATCAGATAAAAATAACACTAGTACCTATGTCATTTGAGAAATCTGATGATTCTGAAAGAGTATCTTTACCAATTTCAAGGAAATCGTAAGATCACACTTTTATTCAAAATAGCCTTACTACGTGTGAACTTTAGACTAGTAATTTTAAACTTTAACTAATTTTATTATATGACGTTCCTCGTCAAATCTATTTCGACCAAATTGGGATCTTCTAACTGAAAACCATTTTTAGAAAATCTGCACCATGGAACAACCGGGAAAATATAATCTGTAGTTCCTTGTATTCGTAATAGTTTATTTAAATCTTCGTGAAAATGATCACAGTACAAAATGACTAAAGTTAAAATTTACCAACATTTAAGACGTAGTAGTCGCAAAGCGTTATTTCTTTAAAATAAATTCGTCATGAGAAATGCTCCTACCTAGAGTATTTTTTACAAAATATATTTATTTACCTACATAGATGCATCGTAAAATGCCATATCGCTCTCCTCTTATGGTAACGTCCCCAGAAGTCTGTCCGCATTGCCACGTTGAATGATAACGCTTATTCTTTGTGCAAAAAATAGACCAATCTTCTGATCTCGCAAAACGTCGATTAAACGTTTCAAAATGTTTTAAGTATATTGTAAAAATTATGAAAAAGACGTATATTTATCAGACTCAGAGGTAAAATGAAATGATTCACATTTCGGCTCGACATACAAAAGAACTGTCACCCTACGTTCGTCGACGTCAATCTCGCGTCATTCCTTCACTCCTTCACTGACGTTTATGTCAAACAGTTATTTATCAATCACTTCACTAGATTTAAATAAATTGCCCTAATTCCTAGAATTGTTACCACAGGGGTTTCTCAGAAGACTATCTAAATGTGTACATATTTATATAATACAATAACTTTATGTAGATCTATTTTATTTTAAAGAAAAATGGAAAGAAAAATTTGACTTCAGGCGAGACTCGAACTCGCGGCCTACTGGGAATCTAGTCCAGCCGCTCTTCCAATTGAGCTACTGAAGTCCTGCCCGATTTGTCAAATCTTTCCTTTACATTTATTGCCTTGCTTTATGGTAGCAGTAGCGCCATCCATTACCAACCATGCTAGTTAGGCAACCGATATAATAGACTTTTCAGTTTATTGAATATCGTAAAGAAGTCGCTTTTACCCTTAATAACACATGCTCAAATTGTGTTTAAAGAAAAATGGAACATTCCATTTTTCTTTAAAATAAAATATATTTCACAATCATGTGTTAATGCGAAATAATATAAAAACAATTTATGTAGATCAGTTTAAAATTGATATCTACTCATCAGATACTTAATCACCACACAGAGCTCCGGATCAGTTTTTCCCCTGGAGCTTTCCAGAAAACCACCCTTAGTTACTTTCTTCGTCAAAAAATACACCAAAGGTAACGACGAATACATAAAAAGTAAAAAAAAAATCCAACTTCACACATGTGTGTGTACAAAGACACCCACGACACAGGTTTATACACCTAGTGTGTGTAAGCGTATTTTATTTCATTATATATTTTTTTAATTATGATTATATCTAGAAAGCAAATCTTTGTATATAATAATAATGGCAACCCATTATACGTCCCACTGCTGGGCACGAGTCTCTCCCCTTTATGGGGGGAGGCCTGGAGCTTATTCCACCACGCTGCTCCAATGCGGATTGGTGGAGATTCTGGAGATACCTACGGGTTAGTGGCCAACCCGCTGTCGGATGTTTACAAACCGTCCATAAGGCCTCCGACTAGGTTTAACGACTGCTATCTATCGATAGTAACCGGGACCGACGGGATAACGTGCCCTCCGAAGCACAGAAACGCGCATTTTAATTTTCCACTAGCGGTCACTCATCACACACCCGACCGCACCCGTAGTGTTTAAACGAGTTATCGCTTATGATCTACACCAGCCGCGGGGCCATGCGCGCTTCTCTTGCCATCTTTGTATTACATATATATATATTAATAATTATAAGTAATATTTAATACTAATTATTTTACATTAAAAACTACTCATCACATGTACTATCTATGTGAATAGGTTGCCTCTTTCGCCAAAGGTAACGCCGAATATATAAAATCATGATAATGTTTGTACAAGTAGTTTTTGAAACCAACTAAAGACACGCTGTCGAGTAAAACGTGACATAAATCACATTTTTTAAAATATAATTACCCACTATGTGATAATTTGAGCATGTGTTAACGTCAAGAAATAGTAAGCGGTTTTCTGTCACACGTTCGCGACGATTATATTTTTTTAAAAATACCATGCATGAGGAGGATTCAGCCTCCAAGGGTTCCGTACTCAATTTTAATTTGTACATTGCAATATCGCTCATTGGTATGTAACTCCAGAATGGTTTAAATAATTATGAAAAATATCGCCTCCATCTTTCAGGTTTCAAGGTAATGAGTTATTTTATTTAATCAAATAAAATAAAGACAGTACCATCAAATATTGCTAAAATGCAAAGCAAGGTCACTAATGAAAAAAGATTACTAACTCAAATATTGGATATAAATAGTCGCTCGTTGTTTATTTTTTTTAAATATGAAAATGAATGTTTTTAATATTTATGAAAAATACTTAAACAACTCTTGTTAGTTGTTGTGGGACGAGTAACAATTTACGTCTAGAACAGTAAAGTTTGTTCAAGATGTGGTTTGTAACAAAATAATAGTTATTGTATTTAGTTAGTCAGAAGTCATTAATAATGTATGTTTAAACGATAAATAAAAATTGTAACAACATCCATCTATTCAGACATATTTTCACCAAAACTGCGTAGAATTTAAGTGAATAAAAAACATTCGGTGAACGTTTGTTTGAGGTATACCTAATACAAACCAGCATTGTTTATTTAACAGTGTTGTTCGTACGAAACAAGTACTATTTGTGAAATGTACACCCAATATATTATGCGTGTTGATAAACTTGTATTTTTATGTTCAGTTAGGATGTTTGCACGCTCGCGACTTTTAATGAACGCTCACCTAGACACGCCGTATTCCGGTATTCGATTATTTTATGAAACTACGTAACTACACGCCCGTAATCCCCGAAGTGATACGCAGGGTTAATTGTTTGCATGTATGAAACATCTACGATTCGCCGGTTACGTTTTGGCTCACGTAACAGGCGGCGAGCCTATTGACATTGCCGGACACATTACCAAACTTCGAGGTACTGGGAAATTACCAGAAAATGGAAAAGTTCCTACAGAACCAGAGATAAAGGATTTTACAGTATTAATTTTGATAGCCGAACGGGAATCGAACTCAGGACCCTAGCGTAGTAGAAGTGGATTTTATTTTTTCAAAATGATACAACAAACCTTAAATTATAATCTACGATATATACACTCAATTTTTTTTATATGAAATTAAAATGAGACTAACTTCATTATCTGCGACTAAAAAAAGAAACAGGGACATCGGACCCACCCACAAAAAAATTTGCTTGGTCACACATAAAAAAATATAAAGTCAAGTTGATATGCTCTGATTTTTTTTGTTTTCCGTCGGGTGAAAAGGATTTTTTTACGCGGGGAAACCTTCATGGGCTTCCGCCGTCTAAGGGAACAGATGGCGGCTAGTGTGACACTCGTACTCGCTAAAACACCGCGGTGTTCCGACTCGTCCGCCATCAGTGGCGGGGTTATGGGAACTCTGACGCACACATCACCACCCCGCCGGAGGCTTTTCATCTCTGAGCCCTCCAAGGTTTGAGTCCTTTGGATCCAACCAACATTAGTGGCATGGCGTTTCGTATAGTGAATATAAAATATTTTTTGAGCAGCATTTCAACATAAACTTATTAAAAAAATATTATACAATGTTGATACGACTAACACGAATATACACAAAGTTTGCACTGGCCTAATACGCGTTAAAAATGGGAGCAATCACGTTTCAGACGGCTAAATCAGACAGTCGTGGGTGGGCACAGACGGCCATTCTTCGAGCTAAATATTCAAACAGTTGTATTTCTTTGTCTTTTTTTATTTAGGCAATAAATGATAGACATTATCGCAAAGTGGAAGTTGCTTTGATTGAATAGTCATAATACATTTATATTAATATTATAAACAGGGGTTTGATCTTACCCCGAAAGTATTTTTAGTATTATTTTATCTACTTCGTTTTAAAGATCTAAGCGTACACTTGCAGGAAGCGACTGTGTTTTATGTCATTGTAGCTAAGTCACCACTTGGGAAGCTATCCTTACGGAGGACTTCCTAACTGCCGAATTATAATGGTTATTCATAACTATTATGAAGTTTTTTAATTCCTTGATTGGATTGTGTTCTTCATGATATAAATTCACATGAAACCTTAAAATATTGATTAATCAGACCTGATATCAATCTGAAAAGGTAACTGCCTTTTAAATTAAATTTTCACATGCGTGTGAAGGATCTCAAATATGTAACAATTTAAGAGCAAGAGCGAGAGGTGCTAAAGGTATCCTCATAAATTTGTAGTTGACAAAGTAATGGTTTGCCCGACACATTTAGGTTATGTTAGGAATTGGGTCAAATGCCTAGAACCTGGAGCCTGTGCCAGACGCTGACAAGTGTAAGTAATGTCACCAATCAATCAACCTCACCTACGTATAATGGGTTAACCTAAGACAGGTGAGCCAATTGAGCCAATCATGTTGGTACGAATGCCTGACTGTAGGTATTTGTTGTAAGCACAGCCTAACGACTGTAGATAATTCTTAGGATTGTAAGATATTTTCTTACGTCGGGTTGTTTGTAGTTAGACGATCCAGTTAATCCAGCGGTGTGAGACGACCATTTGATTCGAAGGGTTGCGGCCTCGATACCTGCATCGGGATCGAGCGATTTGTATGGCTTACAGATATTTGTTGTGTGAGTGAGAGTTAGTACAACGGCACCCACGATACAGGCTTATGCCTAGCGTGGGGGTGTGAGTGTAAGTGTATTTATAATTAATTTCGTAAATGGTGAATTATATTTATATGCAGCGATATCATAACAGAATATTTATACTTAAACTTATTCTTTTAAACTTTTCTTTCTCTTTCTCTTTAGGTATTCTTTACATGTTAATAAAACTTACGGACTTACGTGCTTACGGACACCAGAGTGGTGCGACTGGTGTCCCGGTGAAAAGGCCTTGAGACAGGTGGGCCGATCGAGCCGGTCTTGTTTGTATGAATGCTTCAAGCAGCAGCTACTTCCGATAACACCATATGCCAGGGGTGGCCAACTTGTTTAGGCCCAAGATCGACTTTTCACCGACTACTTCTTGAAATCTTAAATGAAACAGCGTAGTTCGTACCCAATTATGGAGTATTTGATTTTATTATGAGGGAAAAAACTGAATATTCTTAGCAACTTCTTAGTAATATTAGTGTGAACATTGCGTATGAACATCTGCCGTTAGATTAGCAAAATCAAGTTTGTAGTTTGAAGTTGCTATCCTTAAAGATTCCAAAGTATGAGCGTGTGTAAAGCGAGAACAGTGTGTATTTTTTGTTTGTTTTAAGTCGGAAAATGCTACCACGATCGACTGGACTAATGGTCGCGATCGATCGGTTGGCCACTCCTGCCATATGCCATTATCGCCTATTCTCCCCAAAATGACGCACAGCACTGTTATGGACATTGTTGAAGAATCTTGTCCAGCCGTGGACGTTTTTCGGCTGAGTGATGCTGCCTCAGCAGCCTAGTGGTAGCAGGCCACTACTACTACGCTCGGGTCCTGGGTTCGACATCAGAGATAACGGTGTAAAATCCTTTATCTCTGGTCCTGTTGGGAGTTATAAATTTTCTGAAAGTTCCCCAGTACCTCGGTGTTTGGTAATGTGCCCGGAGATGTCAACATCCTCGCCATTTGGTACATGGGCCAAAACGTAACCGGCGAATCATGGGTGTTTGCATGTAGGTATGCTTGAATGCATGCATTTACCTCTGCCTACCCCTTCGGGGATTACAGGCGTGAAGTTATGTTTTTTTATGATGCTGATCATAAAGATCACAGGAGTCGTTACGATCCTTTATTTACATTTTATTTTATTCATTGAAATGATTAAGTCTGTAGATAATATCATATTATTAGTTCTTATTCCATCGGGTACTAATACAATTTTATGATGAGTCAATTAGTGGCATCTTCAGTTCATTTCATATGAAAACATGAGTAAGTATTTAGACCATTCAAATGATTTAAAGTTTTGAACGATTGCCAAACACTACATTACGAAGTGCAACCGATTAGAAGATCGTATGATTTTGTTTGTTTTTGATCCGTTAATAGATATATCATTAACCTGAAGATTTTTTGAGTTTTCTCTATTTTGTAAATATAGTTTAAAATGAGCAGACGCTTATGCTGATTTAAGACTAGATTTTCAGAATATATCGCCCTGATTTTAATTTGTATCACATGCTGTCGAGGGAACACGCATTGCATTACTAATATTTCTTTTGCTAAAAGGTAATTTGTGGTCTGGTGAGACGGTAATGCTTAACTCCAAGTCAACCGAAAAATTGTGGTCAATCGATTCCAATAGGCTACAGTAAATACAACAACGCGGAATGGGCAGCTACGTCCTGCGATAAAACTGCTTTTACTGCGATCGCCAATCCTTATGACTAGTCTTATAACGGATTTGGAATTGATCAAGTTTTTCTTTTAAATTTTTATTTAATTTCTATTTTTACTCGCTTGTGTGAATGTAATATCTATATAATGTGACAATAATTGGCATTGTTTAAGACTTACCACATACAATTTAACCTATGGAGAACAAATGAGTTCAAACATGAACAGGCTTGAAGCAGTCCTGCAAACCAGCAAACAAGATTGGTTCGTTGAACGAATGGCTACGCTACGTAGCGCTACATTGCGCTACGACATCGGTGCGTATTTTTTACAAAGTCTACGATACATTAGAGAATTTAATATACCTACTCGTAGACATAGCAGCAAAAATTAAACTATTTTGGAAAAAGTCGCTTATGATGTGTAAGTTGCGCTTTCTAACCCTGTAAATGTAGACACTAAAATTACGAATTATAAACTAAGGTAAAGACTGACTTTTTTAATAATATCTGTGTTACTATGTATAATTATCGTAAATACGCTATATTATTTGCCCTGACAAAATATGTAAGTATATATTGTTAACCATTATTAATTAAATTTGTTTGATCTGCTTCACATCCGTGAAACACCAGGGTCCCAGATGAAAATCAGCGTCAAGTCGATTGATGTTATCGACTTGACATGAAGCTGATCTGGGCTCCCATTTGGACCAGCCGTGAGACTTAATCTCTTTTTTTTTTTTCTTTTTTAATTGTTATTGTACCTGGGTACCTGTGTACGAATCGTCTGGCAATTTGTATCGTCATGTCTCTGTCTCTTCTGTTACTAAATATTTGTAAATATTTTTTATAACCTCTAAAATAAATTAAAAGAGCAAAATAAAATGTTACACCATATTGAGAAAATACAATTGGTGATTACCTCAATCTCTTACACTATCATGTGTAAGAGATTGAGGTAATCACCATTTTAATTAAGAATATTTACCGCCGCCATATTTTAAACAGAACAAGACGGTATTATAAGGTACCGCAACTTCTAATCTGTCCCATAACTAAAACGAGCACAATTGTGCTGCCTGTTCAGCCTGAGGTACGTGCATGTGTATCCTGTTTCTCTTCCCAGTTCAAACCCCGCATACAGTCCACTTTTACATCAAAAATTTCATCTCATTACACGCGCGTGTTCAGTCACATTGATATGTTGTAGAAAGCTCGAAACCTGCGAAAACGGTACATAAATATGAGATAACAGATATGAATTTAAACGTAACTTCACGCCTGTAATCCCCGAAGGGGTAGGCAGAGGTAAATGCATGCATTCAAGCATAAATGCAAACACCCACGATTCGCCGGTTACGTTTTGGCCCATGTAACAGGTGGCGAGCCTGTTGACATCTCCGGGCACATAATCAAACTTCGAGGTACTGGGAAATTTCCAGAAAATGGAAAAATCCCAATAGAACCAGAGATAAAGGACTTTACACCATTATCTCTGATAACCCCCTACCCGGGAATCGAACCCAGGACCTCAGCGTAGTAGTAGTGGCCTGCTACCACTAGGCTACCGAGGCAGTGTCAATGAATTTAAAACTTCTAGATATAACGAATACTACATTAATCACTTATCCCTCGGTGTAAATTTATTGTTTTTTTAAGCCACTTCCATGACATAAAAGATATAGGTTAAGAAATCAATAAATTTTCTGTACAAATTTTACGACATATAAACAATTGGCATGATATTATATTGCATTGGTATCACCGAAAGATACCAAAGTTTTACTATTGGTTTAATGTTACGATCCATAAAACGGCAGCAGTTAGCCGTAAAACTCGCATTAATACCGCATTATATAGCAATAATTCAGTGGGAGACATCTTGTGAATGCATAATAAAATTTATCACCTAATGTTGGGCCCTTTAGTATACAATATTGTTATCTTGGACAATAAAGATTAGTCCGGTATACGATGGTGTGAAATGTTGAAGCCATTGCAAATACAGAATGCGATGTCGCGTTTACAATTCGGAATTTACGAGTTCTTGCTTTTCAAGTCCTTCTGTCGACATCTTGAAGGATACGCTTCTTGAAAATTATATAATTATAGAAATATGAATAGCTAGCGGCTCGCCCTGGCTTCGCACGGACGAAATGAATGTATTTACTAGTGGTAGAGCTCCAGTGACGGAGCTCACGGGCGTATGAACCACCGCATTACCTAATATATTTGCCGCTAAATGGTAGCGTTCAGCACTATTGTGTTCCGGTGGTGTGTGTGTCAGGTGGTAATATACGGCTCTGTAATTTCCGGCACGGTTGCATAATACCGGACCGAATTCGGTCGTTACTACTATAAAACAGCAGTCGCTATCCGAACATAGTCAACTTTGTAATAATATGTAGCCTATTTTTTAAAAGAACTAAAAAAAACGAAGGTCATGTCATGATCAAGTCATTATAATCGTACTGTCATAATATCCAAATTTATCATCAACATGTAAATCAATAATTATAAACATTAAAAAACACCAAAAACATGATTCAGTAACAAACTAACACAATATTAAACAAGCTACCATAATGCCGAGTAAGTAGAACAAAATCTTTAAAAGACTTCACAGACGATACCTTATTTAAGTTTTAATCCTTAGTCTAGATTTTAATGAATTTTCTTTAATAGTGGTAGAGCGAGCTACAGGAGTGGGAATAAAGCTCCTTTTAATGCATGTACTTGCTGTGCGCGTGCTAATTATCTACTGTCACGTTGTCAAAACCAGAGGTCATAATGTAGAAGTGTTGCCATATAGTTCTATGATCAGCCGAAAGATATATATGCCATAATCGCCATGCTTGGCACGCAGTTTGGTGAACGCAGTAGCAGTTGTGTTATGGCAGGACGCTGCTGCCTATCTTGTGTTAATGTAATAATCTTGTGCTACTATCGCTATATTTTAATGGTTTGACCGCCATTGTTCAGTTGGCTGACTGCACCAGTGGAAGAATTCCCTTCCGGTAGAAGATTCTTCCGCTAGTGGGTGGTGGGGTCGTCACATCCTGACTTCAGACCAGATATTTATGGCCCCATAAGAACTATGAGATCATAGTTATTATGGGGCCATAAACAGCTATATAAATAAGTTACTGTTTCTACTTCATGAATGTGTTTATTATGAACTTGTTATTGCGAAATAATATGAAATCAATTATTTTAATTGATTTCATATTATTTCCCAATAACACATGCAAGGGCAATACATATTTTTAAAGAAAAATGGAAAGATACATTTGACTTCAGGCAGAGAATATGTAATAATACTACGTCTTCAGGCGAAACTCGAACTCCAGGAAGGCCACTATGAAGGAAAGATTTGACAAATCGGATGTGGACTTCGGTAGCTCAGTTGCGCGAGAGAGCGGTTGGACTAGATTCTCAGTGGCCGCAAGTTCGAGTCTCGCCTGAAGTCAATTTTTTCTTAATTAATGTTATGATTTATATTGTAAGCTTTATTAATTCCAAATATATTAAAAAAAACCTTAATTAATGTACATAATAAAAAAACATTAAAATATATTTAAAAGCTAAATAATATTAACATAAAATAAAGTGAATCCTAAACTAAAAACAACATGCGTCTAAAAATTCCGCGTCGCTGCCTTCTTATGTTATGGTACCTGGTACCCAGAAAATTTGGCAGCATTGCCTCGTTGGATGGCACTGCTGATTCTTTGACCTAAAAATTGGCCAGCCTTCTGGCCTCGGGAGGTATCGACCAGCCGTTTCGCGATCTCTTTGAAGAGATGTTTTTTATTTTTTCTTTCCACTTTTCTTTTAAAAAAATGATATAATTTTTCAGAGTACAAAGAGCACGACATATGTTCAGGACGAAAAGCGACGAAGGCATTTTCTTGTAAGGAGATATTCGTCATAATAATGACATACATTATGTTCTGCGTGTGTCGAACGATACCTTTGCTTTGCTATCTCTGTCTAGGTGTATCGTATATTATATGTCAGAGCATATGCTGTTTCCTCTTCTGTTCCTGACTATTGAAAATTATATGAAAATTAAAAAATGGAGGTAATAACATATGTACAAAAACAGAGTACAGAAAAAACGTATTTTATTTTGACAACAAAATATAAAAAAATAAATTGAAAAAATATAGGCGCTACATTTTTGGAATATTTATAAGATGGGCCGCCAATTATGACTATTAAGAACTTCTAAATATGGCCCGACTTCTAAATATTCCATAAATATAACGTCTGTATTTTTTTAAAAAGTAAACCTTTTTCTTATTATTTAAATTTTTTGGCGGTGGGGTTTTAAAGACAGTATTATTTTTATTTTTTTTATTTTTAGTGTAAATGTCGGTAAGTAACTTACCATAGAGCAACACGGAGGGGAGTAGCCATATGAAGGCTTTCCCCTCTGTCAAAGTACAAGACCAAATGATCTTACGCCTGTCGCCTAGATGTTTAAATGTGTGCGTGAAATTGTTTCTGTATTTTGTTAAAGTCAAGGTGTGAGTTTCGTAGTAATAGACGATTTTTGTAGTGTGCGTGTGTCGCACGCATTTCCCCCCGCAAAAAATGACAGACTATTTTACATCGGTAATACACGCTATGGCTACTCCCCTCCAGGCCGCCGCGACCGGTGGACCGCGTTGCTCTATGTAACTTATACGTACACGTCTATCCAAACACTGTTCAGTATATTCTGTCAACATATTGCAGTATTATTTCCTAACTCCTAACGGATAAGGAGTGCTGTGCCTTCTAATGTGAGCGCGGTAGCGTGAAATGATGATATTCAGATGCTCGTAGCAGTACGTAAATAAATTATGAAAACTCAACTAAAACTCGAAATGTATGTATCTTCACTCCAAGTACCTTACGGGATAGGCCGAGAGCAGTAAATAATGCGGAGTGGTAAATATTCCGGTCCTTGTACACCTCCCGTGCTTTTTCTCCATTCATTATTCTCTTCATACACCCTACATGACTTTTGGGTTTTTAGGTTTTCCTCGATTTCCCCATAATGCAATCAGATCCTAACTTAGTGGCAATGCGTTCAATTCGGAACCCAAATCGACACAAGAATGTTCAAAATCGGCCTTGTTGGCCGGTTCATAAAATAATCGATAAACATATGTACTTCAAATAAAAAACCTACTTGGAGTCGAACTAGCACCTCATCATTTTTTTTATTCGGTTAGAAACATCGACTATACAACCTAGGTTCTATTGTCGATGGTTAGAAAAGTATCGTATTTTCAAAATTGGGATTGACGTAGGGAGGCCTGCAAGTGGTGATGCGCTGATTTCAGTTAACCCTATATATCCGACTAGAACTTTATAGGCTCGACTTATATTTATTATTGTGATTTAAAAAGTATAAGAAATGTTGGTAAGTAAATATCGACATTGGAACCACTAGCTTATATCTAATAGTTTTTGAGATATCACCATTCGAAAGTTGCAAGTTATGAAATGATCTCAAACGCCTCATTCAAAATTTTTTACAGGCTTGTGACGTCACATGCTTGTATACACTTAGGAACTTAATCAATTACGAATTCAAGAAATCTTAAAATGTCTTCGTTAATATTGCGTTTTTGTAAATAGTATGAATATTAAAAGTTGTTGGCATTTGTACAAGGAATACAATTTAATACTGTTATTATTTTTTAACAATTTTCTTTTCACTTTTTTAGTTTTGTACGACTTCTACAATAATGTACCGATTTTAACAAATTTTTATGTACATACTTTTCATTTCCACGCTACTTTCAAACAATTTTTTTTTTTAAATTAGGTACCCATTGTCAAATACCCTATTATCTGTAGCGGTTTTTTCATCAGTATCACAACACCTGTGAATGGAGTAAATATTTATACTTATCCGCTACGTAAACCCATTCTAGAAGCGGATTTAAAGTATCAGCGATAACCCATACGCTATCCGAGGGTTTGATTATGTTATTTCTGTGTCACAATATATTCGTGTTTTTATGTTTTTATTAACTCGAGTATCGAGAGATTTTGCTTGTGGTACGTTTTAGATTTTTTTTTAACATCATGTAATGTTAAATCACAAATAAGCCCAACAAATAAACAGATAATTTTTTGATATAAAATTCTTTATAATTTCACACGATTACAAATTAATGTTATATTAATTATAATTATTATAATGTTTTTTACTGGTGGTAGAGCTCCAGTGACGGAGCTCGCGGGCGTAGGCACCACCGCATTACCTAATATACTTGCCGCTAAATGGTAGTGTTCATCACTATCGTGTTCCGGTCAGGTGGTAATGTACGGCCCTGTAATTTCCGGCACAGAGGCATAACACCTAATGTCTCAAGAGTGGCAGCGCATCTGCATTTTGACGTCTGGTCATTGTGTGGTTGTCTATAGGCTGCAGTCATCACTTAACATCAATGTGAACTGCATGCTTGTTTGCCACTTTTATTACATAAAAAAAAATCGCGTTCAGCTGAACGCGTGCGTAACTTTTTTTTTTTTAACACGGGGAAACCCTCATTGGCACCCGCCGTCTAAGGGAAACGACGGCGGGTAGTGTGAGACTCGTACTCACTAAAACCCCGCGGTGTTCCGACTCTTCCGCCATCAGTGGCGGGGTCACGGGAACGCTTACGCACACATCCGCGACCCCGCCGGCGGCTGCTCGTCTCCGAGCCCTCCGCAGGTTGAGCTCTTTGGCTCCAACCAACATTAGTGGCGTGCGGAACACGTGCACGCCACCCAGCTTGGGACCTATCTCCATTTGGGCGACGGACATCCCCTAGTCCGACACCCAAAGGTCCTTGCCCCGACTACTCACAACGCCAGGCGTCCCAAGACGCCCGGGTGGAGGAGTCCAGGGGCACCCTGTCCGGCCCCGGGGGAGCGGGAGTGACAGGGATGAACTGACCTTCAACCGCCCCCCCCCGCGGTCCCACCAAGTCCCTATCGAGCGGCGGGACCACCGCTTGGCGGCTGGGGATAGGGTGCAGGGCCAACGACATACCCATACACCTCTTCCCCAGCCGCCTTCCCACCACATCACCATCTGACGGCGGGACCACCGTTAGGTGGCTGGGGATAGGGTGCAGGGCCAACGAAATACTCCGTACCGTACTCCTCTCCACAGCAGCGAGTGGCGGGCAGAACCACGCTAAACGCCGCCCCCTCTCTAAGTTCCTCTTGGCTTCGCCGGTGTGGAGACAACCACCGGGTACTGAGCTACGACAAGGCGGAAATTCTTGGAGGGGAACGCGTGCGTATTTACCTTAATACCATAGAGCAACACGGTCACATTACCCTATATCTACGCGTTAGTATGTATGTATGTATAGATTAATCTTTTTTTAGGTTTTTAATTTAAATAAAGACTGATATCCACCTTAATGGGAAAAGCGGCTATTTTTATATTACAAACAGAACTTCAATCTCTCTAACTCTAAACTCCAATTTTATTTATTTGTATGTATGTATAGATAAGTCTTTTTTTAGGTTTTCAATTTAAATAAGACAATGATATCCACCTTAATGGGTCACCATTAAGGTGTATATCATGCGTATGTATGTATACACGGTACATATGCCAAAACAACATTTTTTTCAATTTTTGTCTGTCTGTCTGTTTGGCGAGGCTAATCTTGGGAACGGCTCTACCGATTTTGACGGGACTTTCACTGGCAGATAGCTTATGTAATAAGGAGTAACTTGGGCTACTTTTATACTAGCTGCGCCCACGACTTCGTCCGGATAGATACTGAACAATAATAAATTCCCACGCGGGCGAAGTCGCGGGCACAGCTAGTACCTTCCTAAATCTGTCTACAATATATCTGGTACATTATTTCATCAGTCGCACAACACCTGTTAATGGAGGGAATCTGTGTAAATATTTATATTCGTTATGTAAACCCGTTCAGGGCGGATTTAAAGTATCAGCGATAACCGATACGCTATCCGAGGGTCTGATTAAGTTATTGATGTCTCACAATACACTCATGTTTTTTTACGGCTAACCCTAGCTTCGAAACGTTTTGTATGTGGTATATTTCAGTTACTGGCGTCGGGTCGTAACGACCCCACCGCCCACTAGCGGAAGAATTTTCTTCTTCTGGATGAGAATTCTTCCGCAAGTGCAGTCAGTCAACCGAACAATGGTGGGCAAACCATTCCAATAAGACCGTAGTAAATACAACAACGCAGGGTGGGCAGCAGCGTCCCGCGATAAAACTACCGTCACTGCGATCGCCAATCCGCCTGCCAAGCGTGGCAATTATGGCATATTCTCCCCTCATGACTCACGACACTGTTGTGGGCGTCTTTGGGGAAGGTTTTGTCCAGCAGTGGAAGTCATTCGGCTGGGGTGATGATATTTCAGGTATTTTTATACCATTATATATTTAAAAAATCGATCCCATCAAAACCATTACTATATATAACTAACTGTTGCCCGTGGCTTCGCCCGCGTAGATGTCGTATTATATTCCTGAATTTTCTTTGCTATAAGCCTCACGGAGCCCGAGACCTTTCCAACGAATGCAAAACCGTGGAAATCGGTACGTGCGTTTTGGAGTTATAGCGTCAGGAAGGAATACCCGACTTATTTTTATATTATAGATGTTGCCTCGACGAGACCATATCGCTGTCTACGTTTATATGTCCTAACTTCATAAA
This sequence comes from Macrosoma leucophasiata, assembly GCA_036365455.1. Classification (NCBI taxonomy): domain Eukaryota; kingdom Metazoa; phylum Arthropoda; class Insecta; order Lepidoptera; family Hedylidae; genus Macrosoma; species Macrosoma leucophasiata. The sequence goes on from JAWQUS010000013.1 coordinate 7,727,431, forward strand.
CATAGCCTGGGTTGCACCACGATATTTGTTAAAGTAAAAGTTCTTGTAACATTTCACATCTTTCTCTAACTTTAAGAGATTTCTTTAAGTTAGAGAAGGATGTGAAATGCTTGAACAAACTTGAATAAATATCGAGGTGCAACCCAGGCTTAGTCAAACGAGTGGCTTGGCTTTTTTGCTACCGTCACATAGCGTAAGGTAATGTTCATAACTTTTTGTTATGCAATTGCATAGATTTATTTTCTTTGGAATTGTGTGTCACTAAGAACCTAGGTTACCTCTGCGGACGTCTTGTCTCGCTTCATCCCATCTTTACACCTAAAAATAAGTTTATGACAGGTACCTTAAGATATATTTTTATACTAGCTGTGCCCGCGATTTCGCCCGCGTGAGAATTTATAATTGTTCAGTATCTATCCGGACGAAGTCGTGGGCGCAGCTAGTATAAAAGTAGCCTAAGTTACTCCTTATTATATCAATTATCTGCCAGTGAATGTCCCATCAAAATCGGTCCAGCCGTTCCCAATATTAGCCCCGCTAAACAGACAGACTGACAGACAAAAATTGTAAAAAAAATGTTTTGGTATATGTACCGTGTATACATGCATTTAGTAAAAAGCGGTTATTTTTATACTACAAACAGACATTCCAATTTTATTTATTTGTATAGATATTGTGTGCAAATGTGAACAATCCATTCTATCTAAACCATATATACTTTAAATGCGAAAGTCTGTTTGTTCTGACGTCTTAACCACAGCACCTATTTGGATGTAATCTATATAAATATTGCTGTTCGTTAGTCTCGCTAAAACTTGAGAAAGGCTGAACCGAATTGGCTAATTTTGGTTTTGAATGATTTCTGGAAGACCAGGGAAGGTTTAAAAGGTAAGAAAGTATGAAGAAATTGAAGGGAAATAATAAAAACCACAATTTCATTTTCCAATACAAATAGTCCGTATCTATCAAACCTTTGACACATTATTTCATTCTGAGACAATACGAAGTTTGCTAGGGTCAGCTAGTTTCATATAAAAATCGGCAAATGTTAGTCGCTTACTATTTAATATTCCCCTGCCCTACTCCATCTTTATAAAAAAAGGAAAAGCTCTTCTAAAGCTGACTACGACGCTATATATAACTGTGCAGTTTTTTCATCAGTCACTCGCAACACCTGCGAATGAAGTGTCAAGTAGCGATGTCTGTATAAATATTTATATTCGTTACGTAAACTCGTTCTGAGGATCTGGAGGCGGATTTAAAGTATCAGAGATAACCCATATACCCTATATCATATTATATCATATTATTATACCCACAGTTTGATTACATTATTTTTGTTCAATAAATTGAATTATTCCCAGTTGCCCCCGCGGCGATTGCCTCCGGAGGCAAATGGGGATTATCCCGTGACTTCTGTATAGAAGTATATAATAATATACAACAAAGTATATGTATATATACAACAAAGTCTCTGTCAGTTTTTTATCTCGTGACTTCTATACATATAAAACAAAGTCCCTGTCAGTTTTTTATCCCGTGACTTCTATACACATAAAACAAAGTCCCTGTCAGTTTTTTCTGTTGGAGATAAATTCAAAGACAGGGATTTTCGTGGACTTTTCACCGGTAGAGTGCAAGCATTTGTATACTCTTTGGTAGAGTGATTGATAAGCAATTGACACACACCATTTTACCGACCGAGTCGTCAAACACAATATTCGCGAAAAACGAAAACCTATGCTACATGTTACTCACATTCCAATTCTGAATAGATTTTCGTGAAGGAGGCGATATTTACTATAACACGAGCACTCAAACTATCCAAGTCCAGTTTATTGCACCGTTTAGCTGGAACCAGCTGTAATGCCGTGAAATTTTAATAACTCTTGAGAGTTTACGAGCACTAATAAGCTGGTAACACCTATTTACGAGTTCTTCTGACGCTGAAAATGGAATCTTTTGCTACAGCTATAGAGTGCAAAATCGTTTAAAATGGAATGGATTTTAGTTCGGAAATTCGAGGGTGTAGACAACACTGCATTGTTTATGCATTTTTTATCACGTTTCTTCACATCTGTATTCCTCGGAGGGGTAGGCAGGGGTAAATACATGCATTGAACACGTTTCGTTTGTAAGTTTTGTCCCATATGCGGCGAGTGTATTGACATCTGCTATCCCGGAGATAGACACATTGCCAAACTCCGATGATCGTACTGGGAAACTTGCAAAATGAAGTAAATAAATCTCAACTCAACTGCCTCGGTAGCCTAGTGGTAGCAGGCCACTACTACTACGCTGAGGTCCTGGGTTCGATTCCCGGGTAGGGGGTTATTAGAGATAATGGTGTAAAGTCCTTCATCTCTGGTTCTATTGGGATTTTTCCATTTTCTGGAAATTTTCCAGTACCTCGAAGTTTGGTAATGTGCCCGGAGATGTCAACAAGCTCGCCACCTGTTACAGGCCAAAACGCAACCGGCGAATCGTGGGTGTTTGCATGTATCCATAAATGCATGCATTTACCTCTGCCTTCCCCTTCAGGGATTACAGGCGTGAAGTTACGTTTACATCATTACAAAATTTTAGTTAAATTAAGGCAATCATAATAATTTTAATATTTTGTCAAAAATCATAGAGAAAAAAAATACTTTTTTTATGTAATGGAAGTGGCAAACAAGCATGCAGTTCACATTGATGTTAAGTGATGACTGCAGCCTATAAACACTAACACAAAAACCAAGGTCAAAATACAGATGCGTTACCACTTCTGAGGCCTAAGGTGTTATGCCTCTGTGCCGGAAATTACAGGGCCGTACATTACCACCTGACCGGAACACGATACACTGGAGCTCTACCACCAGTAAAAGTTACTAAAGTACTTTTATCAAAATATTTATCCTTGCGTTGTTCAGTGATACTTAATTTTGGTGTTTTGTGCTTTGTTTTTGTATTTCTTCAGCCTTCCTTTTGATTTAATTAACACTTCGCAACTCCAAAGTTTTGATTTGCGACTTTCCACTCTGGTTGACATCGGTGAAAAACGCCACCCGAAGTTTTTTATTTATGAACCCAATACAATTGTTTTGCTTTTCCTTTCAAATCTCTGCTACGTTTCTTTTCAGAATGAATGAAAAAGATGTAAAATTTTATTTAAGTAACGAGTAAACAAAAATTGGGTAATTTTTTTTTGTACACATAGATAATACGTCTTAATTGTATTACCTATTTGTCTATACTTACTCATATGGTAATTAACACGTTCGTTTTCTTTAGACTGTGCTAATATTATAAAGAGACTAGCTGTCCCGGCTAACTTCAGATCGCCCTAGAAAATAAAAAAAAAATGTACAAAAATGTTATGAAAAATAGATGTTGGCCGATTCTCAGACCTACCCAATATGCTCACAAAATTTCATGTGAATCTGTCCAGCCGTTTCGGAGGAGTATGACAACGAAAACTGTGACACGAGAATTTTATTAGAAAACATTTGTACTTTTTAAGAATGTTTGAAATCGGTGCAGCAGTTTTTGTGTGAAAACGTTACAAATATACATAATATTTGTAAGGTTTTTTTTTTTAAATATTCTTTTTTTTATGTAATGAAAGTGGCAAACAAGCATGCAGTTCACATTGATGTGAAGTGATGACTGCAGCCTATAGACACCCACGCAAAGACTAAGGTCAAAATGCAGATGCGTTACCGCTTCTGAGGCCTAAGGTGTTATGCCTCTGTGCCGGAAATTACATTACCACCTGACCGGAACACGATAGTGCTAAACACTGCACTTTAGCGGCAAGTAAATATATTAGGTAATGCGATGGTGCCTACGCCCGCGAGCTCCGTCTCCGGTGCTACTACCGTAACATAAAAAAAACCAGAGGCCGTACTATCTCGACCACTTGTTGTGCTAAACACGGTGGCGTGGGTAGATTAGATACCATGGCGATACGATTGTCATTGATGCTCCTATATCATAAAATCGGTCCTTAACATTTGGAGAATATACGTTTCAACCACACTAAAATAGTATTATCTTTATTATTTACTTATATTACAATAAAATGTATGGACTGATTAATTCATCATCGTCGAGTCTAAACCACATGTGCCCCATCCTATAAATACGATAATACATATTATATTTGCGGGAAAAGTTAGCACAATATAAATCAGAACCCCCATTATGAATTGTTAAAATAAAATACCTTAAGAACGAAATCTTTTTCTTGGAATCTTTACATAAATAATTCTGCCCAAAACTTTTTTATTCTTACTATCGTCGAAAGGCAAAAGCTCAAGTACGAAATGGGCCTCGGCGATTACCATTTATCATTTCAAAACTTATTATCGTCCAAGTTTCAATGATACTCAGCCGTTTTCACGTCAAATTTTCATCTGGTATCGACATTCGATAAATTCTTACTCTGTCACTCGTGAAATTGAGTTAATAAAATTATTCGCCACGACCTGATAAAATTATCGGGCTTTATCCAATTAATTATTCTTGGACCTTGCCAAGGCGTTTGACACGGTACGAACATCTACTCTAATACGCACATTGCATAATATGGGAATTCGAGGAACACAATTACAACTAATTACGGACTATCTGTCAAATCGTACACAATGTGTAACGATTGGTGAGTATACGAGTGATGAACTGCCAATTACGTATGGAGTACCACAAGGTAGCATTTTGGGGCCGACGTTATTTTTGTGTTATATAAATGAACTCTGTAATCTAAAAATAAAAAATTGTAAAATCATTTCGTATGCTGATGACACCACACTTACATTTAATGGTGATTCTTGGTATGAAGTATTTAACACAGCGCAAAGTGGTTTTAACATTGTTTGTAAGTGGCTTGCTAACAATTGTCTGACCTTAAACACAGATAAAACCAAATATATTGCTTTTTCTAATCTAGGCTCAGACCAAATGATAACTAATTTAAATTTATATGCACACCAGTGCTCTTTCCCTCCGTCCTCATCTTGCACATGCTCTTGTATTGAAGCCACGGATAGTGTATGTTACTTGGGTGTAACTATCGATAAAAGACTGTCATTTGAGACTCATATAAATAATATAACACAGAAAGTACGTAAATTCTCATATCTGTTTAAGCAATTAAAATCAGTAGCAGACTTCAAAACATTAAAAATGGTATATTTATCACTTATTCAGTCAATAGTTTCGTATTGTATTTCGTCTTGGGGAGGAGCCGACAAGACAAAATTAATAAAATTGGAAAGAGCCCATAGACTTATACTCAAAATAATGCTGTCCAAGCCACAACGATATGAAACAGCATCACTTTATCGGGAATCGGAGGTTTTAACGGTACGACAATTATACATTCATGCATTGATTCTTCGAGTTCACTCGGACACTACACTAATTGATATGAGCAAAAGTAAAACTCGTCGTCATTTTTCTGTTTGTAACATTAAAAAAGTAAGGACTAATTTTGCCCAAAAATTTTACTGTTTTCGTGGGCCAAAATTATATAACAAAATCAACAAAGAATTAAATATAACTAAAGCCAATAAAATGATTTGTAAAAATAAACTAAAGAAATGGTTACTAACTTTAGATTACCAAAAGACTGAAAAACTTCTAGAAATTGTATCGTAAAATATCACACACACACTCACACACACACACACACACACACACACACACACACACACACACACACACACACACACACACACACACACACACACACACTCTTTCACTCACTCTCGCTCGCACGCATACACACACATATACATTCACGCACGCATGCGCTCATTTATACACTAGCCTTTGTTATTTTGTGAAACATTAAACTTTATTTATCTATTTAAAAAAAAAAGGTATATATCTGTATATGTACCACCACCTAATCTACCTTATTATTAGCACAATGTATTCTTCATGAATTTCTGTAATCCTTTCTTATGAGGGAAGAGCTGGTGTCCTGAAATACAGGCTTTGCTTAGTTTAGGCACCAGTCTCCCACAATTTACTTTAATAATCACTCACGACTTTTTATGTTTTTATTATGTTAAACTGTGTAGTTATTAAGGTTATTGTGGTGATAAATAAATAAATAAATAAATAAAAAAAAAATTTGGAAGGACATATTTTTTACGAGCTCAACACTGATTGTTGATTGTATTATAGCTTTTTATATTACATGTTTTATTTACTTCAATAAGTATTTAGATAAAATTTTAAGACTTCGTTAAAGGGTCGGAACGAGAGTACGGCGGGTTTATTCCTTGTATTTAAATGGAAGACTAGCTGTGCCCGCGACTTCGTCCACGTGAGAAAAAATTTGATTGTTCAGTATCTACCCGGACGAAGTGGGCGCAGCTAGTATAAAAGTAGCCTAAGTTACTCCTTATTACATCTGCCCGTGAAAGTCCCGTCAAAATCGGAGACACTCAAATTCTATTTATTTGTATGTAGGTATTTATGTTTGTATGGTTGTATGGAGATAAAAGTAGCCTATGTTACTCCTTATCACATCAGCTATCTGCTAGTGAAAGTCCCAGACAGACAGAGAGACCGACAAAAATTGTAAAAAATGTTGTTTTGGTAAATGTACCGTGTACACATACATATGCATTTAGTAAAAAACGGTTATTTTAATATTACAAACAGACACTCCAAATAAGTACATACAGTAGTTTAGTCTTTGAAGTTTTGCAATATGCCGCCTTCACCCATAAAAACGCAAATTAATTAAGGTTGTCACGTTTTTGGTTTTTATTTATGTTGTTTGTAACGCGACAGTTTACGTTGAACATATATAAAAATCCTAAAAACATGACGCCTGTAATCCCCTAAGGAGAAGGGAGAGGTAAATCGGATTCATGCATACATCCTCGATTCGCCGGTCACGTTTTGGCCCATGTAACACGCGGCGAGCCTGTTGACATCTCCGGGAACTTTACCAAACTTTGAGGTACTGGGAAGCCTCCAGAAAATAGAAAAATCTATCAAACTATAAATATCTCAACCGATCAACAATTTACCAGTCTACCATCAGTCTACCAGTATTCCAGTTGGGCGGTCTATCAGTACGCCAGAATTCTAACAATTATAATGTACCGATCCTAATATTCATCCATACCTCCGTCCAATATAATCACAATATCAAATACATTGTAGAAATTTCGGTCGCTTTCCAGCTACCGTGGTCACGGTAGCTGGAAAGCGACCGAAACGTCGGGTGTATGAAGAAGTTTGGGAGTGTTGTATACGCGAGAAAATCCGCAAGTTTAATTTCTACAATGTATGAAGCTCGCGAAAACCTACGAAAACGTTAATATCAAATACATACAAACAAAAAAATATATTAAGTGTTTTATTTAAAGATTTTTTCGTTTTGTGAAGTAAGTATGTACATAAAGTGTAAAATATAACAGACATTATTAACCCGGCGAGCATGAGGTGAAAAAAAGTTACGTTAAGAATGTGGCAGGGTACGACATACCCTAAATCTAAAATAGCACAATAAAGTCAATTTTAATTTTTATATTTATTTTCTAATAATATTTTTTTAAGTGTCATTTAATTAACGGGATTAAATTAAAATAATGTTTATAATCATGAAATAACATTTTATTATTGGTATTTTACGTACACTATGTAATTATAGTAAAAAAAGTTTAGAGGTTTACTAAAATTAACAATTTTACAAAAAAATATACTCTTTGGAATATAAATCAACTTAAAACATAAAAATAATGAGATTCTCTTCTAAAAACAATTAATAATAATTTTTTTATCACAAAAATAAGTTTAGGCACTATCATTGAGATCAGCACAATTTTCACATGTAAATTTTGCATGTTCCATACATATAGGCTTACCGCAAGCACTGCAAGAGTGTTTGGTTTTCCTATCCTTCTTGGATGGACAATCCTGGCATCTCACATATCGTCCAGGTACATTTACAGGTCTAGGTGACGACTCACCCAGCTGTTTCAGGATTCGCTGGTGAATGTAGCTTGGAATATTTCTATTAGATTTTCTTGTACGAAGTTGCTCGTATATCATCGATAGACCTAAATTACGAATAAATTCTGTTCTCTTTATTATAATATTTGTATTTGCTCTAAAAATAATGCAAGCATTTATAGCTGCCATGTTCAATATACCATAGAATAAAGTCATGGGCCATCGTTTACTATTGCGTGAAACATTGTAAGAGGCACTTAACTCATCTACCACGTCAACGCCGGCCTTAGTTGAATTATAAAAGGTGATCATTTCAGGTTTACGTTTTTCCCCTGTAGCTTCATCTATTGCATTGTCATGGTGCAAGGTAGACATAACAATAACCACCTTGTTCTTGTTTGGTGCATAGGAAACAAGAGTAATTTCTTTTTGAAATCCAAACATTGAACTGTTAGGCTGACGCCCAGTTTTTATGAAAGATTCAGGAAGCTGCCTCTTGTTCTTCCTTACAGTTCCAACCGAAGTAAGGCGATGCTCATTTAGTAAATGCAGCATTAGTTCATAACCGGTGAACCAATTGTCAAATGTCACATTGCGGTGTGAACGTGAAATTGGTTGTATAAGCCTCTCTACTACTTCAAAGGGTTTATTACTTACTGCGTAAGGCCCCGGTGGTTGTTTGCCTGCATACACTTCCAAATTCAAAATATAAAAGTTTTTGGCATCGACTAGTGCCATAATTTTTAACCCATACTTAGCCGGTTTATTTGGAATATAAACACGAAACAGGCAACGACCTCTAAATGAAAGTAACATTTCATCGATTGTCAGAAACTCACTCGGAGAGTACGCATTCTTACAGCATAGAACAAATTGCTCAAAAATATTTCTGAAGGCTGCCATATTATCAGTCTTTTTGCGCTCCTCTCTCGTAGATTTATCATCAAAACGTATATTACTTTGAAGAAATTGGAATCGCTGTAGTGACATTGTGGTACGAAATATGTCAACACCAGTTCCATCAGTTCGCCAAAGATCTTTCAAACTCTGCCGATTAGATTTGGTAAGACCAGCTAAGTACAGTAGGCCAATGAAAGCTTTTAACTCACCTAAAGTAGTTTCCTGCATGTAAGAAGCATTAGCATTGGCAGCATTCTGTCTGTGGCGTATTTCAGAATTAGTGTGCATCAGCATTTCATCGAGCATATTTGAAGTAAAAAAAATATTCCAGCATTCATATTCTGTAGAAGCATCCCTCGCAGTATTTTTTACTCTAGCATGCTCGGTAATGATATTTTCCGAACGTATCCTTACATTTGGACGCTGGCAATTCTTGAACCACTTCGTGCCATCTTTGGATGTATAGAAAGGTCCACCAATATGCCGAGAAGCTGAAACTCTTGCACTGAGAAGATACAAGGGTAATTCATCCTCGGGGTCACTTTCTGGTTGATTAATTACCATGTCTTCTTGTATGAAGTTAGATGAAACATCACCGGGGTCTTCGCCCTCTTGCTCCGTGCCAGAATTCACCGTGTGTTCACTACAGTGGTCAGTTTCTTCTTCTGAACTGGAACCATCTGAAGAATCACTTGTAGCCTCCTCTAACATAGCACGTATCCATTCTTCATGCATTTCACGATCCATATCCCTCAGAAACTAAAATAAAAATAAAAAACGAACTTAGTACTAAAATAAGAAATCTTAATAATACAAACGTGTAAAGTAAAAGCATAAATAATCACATTAATAGAAAAAAAATAATTACATAAAAAAATTACGTCAAAAATGACGTTGGGTATTACATACCCACGACAGGTTTGCACACGAATTACCGAGCCGATGTCCGGCGCAACACTGCGATCACACCACTATCCCCTCCCGCACACCCCAACCTGCAGCTACTGAGCACGCGAGTGTGGCCAGACGAATATTTACAAAAATACACACTATTTTAATTGTACCCGGGTATGAGATACCCAGGGTCATGCTCGCCGGGTTAATAAATGAAAATTCGAATAAAAAGTAAAGTTGACATCTAATTTTTCATAACATCTTTCCAAAAAATTAGTAAAAGGAATTTTAAATCTTCGCACCCCTTAACGCTAAGTCCCAAGTAGATGACAGTTTTTGAATGGGCTACTTGGTACCGCCCCCTCCGTCCCTCGCGTCGCGCACCCCTCACGATTGCTCTGACATTACACGTTCGTTAGATGACTGTATGTAATTAACACGTTCGTTTTCTTTAGACTGTGGTGAAAGCATGTGGGGTCGGAGGACGCGTATGTGACAGGTGAATCTTTTTCTATCAAATGACATCTTATCACGGCAATATTAAAATAGTATGCGGTAGACCCGCCGACAACTCGCTCTCTCGCATTTTGTGTGAAAATAATGTACAGCGCGACTCACGCATCGTGACTGCACGACCCGCGTTCTGTGTGTATTTCGCTTTTTATCGCCTTAACAATTTAATGGGTATTTTTGGGAAAGGCTTTGCCCAGCAGTGTCCAGCGGAGTGATGATGACGATTGATGATAAGTTCTGAAGTTAGATGAAAAGTACCTTGAGTATACAAGATTTATCCAGTTGTCCATGGTTGAACATATCTACATAAAACTTGATTGCTAGAAAAATGGCCGAATTACCACTAAGTGGGATATTTAAATTTGATATATACATTTTCTCGTTAAAGACAAAGATTTTTGACAAGTGATTGGTGCCAGTAATAGCATATGGAACTGTAACGTGCTCGCTCTCTATGATCCTCATAAGAAAGCTCATGCCCACGAATAGGCCAATGAAGAAAGGTCTGCAAGATCGAAAGAGAAAGTTCCTCATGACAACTAAAGAACCCACCAACAGAGTAGTGAAACTCAAGTGACAGTAGGCAGGGTATATAGCTAGTAGAATCGACGGCTGCTGCAACAAAAGTGTTCTTTAGAGGCGACCGCGAGAAGAACAAGGGACTAGACAGGGACTGGAATACCTGAATAAGGTAGACCGGTCGTTGTAAGCATCTTTAGGAGAGGATTTTGTTCAACAATAGTCTTTCGGCTCAAAATGTGTAGATCATATTGGTAATGGTTGCCTCTATCATCATCAACACAAGAAAAATAGATAAGCTTTTATACTGGTGGTAGAGCTCCAGTGACGGAGCTCGCGGGCGTAGGCACCGCTCCATTACCTAATATACTTGCCGCTACTGGAGAGCCGGCACAGAGGCATAACACCTTAGGCCTCAGGAGTGGTAACGCATCTGCATTTTGACCTTGGTCTTTGTGTCTATAGGCTGCAGTCATCACTTAACATCAATGTGAACTGCATGCTTGTTTGCCGCTTCCATTACATAAAAAAGAGCAATAATAGAATGGCTATAATCATTATACGGTATGCGATATCGAACTGATTAGGTATTTTAAAAATTTAGTAACTCTTGTTAACGTATAACGTTCTATATTTATTTAATAATTCACTTTTGGCTGGCCTAGCATAACGATTGTAACGATTATTTTCACATCGTAGGACGATACGGAGAATTGGCATCTTGACGGCCTTATATTGGTCCAAGAGCTAGTGACCCCTTCGAGTATCGGAACGCCTGTAAGCCTAGAAATGTTTGTAAGGATGAGTCATAATATTATAAGTACGATAAACATTGCCTGGCAAACATCAACCCGTCACGTTATCTGGATTTCTGATGACAAAAGGTTCTTCCATATTTTAGATTTGGCAGTCTCAGTTTTGCGACTACAATTTTTGGGTCTTATTTATATATGTAGTGGTGTTTCCATGACAACAGAAGTGTGTTTCCATGACGATGAAATTGTTAGGACGAATTCAATAAATTATGTATCGAGCGTATCATGTAATGTAAATTATACATCAATAAGCCTGCTATTGATATACGATTGAGTCGCTCATTTGCAGTAAACAAATCGTGATTTTCTTTAAATATCCGAAAACACAAAAATTCAACTTTAAGGCGCAACATAAATAGTCGTAATCGAGCCAGATCTTAAATATGGAAGAAACTTTTCTCATCAGAAATCCAGGTGACGTGACGAGTTGATCCTTGCTAGGCAATGGTTTTTGTACTAAGCATGTCATGTTTCATTCCTACAAAAATTTCTAGCCTTACAGGGCTAACGGTACTCCGAGGGTTCAGTATCTCTCCTACTATATTCCTGTCAATATCTATAAAAACAAATCAAAACCTCATCCATATTTCATTTTAGTATTGCTCTTCTAAAAATAGCGCCGCAGAAAAAGTTCAATCAGGACAAAATCTCGTTCAATCAGATATTCAAGTCCACCGAAAACAGCCGCGCGATTATTTATAATATTTACGTTCAATTTCCGTAAGGCGATTATATATCACTGGCTTATTATTTGTAGTTGTTTTCGGGTAAACACCTAATATAATCCGCTACACGGTATTGATGTCGTATTTTGCTATGAAATGGCTCTCTTATGGTAACTTTGGCAATTTACGGGTCAGAATATATTGTAACTTTTTTATGTATACCGTAAATATACCACTCTTTTTTGTCGAGGTAAAAGTAGGGAAATGAGCCTGTTTTATAGGCTACCCAATATTATTTGAATAAATTGGTAATTCTTAGCACGTTTATGGATTCCGTATCTTTATAGTTTCGTCATGTCCGTGGCTTAGCTTAGAGCATCTTAGTACTAGAAAGCTGAGCTGTAATATAAAATTAAGTCATGCCAACCAAGTAATATAAAATGACATGCCTTCGGACTCATCTTATCAATCTTTGTAAAAAAAAAACAAATCAAAACCTCAACTATATTACAATTTTACAATACGGTATTGCTCTACTTAAAACAACGTCGCAGAAAAAGTTCAATCAGTACAAAATCTCGTCCAATAAGATATTAAAGTCCACCGACAACAGCCGCGCGATTATTTATTTACGTTCAATTTCCGTAAGGCGATTATATCACTGGCTTATTATTTGTAGTTGTTTTCGGGTAAACACCTACCCCCTTATTCATAAACGTATTTTAGCTGAAGTGTTGCTAATCTCTCCTTTGTCTTTTTCTATCTTGCACATTCGACAATGCAACTGACAAAGACAAAGCATCCTATAGCTAAAACGTATCTAATGTACGTTTATGAATAAGAGGGTTAGTACTCGTATATTCCGCTACACGGTATTGATGTCGTATTTTGCTATGAAATGGCTCTCTTATTGTAACTTTACCAATTTACGGGTCAGAATATATTTTAACTTTTTCATGTATACCGTAAATATTCCAGTCTTTTTTGTCGAGGTTAAAGTAGGGAAATGAGCCTGTTTTATAGGCTACTCAATATTATTTGAAGCAAATGGTAATTCTTAGCACGTTTATGGATTCCGTAGCTAGCTAGCGTTATAGTTTCGTCATGTCCGTGGCGTAGCTTAAGCGTCTTAGTACAAGAAAGCTGAAGCTGTAATATAATATTAAGTCATACCAACCAACTAGTAAAATAAAATGACGTGCCTTCAGGCTTCTGTTCTTGTCAATCTCTATAAAAAACAAATCGACACCTCATCTACAACATGTAATGGGTATAATGGACACTCTCTAACACTCCGATTGGAAAATCGAGATAAAATTTATGTATTTGACGCTAGGCGTCGGGACGCTGGGCGTCGAGATGCTCGACGTCGGGACGCTCGACGTTGGAACGCTGGGTGTCGGGTCGTTGGGCGTCAGAATGCTTGACGTCGGGACGCTCGACGTTGAAACGCTGGACGTCGAGACGCTCGACGTCGGGACGCTGGGCTTCTGGACGCTGGGCGTCGAGACGCTGGGCGTCTAGACGCTCGACGTCGGGACGCTGGGTGTCGGGACGCTGGGCGTCGGGACGCTGGGCGTCAGAACGCTTGACGTCGGGACGCTAGTTATGGAACGTTGGGCGTCGGGACGCTGGGCGTCGGGACGCTGGGCGTCGGGACGCTGGGCGTCGGGACGCTGGGCGTCAGACTGCTTACGTCGGGACTCAAGACCATGGGACCCTGGGCGTCGGGACGCTGGGCGTCGGGACGCTGGGCGTCGGGACGCTGGGCGTCGAGACGCTGGGCGTCAGAACGCTTGACGTTGGGACCCTAGTTATGGAACGTTGGGCGTCGGGACGCTTGGCGTCGGGACGCTGGGCGTCGGGACGCTGGGCGTCGGGACGCTGGGCGTCGGGACGCTGGGCGTCGGGACGCTGGGCGTCGGGACGCTGGGCGTCGGGACGCTGGGCGTCGGGACGCTGGGCGTCGGGACGCTGGGCGTCGGGACGCTGGGCGTCGGGACGCTGGGCGTCGGGACGCTGGCCGTCGAGACGCTGGGCATCAGGACGCTGGGCGTCAGACTGCTTACGTCGGGACTCAAGACCATGGAACGCTGGGCGTTGGGACGCTGGGCGTCAGACTGCTTACGTCGGGACTCAAGACCATGGAACGCTGGGCTTCGAGATGCTGGGCGTCAGAACGCTTGACGTCGGGACGCTAGTTATGGAACGTTGGGAGTGGGGACACTGGGCGTCGGGACGCTGGGCATCGGGACGCTGGGCGTCGGGACGCTGGGCGTCGGGACGCTGGGCGTCGGGCCGCTGGGCGTCGGGACGCTGGGCGTCAGACTGCTTACGTCGGGACTCAAGACCATGGAACGCTGGGCGTTGGGACGCTGGGCGTCAGACTGCTTACGTCGGGACTCAAGACCATGGAACGCTGGGCTTCGAGATGCTGGGCGTCAGAACGCTTGACGTCGGGACGCTAGTTATGGAACGTTGGGCGTGGGGACACTGGGCGTCGGGACGCTGGGCGTCGGGCCGCTGGGCGTCGGGACGCTGGGCGTCGGGACGATGGGCGTCAGGAACCTCGGCGTCGGGACTCTCGGCGTCGGGACGCTGGGCGTCGGGACGCTGGGCGTCGGGCTTTTGGGCGTCGGGACCATAATTTCCTTAATTATAATTAATTTTGGGACAAAATAATATCTATATCAAAAATGCCTGAAATCAATTCGGTTATCGATTCTGAACAAACTAGTTTAGGGTTGCACATTCATCCCTGTTACACGTTGTATATACAATCTACATTGCTCTTCTAAAAACAGCGTCGCAGAAAATGTTCAATCAGGACAAAAAGTTTCGTCCAATAAGATATTAAAGTCCACCGACAACAGCCGTGCGATTATCTATTTACGTTCCATTTCCGTAAGGCGATTATATTATTAACACTTTGGCTTATTATTTGTAGTTTCTTTATATTCTGCTACATGATATTGATGCCGTATTTGGCTATGAAATGATTCTTTTATGTTGTAGCTTTAGCAATTTACGGGTTAGAATGTATTGTAACCTGTTTAATGTTTACTGCCTGCCTTAGTAGCGTAGTGGTAGCAGGCCACTACTACTACGCTGGAGGTCCTGGGTTCGATTCCCGGGTCGGGGGCTATCAGAGATAACGGTTTAAAATCCTTTATCTCTTGTTCTATTGGGATTTTTCCATTTTTTTGAAGTTTCCCAGTGCTTCGGAGTTTGGTAATTTGCCCGGAGATGGCAACAGGTTCGCCACCTGTTACATGGGCCAAAACGTAACCGGCGAGTCGTGGGTGTTTGCATGTACGCTTGAATGCATGCATTTACCTCTGCCTTCCCCTTCGGTGATTACAGGCGTGAAGTTACGTTTAATGTTTACAGTAAATATATTAGTCGTTGCCATTTTCGTCGAAATAAAAGTGAGAAAATGAGCCTGTATTATATCTTACTAGCTTTTGCCCGCGACTTCGTTCGCGTGGACTTCAGGTTCGTCCCGTCTAGTCTAGTAATAAGTAAGAAATACGGTAACTAAGCACTGCAGAGCCCTAATTTGTACGTGTAACTCCTAACCAAAAAGAAACCTGGCAATAACTAACCTTAGACCTATATTACTTAAAGTAGGCGACCATACGTTTTTATCAAATCGCTAGTGCCTTGAAAATTCGCAAAACGGACACAACCGTCAACGACGTCTGCCCTCACGTGTCTGCCCGCGGTCGGGTCGCGCACTCAGCGATGAGCCACTTCTTCCCCACCGCACCTACCCCGCTCCCCCCACGCCCCGTTCGCCTGGCGCAGCTGCCGGTATTTATCACCGAAACGGTAATTATCGCCGAAATTGCTATGACTCTGCATTTTAAATCTGTGATATCTTCGAAAATATTTATTTAATTTACATGCTGTAAAAAGCCATATTGATCTTTATTAAATGCACAATGTATTTAATTGGATAAGGATTAATACTGTATTGCTTAAAATCGCTTCGTAAATAAGCCATTATTTCTCGTACAAAGTAAAGGATAAAAAATGGTTATTGTGGGTTATTCCTAAGAGATAAACATATACCATCACGGACTTTTTTGTAGACCTTTTTAAGTTGTACAATACTGTAGTAAATTGTTTTGATCTATCTTGTAGGATTCAGTCAGCGTTTGCAATGTAAGCGCAAAAAATGTGTTTTTTCTACAACCTCACATTAAAAACCTCAAAAATTGTAGCCTATGTGTTATTCTGATGTATAAGCTATAGCCTATGTGTTATTCTGATGTATAAGCTATATTGTGGTAAAGTTTCATTCAAATCCATTCAGTAGTTTTTACGTGAAAGAGTAACAAACATCCATACATCCATACTTACAAACTTTCGCCTTTATAATAGTAGTAGGATTCTATATTATTTGAATTGAGTAATTCTTAGCCTGGTTTTGGATTCCGTAGCTTTAGTTTAGTTTCGTCGTGTCCATCCGTCCGTGGCTCCCCTTACAGTCTTTTAGTGCTAGAAAACTGTAATACCTTTAAGTCAAGCCAACCAACAAGTAAAATGAAACGACGTGCCTCCAGGATTATATTTCTGCCAAACTCTATAAAAAAAACAAAATAAAAACCTGATCTAAATTTCATTTCGGTGTTGCTCTCCTAAAAATGTAGATGTCTATAGACTGTATTTGTCACATAATATCCATGTGAACTACCTGTCTATTTTCTTTTATTATTACATAAACATTTTGGTAAATGACTTACATTTATTAATTTACTCCTGCTTACCCCTTCGGGAAATATAGGCGTTAAGTTACATTTCCTGTAAAGACTTCATTGAATAACGCTTCTGGCGTCTCCTACTGGCTCCATGTTTATGCTAACACGTTAATTACAGCATACACGTTGGACAGGCACGCACATAACGTGTTGTGGGACACAGTATAAGTTATCAGCTGAAAAATGCTGATTAAATATCTTAGTTAGCAATCGAATTAGAAGAAAGAAAAGAAAGAATCGTTTGACACTTGACAAGTCCCTTAGGTGTCCAATAGTTACGAACAAAGCTAATGTGTTGTTGTTAGATTATGATAATTTGTAACTCCTCTAATTTGGCTCTGATCTATTAGATGTTGGGTGTTAGTGGCAACACATCTGCATTTAGACCTAAAAATACAAGTAATTTAGATGTCGGTAGGCTGCGGTAGTTTTATCCAATTGCTGAATGATAAAAATTGCAACTATGTTGATAAAATATATTCATGAAAGTGCCAACTAGATACCAACCACATCTGAAGTCTCTGACGAAATGCGAAATCATATTTCAATAATTTGTGTGGATACTGTTTACAGTATACTGCGACATGACATAGTTATCACTTATCGCCGTAACTGTACGAAGCGAACCTGGCAGCTGTCAACGGGCTAACTAACATCTGCGAGCATAGGCTTGTAGATGTTAGTATAGAATAGCTATGATATTCAACAATGAATAAGGATGAAGGGCTTTTCATTTTGAAGAATTAGTTAAAAATACCGGCCAAGTGCAAACCAAATGACGACCCGGTTAGTCCAGCGGTGTGAGATGACCGTTTGATTCGGAGGGTCGCGGGTTCGATCCCCGCACAGGGACAAATGTTTGTATGGCTTACAGATATTTGTTTCGGGTCTGGGTGTTTGTGTATGTGTTGTATGTGTACAACGGCACCCACGACACAGGTTTATACTTACTGTGGTGCTGTGAGTGTAAGTGTATTTAAAAAAAAAAAAAATTACGGTCAGAAGGCCATACAAAAGAGATATTTTTAATACATTATTTTAAATTCTATAATCATATTACTATTACATACTTTCCTGAAGAATGAAAAACCGTTTTAATAAATTAATAACTTAAAAGCTGATATATCCTAAAATTATTACATCAAAAATATTATACAACTTTTGAAAAATAACGTAACCTTTAGAAATGCTTATTAACAAACACAAGTTTGACAATAAGCGTACTTAAAAGTTTGTCACTTTTGAGTGTTGTGTTTGACACTTCTATAGATTTTTTTAATTCGTACATGTATTCTGTAATTCGCTTTATGATTTCCAAAATAAAGTGTGGGACTTTGGTAGCTTACTGGTAAAGCGGCTGGACTGGTTATCCTGAGGTCACAGGTTCGATTCCTGCTCGAAGACAACATTTTCTTTCCGTTTTTTTTTTAATTTCTCAAGTTCACTCGCATGTGTTATTGCGAAAAATAAATAGTACAAAATTAAAAAAAATAAGAAAAATGTGCCGGGTAGGGGACTCCCCCTACCCTATATTTTTAAACCGATGGCGGACCTGCGGTTCACAGTCGGTTAATGGTATGCTATCATAGAAGCTGCGTTGTGTCGTCGATGGCTTTTCGAAACTTTCATAAACTTGTCATTCAGTTATCGACATTTGAGAATAAATCCGCTAATCAATAGATATAATAGAAGGTATCGAATAAACGCATTAACCTCACAAAAGTGGTTCAAAGAGCGGCTTTGGCCTTGACGTCAAATGGATAAAACATGTAGTTCTATCGAGTTTTGTTCAAGATTACCCGTAATAATAATTTCATTGGTTCATTCATCGGGGAACGTTTTCAATGAAATTCTAATACACTGGGATTCTTTTGTGAAAAGTCTTTCAAATATAGATTTTTGTACTAAGTGAATTTTAGACACATTGGCATTCTCTACGTTTTATGGAGAGTGCGCTAGTGGAATAAGAATGCCGGTAATTGTAAAATTCTGAACTGCTTTTAGCGCAAAATAGATTTATGTATTCAGATATTCTGAAGTGTGTTTATAATAGGTACCTACGATAGGTTCATCTGGGTATCTAGATAACATATAAAATACACATATAAATGATGTTCATTTATATATGTTTTTTATATGTTAAGCGATTACTATCAACAGCTGCCACACGAGATTTCGCGTGAGATGGGCCTTAAGAGATTTGTGCTGACGCAGTCATACTTTCTTCATGTAAAAGTACATATTTGATCTTATCAACGCTTACAAATTTAAATGGATTATTATTATTTAATTACTGTTATTACACATAAATATAGCTACATTTAGTAAGTAATATTTCTTTTTTTTTTATGTACCAAAAGTGGCAAACAAGCATGCAGTTCACATTGATGTTAAGTGATGACTGCAGCCTATAGACACCCACACAATGACCAGAGGTCAAAATGCAGATGCGCTGCCACTCCTGAGGCATTAGGTGTTATGCCTCTGTGCCGGAAATCACAGGGCCGTACATTACCACCTGACCGGAACACGATAGTGCTGAACACTACCATTTAGCGGCAAGTATATTAGGTAATGCGGTGGTGCTTACGCCCGCGAGCTCCGTCACTGGAGCTCTACCACCAGTAAAATAATAAAATAATAATAAGATGGTAGTGTTCAATCGCCGAATCCAACTCGGTTGGGCAGCGTTCGGGAAGCTGCGGTTCATCTTCTCGTCCGACTTACCGCAGTGTCTCAAGAAAAAGGTCTTTGATCAGTGTGTGTTGCCAGTGATGAGTTATGGGACAGAAACGTGGTCGCTCACTATGGGCCTCATAAGAAGGCTCAAGGTCACTCAGAGAGCAATGGAGAGAGCTATGCTTGGAGTTTCTCTGCGAGACCGAATCAGAAATGAGGAGATCCGCATGAGAACCAAAGTTACCGACATAGCTCACCGAATAGCGAGACTCAAGTGGCAGTGGGCAGGGCACATAGCTCGACGAACTGACGGCCGTTGGGGCAGAGCAGTTCTTGAGTGGCGACCACGTACCGGAAAGCGAAGCGTAGGCAGGCCTCCCACAAGATGGACCGACGACCTGGTGAAGGTCGCGGGCAATCGCTGGATGAGGGCGGCCCAGGACCGTTCGTTGTGGCATTCTTTGGGGGAGGCCTTTGTTCAGCAGTGGACGTATTTTGGCTGAAATGATGATGATGATGATGAGTGTTCAGCAGTGATTCAGCGCTAATCTGGTTAAAAATTGGTTGTAATAATCATAGTCATTCACTCAAGAGTGCCAAGTGCCTGCCTAGAATTTCCAGATCGCCGAACTTAATAGCTGGACACACCAGCCAAACGTGGGAATAAAGGCCAGACCATAGAGCAACACCGGAGGGGAGTAGCCATATGCAGGCTTTCCCCTCTGTCAAAATACAAGCCTAAATGGGCCTATACCTGTCACCTAGTTGTTTAAATGTGTGCGTGAAATTATTTCTGTATTTTGTTAAAGTCAAGGCGTGAGTTTCGTAGTAATAGACGTTTTTTGTAGTGTGCGTGTGTGTCGCACGGATTAACCCCCGCAAAAAATTACAGACTGTTTTGCATCGGTAATAAACGCTATGGCTAGTCCCCTCCAGTCTGCCGCGGCCGGTGGTCCGTGTTGCTGTATGGGCCAGACACACAGGCACTCAGCCCTGGATCGCCCTCGGCGTTCGCTCGTTTGTGAAATGTAGAATGCCTATTAAAATCCGGATATCATATTTTTTGACCGGATACGCAATGAAAAAGCCTAACTATATCCCGCTTTATCCGGACGCCTGGCGACCCCATGCCTGCCTACACATTACTGAGAAATAGTCCACTAAAGTACACTTAGTGTGGCTCTTTTTGTCAAATCTTTAAGCTGTCAGTATAAAATTACCTTAAATTGTTTTAAATTAACGTATAAAACTTATTGTTACAGGTCCAATTGAAGAAAAATATGACAAAAATATCCTCGATGTTCGAAGAGACATAGCAACGAAGATACACGATGTGGTTAACAAAAATGTCTCTTTTGTAAAGGTACCGTCATATCCTTTATCTTGTTTAAATTTAATGATTGTTAAATTATAGAACATACTAGCGGACCACCTCGGCTTCGCGCGGGTGCAATGTTACCTACCCTTTCCTATTCGTCTTAGCGTGATGTTAAATAGCCTAAAGGCTTCTTCGATAAATGGGCTATCTAACAGTGAAATAATTTTTCAAATCGGATACGTAGTTCCTGAGATTAGTGCGTTCAAAAAAACAAACAAACAAACTCTTCAGCTTTATAATATTAGTAAGTATAGATTAATAAAAGGTGCTCAGTACTCGATTCTCATCCAAAATATGTGTTAAAACAGGTGCTTAATTTTTGACCGAATGATCCCATTTAAGTAAACAGAGAAGACTGATTAAGTCAATGAATAAGTCTTCTTTATTTACCTACTTACTATGCTGACCCTACACCACCGTAAAAATTGTCGCGAAAGGTTACGCACACTAAAATAATGTGTATGTGCACGGCTGACAACATTCATAGTCGAACGGACTTTGTGAGATGAAAGAACTATATTATACGTAAGGTACACGGTACAGCTAAGATAATGAAATACCTTGCCGAAAAACTACAATCTTGCCTACTTCAGCCACTTTTTCACTTTCCATCAGGTGAGTTGGTGGTCAAACGTTCTAAACAAGTAAAAGAAAAGTTCCATCAAGATTTTTAGATTCATAGGAATCATAGGCACACAGTGTCATCTGCTATAGATATTAGATAGAATGAAAAGTACTCAAATGGATAATAGTGGAGTTTTGCATGAATCAGAATCAGAATCAGATAATTATTTTTTCACTAGCTGTGCCCGCGACTTCGTTCGCGTGGAATAGTGACTATGAGCAGCATTTTTTGGATATAGATAGATATTTGGTTAATTTTTGATTATACAAAAACACTTATGGGTAGTTAAAAAATCTGGTTTACATTACCTAATACTTATCTGTACACGATATAAGACTAAAGCCACCAAAGCCACCAATGCCATCTAAGCTACCAACACCAGCATCAATGTCACCAACGCCACCAAGGCCACCAATGCCACCAATGACACCAATGCCACCAATGCCACCAACGCCACTAACTGCTGCTAACATATGAACGTTAACGTTTTATTTTACGAAAGTGAAAGTTCCTTCAAAATCGGCGACACTCAAATTCTATTTCTTTGTATGTATGTATGGAGATAAAAGTAGCCTAAGTTACTCCTTATCACATCAGCTATCTCCCAGTTAAAGTCCCGTTAAAATCGGAGACACTCAAAATCTATTTAATTGTATGTAGTTAAGTATGTACGTATGGATGTATGGAGATAATAATATGTATGTATCTTCACGCATATGTAAGTCCCTAACGGGGTAGGCAGAGAGTGTAGAGCGCCAGATATCCCGGTTCTGACAAACCTCTCGTGCCTCGTCTACTTTCATCATTCTCTTCATACATACACGCCGATTCCTAAGACTTTTGATAACACCATCAGACAGAACTCTACCTATTTGGTCATGGTAGGTCAGTCTTGGTCTTCCTGGGCCTCTGCAACCATCCACATTCGCATTGTATATCTGTTTAGTCATTCGCTCATTCGACATTCTTTCTATATGCCCGAACCATCGGAGCATGCCTTTTTTCATTTTTACACCGATACACACATCATTCACACAAAGCCTCTTTCTTACATCTTCATTACGAACGCGATCGGTGAGTGATACACCGGAGATAATACTGCGCTCCAATATTGAGCATTGGGCCATCTATGTAGTTCCTAGTTACCTAATATTCAAATTTCTTGTCCACAGAATGACACAGAATTTATTAGTTTCATTGAGGGAGGCCTGACTGATTATGAAGAAAGTTTCAAGGAATATATGAAGCACGTGGCAGACAATAACCCGATCAAGAAAACTTGGTCCTTCTGGAACTCAATGTTCTACGCTGGCACCATTTACACAACTATAGGTTAGTATTTTGTGTCCTTTTAATGTAATATTTTACTGGTGGTAGAGCTCCAGTGACGGAGCTCGCGGGCGTAGGCACCACTGCATTACCTAATATACTTGTCGCTTAGTGGTAATTTTTTTTTATTTTTTTTTTATGTAACCGAAGTGGCAAACAAGCATACAGATCACATTGATGTTAAGTGATGACTGCAGCCTATAGACACCCACACAAAGACCAAGGTCAAAATGCAGATGCGTTACCACTCCTGAGGCCTAAGGTATTACGCCTCTGTGCCGGAAATTACAGGGCCGTACATTACCACCTGACCGGAACACGACAGTGCTAAACACTACCATTTAGCACTATCGTGTTCCAGTCAGGTGGTAATGTACGGCCTTGTAATTTCCGGCACAGAGGCATAACACTATAGGCCTCAGAAGTAATAACTGCATTATGACCTATGTGGTCTTTGTGTAAGTGCCTATAGGCTGTAGTCATCACTTAACATCAATGTGAACTGCATGCTTGTTTGCCACTTTCATACCATAAGTAATTTAAAAAATCTGTTAATTGACAATTTGATCTGTTAATTTGTAATATTTCAACAAAAAGTTCTTCTGATGCAAATGAAACTAACCGAAACATTAATTTCTCCGCATTGTTTGATTCAGAAATTTAAGTATCAAGAATAAATAGTAGCGATACATTTTCGTGCTTTCATTAAAAGAGGAAATCATTCGCTTATACCTCGTATTTTATATTTTGATGATGTAAATAGAGGATTTCTGATATACGAGTAATATGCCCGAAACCTGTAAATGAAAAAGTGTGTTACGTATTTACATTTATTGTAACTCTTATTACTTACCTTATTCCCCTTCGCCTTATTTAAATGAGACAGCAAAATCTGTTTTTATTTTCGTCAACATTTTATTGAGCGCCTGTACGTTTTCTCGAGCAAATTTATTACACGACGTGTTGTGAGTTTGCGTTACTAAAATACCAGGCGTTTCGAACATTCCCCTCGATTAAAGAAACATTGCATACATTGACTACTCATTCTCTCCCTTTGTTCCAGTCGCGTTTAATACGTCCAACGTTTTAAAAGGAACTTTTCTATTTATGTTTGCAAAATAATGTGTCAGTGAATTTCACGCATTTACCTTTGAAAACAAAACCTTTAGATAACGAAACAAAGACTACAGATTCTGTTACATTAGAATCATTAATTAGAGTCACGTTGAAAACAAACAAAATAAATTAAAGTTAACAACAATTGAGATACATGTCACGTCAATTTACAAACCAAAAAAATATATGTAGGTACATATACAGTCAAGAATATCACTAAGATAAAACTAAATATAATATACTAATGTAAGTAAGTACCTATATCAGTAGAATGTCTCATTTCCCCTTTTACAAACTGACATTAGATCAATGATAATAATTAGTCGATGATTTTTTATGAAATCGAAAATATCAAATAATATTTTGGGAATAATATTAATTAATATCATGACTATGAAAAACATAATTATCGGCATGAGGCCTTCTGTGTGGTGGTAGAAAAATGACATAACAAGTATATAAAATATATAATAGGTAAAGGTAAAAAATAGTATTTTTTATAAATAAAAATAAAATAAATAATCGTGATACTGGAATAACCCGAATATAACCGCCGCCAAATGGTAGTGTTCAGTACTACCGTGTAGTTTTTTTTTTATGTATTGGACGTGGTAAACAAGCATGCATTTGCAAGTTCACATTGATGTTCAGTGATGACTGCAGCCTATAACAGACACATTACAACTAAGGTCTCTGGGGTGGCAACACATCTGCATTTTCTCTTTTGTTTTTGTGTATATGTCTACAGACTGCATTTAATACTTAATAACTATGTAAAGTGCATGCTTGTGTGCCACCTTAGTTTCACTAAAAAAAAACTCACTGCTCCACCGGAGGTTGAACCCAAGCGTTCAAATCTAACAGGAGTGGCCTGCTACCACAATGCCACAGAGGTAGAACAAATAAATAAATATTGTTGTATAAGTTTTTTTGTGGAAATAATCAGAATGTAGATACCATTATCACTACGATTATTACTTACTAGGTACTGATATTTTATCATGTCTACTTTAACGTCACAAATTGTAATCAAATTGCAGTTGATATGTTGATTTCCACGTATCCACTGTCTATAGTTCGCTTGTCTACTCACGTGCTAGTCGATCACACTTTTATTTTCAGTTCACACGTATAGCTAACGTATGCAGTGGTTATTTAAATTTGGAACACTGCCCGGCGGGCTTGGCGCACTTGCGTTCAGTTCCAACGCGATTCAAACGTTCGAAGTCTATTTAGAAAATTCGCGTCTTAGAATTTCATAACAAAATATTGAAAGTTAACGAGCATAAAGACAAGGACTTACAAGGGAGATTTATTTTCGAGTGACAAGGATGGATCGTCGGTTGCACCGACGGTTGTTTACATTGGAGGAGATGGGACGTCAAAAATAGATTCTTTTATTAGACTGTGACCCCGATGTGCTAAAGGAGTTTCTCGATGCAACTGTCACAAATGGTGAGTTAACATTCTATTAAGTTATTGTTCTTTGTTTACTGTCCTTTTCTGTCATCACCTTATTGGCAAGAGATATATTACACACTGCCAAAGTTATAATCGCTAATTTGTAAAATCACGAGAACGATCAGTTCGGTAGTTTGTCGGTAGAACCGTTTACTAAAGTGTGTGTTTTTTAGTTGCAGGAAACGGGTTGTCCTGGTTATGTCTGAAGAGGAAAGGGAATCAGAAATAGTCCTCACCCTAAAAATTCCTTCTATAAAAACGGAATCTGAAACGCAAACATCTGGACGACTTATATCAAAGTCGCCTGCTAGAGAATCTGAATCAGAGAGTAAAGAAAAAGTTGAAAAAATGGAGAAAACAAAGGAAGAACAAATGATGTCTATCAGGAAGCGCAGAAATTTATCGAAAAATAGAGCTCAAAGAGAAAAAACACCTGAACCAAATAGAGCTAATGTACCTCGTGAAGATACTCCAACCTCAGAAGATGAAGACATGAATCCGCAGCGTAGTTCCAGAGAAATTGAAGCGGATAGCACGTATGAGGAAATGAAAAGATTGGTTCAGAAAAAGGCGAATGAAAAAGATCCGGACGACATTGACACTGATGAAATAATGGAAGCAAGAGCATTTGCAGCCACTGAAAGAAGACGACGGAGTATCTCACCATTTGCAGTTCCAGACAAAGAAGAGGTGCAAACTACATTGGAACGCAAAGGCAGCTTTATTGACCCAACAAACAAATTATTGAGTTCCAATTACACCTTGAGTCCTAAAGACGAGGACAACAAAAGGCGAAGCTCTTTAACAATAGATCCCTCAATAAAAAAAGAATCAAGCAGTTCATTAACGCCACCAACACCTACAAGTCCCTCACCAAAAGATAAAGAATCTCCGTATCCGTTACCCACAACTCCTAAAAAATTAGAAGAGATGGTGTATGCCGATGAAATAAAAGACAAAAAACCGGATGACAAGCCTAAAAAACTGAAAACGCCAGTTAAAAAAGAAGAGGTATTTACTTTTGAAGAAAAAACTATTAAAGAAACAGATAAAAATCAGAAGCCCGTTGCCACAAAACCATCGGAGGCTACTGTAACTCCAGGAGAACTTGTTACTAAAGTCATACAAGTGGAAAGAACACCTAGTAAAAAACTGGCCGTTGATCAAAAGCCAACAGTAGAAGTACGGGAAAGAATAGTAAGGACTCCTAGTAGAAAGTTAGCTTCTGATGCAAAACCTACTGTTGTCAAGCAATTACAAGGCCGAGCTATAAAGGATGAACCCCAAAGTAAAGTACCGCCAGTCAAACCCGCAAGAAGTAAATCTGCAACAAGATTCGGGGTCAGTTTTTATACAAAGTTGTTCTTTATTATCTTAGTTGCTTTATTAATAATTCTATATTTCCTATTGGCTCAGTGAAAAACACGATAAAAACATATATTTACAAATATTGTAGTGCTAAGAAGAAATAGTAATTGATTTTATTATGGTAATATTTACAGAGTAAAACTAGTGAGAGTGAGATGAGTGAGGATCAAATATATCAACAAACTCTAAATCCAAGTGGAGCTAAACGTAAGGTGGTTCCAACGCCCCGTCGATTTATAAAAAATAGATCACCGAGAGCAGCAAATCGTTCTCAATCAGTTAATCGAGCAGATGATTCTAGAGCCAAGGATAAGACAGGCACGGGAATGAGCCAAATAAGTCGAGAAATCATGGAACTAATGCAAAAAGCTCGAGCCAGAAGCTTATCTATTCCAAAAGAAGATACAAGACTTCCAGCAGCTTATAAGGACTACAACAAAAAATTGAAAACACCTAATAAAACTCCTACACAATTAAGAAACACGAGGGGTATATCGTGTCCTAAAACTATTCAAATAATAAGTGATAGGGAGATTTTATCAGGATTATCGACGAAATCAAAAAGCACACCAGAACAAAAAAGTCATAGTAGACAAAGTTCTGGTTATATAGATGCAAGCCAATCGGAATATACATCTAGTTGTTATTCTACATCACCAAGTGAAAACGAATATGATTTCGATTTATCTGAACGAACAGCAGAGTTAACTCGCAAATTAAATATTCTAAGCCAAGAAGTAGATAAGCGGGAAGACATGAGTAGTATTTTATTAGCACCAGACGAAATGTCAAAAATTTTGGAACAACCAAAACCCACTCGAAAGCGTTCTACAGCCGAAATAAAAAAACCTAATAAAGAAGCTGTGGAAATCAAAAAAGTTACACCAAAAGTAGACATTAATAATAAAAATAAGAAAATGACAAAATCTAGGTGGAAGTTAATAGCTAATTGGCAACAGTTCAAACAAGACCACAAACGTGATTACGATAAAATTGGGTCACTTAGGAATAGATGTATTTGTGATATGTTGTTACTGGTAATAATGTGTGGTTTAGGTGGAATGATGTTTAAAGCACTCGAGGGTTCATTTGAAAACGCTTATAAATGTGGGACAAGGAATGTAAAAAGGGATTTTATTGAAAGCTTGTGGCGTGGAAGTCATTATTTACGAGAGGAGGACTGGAAATCTATGGCTCGGAAGAAATTGTATGAATTCGAGAATCAATTGCATACAGCTCACGAAGCTGGTGTTACATCGTATAGTGGGCAACGATCATGGAATTTCATGAATTCATTTGTCTACTGTTTGACTTTAATATCAACTATTGGTGAGACATACGCACAACTATATTGTGAATTTAAAAAATGATCTAAATATCTTTTATTTTGAACACCCAGTCACAGTCACACATAATAAAAGCAAGGAAATATTAGCATCTCAGACGATTTTGTATGTATTCCAGGATATGGTCACATTGCTCCAAAAACAACCTATGGTCGAGTTGCAACGATAGTCTACGCGATTATTGGAATACCACTCTTCCTTATAGTGTTGGCTGACTTCGGCAAATTGTTTACTAGAATCATAAAGTTCTTCTGGGCTTTCATACGAAGATTCTACTACACAAGAAGTTGCAGAAAAGTGAGAAGAACAGCACCTGTACAAGTGAGTTCATAATTTTATATTACACTAGCTGTGCCCGCGACTTCGTCCGCGTTAGAATATTTAGGATTGTTCAGTATTTACCCGAAGTCGTGGGCGCCTAAAAGTAGCCTAAGTTACTCTCTATTACATAAGCTATCTGCCAGTGAAAGTCCCGTCGAAATCCGTAAAGCCGTTCCCGAGATTAACCTCGCCAAACAGACAGACAGACAAAAATTATAAAAAATATTGTTTTTACATTATGTACCGTGTATACATGCATATGCATTTAGTAAAAAGCGGTTATTTTAATATTACAAATAGACACTCCAATTTTATTTATTTGTATAGTTATATACTCGTAATAATATATATTATTTAAATTATTAAAAGTAGTTTAAAACCAACTTTAACCTAACAGAACATATTCATAATTCTGTGTAATAATTACATAAACAAGTATAGAATTTTATTACTAACATCAAGGTTTAATATCGTGTAAAGGTATTCATATTATTAACACTAACAGATTATTAATTATTTACTCAATATTGAAAATAACGATTTGTTATGTTTCTTGTTGAACATGCGGAGATAAGACGTAATATTAGAGAATTAGATTAGTAAATATCTTTAGAAAAACACTTTTACATCGTTCTTATAATGGGCAGATTCTTCAAAATATCAGGATTTGAACCAATACTTTACAACGTCAAAGTGTATTGATTCAATGCCCTACGCTTTTGGTTTTGGAACTCATCATGCATTTGCAAACAATTTTGACATTTTCAGGCAGTATTTGGGGCGTTTCATGTCTCTCTCATTTTCCAGGGATGCTTGGTTTGAACCCGTAAAGAATAGGTCGATTAAATTCTTATATTCAGAATAGTTTTTTTTTTTTACGTCATTAAGTTGACAGACAAACAGACGGGCCACCTGATGGTAAGTGGTCACCGTCGGCTATGAACATTTGCAACACCAGGTGAGTTGCCAACGCGCTGCCAACCCTGAAGGACTCTTTTGACGCCATTTTTGAAGAACCCCTATATTGAAATAATTATTATATTGTATATTATTTTATATTATATATTGTAGTACCGAGGGAACACCTCAGAGGGAAGTTCGTTCCACAATTTACACGTTCTGGGCAGAAACGAACGAGAAAACCGCACCGTTGAGCACTGCCAGGTGTCCAGTCGGTGAGGGTGAAACTTCTCTCTTCGGCGGGTAGTACGGTGTAGGAAAAGAGACGGTGGCACCATGTCGAACAGTTCGACAGAGCACTCACCATTGTAGAGACGGTATAACACGCACAGACTCCCAATATCTCGGCGCAGGCTCAGATGTTCGAGCCTGTCTGTAAGTCCTGGATCGTTAACAATACAAACAGCGCGTCTTTGTAGGGAGTCAAGTGGACCAAGCTGGTATTTGGGGGCTTCTGCCCACAAATGGGAGCAGCATTCCAGATGGGGACGCACTTGGGCCTTATAAAGCTGTAGTAGCTGCCCCGATGTGAAATACTGCCTCGCTTTGTTAAGCACCCCCAACTTTTTGGATGCCAACTTGGTCTTACATTCAGTGTGACTCCCAAACTGCACTTCGTTCGATATGTCAACGCCCAGGATACCGATACTCAATGGCGAGCGGAGTGCCCTGGAACTGTGGTGCTACAATGAATGGGGTTTTTTTAGCGGTGAACGCGCAGACTTGTGTCTTCGAGGGGTTGAACTGCACTAAGTTGAGTCGACCCCAATCTGAGACCCGCTCCAGAGAGTGCTCGACTTCAGACACAAGTCTAGTCCTGCTTTCTTCGATAAGTATCCGAGAGGCATTTGCACGGCTTGTATAGTGTGCATCCCCCGTGCTGTCATCCGCATAGCAATGAAAATTGGAGTTTTCAACATTTGTCACTCTCTTGATACATGCGCGCGATTCCAAAGACTCCACGTTCGGCCCGTACTCGATCTATTTCATTATGGTCGTCCTGGGCTCTTGCAACCATTAATATTCCATTATTTTTCTACATGCCCCAACCATCTGACAATCCGGTTTTTTTTCTTTTTTATGTATATTTTCTTTGCCGATACTCTTATTATTTCATTACATTTTTATTACAAACGCGATCGGTGGGCGAGATTTGTCTAATATAAAAACCGTAAAGCGAATGACTGCACAAGGTTATTCGAGATTGTAATATTTTTAGATATACCTAAACTGATCTCTGATGCCTATCGGCGATTGTGCTATGCACTCTTATATTATATTTTAAAATGTGAAAATATTTTCTCTAGGATATGCTAATGAATCAGGCAAAAGAAAAATTCTAAAGTAATACCGCGTTTCTAATAGTAAACAAAACATATTATTGTCATTAAAATATAATTATAAACGTAAATAAATGTAAGTACGAATCTGAATTGAGCTAACCAGTTTTTACGATTTACTAATTACTTGTTCTTTAAAATTTTGTATGCCAGACCATTACGTGTGATTGGATTAAACAATTGGAGTGGTAAGAATGTTTAGATAATAATTTTGTTTGTTGTCTTTCACACTAACAGCACAAAATTACATTTTCACATTTAGAAGCAAAAGTTTTGTCGATTTAGCGTGTAGGTTCTTATTTTGACATTATTATTTTATGATATGAAAAGCAATCGTTGTTCCTGTGAAAGCGTCCATTACTTAAGGCCCATGTCACGCTAAACCTTCAAAAATACCTGATCTTGAATTTTGAAAACACGAAAACTGTTCTAAAATTAATTGCGAATGCGGAATCGAAGTTCCGTTAAAACACATCTCGTTTATGTATAAACAATGTGTTAAATTTTAAAAAAATAAAAATATATACACCAACTTATTAACCTACATATTCGTACATTAATTAACCAGACTTCACAATTCAAACTCCTTAAAAATATTTAATGCAAAGCAAAATTTGAGGCATCATTACGAATTGTATATTCGTTTTTGCCGGTTTATCCTAAATCCTCCAAATTCACGGACAACAAATACAATTTCAGAGTAAAAACATTACACAGTAAACAAGCTTCAAGAAAGATTTCGTTACTGTGTTCTCGAGAAATATGTTTCGAATTATTACTTAGGGAAAGGAAACAATGCGAGAGCTTCCTTTTTTATTCGGTTTGTGAATAATGATTTTGCTCCGAGCCGTATGATGTTCTACGCTTTTATAAACATTTTGTAATTTTTATTTCAGTTTATCAATATCTGCTCTTGCTTTCGGATTTTATCTAATCAATCATTATGAGTTGGAACCATAATTTTAATTGATTAAATTAAGTAATGACAGGATCTGGCAACTCAAATTCCGGAAAATTTCCACTGTCCCTTAAAGTTTAAATACTAAATTATAACTTTTTACATTAGATATTTTTTGTTATCAGTGGACGTATCCACAATTTCTATGTATATCCTGCTGAGGATATGTTTTATCAAGTTAAACTCCACATTGAAAACCAAAACTCTGACTCGGATTTGTCATGGTTCAATTTCATTGGATGCCCGAAAATGTCTTTCTCTTGAGTTTCCTTAGAGTCTCAAGTGTTAGGGCTGTAGTTGTTTTCGATAATGTTTTATACATAATCACATACACACGTCTCATTATTATACCATACCTAGAAGTAAATATATAAATCTGAATCTAGAGACTTTATAAAATAAATACACCATTTTTATCTTAGGCAGCCAATAAGAATTAAGATCTGAAGTAACATTACATATTATCGAATTTCAGGAAGTAATGAAAGGCCTCAATATCATGTACGAAGTGGTGCGCCGACCCTCCCAAATATTTTCCGAAGACGACACAGAAGAGGCTGCGGCTGGTGGAAACCTGCCACCGCTTCAGAGAAAACCGAGTGACGTTCCACCTCCTTTACCTCCCAAGCCCAATTCTCTGAAAGATGGTGAGAACGAAACAGAACCAGACACACCAGCACCCTCCGTCTTTGAAATCGACGACGAATTCAATCTACCTATATCAGTTGCCATATTTATTCTAGTCGTTTATATTATCATAGGAGCTGCAGGATACAACATGTGGGAATCTTGGGATTTCTTCGAATCCTTTTATTTTGTTTTTATTTCCATGTCAACGATAGGTCTTGGTGATCTTGTGCCAGACCATCCAATGTTTATGATGGCATCCATTTTATATTTAGTGTTTGGCTTAGCACTCACTTCTATGTTTATTAATGTTGTTCAAGTTAAATTATCGGATACGTTTAAGCAGGCAAGTGCAAAGCTTGGAGCAACCATAGGCTTGAAAGTTGCTGAAGAAGACGGTAGTTTAGTACCGATAACACCACCTCCAATAGAAATTGCACCAGTACATAAACCTAGATTTGAACCAGAGAGTAAAGAAAAAAAAGAAAGACTAGAAAGTAAGGAAACCAAAGATGACTCCAAAAATAGATAATTTAGTTTATGCTAGTCAAAATACGAGTATCATTGAAGTATGGGTAATTTAATGACGTAAGTGATAATGTTTGTAATTATATATAGGTGTTATTTAAGTGATAGGTTTTATATTTGTTTAACAGTTTGTATTTGTTGATGTGTGTGTAAATAAAGGTTTTTACAATTTTTCGTAATGAATATAATTTCGAACAAAGTGAATGTAAGTTACTACTGTATTGGTTGGATTTTCACTTATTAGTTCAAATACGAGCGAATAAATTGCCAAAACATTATGAGCAACATAAACTTAAATTAAGATCCGCGTAAAAAATCTATTCCATAAAAACCGATTATTAATGATAACATCCAGATATTAGGATAACCTAAGGTAAATTCACGCCTGTTATCGCCGACGGAAGAGTAAGAGTTAAATGCATGCATTCAAGCATACATACAAACACCCGTAATTCACCGGTTACGTTTCTATTAAGCAATACAATATTTATTATTGTAATCATTTGAATACTGATTATTTAATCTAGCATTTCATTTAAACAAAACTCAATTCACATAAATATTAGGGGAAACTTTATTAAAATAATGGACTTTCCATTTAATATTGTAATTCTATTTCAATCTAAGCTTCTAAACTAATATTATAAAGAGGTAATATTTTTTTGTTTGTTTGTTTGTAATGAATAGGCTCAATAACTACTGGACCGATTTTAAAAATTCTTTCGCTATTCAAAAGCTACATTATCCACGGGTAACATAGGCTATATTTTATTTTGAAACAAATAGGGTTCCGTAAGATATTTGGGTTTTTCAGACACAAGATGTAAAAAATCAACCAGAAAAGTTACTTATTTTGCGTACGCTGCCTAAACTATAAAAGATATCGAGGAAGACTTTAGGCTATATCTATGTATAATCATCACGCTAAGACGAATAGGAGAGGACAGGCAACATTGCACCGCGCGAAGCCGGGGCGGACCGCTAGTAAAATATAAATTACACACATATCCCGGCAGTTAAAAAATAAACCAGTACGTACACTTTTGTAATTTATTGCATAAAGCTCAATTTGCGTCTCATTCAAAGGTATCACTAAAATGTTGCTTTTAAAGTACGCAAAAACACGTCTCAAAAGAGTAGACGCAAAAGTGAAAAACAAGAGCTCACAAAGAGTCTAATTTCCAGTTAGTCTGCTATAGAATGGAAATAGCTTGACAATATTTTTCAACGCATTGTTACCGGTAATGGAAGTGACAGCGGCATTGCTTCTAAAGCTTTGCAAGAAATTTAATTATGGCCGCCTGTCGAGCCGGTGTTTACACCTTTTGGCCTAATCTCTATGATGGCTCTTTTGATACTTTGAAGGTTTTTTATAACAGAATTGTTTTCATTTCCGTTTGGATACTTTATGGTCTGGCTTAAAAACGTAACGTAACTTCACGCCTGTAATCCCCGAAGGGGTAGGCAGAGGTAAATGCATGCATTCAATCATACATGCAAACACCCACGATTCGCCAGTTACGTTTTGGCCCATGTAACAGATGGCGAGCCTGTTGCCATCTCCGGGCACATTACCAAACTTCGAGGTACTGGGAAACTTCCAGAAAATGGAAATATTCCCAATAGAATCAGAGATAAAGGATTTTAAACCGTTATCTCTGATAGTCCCCGACCCGGGAATCGAACCCAGGACCTCCAGCGTAATAGTAGTGGCCTGCTACCATTAGGCTACTGAGGCAGTAACTGGCTTAACTTTGTGGATATTTAAGTAATTCAGTTGAAATCCTTGCAGTTGACTTTTATAGAAAATATTTCGAAAGGAAGTAAGAGAATTTTTACGTTTTCGCAGGTTTTCACGAGCTTCGTACATGGTAGGAATCATATTTGCGGATTTATTCGCGTATATCACTACAACCAATTCTGTACGAGTATAAGGCCAGGCTAAACATCGTCGAATTAGTCTGCCTGTGACCACGGTAGTTGGTAAGCGACCGAAAAGTCGATTAACAGAAGAAGTTGGGAGTAGTGGTATACGCGAGAAAATCCGCAAATATGGTTTCTAAGAGAATTTTGTACAACGTAACCAAATTTATTTTGGTAGCCACTTAATGAATTTAATCTTCTCGTCTAAACATTATATTCCAAGCAAAATTAAACACTCTACAATTAAAAACTTTATAGCTACCTGACTTTTTTCGCATAGTTTTCTTATGGAAACAAGGGAATTTATCTAATGTTTTCAAATTAATCAAATTAGGTTAAGTTTTAAAAGGTAAGAAAATATGAAATTGAAGAGGAATTGTGAAAAACACAATTTTATTTTCCTATACAAATAATCCGTATATATATTATTATATATCAAACCATTATTTCATTCTGAGGCAATACGAAGTTTGCCTGGTCATCTTGTTACGTATAAATTTCTACACTTTAACAGCAAAACGTTTAATAACCTTGTATCGCCCACTCCAGTGTCCGTTGGGAACTCGATCCTCGAAGTTGTCGACGAATATGTCTATTTAAGACACACCATAAAACTAGGCAGGTCGAACTTCGAGAAAGAGGTAATTCGCCGAATCCAACTCGGCTGGGCAGCGTTCGGGAAGTTAAGGAGCGTTTTCTCATCAAACATCCCGCAGTCCTTGAAGACGAAAGTCATTAACTAGTGCGTTTTACCGGTGATGACCTACGGTGCCGAGACGTGGTCTCTCACTATGGGTCTCGTACGAAAGCTCCAAGTCACTCAGCGGTCAATGGAAAGGGCTATGCTCGGCGTTTCCCTACTGGATCGAATCAGAAATGAGAAGATCCGTAGGCGAACGAAAGTCGCTGACATAGCCAAGCAGATTTCCAAGCTGAAGTGGCAATGGGCAGGGCACATAGCTCGGAGAACCGATAGCCGCTGGGGCAGAAAGTTCTCGAGTGGAGACCACGTATCGGCAAGCGCAGCGTAGGACGTCCACCTGCAAGATGGACCGAGGACCTAGTCAAGGCTGCAGGTACTCGCTGGATGCACGTCGCTTCCGATCGGTCGGCATGGAGGTCATTGGGGGAGGCCTATGTTCAGCAGTGGACGTCCTATGGCTGATATGATGAACAGTAAAAATAAATTATCTAAAAATAATAAATACATCCATCAAATATAGGCTGGCTACAGCAAAACTGTCGATGTAAACGTAAAATATCTAAAGACCTCAAGGGGAATACAAAAGCAGGCAGTCGCAAAAAATGCTTTAACCTGTCACGTTTGTCGATTTTGTTATATTTTGTCGCTCCAAGTGGCAGCGTGCCTCGTCGCCGCTACAGGGTATTACAGCTGATTGATTATTATTTTATTGATTGCTCTGCGGCAAAGGAAATCCGTAACTATGATATTCTGGTAACGCTACATGATTCTTTGTACGGCTTTTGGATTTATATATTTGGAACTCCAAAGACATTTTATGTTATTAAAGAAGCAACTAAGTAAGAATGTGGGCTTACTTGGTTGCTTTTAAGTTTTGTCGTAATGATAATAAAGAAGAAAGACTCGAAATTTACTGGTGGTAGAGCTCCAGTGAGTGAGCTCGCGGGCCTTCACCACTGCATTACTTAATATACTTGTCGCTAAATGGCAGTGTTCAGCACTATCGTGTTGCAGTCAGGTGGTAATGTACGGCCCTGTAATTTCCGCCACAGAGGCTTAACACCTTAGGCCTCAGGAGGGGTGATGCATCTGCATTTTGACCTCTGGTCTTTGTGTATGTGTCTAAAGGCTGCAGTCATCACTTAACTGACTTAAAATCAATGCGTACTGCATACTTGTTTGCCACTTTCATTACATAAAAAATTAGGTACTATTACAGAAGAGGCTTCACAATTACTAGTACAAGACAACAAAGGCGGCAGAGGTGTAAACGCATTTGTATTTAAAAATCTTTTGTATAAATGTCTATACGTTGTTGTATTTACTTACCATCCATGTGAAATGAATAATTGTTTGCCACCGTTATTAAAAAAAAGAAGATTTTCTGGTATATGCCTAGTTGCTTAATAACCTAAAGTGAATTGGCCTCCTTCAGTGGTATTGAAAGGAAGTGGTGTTTATTAGGAGATACAAAAATGATAAAACGTTACTTTTTTATCAGTCATTTACTTCATTTTTCTTCCAATTATTTGATCACCAAAAACATTTCTAAATAAAAAATTCATCAGTTTATAACAAAAACGCTTCGTTTTCCTTTAAGTGGTTGAAGTATGCATGCGTTCATTCAAGCACTAGCTATGTTCTAGACATATTTTGTTTACAAGTTACATCGATTATCTTGGCACATAATGAAGCTGCGGCTACCACTCGGAATATTTTTCATTTAAAAATATAAAATGATTGCCGACCTGATGCCGTACCTTTTATTATCAACTTAAACTGAATCACTATAAGCTTAAATATATATCTCATACGCG
This sequence comes from Macrosoma leucophasiata, assembly GCA_036365455.1. Taxonomy (NCBI): domain Eukaryota; kingdom Metazoa; phylum Arthropoda; class Insecta; order Lepidoptera; family Hedylidae; genus Macrosoma; species Macrosoma leucophasiata. Next base: position 7,764,938 of record JAWQUS010000013.1, read on the forward strand.
CAGACATGTAACAAAACGGTATCTGAACCATGTCTGTGCGTATGAGATGTTAAAGAAAAAAATTAAAAGAGGTCTTTATAGGGCCAGTAGATGCCAAAATTATTTCTTGTTTCATTTTGTCCGTGTGTCTGTCTGTCTGTATGAGTCGCAAAAAAACTATAAGTTAAAATAGAAGCAGTTATATTGCTTATAGATAATAATGAAAATGTGTTGATATTAATATGTTGACACTTTAATAAATTCAAATTAAATTAAAAAAATGTTGCAAGTTTACCCTGAGAAACAATCTTTTTTTTTCAAAATTGCAACTGGACTATGTCTGTGCCTGTCTGTACATAGGAGATATTAAAGGAAAAAAAATAGTTTGGAATAAAAAGAGTTAACGACTCAGGGTCAAATACAGGCATTTTTGTTCCGAATTCCGCGCGAACGCAGTCTCGGGAAAATAGCTAGTTTGAGATAAATGAAACAATATTTTGGCAGTGCTTATATCGAATCACAATAAGATGACATGGTACGAGCCCTGGAAATTGAACCCGGATGGTGTTATTCTTTACATTAAACCTTTTAGTTTGCTAGATAAATTTCACCGTCAAATATTGCAACCTTCAGTGTGTTGTTTTAGTTTTGCTATCATAGGTACTTAAGAGTCTTTTGAAGTATGATATTGCTTTATTATATTTTTAAGCAGTTGTTTGCTGCTAAATGTTTTGTACGACACATATTCCGCAATAAAATATTCATCGTAATATTGTTCTAAAGTTTCTCTCAAAGTGTTTTCTAATTCCATTAATTCAGTAAGAGTATCATTACACCAAATCATATTATGGTGTGCTACATTCATATTTATTTTTTTTAATTTTGCGTAATATGCTAAATTAAAAAGTCCTCGTTTAACATCATTAATTTCTTTAACGATATTCCCATTCACAAGCTCTAATTGTTTGAGTATATAAGTAAGTTCACTTTCATTGAAGTAACAAAACGAACTATCAAAATAATCAAAATTTATATTTAGATCGCAATGTAGCATTTTATTCAAATCTTCACTCAAGTAATGTGTAAAGAAATTATTTATATCACCATTTGTGTTATCGTTGGACGATAATCCACTTCTGAATTTATTTATTAAAAGTAAATTTATAACAAGGCTAGGTAAAGACGCAGGAAGAAGTTCACACGGTGGATCCATATGACTATACCTCGACCATCCTGTTAAGATTATGCCTTTGAAATCATATTCCGATTTTTCTCCGCCAAATTTATACTTATAAATCATATTCATCCAACTAAAGTGATTAAGAAATCGTTTCTTCCAATCAGGGAACGTTGCAGCACGACCGTCCGCACCCTTAAATGCTGATGATATCCAGATGTTATTAAATTTATGATGATACTTTAAAAGATTGACATGTGACACTCGTAAACTTGGTTCATAATCCCAGTATACTGGTTCTATATCACTGGGTACTTCAATGTCTTCCCATTGTGGTAATTTGATTTCTCTGAGCATATCATCCCAAAATAAAACTGTTGTTGTTGGACTCAATGATTTCATTATGTCTGTTACAGCTTTTACGTGTTCAAGGTATATGTCTCTGGAACAGTTTGGACAGTTTACAATTAGTTAAAATCACCATCGATACTAATAATAATGAAGACAAACAAAGACGACTTTATTTAGATATTTTAAAGATCAATATAGCATGAAATTTGTTAGTCAATTGTTACATTTGAAATTGGTGGTATGTGTAAGTAACACAGGAATAGACACATAACAACCAAGTACAAAACAATTCAGTTGAATGGTCTTGCCCTTAGAACAATTTCTTCTAGATGTCCTATTAGAATATTTCGCATAAAATTGGTAATATGTGCACATAATAAAAAATGCATTACCTGAAGTTACTAAGTTTCTAATTATTAATTACATTGAGTGGATGTTAAAGATCATAATAATGATGACGAAAAGTAGTAATTCAGGGAAATAATAATAAAACCCCTGATTAAGACGAATAGAAAATAAAGTTTATCTATACCTACTTACATATTGGATAATCCCCGCTTAACACACTGTTCACATTTATTGATATGGTAGACTTCATCACAACCAATATGAAAGTATTTAAGCGGCGATATATTTTTGTGGAAATGTATTACCTGGAATTTTAAATAATGTTAATCAGTCATTCACATAATTCCATTATTAAACACCAGATGTAATGAAAGTTGAATTTGCATATTGAAAAGCTCGTCGCTAAAAGCAAACGCAATATATTCACAAAATATTTCCATTAAGATCGTGATCCTTAAAAATGTTTAATGAGCTCTGAATTGCCCCGTATCTGATTTCTTTGAAAGCTACACGTAGATAATTTGTAAAAACCTTCTTCGAAAATAAATAGGGCAGTGGGGATTGAAGCATAATTAAATAATAATATGAATGTTTGGGTTTACTGACACAGACCTTATTTAACATTTTATTAAATGTAAAATTGTGCACAATTATTGATGACTAGCTGACCCGGCAAACTTCGTATTGCCTCACAATGAACTAATGTGTCAAAGGTTTGATAGATACGGACTATTTGTATAGGAAAATGAAATTAAATGTTGAGATTCCCGTGAGAGTGAGTGATTTTCCCACAGTAAAAAGTAGCCTAAATGTTGGCCAGGCTTAGTATCTATACACCACAAAAAATTTCATTCGAATCCGTCCAGTATCTTCGGAGATTAGCCTTGGCAAAGGGACGAACAGACAGACAAAAAATTAAAAAATAATTGAAAAGTGTTCTAATACTATTTTAACATCGCCCCCAATTGGTTTTTCGTAAATATATACAATGTACAGACACGCGGATTTTACTGTTTTATTATATGTATATTGATATGATGCGTTTTTTATATTTGATACTGTTGACAATCAACAACTCAACTCTAAATATTTTACCTTGTTAAAAGAAAACAACAACAAATAATCCAAATATTGTTCTGAAGTTATTCAATATACCTGCTCCAACATATGTTTAACCAATTCTTGGCTCTCCGATTTACTCGGACATATAGAATCGGGGTGCAGAGCTTCTTCTCTCAAATGTTTAAACTGTGGTATCTTCAGCACGTGCTCCATGTGGCCATAAGTCTGGATTAGAGGTATTATCTCGAAACCTTTGTTACTAGCAAAGGCGAGAAATTCTTTTAGCTGAAAGGAACAAAATTGTACTATTTACTTTGAAGTAGTCTAACGTTAAGATGATATCATTTTGTAGAATTGCTTTGGAATAAAAGAAGTGGAATGGAAGGTTTAGCAGGATTTAAAGCCGATGCGGTGGTATCTCGTATTTAAATAGCTGAATGACTATGATTTTGACGAATATTTTTTACTTTTCTTGTTGAGTGTGAAGAAATTAAACTTCATAATAAATATACTTTGCGGAAATATACATTTGATATGCCACATTTGATACACTGCTTGTCGAAAAAGCAATTATTTTCAATGCTTCTAATTAGAAAACATATTCCATAATAATTGAACGTTGGCAACAAAAGTATACAAGTGTAACTATATAAGTTTATATAAGTATACATATAGTGGCTCACTTTTATAAACTACTTGTTCAACAAATTTTGGGGCCGTCTCTAAAATAGTACATACCTACTCTTTCTCCTATTATAATTTTTTCGTCTATGGTTGTATTGGTTAGTTAGCATAGACTAAAAGAACTAAATGTATTTTTAGCTTATGACTCACCTCGTTCCTGTTATAACAATTTTTAGCGCTCAAACTGAATAATTTGTTTTCATACGGAAACATATCTTCATATTCTATTAGCAGGCCATTCACTCCAAGGGTCCTTAACATTGGGAGCAGTGTCTTCAAGTAATCCAATTTTGGTGGTGAACCTTTCAAATCCAAATGCACCACCACATAATTCAAATTAACGGTTACAACTTTCAATATTTCATTGTTCACATTCCACATTGATATTAAAAAGTAAAAGAGTGTAAAATATAACGCTGTTGTCAGAACTAATAGTATGAAAATTTTCTTTTTCATCGACCGCATTCTTGATAAGTAACCCATTGTTATTTAAAATCATTACTTCAGTTATCTTCAATATGTACACAATTTTGTTGTAACAATTATGTCGTTATAAATAATTCTCATGTAACATAATATTGTAACAAAATTCTTGGAAACACACGTTCTCTAAGGAAAACTGCGACACTTTGAATTATTTTCAACGTACTCGTGTACGGCTTCACGTCGCTAATCTCTGGAAAAGTGTGTATACACTATATGATTTCCACATCAAGTTAAGTCAAAAAAAAGGAGGAAAATTAGAAATTTTCCTCTTGGATTTTCCATATCGAGTTTTATTGATGTCATGGATTGGCAGACAGGCATACGAGTACAGTTCACATTGATGGTAAGTTATACTGTAGCTGATATACATCTACATCACTGGTGGTAGAGTTCCAATGCAGGAGCTCGAGGGCGTAGGCACCACCACATTATCTATCTGACACCAAATAGTTCAGCACTATAGTGCTTCGGTTAGATGGTAAAGTATGGACCCGTTATAACTATCACAGAGACATAATAACTTAGGTAGAAACGCAACCGCATTTTAACCTCTAGTTTTTGTGTAGATGTCCATAGGCTGCAGTCATCACATAACGTCAATGTGAGCTGCATGCTTGTTTGCTTCTTCCTCGCCTAAAAAACATAAAACAGGAGATTTCACTGTGGATGTGTTGCCACTCCTGAGGCCTAAGTTGTCATGCCTCTGTGACAGAATATTACTAGCCATATAGTGCCATCTAACCGGAACACGATAGTGCATTCCTTTGTCTCTGAGAGTGCTGAAAACTACCATTAAGTGGCAGATAGATACGATAGTGCGGAGTGCCTACGCTCTCGAGCTCCGTCACTGATGTTCACTCAATTCCAGCGTTTTCAAATTCTTATGCTGTGATTTTGAATCAGATATTTAAGTCTTATACATTCTGAAGTTCTCTAACTTTATATACATCGGGATTTACTTTAGAATTTGGATTCAGCTAGAATAGTTTTCGTTACTCATAAATATACCAGATTTGTCAAATCCAACAAGATTTTGAAATATAAATGATGTTAAAGTTACGTAAATCAAGTTCTGTCTGATGGTGCGGTCAAAAGTTTTAGGAATTGGCGTGCATGTATGAAGAGAATGATGAAGGTAGACGAGGCACGAGAGGTATGTCAGGACCGGGATATTTGGAACTCTACTCTCTCTTTCTCCGTTAGGGACCCGGCGTGAAGATACATACATACAAAGTTTAAGTTTGAAGTTCTTTATTCTTATAAAAACATACAGTTCTTTTAGAATGAGATATAGATTACATTTATTTATGAGTAGAATGTTAGTAGTACACCTCTGGTGCTTAGGGTTAGTAACATAGTTACAATACAAAGTTATAAATATATAAATAAATCGTCTTGCTTGTTTATTGAAGATAACGCAATTACCCCTTAATAATAATATTTCATTGAGATTCCGCAAACTACAATATTGTTGTACAAACACTACTAGCAATAAGAAGACCCACTGAACCGTGTAGTTCCGAAATATCTAATGTACCGTGTAATTATCATTAAGGGATTAGGTATTTACTGTCCCTTTCATCCGACGTTGTTTCGATAGAGATGTTCGACTTTAGTAAATCGTATATGAAGCAATATTCTGAAGAGTATTAAAATTTAATCACTCATTTAAGTGGATGAAACCACGGACGTGGCGGGCGAAATTATGGTCCACAATTAAATTCTAGCTCAAATTCAGGTTTAGATTAAAGCCTTTTATAACATGAGTAGCTTTTACCCACGGCTTTGTTCGCATTCATTAAAATCTTTTGTAATGATTTTTTTTTTAAATCTCTAATGTAACATCTAATACCGCCAAGAATATGTGTAAAAAGTTTCATGATGATCAGTTAAGTCGCGCGCGAAAGCGTAACAAACTTACATTCGCATTTGTAGTCTATCTATATATACTGGGTGACTTTTTTTACCGTCTTGAAAAAAACAGGGCGTGATAAGCAAATGAAATAAAAGCCTATGGCATAGTTATTTATATTATTTTTTTATATTTTCTAACTTCATCTGAAATTAAAAAAGTAAAAAACTTAACCTTAATAGATTTCTTTACCTACAAAACTTGCAAAAACAGGATCGTGTCAAGTTGCCGGCGTTTGTTTGTTGAAATTCAGTGTTCTAAAATTAAAAATAGAATAATGAATAGAAATGTTTAATAAAATTTTAATTTCAGATGAAGTTAGAAAATATAAAAATACAATATAATTAACTATGCCATAGGCTTTTATTTCATTTGCTTATCACGCCCTATTTTTTTCAAGACGGTAAAAAAAGTCATCCAGTATATAAAAATCAATTGCTGTTCGTTAGTCTCGCTAAAACTCGAGAACGGCTCCAAAACCAAAATTAGCCAAACCAGACCGGCTATTTTTGGTTTTGGAAGGTTTCAAAGGTAAGAAATTATGAAGAAACTTAAGGGAAATAGTAAAAATTACAATTTTATTCTCCCATAAAAATAGTCCGCATCTATCAAACCTTTGACACATTACTTCTCCGTAGTACAACCCGTTGAACATCGGAGTTGTACCACGGGTCGGTATCGATTATTTCATTCTCAGGCAATAAGAAGTTTACCGGGTCAGCTGGTATTAGATAAATGTGGCTTTTATTTACAGCATTACTTTCTATTGAATACTAGCAAGTAAAAAATTTGAGCCTCAGACCATTAGAATTGCATTGAGCATTTTTTTAGATAAGGTAATGCGGAGGTGCGTACGCCCGCAAGTTTCATCACTACAGTTCTACCAGTAAGGTAAAAATCATAATTAGGTGGTAGTAAATAGATTAAAATAAATGCTTTTCTTATTTTTATACCTTCACAGACGCATTTATTAAAAAAAAACACGTCGTGTGTAAATACTGTGTTATGAAACGACATCGGACGTAACGTAAGTACGACTAGTTTACGGTTACAGCTCATGATACTGTTAGTGCTTTGTAGTTTTCATTCCTTTGATAGACAATCCGACAAAAGATGCCTCCCTCCGAGGCTCGACCGCTTAACTCAAATGCTTTTGTGATGTTTTCGATTATGACGCCTTATACCGCCCAACTTTTGTCTGTAAGTTTCTCGTCAGCAGGTATGTAGGTACCATTTTGCGCTAAAGTTTAGACTTGAGAGCAAACTGTTTTAATAAGCGATACGAAACTGACAAGACAACGCCATATTCAAAAGCTTCACGAAAGCATCACAAAAGCATTAGAGGTAGGCGGTCCGCCCCCTGGGGCTTGAACGCCTTAGAGAATCGCTTTGATGCTGGTTAAAGTATTTGATTTAAAAATGCTATCTCCTTAATGCTATACTTAAATAATGATAGCTAAATTATCGCTATTTCTTTCATAGGTGGCAAGAAAGCATCATAATTGTCGTAACACACGTCCGGATTTGGTACGTAGCGGACAGAGGATTCGGTACGCTCCGAACCGTATCTGGCCGTGTCGATGCGGTCCGCGCGACCCAGGTCACGCGTCACTACTATAAGACATAAATCCAGACGATTCAGTGTACTTTTTTGACCTGAAAAACTATTGATGTGTAATTAAGGTAACAAACGTGAAACAAACTTGCAATTCACTTTGATGTTAAGTGTTGACTGCAGCCTATAGATATCCATACAAATACCAGAGGTCAAAATACAGATACCTTGCCACCACTGAGACATTACATCATTCTGATAACATGCATATTATAAACCTCTGTTGTTTGACAACTGGTTTATATTTTCCATTTATTTTTCTTTGTACAAGTCTTCGTGCTGTCTGTCTAAATAAATATTTTTTCTAAGAAAAAACGCATGCGCTGTGTATATATAGCGAAGGCGGGTCAAGATATCTAGATCATAACGTTCTTATCGGTTATTGACATCATTTACAAGAATAAGATAGCGTGGGAGCTTACAAGCAAGCTTGCAAGATTTTTTTTATTATTTTTGCATGTTTTAACGAAGAAATTTTCTGACGGTCTACTACGTGCGCCCTTGGTCTTACACATACGTTGCTCCTATCTTTTCTTTCACGTTTGAACAACTTCTTTCACGTGGGATACGTTGTGTCGTAATTATAACTACGACACACTCGACTACGACATCACAACGTTGCTACATATTGGCAGAAAGCCTTTTCACAGCACCGGATAAATTTCGGACATTTTCAAAGTCAGTGTTGTACTGGGAACTTTTCGACGAACGGACAAATCTCAATAGATATTTAGAGTCCAGTAGTAATTTTAATTTTCAGTTTAATATTTACGGTATGTCATTATATGTCAATTAACCTTACTCTGGATTGCACATTCAGTCATGAAAAAGCTAGGCAACAAATGTTGCCACGAGAGAACTGGAAGATACAAATTGAAACAGCTAATTCCAATTCAACTTCATTACGCAGGGGACAATCAACAAGTCAGATTGAAATGATCAATTCTACCATTCCCTTTACGATATTACAATGTAAATTCATGCAAACTTCCATTTGTCTTCAATTCAAACCATTCAAAGCCTTGTTATGAAGCGCAGAAGGTTATTCATCTTGTATTCTTCGATGAGACAATGATGGATTGTTCTTCAGTTCTTGTCAAGATCTTTCTCTGATTTATATAATTTGTAAACATAATTATGTTTATACAATGCAATAAGGATGCTTATGATTTTATCTCCTTTTCAAATTTTGTTACAAGTTCCGGTTATTATACTTTAGAACATTTCATGTTTGTAAAAACATTGTTATACGTTTCAAATTCGGCGAAACATTTTCAATTGCATCACAAAATGGGGAGAGTTAGCATTAGTGCGGTGCAGCTTAGATGTAAAGGAGATCAGCCAAAATGGTACATAGCTTGTACATGAACAAATACTTTACATAAAATTTGTGCGCATACACTTGTACATTTTTTCAGTATAACATTATACTGAAATCCACCGGCAAAGTATTAAAACAGTTTTTGAAAAAATCTGTACTTTTGATATTTATGATGGCGTAGAAAGGAACGTAACGAAATGTAATGGCGTAGGATATAATTATTGTATCAGAAAATATCGATTAATCATATTTAAAAAATATCGGTTACATAATAAATAGAAAAATAAGTGAAAGTACACGTTAGATTTCATTTTAAGGTGCCAATATTCAGATGAAGACTTATTGAAATACATTCATTTAGGTTTTAAAATCAACACAAAAAACTAAGTGACCCATTCAATCAATGGATCGATATTTTTAACATCGATATTTTGTGACAGCCGCCTAAGTTGACACATCCCTTTTTGACGCTTTGATATGTCACCTCATGTCTGTCACCAGTCACGTCATTGATGATTTGTTGATGATTGACGTCATTCAGGTTTGTAGAGAATAAAGGTATTTTGTCCCCTACTCAATTTGGTTTCAGAAAGGGATTTAGTACAATGGATAATCTCAGCATATTTTTAGTAGATATAAGAATAGCACTAAGTGAAAATAAATTTCTAGTGGGCATTTTCCTTGATATCCAAGCCGCTTATGACAATGTACCTCTTGATATACTCAGGCAGAAACTGCTTCATCTGAGCATCCCCTCCAAGATGGTACATTGCATCATGAACCTCCTTTGTGGGAGATCAATCCATATACGTCATAATAATACAACATCTGCCCCTAGGTTAGTTTGGAAAGGTCTCCCTCAAGGATCAGTACTAAGCCCCCTGCTGTATAATCTGTTTACTAATGATCTCAACACAGTAGTTAATTCCTTTTGCAATGTGATCCAATATGCGGATGATTGTGCCATTTACCTTGCTGCTGACTGTATAGACGATGCCTCTAGTCACTTAAACCTCGATATCTTAACGATTGGCTTGTTGCTCATGGTCTCTCGTTATCCGTCTCCAAGAGTAACATGGTCATTTTCACTAGAAAAAGAGTAATACCTACAATAGATGTCTATATTGAGAATAATTTGATCCCAGTTTCGAATAAAGTCAAATTTCTTGGTTTAACATTAGACTCCAGACTTAAAGGCTGTGATCACTTTGATAACGTCATTAAAAAATGTGAAAGAAACATCAACATATTGCGTTCTTTATCTGGAGTGTGGTGGGGCGCCCACCCCTTTTCTCAGAAACTTTTGTACAACACTTTAATTCGTAGTATTATAGACTATGGTTCCTTTCTTGTGGAACCATGTAATAAAAGCAGTTTAGACCGTCTGGACAAATTACAACTAAAATGTCTTAGGATCATATCTGGTGGTATGAAGTCGTCACCAGCGAACGCTCTTCGGGTTGAATGTGTCGACCCTCCCTATCACCTGAGACGCCAATATCTGTCGGATCGCTTTGTTTACAAGGCCCTTCAGCGCGATTCTCATCCCCTCACTGCTAGACTTACCCTACTGGCCCAGTTAGTCCAGAATAATAATTATTGGAACCATAAATCTCCCCCCAGAGTTGTTTCCAGTTTTCTCCAACTTCAAAAATTAGATTCTTCTCTGTGTACTTACTCTAAATTACCTTTATTTTTAACTAATTATGAAATTCTTACATTTAAACCTAACGTTATTCTAAATCTTGGCATTAGCAAAAATTCCTGCGGAGCTAATGAATTGTTTAAGAATACTGTGTATACAAGATTTCCAAATTGGCTGTGTATGTATACTGATGCATCCAAAATGTCTTCAGATAAGGCGGTTGGAGCAGCAGTGTGGATACCTCGCTATAAAATTATTTTAAGTTTTAAATTACCGGTTTTGTCGTCAGTAAACGAATTCATTCTAACATCAAGTTACTACTTATGTTAGTAAACACTCCCTTTGTATATACTCTAATTATGTAAAGGTCGCTGCCGGAATACTTATAAAAAGACATTTTTATAATAAAGAAACTAATTTATTAAATTATTACATATTAAACTATAACTAAACTAAAACTAGTGACCCTAAGCGATGTTAGCTATAGAATGTTCACATTTATCACAACCGAGCGCATCAAGACTACGTAAAACCGCTGCCTCAGCTTCCTCATTCGGTGCCCTGGTGTCGCAGTTACCTAGTGTTCTAGATGTTAGGTGATGACTGCGCGTCCTTGTAAATCACCGCCTCAGCTGCCTTGAATTGTGGAATCGTCATTCGGTGCCCTCGATGTCGCAATTAGGTTCGTTATTCGTCAGCATACCCCTAATGGTTTAGTGGCGTACGTAACACCTCCACCCGCAGTTCAGCGACTATTTTAAAACGCCTAGTGAAAATGTTGCTGGTTGCGAAATTCTTCTAGGACTATCAGGGCTGGCGTAATCATCAGCTTCTTCTACTCTGGTTGCTACTACTGCTGTTGCTGGAATGGATCTGGTAATAAGTCTTCTCAGCATGATCATGATGGCCAGTACATCTGCACTCGACAGTACTGTATAGTGGTATGTACGGTAAAGTGGTATGGTACATCGACACGGCGCCTTGCTCGACTGGTGTCTGTAGTCCAAAGATCCAATAGCTTGCTATAGATTAAGTTTTGATAGCAGTTCTCCAGTTGAAGGTAGTGGTTATTCTTCTGTTCGCAGAGATACCGATTGTAACTAAACTTCGGGCATTCAGCCTCTATGTACATGAATGCCTTCCCATTAGTTGCTTATAAAGGATAGGAGTTATAAGGGACTGATGGGATTTATTGGGAACTTTAGCGAGTCTATATAAATTAAATACGTATATTGAAATTATTGGCAATTAATAAAAAAAATATAACTGTTATCCTAACGTCGTAATATTGAGCGGACTTAATGACGTCATAACTTATTCTAATTGTAAAATTTGATTTCTATTATAAATTTTCATAAGGTTTATGTAACATGTCCTTTAAAATATTTAATACATACTATGATAAGTTGTCATAGTGCGTATAAATGACAAAGAACTGTCTACTATAATCAGTTCGGTCAAAAGATCCTCTATATCTTCTCCCATAATATTCAAAATTTGCGAGAACTTTGTAAATTTTATAAGGCTGGAGTCTTTTTGCACTTCGCTGTCTAAAATCAACTGTAATGTCGTTTTAATTTTGCTTTGATTTGTGACTAAGTTACTAATTATTATATCTGAATCATAGAGGTATAACGCTGAATGATAAATCATCTATTCTTTGCTAATTAACTTCATCTATAATATACCCCTGTCTATTCTGTAATTTTTTTTATCGCATTATTATAAATAATGGCATCCGAATAGTCAAGGTTTTATGTAATACTTTTTTTTTTAAGATACATCCTAACCCGTTTACAAGACTTCGTTTATCACGACCTAGCTCTAATAGTGTTTTCAACTGATTAACTAATTAGGTATTTTAGCTGATATTCATAAAAATAAAAAAAAATACATCATTAGGGTCGTTAAATTAAAACAAAATTACGGTAATTGAATGATCGTTCCTAGTCGTAATTGCATGAATATTAGTGACCTCAAATGGGTAGCAATCGGTTGCAAAATTAAAAAAAAAAATTCAATAGTGGGGCTTATAAATGACTAACTAGCCCAGGTATCAATTCATAATTTTAAAGGGGATATTTTAAACTACAATCTTATTCCTATTTGAATCTGAAACTAATTTACGGCTATGTCTACTTGATGTAGACTAAACTACATTATATATCCCTATACGAATCTAATACCAATTTACAGTTATGTCTACTTGATGTAGACTAAACTACAATATATATCCCTATTCGAATCTAATACTAATTTACAGTTATGTCTACTTGATGTAGACTAAACTACAATATATATCCCTATTAGAATCTAATACTAATTTACAGTTATGTCTACTTGATGTAGACTAAACTACCATATATATCCCTATTCGAATCTAATACTAATTTACTGCTATATCTACGCAATGTAGACTAGCTAAGTTCAAATTTTTCGGGGTGAAAATTTTTGGAAAATTTTTAGGAGACACAGGATGCAACACATGAAAGTATTCAAAGGTACTTACAAGCACTGCATGTCGGTCTCTGGGGTCGATTTTTGGATCCCGTTCTCTCCCGGCAGCACTCCTTAGGTTCTGAATACTCGATTAGACTTGATAGTCGGGTCAGCCGCCTTCGCGTGGTCTATCGATATTAGATAAACCCTAACCTCGAGTATCCTACCGACTGCGCCAATTATGTAAAGGTCGCTGCCGGAATACTTATAAAAAGACATTTTTATAATAAAGAAACTAATTTATTAAATTATTACATATTAAACTATAACTAAACTAAAACTAGTGACCCTAAGCGATGTTAGCTATAGAATGTTCACATTTATCACAACCGAGCGCATCAAGACTACGTAAAACCGCTGCCTCAGCTTCCTCATTCGGTGCCCTGGTGTCGCAGTTACCTAGTGTTCTAGATGTTAGGTGATGACTGCGCGTCCTTGTAAATCACCGCCTCAGCTGCCTTGAATTGTGGAATCGTCATTCGGTGCCCTCGATGTCGCAATTAGGTTCGTTATTCGTCAGCATACCCCTAATGGTTTAGTGGCGTACGTAACACTCTATGTAAATGTATACGTGTAAATAACATTAAATTATAATATTACTTGTGGCTCTAACTTTAAAAATGTGATTCGTTTAAACTAACCCTTAACCATTGTGATCGTTTTTGTCTTTTGTTTTAGGTAAGACGCAGAATAAATGTTAGAATTTCTTACTATTTCCTGCTTCACCGAATATTACACGAATCACCGGTCATTTTTAAATTAACACTGTGCCTCTGTGATCACCAGTTTTTGGCAGAATTATTACTAAGTGTGATAGTTGCCACACGGGAAAAATAGAATAGAATAGAATAGACGTCATTCACTTGCTTCTGCGCGTTTATTGTTGTTGGTGTTCTGTGACGTTTTTGGCTACTGGCTTGAGTGGCTTGTTTTTGTGCTTGTTGAAACGAATTTCGAGTGCTCTTGCGATTTGGATTACGTAGGTAGTGCTAGAGGTTTCTGTTCAAGTCAGTTGATCTTGTGTTTGTAAAATAGACTGGAGTTTGCCAAAAAAGTGCTCGGTGTACAGTGAAACGCTATTTAAAAGCATTCATAGATATTTGTGGATACAATCGTGATTATTTATTATAAAAATCACTTTCTTAGCTATAATAGCAATCTACAAACCGTCAATTTTAAATTAGCGCCTATTAGTACGAAAATAAATAAAAATATGGCGGAAAAACGAATTCATTCTTACATTTTTTAATTTGGTATATCTTACGAACCCCATTCGTCAACGAAATCAAATATGTTTTAAATAGTAGTTTATGAACTAATGTTTGAAGACGTAAAAGTTTTATTGTTGTACAATTATGTACCAAGGCCCCATACAAAGTGGCGGATCTCCTTTGATGTCAGGTTTGAAATTATTTCGTGTAAAGCCTGACATGGAGGCAAATTAAGGTGCGGGCCCACGACAATGCACGGAGAGGCTACGCACGTGTATTAAGCTTCGCTTTATATGAAATTGTATGTGATAGTGTCCAATGCAACCCACGAAGAGGCTACACATTATTTGACGTCATTGATACATGCGTGACTAGCTCAAATAGGCGGCTACAAAGCTCAACGCTATCAACTTGGGTCGACGTTTCCACTGGAAGTGCACGAATATAGCCCACGACTATGTACAGCTGACTTATCTTTCTTTGGATTGCAGTGGGACGTGCGTAGCCTCCGTGCGCCGTACACGCCACGCTATACATTATTCGTGGGTCTTCATGTACTCCAGTGGAAACATTGACCCACGTTGTCAAACAAATTAATACACACAGCTAAAACGCGCCGCGTGTCCGTGCACAGCATGCGTCGCGGTGGGCCCGCACCTTTAACGTAGCGCCCGATTGCGTTAAATCCGGCTAACTTAAACGTTTTGATACAGTGTGATGTTTCTATTGTTTTAGATTTTTTGATTGCCTTGGTGGAGATAAACTCTTCTAGCGATACAATTGTGTACTGTTTATTAATTTCCTTAGCCTTTCCTTGGCATTATACGAGTATATAGTTTTTTATTCAATCCTTCTTTAAAACCCCTCTTAAATGCTGTGTAAACGTACGTTTTCGTTTCAAATTTAGCTGTCCATTTTCAATTCCACCACAAATTGGGGAGCGTCAGCATCAGTGCGGTGCAGCTTACATTTGAACTTTGATGTCATGTTCGGAATTATATCGTGTATTTTCTGACGTCGAGGTAAATTAACGTAGTCGACCAGTTAATGCCCGATGTCTGGCTTAGTGAAATTCAACGATTTTTTTTCAATTGTCTTATGTTTTTCAACTGTTTTAATAAAAATTCTTTTCATATAAAATAATTCATAATATAAAATTGTTGTAAATAGTTCGAGGAAATTCGTTATTTTTTCTTTTCTTACTTCAAAAAAAGGAGGAGGTTCTCAAATCGTCCGGATCATTTTTTTATAATTTTCTCCTATCCGACCTGTCATCGCTATTTTGCCGCTTAGACAAGACGTCCATTAGATATACCTATCTGCGTCTCAGTTGCAAGGAATTTCACGGGATCCACCACCGCTCTCTCCAGTGCAGCCAGGCAACCGAACAATGGCGGTCAAACAATTCCAATGGGGCGGTGGTACGTCCAATAACTCAAGATAAGCAGCAGCGTCCTGCTGGTTCTTGATGGTAAGAATACGATAGTGCTGAAAACTACCATTTGGTGGCAGAAAGACAAGTGTGATGCGGTGGTGCCTTCGAGCTCCTACACTGGAACTTTACCACGACTAACTTTTTACTGGTGATAGAGCTCCAGTGACGGAGCTCGCGGGCGTAGGGACCACCGCATTACCTTTTATACTTGCCGCTAAATGGTAGTGTTCAGCATTATCGTGTTCCGGTCAGGTGGTAATGTATGGCCTTGTAATTTCCGGCACAGAGGCATAACACCTTAGGCCTCAGGAGTGGTAACGCATCGGCATTTTGACCTCGGTCTTGATGTGGGTGTCTATAGGCTGCAGTCATCACATAACATCAATGTGAACTGCACGCTTGTTTGCCACTTTTGTTTCATAAAAAAAACGAGTTAAACGTAACTTATGGAGGACATTAAGAATTTTCGATAAATTTGTTTTGTTTTCTATAGCGTTAACCAAAGATTCCTCTAATATCTTTGGGGTTAACGATTGTAGTACTCGTACGTCAACTCGGCAAGGGAGGCAGATTTATTAGCAATGTCACGTCACTTATCGATTACAAATAACTGTTTTTTAAAACATTTGCTTCTTTTACATTAATGACTGCAGTCAGTCAAATTGGCTTGTCGTACTTTGGCTTATATTTGCATGACAAAAGTCTAAGACAAATAAGCATTAAATTGCAATAAGCCGTCTTCTAATTCAGTCAGTAACGACACGAGGCGCGGCACTAAAACCGAGATGGGCAACGCCAAGTACATTTGCAGTGCCTTGATATGCAGATTAAATTTGGAGCTTGCGGCCGCCATCCATTAATCCCGATCTGGCTCTAATCTCGGCTAGTAGATGAAAAAAGCCTTCTGCTGGGCTAGGATTGCAATTTCCTAGAATCCTAAGTAGAATCTCAATACTTTTTTACTACTTTTAGAGCTCCAGTGACGGATCTCGCCGTCATAGGCACCACCGCATTACCTAATATACTTGCCGCTAAATTGTAGTGTTCAGCACTATCGTGTTCCGGTCAGGTGGTAATGTACGGCCCTGTAATTTCCGGCACAGAGGCATAACACCTAATGCCTCAGGAGTAGCAGCGCATCTGTATTTTGACCTCTTGTCATTGTGTAAGTGTCTTTAGGCTGCAGTCATCACTTAACATCAATGTGAACTGCATGCTTGTTTGCCACTTTTATTACATAAAAAAAACTCTACTATATCTATACTAACTCTAATAACTCCAAATACATTTGCAGTGTCTTGATATGTCAATAAAGATTCTAAATAAGAAATTTCTTACTTTTCAATTAAAATCCATTCTTAATCTGTTGAGAGATTTTTGCGCTTGCTGATTTTTCAGTGAAAACTTCAGCCATCTCGAGAGGAGCCACTAAAAATGACGTTCAATGAAAAATAAAAATCTTCATAATGGATATTTATCTACATGCTCGTTCCTTTCTTCCACAAAATATTGCTCTTATTCGATGGATTGTACTCATTTAATGTAACATTAAATGAGTACAATCCATCGAATAAGAGAAGAACTTGGAGGAACCAATTAATGAATAAGTAATTGGGAAAAGTTACTCATACAAAATACAACGAGAAAGTCGCACCACGGATTTGAGCTGTCAATTGAAGTTGAAAGACAACGCGCAGAGCACACAAATTGTTAACGATTTTGACGATACCTCGGTATCGCTACAATTTGTCAACATCAGGAGGTCACTTATCATCTCTGGTTACATTAAATTTCTTCTCAATTATTTATTCGTAGATTCATGTAAAAAAGAAGTGACAAATCTTTTTGGTAGAACTCCAGTAACGGAGCTCGCATTCGTAGGCAGCTATTACCAAATCTACTTGCCGTTAAGTAGTGTTCAACATTATCGTGTTCCGGTCAGGTAATAATGTACGTACCTTGGGTTTCATGAGTGACAACGCATCTCGAAAGAAGAAAGAAAGATTTATTTGACACTCAGCGAGACACATAAGATAGACATAAACAAACGTTGATAACAATAAACAAAGAAAAGACACTACAATTCCTAAAATTATCAGGTACACACCTATACGTAATATGTGTCACACGGCTGCCAAAAAGGTGTCCTGTTCAGCATTTGCTGAACATACCTGACATTTGTCAGGTAATTTTTTTCGAGGTATCTGACGCTGGTTTTCAATAGGAACCTTAGCGTGAGTGAACCACGGATGTGAAATTTATAATTCAGTATATTTGTACTATAGCTTATACATAGTATATACATACGGATATAATACAGATAATAAAACCATTAAAATAACCTAATTAATAAAACGATAAATGTATTACATATTAGTTGGTACAAACAATAATCAAAAATCTACGTTGAAATTTCTGATTTCATGTAGATGTTTATAGGTTTTTTATGTAATGGAAGTGGTAAACAAGCATGCAGTTCACATTGATGGTAAGTGATGACTGCAGCCTATAGACACCCACACAAAGAACAAAGTTAAAATGCAGATGCGTAACCTCTAAAACTCCTGAGGCCTAAAGTGTTATGCCTCTGTGCCGGAAATTATAGGGCCGTACATTACCACCTGACCGGAACACGATAGTGCTGAACACTGCCATTTAGGGGCAAGTATCTTAGGTAATGCGGTGGCTCCTACGCCCGCGAGCTCCGTCACTGGAGCTCTACCACCAGTATACAAGTACACAGGCGCTACTGTATTACTCACCATCAATGTAAACTGTGTACTCGCTTGCTATTTCATGACATAAAAAAATATCCGACCAGCTAACTACAGCAGAAGTCCTAAACTCCAGCCCACTCTAATCTCGGTCACTAGAAGACGCCTTAAGGGCACGGTGTTAAGCAATTTAGTTGCACTCCTGTGTTGCCACACGTATAGTTTTAACAGGGGCTTGAGATGGGGTCACACTCTTGATGAGATATGAGATTAATGGATTATACGAGAAACTACAGTAAACTTAATGCATCAATAAAATCTACTTCAACGTTCCAGTAACAAAACGTATTAATGTATATAATTTTGAACATTTTGGTAGGTAAGAAGCTTGATTTAATAATTTTATCACATCAAACTGGGACCAATAAAATTTTTAGGCGATTGTTTTTATCTCTAAAACTTTTAAAATGTTTCCTTAGTTTAAATGTTCTAACTTTCCAATCTAGAATTCTATTACATTTGTTGGATTGCACGGTTTATGATAAGACCAAGACATTGTGCAAGATAATAGTGCATTATCTTTTCATAGAAGACAAGTTCAAAAATGGTGGATGTAGTATAATCAGTTTTGGCTTAGAGGGCAACTTAGACACTAAAATCTCACTCATTTGTGAGTTTACCATATGGTTGTTTGACTTTCGTATAGGTACGAAGCTGAAACGCGATCGTTCACTATGTGCCCTATAAAAAAGCATAAGATCACGCAGAAATGTGTAAATTGTGGAATGAACTTCCCTTTCAGATGTTTTCTCGGTGCTACAATATGGGTTTCTTCAAAAATGGCGTCAAAAGAGTCCTTCAGGGCTGGCAGCGCATTGGCAACTCCCTTGGTGTTGCAAATGTTCATAGGCGACGGTGACCCATTCTATCAGGTGGACCGTCTGTGTGTCTGTCAAACTAATGACACAAAAAAGCAAAGGAGAGAGCTATGCCCGGCGTTTCTCTGCGAGATCAACTCATTACTAGTGGTAGAGCTCCAGTGACGAAGCTCGCGGGCGTAAGCACCACCGCATTACCTAATACTTGCCGCTAAATGGTAGTGTTCAGCACTATCGTGTTCCGGTCAGGTGGAAATGTACAGCGCTGTAATATCCGGCACAGAGGCATAACACCTTAGGCCTCAGGAGTGGTAACGCATCTGCATTTTGACCTTGGTCTTTGTGTGGATATCTATAGGCTGCAATCATTGCTTAACATCAATGTGAACTGCATGCTTATTTGCCACTTCCATGACAAAAAAAAAAGTCTGGAATGAGGAGATCCGTGTGAAAATAGGGGCTTGTTCTGGATCAGCTGAAATAATGACTTATCATGACGGCTTTTTGAGGCAACAGTCCTTGAAAGATTATTGAATGGTGAGTCCATCTCCATAACCACAGTAATATAATATCAAGGAAAGTCTAAGTATCTACCAACCGTTTTATTAAAAAAGGAATGTCAACAGTAGCAGTTGCAATTTATTTATTCAGTGAACAACTTGTTCGTAAGTAAGAGTACTCGCGAAGAAAATTTCTTCGGGAATAAACTTAGAGCGAAGTTAGGAGTTACTTAAACGATGTTCGGATGCCGATGGGGTGCAGTTTCATTAACTCTGAAGATGTAATGATAAAAATGATGATAATTTTATATAGATGCAACCCAAAGAACAATGTTACTGCCCAAATACATTTTATTAAGATTTCTATGGATGTAACTCACAAGAGCTGGGCTATATTGTAGTTTTAATTAAAGATTGAAAAAAAAAAACTGTTCTGGAGGGCTCAGTAACCAGTGCTTGCTTCACAGCAGTGAAGCGAAGACAATCCATATTATTTAGTCCTCTTTAGTAGTTCTTACGTCTTTAACGTAAGAACTACTAAGGAGGACTCTTATAAACGCTCGTAATAGATTAATCTGAAAGTAGCGTTTTCTTTCTCTTCATCTAAAGCGTTTGTTAATTACGTTTGTGGAAATTATATTTACGTATTTCTCTCGCGTGTATAACACCACCACTTCTTAATTAGTTCCATGGCCCATTTAATAAAATAACTTTACCTACCAGCACTCCACTTAGGATAATGTAAAGGCGTGCTATTTGTATCTATTAATTAGAAAGTGTTGCTAATCTCTCTTTTGTCTTTTTCTATCCTGCACATTTGACAATGCAACTGACAAAGACAAAGTATTCTATAGCTAAAACGTATCTAATGTACGTTTATGAATAAGGGGGTTATTCTCTTACTTTAATATGGACAGAACTTCTTTATCTCCTTTCAAACGCTCCTAATCGTTTCATTTCGAAGCAACTTTTATTTCTCTACATCCAAACAATAGAAGAATTTTACATAAAACAGACACTTTACTGCAAGCATTCCACTCAGAACAATGTTCAGGGAATGTAAGTATTAAGCTAGCGACGAACAAAGTATGCTGCCGTTGAAATTATTTAACAAATTAATGCAGCAATGCAGTTCTGAATGCTTAACTAAATAGACAGATGTGAAAGTTCTGTGCATATTTCATCGTGCTGCTGCTGACTTATTGGTTGTATTTCGAGCGTTCATGTTTATGTGTATGAACGTTAGTGACCTGTTTTTGCCCTGTTTTGGATACCTTGGAGGAAGAACTATTTTTGCAATAATATAATTTATGTATAATAATAAGAATTGTTTATTGTACCTTTATATGTACATATAAATCAACGGAAAATTTCTGTTACCAAATGAAAAGAAAAGTGTTGGCAAATGAAAAATGCTGAAAAAATAATCGAACATTAGAAAATATGAGACAGACATCAATACACAAATACAAAATCATTTCAAACCAGATATCAACATTTAAATTTGAGTTGTACCATGCTAGGATTGATAGGCAAGATGACAGTCGATAATTATTATACCGAGGTGTTTCTTATATTATTATGAAGTATTATGTTTTTTCTGGTACATTTGTTCCAAACGTGGTCAAAGGAGATTGAGGCCATAGACACTACCGCATTACTTAGTCACTAACTTTCTTATACTTTTATGGATGTTAAGTATAAAGTTAAAAAACAACTGTACATTGGGCTCGAACTTGAAACCCTGCGTTGAATATTTTGAGTATACATGTTCTTGTCTTATACAAATAATAATACTCGTATTATAATATGACGAAAATTTCTATATTTTTTATAGTATTTAGTTCTATCTATGTAATTTAAAAAATAATAATCATAAAGTTTCATTATTAGCGATATTATTTCTATAAACGATACTGATATACTGATGCTGATGCTGACGCTCCTCAATTTGTGTTAGAATATTCTATGATATTATTATGTTATTGTGAGTGAATATTCATCTAAATTTGAAACGTAAATGTAGGTTCGCTTGCAGTGGGGAGGCTTGAGAAAGCGAAAAGCAAATTTGTTTTTACAGGTTCATGTGAAGTATAACTCCTCGCCTGTATTTACTCGAAGGGTAAGCAGAGGTAAATGCATGCATTCAAGCACATGCAAAGAGCTGCGATCGCTGGGTACGTTTTGGTCCATGTATGGCGAGCCAATTGACATCTCCGGGCACATCACAAAACTCCTAGGTACTGGGACACTTCCAGAAAATTTAAAAATATCAATTGCACCTATGACCCGGACGTAGGAGTAATTGATAACGCTCTACAGATCCGATACTACTAGATACTACTACTAGAGTCGATGTGCAATATTTATTGTTGAGCACTGTATCTAACCATTGATGTGCCTACCATGCTAGGAACGTAGATGCAAATCACAAGTAATATTAAAAATTTACTTGCTCTCCTCAAAAAAAATAGCGTTAATTAAATTTTAAGCCATCAATTTTATTAAAGCTTTGAAAAACTTAGCACGTCGCCAGTGGCAATTTGAAAACTGACACTGCGTTCGCCGCATCCCAGTAACTTCTATGAAAACTTACATTTTAACATTTTAAATTCAAAGTCTGAGATCTTCTCATGGAAGTCAAATGTTAAAATATTCCACACGGAAGTGGTTTCAAAGTGTCGCACGTTTTCCGTTTATTTTTGTAATACGTGAATGTTTTCATAGTTATTTCTACCAAGGTTTTGTGAAATTTGAATTTCATGATCAATTTACTTTTAAACCCGAGAGAAAAATATGACGATTGATTTCAATTGTTCATTCGCCGCCGGCGGTCTCTCGTGTCTTGACGGTTTAGTGATGGTAAAGCTCCTGTGCGGAGCTTGAAAATACAGATACAGTCGACTCTCGTTAATTCAAACCTGAAAATAAAAAAAAAAAACAATTCGAATTTAATAAAAAAATAATTCGAACCTCTCTATAATTCAAAGTTATCACGAAATCTCTTTATATTTCGAACTAAATGCATACATTTTTGTACACTTGGTAATTCAAACGAAAAAATCATTGCTATATAACAAAACGACGCGTAAATTCGAACTCATCGGCGTTCAACATTCGACAATTCAAAGTTGCAGAGAGAAAGAGGCGGATAGATTGTTAGTACAAATACGATTTTGCGACAAGTTCAAACGTGTATTGTTTTTGTTATGATTAGTTTGACTATTTGACACACACTCTAACGAATTGGTTTGTGTTATCATTCAGTTACTGTTACTCTTTCGTTGTGTATACAGATTAAAATTTTCTGTTAGTCTTTTTTTTTTTTTTTTTTATGTTTTGGAAGTGGTAAACAAGCATGCAGTTCACATTGATGTTAAATGATGACTGCAGCCTATAGACACCCACACAAAGACCGAGGTCAAAATGCAGATGCGTTACCACTCCTGAGGCCTAAGGTGTTATCCCTCTGTGCCGGAAATTACAGGGCCGTACATTACCACCTGACCGGAACACGATAGTGCTGAACACTACCATATAGCGGCAAGTATATTAGGTAATGCGGTGGTGCCTACGCCCGCGAGCTCCGTCACTGGTGCTCTACCACCAGTGAGCCCTAGAAAGTATAAATTTATGTACACGAATGTATGTACCTCTAAACTTTTGTCATTGTTATAGAATAGGAGTTAATAAATAATAATTGATCAACACTTAAGAATTCGAAGTTTTATTTATTTACTCTCACAAACTTCTAACCATTTGATATTTCAAACACTCGATAATTATAATTCGTAATACTTTATCGAGAGTCGACTGTAGTATCTTTGGCTTCCACAATATCTGCTAAACAGTAGTGTTCTAAACTTAGATAGGGGTTAGAAAAAACGTAGCCGGCGAATCGTGGGTGTTTGCATGTATGCGTAATAATAATAATGGCAACCCTTGAAACATCCCACTGCTGGGCACTAGTCTCTCCCCTTTTTGGGGGAAGGCCTGATGCTTACTCCACCACGCTGCTCCAATGCGGGTTGGTGGGGATACGGGATAGTGGCCAACTCGCTGTCGGATAAGGCCTCCGACAAGGTTTAACGACTGCTATCTATCGATAGCAACCGGGACCGACGGCTTAACGTGCCCTTGGAAGCACGGAAACGCGCATTTTAATTTTTGTCACTAGCGGTCACCCATCAGACACCCGACCGCGCCCGTATCGCAACACCGAGTAGATCACTTGCGATCTACACCAGCAGCGGTGCCATGCGCGTTTCTATGCATGAATGTGTGAACGCATGCATTTTTATTCCTATCTATCCTACGGAAAATACAGACGTGTATCATAAATATCAATTACAACTTAAGCCTTTTAGGGCATTGCTAGTTACAAAACATATTCAGCCTTTCAGTTTTCAGCATTATGAATAATCCTAATGAAGGTACGTAGTTTCGACCATTAGTCGCAACTTCGTTCAATTGGGAGTAAACTTTGCGGCGAATTTTCACCCCTGGGCATAACTGTTCTTAGCCTAGACTTATTCAAATTTGAAGTCTGCTGAAGTTACTGTTTACGTGTGTTTAAATTTCTGTATTTACCTGTAGCTTGATGACTCGCTTGGTAAGCTTTCAAGGATAGGCTACAGTCATCACTTAACATGAATGTGAACTGCATGCTTGTTTGCCACTTCCATTACATAAAAAAATGTTTCTGCCCACTATACTGTACTGGTGGTAGAGCTCCAGTGACGGAGCTCGCGGGCGTAGGCACCACCGCATTACCTGATTTACTTGCCGCTAAATGGTAGTGTTCAGCACTATCGTGTTCCAGTCAGGTGGTAATGTACGGCCCTGTAATTTCCGGCACAGAGGCATAACACCTTAGGCCTCAGGAGTGGTAACGCATTTGCATTTTGACCTTGGTCTTTGTGTGGGTGTCTATAGGCTGCAGTCATCACTTAACATCAATGTGAACTGCAAGCTTGTTTGCCACTTCAATTACATAAAAAAAAAATATATACCGTATCATGCCATGACCGTGCTGGAACCGTGTCAAGCGCGGAAACTAACACGATACGGACCATCCCCATTAGAACGTATCAACACCGTATCGTATCGGCACCGGCGACAAATCATAACGCTCCGTGCATGGCACGCGACGTTGTCGGTTGGTAAGGGAACGGTCTAGTAGGCACGGTCTCATACTTTTCAATACAAAGAACATTTTTTGCTTGACACGCTCCTAGCACGGTCATAGCATGATACGGTGTTGTGGGCAGAAACCTTAAAAGATCAAAGACAGTCATTATTCTGCAATTACAAAGTAAACACTTTTGTGTGACGATACTGTTACTATCCAGAAAATGTCACAAAGTTAGCAATGAATTAAAATATGTACAAAATTTTCCTTTTCAACAATGTGCTCGTGCTCCGAGCATTGTTTGCCACCATGTCCACTTTTAACATTTTACTCAAAGGGATGCTTCAAAAATTTGTTGAGCGAATTAAGCACTATAGGTTGCAGCTTATCTTCAAGTTTCTATTTGGACACTTAATAGCATGATTTTCAAATGATTGTAAAGCTTTCATTATCATTACATCTACTAAACGAGCTATTCCAAAATTTGGGGTACAAATTACAATATTACATCCATTAAATTTCGGATCATCACACCAACCGAAAGACATCCAGTGAACAAAGCTAAAGACGCTCACACACATTCTCTTAAATATTATCTGCCCTAATGACACAACAGTGTTGTGCGTCATTAGGGCAGAGAATATGTAATAATACTGCGTATAGAATGGACACTTCGACGTCCCGCCCGATTTCTCCGCCTCACCTAACCTCCTCCCCGCTTATGGGCGATGTTTGGTATTCTCTACGTGCTACGCCCACAGGTGCACGTGTATATACACGTCACTGATTGATGTCCGTGTAATAGAGACCAAATTAAGCGTTTGTATGGAATTTGGAGGAGTGTCCGCGGTGTGATTAGAATATGCCATAATCATTTTTTTTTTTATGTAATGGATGTGGTAAACAAGCATGCAGTTCACATTGATGTTAAGTGATGACTGCAGCCTATAGACACCCACACAAAGACCAAGGTCAAAATGCAGATGCGTTACCACTCCTGAGGCCTAAGGTCTTATGCCTCTGTGCCGGAAATTACAGGGCCGTACATTACCACCTGACCGGAACACGATAGTGTTGAACACTACCATTTAGCGGCAAGTATATTAGGTAATGCGGTGGTGCCTGCGCCCGCGAGCTCCGTCACTGGAGCTCTACCACCAGTGAAATCATGTTTGTAATACGTGGTTATTGTTGACTGTGCTGATTTTGGTTGATGATGATGATAGTGACAGGCGGTCAGTGGTACATCTGCCCGCACGAGGGGTGCGCGGTGACCCGTTCGTGATATCTCCACGTCCCGCAGGCGTGTGTGACATGCGACACAGGAAAAGATTATATGAAACGATGGGACTAGTGTTACACTGGACAACACCCATGTGAGGACGCAAATCCTTTTTTTTAATGTAATGAAAGCGGCAAACAAGCATGCAGTTCACATTGATGTTAAATGATGACTGCAGCTTATAGACACCTACACAAAGCCAGATGTCAAAATGCAGATGCGCTGCTACTTCTGAGGCCTAAGGTGTTATGCCTCTGTGCCGGAATTTACAGGGCCGTAGATTACCACTAGACCGGAATACGATAGTGCTGAACACTACCAATTAGCGGCAAGTATATTAGGTAATGCGGTGGTGCCCACGCCCGCGAGCTCCGTCACTGGAGCTCTACCACCAGTAAAAACAAACTCTTGACAAGAATACCCTTACTGCTATTCAGTACATTTCCAATTGAAAAGATTCTTAAGTAGCATAATACGAAGTGAAACAAACCGTCTAGAATTCTCACAGACGGTCCCACTTTGCACTTGGAACCATGCCAGTCGCCCAAAATGCAGCTATAAAATTACCAATATCGATGTTACAAGACTATAAATTTCACTCACATCTGCGAGTGCAGTCATGATGTGAAGTTTCCTTGGAATTTATATCCAACACGCTATCATCATTTCAGCCGAAACACGTCCCCACTGGATCAGTCCAGTGCCAGTCCAGTGCCTCATCAAAAAATTCGTTTAGAAATCAAATATTTACTGTAGCGCACCATGGCAAACAATTAACACAATAACTATCTAATACTCATCGGTAATTACTAACGCACATTTTATTCAAATCACATCCAATCCGGTCAAACTGTTTTGAAGATAATTGGGAACATTGGACCGCACACACGAACAAAAAACCTCTCACGATAAACGCATAAAATATACTGTTAGCGATTAAGAATATTAATCTTAATAATAATAACTATATTAATCTGAAAATTAATCTTAAAATTAATAATCAAAATTCAATAATAATAAAATTCAAAATTTAATATAATTAAAAGTGTGATTAATTAATTTTGCGCAAAAGATAATAATATATGAATGGTATTACAATTTCTGAACAATATACCAAAACAATGACAAGTGACAGTTGGGTTGGCAATCGATAACGGTCGGCACGGCGGGTAGACGTAGACAGTTATATAAAAGAAATAAAAATCGAATACTGTACATTTGTTAATTTTTAGTACATTCAATAAATAGTTTGCAATAAAATAGTGTATTCTTTGGAGCCCCGTGTTGGATATCTTATAATACTCTCTCCATTCCGTCGTAGATAAAAATTACAGAGATGTCTGCTGTCACTGGTCTGTGATGGCTCCCCGGTCTCTAATTAAACATAATTCAGTAAACACGAAAAATGACTGCATTGTGTATAATACGTATTCATTTTATTTTTAAAGAAAAATGGAAAGAAAAATTTGACTTCAGGCGAGACTCGAACTTGCGGCCTACTGGGAATCTAGTCCAGCCGCTCTTCCTATTGAGCTACTGAAGTCCTGCCCGATTTGTCAAATCTTTCCTTCACATTTATTGCATTGCTTTATGGTATACGTATTCATATTCAAATTAGCAGCTATGGATGGATGACCTTTGTTCAACTCTGAGTGTCATGAGGGACTCTAAGTTTCATAATATTAATTAGTTTTACAGTAACGTATCTTGCGGCAATGTCAACGGTTTGACCTCTTTGACCCCGTCATGTGATGTAATCAAATGAAATGATGAATGGATCAAAAAGAGGGTAAGCGGTTTATAGAACATACAACAAGAAATATTGTACATCGACTTTAGGAAGAGACTTCGGCTTATTTCGGGTCTGTAGAGCGATATCTCTTTCGCACCTTACCTATGTGACGTTTCCCGACCATATTGATCAAGTTTTGACCAATACCGGACTATCAGGGCTTACGTAGGCGGTGTGCAACAGAGATAACGCTCTATGAAGTCGAAACTAGCTGATTGTCTCTTTCGTAGGCTCAATGAGCAATATTTCTTGCTAAGTACAGCGGGTTGGCCACTAACCCGTATCTCCACCAACCCACATTGGAGCAGCGTGGCGGAGTAAGCTCTAGGCCTCCCCCCCCCCCAAAAAGGGGAGAGATTCGTTTCCAGGAGTGGGACGTATAATGAGGTGCCATTATTAAGTACTATGAATTATTGGTTTCACATTTTTTAATTCAGGAAACATTTAAAATAACTATCTTCCTTTTAGATTTAAATACATTTTTAATTTTAAATGCCACACCCAAGGGTTAAGGAAAAATGTAAATGAGTTCCAACATCGCTGCTGCATTTTGGAGGAAACGTTTGGCCATTAGCCGCCGGCAGTGGCGAGATGACTGGCGCTTTGCTAAATGTCTGCAAAAACTGAATTTACCACTGAAGTCTCAAATAACGTAATGGTTTTTTTTATCTTACAAAAACGAGTAACAAGCAAGCTGTTCGCATTTATCGCAATTATATAACAGTACTTACTGCAGCCCATAATATTTACATACTAGCGGGCCGCCCCGGCTTCGCACGTTACTCATCCATAGGGTTGCGCAAGCGATTTTGTTTTATATAATATATGTGTCAAACAAGGATGCAGTTCACATTGATGTTAAGTGATGACTGCAGCCTACAGATACTTTCACAAAGACCAAGGTCAAAATGCAGATGCGTTACCACTCCTGAGGCCTAAGGTATTATGCCTCTGTGCCGGAAATTACGTACATTACCATCTGACCGAAACACGATTGTGCAGAACACTACCATTTAGCGGCAGGTATATTAGGTAATGCGGTGGTGGCTACGTCCGCGAGCTCCGTCACTGGAGCTCTACCACCAGTAATTCATTCATAATGAAGAATAATTTTCATCCAGTATTCGCAGACCGTGCATGCGAAATAAAAAAACTGTTACGGTACGGTCGTAACTAGATTAGGTAAATTGAAAAGTCGATCACTGGGAAAATTGGAACACTGCATCTGTTTTTTCATGTCCCATTTCTTCGATGAAAAGTTTACTTTGATGGGCCTGTATTGAAAATGTCTTTATTTTTCGATTATATTTCAGGAGCTGACTGAATTAAGACCGGTTTATTCCGTTATTCAGACGATACTCCAGTAATTTGGAATAACAAGAGCTTGTCAATATTATTGTATCTCAAAGTCAATTTATAGTAAGTACATATTTTTAAAATGAGTTAAAGGGTCATAGCTCAATACAGCCACCCGGCACCCGACCAGCACCGCCTCGTTTTACGGCGTCCACTCGTTGTCGACGGAAGGTCCACGGGTGAACGACGCGATGTTACTTGTGAACCACTCGCAAACCGCGCACGGTCCACTTGGGAACAACGAGTTGGCAATGGAAAGTCAACGCTAGACAAGCTAGTGGTCACCGAGTGGTCCACTTGCCGTCCGCACGTGGACCATGACGGCTTGCGGACGAGGCGATAAAGAGCGGAGTTGATGTAATGAGCGCAGACCGCTCGAGGCGGTCGGGCGCTGGTCGGGTGCCGGGTGGCTGTAGTGATCTAAGACTCTAATTATCATGTTACTTCTAAACAACCATAATGTGGCTATCGAAATGATGTCAGATACATAAAACGCTCATATGAATAAGGAAGGATAGGGTTTTGAACTTATTACTTCCTTCACTTATTATAATACTAGCTGACTCGGCAAACTTTGTATTGACTGAGAATGAAATAATGTGTCAAAGGTTTGACACTTTTGACAGATACGGACTATTTGTATGGGAAAATAAAGTTGTAGTTTTTACTATTTCCCTTCAATTTCTTCATATTTTCTTACCTCCTAAACCTACCCTGGACTTCCAAAAATCATTCAAAACCAAAATTAGCCGAATCGGTAAAGCTGTTCTTGAGTTTTAGCGAGACTAATATTTTTATATACATAGATAAATATCACAGCCATACAATATTCGAAATTTTGAAATTGAAGTTTGCAAATTTTGCTCATCTGTCAGTTGCGTTTTGATAAACCATGTTTTACAAATGAACCGCTGACGTATATTTTGATTGAGTTGTTTTGTTATTTCATGTCAGTAGCGTTTTGTTATACCACGTTTTATGTCACTTCATACGGAAACGTTGGGTCGAGAATGGGTTAAAAAGTATCTTATGTCCTTTTCCCAGTTCTTAGCTACCTCTTTACCAATTTTCAGCCATATCGGTTCAGCCGTTCTGGAGTTATAAATAGTGTAACTAACACGACTTTCTTTTATATATATAGATTTAATCACATATTTTATTTTTTAGGATCTGTCATTGGCGTACCTAATATATTGTTCGGATAAATTTGCTTAAAATAGGGCTGAGCCCCATATGTATAATGAAGGTAAGTAAAACATATTATTTTGTTTTTAAAACTTTGTCCTCACATGTCTTATTGCGAAAAATAAAATAAGACAATCATTTTTCCACAGACGCTGGAACAATAGTTTAAATACGAGTACATTCATCCCATATAATCGTTTCTATGCAATTAACTATAATATAAAAACTGATACTTTAAAATTAAAACAATTATGAATAACCGTTTGTTTGGTAACGGATTATTATGAAAATATAATTCACGTTTTCAATGGAATCTGTATTGTAACCGAAACCAATTGTTGTGATGATTAAAATTAATCCTTTTATGATTTATCTCTTTTGTGATTTAAATACATGGTTTTAATTAAATATCCTATTTTTCAGAAGAGGGTAATGAAAAGTACATGTGATGTGGTTACTTACTCGTATTACAGGTGGAAATGTTTTGAAAGCAGAAAAAAATTGGTTTGGGAGGAGATGGTGAGGTTCAATATTTTATTACTGCTGCCCTAACAGAGACCTTCGGGTGATGGTCTTGGGCAAGTTGGCTGCTGGAATGGAGAAATATTGAGAATGAGACCATGTTGTTAGCGCCACAGGGTTCAAGTTCAGTTCTAGGCAACAGCAACTTTTGAAGTTATAATTCTCTTCTGGCGGTATTGTAAAAAATATTAGAGTGAATTTTTACGATGCGCGCCCACACCGACAGATAAAAGCAACAGTCTGAAGTTAGTTACTTTTTTTGTCGTTTTGTTTTATTTCCGGTACATTGGATTGTTACTGTAAAGAAGTATGAATTCTTACGTGTAACAGACTGTATTTTATTTCTTGTTATGAGTGTTTTTATTTTGAAGCGTTGTATGTATGTATCTTCCCGCTAAGTACGGGGAAGAGAAAAATGTGGAGCGCCAGATATCCCGGTCTTGATATTCTTCTGAAGCGTTGTGATACTGATATTGTAAATTCAGAGCGTTTGAATGAATAATCTACCTGCAAATCTGGCAATTTATATGAAAAATGTCCGCACAGGTGAACGTAATGGATCCAAGTAAACTTTAGTCAACTTCTCACTGAGATCCGCAAAGATTTTGGCTTTTCCTACGTAATCTTTGGACTTTGCACTTTGTTATTACGAAATGTTTATTACGAAGTGTTATACTTTGTGGTACATTAGCTACTTCTGTTGATGTTGGGAAACGACGTACATATTTAGTTTTTTTTATGTAATGAAAGTGACAAACAAGGATGCAGTTCACATTGATGTTAAGTATTGACTGCGCCTATATAATGAGTTAAAGTTTAATTTGGCTCCCGTATATCATAAAAAAAGAAGAAAAAATAGCTTTAATCTTCTATATTTATAAAAATGCAACCCGTTTTCCTTGGTCACGGCATCACGCGTGAATGGACCGATTTCACTAATTCTTTTTTTGTGGTATTTTTTATTATTGGGAGAAGGTTCTTACGGAAAAAAATATTAAGAAAATATCTTAGAAATATTGAAAAGGCGAAACGAAGTTCGCCGGGGCAGCTAGTTTGATATATAAATAATACATGTACGTTATGGACGTAAAAACTTATCGGGGCGGAACCAAAATAGGTAAGGGCGGCCAAGTGCGCAACGGCAGAAGTGATTTTTCAGAGTCTTTATACATATTGCCGTGAGATAAAGTATATTTTATTGAAAAAAAAAGTAAAAAAAAAAATATTTTCAAAAAATATATACGAAAATAAATGCAGCCAAATTTTGATTGGCAACCTGGTGGATATTTATTCTCTAGATTATAAATATGCATAAAAGTTAGGTTTGTAGCATATCTGGATGAATGAAATGATTTTGCAGTGGGATCCTAACATATATTGTTTTAACTGAAATCTTTAACGTCTCTGTTTGAATATTTTACTAACCTGTAGATAAATAAATCTTTTTTTATGAACTTTTCATGCCCCAATGCAATTTTAGGCTACGTTATCACCTAGAAAAATCAATAAAAAATAACAGGTATTTGATGAAAAAAATCTTGACCGATTTTAAACTTTAAACCACTGCCTTATAATATGTAGGGCAGGGAGTACAATAAATTACGTAGTAGTGTAAATTAATTATCTCTTTTTATTGCTGTAAAATTGACAGGCAGGCACTGATTGCTGCAACACAGCAGACCGCAACAGGCACGTTGTACGGCCCTGTAATTTCCGGCACAGAGGCATAATACCTTAGGCCTCAGGAGTAGCATCGCATCTGCATTTTGACCTTGGTCTTCGTGTGGGTGTCTATAGCCTGCAGTCATCACTTAACATCAATATGAACATAAAAAAAATCACCTTTTCACGTAAAATAAATATATTTTGGTTTAGTTTGTTTTAGTATAATATGATGTTGAAAATCGAAATGGTCTTCAACCACAAACCTCTGCAATATATCATGTGTACGGCCACGTCGTAAACTGGGGAGATAAACATAATTTACGGATCTTTCAGTGCTAATGGTTTATTCCTTTATAGTACCCATCACAAATATAAACAAGTAGCACTAGGAAAACATGTTGATTTACTGGTGGTAGAGTTCCAGTGTAGGAGCTCGAGGGCGTAGGCTAATCTATCTGCTGACAAATGGTGGTGCTTAGCACTATCGTGTTCCGGTTAGATGGTAGTGTATGGCCCCGTAATTACTTATTACATATCACAGAGACATAACAACTAAGGTCTCAGGGGTGGCAACTGCATCTGGGTGTCTATAGGCTGCAGTGATCACTTAACATCAATGTGAACTGCATGCTGGTTTGTCACCTTTTTCATTGCATAAAAAGTAAAAACAAGCTTGCAAGATATTTTGTTTATACCACGACGAGAAATTGCACCGTTCAAGACACAAATGAGTCTTTGCAATAATATATTATTACTAGCATCATACCTTTGTTTTGTTTTTTGAAATAAAACGTATTTTATTATCAATCCCCGTCAAATGCAACTGTAGAAAATCGAGCAATACCCACTTTTCTCGAAAAAAAAAGAAAAATAAATATCTCACATGCACTTGTGCGTTTTTTCGGGATAAAAAGAAGCCTATGTAGTTTTTTGACCCCTTATTTGTCACTTTACGCATATTATAAATATGACATGCAAAACATAATAATAATTCTACTAGTGGTAGAGCTTCAGTGACGGAGCTCGCGGGCGTAGGCACCACCGCATTACCTAATTTACTTGCCGCTAAATGATAGTGTTCAGCACTATCGTGTTCCGGTCAGGTGGTAATGTACAGCCCTGTAATTCCCGGCACAGATGCATAGGTGTGGGTGTAACTTAACATCAATGTGAACTGCATGCATGTTTGCCACTTCCATTACATAAAAAAATAATCATACCTTATCTATTTATATCCTTGCTTTCTGAAAACAAACCGATTTATTGAGTATCGTCATTTGCTTACCAATCTGCAACACCCAGAGTTTATTAAGATAATCTTTATTATCGAATTGATTTAAATAAAAAACCACTCAAATATATCATCTGTACGCCCTCATCGTAAACTAGGGAAGATAAACCCATAATTTACGGGGCTTTCAGTGCTCATGGCTCATTCCTTTATAGCACCCTTCATAAACTTAAACAGGTGGCATTGGAGGAAAACGTTGGTTCTCGCGAGATCTTTTGTTTGTGGCTGCGAGGAGAAATTGCATCGTTCAAGACACAAATCAGTCCTGGCGATAATATTGGCGATAATACCTTATTATTATTGCTAGCATATTACCTTTGTTCTGTTTTCCGGAATAAAACCAACCCCTTAAAACGCTACTGTACAAAAAGTCGTGCCGTACCCACTTTTCTCGGATGAAAAGAAAAATATGTCTCACGTGCACTGGGCAGCATTCCGGGATAAAAACAAGCCCATATAGTTTTTTAAGGTCCATAGCACACGGCGTTTAAATACGCCGTGTGCTATGGACCTTAAAAAACTACGCGTAGGCGACATGCAAATGATGCGCGTATACGCACTTCATACGAGATTTGAACGCAACCTTATAACTTAAGCACATGAGGCGACCGTGAAACGCGCTTCTACTGCGCGTATACGCGCTGTAGTCGCGCACCCGCCTCCCCTCTCTGCCCCTACTCCAAACGCAACAATCAGCGTCTACGGCGCCGAAGACGCGCGTTCCTAGTACGCGCAAAACTACCACAATCGTAAACTAGGGAAGATAAACCCATAATTTATGGGGCTTTCAGTGCTCATGGGCATAGAGCAACACGGGCCACCGGCCGCTGTGGGAGGGGAGTAACGTTTATTACCGATTCAAAACAGTCTGTAATTTTTTGCGGGGGGAAATACGTGTGACACACCCACACTACAAAAATCGTCTATTACTGCGAAACCCACCTTGACTTTAACAAATTACATAAACAATTTCACGCGCACGTTTAAATATCTAGACGACAGGCACTGGCACAATTGTGCTTGGACTTTGAAAGAGGGGAAAGCCTGCATATGGCTACTCCCCTCCGGCCCGCCGCGGTTGGTGGCGCGTGATGCTTTATGCTCATGACTCATTCCTTTGTAGCACCCATCATAAACTTAAACAGGTGGCATCGGTGGGAAACGTTGGTTCTCGCGAGATCTTTTGTTTGTAGCTGCGAGGAGAAATTGCATCGTTCAAGACACAAATAAATCTTGGCCATAATATATTATTGCTAGCAGGTTACCTTTGTTTTCCGGCATAAAAGGTTACGTCTGTCTGGTCCTCTTCAAACTGTGCTTATCTTGCTTTGTTAAAAAATATTTATTCTATCATAACAATTTCATTTTACGAGCACCGCACAATTTGCAAAATTCGTCTTCATTTATGATCCTTAAACTACCACAATGGCAAAAATGGCATACCTTGAACTATTAATAACGAAAAATGTATGTATCTTCACGCCAGATCTCTAACGAGGTAGGCCAAGAGTATGGAGTGCATGACATAGCTCCCGTGCCTCATCTACATTCATCATTCTCTTTATACATGCTCGCTCATTCCTTTTGACTTTTGACCCCACCATCAGACAGTACTCGTCGAAAAATCTTTTCCATGTACGAGGTGGATCCAAAAGTTCGAAGCCCGACCAAGAAAATGAAAGAAAAGTGGGTCTAATATTATTTTTATTTTTCGACATAGTTTCCATCTAGCTCAACACACTTCTTCCACCTGAACTGCAACTTGTATCCCCTCGAAAAAAAAAGATTCCGGAAGGTCGGCGAAATACTCGTTTACTGCGACTATCACCTCATCTTTGGTTGAAAATTTCGAGCCACCCAAATGTTTTTTTAAATTTGGAAATAAATGATAATCTGAAGGGGCTAAATCCGGCGAATAAGGTGGGTGAGGCAGCAATTCGTAGCCACAGTCATGGATTACAGACATTGTTCCAACCGAAGTGTGAACACGTGCATTGTCTTGATGGAACAAAACTTTCTTACGCAACATTCCCGGCCTTTTTTCTTTTATTTCTTCTCGTAGTCTTCGTAAAAGGTTACAATAATAACTAGAATTAATAGTTTGACCTTTCGGTAAATAATCTACAAAAATAATGCCCTTCGCATCCCAAAAAACAGAAGCCATGACTTTGTTAGTCGACAAAACGACTTTAGCCTTTTTCGGTGTAGGTGAGTCAGATCTTTTCCACTGTTTGGATTGTTGCTTTGATTCAGGAATATGGTAGTGAACCCAGCTTTCATCCATGGTAACAAATCTAGACAAAAAGTCCTCGGGATCAGTCTCAAAAAGTTCCAAACAGTCTCGCGAAATTGTGAATCGAACTCGTTTTTGTTCAGCTGAAAGCAACCTCGGGACCCAGCGAGCAGAAACCTTATGGAATCCCAATTCTTTCGTTATTATGTGTTGCACCCGGCCATAACTAATGTCTGTTGTCTCAGCTATCTTACCGATGGTCAAACGTCGATCACCCAGTACGAGATCACAAATTTTATCGGTGTTTTCTTTCGTGGTAGAGGTTGTAGGCCGTCCACTCCTAGGATCATCTTCAATGCTCTCACGACCGCGTTTAAACTCAGCTACCCACTTCTTGACACTGGAATACGATGGAGCAGACTCCCCCAAAGTGCCCACCATATCTTGATGGATGTCTTTTGATGACAGGCCTTTTTTATTGAGGTACTTAATGACTGCACGATGTTAAATTTTCTCCATTATTGAAAATCGAGTCAGAATGCTTCAAACAAATAATCACAGAAAATTTATATTGTGCAGTATCGGAATGAAACTGCGCACAATAAATCAATAGAAGACATACTAACAAATGACGGTAAATTTAAAAAGATGTCATGTCTCCTTGTAGTTTGGGCCACGAACTTTTGGATCCACCGTCGTATGTGGTGGGTGGCTAGTACCTAGGTAATTAATAACGATTTTTCTCCCACTTGACAGGGATGAAAGTACGAACTTTCGGCATAGGTAGAAGAACAAATCACTCTCTGTCCCAAGGTAATAAATAACGATTTTTCTCTCGCCTGACAGGGACGAAAGTACGAATTTTCGGCATAGGTAGAAGAACAAATTACTCTCTGTCTCGAAAGAAATAAAAAAAAATCAGTGGAAACATTTGACTTCGGGCAGGGATCGAACTTGCGACCTCAGTATACATAAAAGTATGATATCCCTTGCTCTTTTATTACGTATACAAACAGGTGGCATTAGTAGAATTCCTTGATTCACTTGAGATCTTTTGTTTGTCTTCGCGACAAGAAATTGCCTCGTTCCAGATGCGAACGAATCTTGGCGTATAATATGTTGCTGCATGCATCTTACCTTTGTTAGTTTATGAATGGAGTACAGTGTATATTCCTGGAAACAGGGGAATTTGATCCTGTTGTGAAATACACTTTAAGTAGCCAAGTTTGAATAGGTTAGTAGAAAATGTGTTACGAACTGCGACTGTAGGTATTTGATGATTGATTATGAGAAATGTCAAGTGAATGTAAGCGTACAAATAATTTGATAGTATGTTTTCTAGACTGTACTAAAAAAATCAGCTTGTTTGTGTTTTGGCTTTTATAATTCAACTAGCGACCCGTCCGGGCTTCGCGCGAGCGCATTGTTACCTACATTACCACTACTTATAATAATTCATTTGTAGAATATGGTAGATATAACTGTTATTTTACTAAAGAGAACACAAACATTCTTAGCTTCCAAAAATTGGCCAGTAACTTCCAATACAGAGGTGACAATATTTTTTTTAAGCCACTATATTTTCTTACCTTTAATTTTAATTTTATGCCAGCTTTCCGCTTTTATCTTGACAAGCAGATACGCTACTGGTACTGTTTTGTATTCGTCTGCTTATATTATAATCAAGTGATATATACCTTCCCATTTATAATAATAACAGTACAAGCTTAAATCTTCTCCAGTTTTGTTCCGTATCTCAACTATTCAGGCGGACGACCACTTAGTGATATTTATCTCGAGAGTTTCCGTGATTCCGGTTAAGCTTGCTGCTTAGTATGTTGTTGTGTTTGATTTTAACAAAAGCGTCAATTAAAGTAAAAAGAAATGTTTCTAAACAAATCGAATCTAATGAAAGAAATGTACATCGTAGGATAAACAGATAGAAACACTTTTCTTTTTCTTTATCAAGTTTCCCTCTTTATCTTATTCATTAATTAATCATGTGCATTCAGATTAATAAATTATTGTAGAAGATTAAAGGATAGCTAAATTCTAACATTTCGAAGTAAATTAAAGATACCAACACAAAGACAAGTTCAAAATGCAGATGCGTTAACACTCCTGTTACCTGAGGCCTAAGGTGTTATGCCTCTGTGCTGGAAATTATAGGGTCGTTGTATGGTGTAAAATAACACCCTGAGCAAGAAGTGTACCTACTACTTTGACGACCCGGTTGGTCCAGTGGTGTGAGATGACCGTTTGATTCGAAGGGTCGCGGGTTTGATCCCCAAACCGGGACAAATGTTTGTATGGCCTACAGATATTTGTTTCGGGTCTGGGTGTTCGTGTATGTGTTGTTTGTATATAACGGCACCCACGACACAGGTTTATACCTACCGTGGGGCTGTGAGTGTAAGCGTATTTTATTTATTTATTATTATTTATTACTATTCAGTTAAGACAGCCATTACACAACATCTAACCAAGACCTCAGATAACACAAAAAATCTAAGCAAATGCTTTCATTAATACCCTTGATTCTAATTAACACTTGCCAGCGACATCGTGTTTCAAATTAATCAGTGTAATTACAGCGTATTAAATTATATAAAGGCTCTTTGTTGCCCGACTCTCGGGAAATCTGAAGAGTTCAAGTAAACGTTAATCATTATTTGAGTTTCAAATACTTTTAAATGAAAAGCTAAAGTTCATATTTCTGAGTTATTTGAGGCTAAATTTGCTGGTTGTTACGTTCACTTTGATTTCTTTATATCATTATTATTAATAATAAAATTATGTTCTATGATAAAACTCTTCTGTGATACAGATTTAGATAGATCCGGAAAAGTTTTTTTAGACAGGAAATAGTCATTCAAATTAATCAATGTAATTACAGCGTATTAAATTGTATTAAGAGGTTTTCTTCAAATCCTTTGTTGCCCGACACTCGAGCAACCTGAAGAGTCGAAGAAAACGCTGATCATTATTTGAGTTTCAAATACTTGTAATTGAAAAGGTAAAGTTCATACTTGTGAGATATTTGGAGCTAAATTTTTTCGCTGTTATGGTCACTTTGATTTTATTATAATAATAACTCATAATTATGTTCCATGAATACACTTTTCTGCAATTAGTGATTTATTTTTCAATTGTTCCGTATGACAACTAGAGAAGCCCTCAACACAAAAAAGGCAAGAAAATCTTAACACTCTCAAGTGACATCGTATTTCAAATTAATCAGTATAATTACAGCGTATCAAATTTTATACCTAAAAGTTCTTTGTTGCCCGACTCTTGGGAAATCTGATGAGTTCAACAAAATGCTAATCATTATTTGAGTTTCAAATACTTATAATTGAAAAGGTCAAATTCATATTTCTGAACTACTTGAGGATAGATTTTACTCACTGTTATGTTCACTTCAATTTCTTAATATAATTATTGATTTATATGCTCTGTGATTTAGCTCTTCTGTGGTTCAGATCTAAATAATATTGCATCATTTATTTTGTAACATGAAAGTGGCAAAACATCAATTAATAGTAAGAATTGATGCTCCACAAATACTCCGCACGACATGATTCGGCATGTCGCGGTATTCCACAGGATCTTATGGCATTAAGGTAGACGAACGTGTTATGACACGTTCTTTCATTCGGGAGCTCGCTCTAGCCGCTGAGATTGTCGCCCCCATGAGCTAGATTCAACCTTTTGTCTACACATTTAACACTCTGTTTCCAGTAATCTGTGCATCTCACATGATTCCATGGCGTACCGTGGCATCTTGTGGAATGTCACAATGTGATACTAAATCGACATGCCACAGAAAAATGACGTTTCTTTCTCTTCGTAATAAAATAATATTAAGTTATTGCTTAATTCTTTAAATGACCTCGAAATTCAAACAAAAAAAAATTTACCACGCCGTGCCGTGCCACGCCATGCCGCGCCGTGCCGTCACTCAGTATCGGCCCTTAATAATAAGTATAACAGTAAAGTCTTTGGTGCTCACCTATAGAAAGCTTCACTGTAGCTATATCAAGAGTAAAATGCATTGATTTGTTGTATCTAAAACAGAATACTGTAGTAAATAACACTGTAAGGCATAAATATCTATTTGTTCAATGTCTAGACGTACATATGAAACGACATCTACAAACTATCATTGTGCAGTAGGAACATAGATCGCCGTAGTACCAGCGTAGCTTCACGTAGCGTCGTAATATATGCTTAGTTCGTAGCGCGTAGCACGCTGTAGAGCTTGCCGTAGAGCCATGCAAAGTTTACGTACAATACTAAGTTTTAGTTACTTTGCAAAGTGCATAGGTTATATTCGTACCACTGAACTGACATTGTTTGATATATGGCCAAAAATCAGTGAAGTATAAAGGTCAGTTTTATTTTATGTAATGGAAGTGGCAAACTAGCATGCAGTTTACATTGATGTTAAGTGATGACTGCAGCCTGTAGACACCCACACAAAGACCAATGTCAAAATGCAGATGCGTTACCACTCCTGAGGCCTAAGGTGTTATGCCTCTGTGCCGGAAATTCCAGGGCCGTACATTACCTTGACCGGAACACAATAGTGCTGAACACTACCATTTAGCGGCAAGTATATTAGGTAATGCGGTGGTGCTTACGCCCGCGAGCTCCGTTACTGGAGCTCTACCACCAGTTGATTTTACATTAGGTGTTTTAAGGACGAAGTATAAAATTTATGGGGTCAAGCACTCATCGTATATGAACCATTTTTACTGATGGTAGAGCTGCGGTGTCAGAGTTCGGGGGCGTCCGCACCACTATATGACCTTTATCTGCTTGCCGCTAAATGGTAGTGTTCAGTGTTATCGTGTTCCAGTCAGATGGTATGGTAAGGTATTACCGGCACAGATGTGTAATAACTGTGGAGTAATAACGCATGGACATTTAAATCTCAAGTTTTTAGGTTAATATTTATATCGGCTATAGTATTCACTCCCCTTTCTTGGCCTTAGACCCAGCTGGGAACTGAAACTTGATCTCAAAAGTGCTAAGAGTCTATCGACGGCACTCGATCATAAACCCACCGCTTAGTATATGCTGCTCTACAGTAAAACTTACATACATATTTTATATACTAGCTATGCCCGCAACTTCGTTCGCGTGGAATAGTGGCTTAGGGCAGCATTTTTGGATATAACTTTTGGTTAATTTTGGATCATACAAAAACAACACGCTGGGCGTCGAGATGCTGGACGTCGGGACGCTGGGCGTCGGGACGCTGGGCGTCGGGACGCTGGGCGTCGGCACGCTGGGCGTCGGCACGCTGGGCGTCGGGACGCTGGGCGTCGGGACGTTGAGCGTCGGGACTTTGGGCATCGAGACGCTCGATGTCGGGACGCTGGGCGTCGAACCGCTGGGCGTCGGGACGCTGGGCATCGGGACGCTGGGCGTCTGGACGCTGGGTGTCGGGACGCTGGGCGTCGGGACGCTCGATGTCGGGACGCTGGGCATCGAGACACTGGGCTTCGGGACCCTGGGCGTCAAGACGCTCGACGTTGGGACGCTGGGCATCGGGACGCTGGGCATCGTGACGCTGGGCATCGGGACGCTGGGCGTCGAGACGTTCGTCGTCGGGACGCTGGGCGTCGGAACGCTGGGCGTCGAGACGCTGGGTTTCGGGACCCTGGGCGTCGGGACGTTCGACGTCGAAGCGCTAGGCGTCAGGACGCTGAGCGTCGAGACGCTGGGCATCGGGACGCTGGGCATCGGGACGCTGGGCATCGGGACGCTGAGCATCGAGACGCTCGACGTCGGGACGCTGGGCGTCGGAACTCTGGGCGTCGAGACGCTGGGCTTCGGGACCCTGGGCGTCGGGACGTTCGACGTCGAAGCGAGACACTCGACGTTGGGACGCTGGGCATCGGGACGCTAGGCATCGGGACGCTGGGCGTCGAGACGCTCGACGTCGGGACGCTGGGCGTCGGAACGCTGGGCGTCGAGACTCTGGACTTCGGGACCCTGGGCGTCGGGACGTTCGACGTCGAAGCGCTGGGCGTCAGGACGCTGGGCGTCGACACGCTCGACGTTGTGACGCTGGGCATCGGGACGCTGGGCATCGGGACGCTGAGCGTCGAGACGCTCGACGTCGGGATGCTGGGCGTCGGAACGCTGGGCGTCGAGATGCTGGGCTTCGGGACGTTCGACGTCGAAGCGCTGGGCGTCGGAGCGTTGGGCGTCGGGACGTTTGACGTCGGAACGCCCAGCGTGGAATAGTGGCTTTGTGACATT
Source organism: Macrosoma leucophasiata (assembly GCA_036365455.1). Lineage (NCBI taxonomy): Eukaryota > Metazoa > Arthropoda > Insecta > Lepidoptera > Hedylidae > Macrosoma > Macrosoma leucophasiata. The sequence goes on from JAWQUS010000013.1 coordinate 7,807,485, forward strand.
GGGCAGCGCTTTTGGATATACATTTTCGTTAACTTTGGATCATAAACACTTTTGGATGGCTAAAAAAATCTGCTTTGCAGTAATGCTTCTCTGTTCACGAAAAATGTCTTATTATGTGTTTAAACGCGCATCCAATCTATGTTGAACCGTATTTTCGAAAAGGCCATTTTAAACTTCTTTGCATAATATTTTTTATTGAAAATTATTATGAAGTTTTGTAATATAATAATTAGTATAAAGTTTCAGTCAGTTAGTGCTTTTAATAGAGAATGAAAGATAAAAGATAGATCTATGCATAATATAGGCACTCCGTAAGAGCCGGCAAAAGAGAAAAATTGAATATTAACGTTGTGCAGCTTTATCCACTAATGCCACCTACACCACCACCATCACCATCATCATAATTACATCCGATAGACGTCCATCGCTCTCCGCTGGACGAGACCTTTCCCGAAGATGCTCCTAAAAGTGTTGTGCGTCACAAGGAAAGAATTTGCCATAATTGCCACGCTTGGCATGCCGAATTGTGATCATTGCGGCGATTGTTTTATGCCGGGACGCTGCTATGCGGTATGCTTAACGTTACTAACAGAGAAAAAACCGATCAAGTGCGAGTCGAACCCATGCAAAAAAATACTTTTACTGTATGCCGCCCCCTTGGACCCTTAATATTTTCATTTCCTTATTTTTAGTAATTAACTGCCTCGGTAGCCTAGTGGTAGCAGGCCACTACTACTACGCTGAGGTCCTGGGTTCGATTCCCGGGTAGGGGGTTATCAGAGATAATGGTGAAAAAGCCTTTATCTCTGGTTCTATTGGGATTTTTCAATTTTCTAGAAATTTCCCAGTACCTCAAAGTTTGGTAATGTGCCCGGAGATGTCAACAGGCTCGCCACCTGTTACATGGGCCAAAACGTAACCGGCGAATCGTGGGTGTTTTCATGTATGCTTGAATGCATGCATTTACCTCTGCCTACCCCTTCGGGGATTACAGGCGTGAAGTTACGTTAGTAATTAATTTTGTCTTTATAGCGGTAACAAAAATATATAATTTGTGAAAATGTTAGCTTTCTAGCTATCACTATTTATTAGATAGGTACAGCCTGGTGACAGACAGACGGATGGACGGACAGACAGACAGACAGACAGTGGAGAATAAGTAATCCGTAGGGTCCGTTTTTACCTTTTAGGTACGAAACCCCCTAAAACATAGATACAGATTAGTTGAAATATTCGATATGATTCTTTAAATTGTCATAACTTTTTTATTTCTGAACCGATTGACACGAAACAAACACTAAATGTTTAGTAAAACTTAACATATATTTGTGAAACTGCAAATCGGATAAGCCATTTCTGAAATTAGCGTGCACAAACACACAGACAAACAGACATTTTTCCGGGATAAAAAGTACCCAGATTAAAGTTAAAGATTAAAGTATAATTATATCAAGTTTCATCGTAATCGGACCGGTAGATTTTGTGTGATTCTTGAACAAACAAACAGACCGACAAAAATTTTTCTAATCACATATTTGTGTTCAGTATCGATCTAGTAACATCCCCATGTATTTTTTTTAAATACTTTAATGTACAGAATTCACACTTCTACAGTTTTATTATAAATATAGATAAGTTTATATATTTTATGTGTTCATATTTATATTTAAGTATGTTTTTGTACGTATATATATATAATCATATATAAACGTGGGTGGTCTGAAAAGTTTCCGATCTAACAAAGTTACAATTTTTTTTTCAGATTTTTTTTTTATTTTCAACATAAACTCTACACACTTTTTTCCGGCGATGCTCCTACCTTTGTAACCCGTCAAAATACTACTCGTCGTTTTTCTTTACAAAATAATTGTTCACGAAGGTGATTGCTTCTTCATTTGACGAAAATCTTTGTCTTCCAAGCACAACTTTTAGATGAGGGAACAAAAAGAAGTCGCTTTGTACTAGATCTGGTGAGTATGGCGAATGATCAAGGAGTTCAAAACTATATTTCGTGGATTTTGGCCATGGCAACCGTTGAGGTGTGAGACGTTCGTTGTCTTGATGAAACAGGATTTTCTTTTTCTGCAAATGTGGCTATTTTTTCGCAAGTTCTGCCTTCAGCTTGTCAAGTTCTGATGCGTAGTATGTTCCCGTAATAGTTTTTCCTTCGTGAAGATAATTGACTTAAATAATTCCATGACTATCGCAAAAAACAAACGCCATCACTTTCCCAGCCAAAAAACTGTTTTTACCTTTTTTGGAACCAGTTCCCCCTCTTTCAGTCCACTGTTTGGACTGTATTTTTGTTTCGGGCGTATAATGGTGTATCCAAGTTTCATCTACTGTAATGAATCGGCGCCAAAACTCGGATTTATTGCACCTAAACTGCGCCAACAGAGCGTTGGAAATGTTCATTCGAACACATTTGTTGGACCAAAATGCGTTTGCAAACGGGGCACCCAACGCGCGGTCTTCTTTCTCATGCCTAAACATTCATTTAGAATGTGACAAACACGTTGTTTCGATGTGTTCATTACCTCTGCTATCTCTTTCGCTATGATTCGGCGATTGTTTAGCAACATTTGGTGAACTTTGGCGATGTTTTCGTCGCCAGTTGCAATTTTTCGACGTTCCGTACGTTCATTGTCTCCCAAGCTCTTATGGCCACGTTTAAATTGAGGTGCCCAAAATTACACGGTGGTAAATGATGGTGTATAATCTCCATACACAGAATCCAACGCATTTTTCATTTGCGTAGGCGTATTGCCTTTCAAAAACAAATATTAGATGACAGCTCGTTACTCGAATTAGTCAATTTCCAAAAAATCACTTGCATCAACTGACTCAAACAACTGTAACATAACAATTGCGCGTCCAAAATTACTGAAACTGTAAAAGTAAAAGTAAAAGTAAAAAAACGTTTAATTTTCCTTCACAAATTTTAGGCTTATAGGTACTTATTGCTAATACAGTACTTGTGCACTTCGATCCTATTTTTGTGAGGGACTGGTGCCTGAAATAGGTTTCTAAATGAAATCTGTGCTACAGGTCGCCAGGCCCCTCCCGCAGACAGTTCTCAATTTACAGCAAGACAGTAAAAGAAAAAAAAAAAGAAGAAAAAAAAAACACTGCCTAAATTATAGCCGCTACAAAAAATATACATATATAAAAAAAAAGAAAACGTGTGGACTTTTATGACAACATCTAATTAAGATTAAATTTTATTTTATTTTTAAGATTAAATTTAAGCGCAATGGAAAAGGCGAGTTACAGTTTGATTTCAATAATTATTTGGGTGTGTTTTGTTGTTCGCTAGAGAGCGTTTGTGGGTGAGTGAATGTGGAGTGTGCGTGTGTATGTGTGTCTGAGAGTCGGAGTGTGTGTGTGTATGTGTGTGTGTGTGTGTGTGTGTGTGTGTGTGTGTGTGTGTGTGTGTGTGTGTGTGATTGTGTGCATGTGTGTGACGGCTGCGCGGTGGAGCGGAATTTACGTGTCTAGAAAGGAGTATTGGTGAGTAATAGGTAAGTTTTGCGTTATTTTATCATTACGTTTATTTATTATAGATATGTATAATAAGTATTTAATTTATATGCATTTTAGATTATAATACCTATTATATATAATATTCCAAAGTTGTATACAATCTTATTTTAAAATAAGTATGATTTTTTCTGTAGTATCATAATCCAGAGTTTTTAAATATTTTGTAACTAATCGTTTGCAATACGTTTTACGTTGGGGATATATGTTGAGAATAATATTCAGTTTATTATATAGAAAGTGGTGAGTAACTGTCGATAGGTGAACAAAGAAATTCCCAAATTATTATTTATAAGTGCTGCCGTTTTCATGTTCAGGTCGGAAACTTTTCAGACCACCCTAGTAATATATCTCTTTTTTATTTTTGCTAATCTTGTATGTAAGTAGGTACCTGCCATTTTATTTATAACATGTTTAATTAAATACTTGTATGAATTTATATGAAATTTTTATGTCTGTATTTTTTTATTTTTTTTATTTCAATTTGTTTTTCTTTTCGGTTTCTCACTACACCTCAGTTAAATTCAATCACCATTACCCAAAGATTTACTAATAGAGAATACTTTTTTGCATTAAGTCCGCCTTATGTACTGAGAGTCTATCGGCCGCATTCAACTAATAAGTTTTCTCTTAAACACTGCTGGAAAGCGAAACTTAGTCTCCAAAGTCAGATTTTATGTAATAATACTATGTATGGAATGGACACATCGATGTCCCGCCTAATTTCTCCGCCTCACCTATCAAACCCCCCCCCCCCTTGAGAGGCAGTTGAATAAACTTCAAAAGTGAGGCTGCGAGCGGGCGCGGGCTGGTATAACACTACGTGCTACATTTCTATGTGCACGTGTACTGATTGATGTCTGTGTAATAGGTAACCAGAATAAGCGTTTGTATGGAATGAGCCGAGTGTCCGGGATGTGTCGTTAAACCTTGTCGGAGGTTTGAAAATATCCGATAGCGGGTTGGCCACTAACCCGTATCTCCACCAATCGCATTGGAGCTCCAGGCCTCCCGTCAAAAAAGGGGAGAGACTCGTGCCCAGCAGTGGGATGTATAATGGGTTGCCATTATTATTATTATTATTATAAATCTATGAAAACTAACTTTAATAACCTTCTTACGCCACAACCACGACCACTTCTTCTCAAAGTCCCATGCTCCCACAACTTAATGTTAGGGTGGGTTTATTGGTTAAGTTTTACACAATACCAATCTTCTTTAGAATATAATCCTTCTAAGTACAGTAAACACAAAGTAACCAAGTTTTAACGAGTCCGTATTTATGTTGTGCTTAAACATAATAAACTGGAAAGTTAAAATGTTGTATTTGAGGGTTTAAAACATTTATGCCTATAGCATATCCTATAGCAGATGGTAATTAATCCTGATGGTAATTCATTTATTGTATTTCTTGTATTTACTAGTACTCTTCGTTAAAAGTTTTTATGTGTAAATTATTATACATACATACATATTTAAACATCACTTGAATAGACGGCGCTGCTGCCACCATAAGGCAATGCAATAAATGTGAAGGAAAGATTTGACAAATCGGGCAGGACTTCGGTAGCTCAGTTGGAAGAGCGGCTGGACTAGATTCCCAGTGGCCGCGAGTTCGAGTCTCGCCTGAAGTCAATTTTTTCTTTGCATTTTTCTTTAAAATAAATACATTTCACAAGCATGTGTTAATGCGAAATAGTATAAAACAATTATTAAGGGTAAAAGCGACTTCTTTACGATATTCAATAAACTGCAAAGTCTATTATATCGGTTGCCTAACTAGCATAGTTTGGCAATAGATGGCGCTGCTGCCACCATAAGGCAATCCAATAAATGTGAAGGAAAGATTTGACAAATCGGGCAGGACTTCGGTAGCTCAATTGGAAGAGCGGCTGGACTAGATTCCCAGTGGCCGCGAGTTCGAGTCTCGCCTGAAGTCAAATTATTCTTTCCATTTTTCTTTAAAATAAATATATTTCACAAGCATGTGTTAATGCGAAAAAATATAAAACAATCACTTAAATGTTACTGGTGGTAGAGTTCCAGTGACGGAGCTCGCGGGTGCAGGCACCACGGCATTACCTGATATACTTACCGCTAAATGGTAGTGTTCAGCATTATCGTGTTCCGGTCAGGTGGTAATGTACGGGCCTGTAATTTCCGGCACAGAGGTATAACAACTAAGGCCTCAGGAGTGGCAACGCATCTGCATTTTGACCTTGGTTTTTGTGCGTGTGTCTATAGGCTGCAGTCATCACCTAACATCGATGTGAACTGCATGCTTGTTTGCCACCTTGGTAACATAAAAAAGGGTGGTATTTTAAGGATCGAACTCAAGAGTATTATAGTATTAAACTTCTGAGGCTGATAAACAAAGCAGAAAGTAATGCTATTTTAATGTAATGGAAGTGGCCAACAAGTATTTACATAAAAATCAGAGGTCAAAATGTAGATACGTTACCCCCCTGAGACCTAAATTGTTATGTCTGTGTGATAAAATGTAACCCGTAATAACTATATTACGGGTCCATTCGAATGGTCTAACCTCCATTGTTCGGTTGAATTGTGGAGGAACTGTGGAGGAACGGGTGGAAGTGTTCCTCCGACGAAAAGGGAGGATCCTCCGACCAGGTGAGGTGATAGAGCCTGGCGGGCCGCGGCCCCACGATTGACGTTGGGAAGTTGTATATATGCCAGCTCTTGAGAAATCTTCGCATGTGCGATGTAATTCGAATGCACGCCATCTACCGTACTAGACAAGTACTGTGAGGTTTTCATATGTGTTCCACTAGTTGGCGCCTTAATGTAGTGGACGCTACAGACTTACTATACAAGTGGAAGCAATCTGCTCCACTTGGGTGGTGGTGATTCGCCACGTTTAGATACCTGACTTATCACTAGTATGAACTGTGTAATATGATAATAGGTATGCATGTTTTCCCCTAAAATAATGTAAAAACAATCTTATGCAGCTTCTACAACCGCATTTCGAATTTAATGAAGCTTAAAATTGTTATATTGTTACTATCTACTGTCGCCTGTTTAGTATCCATAAAATATGCCAACATTTAATATGTGGAAGCCATATAAGTCATCATATCAAATCTATTTCATTTATTTTATTGTCATTGCACCTACATCGTTGATTTCGACACAACTCAATGGTTGAATGGTAGAAAACGCCTAGTGGCGTTAAGTCCGCCATATGTATATTTTATGTGCATAAAGGTATAAATATTTAAGTGGAATGTTAAAATTGTTACAACATAAAAAAGAAGAAAACATCTTTTATAATACAGGCATAGTTCGGTGCACAAGTTACATTTTTCATTTCCTCTGGGCAATATTTGGTCATGAAACATTGGGTTTGCTGAACAAACAACTTGAAAATTTTAGAATACCTTCTTCGACAAGAAAAGAGAGGCAGCAGACGGCGCACGTTTTTATCAAAACTATGTCACAAGCAACACATTAAAACTATCGAATTCAATTGATATAAAAATGTATTTATATTTAGAATTATTAAAAGTAAAGAAAAGGTTACAAAAACTTCGGTTGCCATCAAATCTGTGAATTCTAGAGTTCTGCGACCTTACCCACGGTAAAGTCGAGCAATTCGAATCCTGCCCGCAATAAAATTAAATCTAGTTTTTATTTTTAAGCTATTGCATAGCTTTTATCGAGGGCCTTCAAGCCACACCTCCGTGCCCGTCGGAGTTCGGAATTTCTGGATACCGAATCCAGAAATTCCGTAACGAAAAAACCTCACGCTCCCCACTCCGACGGGCACGGAGGTGTGGCTTGAAGGCCGTGCATTGTCTAACGTCGTTTCTTTTCGGCAGTCTTCGACACGGTGTTTGTGTGCGTGCAACTAGACGTATTGTACGACTCTACGAAGCTCGCACGAATCGAGACGAGCTGCTCCGAAATCGGACGAATACATAAGCAGCTGTTTATATATATTAGAAAATAATAAAAATATTTCAAACAATATTAACTTTTTTAATTAATAAAAGAAAAAAAAATGTTTTCTTATCGGTCACCACGCTCAAAAAGTGTAACTTGAATTGATATCAAAGAAAAAAAGAAATACTGCTTAAATAAAATAAATAAATAATTATTATTGCATAAGTTGATACAAAATGCTATGCAATAGCTTTACCGCGGCAGTCCCCGAGTGCCACACGTCGATTTTTATACATTGATTGATATTTTGTTTTAAATTTAATGTAGGTTAACAAAATATTGTACTGTTTAAAGTCGTGCATAATATGCTTTTTAAAGCAACAAAATATAATCGCCGCGTTTGAACCGCATCAATACTGAAGACACCCCAATCCGCATACAACAGCGAGCACGCGCCTCGTGCATTCCAGAGATTGAACAAAGTATTCGAAACTACTAACAGTGCATTTATAGTACCTTACATCTGCTTATTCTTCGGCGAATTTTGATACTCGTCCAAATACTAGATGGTAGAACGATAACTGCTTTGTGGATTGCGAGAAAATGATCCCAATATTACAAATTTAACGTAGCTTACGTCATTATCTGAATTGTTTTATTAGAATTTGTAGAGCGAGTGTGTTCATAATATGTTTTGTTATGTTATGAATTGGCAAGTCAGTATTCTGTTCATATTGGTGACTTGTGGATGTTTTCCATATCTCATTGAAACTAAGCCTGGGTTACACCAAGATATTTGTTAAAATTAAGGTTATTCCCTACTGGATCGAATCAGAAATGAGGAGATCCGTAGGCGAACGAAAGTCGCTGACATAGCCAAGCAGATTTCCAAGCTGAAGTGGCAATGGGCAGGGCACATAGCTCGGAGAACCGATAGCCGCTGGGGCAGAAAGGTTCTCGAGTGGAGACCACGTATCGGCAAACGCAGCGTAGGACGTCCACCTGCAAGATGGACCGACGACCTAGTCAAGGCTGCAGGTACCCGCTAGATGCACGTTGCTACCGATCGGTCGGCATGGAGGTCATTGGGGGAGGCCTATGTTCAGCTGTGGACGTCCTATGGCTGATATGATGATGATGATGAAGGTTATTGTAAAATTTCACATCCTTCTCTAACCTTAACATATTTATTTAAGTTAGAGAAGGATGTGAAATGTTACAATAATTTTAACTTAAACAAATATCTTGGTGCAACTGGTATATTTTGGTGGTCTTACTGTGAGATTCACAGACTGCACTACGGCTTTACTTTGAGCTACCTATGCTTAGAACTGTCAGTAAAGAATGAGTTTCGACAGTTCTAAGCGTACTTTGCTGAAAGTAAGGTACGCTTAGAACTTAATTTATGATTGATTGTATTTTTATTAATTGTCTTTCGTAATTATTATTCTTGAAAATTAATGTCGATGGCCTCACCCCAAAAAGGGGAGACACTCATGCCCAGCAGTACGACGATTATTCTTTGAATTATTATTATTGTTGAATAACATTTCATTCATTTAACATAATTATATTATAACGTAACTTCACGCCTGTAATCCTCGAAGGGGTAGGCAGCGGTAAATGCATGCATTCAAGTATACATGCAAACACCCACGATTCGCCGGTTACGTTTTGGCCCATGTAATAGGTGGCGAGCCTGTCGACATCTCCGGGCACATTACGAAACTTCGAGAAACTGGTAAATTTCCAGCAAATGGAAAAATCCCAATAGCACCAGAGATAAAGGACTTTACACCATTATCTCTGAAAACCCCCTACCCGAGCAACGAACCCAGGATCTCAGCGTAGTAGTCGTGGCCTGCTACCACTAGGCTACCGAGGCAGTTAACATATTATAAATGATTTTTAAACTTTTTGCGAATTTGTTATAATTATGGGTTAATTTGCCTGAATAAAAAGATTTTTAATATTTATTATCATTATTTTATTTTTAATGAAAAATGGAAAGAAAAATTTGACTTCAGGCAAGACTCGAACTCACGACCTACTGGGAAAACCCTAGTTGGTAATAGATGGCGCGACTGCTACCATAAAGCAATGCAATAGATGTGAAGGAAAGATTTGACAAATCGGGCAGGACTTCAGTAGCTCAATTGGAAGAGCGGTAGGTCGAAGTAGGTCGCGAGTTCGAGTCTCGCCTGAAGTCAATTTTTTCTTTCCATTTTTCTTTAAAAATAAAATATATTTCACAAGCATGTGTTAATGCGAAATAATATAAAAACATTTATTATCATTATTAAAGTCGGAGAGTGGTCTGTGAATCTCACCCTTAATTTACTACACTACACTATTTTCACTTCAAACACTTCACCTTGTTTAAACTAGGTCGATTGGACCACATGACAAAGCTATCCGTTCGTTCGTATATACAGTTAAACGGTTAACACGTTTGTTTTGCTAACTGTCCAGTAACTTACACCTCTGTTTGTACTGGAAAGTGCTGATGGAACTATACGTTGTTTGAGTACAATAAAAACCTCGTAGCGTTCGTAGCGTGAGGAAGATATTGTTGCATGGAGTTTCTAGCCTTCGTAGAGTATCATTGTAATGTTTTACTAGTGGTAAAGTTCCAGTGCAGGTGCTCGAAGGCGTAGGCCTCACCGTATTTTGTAATCTAGTACTAGCACAAACCTCGTAAGTTAGATTTATTATATTAGTAGTAGTATTATATAGTATTATATTCCTGGGTATGCAGGAAAGAACATGAAAGTAAGTTGAACGCGGTCGAGATGAGATCTTTGCGCAAGATCTGCGGTGTATCACTCACCGATCGCGTTCGTAATGAAGATGTAAGAAAGAGACTTTGTGTGAATTATAGTATCGGTGTAAAAATGAAAATAGGCATGCTCCGATGGTTCGGGCATATAGAAAGAATGTTGAATGAGCGAATGACTAAACAGATATACAATGCGAATGTGGATGGTTGCAGAGGCCCAGGAAGACCAAGATTGACCTACCATGACCATATAGGTCGAGTTCTGTTTGATGGTGGGGTCAAAAGTATAGGAATCGGCTTGCATGTATGAAGAGAATGATGAAGGTAGACGAGGCACGGGAGGTGTGTCAGGACAGGGATATCTGGCCACACTCTCTGCCTGCCCCGTTAGGGACCTGGTGTGAAGATACATACATACATATTATAATTTTTATTTACGTTATTAGTATATGTCGGTCAGAAATGTTATGAGTCCTTGTGGTTCTATTGATGCGTACTGAATCTCAAAGTCTCTTATAATGTTATTGCAAAATTTCCTCATTTGAAGAATAATACGTTTTACAAGAGCAAAAACGATGTAATTGGAACGAAATTGGGTCACCTATTTCTGACCCTTGGAACAGGCTTGCCTCTCGAAGATTTTTAGGGCACGGTACATATCAGGGAAGTTAAATCGAATAATTTAAGACTTTTATAAAATAACTTAACGAAATATTTAAACTTTAACCCCCTTTTTCATAAACGTACATTAGATACGTTTTAGCTATAGAACGCTTTGTCTTTGTCAGTTGCATTGTCAAATGTGCAGGATAGAAAAGGACAAAGGAGACATTAGCAACACTTTAGCTAAAATACGTTTATAAATAAGGGGGTATGTATGTATGTATCTTCACGCCAGGTCCCTAATGGGATAAGGCAGCGAGTGTGGAGCGCCAGATATCCCGGTCCTGACTCACCTCCCGCGCCTCATCTACCTATATGTAAACTTTAATTCCCTATTATAGCTTACTGGGGTATGATTAAAAAATAATAGCTCTGAATGTTTGATTCAGACTTTCGGTTATCTTAGTGCATAAAATTATCAATCTTCTTTAAAATCAGCGGTAATTTTTTAATAGATTTTTTTATTACCTTATTAAAAAACGCCTAGGTTTTTAACTATTTATATTCCAAATTTTATCTATATTTGTACTGTTGTTTAGCCGTGAAAGAAGACAGACAGGCAACCTTTCACATTTATAATATGAGTATGTATGACAAGGCCATATGACATAGACATAATACTTGCAATCATTCTGATTAGGTACATTGAATTTATAGAAGGAATTGAAACTGAATATATTGAGTATATCTCAGCTCAGAAACTGAGCTGGAAATCCTTGATTTTATTCTATATGTTATGTATGGATGGCCCACTAATAGCTACCACAAAGATATAACTACTTATGTATCAGGGCCGGCAACGAATTAGCATTTTAGTGTAGTATTTTTATTTTCGCAGTATCATAAAATATGCGAGTAAATTTAGCAATTAAAGAAAACTGGAAAGAAAAATTTGACTTCAGCCACAAATCGAACCTGCGACCTCAGGATAACCAGTCCAGCCGCTTTACCACTAAGCACCTGAACTTCGAAATTTCATTCACCGACCCTGAATTCGTTAAAATCAGAAAGGGAAAGAAATAGTTAAAGCAGCTAGACTAACGAAAATTTGGCGGAAAAATTTATCTTTCCGTTTTTTTTTTAATTTCTAAATCTGTAGCCTACAGTCATCACTTAACATCCACGTGAACTGTGGAAAAAAAAAAGACTACACATTTGTACACCCAGCCTTACAGGTGAAAGAAGTACTTATAAAGGAAGGGATAGCTCAACACAATGGTACGGGGTCAAGCTTTTAATTTGATTGTACTACCCTTTACACGCGGATATTTCGAGCCAGATATAAGAAACTAACTGTTGCCCGCGGCTCCGCCCGCGTAATGATCGCTTTTCGCGTCACTTACGAAAACTAATCGAAACTTCCCATGGCATCCTACAGGAACCTTTTGTCGGGATAAAAAGCATCCTATAATCGAAGTCAGCTTATATCCTATCTTTAGAAATTAAAGAAAAAACGGTAAGAAAAAATTGACTTCGGACAGGAATCGAACCTGCGACCTCAGGATAACCATTTCACTCGTATGTGTTATTGCGAAAAATAAATATTACAATATCCTATTTGTATAACAAATTTCATCAAAATCCGTTCAGTAGTTTCGGCGTGATTGAAGGACAAACATCCAAACAAAGAAACATTCTCATTTATAATATTAATATAGTGTGATCTGATGATAGTGTGATATAAAATATACTTATAACATATAATATATACCTTCAGTTTTGTCACTCTCATGACAAAAAAAAATATTTTTGATAAAGCTAAAACAGTATAAATATTATTTCAAACAAAGGTAGGTGGCGGATACAGCGCGGGAAGTGGGAGCTGGCGCCGGACGTGACGTCACTTGTGCGCTCTCACATGTGTACGTTAGAGAATATTGCACAGCGTGACACTAAATCGCGCTTGATATATTTTTTATATTTTAGGAAACATTACATTGTTTTTTTTTTAATTGCTGTATTACATTTTAGACGGTAGGCACTGTAGCTTGCGTGAGTTATATTTACGTAAATGGGTGTTGTGTACTATATAGTGTGATGTGATGACACTCACTCTCATGACATAAAAAAAAAACTATTTTTGATAAAGCTAAAACAGCATTAATATTATTTCAAACAAAGGTAGGTGGCGGCATACAGCGCGGGAAGTGGGAGCTGGCGCGACGTCTGAAATGACGTCACTTGTGTGCGTTAGAGAATATTGCACAGCGTGACACTAAATCGCGCTATATATATTTTTTGTATTATAAGAAACATTATACCGATTTATTTTTAAATTTCTGTATTATATTTCAGATGCTAGGCACTGTAGCTTGCGTGAGTTATATTTATGTAAATGGGTTTGCGGTTCCGTACCTCAAAAGGAAGGAGGGAGGAAGGAAAAAATCGAACCATTCAGGTAAATCAGATCAGATCTCAGAGAGATCAGATGTCACAATGCAGATGTACTGCCCTAAGACCTTAGTTGTTGTCGCTGTGTTAGACATTACGCGGCCATACATTACCATCGTATTGGAACACAATAGTGTTACACACTACCAATTGGCGGCTGATCGATAAGGTAATGCGGTGCTACCTACGCCCTGGCCCCTACACTGGAGTGAAAAAAAACCGGTCATGTGCGCGTCGGGCCATGCGCAGTGTAGGGTTCTTCGTCGTTCGTGTCGCTTTTAGGTTTAAATAACGTAATGAAAATATAAATAAATATTTTCTATAGAGTTCTTCAAAATTTTCTAGTAAAATATATTTGGTCGACTATTACTCGCAAACTTGTAAACCCAACATAAGTGTGATAGTTTTCCTTTTAATTTCGTTATATGTAGCTACTATTGCCGTAACGTTTGAATTTCTTACAACAAAACTACTCAACTACAGCAAAATACTCGTTTTTATTTTTAAAGAAATGAAAGAAAAATTTGACTTCAGGCGAGGCTCGAACTCGCGACCTACTGGGAATCTAGTCCAGCCGCTCTTCCAATTGAGCTACTGAAGCCCTGCCCGATTTGTCGAATTTTTCCTTCACATCTATTGCATTGGTTTATGGTACCAGTAGCGCCATCTATTACCAACTATGCTAGTTAGGCAACCGATATAATAGACTTTTCAGTTTATTGAATATCGTAAAGAAGTCGCTTTTACCCTTAATAATTGTTTTATATTATTTCGCATTAACACATGCTTGTGAAATATATTTTTATTTTTAAAGAAATGAAAGAAAAATTTGACTTCAGGCGAGGCTCGAACTCGCGACCTACTGGGAATCTAGTCCAGCCGCTCTTCCAATTGAGCTACTGAAGCCCTGCCCGATTTGTCGAATTTTTCCTTCACATCTATTGCATTGGTTTATGGTACCAGTAGCGCCATCTATTACCAACTATGCTAGTTAGGCAACCGATATAATAGACTTTTCAGTTTATTGAATATCGTAAAGAAGTCGCTTTTACCCTTAATAATTGTTTTATATTATTTCGCATTAACACATGCTTGTGAAATATATTTTTATTTTTAAAGAAATGAAAGAAAAATTTGACTTCAGGCGAGGCTCGAACTCGCGACCTACTGGGAATCTAGTCCAGCCGCTCTTCCAATTGAGCTACTGAAGCCCTGCCCGATTTGTCGAATTTTTCCTTCACATCTATTGCATTGGTTTATGGTACCAGTAGCGCCATCTATTACCAACTATGCTAGTTAGGCAACCGATATAATAGACTTTTCAGTTTATTGAATATCGTAAAGAAGTCGCTTTTACCCTTAATAATTGTTTTATATTATTTCGCATTAACACATGCTTGTGAAATATATTTTTATTTTTAAAGAAATGAAAGAAAAATTTGACTTCAGGCGAGGCTCGAACTCGCGACCTACTGGGAATCTAGTCCAGCCGCTCTTCCAATTGAGCTACTGAAGCCCTGCCCGATTTGTCGAATTTTTCCTTCACATCTATTGCATTGGTTTATGGTACCAGTAGCGCCATCTATTACCAACTATGCTAGTTAGGCAACCGATATAATAGACTTTTCAGTTTATTGAATATCGTAAAGAAGTCGCTTTTACCCTTAATAATTGTTTTATATTATTTCGCATTAACACATGCTTGTGAAATATATTTTTATTTTTAAAGAAATGAAAGAAAAATTTGACTTCAGGCGAGGCTCGAACTCGCGACCTACTGGGAATCTAGTCCAGCCGCTCTTCCAATTGAGCTACTGAAGCCCTGCCCGATTTGTCGAATTTTTCCTTCACATCTATTGCATTGGTTTATGGTACCAGTAGCGCCATCTATTACCAACTATGCTAGTTAGGCAACCGATATAATAGACTTTTCAGTTTATTGAATATCGTAAAGAAGTCGCTTTTACCCTTAATAATTGTTTTATATTATTTCGCATTAACACATGCTTGTGAAATATATTTTTATTTTTAAAGAAATGAAAGAAAAATTTGACTTCAGGCGAGGCTCGAACTCGCGACCTACTGGGAATCTAGTCCAGCCGCTCTTCCAATTGAGCTACTGAAGCCCTGCCCGATTTGTCGAATTTTTCCTTCACATCTATTGCATTGGTTTATGGTACCAGTAGCGCCATCTATTACCAACTATGCTAGTTAGGCAACCGATATAATAGACTTTTCAGTTTATTGAATATCGTAAAGAAGTCGCTTTTACCCTTAATAATTGTTTTATATTATTTCGCATTAACACATGCTTGTGAAATATATTTTTATTTTTAAAGAAATGAAAGAAAAATTTGACTTCAGGCGAGGCTCGAACTCGCGACCTACTGGGAATCTAGTCCAGCCGCTCTTCCAATTGAGCTACTGAAGCCCTGCCCGATTTGTCGAATTTTTCCTTCACATCTATTGCATTGGTTTATGGTACCAGTAGCGCCATCTATTACCAACTATGCTAGTTAGGCAACCGATATAATAGACTTTTCAGTTTATTGAATATCGTAAAGAAGTCGCTTTTACCCTTAATAATTGTTTTATATTATTTCGCATTAACACATGCTTGTGAAATATATTTTTATTTTTAAAGAAATGAAAGAAAAATTTGACTTCAGGCGAGGCTCGAACTCGCGACCTACTGGGAATCTAGTCCAGCCGCTCTTCCAATTGAGCTACTGAAGCCCTGCCCGATTTGTCGAATTTTTCCTTCACATCTATTGCATTGGTTTATGGTACCAGTAGCGCCATCTATTACCAACTATGCTAGTTAGGCAACCGATATAATAGACTTTTCAGTTTGGAGCCTCGCCTGAAGTCAAATTTTTCTTTCATTTCTTTAAAAATAAAAATATATTTCACAAGCATGTGTTAATGCGAAATAATATAAAACAATTATTAAGGGTAAAAGCGACTTCTTTACGATATTCAATAAACTGAAAAGTCTATTATATCGGTTGCCTAACTAGCATAGTTGGTAATAGATGGCGCTACTGGTACCATAAACCAATGCAATAGATGTGAAGGAAAAATTCGACAAATCGGGCAGGGCTTCAGTAGCTCAATTGGAAGAGCGGCTGGACTAGATTCCCAGTAGGTCGCGAGTTCGAGCCTCGCCTGAAGTCAAATTTTTCTTTCATTTCTTTAAAAATAAAAATATATTTCACAAGCATGTGTTAATGCGAAATAATATAAAACAATTATTAAGGGTAAAAGCGACTTCTTTACGATATTCAATAAACTGAAAAGTCTATTATATCGGTTGCCTAACTAGCATAGTTGGTAATAGATGGCGCTACTGGTACCATAAACCAATGCAATAGATGTGAAGGAAAAATTCGACAAATCGGGCAGGGCTTCAGTAGCTCAATTGGAAGAGCGGCTGGACTAGATTCCCAGTAGGTCGCGAGTTCGAGCCTCGCCTGAAGTCAAATTTTTCTTTCATTTCTTTAAAAATAAAAATATATTTCACAAGCATGTGTTAATGCGAAATAATATAAAACAATTATTAAGGGTAAAAGCGACTTCTTTACGATATTCAATAAACTGAAAAGTCTATTATATCGGTTGCCTAACTAGCATAGTTGGTAATAGATGGCGCTACTGGTACCATAAACCAATGCAATAGATGTGAAGGAAAAATTCGACAAATCGGGCAGGGCTTCAGTAGCTCAATTGGAAGAGCGGCTGGACTAGATTCCCAGTAGGTCGCGAGTTCGAGCCTCGCCTGAAGTCAAATTTTTCTTTCATTTCTTTAAAAATAAAAATATATTTCACAAGCATGTGTTAATGCGAAATAATATAAAACAATTATTAAGGGTAAAAGCGACTTCTTTACGATATTCAATAAACTGAAAAGTCTATTATATCGGTTGCCTAACTAGCATAGTTGGTAATAGATGGCGCTACTGGTACCATAAACCAATGCAATAGATGTGAAGGAAAAATTCGACAAATCGGGCAGGGCTTCAGTAGCTCAATTGGAAGAGCGGCTGGACTAGATTCCCAGTAGGTCGCGAGTTCGAGCCTCGCCTGAAGTCAAATTTTTCTTTCATTTCTTTAAAAATAAAAATATATTTCACAAGCATGTGTTAATGCGAAATAATATAAAACAATTATTAAGGGTAAAAGCGACTTCTTTACGATATTCAATAAACTGAAAAGTCTATTATATCGGTTGCCTAACTAGCATAGTTGGTAATAGATGGCGCTACTGGTACCATAAACCAATGCAATAGATGTGAAGGAAAAATTCGACAAATCGGGCAGGGCTTCAGTAGCTCAATTGGAAGAGCGGCTGGACTAGATTCCCAGTAGGTCGCGAGTTCGAGCCTCGCCTGAAGTCAAATTTTTCTTTCATTTCTTTAAAAATAAAAATATATTTCACAAGCATGTGTTAATGCGAAATAATATAAAACAATTATTAAGGGTAAAAGCGACTTCTTTACGATATTCAATAAACTGAAAAGTCTATTATATCGGTTGCCTAACTAGCATAGTTGGTAATAGATGGCGCTACTGGTACCATAAACCAATGCAATAGATGTGAAGGAAAAATTCGACAAATCGGGCAGGGCTTCAGTAGCTCAATTGGAAGAGCGGCTGGACTAGATTCCCAGTAGGTCGCGAGTTCGAGCCTCGCCTGAAGTCAAATTTTTCTTTCATTTCTTTAAAAATAAAAATATATTTCACAAGCATGTGTTAATGCGAAATAATATAAAACAATTATTAAGGGTAAAAGCGACTTCTTTACGATATTCAATAAACTGAAAAGTCTATTATATCGGTTGCCTAACTAGCATAGTTGGTAATAGATGGCGCTACTGGTACCATAAACCAATGCAATAGATGTGAAGGAAAAATTCGACAAATCGGGCAGGGCTTCAGTAGCTCAATTGGAAGAGCGGCTGGACTAGATTCCCAGTAGGTCGCGAGTTCGAGCCTCGCCTGAAGTCAAATTTTTCTTTCATTTCTTTAAAAATAAAAATATATTTCACAAGCATGTGTTAATGCGAAATAATATAAAACAATTAAAATACTCGTTTACAACGTGAACTGAATTTTTCGTACACTATAAAGTCTTTTGACCTTTTTCAATCGAATTTTCTATCGAAACAATATACCTACTGATACCAAAAGTACCAACTGACTTTGTCATTTCAACCTGATTTAACTTGGCAACATTAATCAGTTCTACTTGTTCGCCGATGATTCATGAAAACCATTCGATGAATAAAAATTACGCGCCGTCATTCCAGTTAAACGGCTTTCGTGATAAATGATCGGAAGGCCTTTTTAATAGCCACGAGTCGCCGTCAAGAAAGCTTGCAGGTTTTTGTGTATTTTGATTTACTTTTACACGAAAGAAATATTTCGAAGTTGTTTCATTCAAGCGCTGTTTTTTATATCACGAAAGTAGTAAAACTCACTTTTTTTTTTATGTCAAAGGATTGACAGAAAAGCAGACGGGCCACCTGATGGAAAGTTTTCTCTGCGCAGACTCAAATCTTCGAGTCGATCTCTGGGTTGTTGACGATTCGAATGGCACGTTTTTGAATTGAGTCAAGGGGACCAAGGTTTCACACCAAAAAAACCTTCAACCTTTTTTTAAGGGTTCCGTAGCCTACAAGGAACCCTTTTAGTTTCGCCATGTCCATCCGATCGTTCGTCTGTCCACCACTATGCTCGTAGAGTATTAGTACTAGATTTTTTTATGCAATGAAGGTGGCAAGCAAGCATGCACTTCACGTTGATGTTAAATGATTACTGTAGCCTGTAGACACCCACATCAAGACCCGAGTTCAAAATGCAGAATCGTGGCCACCTCTGAGACCTTAGTTAATATACGGGGCCGTATATCCCCATCTAACCTGAACACGATAGTGCTGAACACTATCATTAAGCGGCAGATTGATTAGGTAATGCAGTGGTGCCTGGAACTCTACCACTAGTAAAATTGTATTTGGGCACGAATTTACACATTAATAATGCGGATAATCGCAATTATTTTTTTAAAATATATTAGTCTCAATTTTCCCGCTTCTCTACCTACCTATCTAGCCAAAAGTTGAAATTTGGGCATGATGCGTGAATAAAATCTGGTGATAAGACGTAACAATTATAATGTATTTAAACAGATCCTTCACGGCGCAAATTCGACTGGCATTTCATCCTGTTTTTCATTTGTCAACAAAATAAAGTGATTGGTTGAAATTTAATCTGATTTGATATTCACGGTTGCTAATGAAATGTCGATACCGCCTTTGTGTTTCAATTATATCGAAACCAAATGGGTTTATTGTTATTGTATTGTAATAATATTGATTGCATAATACTTTGATTATTTATTTGCGGTTCTTAAATACCGTTTTATGTTATACTAGCTGTTGTACACAGCTTCGCCCGCGTTGATGTCGTTTAAAAAGTAGCCTATGTTCTTTCTCAAAGTCAACTCTATCACTGAACCAAATTTCATTAAAATCGGTTGAGTCGTTTGGACGTGAAAAGGTAACACAGACAGACAAACAGACAGACAGAGTTACTTTCGCATTTATAATATTAGTTCGCACAATTCGTACTATATTTAGCAAGATATCATGGTCTTTATCAAAGAAGTCGGGCGCGTCCCCACAATATTATAAATGCTAGCCGTGCCCCCATGCGAAGCCGGGCCGGGGCGCTAGTTTATTATGAAACAAAGTCCCCCGCCGCATCTGTCTGTCTGTTTACTACGTTGCATTGTTCTTATTCAACTTTTTCAAACTAATTTTCTATGATACATCTTCATACTTATTTTTTTTAATTCGTTTTAATATTTTCACTTAAAAATTCAAAATCAATGAATCAATATTGACTTAATTTTTACTTATTTATTTATTAAGTCTATATTGTCACAATACACATTTAATATTGTTACAAATGGCGAATTTAACGCTAAGAGCGTTCTCTACCAGTTAAACCATTACTAGTGTAGAAAGTTATATGGCGGTATTACGATACAACAGACATACAGAGCATAATAATAATTCATACTTAGTATAACTAGTACATACAAATTTATACACATTTATTAGATAAATATAATGAAGATACAATACAAATATATATATTTATTTATTTATTTATTCTTTATTGATTTAACATTGAATACAAGTTAAAACAAAGGGCGGACATAATGCCTAGTGGCATTCTCTACCAGTCATATAGTCAGTTAGTTAGTTTATTTATTTATTATATATATGTATATATATAATAAATAAATAAATAAAATATATACATATAATTAAGTTGATGATGATTACAAGGTATTCAAATGATTATCGTAAAAGATAGATCTTGAGGTTCTTCTTAAACGTAAATTTTGAGTCAGACCTACGAAGTGTATCCGGCAGCGTATTTCACAAGCGAGCCGCTTGAACACCAAAAGAATTTGAAATGAAACTGGATCTATGGAGAGGAATAGAGAGAGTGGAAGAGTCATTAGATCGCAAGTCAAGTGAGTGAGCAGAACAGAGGTATTGAAAGTAGGATTTAAAGTAAAGAGGAGAAGTATTGTTGAAAATAATTGAGAAGAGCTGACAGTGAATTCGTAATTGTTGCGTGTTGTTTTGTGGGATTAATTACTTCTAAAATGTTTAAATTCAAAATATTGATATAAGAACGAATTTTATTATTTTTTAAATATTTTAATGTAATTACTCTTGAAGCTCAGATCTTTGCACCTGTAATCTACAATTCCTACATTCCTAGTTATTTTTCATGACTTCGTCCGCGTGTTGTTTTGTTTTAGAACAAAAATTATTTTCAGAATGGAAACTGGGTAATTACTACGTACAAATATGTACCTATCAACTTTCATCAAGATTGATAATGGCGGACATTTGAGATAATAATAACAAACTTTGTCGTTTATCAAGCATATATATGATATATTTCAATATATTTCAACATCATTCTGTTATGAGATATATTTCAACATCATTCTGTTATAAGATATATTTCAACATCATTCTGTTATAAGTTACGTTCGTACATAAATTTTGTACGGGTAAAGTGATGATAAGGCTTGATAAGTGGTACTGTAAATCCAAAGATTCTAGAAATAATGTGAAACGCAACCATAGTAAAACATATGAGGAGTGGGATTATTTACTTAGCCTGCAAATACATAATAATACATAGCATAAACAATTTCAGATTCTAAGGTTTCTTCCAAAACAACGTTAATAATAAAAAGATCCGGAAGAATTGAGAAGCTCCTCCATTTTTCGAAGTGGGTTAAGAGAGGCTATTTCAAAACCGACGCCATTTTTATAATATTTCATTTTTTTCCTTGATTCTATGATAGCGTCCTCCTTGGAAATTATGTCACGTCAGTTATTAATGGCGGACATTTGAGATAGTAATATCGAACTCTGTCATTTATCAAGCCGCCGAGATATTGTAACATCCATCTTGTTACGTGTGTACATACATTTTGTACGAATTAAGTAATGATAAGGCTTAGTAATTGTGGTGGGACGTGTAAATAGTCTACACCAAGGCGGATTATGAATCCTAAGTGAGTAAAATTATCACTCAAAATTTCGGCACCGAACTTCCTATCCCTCCGGATCAAACACCCCAATAACTAACGTGCAAGCCACTCATCAAATTGGACACTGTACCGAGGTACCGCAGATCAGGTTATTGTTCTTGACGACACACGTAGTCAGGTTTGGTGTTGATTACTTCTCGACGCCGGCGTCTTCTTTGACCATAAATTGCTCTCCACCAGCTTACGAGTATTCGAAGGGTCCGATAACTCCGGAATCAGGTAAACAGGCACAAAACTCAGTGCAAATTCACCGATTAATTAATATAAAATCGTGCGTTCACAGTTGTTAAGGTAAGAGAGTAATGAAAAAATCGTCATTTGCTTATTTTTTCTTCGATTATTTATAAAAGACTTTTTTCTTTTAAATATTCAACCGGTTATGGTCGCGCTGATTCTGATAAGGCCAAGTAAAAACTCTTTGGACGGCCGGCAAATCAAATTAGTGCTAGCGATACACATCAGTCATTAAAGTATCTAATCCAGAGGAACAAAATAATGAAGTACCTACCAACATTAAGAGGTTTCACCAAATTGGTAATTGTAAGACAATAGTTTGAAGAAATAAAAGAGGGAAATATTGTAAAATGGAACTAGTATGAAACACATGTTGACTGTTTTTTTTTTCATGGCAGAGCACTAACCTAGCTACCGAATAGACCAGATATAATCGAAAAAGCGATATTAAGTTACTGAAACTAGCTAGCATGTAATAAGACAAACATAAAAGATTTGCAAGTATATCACACTTTTGTAACCTAAGCGCATTGTATTTTGCTTGCCTACTCTGCCTAGAGTAGGTACCTTCTCTGCGTTTAGTATAAATAAACAGTTTCCGATCTTGAATAACAAAGTTTCCAGCAACAACACCGCTATTTACAATTAAGCTATTTTAAAACCGCCGACACCATTAATATTTTTTTTTTCTTAACTTCAAGATAGCGTTCTCCTTGGAAATTTTGTCACGTCAGTTATTAATGGCGAACATTTGAGATACTAATATCAAACTCTGTCATTTATCAAGCAGCCGATAAATTTTAACACCAATTTTGTAACGGGTTTCTTGCGTATATAGATCTCGGTGACCTGCCTTGCGTTCC
Organism: Macrosoma leucophasiata; assembly: GCA_036365455.1. NCBI lineage: Eukaryota > Metazoa > Arthropoda > Insecta > Lepidoptera > Hedylidae > Macrosoma > Macrosoma leucophasiata. Next base: position 7,830,508 of record JAWQUS010000013.1, read on the forward strand.
GACGGCCTGCGTCCCGACGCCCTGCGTCCCAACGCCCTGCGTCCCGACGCCCTGCGTCCCGACGCCCTGCGTCCCGACGCCCTGCGTCCCGACGCCATGCGTCCCGATGCCCAGCGTCTCGACGTCCAGCGTGCTTACGCCCAGCGTCCCGACGCCCAGCGTCCCAACGTCCAACGTCACGACGCCCACCGTCTCGACGTAAAGCGACCGGACGCTCAGCGTCTCGTGACTTTTTGCGTCCCGGCGCCCAGCGTCCCGACGCCCAGCATCCCGACGCCCTGCGTTCCAACGCCCAGCGTCCCGACGCCCTGCGTTTCGACGCCCAGCGTCTCGACGCCAAGCGTCCCAATACCCAGCGTGCCAACAACCAGCGTCCCGACGCCCAGCGTCTCTACGCCCAGCATCCCGTCGGCCAGCGTCTCTACGCCCAGCGTCCCGACGGCCAGCGTCCCGACGCCCAACGTCCCAACGCCCAACGTCCCAACAACCAACGTCACGACGCCCACCATCTCGACGTTAAGCGACCCGACGCTCAGCGTCTTGTGGCTCTTTGCGTCCCGACATAAAGCGACCAAACGCCCATCGTCCCCACGCCCAGCGTCCCGACGCCCAGCATTCCGACGCCTAGCGTCCCGACGTCTAGAGTCCCGACGCCCAGCATCCCGACGCCCAGTGTCCTGACGCCCAGCGTCCCAAAGCTCAGCGTCCCGACGCCCAGCGTCACGACGCACAGCTTCCCGATGCCCAGCATCACGACGGCCAGCTTCCCGATGCCCAGCATCCCGACGCCCAGCGTCGAAGCGAGCACCAAATAATTCAAAATGGCGCAAGTCAAACAGCAAGCTGCACGTAAATATTTGTGAATAGCTCCAGTCTTCTGCTCGTTGTTTGAATTATACAACGAGACATTTTGAAATTAAGCTTTGTAGATAAATAGTTCGTTAGGAATATAATATAAAACTATTATAGCACACTTAAAAATATTCAAAGATATTTTCAAAGGTAAAGCAATTGACTCAGTAGTAAGTAGAAAGGAGGATAGTAATCGCTATGGGTCTATAGTTTGCTGGATCACGACGATCCCCTTTTTTGGGGATTGGGTGTACAAGGACTGTCTTCCACAAAGACAGTACTATACCGCGATCGAAGGAGAGCCAGAACAGGCGCGTCAGAACGGGAGTCGACTCGGGAGCGCCCACTTTCCACACCACTGCAGGGATGGAATCCGGGTGTAAGGTAAGTATAAGTAAAGGTCACTGAAATAATTTAAGTCTCACTTTCGTATGATTTGTTATTAAGTACTTTAATATCTTTCGTAATGACCCCGTAATAAATATCACCGCACAATTACTTAGACGTCAGGGGTGGCAAATCATCGCTTTTTGTGAAGATGTCTTCGAAGGCTGTAGTAATCACTTATCATCAATGTGAACTACATACTTGTTTGCCACCATCAATCACAATAAAAAAACAGAAGCAATTTACTGAATTTGTAGTCTGGGGACACAAACGTTATCACCGACCTAATACATTGTACCTACATCTATAAGTATTTTCATTTACTCAGTCTAGCATTATCAAAGCCTAAGAATCGGAATTTGAATTGTACCTTACAAATCCTCGATGTCCCCAAAACCATTTTTAAAAAAAAGTAAAAGGTGTTATCCGGCCACAACCTTTTTCATACTCATAAGTACAACCGCGACCTCAAATCGAAATCCAGTACAGACGTTTACACAAATAAATTGGACATTGATTGCGGGCAGTCGCGCAATAAAAACAAATCCGCGGATGTACCCAGGTACCGCAGAAACGATTTTCATTTTAACAGCCAACACATTCATTTATCTAAACGACTATACGTTACTTTATGAAATGGGTATTTAGGGTTCCCCCCTACGTTTATACAGCTCACTAGTCTAGTGATAGAGCCTTCCTCGATAGTTATCAGATGGAAATTTCGGAGGAGTATTGTTACAAACACTATAACACGAGAATTTTGTATATTAGAAGAAGATTACAATACAGCATAGATGAAGATGAAATTCGTGTAAGGATATCAAAAAATAAAGATATTCATAAACGTACATTAGATACGTTTTAGCTATAGAATGTCTGGACGGTGGGCAAGGGCGCTGGGCGTCGGGACGCTGGGCGTCGGGACGCTGGGCGTCGGGACGCTGAGCGTTGGGACGCTGAGCGTCAAGTCGCTTATCGTCGGGACGCAGGGCGTCGGGACGATGGGCGTCGTGACGTTGGTAGTTGGGACCCTGGGCGTCGGGGCACTGGGCATAAGAGCGCTTTTAGACGTCCGTTTTTTACACCGGACAACGGTCCGTGTTTTTTGCCAGATACGCGGTGGTGTATGGTTGAGTATGTGTACATGCACCGGACACCGGTCCGGCGAATAATTTTCGCCGGATGCACCGCCGCTTCCCCTCGGCACGCCGGACACCGGTCCGGTGTAAGAAAGAGCGGTCAACCACGCCAGTGTATTGGTGCGTGTTGACGCTGCCGGACGTGTTTCCGATTTTCTGCAAATTGTGTGCCGTCTACCTGCGTTCTTTTTAAAAATGGATGATATTGACATGGAATTGTTAATAAGTTTGGTTGAAAATAGGCCTGTACTGTGAGACAAAACCCAATAGTGCTATAAAAATAGTTGCTGAGTGCTGTAAAAATAATTGTAAAATTTAGTTTCATCTTCTTCCAACTGCGTATAAAGAGTATGAAATGCACCATATCCCGTCATCATGCATCATATGCGTATAAAGAGTATGAAATGTTCCCTTTCCAATAATATAGGATGCACCCACGATGTCCTTTTACGTTTTTCTATTTTTTTTTTGTTTCTTCTTGTACAATAGTAGGCCAATATGTTCATACTTTTTTTACTATTACTTATTGTATATACTTTTTTTGTCTTATTCGACATTTCACACGTGTGTAATCTCTGACTACCAATTCAAAACTAACGCACATAGACGGCACTTCAAGGTAACATTCATCCGGTAAAAAAAAAAATGTATACAAGGATAGCCGTTTACTGACGGTCCGTTGTCCGGTGAAAACAACGGACGTATACAAGCGCTCTAACAACTTTTATTTTAAAAAAAAATAGTTTTGGGGACTACGAGGATTTGTAAGGTACAATTCAAATCCGATTCTTAGGCTTTGATAATGCTAGACTGAGTAAATGTAAATACTTCTAGATTTAGGTACAATTTACTAGCTCGGTAAAAAAATTGTTTCAATAGAATGTAGTTCTCAAAAGCATTCGAAAACGTTTGTGGCCCCAGACTACAAATTCAGTAAATTGTGTCTTTTTTTAATGTAATTGATGGTGGCAAACAAGTTTGTAGTTCACATTGATGATAAGTGAATACTACAAAGACATTTTAGTTTAGTGATTACTACAAAGACATTTAGTTTTCACAAAAAGGGATTATTTCCTACCCCCGACGCCTTAGTAATTTCGCGGTGATATTTATTACGGCGTTATTACCGTAAATATTAAGGTACTTAAGGCTTGGGCAAACCAAACGGCAGTAGCAGCGCTGTTTGAATGCGGGCCCACCCAAGTTGTAATACAAGAAACTCTTTGAACTGCGTCACACTAAATTTGAACACGGGCCCGCGCTCAAACTGCACCGCGCCGCGCCGCGCTGCAACTGCCGAACGACAAACCAGGCGGCGCGGGAGCGGGGCAGGCGCAGTGCAGGGCAGATTGAGCGCGGGCCGACGCTGTTGTATTACTATGGCGGTCACTTTGTCACGACACACCGAAGGCAGTGCAGCGCAGCGCATCGAGAGCGGTTGGCGACTGTTGTATTTTTTTACAACGGCGTGCTGAAATCAGTGAAAAGATAATCGAATTAGTGCGTAAAAATAAATGTTTGTATGATATCCGATTTCGCTGTATTTTTGATTGAGCTGTCTTTCGCAATCTTCAAAAGAACTTTTGGGCATTTTTTCACATATTTTCAAAATATGTGAAAAAAAAATGTCATGACTTTCCAGCTCTCTGCAGAGACGATGAAATTCCCCATATTCTTTTTTCTTGTTTTGATATCATAAACCCAAATTATTTTTTTTTTGCCTAAGAGCCAAAAACACCATGAATTTTTCATGTCGTCTGACATCTTGCAGCCTGCCGCACACGTCAAACTGAACGCGCTTTAAACGCGGTCACGCGTTGTGACCGCTTGAAAACTGCTGCTGCGCTTGAAAAGTGTGCCGACTCCCGCGCTGCTACTGACCTGCCCTGCAACTGTCCAGCATTTGGTTTGCCGAAGCCTTTACACATACTTACTTTACACCCGGATTCCATCCCTGCAGTGGTGTGGAAAGTGAGTTCCGAGTCGACTCCCGTTCTGACGCGCCTGTTCTCGCTCTTTTTTTTTATGTTTTAAAAATGGCAAACAAGCATACAGTTCACATTGATGTTAAGTGATGACTGCAGTCTATAGACACCCACACAATGACCAGAGGTAAAAATGCAGATGCGTCGTTACCACTCCTGAGGACTAAGGTGTTATGCCTCTGTGCCGGAAATTACAGGGCCGTACATTACCACCTGACCGGAACACGATAGTGCTGAACACTACCATTTAGCGGCAAGTATATTAGGTAATGCGGTGGTGCCTACGCCCGCGAGCTCCGTCACTGGAGCTCTACCACCAGTAAACTCCTTCGATCGCGGTATAGTACTGTCTTTGTGGAAGACAGCCCTTGTACACCCAATCCCCAAAAAAGGGGATCGTAGTGATCCAGCAAACTATAGACCCATAGCGATTACTTTCCTCCTTTCTACTTACTACTGAGGCAATTGCTTTACCTTTGAAAATATCTTTGGTTATTCTTAAGTGTGCTATAATAGTTTTATTTTATATTCATAACGAATTATTTATCTACAAAGTTTAATTTCAAAATGTCTTGTTGTATAATTAAAACAACGAGCAGAGTGCCTAGTGCGAGATTTCCGATCGCGATTTTCGATCGCGATCGCGTAAGATTAAACGCAGTTTTGTATGGAATTGAAGGAGCGTCATCTAGCGGTGAATCCATGACGCTCCTTCAATTCCATACAAATCTGCGTTTACTCTTACGCGATCGAATTCGTGTAAGAGTAAATAAAATCTCGCACTAGGCACTCAGAAAACTGGAGCTATTCACACATATTTACGTTCAGCTTGCAGTTTGACTTGCGCCATTTTGAATTATTTGGTGCTCGCTTCCTATTCGAATGCATGCTTACCTTCTTTCTCAGTTATGATTTCTTGATATCCATTTTTTAATGATGAGAATTTTGTAACATATCGAAATAATAAAAAGATGGTAACTGAATAGAACTGGTTCATTTATTGTACATGAATACAATGCGATGGTTCGGGCATATAGAAAGAATGTCGAATGAGCGAATGACTAAACAGATATACAATGCGAATGTGGATGGTTGCAGAGGCCCAGGAAGACCAAGACTGACCTACCATGACCAAATAGGTAGAGTTCTGTCTGATGGTGGGATCAAAAATCTTAGGAATCGGCGTGCATGTATGAAGAGAATGATGAAAGTAGACGAGGCACGAGAGGTTTGTCAGAACCGGGATATCTGGCGCTCTACACTCTCTGCCTACCCCGTTAGGGACCTGGCGTGAAGATACATACATACAATACAATGCGAATGACTAAACAGATATATAATGCTAATGTGGATGGTTGCATGGTTTAAACTGCCTCGGTAACCTAGTGGTAGCAGGCCACTACTACTACGCTGAGGTCCTGGGTTCGATTCACGGGTAGGAGGTTATCAGAGATAATGGTGTAAAGTCCTTTATCTCTGGTTCTATTGGGATTTTTCCATTTTCTAGAAATTTCCCAGTACCACGAATTGTGGTAATGTGCCCGGAGATGTCAACAGGCGCGCCACCTGTTACATGGGCCAAAAACGTAACCGGCGAATCGTGGGTGTTTGCATGTATGTTTGAATACATGCATTTACCTCTGCTTACCCCTTCGGGGATTACAGGCGTGAAGTTACGTTTTTTTTTGGATGGTTGCAGAAACACAGGGAGACCATTACCCGGGGTAGCGGGAGAGTCAGGGTTGAAACGGACCCCCACCACGTCCCTATTTAATGGCGGGACCACCGTAAGACGGCTGGGGATAGGGTCCAGGGCCAACGACATACTCGTAGACCTATTCGCCAGCCATCTCCTCACCAAAGCAGCGAGTGGCGGGCAGAGCCACGCCAAAATGACTATCATAGAGCCATAACAACTTAGGTCCCAGGGAAGACAACGCTTCTGCATTTTGGCAACTGTTTTTTTGTGGATGCCTAAACGCTTCACATGCTTGTTTGCCACCTTCGTGACATAAAAAAAGCACGAAGAGGAGCTCCACTACTAGTGAAATGGGAACATATATCCACACATATATATATATCTCTCTCTCTGGGTCCTAAGTTGTTTAGTCTGATGGTAGAGCTCCAGTGACGGCACTCGTGGGCGTAGGCACCACCGCATTACCTTATATACTTGCCGCTAAATGGTAGTGTTCAGCACTATCGTGTTCCGGTCAGGTGGTAATGTACGGCCCTGTAATTTCCGGCACAGAGGCATAACACCTTAGGCCTCAGGAGTGGTAATGCATCTGCATTTTGACCTTGCTCTTTGTGTAAGTGTCTATAGGATGCAGTCATCACTTAACAGCAATCTGCATGCTTATTTGCCACTTCAATTACATACAAAAAACCATAAAAACACTTTACCATTAGGTACACAATGTATTTCAGAAGTAGGAGTAAACTAAACTCATGATAATTTCGCAACATGGTCCGGTTAGTGTAAACAGAGTAAAGGAAATATAGAGATTCCAATTTACCAAGTGAATTTTAGATACGAAAACAAAATAATGCAACAAGACTATGAACTCATTACTTACGTCTTATTTTTACTTAAGATTTTGTATTCTACCAATATTTATTTATTTCTTTATTCTTTTTATGCACGAAGATGGTGTACATAAAGGCGGACTTAATGCCACTGGACATTATCTCCCAGTCAACCTTTGGGTTATGAAGAGAGCGACGATGTAGGTGCAAAACGGGTCTAAATTTAGAAATTATGAGTGGAAAATGATTTGATTAAATAATTATACTAATAAATATAGTATATAAATAGATATATAATAAAATTACACATATACAGCAGCTAAACATATGGTATATAAAATATAGATTATATATATATATATATATATATATATATATATATATATATACAAACACATACATACAATTCAATAATAATTCAATAATATTGATTAATGTGAAAAATTTGTTTGTCACACAGTCTAGTTAAAAAAAGCGAACTGATAAAGATCTAAATGAAACTAGGAATAAGAATTGTTCATGACCTGGATTTCATGACATTAGGTATTAGTGGCGTAAAGACTCGCCTCGGCTTCGTACAGCATAAAATATATAATGCAGCGAAAATAATAGCTAATAATATTTTAGCTTAATCAGGGAGTAGAGGTAAAAATGTCATTACACCATTGAATATCTTAAGAATCACAGAATTAGTAACGTTAAGTGGCCTCACGCACGGCGGATGTGGAGGCGCCGCCATTTTGAAATATACGAGTACAATGTGTCCCAGGGAGTGGTGACCGCCTGGCGTTTTTCGAATATTTGTACAAAATTAAGGATTATTACTCTTATATACATAAGATTACCGGCTTTGGTTTTTTTAATTTTTTAGTAAATACGCGTGAGGCGCTGCAGTTTTTTTATGATATTTTCTTAGTTTTTACATATTTTTTAATTCATTTTTTATGGACTAGCCGAAATCATAGTTCACCAAATAAAATTATCAAACACAACTAAAATGTAATAAAACATTTTTTAGACTGAAAAAAAGAGCTTTATTTTCTATGTTTTTTTTATATAAATGTTTTATCACATTTTAGTTATATATTTAAATGCGTAGGATAGAAAAAGACAAGGAAGAGATAAGCAACACTATAGCTAAAATGCTTTTATGAATAAGGGGGTTCCCATCCATATCAAATATATAATTATTTGTCACAAAAAATAGAAGTATCTAATTAAGCAAAATAAACTTTGACTAAACTGAAACTGAATCCCGCATAACCGCATTACTCTACTGACTAGGTACACTATCTAATCTTTGATACAACACTATTACGCTGTGATGGGTTTAGCCGAGCTTATGAATATAAATCGAGATGCAACGTAAGAAACACTCGGTTTTCACATTAAATCTCGCTACTCGAATATTACGACCGCACTACATCAACTGAGTGTAGGTACTTCTTACGCATCCATCATTAGTTATAGTTATGTGTCTTTCACGTTTTGTAAATAGTCGTATTTTTGACGAGTCACCTTTAAAGGATTAATAAACCCTCTGGGGTGCAACCGCCTTTTTTTTTTTTTTTTCTGGTAATTGCAAACAAGCATGCAGTTCACATTGATGTTAAGTGATGACTGCAGCCTATAGACACCCACACAAAGACCGAGGTCAAAATGCAGATGCGTTACCACTCCTGAGGCCTAAGGTGTTATGCCTCTGTGCCGGAAATTACAGGGCCGTACATTACCACCTGAAAACGATAGTGCTGAACACTACCATTTAGCGGCAAGTATATTAGGTAATGCGGTAGTGCCTACGCCCGCGAGCTCCGTCACTGGTGCTCTACCACCAGTTAACTATCGACATTGCTGTCGTAATTGTCATTGCTGTCTTTCATGTCGATTTGTAGCTACTCTAAAAGCAGTAGTGACGATCTGATGGTTTTTCTTGCTTTCGGAGGTGAGAAACAAGCGATAATAGTAGATTATTTGGACTATTATCATTTAGTTAAAGCAAAAATGGACATGAAAATTTGACAGCAATGACAACGACAGTAGCAATGTCGATAGGCGGTCGCACTCCTGGTCTGTTTCTGGTGTGGTTTTTTGATATGTAAAATACAGAAATTTAAAACACAATACAATACCAATACCTACTTTCATTTAAAGAATTTTTCTTTAAATTAAAGTAGGTAAAAACTGTAAATTTTTAAAATAAAATGGCGAGTATTTGTCTAGCCAAGTAAAGTTACCGTGAGTTTGTATTGATGAAACATTCACATAAAAACATTTTAAAATGATAGGTTTGACAGCAGTGCAAACGCTAGCACCAACAAGACATTCATCGCAATACATACTTTATGCGACGAGTTGCGAAACATCATCATGTTTAATGTTTTTAGTGCAAACTAGGGGTTAGTATAAACTTTCACACAAAACACATTTTTTATTTATACGTATATAAAACGTAATAGGGTTAAAAATATTTTAAATGCCAGGAAATGTTTTTAGGTTCCCTAAATTATCTAATCTTAATTTAACCTTGTACCTCTTTCATTTTTTTTGTACAAATCAATGGAACTTATGATTATTTAATTCTAATAATAAAACGCTCTTGGATCATGACTTGGTAACAGAAAATATTCATCGATAAAATTCTATTCTATATTATTGTGCTTTCAAATAATGGAAGAATTAGTGCAATAAGAAATTTTGACATAATGTTTACAACAACACGTTCTCTAAGCTGTATGGCGGACTTAAAAATATGCGTGTAATAGAAAAAAAGAAAGAAAAATAAAGAAACAATTTATTTAGAAAGACAGCACGGAGACATACACAAACAAAATTTAAAAAAATGGAAATAAAAAATTTGTTTGTCTGCCTGTCTGTTTGTTCAAGCATTACACAAAATCTACCGGTCCGATTACGATGAAACTGAGTATGATTATACTTTAACGTTTGGCCGTTTGGCGCACAGCATTGGGTACTTTTTATCCCGGAAAAAATGTCTGTTTGTCTGTGTGTTTGTGTACGCTAATTTCAGAAATGGCTTATCCGATTTCGAGTTTTCACTAATATATTGTGGTAAGTTTCACTTAACATTTAGTGTTTGTTTCATGTAAATCGGTTCAGAAATAAAAAACGTTATATCAATTTAAAGAATCATATCGAATATTTTGAAGCTATTCTGTATATTCGTTTTATCTTTTAGGGGGTTTCGTAAAAGGTAAAAACGGATTCTACGGATTACTAATCCTTCGCTGTCTGTCTGTCACCAGCCTGTATCTCATAAATAGTGATAGTTAGAAAGCTAACATTTTCACTAATTATGTATTTCTGATACCTAACGCTATAAAGACAAAATTAATTACTTAAAATAAGAAAATGAAAATGTTAAGGGGTCCAAGGGGGCATACAATAACCGTTTTTTTTCGTATATTTTTTGCTCGATAATAATAACATAGTAGCAAGTAGACGATTAAAATTTTCACAGAATTTTTAGGTCTTATGTTGTATAGTACCTTCCATAATAAATAATTAAATAAAAATGAAGTAAATATTAAACCCATACAACGTAGGTATCTACGTAATTTTAATGCAATGTTTTCTTCGTGCACAAGCAATTTTCCGCAATCCTAGCAGCCTGTGTGCTTTTATCCCCGATGGCCATACGTGTAATATCGTGTACAGAGAAGCATTACTGTACAGTAGATTTTTTTAGCTACCCAAAATGTATATCCAAAAGCGCTGCCCTAAGTCCCAAAGTCACTATTCCACACGAACAAAGTCGCAGGCACAGCTTGTTATATAATATATCATTATAACTATGATGACATTAATACGTAATATATAATGTGTTCATAAAATAAACAGATGTGTATTAAATAAATGACATTAGACTAAACATTCTTATTCCTATCAATATCTTACCCGATTTTATATTCACCGTGTTTGTACACGGAGACAAGTAAACGCTTTTACTGTGAAAGCTTGTCACGATCAATCAGTTTGTGAATGTGATAACAAATTGTTCAATCAATAACATACATGCGACAATTTCCGAAAAAAGGATTTTAAGTGTTACCGGGTGTATTGGGGACATTTTAACAAAGGAACGTAACGAACTGAAATTTTGGACAGATTGTGCGTGTTGTATGACATGATTTTCTTTGTGATTGCATTTTTTGGGTTCTTACAAGGAGACAAGTAAACGCTTTTACTGTGAAAGCTTAAGGTAAGGTATGCCTCTGTGCCGGAAATTACAGGGCCGTAAAACGATAACAAATTGTTCAATCAATAACATACATGCGGGCAATTTCCGAAAAAAGGATTTTAAGTGTTACCGGGTGTATTGGGGACATTTTAACAAAGGAACGTAACGAACTGAAATATTGGACAGATTATGCATGTTGTATGACATGATTTTCTTTGTCATTGCAATTTTTGGGTTCTGACAAGGAGACAAGTAAACGCTTTAACCACAGTCTAAAGAAAACGAACGTGTTAATCTTTTACTGTGAAAGCTTGTCACGATCAATCAGTTTGTGTTTTTTTTAGATAATGTAAGAGGCAAACACGCATATAGTTCACATTTATGTTAAGTGATGACTGCAGCCTCAAGATACTCACACAAAAACCAAGGTCAAAATGCAGATGCATTACCACTCCCGAGGCCTAAGGTCTTATGCCTCTGTGCCGGAAATTACATTACCACCTGACCGGAACACGATAATGCTAAACACTACCATTTAGCGGCAAGTATATAAGGCAACGCGGTGGTGCCTACGCCCGCAAGCTCCGTTACTGGAGCTCTACCACCAAAAAGTTCGTTACGTTCCTTTGTTAAACTGTCCCCAATACACCAGGTAACACTTAAAATCCTTTTTCGGAAATTGCCCCCATGTATTGATTGAACAATATGTTATCATTTTATAGGCTGCAGTCATCACTTAACATCAATGTGAACTGCATGCTTGTTTGCCACTTCCATTACATAAACTGAAATTTTGGACAGATTGTGCGTGTTGTATTACATGATTTTCTTTGTGATTGCAATATTTGGGTTCCTACTTATTACTTATCTTTTGGAGATTAGGGGACTCGAAGGTATGTTTATATTGACCTGTTTTTGTATAGACGTATATAGGCTGCAGTCATCACTTAACATCTATGTGAACTGCATGCTTGTTTGCCACTGTTACCCAAAAAAAAAAACCTATTTACTGGGCCAATCTATATAATCTTCATCATTCATCTTCCATCAATAAGAACTGTTTATTATGTTTGCTAATTTTAAATAATAAAAAAAACTTTTATACACACACAATACACGTACAGATATAATAATAATATGTGGCAGGTATATTGTGTTATAAGTTGACCCTTCCTTCGTCAAAAGCGACACAGGTGATTGTGACATTAGGGAAAATTCATCACAAAAGTTTGCCCTAAAATGAATTTAAGAAAAGTATTACTCCGCAGAAAGTGATTTTTGTTCCATTTAAACGTTACCGCTCATATAATTATGTCGGAGAACTAAATTTTTTTAAAGAAAATAATTAATATTTTTTAATACATAGATATTTTTTGTTTTCGTAATATTTAAAAACCGCGAGTTTATAACTGGTAATTATAATATATGAGTTAATGCTATGTATGAACTGAAATATAAATAGATTTCTAATCACACTGAACAAGGAATGGTTCAACCACGTGTATTAAGGAGTTAACAGACAAATAGCGTTTATGCCGTCTAATCTTGACAAGTCCGTCTAAGCTTTTATTTGTATCTACTATCTAGAATAATAATTTTACTCCTGTTTTCCTCGGAGGAGTAGACAGAGGTAAAGGCATGCATTTAAACATACATGCAAATACCTACGATTTGCCCGTTATGTTCTCCGGGCAGTCATATTGCCAACTTAGAGGGTCATACTGGGAAATATCCGGAAAATGTAAAATTCTAATTTTCCGGGAATCCATTTCAGTACCCCTGTGTAGCAGTCTATTTACCACATTCCATAATCAATTTGCAACAACGTCAAAACGACAAACATTACTTTACGAAGTTTTTGGTACAAAGTGTAATCAGTATGAAAAGTGTCCCAATTAAAACTGGGATTAAGATTTAAGTGACGTTTCAACATTTGTCCGCTAGTTTAACTTAGTGTATCACAAATATTTTGCATAATAATATCTAGAAATATATAAGAGAATCGGAACTTTTTCTAAATGAAAAAGTAGATAGCTTCTCCTTCTGTCCAGAATACGATAGTATTACACACTAAAGTTTTGCGGTTTTGTATATTATGTAATACAGCGGTGCCTTTGTCCTCAATCTCCGACACTGGAACTTCACCACCAGTTATATACATACAAGATAATAATATTATTTTATTATTTACAACATTTGTTGCACAAATAAAAATGCCACTCGTCTGAAAATGCTTTAAAGCAAAACCGAATCGAGTGTCCATATGGCCATGAACGTCCATCATGTAGGTATGCATGATATCGAGTGCACTGACAGTTGCAGCTAACTTTGATGCGAATGCCAAATGCAAACAAGGTCGTCATTGATTCGGTATGTACTCTTTTACTCTTTAACATTGTTTCTTTTTAGGGTTCCCTAGTCAAATAGAAACAAAAGGAACCTTTAGTGATTCGTAATGTTTTTCTGTTTTGTCCGTCTATCAGTATGTCACAGCCACTTTACTCTGAAACTATTAGGACCACATACTTGAAACTCGGTATACAAAGGCATTTTTGCGACGGTTTAATAATTACTTCCTACTATGAAACTCTAAATTTGATAAAATTGACATAAATTTATGAAATTTTAGTTACTTTGTTTATATAAAGACATTTGTAAATAAACACAAACTTGGCGATTCAGATGCCTGTCAACTTCCAAAACGAAAACGAAAATAATCTATTAATTTTATTACAGAATTATATTTTCATCATTATTCATCATTATTCATTGGTATTTTAAAGGAAACGATCATTCATAGTGCTCGGAGTTACTCTGCGAGATCGAATCAGAAATGAGGAGATCCGCATGAGGACCAAAGTAACCGACATAGCCCATCGAATAGCGAAACTCAAGTGGCAGTGGGCAGGGCACATAGCTCGCAGAACTGACAGCCGTTGGGGCAGAAGAGTTCTAGAGTGGCGACCGCGTACCGGAAGACGAAGCGTAGGCAGGCCCCCCACGAGGTGGACCGACGACCTGGTGAAGGTCGCGGGCAATCGTTGGATGAGGGCGGCCCAGGACCGTTCGTTGTGGCATTCTTTGGGGGAGGCCTTTGTCCAGCTGTGGACGTCTTTTGGCTGAAATGATGATGATCATTCATACCTATCAATTAAATATTTTATTAATACCATAATATCAACAAAATTACACCTCACAAATTTCGTCAATTGCTTTATACATATAAGTAATAAGTAACTGATAAATTGGTCATGTCAATGAACAATATGAATATCTCGGTTTCCTGATATATGACCTACTAAGTCTTGCGTAAATCAAAGGCCATTAAATTAGGTACAACTCAAATGCATTGATCCCCTCTATTTCTCTCTATGACATGATATGTGATGTGATGACAAATAAATGTATTTGAATGTATGACCCAAAATTCCACCTCATATCCAGCTGTGTAAATATATTAAATCCCACATTGACTTAGGTAATTAATATTTATTTCCACACTTCAAATTCCTCAGAATATTTCGACGCCCACGCGAGCGTTAATGTGGTTTGGAAGTTCACGACATAAATTAATGTTATTTTCTTCATTGAATTATATAATTTGTAGTGCAGATATATTAGGGGTTTGAACCTATCTGTAAGGTTCAACCTTAAGGACAACTTTCTATACATTGCATTTTTAATATCAAGTAAACATAAAGGCCAGAAATTGCAATGCACTGGTGGTAGAGTTCCAGTGTAAACCACCTCCAAATGAATCGAAGGTCGTCAAAAATGGATTGAGATCGAATATTGGGTCTTGCTGCAAGTGTATTGATTAAGTGTTGTTATGGTGGTAGAGCTCCAGTGACGGAGCTCGCGGGCGTAGGCACCACTGCATTACCTAATATACTTGCCGCTATACCTAGGTTCACTACATTAAACGGGACAAAACTTTACTGGTAAATAGAATTTTGGAGAATACTGGCATCAAGAAGTAGATGCTTTAACTACACAGTACCATGTAAAGGCAAAAGGTAAAAATAATGGTGCTTACCCAGTAGAACGCCTTATGCGAGTAACAAAAAAAAACATTCGATTGACCTCACCGATACCTCAATAATTAAAAGATCAATAATCATGTTGGCAGAATGTCAATTTTTGCTTGAGTAGGTACGTCGCTTCTGCTGTTGACTTTTTTACCAGTCGATCTTACTGTTGACTTATCACTAGACCGCACTGTTAAAATTCCATAAAAGTTAAAGGGTAGTGTTCAGCTCTATCGTGTTCCGGTCAGGTGGTAATGTACGGCTCTGTAATTTTCGGCACAGAGGCATAACACCTAATGCCTCAGGAGTGGCAGCGCATCTGCATTTTGACCTCTGGTCATTGTGTGGGTGTCTATAAGCTGCAGTCATCATTTAACATCAATGTGAACTGCATGCTTGTTTGCCACTTTCATTTTATATTAAAAAAATGGTTCTACATAGGTTCACCACATTAAACGGGACAAAACTTTTTTGGTAAATATAATATTGGAGAATACTGGCATCAAGTAGATACTTTAACTACACAATACCATGTAAAGGCAAAAGGTAAAAATAATGGTGCTTACCCAGTAGAACGCCTTATGCGAGTAACAAAAAAAAACATTCGTTTGACCTCACCGTTAGCTCAATAATCATGTTGGTAGAATGTCAATTTTTGCTTGAGTAGATACGTCGCTTCTGCTGTTGACTTTTTTACCAGTCGATCTTGCTGTCGACTTATCACTAGACCGCACTGTTAAAATGTTACACAAGAAGTTGCGTTCAACATAATTCAACTGTATAAAAATCTTGCCCTAGATATCACATAAATATACATTAGTAACCTCGGATAAATTGTAACACCATGGGAATATAAATCATAGGGTACATGAGTCAACTTTAATCAGACGATGCGGTCAGTTTCGCGAAAAAGGGTCGAAAAGCGACACCCCTTGTTATGGGGTGTTGTCAAGAAAATAAATCTTCGCAGTTTTTTTAGATAAGAGATCGAATGTTGCAGCTTGTTTTGAGATAGAGTTGAATTAAAGAGGTCTAAGGGTTTTCACAAGACAGGTTTGCTTGAAAACAGGCACTTAGTTTGTATATTAAGTAATGTTATTATAATAATATAATAATAATGGCAACCCATTATACGTCCCACTGCTGGGCACGAGTCTCTCCCCTTTTTGGGGGGAGGCCTGGAGCTTACTCCACCACGCTGCTCCAATGCGGATTGGTGGAGGTGGGTGAGTTAGTGGCCAACCCGCTGTCGGATGTTTTCAAACCGATAAGGCCTCCGACAAGGTTTAACGACTGCTATCTATCGATAGCAACCGGGACCAACGGCTTAACGTGCCCTCCGAAGCACGGAAACGCGCATTTAATTTGCCACTAGCGGTCACCCATCACACTACCCGACCGCGCCCGTAGTGCTTAACCGAGCAGATCGCTTACGATCTACACCAGCCGCTGGGCCATGCGCGCTTCTAATCGTAATGTTATTATTAAAACAATATTTGCACAGTATGATACGCAGTTTTATTCTCACCATTGAAAAGGCAGAGAGAATCACAGCCTGTACTAGGTACGATATATACCTATATGGAATACTTTTTAAATATTATTTCGATATTCAAATTCAACATTAAGAACTTTGAATTTGGTAGAGCGGTAGTTAATTAACATTAGGTAAGAACGGATTTTGCGACAGGGCCGAATTAAAGTTTTCATAACCTTGTATGAAAGTCTTTTATATTTTTGCGAAAACTTTAGCAGCTTAAGCAAAATTATTCGGTAAACATTACATGTCAAAAACATGTTTTTCAGGTCAAAACATGCTTTTATGGTCAAAAATGACATCCACGCAGTCATAGCCGCGGGGAAACAGCTAGTATATTATATTTTTACATCCAACATTTGTAAGGCCCACTTTATAACTGTCTCTCTCAATAGATAAGAGGACAGTCGGGTGACACTCAGTAAGACAGTTTTATCTGAAACCGCGTCCGATATTGTTGCCAAAAATTGCCGCAAATCTGAAGGGTCGATTATTTGAAAGAGAAGGTTTTTGCGTTGTAATTTTTAAATGTCCTTGTGGCCCTGTAATTTCCGGCATAGAGGCATAACGGTTTAGGCAATCTGTGGTTTCATATAGGCGTTTATAGGCTACAGCACCTATTACTTAATAAGGCAACCTATTATACGTCCCACTGCTGAGGAGAACTATTACTTTTTTTTTATGTAATAAAAGTGGCAAACAAGCATGCAGTTCACATTGATGTTAAGTGATTACTGCAGCCTATAGACACCCACACAATGACCAGAGGTCAAAATGCAGATGCGCTGCCACTCCTGAGGCCTAAGGTGTTATGGCTTCTGTGCCTGAAATTACAGGGCCGTACATTACCACCTGACCGGAACACGATAGTGCTGAACACTACCATTTAGCGGCAAGCATATTAGGTAACGCGGTGGTGCCTACGCCTGCGAGCTCCGTCACTGGAGCTCTACCACCGGTATAAACTCTAGCACAACTTAGGCCACTGAAACTCCTGTGTTTGTAAAGTTGGTGAAATATCTAAAACACGAAACGCATGGAGTCTTGCCGTATACAAGAGGAAAATTAATAATCCTGACGCCATCATATGACACGTATTAAATACTATATTTCACTCGTATCCCACGTACTGGCTGCAAATGACAATTTTGTGTTTCCTTTAAAGTGCTTTTTGTTCACGGATCTGTTATATCATATTATTATTGCTCTTAATAAACGTAAAACATAGAAACGTTACTTCACGCCTGTAATCCCCGAAGGGGTAGGCAGAGGTAAATGCATACATTCAAGCATACATGCGACTACTACTGCATACTAGGCTAACGAGGCAGTAATTTAGTTGTTATGCTTATGCTGAAAAAAAAACTTATTTCAGTGGGATTTTCATCAGTAAGCGAGAAAAAAAAGGCTTTTGATTTTGTTTCATATTATAATTCCATACTTAAAGTTGAACGTGTAATATTTTTTTTATGTCGAAAGATTGAAGCAGGCGTGCCAGTAAGTAAGAATTCGACGAACGGAAAAAACATACTTGGAAAGGAAAAAAAACGAAACTCTTACATTCAATTGCCGATTTCTATAGTTATTTTTTAATGTTATGAAGGTGGTAAACAAGCATGCAGTTCACGAGGATGTTAAATGATATAGACATTTACACAGAAACCAGAGGTCACAATAGTGATGCATTGCCACCCTTGAGAACTTAGTTGTTATATCTCTGTGATAGTCATTACGGGGCCTATATAGAGCGCGAACCGCGTGCGTTGTCAGTGAGAACAAACATGATAGCCGCAGGTTTGCGCGTTGTTCGGAGGAGGTGAAGAAAACTCTCTTCCGAGCTTACTGCACCTCCTTCTACACGTGTAGTCTGTAAGTTACATTACGGGGCCTATATAGAGCGCGAACCGCGTGCGTTGTCAGTGAGAACAAACATGATAGCCGCAGGTTTGCGCGTTGTTCGGAGGAGGTGAAGAAAACTCTCTTCCGAGCTTACTGCACCTCCTTCTACACGTGTAGTCTGTAAGTTACATATACACAGAGTTCAATGCGGGTCCTTCGCGTTCAACATAATAACGCACTCAGAGTGCTGTTTCGGCTGCCTCGATTTTGTAGCGCATAGGAGATGTTTGTAGAGGCTCGCATAGTTTGTTTTAATGCAATGCGAAAAAGAGCAGCCTCGATGTTGCGGCGAACGCGAGTCAGCGGCAACGGTCTTTTAGCTGTGGTCGTGGATCGTCGACCATTTACTCGTCATTGGATGGTACTACATGCTCCAGTACCCAATTTTTGTTTTAATGATGACGATTTGATGTTTAAATTATTGTATTTTTAGCTATGTAAAGGATTTAAGAACTCTCTACTAACAAATTATGGAAAAACTGTCTAAATAAATACATTATTATTATACATTACCATCTAACGGGAACGCGAGAGTGCTGAACACTACCATATGGCGGCACATATAATAATGTAAGGTATTGCCGTGGTGTTCTACCACCAGTAAAAAACAAAAATACATCTATATGAACGACCCGATGAAATGCTTGTGTAAGATATACAAAAACCACTCGCCATTTAATATTTTTATTGCGAAACTATTTCATGTTTTATACCGGATAAAAATCAACACTATTTTTTATATCCGGTCACCGATGAAAACATTGAATGCCCGAGTGGATTAAAGTTTTAATAGTCATCCAGTTACGTTTGGCTACGGGATAAATATTGGATTTTGGATGAAAACTATGCATTGCCACCCCTGAGACCTTAGTTAATTTTACGTTATTGTACACCAGTATTAGTAATTGCTAATTGCTAATTAGTACTAGATGCTGAACACAACCATAAATTTTATAAAAAAACATATATCGGCTCAGTGTCAAACATATTTTTTTTTGTATACTAAAAAACATTTTTTGCTTTCATAGTTGTTTATTCAATATAACTTACAGACGCGTAAACATTATATTATATGTATATAAATAAGTAAGTACAGCCATAAATAAGCAAATATTCACTTATTATGATGTCTTCGCGGACGTAAAAACATTATTCATATTTCTGTATTAACAGTGCTTTTAGGTGCATTATACAGCGCAGCTAAAATCCTCGATTTGACCCGAACATTTAAATATAACAAAGAGACATCGATATCCGTCTATAAAACCGGAACACAAGACCGGATGAAAGTTTTAACCGTTCTCCGGTTATGTATTGTTTAATGTCGAATATCGAAAAATAAACAATTGTGAATGAAATAGGATTGACATCGTTGGGTACTTACGGTTATGAAAAATAATCATTTCATGTTTTTTTCTTAAGATGTGCTACTTTTTACATAACGAACGATAAAGTACATACTATTATGGCCCTAATGGTTTATAAAAAAACTGGTCAAGTACGAATCCGACTCGGGTTCTCAAGGTCCCCATAATTTTACGTTACTCTCAACTTATAATTTTCTTATAACTTATGAATAAGTAATGATTTTCTGTATTTTTTTCATTTTGGGCTCAGTAGTTTCGAAAAAAAGGAGGGAATTGTTATTTTTTGAATATTTTTTTAATAATTTGAAAACTATTTCTTTTCATATTATTAAAAAAATATTATGTTTGAGATCTTCACAACTAGCACCTTTAATTTTATTAAACACACAAAGTAATTTGCAAACTTTTTAAATTTTCTTTAAAAGTCCACTTTAAATAAAATGCATTTATTTACGTTCAAGGTTATCTGTATTTACGTTAGACGTCACTCGCCTCACTACTTTAGGAGCAGATATAGAATTACTCTCACATACATCATATTACTATAAATAGTTACAAAAAATACATGCCCAGCTAATTGCGAATGTCTGCATGTATGATTGCATTTACCCATCGACGATGGTAGACAGCTGCGTTGTGTCGTCGATGCATTTACCTCTGCCTCAAAGAACACAGACCAGTAACGTTTTAGTTAAACTGACAGCCGCGCCCTTTGCCTCGGTCCTAAATAAACGCAAACCTGACAGTCGCCGAATAATATTTCTCTAGGAAATTATGACAAGGGGGGTATGTTTGCTCGCATTTTCATTCTAATGGTGTTTAATATCCTATCTCTCTCACCTATTGCAGGGCCGTGGATGTAAAAGCTTATTACGTCAGGACTCGCGACTACGAGTGAAATAGTAATGCAGTTTGTTTAACTGGTGGCAGAGTTTTAATGTCGGTGCTTGAAGGCTTAGTGACCATCGCAATACCCAATCTACCAATAACTAAATTGTATTGTTCGGCATCGTGTTTCGGTTAGATGGTAATGTATGGCCCCGTAATTAAGGTTGCAGCATTCACTCACGCCCTGAGTAAACGCAAAGCTGACAGTCACCGAATAATATTTACCTAGAAAAAATTGACAAATTGGTGTTTGCACATGTTTTATATCTTTGACACCTAAAAAGAGCTCGAGCGAGCATAGAGACAAAACCTTATTCCGTTATTAGTGTAACACTTATATATGATCGATCATACAACCGTTGTATGTATGTTTTCCAGTGTTCATCTAACCTCAGGACAAAATATCAGAAATACATAATGATTTCGGAATAGATGACGCGCTAATGGTGTAAAATTAGCTAATGGCCAAACGCCAAACAAGACTAAAAAACCGGCTATTTGAGAGTTGAACTCGTACACCGAAGGTTCCGTATAAAATGGAAGCACTCAGCAATCCTAATTTACCTGCCTCTTTAAGGTAGTGTTCAACACTAACGTGTTCCGGTTTGATGGTAATGTATGTCCCCGAGATAACTATCACAGAGACATTATAACTTATAACTAAGTCTCAATGATGCAACACATCTGCATTTTAACCTCTGGTATTTATGTGGGTGTCTATAGGCTGCAGTTGTCATTTAACATCAATGTGAACTGCATGATTGTTTGCCACATTCATGACATAAAAAATGCCTTTTCATTAAAACAACTCTTTGGGGGAAGAGTCCGGCATATGAGGGATTTGGACCCTCTAAAACCACCTCGGTGCCGACTTCGGTGCATGATGCATGCGGGGGGGAGGGGAGGGTTTCAGATACACATTACCTCAAAAAAAGGTAGACCTTTTCTTGAGGCAATTCTTTGGGTTCTCGAGTGATTCTTTTTTCCTCTTGAGGAACCCTAAACTGTCGTATGATTAATTGAGTAAATGTAAAGAGTGCGCGGGTTGTGTATTATTTTTGTGCTGTTTATAAAATAGAAATTACGCTTGTCATCATTGGAATGGTTTGTAAAACTGACGGGTAGCACTTGAGTCTCATATCGTAAAAAAAAAGTTTATAAGCGTAAGAAAAAACTGTGCAGCGTATTAAGAATTCCTAATTTCATTATTCAGGCAAATGGATTTTCAATTGGCAGTGGAACTCACGTATTTATAAATAGCTTTTACTTTTTTTATTGCATAACAACAGCGTAGCTTAATCACAGTAAATAGATTGTAATGGTGATGTCATTTTAAATTGGATGGCAGATGAAATTTTGTGTAATGTATGTCTTAATGTGTGGCGTAAAAAAATCTATATAAACAGAGAAATACAGGTTGAGTAATACAGTTGTAGTAGTTGTAAATCTTCAGTGACGGAGTTCTAGGACGTAAAGGTCTTTAATTATTAACTAGCTGTTGCCCGCGGCTCCAACCGCTTGTAGGTAGCTTTTCGTATAACCTGTGGCAACACATCCCACAGGAACATTTTATCGGGATAAAAACTATCCTATATGTTAATCCAAGTTACCCTCTATGTGTGTTCCAAATTTCATGGAAACCGGTGCAGCAGTTTAGGCGTGCAGGAGTAACACACAAACAAACAAACATACAAACTTTCGCATTTATAATATTAGTATGAAGTATGATTAAAACGGTGGGATTTCAAATCTCCAGTAGAACTCTCTAATAAGGCATAATGCCTCTATAAAACAAAGCTTCACACCTCAAACACGGTTTTTATGTAAGGAAGGTGGCAAACAAGCATGCAGCTCACATTGATGTTAAGTAATTACTGCTGCCTATAGACATCTACACAAAAACCAGAGGTCAAAATACAGATGCGTTGCCACCCCTGAGACCTTAATTGTTATGTCTCTGTGATAGTTATTACGAGGCCATACATTACCATCTAATCATCACACGATAGTGCTGAACACTACCATTTGGCGGCAGATAGATTGGTAATGTTTTGGTGCCTACGCCCTCGAGCTCCTACACTTGGAACTCTACCACCAGTAAAATCCCATAAGTCATAATGCCTCTCTAAAAGAAATCTTCACACCGCAAATACGCTACTTGAAACATGCAAACGAGTATAACACAACAAAATAAATAATATTTCACAATTTCCATTCGCATAAATAACCGGTCCATTCGAGAGCACTACCGGCTTATAAATTTAAACGCATTACATAACATAACGCTCATATCTTTATAAAACCGTGAATAGCATATGTAGTGAATAGCATGAAATCGCTTCCATTTCCACGGGGAATCAAAGTGAGTCGGGAAATCTGGAGCGACACTTTGTTAAGCTACTTTTATACTGTGTACGAATGCCTTGGCTATTTTTGTAGAACCAATGTCTTTGTGGTAAAATAATTTTATGTAACTTTAACTCAAATTTTTGCAAAGTAAGTTTTAGGGTTGCGTAGATAAGTAGAAAGTTTGTAAAAGTGATTACAAAAAAAACGACTACTACTTTTTATGTAGTAGGTATGGTATTTCAGTTTATGGTTAATATTTGTTATTTAAGAGATTACCTTAAATTGGCGAAGTGGTTAGTCTAGGTTTTCATTCATAAAATATTAGTTACTAGCGGCCCGCCCCGGCTTCGCCCGCGCTGCTCTGCTCCTATTAGTCATAGCGTAATGTAAGCTATCCTATCTCTCAAGTTGGATCGAACTGCACATGGTGTGCGAATTTTATTATAATCGGTTAAGTGGTTTAGGTTAGGAGTCCATTGAGGACAAACATTGTGACACGAGATTTAAGTACCTAACTACACTTAAAATTCGTTAGTTTAGTGGTTTTTATATCACTTACAATTAATGCCACCGAGTTGATTCGCGCCTATAATCCATGACGTTGGTGGGCAGGAGTTTGTGTAACGTAGGTGAATCTATTGACAACCACCAGGCACATGACAAACTTGTCCAAGATCAGTAGGCATGCGTTCAAGTAGGTATCAAGTGTCCCATATTGCATGTGCCCTCGCCGATTGCCACCTACTCATGTAGATGAGTCCATACAAAAAAAAAAGAATACTAGGTACCGGGCCTATTAGTATCTGCGAATACTTTACTAAAGCCCTAGAGAATAAAAATTTTACCCAAAAGGGAAAGATTCCAAAAAAAATTACATTGATATCGAACTCCGGACTATATTTGACTGCTATTTAACTTTTTTTGGGGACTTACTGGTATTACACTATTTAAGCAGTATTACTAACATTTTTATCCATACGTGATAAATAATGTTAGTGTGTTAGGTCCATTAACTGGAGGTTGTATGTTATTTCCTCTGCATATCCCGCCGTTGCACTTCAGCGACGTCAATGCAGATGGAAATAGGCTCGCCATGAAGGTTATTTACGCATAGAAGACATATTGGCATTAATAAAAATTCGCTTAAATTGTTGAGGTATCATCAGCTATAGCCTACATACCTGAAATTGCTTTGTTTACTGTTCTTTCATTTTTTTATCTCATGAAGGGGCAAACAAGCATACAGTTTATGTAGATGGTAAGTTATAATTTTGGTAAGTAACATATATATATATATATATATATATATATATATATATAATATGTTTAAATACAGTAGCCTATAAACATCTACACGAGATCAGGGATTTCAATGTAGTACATGCGTTACTACTCTTGAGGCCTAAAGTATTATGCCTCTGTTGCTACATGCTGGCCCTACATTACCACCTGACCGCTACATAATAGTGCTGAATACTAAAATAGTAATACATGTCAAAATGGAAAAAGGGATTACTAATTTTGACTCAGGTGACAATTCATCCCAATTGGCCAAAAAAACGTACCCCAAAGTATCACATGCCAAAGTACTCGTATATTTCCCAAGTTTTCATTTCGCAGAAAACCATTTGGAAAAACAACTTTTCGCAATTTTACAGTTAGCAATACTATTTTCGGCAATTTATTGTTTAACAAATTACATGGCAATGTGTCATTCGCCGCATTAAAAACTTGGCAAATCAATTAAATATAATTTGCATTGGCAAAAGGAATCACTTGTCTGTTCCGATCTATGTTGGACTAATAATTTACAGGTAAGAACTTTTATAATAATATACTGTTATTATACAAATTCTGGCGCTTCGCCGGCCTGGCCGCTGCCGCGGCACGCTTGCTTCGCTCGCTCGGCTGGCGCTTTATTAGAGTCACAGTTCTAACCTAACCTAAACCAGTTTTCTACATATTAAAGCAATTCGTGCAAAATTATTTCCTAACCATTCCTAAGCATAACTTTAATGTTTAATTTTTCACTTCTGCCGGAGCTTCCGGAGTGCAATCAGTTGTTTCTTTTTTTGACGATATGGTGAGGTGAGGTGAGCTCTACCTTTTTGCAATGCATGTCACATATAAGTAGGTACATAATGTGACTAACAGACAGATACCGCAATTGATTTATAGTAGAATTAGTGGCAATAATGTGTATGTAACAACTATGAAAATGCTAAAAATTCGAAGGTTAAAACATTGGTAATAAAAAAACCATAAATATTTATCGAGAAATTTTTTAAAATATTTGTGCGTAATAACAACCCATCAACATTTTAGGTATATATAGTACATACGTTAAAGAACCAGGACCTTTCAGTATCGTGAAACTGAATGTTTAGAAATGAAGAGCGTATTAATTATTGTTATAATAACCACACATTCTGTGTGTGGGTTTCATTTCTTTGGATTTAGATTTAGACATGTACAAGACAAACATCTTCTTAGAGAATTAGACACTACAGCAGTTGAGACAAAATGGATAGAACAGCGTTTGGATAACTTTGATGACAACGAAAGTCAAACTTGGAAAATGAGGTACTTCGAGAGACTAGATTATTGGAAAGAAAATGGACCTATTTATGTATTCATTGGTGGAGAAGCAGAGGCGGATCGAGATTGGCTTGCATCTGGTATGGCATATGAACTTGGTAAGGAAACAAACGGGGCTATGTATGCATCTGAGCATAGATATTACGGGAGTATTAAACCACTGAATGGCACACATCCAGAACAATTAAAATATTTGAGCTCCCGTCAAGCGCTTGCTGATGTAGCTGTATTGTTGAAAGAAATAAAATCAAAATCAGAATTTTCGAGATCCAAAGTGGTGGTCATTGGTGGGTCCTACGCCGGTAACTTAGCTGCATGGATGAAATTATTGTATCCCGATTTAGTTGATGTAGCACTAGCGAGCAGTGCACCAGTTCTTGCCAAGAAAGACTTTTATGAGTATTTAGAAGTGGTGAATAAAGATTTTAAAAAGTTTGGTAAATCGACTTGCTTGAGCGATATTATGATAAAGTTTAAAAGGTACGACAACTTACTTGGATCTTCGGCCGGAATAGAACAATTGAAATCTGAAGAAAATATATGCGACTTTACAGATATGAATAAAGTTGAAAATAAACAACTCTTCATAATGAGTAAGGTTGCAAATTTCCAGGCTAGTTGTCAGTATGGTTCGCCTGATAGTGTTAAGAGGGACTGTGGCGATTTAACTTTGACAAAGGAAAATAATAATGAATATGCAGAATCAGAGTTTTGGGTAGATGAAAGCAACTGTAACGATTATGACTTAAACAGCACCATCAGACAGTTACGGAATTCAAATGATAATTTTTTAATGTGGCTTTATCAAACATGTACCGAATTTGGTTATTTTCAAACAACGACATCCGATGCACAGCCATTTGGAAAGAACATGCCTCTCGATTTTTCAATTAAATTTTGTACTCTTGGTTTTGGTTCTGACTTCAATGAGAAAAGAATTGATGAAGGCATTAAAAAAACCAATGATATGTATGGTGGGTTACATCCAAACGTGTCTCATGTCGTGTTTGTAAATGGGGAGATGGACCCTTGGAGTGCTCTAGGCATTTTAAAAGACCTATCCGACGACACACCAGCTGTATTTATTCCAAAATCATCACATTGTGCTGATTTAATGCCAAATCTAGAAAAAGATGTAGAAGAGCTGAAGACAGCACGAAAAACTATAAAGCAATTGATAAAAAAATGGATTGGTATGACAGATTGAACTGTAAACGTGCATATGTTTCTAGGTTATACTGGCTACCTGGATGACTCCGTTAGACTAGGTAGGACTTTCTGTAGTGAATAAGTGAGTAAGAAATTAAATATTCGAAGATATTGAAAAAATATATCCATACGATTTGAAAAAAAAGGTTACTCATTAACCAACACCCAACGTTATACAGAGCGGATGTTGATGTCATACTATTAAAATAATATAAAATAATACACACTTTATACCTCCGATTAATTTTTAATTAAAATTCATCATAACATATTATATTCAATTTCTCAATTTTAATTACTTGATTTTGGATAAGCGGAGAGTTTCTTTCCTTAGGTTATGGGGTTAATAATACTAAAGTTTTCAATGATTGCACAAAGTAAAATAACGTCAACAATATCTACCTAACACGCATTTGCGACAAAGACAATACGGAAACTGTGTTAAGCGTAACACAATTAGTATAACTGTTTCAGACAGTCTCAACAGTGAACACAGAGTGCAAAGCTGTGCAGTTGTCTGATGGTTTGGAAACTCGGTTCCGCCTGTACTAATTAAAATATCTCTTCTCACTTAAGCTCGTAGAAGGGGTAAGTAGGTAGAAGTATTCATCCAAGCGTTATGTATATGGGTTGTCATTAACACCCAAGTTTCAATTAATGAATTATGGGAAAATTCAAATGTGTCTAACTCCCTGATACAAAAATCAAACCAATATTATAGCAACAGCGGCCTCTAATAAGCCATCAAGCCAATGCATAATATTAATAGTAAACTTTATAAAAATCTTGCATCGTACGTTCGTTTTCGAACGTTCACGGCGACAAAGACAATAAGGATGATGGGTAAATTGTAAAGCTCTCAAGTCGTCTGAAAGTTCGGATTATTCGGTTCTGCTTTTACTAATTAAATTATTGTATCCAACATATCTATTCTTAATTTATCTCCAAGAAGGGGTAAGTAGGCAGGTATTCTGTAATCATCATCAATATGTGTATTCATTCAAGCGTTATGCATTTTTTTATCATCTGAATCATTTTATCTATCCATTTATATTTACAAAATTTTATTTATAATTATATTTTCTAGTATTATATACTTATTTATTTACGTATCTATATATAATATATATTCATATACTAACAAAATGTATGTAGCTATATATAATTTTTTATAGTATTATTATTTAATAATTAATATTGTCAACCAGATTTGTTTTTGTTTTCGATTGCAAGTGACTATCTTTTGTTATTGCACCTATTCGACAGCTTTATTTAGCCCTAAGGTTGGCTGGTAGAGAATGCCACTAGGCATTAAGTCCGCCTTATGTACATTTATTATGTGCACAAAAGTTTAAATAAATAAATAAATATTGGTAGGCATTAACATCTAAATTTCAATAAATGAATGTTGTGTAATTAATTCAAATATGAGTTATAACCTGCTGGCGTATTCTGTAACTCAGTGGCCATCTGGCCAACAATTCAAAGGCCACTTTGCAGAAAATTGCTGTCTTCCTAAAACTATAGTCGTACGTTAAATTACGTTACATCAAAACATGAATGTTCTGTAAAGTGGCTTCCAAATTGATGACCACCGAGACACATAATACGCCTAAAAAAAAATCGAAACAAGACATCAATAGCGTTATTTTACTGAAGTAAATTCAAACATTGTATGTTATTTTCTGAAAAACGACTTTAAAAACACAATATCTCATTCGTGCTTCATGATTTGTTCACAATTCAGGATTTAAATCATAAGTTTGAACTGTGTTATTGCTTGTGGACATGCTACTGGCTTATATATTACAAATTGACTACCGACGTAATAATTTAGTTAGACCGCATCGACACAATCATAATGTAAGTAAGAAAACAGAACTGTGCTTCAAGGCACGCGCAATGTTCCGTTTTTAGGGTACCGTAGTAAACAAGGAACCCTTATAGTTTCGCCATGTCCGTCTGTCTGTCTGTCTGTCTGTCCATCCGCGGTGTAGCGCAAAAACGATTGATACTAGAGACGTGAAACTTGGCACAAGTATACATTTACACAAGTATCACGCCGACATTTAGGGAACCTCCCTCACATGTAACGCGCAGACATTTTTTTTAATGTTTCATTTTCTATATAGTGTGGGATATCGTTGGATAGGTCTTTTAAAAATGTTACAGGTGTGCAAACATTATTTTTCAATTTTGTGACTTATTCAGCTTTATAGTGCAAATTTTCGTTAGAGTCAAGTGCCCCCCCCCCACTACCAACTAAACGGTTGTTATTAGAAATTCAAACGTTACGGCAATAGTAGCTACATATAAAGAAATTAAAAGGAAAACTATCACACTTAAGTTGGCTTTATTAGTTTGCGAGTAATAGTCGACCAAATGTAATACTCGAAATTTTTGAACAACTGCATAGAAAATATATTTTTTTTTCCTAGCATTAATCAAAAACTACGGAACCCTACACTGCGCGTGGCCCGACAAGCACTTGACCGATTTTCAAGTACTTTTTATTAGTTGAACGAGTATTAGGCAGCTGCTCGTAAAATTATAAAGACTTGATAGTTTTCCTTTTTAATTCGTTATTTAGAGGTACTATTCACAATATTTTTTATGAAAAATAAGAAATCCTAAACCGCTCCAAATTTAGCATGATATTTGACTGTATCTAACGAAAACAGACTCGCATAATCTAGCGAGTTTGACACAAGGTGTGTAGTATGTAGTCATAAGGACTACAGTTTCGTGAAGGAGTTAGTAAAGTAGCTGTGCCATACGGACGGACAGACAGACGACATCACGAATCTGTAAGGTTTTCTGCCATTTCGCTGCGGATCCCTAAAAAAACCACGTTACTCTCCTGCTCTGTGGAAAAAGATGAAATATATTCTTCTCAACATTTAAAACATGAGTCTATTACCGATAGTTCAAGACTATTTTTTTTATTATTAATATCTGGTAGCAGGCCACTACTATTACGTTGGAGATCCTGGGTTCGGTTCCCGGGTCGGGGGCTATCAGAGATAACGTTTAAAAAACCTTTATCTCTGGTTCTATTGGGATTTTTTCCATGTTCTGGAAGTTTCCCAGTACCTCGGAGTTTGGTAATGTGCCGGGAGATGGCAACAGGTTCCCCACCTGTTACATGGGCCAAAAACGTAACTGGCGAGTCGTGGGTTTTTGCATGTATGCTTGAATGCATGCATTTACCTCTGCCTACCCTTTCGGGGATTACAGGTGTGAAGTTACGAGTCTATTACCGATGGTTCAAGATTCATGTTTTAATTCTATCTCCAGATGTTGAATGAGAAAATGTATTCTACTCATCCAAAAAGGTAGGTCACGAACCATTCGAATTAATGTATTCATTTCAAAACTCAAGCGCAATATAAATAAGCGTTTGGATTGCAAAACAGTGCACCGCTAGCGGCAATGTTTTTGTATCGTTTGAACAAACTGTAAACAATTTGCTGCACCAATTTCGTGCAACTAGCAAACTATGGTAATGCAATAATAACATTAGATGGATGATTTGATTATAGAGATGATGTTTGTGTGATTAATCTGATTGGTATGGTGATTGTCGTTTGCTCGTCGCGTGTTTCCTGCCTTGTCTGACGTGCTACAATTTTATAACAAGCTAGCTGTGCCCGCGACTTCGTCCGCGTGAGAATGTATGATTGTTCAGTATGTACTCGGATGATTTATTATTCGGTATTCGGCCGAATAGTGCCCAGTATTCGGCCGGATACCGAATATTAAAAAAGTGGCCGAATATGCCGAATACCAAATAATGGCTGAATATTCGTGGCATCTCTATAAAGAAGACTTGCCCTTCAAAAACTTATCTTCTGGTTTTCAAGTAGGGCTATAATCGTCACCATCAATATTATTATGAATGAACTGTATGCTTGTTTGCTACCTTCATTACAAAAAAGTAAACCCGTCTTTTGAACTAATTATTTCGGAAACATGAACACTACGTTCGACGTTTGCGAAATATAAGGATAGCTGCATTTAATTTTTCAAACTAGTGTCACAAAAATGTCATTGCAGTCTACCCACGGAACCACGGAAGCTGAAAAGCAATCAATATAAAACCTACACTGGTTGTAGTGCTCCAGTGACGGAGCTCGCGGGCGTAGGCACCACCGCATTACCTAATATACTTGCCGCTAAATGGTAGTGTTCAGCACTATCGTGTTCTCCGGTCAGTTGGTAATTTACGGCTCTGTAACGCATCTGCATTTTGACCTTAGTTTTTGTGTGGGTGTCTATAGGCTGCAGTCATCACTTAACATCAATGTGAACTGCACGATTGTTTACCACGTCCATTACATTAAAAAATAATCAAAATGTCGGGTTAATTTTAAAACACATTTTTGTTCAATATACAGGAGACAAGTCTATAAAAAGTTTTCATCTGCAAGCCTTTCATTTCAAAAGAAAAACAAAGTAGCATTAGCTGAATCACATTGCTTCTTATCCCAAGCTCCATTACACCTAGATCTTTAAGCTTTAACTGAAATAAGTCACTTGTTGAATGAATACCGTCACAATAGTTCTCAACTTGTATTTTTCGAAATTGCTTTCATTTTCTTCGCATTTAGCATTCCGCCAAACTCAATTTTTAGTTAGTTACTTCTTCCAGATAAATAAAATAGGATGAGATAAAATTCGTGTTTTTTGTGTCATGGAGTATCAAACACGCATACAGTCCACATTGCCATGCCAAGACGAAACCGTATGGCTTGCGTTATCAAGAAATTATGTTTTTAAGTAGAGTCAACTCTACACGTCTACACGCCTTAAAAGCAAGCAAGCCTAATCTTCTATATATATATATATATATATATATATATATATATATATATATATAAACTCGCTAAAACTCGAGAACTGCTGGACCGATTTGGTTAATTTTGGTTTCGAATTAGAAGAAAAATTTTTGGAAGTCCAGGGAATGTTTAAGAGTTAAGGCAATATGAAGAAATGGAAGGGGAAATAGTAAAAACCACAATTTCATTTTCCCAAACAAATAGTCCGTATCTATCAAACCTTTCACACATTATTTCATTCTGAGGCATTACGAAGTCTGCCGGGTCAGCTAGTTTCACAATTAAACTAACTTGTTTCTCTCTATTACCAGCTACATCAAGATATTTGTTTATACGCCGATCTCCTAGTTTAACAGTCAAGCGGGAAAAGCTCACTAGTGGGCTACTAGCCAGTTTTTCCCGTTTGACATTACCAAACTCCAACTTTTTAGGGTTCAAGAAAGAACTTTAAGAATTTTAATCATCATCAGTAACTGAGTGGCGAGATCCTTTTTTTAAATATCAATAAAATTTAAAGTATGAGAGCCATGCAATTGTTTTTTTATCCATTAAAAATATATTTGCAATAATTCTGGTATAAGCCCAAGGTCTGTGGTTACAAAAACGACGACAAAAAAACGACGAAGCCTTTCTAGAAAAGATAAATAATGATAGAAGATAGATAGCTATGCTTGGTTCGTCTCAACAGGAACACTGCTGTACTCCCGAATCGTTTGGAAATATAATTCTTGACGTTAATAGGGTACAAACTCGAATGCTAAAATAAACGGGATAAGTGTCTGTTATGATAATACGAGACTGTAATGGATTACTCTGTTTTAACTGTTAAGTAAACAGTAGTGTATGGATTGTTGTTGATATAACATTATGAGATTTTTCGTTCAGCAATGTGTTGCGACGTACCTAATTGTTTGTAGGGAAAATGTAATTTATGTTTTTAGGGTTTTGTACCTATGTTATTACAGAATACGCCTGCAGAGGCCTAAAATCTCTTGCCTCTTGTATTTTATCATCTCATACACGACAGCTCTACTATATGCAGGGTCTCATACATTTTTTTTATTTTTAAAGAAATGAAAGAAAAATTTGACTTCAGGCGAGGCTCGAACTCGCGACCTACTGGGAATCTAGTCCAGCCGCTCTTCCAATTGAGCTACTGAAGCCCTGCCCGATTTGTCGAATTTTTCCTTCACATCTATTGCATTGGTTTATGGTACCAGTAGCGCCATCTATTACCAACCAAATAAAAATATATTTCACAAGCATGTGTTAATGCGAAATAATATAAAACAATTATTAAGGGTCTCATACATTAGAAAATGTGATGACGTCTTTCTTCCCCTAATTTCCGCCATTGAAATTTCTACTACCTTAAAATATATCTTAAATTATCATACTTTGTAAAGCAGTCTTAGTTATAATCCCATAAAGATGGCGATTGTTACATTAACTTATAATTATTTAACTAACTCTGAATAAAAATGGTCAGTTTACGACGATATTCTTAAACCTACAAAACTGTTGATAAAAAAATTATTAAAAATGTATGTGTTAGAGATCTTCAAAATAAGGTCTGTCTAATTTCATAACACATGAAAGTTTCTTATAGTAAAAATAATAAAATACGCTTACACTCACAGCCTCACATTAGGTATAAACCTGTGTTGTGGGTGCCGTTGTACACTTACAACACATACACAAACACCCAGACCCGAAACAAATATCTGTAGGCCATACAAATATTTGTCCCGGTGTGGGGATCGAACCCGCGACCCTTCGAATCAAACGGTCATCTCACACCGCTGCACTAACCGGGTCCTAATTTATTACACAAAAGTAACTATGAAATGAAATTTTTCGTTACAAGTTCATGTTTGGGTCACTGATTTAATGTGCGTACCAAATTCCAACTCAATCGGTCTAGTATCTTCGGAGAAAATCGGCTCATACAGAGGGATAGTCAAACAGACACAGTGATCTTATAACAGTTCAGTTTTTTTCCTTTTGGTGCGGAATCCTTAAATGTTCTCCTAATTTAGAAAAATAGAGTCACCTCTGTCCTTTCTATAAAATCGATGAATATAACTCTTAAAGCTGCTCATTTAAACATGTCGCTCAAACGAATATTTACCTAATGTCAACTTCGGAATCGCGTATCAACTTTCACTCATTACATTTTAAAACTTTGCAACATTTCCTAAGCTTCTCGTTACTTTCGTCTCAAGATCAACCGCAAATATATTTCACGCTAAGAACTCACGAAGCGTATTTGTTCCGTGCCCGCCGCGGTGGTGGAACTGTGGTTTTATTTATAAACTCACAAGACCGGTTATTTGCGCGGTTATGCTGCTGTTGCGGTTGAGATCATCGCTCGCAAACGTGGCGGGCGATGAATGCAAGACAGGTGGTTGAGTCGCCCACAAACTGATTGTAGAGCGCGCGGTCGCAACCCGCCGGTTACCGCGGCCCGTACGATTCTACTAGGTTCCCGCCAGTGCAGCGGGAGCCGCAAACATAGGTAACCTCCAATGCCTGCAAACAACCGCGCACATCGCAGGTTTAAAACGCGTCGTGAGATGTGCTTTAATTTTTTACGTTATGTATCTACATTCTACAGAAGCTGCGGGCTCGCAACCGCGGCGGGTGCGGGTGAAAATCGCTTCGTGAGTTCTTAGCTTCAAAGTCACAGATCTGATATTGTGGATCTGAGTTTCTATCTTCCATTCAAAATGTTTAGAAGTTGGTCTTACATGACAAGTCTTTGTGTTTTGATTCGTTCACCTTCAACTCGTAACTTATATTTTGACTTTACGACATTTGATTGGGTTTCGAGATAAAAGTTTGAAGTATCGAACCAAATCTGATCAGGATTATATTTGTGAGGAGCTTGGGCTGAATCAACAATCTTCCCATCACTATACTTTGAAGTGAGAAATTCTATAGGCACATTGGGCGTGTTTGAGAAGGAAAAGAATCCTTCGAATTCTTTACGTGACATTGGAGCGAAATTGATTTTATTTATTTTATACTAGCTGTGCCCGCGACTCCGTCCTCGTGAGAATTTATGATTGTTCAGTATCTACCCGGACGAAGTCGTGGGCGCAGCTAGTATAAAAGTAAAGTAAAAATTTTTTTTTACATTTTAGTTTTTTTTAGTATCATAGAGAAAAGTAGGCATTAGCTATGTCACCTCAAATAGTATAAATGTAAAATTTGTACTAATTTACTAAGCTGCATTCTTATTAGGCATATCCCTCTTATTTATTTATTTAATTCAGGAAACAATTTAATTTGCATAAAATAAACAATAGGCCCATAAAATAAATAACTTACATACTTTTCACTGGTGGTAGAGCTCCAGTGACGGTGCTCGCGGGCGTAGGCACCACCGCATTACCTAATATACTTGCCACCTAATGGCAGTGTTCAGCACTATCGTGTTCCGGTCAGGTGGTAATGTATGGCCTTGTAATTTTCAGTACAGAGGCATAACACCTTAGGCCTCAGGAGTGGCAACGCATCTGCATTTTGACCTTGGTCTTTGTGTGAGTGGCAGGCTGCAGTCATCACTTAACATCAAAGTGAACTGCATGCTAGTTTGCCACTTTTATTACATAAGAAGGGTTTGTCCAGCAGTACCACGCCTTACGGCTGGAGCGACGTATCGGTTGGGTAAATAATGAAAGCGTCTAAGAACAGTCTCGTGTTGTAATAAAATAAACATTGCTAACATTGTACTCAGTTTCCATAGCAACTGCGGTCCCCGGCCTACCATCAATCTTATCCCATGTGATAAGAGCGACAAGATAAATTGCTCTCATACATAAATTTACCACAGCTGTTCCCGATACTGAAATGTCACTAATTAGTTATGTATAGCCGTCTATGACGAAACTTGGTGGTCCTAACGGAAGACCAGCGCTGGTTGTTCCTCAACCAGCACATGCTGAGTTACGACCAATTTGTATTAATGTAATTTTTGCTCGTTTTTACTTAAAATACTCTTCGCACATTGATACAAATAAATGTTCTTTCATTCTTTCTTTCTTTCTTCTAGTTGATTGTTTTGTTTTAGAATAGCAATCTATATGCACTGAATCAATGTGTGGCCTAGTAATAAATATCACAGAGACATAACAACTTAGGTCGCATCTGCATTTTGACCTCTGGTATTTATGTAGATGTCTATAGGCTGCAGTTGTCACTTAACATCAATGTGAGCTGGATGCTTGTTTGCCACGTTCCTTACACAAAAGAAAACCTTTTTGTCAAACGTTTGTAATCTTCAGTATTAAATTTGACATCAATGCGACATCTATGCTTGTTGTTCCTTTAATCTATATATATAAAAATCAGTTGCTGTTCGTTATTCTCGCTAAAACTCTAGAACGGCTGTACCAATTTGGCTAATTTTGGTTTCAATGATTTTTGGAAGTCCAGGGAAGGTTTAAAAGGTAAGAAAATATGAAGAAATTGAAGGGAAATAGTACTAACAACAATTTAATTTTTCCATACAAATTGTCCTATTTCCTAAGTCATAGTTTTTTCCATCAACGATATTTAAATAAATAAATAAAAATACTCTTACGGCCAAATACTCAAACGTCACTTAAATGTAAGTGGGACTTAAAAGTCTTCTGTCTTTATAAAACACGTTTAAACGATAGAGATAGCGCACATTTGGGGGTTACTTAAAATTGAGTGACGTTTGAGTATTCGGCCATTACACTCACAGCCCCACACTAGGTATAAACTTGTGCCGTGGGTGCCGTTGTATACATACACCCAGACCCGACACAAATATCTGTAGACCATCCAAAAATTGTCCCGGTGCGAGGATCGAATCCGCGACCCTTCGAATCAAACGGTCGTTTCACACTTCCCAGATTACAGACACTATCAATAACACTTGCCATCAAAGTCTACAGGCCAAATTGCCGTTTATGTCACATAAGAAGCCCGGGCTCATGTTACAAAAGTTACATCGTAATCAGTTTCCCCGGCAACTGCGGTCCCCGGCCTGACATCAATCTTGTCCCATGTGATTAGAGCGGAGAGATGAATTGCCCCAATGTTAAAATATACGGCAGCCGTTTTCCATACTAAAATATGATTAAATAGTGGTAATGTATTCGCATTGGTGTTACCATTAAAGATATTTTATTGTAGACTAACTGACTCGGCAAACTTCGTATTGCCTCAGAATGCAATAATGTGTCAAAGGTTTGATAGATACGGACTATATGTATGGCCCATACATATAGTTCGTACATACAGTACGGGAAAAATAAATTGTGGTTTTTTCTATTTCCCTTCAATTCCTTTATATTTTCTTAATTAATTTCTTAAATAATCTAATTTGTTCCAAAAATCATTCAAAACCAAAATTAGTCAAATCGGTCCACCCGTTCTCGAGTTTTAGCGAGACTAACGAACAGCAATTGATTTTTATATAAATAGATTGTATATTATTGGAACCTCTATCTTTTATGTATCTACTCTATGCATAGATTTTAAGTAGCTACTAACTTGTTAACAATAAACAATGTGAAATATTT
Organism: Macrosoma leucophasiata; assembly: GCA_036365455.1. Taxonomy (NCBI): domain Eukaryota; kingdom Metazoa; phylum Arthropoda; class Insecta; order Lepidoptera; family Hedylidae; genus Macrosoma; species Macrosoma leucophasiata. The sequence goes on from JAWQUS010000013.1 coordinate 7,867,872, forward strand.
TGCTGCTGCGACTAACACATTTTTTTCTGTCAATGACATTTGAATTTTATAATATTTTAAGCGATTTTCTCCTAATTAATTTTTTAACTTTTATATAAGACGTGATGCTGGCAGAAGTGCCTATCGGCGATTGCCAAAGATTATTTAAAAAATACACAATCCAGCTACATTAAGTAAGAACACCACTAAAATGAAAATTGGCGGGTTATAACTTACCGAGTTGCACAAACTATATTATTATGTTGTAGAAATTAAACGTTATATTATTATGGATGTTTACCTATCAATTTGCTTAAATCACGTATAAGATGTAAAAAAAAACATGTGGCATGTTACAAAAGTTACGTCGTAATCAGTTTCCGCGGCGACTGCGGTCCCCGGCCTACCATCAATCTTGTCCCATGTGATTAGAGCGGGGAGATGAATTGCCTCAATGTATTAACATATCGCATCAGTGTTGGATACTGAAATATCATTAATTAGCTGATATGTTTCATTTAAGAATACTGGTGGTAGAGCTCCAGTGACGGAGCTCGCGGGCGTAGGCACCACCGCATTTCCTAATATACTTGCCGCTAAATGGTAGTGTTCAGCACTATCGTGTTCCGGTCAGGTGGTAATATACGGCCCCGTAATTTCCGGCACAGAAACCATAACACCTTAGGCCTCAGAAGTGATAACGCATCTGTATTTTGAACTCTATTCTTTGTGTAAGTGTTTAAAGCCTGCAGTCATAACTTAACATCAATGTGAACTGTATGTTACTTGTTTGCAACTTTCATTACTACCTACCTAAATAAAAAAATCAACGTGTCAGGATGTAATTCAGTTGCCTCTTTTAACTAAACACGGACCCAGATGCAAACAAGATACCAAAGTTTGAATTTAATTCCACAATTGTCACACCCATTCATGTAATTTCCTGACTCCGCGAAATCAGATGAAATTATGTTGATTTATTGCTTAATGAGGATTGGATTTAGTGTGATATTGAAGTCGATTTAAATTGAGCCTAATTATTGGATTAACTCCCCTTTTGGCAATGAATAAAAAGGTTTTAATTATTTACAAAAAAAGTGTAACGTACGTAGTATATAGTTGGTAATAGATGGCGCTACTGCTACCATAAAGCAATGCAATAGATGTGAAGGAAAGATTTGACAAATCGGGCAGGGCTTCAGTAGCTCAATTGGAAGAGCGGCTGGACTAGATTCCCAGTAGGTCGCGAGTTCGAGCCTCGCCTGAAGTCAAATTTTTCTTTCCATTTTTCTTTAAAAATAAAATATATTTCACAAGCATGTGTTAATGCGAAATAATATCAAACAATTGTAACGTACGTGTTTATATTCGTGGTGAGTACTATTAATGGTGTGGTAATTACTACTAGATTAAAAATGAATGATTCTGTAAATCCATTAAGTATCTTCTTAATATAATGATACTTGTCTGTCAACCTTCAGATATAAAAGAAACTGATGAAAACTTTGTAAAAAATAGTTTTAGACTAAGACTCGGTAAGTACCTTGTTTAGGAGTCCATCGCGGAGAAACAACGTGACGCGTAATTGATATAGGTTGATACCTATATCAATTACGCGTCACGTACGTGGTAGCAGGCCACTACTATTACGCTGGAGGTCCTGGGTTCGATACCCGGGTCGGGGGATATTACAGATAACGGTTTAAAATCCTTTATCTCTGCTTCTATTGGGATTTTTCCATTTTCTGGAAGTTTTCCAGAACCCCGGAGTTTGGTAATGTGCCCGGAGATGGCAACAGGTTCGCCACCTGTTACATGGGCCAAAACGTAACCGGCGAGTCGTGGGTGTTTGCATGTATGATTTAATGCATGCATTTGCCTCTGCCTACCCCTTCGGGGATTACAGGCGTGAAGTTGCGTTTATTATTACACGAGCGAAAATAAGTACGTAAATAAGGGCTATATTAAGTCATTCTGAGTATGAAATCATTACAGTATAGAAAAAAAAAGCAATTCAAATTTGTATAGGAAACGTATCACCTTAACAATACGAACGGCGCGTTTTTGTAGGGAGTCAAGTAGAGCAAGCTGGTATTTGGGGGCTCCCTCCCGCCCACAAATGAGAGCAGTATTCCAGATGGGGCCGCACTTGGGCCTTATAAATCTGCATTAACTGCCCCGATGTGTGTTTTTATACGTACATTGTATTCGTAGACTAATTACCTACTTATTCATATTTTATAGGCTACGTTACGTCATCCAAATTGTTTTAAGTCAATAATAACTTGGACGGAGTTTTGGCGGGCACCTTGGAACCTGGTTCCTGGGAACCTGGGAAGGAGGCGTGTGGTGCTCTTAGTTGATTTCATTTTCTCGGTGCATTTTTGAGTTATCTATATCTATACTTATAATAAAACTGTAGAAGTGTAAATTCTGTACATTAAAAATATTGAAAAAATAAATACCAGGGGTTGTTACTAGATCGATACCGAACACAAATATGTGATTAGAAAAAAAATTGTCTGTCTATCTGTCTGTTTGTTCAAGAATCACAGATTACAATGAAACTTGGTATGATTATACTGTAACCTTTGGCGCACAACACTGGGTACTTTTTATCCCGGAAAAATGTCTGTTTGTCTGTGTGTTTGTGCACACTAATATCAGAAACGGCTTATTCGATTTGCGCTTTTCACTTATATATTGTAGTAAGTTTCACTTAACATTTAGTGTTTGTTTCATGTGAATCGGTTCAGAAATAAAAAAGTTACGTCAATTTAAAGAATCATATCGAATATTTTTAAGCTATTTTGTATCTTAGTTTTATCTTTTAGGAGGTTTCGTAAAAGGTAAAAACGGACCCTACGGATTACTAATCCTCAGCTGTCTGTCTGTCTGTCTGTCCGTCCGTCTGTCTGTCACCAGCCTGTATCTCATAAATAGTGATAGCTAGAAAGCTGAAAATGTTTTTCACAAATCATGTATTTCTGATACCGCTATAAATACAAAATGAATTACTAAAAATAAGAAAATGAAAATGTTAAGGATCCAAGGGGCCATACAATAAACGTGTTTTTTTTTCGTATATGTTTTGCACGATAATAATACGGGAGCAAGTAGACGCTTAAATTTTCACAGAATTTGTAGGTCTTATGTTGTATATTATCTTCCATAATAAATCTATACAAATAAATAAAATTGGAGTGTCTGTTTGTAATATAAAAATAGCCGCTTTTTACTAAATGCATATGTATGTATACATGGTACATATACCAAAACAACATTTTATACAATTTTTGTCTGTCAGTTTGGCGGGGCTAATCTTGACGAGACTTTCACTGGCAGATAGCTGATGTAATAAGGAGTAACTTATGCTACTTTTATACTAGCTGCGCCCCCGACTTCGTCCGGGTAGATACTGAACAATCATTTTTCTCTTTTCTTTCTCTTACATTTGCTAGTAGGTAATGTGAATGGGTCACATGTATTTTTATCTAATTGCCTTGGTTTTAGTTTACATTTTATTTATACATATTTTTAATTTAATAGTTTGTAAGTTTACATTTTTATGTCTGCAGTAAGTGATAATGATCCATGTTCTAGTGATGATTATCGCTCTTTAACTCCTGATTCTTCTAGTGATAACAGTTTTCAAAGTCTACCGTCTCTCTCTTCTACTTTAGATGAAAATTTCTCTGATGTTCACAAAAACTTTAATATTGTCCATATTAACGCACAGAGCATTCCAGCACACTATCCTGATATGTTAGCATCGTTAGCGGGTTCCCATCACCACGCTATCTTAGTATCTGAGTCTTGGCTCAAACCTTGTCTTCCCTCTATTTCTTATGCTATTCCAGGCTTCCATCTTATTCGTAACGACCGCTCAGACCGTGGTGGGGGTGGTGTAGCCATATATCTTCGTTCCCACATAGCTTTCTCTATTGTCCATAAATCACCCAATGTAAACAATAGTGGAGCTGAACACTTGTTTATAGAAATCCTTTTCTCCCATACTAAACTACTGCTTGGTGTTTTCTACAGTCCATCGTTAACAGTAGACTACTTTGCTCTCTTTGAAAGTCTTTTGGAAGATATCACACCTTCATATAGTCATACTGTTATTATGGGTGATTTTAATACTTGTCTTTTAAAAAATGACTCACGTTCTTCACGTCTAAAATCTATTGTTGATGCTGCTAACTTACATCTTCTTCCTCTCTCTGCAACACATTACTTTCCTAATTGTTCTCCATCTCTCTTAGATCTAATAATAGTTTCTGCAACAGATCATGTGGTTAAATTCGGCCAATGTCCCGCCGATGCCTTCTCGTATCACGATCTCTTATTCCTCTCTTACAAAATCCGCCCACCTAAAGTCAAATCTAAGGTGCTTCTACAGCGTAATTTTCGTGGTATAGATCTGAATAAACTTAGGGACGATGCGGCTAAGATAGATTGGGCTGCTGTTACAAATGCAACTGACATTAACGATCAGATCGCAATTTTCAATTCCTTACTTGTAGAGTTGTTTGACATTCATGCGCCTGTGCGGCCAGTAAAAATACGACACCCACCAGCACCTTGGCTTACAGATGACATTAAAGCAGTTATGGCGAAACGTAATGCTGCCAAAGCTAAGTTTAAAAAGAATCCTTCAGATGATAACCGCCTTAAATATAAAATTTTACGTAATCGCTGCAACAAGCTGAGTAGAGATGCACAACGACGCTACATCTATACCTCACTCCATAACCTAGATCCTTCTAGAACGTGGAGATTTCTCAGAACTTTAGGAGTTGGGAAAGCTACTATAGATTGCTTGCCTCATAATTTAGATCTCGATATTCTCAACGATTTTTTCTCCTCTGTTTCTACCTGTGATGGTTTATTAAAAGCTAAGGCTTTGGCTGAACTTTCTGCTCTTCCCACTCCTGATTATCCAATGTTTTCGTTAACTCAAGTGTATGATCGTGATGTTAAGAAGAACATATTAGATCTGGATTCAGACGCTGTTGGATTGCATTAGTCGTAAGATGATCCTTCCTCTCCTTGACTTCCTATGTCCTATCATAACCTCCATTATGAACCTTTCTATATCCTCTTACTCTTTTCCTAATGCATGGAAAGAAGCATATATAATTCCATTGCCTAAAAAATCCAATCCTATATCTTGTTCTGACTATCGCCCTATCTCCATTCTTCCATTATTATCGAAAGTCCTAGAACGCCTTATCCACTCCCAGCTAAGTATCTATCTTGCTTATCATGCCATCCTTAATCCTCTCCAATCAGGTTTCCGTCCGGGTCATAGTACGACTACTGCACTGATCAAGATCACGGATGACATAAGGCTCGCTATGGATAACAAGCAGCTTACAGTTTTAACTTTATTAGATTTTAGCAATGCCTTTAATACCGTGGATTTAGATATTCTACTTGCTACTCTACGTTCTCTTAACATATCTCCGAGTGCAATTGACTGGTTTCATAGTTACTTGCGTGGGCGTCGGCAACGTATACAGGCTGGGGATAGGTTCTCAACTTGGTGTACAACTGTTGCCGGAGTCCCGCAAGGTGGCGTGTTGTCTCCTCTTCTCTTTGCCATCTTCATTAATTTGATTACTCATTGTATATCTTCTCTCTACCACTTGTATGCAGATGATCTACAAATATATTCTCATACATCACTGGAAGATCTTCCAAGTGCACTTAATGCCTTGAATGATGATCTTTCTTCTATTTTGCGATGGAGTAAATCTTATAGGCTTCAAGTCAATCCCATTAAAACTCAACTTATAATTATTGGAAGTTCAAGGTTATTGTCTAAAGTGAACTGGGACACTCTTCCTAATGTTAAATTTGACGGCCATATTATCCCTTTCAGTAACACTGTTAAAAACTTGGGTATCATTTTAGATAGTCGTTTATCTTGGGTGCCACAAATTAATAATTTGAGTAAAAAGTTATTTGCAGCTGTACATTCCATAAGAAGGTTGCGTAATTTCTTACCTATGTCCACTAAAATTACGCTGGTACATTCCCTATTGTTTCCTATATTTGACTATGCCGACACCTGTTACCTTGATCTAACTAAGGAGCAACTCAATAAATTGGAGCGTCTTCAGAATTTATGTATTAGGTTCGTATTTGGCTTGCGTAAGTACGACCACGTTTCAGAATTTCGTAAACAGCTTCAATGGCTCCCAATCGCTCTTCGCCGGAATGCTCATGTGCTATCTCTTCTGTTCAATATACTTTTTAATCCACAAACTCCAACATATTTAAAAGATCGCTTTCATTTTCTTCATCTTTCCAATTCGCTTACTTTGCGCTCTTCATTCAATTTCAAGCTAAAATATCCTTCCCATTCTACTAACTTTTACACTAAGTCATTTACTGCCGAAGCAGTTCATTTGTGGAATGCACTCCCACTATCTATAAGGAGCGCTCAAACATTAGTATCGTTTAAGTCTAAAGTCAGACAATACTATCTGTCTCTTTAACTCCTTCTTTGCTGCCTTGTTCTCGGCTCTTTCTTTGAAAACTGTTATTTATTTATTATTTTTGTATGTTTATTTTATCCTTGCTCCATTATCAGGTCACTTACTGTTTAATTATAATAAGATACTTTTAATTGTTGATTAAAATACTATGTTGTACACCCCTACTACTTCCTGAACTGGTTTCTTTACATGTAAGGTTGCCTGGAAGAAATCGCTGTTTATTATTATTATTAAATTCTAACGGGGGCGAAGTCGCGGGCACCGCTAGTATTAAATAAAGTAGGTGGCATTTTGTTTGATATAGGATTATAACAATGCCTGTGTATAGTGAAATAGAATAACAGTGCGAAAACACGTCTTTTCAAGTTGCCTCCAAAACTTCATTGTAAATGTTCTGGTAAAGTAGCCATCGCTTTACTCGAATTACTGACTATGACTCTGACTGACTGACTGATAATTGGCTGACTGAGTCTGACTTTTAATGCTTTTACGCTGCTTATTTCGAATACGAAATATCGTTTTACTTGACACTGACAATATGCGTAAAAGCGATGGCATTATTAAAAATTGCTTGGACCAGCTTTACGTGCTAACGCGATTAACCCCACAAGGGAGCAAATGTAAACGAGACACCACTGGTTTTTACCGGTGGTAGAGCTCCAGTGACGGAGCTCGCGGGTGTAGGCACCACCGCATTACCTAATATACTTGCCGCTAAATGGTAGTGTTCAGCACTATCGTGTTCCAGTCAGGTGGTTATGTACGGCCCTGTAATTTCCGGCACAGAGGCATAACACCTTAGGCCTCAGTAGTGGTAACACATCTGCATTTTGACCTCTGGTCTTTGTATGGGTGTCTATAGGCTGCAGTCAGCATTTATCATCAATGTAAACTGCATGCTCGTTTGCAACTTTTATTATATAAAAAAAAAAGAAAAAAAAAATGATTGTCGCATCCATTTTATGTAATAGGTATACGGAGCAATATCCGATGAAATTGTGGTTGATTTATTACGCGATGAGGACTTCATTCAGTGTAATATAGGTTCAAATTTAGCTTAATTATTGGATTATCTTCGTATATTGGATACTTAATCATGAGGTTTTGATTTTCAATAATAGAGTAATAGATTTATTTTGTGGGTGTTGTTCAATCGTGTGCTATTATTGTTTTATTTATACTGTTACCCCAGTTTATGTGATTCCAGCTTAAAGCTTGCGAGTAAACAAGAGGAAAACAACGGAAAGAAAAAAATTACTTCGGGCAGGAATCGAACCTGCGACCTCAGGGTAACCAGTCCAACTGCTTTACCACTAAGCTACCAAAATCCCACACCGCTGCGTCAAATTTTGATTTCCCTTTTCGATTTTTAACCGATTTAGGATAGGTGACCATATACAACCGATATGATACACTTTGAAGTTTAGAATCAGAATCAGAAACTCATTTATTCATTTAGGGTGACAGGCACCTCTTATGACACGTCAAAAACAAACAAAATAAATTAAAGCGAATAACAATTGATATACATGTCAAACAAGATAAAAAATATATGTAAAGTCAAGAATATCACTAAGATAAAACTAAATGTAATAAACTAATGTAAAAGTATATCAGTAGAATGTCTCTTTTCCCCTTTACAAACTGATAACAAAGAGTAAAAAGAAAAGAGTCATTCTTTGTCATTCACCGGCAAAGTTCCAAAGGCCAATATGATCTGAGAAAAACTTGCCAGAAAAAAATCAGTCGGCTCTTTTAAAAATAATACAATATCGTCAAGATGTCGCTGTTCCCTTAGTAATTGTGCCTACTATTTATTTAAGAAATTAAAGAAAAAATATTTTCTTAAGTTCACTCGCATGTGTTATTGCGAAAAATAAATAGGACCTACAAGAGGAAAGCATTTCGTAAACGGGTATTTTCTGATTTTAATGTTTTTTTTGTTTTCTATATCCAGTTTATACTAGCGCGGCGAGACCGCTACAGTACCTATACTACTGTAGGGGTATATAATGAAGGTGGCAAACAAGCAATGTGAACTGCTCCACTGATGTAAAGTTAAGTGATGACTGCGGCCTATAGACACCCACACAAAGACTAGAGGTCAAAATGCAGATGCGTTACTACCCCTGTGACCTTAGTTATTAAGTCTCTGTGATAGTTATTACAGAACTATACTTACATTAAAAGTTATGCAATACATCGTTTTATCTACCCTTAAAATCTTTTGACATCAATATTAACATGAACCAGCTTTACGAGCTAACGCAAATCTAGCCCGATTAACACCACAGGATCAGTATTAACCCCACAAGGGATCAGTATTAACCCCACAAGGGATCAGTTGTAAACAAGGCACCAATATTTGGACTTAATTATAAGATTGCCGCATCCACTTTAGGTAATGTCTTCAGCAGAATCAGATAAAATTGCGGTTGATTTATTACGCAACTTCATTCAGATAAATATTGATGTGGGTTCAAATGAGGCTTTATTATTAGATTATCTGCTTCTTAGGGTAATGAATTAAGAGGTTTTTATTTACAAAAATAAATACCTTAAACGTAACTTCACGCCTGTAGTCCCGAAGGGGTAGGCAAAGGTAAATGCATGCATTCAAGCATACATCATACCCACGATTCGCCGGTTACGTTCTGGCCCATGTAACAGATGGCGAGCCTGGTGACATCTCCGGGCACATTACCAAACTCGGAGGTATTGGGAAACTTTCAGAAAATTGAATAATCCCCAATAGAACCAGAGAAAGGATTTTAAACCGTTATCTCTGACAGTCCCCGACCCGGGAATCGAACCCAGGACCCCCAGCGCAGTAGTAATGGTCTGCTACCACTACGCTACTGAGGCAGTTTAAATAACTTAACGGTTTTTTTTTACATTTGAGGTAATTCTTCATTCATATTTCATTTATTCATTCGTTTTCTACCTTTTCCGGGTGTTTTATTGTATTCGGTTAGAACTGGGAAGGAAGCATACTATCGCAACAACATACTAACGTGAATGCGCGTAGAGTGCATAAGTCACTGAACGGGATTACGAAATCTAGCGTGGGACAGGAACGGTATGAAGCTGTGTGAGAGCACTTTTAGATTTCATTAACTAATCTTGAGAATATCAACACTATCACTTAATCAATCACGACCGGATTTAATGCGCCACTTGTTTTAAGGTATAGGTATATATAAAATAAAATGAAATTATGTTGATTTATTACTTAGAATCGTTAATATTACTAGCTGTCTCGGGGAACTTCTCGCGGGATAGGTCGCTTTTTGAACGAGTTTGATTACAAACTCTGATACGAGAATTTTATATACTAGATAACGATTGCTATTCGTTAGTCTCGCTAAAATTCGAGAACGGCTAAGCCGATTTTGCCAATTTTGGTTTTGAATCATTATTGGAAGTCCAGGGAAGGTTTAAAAGGTGAGAAAATATAAAGGAATTGTAAGGGAAATAGTAAAAACAACAATTTCATTTTCCCATGAAAATACCGTCCGTACCTATTAAACCTTTGACACATTATTTGATTCTGAGGCAATACGAAGTTTGCTGGGTCAACTAGTAGGTTGTATAGTTATACAACTATTATAAGCTATTATATATAAGCTATTAGCTCCATCGTTTCATCTACCCTCAAAATATTTTCACATAAATAATTACCTGGACCAGCTTTACGAGCTAACGCGATTAACCCCTCAAGGGACCAGATGTAAACGAGGCATAAATGTTTGAACTTAATTACTAGATTGCCGCATCCATTTAACGTAGTGCCAGCGAATAATCAAATGAGTTATGGCAGTGTGGCGGTTGTATTTTGTGTAATTAATGTTAGCTATAGAATAACGTAATTTCACGCCTGTAAAACTGGGAAATTTCCAATAAATGGAAAAGTCCCAATAGAACCAGAGATAAAGGACTTTAGAACATTATCTCGGAATGGAACCCAGGATCTTAGCGTAGTAGTAGTGGCCTGCTACCACTAGGCTACCGAGAATGTTTATAGTATAGTGAAGAGTTTACATTTGATTTTTGTGTTTTTGTGGAGTCACCACCGTATTACCTCATCCATCTGCCACCTACTGGTAGAGTTCAGTACTTTGGAATTCCAGGTAGATGGTAATGCATGACCACATTATTATGATCACAGTGGCAATACAAGTTAAGCGTCAGGGGTGGCAATGCATCTACATTTCAACCTCTAGTTTTTCTGCTGTCTATAGGCTGCGGTAATCACTTACTATTTATGTGAACTGCACGATTGTTTGCCACCATTATCTTACTGATGGTTGAGCTCCAGCGACGCAGCTCGCGGACGTAGGCACCACCGCCATTACCTAATCTACTTGTCGTTAAATGGTAGTGGTCAGCACTATCGTGTTCCGGTCAGGTGGTAAAAAATATGTATGGGGGGCCATCGGGCCTACCTTTGAGGTGCTGGTTTCTCCTCGGGGTGGGCGAGCTCAGGCCTGGATCCCGTGACGTGGGTTCATAGGTTGCTGGTGCACCTTAAATCCTTAAGAGTTTGTACACGAGGATTTTGTTTCTCGGTTACACACACGCACAGACACTATAGAAGATGATCGTAGTCACGTAAGTCCACACGTGGTACGCGGCGCGGGCGACTCGCGATCGACGAAAGTTTATGGAAATGTTAGATTTGAGAATACGCTTGGTTACGCGGCGTACCTCACGAACGACACATAAGGCAATTAATGTACGGCGTGGTAATTTCCAGCACAGAGGTATAATACCTTAGGCCTCAGGAGTGGCAACGCATCTGCATTTTGACCTTGGTCTTTGTGTGGAGGTTTGCTGGTGGTAGAGCTCCAGTGACGGAGCTCGCGGGCGTAGGCACCACCGCATTACCTAATATACTTGCCGCTAAATGGTAGTGTTCAGCACTATCGTGTTCCGGTCAGGTGGTCATGTACGGCCCTGTAATTTCCGGCACAGAGGCATAACACCTTAGGCCTCAGGAGTGGCAACGCATCTGCATTTTGACCTTGGTCTTTGTGTGGGTGTCTATAGGCTGCAGTCATCACTTAACATCAATGTGAACTGCATGCTTGTTTGCCACTTCAATAACATAAAAAAAAAAAAAAAATACCTTAGACCTCAGGAGTGGCAACGCATCTTACATTAAAACCTCTCATGTAGATGTTGAAAGGCTACAGTATACTTACATTGATGGTAAATAATAACTTACCATCAATGTAAACTGTATGCTTGTTTGCCACTTCATAACATAAAAAACTCATACAAAGAGGAAAGATTTGATTTTTGTCAATAATAGGCTCCAAAATAACTTATAAAGAACATCAGTAACACTACAACGTCAGTTAGATTTAAAAAATCGGTGGTTTAACTAAATTATTCGTTACTAGAACATTTCAATATTCTTCCTTCTTAAATTTCGAATTTAAAAGTAATTGAAACCATCCAATCATTTGATATTACTGAGGGTCTTGTATCTGTTTTAAGTCCTACAAAATTGTTTACAGTAGATAAATTACGCAGCACAATTTGAAACGTGAATTGACTTACAATAATTTGAACGAAATTCACTGTTGCGAATTAATTTTCCATGGACCGAAATTCTCAGTTTCTTTGTTTTTACTAAATATATTGAATATAAATATTTATACAGTCTTAAGAAAATAATAATCAAACCAGAAACATTTTCACCTAAAATATTACCTGGATGGGAACATTATATTGCTCGCAGTCGCACTTTCAAGAATTTCATCAGATCTCATGTTTACTTAGGGCAGAGAATAAGTCATAATAATACTTCGACGTCCCGCCTGATTTCCGCTCTTGCAGCCCGCACCTCCACTCGAGTACCATACCGGCAGCCTCGTCAGAGAATATGTAATAATACTAAATATAGAATGGACATTTCCCCGCCTCACCCAACCTCCTCCCCTCTTATGGGCGTCGTTTGGTATTCTCTACGTGCTACGCACACAGGTGCACGTGTAAATACACGTCACTGATTGAGGGCTGTGTAATAGAGACCAAATTAAGCTGGTGATAAGTGGTAGAGCTCCAGTGACGGAGCTCGCGGGCGCAGGCACCACCGCATTACCTAATATACTTGCCACCAAATGGTAGTATTCAGCACCATCGTGTTCCAGCTAGATGGTAATGTATGGCCCCGTAATAACTATTAAAAAGACAAAACAACTAAGGTATCAAGGGTGGCAATGCATCTGCATTTCGACCTCTGGTCTTTGTGTGGGTATCTGTAAGCTGCAGTCATCACTAAACATCAATGAACTGCATGCTTATTTTCCGGGATTTGCCTCCTTCATTACCTACATTAAAAAAAACCATCCATTCCCTAATTTAAGCGGTCGGATGGTAAAAGTTCAAAGTTATAGGATTATTGGCGGAACGGCGCAACGGCGGACGTGATTAAAACAATATTTTATTGAAAAAAACAAACAAACAATTCTTTCCCAAAAAACATAGAAAATACCTGCGGCCATTTTTTGATAGGCTTCCGTGGATATATATTTTCTTGATTACAAATATGCGTAAAAAAATAGGTTTGCAGCATATCTGGATGAACGAAATGATTCTGCAGTGGGATCCTAACCTATTATTATCAACTGTGCGAACAGTACTTGTAATTCTATTTCGAACCGTCTCTTTGTTTAACACTTGTAACTATTTTCACCGCACTATAAATCGCAACTGTTTTGACATTTTGCGTAAATAATAGGAATATTATTGTGAGTGTCGATGTTAGAAGCTGTGTTCCTCTGGTCAGAATCAAATCAGCATTATTAATTATTGTAACTTCAAGTATTTCTTCTTCGAAGGAGTAGACAGAAGGAAGCACATATTATTATACTCCTCAGACTAAACGAGACGGTCCGAATTTGTGTATTATATATACCAGGTGCGGAAAAAAAGAGAATAAACTTTTATTTTATGTAATGGTAGTGGCAAAGTAGCATGCAGTTCACACTGATGTTAAGTGATGACTGTAATCTAGAGACACCCTCACAAAAACCAAGGTCAAAATGCAGATGCGTTACCACTCCTAAGGCCTAAGGTGTTATGTCTCTGTGCCGGAAATTACAGGGCCGTAAAACCAATCTCAACTTTTCAAATTCACAAATTCTTTTTTAATTTCAATGTAATAAAACTTTGAACTCTCAAAAAAGTACCATTACATAAAGCTATTATAAAATGGCGGAAGGACTTTTTTACCTTTTCTACGTACTCCATATCTCTACACTCCATGGTTCTCTATAGTTGGAGGACCACCATCTTGTAAATTTTAATAATGGTGTCTCTACATCTTGTCACGCGCTCTCGCTTGCACGCTTAGCTCAGACGGAAGGTCACACTTTTTAGTAGCTACGTGCAACCGGCGTTCATCGATTAATAAGACGTTATCACGTCAAAAGATGAAATTGATGATGAAATCAGTGAAAATACAACCTGAAACTAGGTTACTCGGAATAGATAACCGAATCGGTTTTAGGTATTTTTAATATAGGTAATATTTAGTCCCAAAATTAATTACAATTAAGGAAATTATGGTGAACAGTCAAAACAAACGAAAATGAGAGTAACGTCTATCCAAAATAAAATACCTACTAGTCTCAACAAGTTTATTAAAACTTGACTCAACTTCAGGCGAGACTCGAACTCGCGGCCTACTGGGAATCTAGTCCAGTCGCTCTTCCAATTGAGCTACTGAAGTCCTGCCTGATTTGTCAAATCTTTCCTTCACATTTATTGCATTGCTTTATGGTAGCAGCAGCGCCATCTATTGCCAACTATGCTAGTTAGGCGACCGATATAATAGACTTTGCAGTTTATTGAATATCGTAAAGAAGTCGCTTTTACCCTTAATAATTGTTTTATATTATTTCGCATTAACACATGCTTGTGAAATATATTTTATTTCTCTTATTCTCATTTTATTAGCGGCTGGACTAGATTCCCAGTAGGCCGCGAGTTCGAGTCTCGCCTGAAGTCAAATTTTTCTTTCCATTTTTCTTTAAATAAAATATATTTCACAAGCATGTGTTAATGCGAAATAATATAAAACAATTATTAAAACTCGATGAGACGTGCATTTTATTATTACTAATGATTTAAGAAATAAAATAGTCAAAATGAATATTGTTACCTATAAGCGAGTGTTGAATACGCAGGTTACGCTACATCACATTGCGACAGTGTACGTGTGTGAGTTGGTTTGTGTTTAATGTGCGGTCGTAAGTGGAGGTAGGGTAAGTATGCATAGGGTGTGCATACTGTTAGTACAAATTGAGGACAATTTGTTTCTTAAATAAAAAAAATAAAAACATAAACATGTAATTTTAGTTCATGTATTATGACTATAATTCAATTTTCTAATTGAGGTGTTTGAGTGTGCATTATTCCCGATACATGTTGTATATAAAAACAAAAAATTAACAGGTACCTACAGCAGAGGTATACATAGAACCCACTCTTCTTAAAGGTCGGTGTACGAATCGAAGTAACCCGTAACATCAGTTTGAAAAATACTTTTATAGCAGTTACAAAGTCAAGCTTACAGCGTGACCTAGGTTGGCAGTTAACTAAAATGCAAATTTGATTACAGACTACGATTGCACGGATTTTGTTTGGCAGTCTAACTGTAATGAAAGCTGGGACTGAAATTTGACTGAAAACGCTACCATCTCCCTTAGAACAGCTTATATTTTTGAAATATTTGTGTCACGTATTTGTATTAATTTCACGTTTTAAGGATACATTAGATATTCTGATAGGATGGTAAAAATTAAATATACCCTAAAGAATCTCCCATCCAAAAATCTGACGATTTGGAGTGGCAATTTTTTGAAAATTATGAACTGTTGCTCAGAGCGCTAAGGATGGATATGGTAACTCAGATTTGGTAGACAGGGCGCAAAGTGGCCCCCATATCTTGCAACAACATTGAAACTCAGTTTAAGGTGGCAAACTAGCAGTGATAGTTATTACGGGGCCATACATAACGGCAGACATACATACAGCGGCAGATAAATTAGGTAGGTAATCCAGTGATACGACGCCCTACGTGTTGAGCTCCTACACTGAAACTCTACCACCAGCAAAAGTTGCATATATACGATTTTTGCGTACTTTACTGTATGGTGTTTTTCATCCGCATTCTTTTATCTATAACACACACAACACATACACAAACACCCAAACCTGACACAATTATCTGTAGTCCATGCAATGTTTGTCCCGGTGCGGGGATTGAACCCGCGACCCTCCGTATCAAACGGTCATCTCACACCGCTGGACTTACTGGATTGTCAAGATACTAGTCAAATATACCCGCCAGAAGCAACACGTTTAAATTTCTTTACATTATATCAACAGTGTTAGGTAAAGGCCAGCTTATAATTTAACCTATGTTAGCAGCTAACTAAAATGCTAATTTGATTATAGGCTACGCTCGCAAGGATTTTGTTCGACAATTTTACTGCAATCTACGTGCAATTTGAGTGCAAATACTAGGAAACCTTGGAATACATTTTGACCTCACAATATGAAATTGTGCATGCTATGATTTGTAAGTACAATTCATCCGTGTCAAATGAATGTGTTCTGAATAATTAATTTATGTTACGACTACTTGAATTCATAATGCATTTCATTAGCTGTAATAACATTTCTCAAATATTGAAATAAAACTATTTTTACGGATATTAAACTAAAATGATTTTTTTAAATTAACTCGACGTTTCGGTCGCTTTTCAGCTTCCGTGGTCCCGGGCAGACTGAGTTGACATTTGTCTGACAGAAATTTGAAAAAATTATATGTAGCTCCATCGATTTCGTAAACGCCTTGCGTAGCGTTCAGGATTAACACAAAAATTACTTATGGTATCTTGAGGTCTTGCTGACTACTGCGGCTGGGATTTAATTTTGCTAAGTATAGGATCCCATGAAGTGATAATGTGCTTTTTAATTTCAATAGCCTCGCATACCATTCGTGGAATGGGTTTGTGTTCTCTAGCGAGTATTTGAATTTTTATCAAACCGGATGTAATGGTTCGGCTTATCCGCTATGTGTTCACAGACTGCAGACCTCTCTGTTCTTCGGTTTTGACAAAATCCGTAATTCTCAAATAGCGAAACTCAAGTGACAATGCTTGCACATTGCACATAGCTCGAAGAACCGATGGACGATATGTCAGAAGAGTTCTCGAATGACGGCCGAGTACAGCTGTATTCTCTGATTATAAAATGTTTCAATTAAACCAGACTCGTACTAGTAATAGGTACCATAAAAGCGAGTATAGCGTAGTTTGATATAAATAAACTGAGATACTTATTATTTAGACCAGTGATTCCCAAAGTGGACCAGGGGACCCCCTGTGGTCCCTGGGAAACTCGATCGAAGTTTACGTAGGCGTGAAAAGAAAATGGTAATGTGATATAAATGTAAAAAGGAGAAGTTCACCGAAACCAGAAAACAAAATGTAAGGGGTAAAAAATTTAAATAAATAATAGTTTGGGCACGCTGATTTGGACGAATTAATCCGAATGAATCCGAAAGTTTCAACTCCTAACTTTTAGTTTTAAGTGTGGTTTCAGCTAAATAATGTTTTTTGATAAAATGCCTCTGAAAAACCACCTTTGTTTAACTTGGTGAATTACGAAATATTTTTGTCTCACGTTTGTTTAGGGTTTCGATTAGTTTCAACTCTGTTTTCTCATTCAAAATTTCTAGACAACTAGGCTAGTATAGTAAAAAAATATACATGTATAGCGTATAATGGATATGTGAAAGGCTCTTTTACTACGTTCTTTTAAGACTTGTCTTGCTGTATCCCAAGAATTAGTAAGGGTATATTTACTGGTGGTAGAGTTCCAGTGTAAGATTGAAGGCGTAGGCGCATTTATCTTCCGCTAAATGGTTCTGCACTATCGTGTCCCGGTTAGATGGTAATGTATGGCCCCATAATAACTATCACAGAGACACAACATCTAAGGTCTCAGGGTTGGCAAAGCATCCGCATTTTGACCTGTGGTCTTTCCGTGGGTGTCTTAATGCTACAGTTATCACTTATCATTAATATGAACTGCATGCTTGTTTGTTTATTTATTTTATTGCATATCACAGGTCTGTCAGATCTTATAGCAGATGGGCCACCTGATGTAACGTGATCATCATCGTTAAAAACATTTTTTTTTATGTAATGGAAGTGGCAAACAATTGAAGAACTCATGAAGACCAAGGTCAAGATGTAGATGCGTTACCACTTACCTCTGTGCCGGAATTTACAGTGCCGTACATTACCACCAGACCGGAACATGATAGCGTTGAACTCTACCATTTAGCGGCATACATGTTAGGTAATGCGGTGGTGCATACGCCCGCGAGCTCCATCACTAGAGCTCTACCAATTTGCAATCAAAGGGAGATTATTATACAAGTTACAATAACAATATGAATAATCTTAAGCGAAATGTTTTGGTTAAACTTAGGTCAATATTTTGTACCCACTAGAGCCAGACCAAAATATCTAGTTCATGAATAAAGATGGTCATGATTCGATTTCACGTCGTTGTGAGGTCAGGCGTATCTTAGAATTTAGTTTACTAGATCTTCAAATAGAGCGGTTGGTGCTATAGTTAGGTAAACACTAAAAAATCTTGCGAGGTTTTGATAGAAATAAAAATTAGGTTCTTCATTCCTCGAAGGTTTTACACACCTAGCAGAACTACGAAGACGATACTGGTAATTGCAAAAAATACCACATACTGAAAATCTTCCCATTACAGGCTTATGTGTACAACCATTTAAAAAATATACAAAACAATATATTTATTCAATGTAGGTACTAGCCGAAATACGATATCGGAAACCAGCACAAATCGATAGCAGTAGACAGATATGATATTGAAGCAAGTTCTACCCCCAATATAGTATATTTTTTATACTTTGTAAATTGCTGATATTTCATGTAAATGCATAAAAAGCATTTAAAAAATAAAACTTATACGGGCTTATCTCGAAGTATATCAGTAGAATGTCTGTATGCTTATTTGCCCCTTCATGACATAAAAAATAAGTCACTTAAATACGTCTGTTCGTCCCACGTAACAATGAAAAAGCATAGAATGAAATGCGATACACTTCGTTAAGAGCATTGTGAATTATCGATTCGGGTGGCTGGTTTTACTGTGATTCATTAAAAATACCCCTCGCTGAGATTCACGAGAACTGATACGTGATTGCTCTTAATGAATCGAGTATACTTGACGTTTTTGTCGAATGCGCATTATGGAATCAATTTTATTTTATGTGCGTTGGTATTTCATGGATACGGAGGCTTTTTGATGAATAACAATCGTTTAGGATACATAACAGTACAAAATAAAATAAAACTTAACTTCTGGATGGACCCAACAATAGCGTCAAGAAGTTATCTGCCAATAATCTGTTTCCTTAAAAATTAAATATTACTCATTGTAATTTCCAAAAAAAAAAAAGAAACGAAAAAAATTATAAAACGACAATAAAAAAAAAAAGATTCAATAGATAGTTTTTGTTTTGTCATGTAATGTCATTGTCGTATAACATTTTTTATTTGCTGAAACAAAACTAATAAGTGCTAGTCGTACAATTACGAATACAATCTTATTTAACGCGTTTCGCACGATTTATAGTTGACATCGTACTGAATTATGACCTATTTTCAGTTGTGCAGAAAATAACATGCACTATAATTAACTGCAAAGAGAATTTGTTTTGACGTTTTCAAATGAACGATAACTATTCCGATTCTTGTTGCGTGTGTGTCTAAATATAAATGATGTATTACTACTTTATAGTGAAATAGAATAACAGTGCGCTAACACATCCTTTCAAGTTGCCTCCAAAACTTCATTGTAAATGTTCTGGCAAAGTAGCCATCGCTTTACTCGAATTACTGACTGTGACTCTGACTGACTGACTGACTCTGACTTTAACTGCTTTTACGCTGCTTATTATGAATATGAAATATCGTTTTACTTGATACTGGCAATATGCGTAATAGCGATGCCATTAAATACAAAAAAAAATTACGTCGATTCAGCTAGCTTTGGATATTGCACTGTTGTGTGAACATAAGTTGTCAGTAGTAGATTCAATGGAAGGTTATGGAAGCGGTAGAATTTACATCATGAAATAGGACAGTGTTCTTATCTTTATCTTAATAAATTCTAAACTCAGCCTAGTCATACCCCTCCTACGATGATTGTGATGATTTTGGATCCAGTACTTGTTAGTTATTATGTGATTTAGTCATAATCTTTCCGAACGGTCTTGTAATTTATTGTACAGAGGCATAATACTTTTTACTGGTGGTAAAGCTCCAGTGACGGAGGATCGCGTAGGCACCACCGCATTAGCTAATATACTTGCCGCTCAATGGTAGTGTTCAGCACTATCGTGTCCCGGTCGGGTGGTAATGTGCGGCCCTGTAATTTCCGGCACAGAGGCAAAACACCATAGGCCTCAGGAGTGGTAATGAATCTGCATTTTGACCTAAGTCTTTGTGTGGGTATCTTTAGGCTGCAGTCATCACTTAACATCAATGTGAACTGCATGATTGTTGCCACATCCGGTACATAAAAAAAATAAAAAAAAAAGAAATACTTAAGGCTTTAGGAGTGGAAACGCATCTACATGGAAATTTCTGGTTTCATATAGATATTTATAGACACAATATTCATTTACCATCAATGTAAAGTGTATGCGTGTTTGCCACTTCATGACATAAAAAAAGCTTACAGAAAACCTAACACTGTTGACATTACACCTTGATTCAAAATATTTGATACCCTATGAATATGAAACGTTTTGCAAATAAATACTTGAACTCTGAAACATTGGAATAAGACAGAAAATATCGTTTGGCCGCAGGCTTATAAACAAATTGAAAAATATGAATTTTGATAGCATTCGCCTTTGTAAGCGAATTACTCGGAACGTTCCGATATTGATATTCTTTTATATTTTAAAGAAGAAAATCGTTGAATCCGCTATCATTGCTGCTTACAAATTGAATTGTGGTGAATGTTTAAGGTTTTGATAAATGTTTATTACTTTTGCTATAGGTTTTATCATTGATGATGAATGTCACTTTATCTGTTGTTATGTTGAAAATAAACCCTACAAATTCTGCAGATGATGAAATAAAATCATAACCATGAAATGAAATTGTACATTTCAAGAATCGGTCATTTCTAGACTATGTAGTCATTTCGCGAATCAGTCATTCCTAGACTAAATAAACCCTTTATGGGTTTTTACTAATTTAATTATATGAATTAACTATTTTGTATGTTACATAAGTGGCTAACAAGCTTGCAGTTCTTATTAATGGTTAGTGAATACTGCAGCATATGGAAATCAGCATAAAAACCAAAGGCCTAAATGCAAATGCGTTACCACACCTGGATCTGAGAACATCTCTCATCGAATAGTGAAACTCAAGTGGCAGTTGGGAGGCCACATAGCTCGAAAGACCTGCTGTTACTTTGAGGCAAAATGTCAGCCAGACTATTGCAGAACGGAAATACGAAGCGTGGGCAGATCCGTCACGTAATAAACATGATGAAGATCGTGAGCAAACCCTGGATGATGACACAAGACCGGTCGTTGAAGATTTTTGGGGATCGCTTTTGTCCAGTAGTAGACGTCTTTTGGCTCAAAAGATTATGATGAAATGATACAATTCCATGCAAATAAAATAAAATTTCAAAATATCGCTACGTGCAGCGTGTCGTGGGGTTTTCTTTAGTGTTATTTATCAAGAAAGACTTTACTATATAGAAGATATACTAAGAACTGAATGTACCATATTTCATGCAACAAATATCTTATATCTTAAGATTTGGACAAAGTCTTAGAACAAAATGTTGTTGGTATTGATGTAAAAAAGCTGAATTAAAAAAAAGCTTTCAATTAACCCTGTATGTTAACTCAGAAAAGGTATCTTGATTATTTAAAATTCCTGATTATACATTTCTTGATAAGAACCATTAAAATATATTTAAAAGTTCTTTTACCGTGTACATTTCATTTATTTTCTTCTGTAAAAATCTTGCCATGGCCCTTTGTTTCAGGAGCGCAATAATCATTATTGCAAGTAAACATAATAATATATGCGCTAATTAATAGATTAATGGAATCGATAAATTAAAATTTGCTTATTAGGATGATTAGATAACATGAAATTTGCATATTGAATTAACAAAATGTTTGCACTACCACAAAACTCATTCATGTGTGTTTTTAACCGTAACTGAAAATTTTAATTAAGCTCTACATTAAACTTTATTATTGCTATTGAACTAAATAATCCCTACTAATATTTTAAATGCGAAAATAACTCTGTCTGTCTGTCTGTTACCTTTTCACGTCCAAATGACTGAACCCATTTTAATGAAGTTTGGTACAGAGATAGAGTTGACTTTGAGATAGAACATAGGCTACTTTTCATACGACATCCACGCGGGCGAATCCGCGGGCAACAGCTAGTAATAGATATAATAGAAAAACTGTGCGACTTCTGTATTCGATTTATTTTTTCTTGTCGTTCTCAAATCAGATGATGTTTCAACCCTTTGTTTGGTTTTCGTGAGATTCACTTACTATGGAGACTACCCATGTTTGCGGATTTCTGAAAACCACATAACCCTTCCTACACACGGGCTTTCGATTCTTTATAAAATAAAATAAAATAAAATACGCTTACACTCACAGCCCCACAGTAGGTATAAACCTGTGTCGTGGGTGCCGTTGTACACATACAACACATACACAAACACCCAGACCCGAAACAAATTTCTGTAGGCCATACAAATATTTGTTCCGGTGCGGGGATCGAACCCGCGACCCTTCGAATCAAACGGTGGTTTCGCACCGCTGGACTAACCGGGTCGTCAAAATCATTCAATCATTCTTTGCATATAGATTTTTTGTTAGTATCGTCGCGCCGCGATCGTTCAGACTAGCGAGTTGATACATACAGCAACAGTAGATATGCTCGTGTAAACGTGTGTTTAGAAATTCATACGCTGCTAAAAAACGAAACGTTCTAGCGGAAGACCAGCGCTGGTTGTATTACAATAATTAGCAAAATGCTGAGTAAGGACTAATTTATACTTATGCGCTAAGGTGTTATGCCTCTGTGGCGGAAATTACAGGGCCGTACATTACCACCTGACCGGAACACGATAGTACTGAACACTACCATTTAGCAGCAAGTATATTAGGTAATGCGGTGGTGTCTACGCGCGAGCTCCGTCACTGGAGCTCTACCACCAGTAGAAAACACATGCGACTATTCAGTCACCAGCAGTCCTATCGATTCCAAATGATTTTTATTTCCAAAAAGAAACAAAATTATTAAGAACTCATAAAATAGAAGTCAACGATAAATATTCATTGCACATCAGTGTTGCGTGCTGTTCGAATTAAGTTTCAAATAACTTCATTTTTCATGTTCGGCCATTATTACAAGGAAAGTTGTAGACCAGCGATGGCGGTGAGATTAATAGCTTTATTGTTGAACAATGTAAAATAATAAATAACCATGAGGAAATGGATAACACAACATGCGAGGCACAAATTAAAAATTTGCTGGTTCATGTGTTGCAATTTCCGAAAGTAACGGCCAAATACTCAAACGTCACTCAAATCTAAATGGGACTTAAAATCTTCTGTCTTTACAAAAGACGTACAAACGATAGAGATAGCGCACATTTGAGGGTTGCTTAAAATTGAGTTACGTTTGAGCATTCGGCCATTAATCTTGTAAGGAAATTAATGAACGAGAGAGAGACTCACAGGATAATGTTATAGATCTATCCGCCACTAAAATAGTG
This sequence comes from Macrosoma leucophasiata, assembly GCA_036365455.1. NCBI lineage: Eukaryota > Metazoa > Arthropoda > Insecta > Lepidoptera > Hedylidae > Macrosoma > Macrosoma leucophasiata. The sequence goes on from JAWQUS010000013.1 coordinate 7,891,268, forward strand.
GTGTTCAGTGCTAATTAAGGCGTAACTTATTAGGCGTAGTGCTCTAATGAAGGAGTGTATATGGCAAGAAATCTTAAAACTCAAACGTAGCAGGGCTTCCTTTATACACCGTGTAACAGGTTGGATGTACAACCCGAAACTAGTTTGATCAGAATCGATGACCGAATCGATTTCAGGCATTTCTGATATAGGTTACATTTTATCCCAAAATTAATTAAAATTAAGAAAATTATGGTCACCCTTCTGGTGAACAGTCAATACAAACGAAAATGAGACTAACGTCTGTCTAAAATAAAATGCTAGTCTCAAAAAGTTTATTAGAACTTGTTGAGTCGTGCTTTTTATTATAAATAATAATTTAAGAAATAAAATAGTGGAAATTAATCTTATTACTAGCGAGTGTTAAATTAGGCTACGCAGGTTATGCTACATCACATTGCAACTGTGTTCGTGTGTGAGTAGGTTCGTGTATTATGTGCGGCCGTAGGTAGAGGTAGGGTAAGTATGCATAGGGTGTGCATACTGTTCGTACAAATTGAGGACAACTTATTTCTTAAATAAAAAACATTAAATACATAAACATGTAATTTCAGTTCATGTATTATGATTATAACTCGATGTTCTAACCGGGGTGTTAGATAGTGGCATTATTCCCGTTACATGTTGTATAGAGGGCTTCTAATTTATATGATCATCAAGGGGTTGCAACTTTACCTTACCTTGAATTATGTATTACATGAATAGAAAATTTTATTTAATAGGTTCTCTGTCTCATTAATCACATGTGAGCATTTGCATTGTATAAGCTATTGTGTTTGCAATGGAGCAGAGAATGGGTTAATATGACACTAAAGGTACACAAAGCGTCCAAATAATTATTAAAATTCAACTCGACATCGAAAGTTGACTTTAAAGCTATGTTTATTTTTTTCAAATATATTTAATCAGTTTTGTTTTGTGTTTCAATGATTATTAATTATCCTAGTGAAATTCATTTGTCGCTCGTCTACTATGCTCCTTAATCGGTGGTCATCAACACAATTTTGATTTCAATGCGATACTGTGGCTATTGTTGGCCCTGTTCCCGCTGCCGACGGCAAGCTATTTTTTATTTTTTTATATATATTTGTTTTTTATACTTATATATTATGTAAAAAAATATTTAATAAGTTTTAAAATAAATGAGTGATATAATAATAGCAACCCAATATACGTCTCACTGCTGGGCACGAGACTCTCCCCTTTTGAGGGGGAGGCCTGGAATTTACTCCACCAGGCTGCTCCAATGCGGGTTGGTGGAAATACGGGTTAGTGGCCAAGCCCGCTGTTGGATGTTTTCAAACCGCCCATAAGGCCTCCGACAAGGTTGAACGACTGTTATCTATCGATAGCAACCGGGACCGACAGCTTAACGTGCCCTCCGAAGCACAGAAACGCGCATTTTAATTTGCCACTAGCGTTCACCTATCACAAACCAGACCGCGCCCGTATCGCTTAACCGAGAAGATCGCTTACGATCTACACCAGCCGCGGAGCCATGCTCGCTTCAAATACCGCATAATATAGTACTAATATTATAGTAATATCGCATGTTCAATGAGACTATAGTCACGTGAAATGATAGCAGAGAATATGTAATAATACTACGTATAGAATGGACGACGCTTGGTATTTTCTACGTCTGATGGCACAGCTTCAGTGACAAAGCTAGAGATTGCCTCTATCTGCTGTTATATATATTGTGTTCGGGTAACATGTCCAAATACTGCTGTACTTATTCAATTATCATAAATGATCTATTGACTTGTAATGTTGTAATTTTTAAGATAAAAATATTTTAACGTGTTTACTAACTTTTTTACAACTAAAAATATTTTTTTTATAATGAGAATAAATATCTGCCTACCTATGGTTCATAATTCTGTATTAAGGAATGAAAACTTACTTAGGTAGGTATTTGTTCTTTTGAATTCATTAAAATTATCACAATTTGAAATTATCATACCACTTACCTACGATATGATTCAAAATTTATCAAGCAAATCTCACTGATTTCTAATAGATATTGTTATTGTAACTAATACCTATTGTATATGAAAAAGTAAGGCTGGATAGCTATTTTCATTTCACTTAAAGAAAAAAGAAAATTCGAAGAGTTCCTTTTTCAAAACTGGGAATCCGGAGCTACAGGTGCGCGTTGACCTGGCTGTCACGCCGCTGCCGGCACTTCATCAGTTGTGCCGGGAACTCGACGGCGTGTGGACGTATGCGCTGTGTCGTGTCATCGCTCAATATGTACCCAATATCGATACGATAAAATAACGAGAAATGGCCTCTGTAATTTTAATGTACATCCCTGTGAAGTGTTGTGGTGGTTGAATAAATATATTTTTGTGACTTCATAACAACTTCTGTTTAGTTTTGAACTTAAACGACTTTAACAAATAGTTGGTAAAGTGTTTCTAATAGTTTAGTGAAGATACGATTGGTTTTGAAAATTGTGATTTTGGACACAGCCTGAAAATAGCTGAGAACAAGAAAACTTCTTTCTACGGTTTTGGAGGCAGTTAAAATGTACGTTAAACCTAAAATAAGTAATTTTAGTAACTTAAACTTATTACAAAAATTAAATATAATTTTAATTGTATTTATCCACTCTGAAATATTGAAATCTCAAGTCAAGTCACAATGTACTTTAAAAAATGACACAATAATATATAGCTGAATTATGAAGAAAAATATTGGTATGCACTTGAATTATAAAATACCTATATTAATAATTTGGAATCACAATATGCAGACAAAATAATAAATAAATAAATAGATTTCTATTAATAGTTGTCGTGAACGTCATGGCGACAGCAAAAACAAATATATAATGGATAGTAAATAAATAAAACCTTGAAAGAGTCATACTCATTATGTATCTAAACATCACACACGGGATGTGATCGTTTATATTATTTATTCAAATCGGGTCTATTAAGCACAATTTAAATTCAACACAGATTTATAGTTTGAAGTAGATAATGTAGAACGTCACATTAATAACTTTGAATTCACTGACAACGACATGAATGTACAATGACGTAGGCAGTCGGGTGAAAAGTCAATAAACTACGCAAATGCTTCTTCAAGACAGAATTTAGTGGCTGTGCGAAAATTACTAATGCTTACAACAACACAAATCACTGTTGCTACGCTATTAACAATAGCTCATTCACAGTTGACAATGACATCGCCTATTTTTAATGCGACAATGTCAGGAAGCGTCGTTTTGGCAAAATTTCAGTCCTTGAGAGCACAAGTAAATGTGGATTTTTTTTTTCGTAGATATTATCGAGTAAAATCTGCGAGGAGAAAATTGTATTAAGATTTATGATGATACTCCAACTAGGTACCTAGGTATATGATATACACTATCACTATGATAATTATAAACTTATAAGTAAAGAATCGTGATCTGAACATAATAATAATGTCAATAAAGGTAACGTCACACATAATTTGGTACTTTTTACTGGCTTGAAGAGAAATACATGGAACTGCTAATGTTTTAAGTAAGTACTCACAAAAACACTATAATCATATTTACGACCATTTTAACCTTTCGCGCGCGAATAAGGTCTGATGGCTTGGAAAATGTCAGACTTTTGCGACAATCTTTCAATGCAATAAAGTTATTAGGTAATTCATGCTCTCAAAATATTGTGGTAGTTCATAAATTCAAAACTCAAACGCAAATATTTTATTTCAAATTGGTCTACAAGGACACTTTTGCATTGTCAGTTTACAAGTTACCTATAGCGAATGACTTGTATTAATAATTTTTATTCAATAAGTAATAGTAATCATCAAATTAAAATATTAAAATTAAATATAATTAAAATTTAAGCGATTTTATTCATCAAATCTTTCATAGAAGAAAAAGAAACATCAATTCGTCATAAACATAGTCATTCACTTAGCAGAGTTCCAAGTGCAGGCAGTACTGAGAAGAACTCTGAACACTACTGAACAAACTCGTGTTGCTCTTAAAAGAAGAAAGAAGAAGAATTTAATGTACCTACTAGGTAGGTGTAGTGTAGTAGGCTAATAACATAATAACGAAACATGGCAAAGAAACAGTCCTTAAACTCAATCAATTCTTAGATGACATGATAGAAATTAGTAATTCAAAGGAATTATCATTGGTATTTTAATGTCAACATTAAATAACATACAAAGGTACCTCAGATCAGAAATCTTGATGTTAAATTTATGATTCATAGGCTCTTGTAAATACTTTTACGAATATCTTGTACATCATCTACGAAGATTGCTAATTTTAATTACATATTCTCTTTACTAAAATATTGAAATATTTGTACTTGTGTAGGCATTTCGCTATGTTTCTGAAGAAGTTCTAATTATTATTCATCAGAAAATGGGTTTCCATTCCACACACCAAACTTGCCCCTTACTAAGTTAGTGCGATTGAGCCTGAAACTAGTTGAGAAACTCAGAAAACCAAAAGTTCCCGCAGGGATTACAATACAAGGCTTGTTCCAAGTCATCTAGAGAACTTAATAAACATTGCCAAGGAATTAATCTATTAATCTTCAATCAAAATGAATAATGATCCAGTGAAGAATAGAAAGATAAAAATATTTTTATGCCTATTTTGAGATTTATTTTTTTAAGTAAATTATTTATGCATTTTGTTTGTTTATATAGGGTTGATAAAAACATTAATTAACCCAAGAAAACCTACAAGAGTTGATAAAAACATTAATAATAACAATACCTAAATGGGTAATGGGTAAGAACAATACCTAAATGGGTTCTTTAAATTTAAAATAAATGGGATATATAAAATTAATAATTGAGGATAAAAAAGTTTGGTCAAGGGTAACGAAATAAAAAAAGAAAGAGTAACAGTAAATTAAAAAGTAGGAAGAGCCTATGCCACAACAGGAAAGTTGAAAGTATCAACAAAACTTTTTTCATAAAAAGCGTATTATAAATAATTCTACTCAATAGATTTTTCCTTGATATATTATTCAAATAATCTTCAAACGATTCATTGTTTGAAACTTGTTTAACTATTGTAACGTGGTCTGAATTGTTTATTTATAATGCATAATCATATTAGCATAAGCAGCCAATGAACAATTAGAATGATATACTTCCATTGTAAAAAAGTCTGAACACTTATTATTCACGACGCGTTTATCGAATAAAAGTAATTTATATCATGTATCTAATAAAACATTGCACTTCAACATGTCATACTAGTTTTATTTAATTGTGCTATCAATGTTATGTTACTAGTATCATGAATTGAATAGTGACAATCACAATTTAAGATATATAGGTACATGAGTATTTATGGTGTTGTTTTCGTAGATAGAAATGTTTTAGAACAACCAAGAATATATTTGCTTAGGTTTATTTCCGATGGGACGAAGGATTATGTAAGTATAATATTATCTTTTCGCTGTGGATGATAATCATATTATTATAGGAGAATTTTATTGGCACCTGACAAAATATGAGCATTTCCAAAAGTATGATTTTTGTGAGAATATTTTGATGTGGCTTCTTATATTTTTATTTGTGGCTTCGATTTTGTGTCATTTTCAAGTCTACAATGAAAAATTATTTCGTTTCTGTCAAAGGAACCTATAATTTTACAAGTAGGTACTTAGTTCTTCGTAGATTCGAAGTAGTTCCAGAAAATTCTCCAAAAATCTTACAAAAGCTGCGTATTCAGAGTGATTCAAGGGCTTAACTGTGGAATTATTATAGTTATTTCAACATTCACTGATTTAATTAACATTAAGTAAATTTGTGATGATACAATAACTTACTAGATTATGTACTTCATTGAATATTTGTAGTAGTAGATTGGCGAGAATCACTAAATTATAAAATATCTGGCAACCTCTTTGTTCTAACAAGATGTTCAATAAAACGTGTTGTAGTGTTCCTCCCCACAAAAATTTATCTCATTAGGACGCTAATTATCATATAGATCGATATTATATTCTTTAATTTCGTATACTCGTATATTCCGATTTAATATTATCTAAAGTAAATGTTTCCTTAAGACGAGTGGAAAAGTTCAGAAATAGAAAATAAAGTTAACATTTATCGTCGATAAAAATGGTCAGGTGGCGATCGTTATTCAAGACTATGTAAATAAAACTCATAACCTATATCAATGATACATTTATCGTGTTCAACCCATATATTTGAATTTCAAATTTATTGTTCAACGCACTTTTACAACATATGGTCTATAGATAGTTTAATAAAATATTTATAGAATCAAGAACTTTTTCGATAATTTATTATATTATTATCTAGTAGCCTTGATTTCGTGATTAACATCATGTCATTGATTTTTATGAAATCGGAATGTGAGTTTCAAGTTATTTTGCCTTCTATTGCTGTTAACTTCTTAGATTTTGTTTTTAACTGGAATCTTTTGTCACCTTTACATGTACACCATCGATCCTCAATGAACAGGCTTAAATCGTCAGGATCATTCTTGACATTAGATTTATTTATATATTTTTATATATTTGTGTAGACACCTAACTTGATTGTGAATTTTGCCGGTTATAATTGGTATTTAGTATGTCAGTATGTCATATGAGACCAAATCACCTGTTTATGCCCGTTTTTTGGACTTGTCAAAGGTCAAGTCCAATAAACGGGCATAAACAGGTGTTTTTCTAGTGTATAGTGAAGTCTAGTGTATAGTGAGTCTGAACAGTAACAGCTTTAGACTCAATATTGCAGACTCAGTTAACAGTTTTGGCTGAAATTCTATATGGTATTCATATATTCCTGTCGAATTCGTATGTGTTGCCTAAACATTTTTATATGTTTCATTATGGGTCCTTCAAGGATGTTTGGGCGTTTGTTATTCAACATGCAAAAACGGCGAAATAAGATTTGGTATAACTAGTTGAAGCACGCAGCTTCGCCCGCGCGAAATTCGTTTATGACCTGAAGAAAAAAACCAGGAAGAAGGTACCCACGGATTCATTAGGTACCTTAATCCGGTCCTATCGCAAAATCCGTACTTAGCGAATTTATCTGTCTTACTCTTTGACTCAAGCTACTGAACTGGAAAGGACTCGGCATCAATGTTAACGGCGAGTACATCTCCCACCTCCGATTTGCAGATGATATCGTAGTCATGGCTGAGACCCTGGAAGACCTTAGCACAATGCTCAATGACCTCAGTAGGGCCTCCCAACGAGTGGGCCTTAAAATGAACATGGACAAGACGAAGATCATGTCAAATGTCCATGTTACACCCACTCCTGTTATGGTCGAGGGTACTACACTCGAAGTTGTTGACAATTATGTATACCTGGGACAAACAGTCCAGTTAGGTAGATCCAACTTCGAGAAAGAGGTCAATCGCCGAATCCAACTCTGATGGGCAGCGTTTGGTAAGCTGCGTTATATCTTCTCGTGTAATTTACCGCAGTGTCTGAAGAAGAAGGTCTTTGACCAATGTGTGTTGCCTGTGATGACATACGGAACTGAAACGTGGTCGCTCACTATGGGCCTCATAAGAAGGCTCAAGGTCACTCAGAGAGCAATGGAGAGGGTTATGCTCGGAGTTTCTCTGCGATATCGAATCAGAAACGAGGAGTTCCACATGAGAACCAAAGTAACCGACATAGCCCACCGAATAGCGAAACTCAAGTGGCAGTGGGCAGGGCACATAGCTCGCAGAACTGATGGCCGTTGGGGCAGAAGAGTTCTGGAGTGGCGACCGCGTACCGGAAGACGAAGCGTAGGCAGGCCCCCCACGAGGTGGACCGACGACCTGGTGAAGGTCGCGGGCAATCGCTGGATGAGGGCGGCCCAGGACCGGTCGTTGTGGCATTCTTTGGGGGAGGCCTTTGTTCAGCAGTGGACGTCTTTTGGCTGAAATGATGATGATGATGATGACTCTTTGACTTTGCATTGATGAAACATTCACATAAAAACATGTTAAAATCCCTGTTTCTTGACAATGTATCGTATCGCGTTTGCACTGTTATGAAACATGTAAAAGCAAAACACATATCGCGGAAACAATTCAAAAGACTTGAATTGCAAGAAGTTTTATCAAGTCTTGGAACATGTTGTTCGACTAGGTTGTCCGATTTACACTCAGGTTCTTGTCCACTACATGTTTCGTGTTTACCATCTGGTTCGGAAAACTAAAAAACCAAATTTAGACAAATTGTGTCATTTGTATCGCGACAATGCAAACGACAACTTAGACAAACATGAATAAAAGACATGTTTTAAGTCTGTGCAAAGACAGATAACAACAAATCTTGAGATGTTTTACTAAAATGATATGTTTCACAGCAGTGCGAACGCAAACACTAACAAGACATATCGTAATACATATTTTATGCGACGAGTTGCAAAACATCATCATGTTTAATGTTTTTAGTGCAAACTAGGGGTGACGGCAACATGTTATGAGACATGCACTGCAAAGTGTCTTTGAAATTGATGGTCACGGAATTCCAGAATACGCCCCCTGGTCACTGTAGCCAGCAGGTCGTCAGTTAGAAACAAGCAAACCACAAAAGGCATTTGACGACGGACTAGAGCGACCCTTGTCGCCGGTCACTTTCAAAAGACCGTGTTAAACCACAGAAAAGTATGAATCATGATTCGAGGTTTCGATTTGCTACTATAAGCGTTTGAAGTATTTTATTTACAGTTTATAATAAAAGACCCTTTGTCCAGTTTCTGAGGTCCTTTTGCCGGCAGTTTATATTCTCAATAGATTCAATAATTTATTAAATTGCGTATCCGGGTAATGAAATGTAAATTGAGCTATCTAGTAACGTAGAATGATAGGGCTTGTTTATTAATTTCATTACTTTATTTAAAGTTGTTTTTGTGATAATCTGCATATCATGGAGTATAGGAATATACTTTCCGCTAAATGGTAGTGTTCAGCACTATCGTATTCCGGTCAGGTAGTAATGTACGGCCCTGTAATTTTCGGCAGAGGCATAACACCTTAGGCCTCAGGAGTGGTAAGGCATCTGCATTTTGACTTCTGGTCTTTGTGTGGGTGTCTATAGGCTGCAGTTATCACTTAACATTAATGTGAATTACATGCTTGTTTACCACTTTCATTACAAATAGGAGAAAGACGTGAGAAAGTAGTATATCTATCTATTGAAATGTAATTTCAAACAAAGAAAAAAAGGAACATTTATTTATAACAATGTGACGTGATAGGAAACTACGTAAGGTGACATCAGGTATTGTACTTTACATTGTTACAAATTGGTCTCAACTCAGCATGTGCTAGTTGAAGAATAAACACAAGCCGTTGAATCGAACTTAAATCGGTGCGCTGTCCTGCTCTAACATAGACCGCGCGGCGAATCGTGGGTGTTTGCATGTATGATTGCATGCATGCATTTACCTCTGCCTATCCTTTCGGGGATTACAGGCGTGAAGTTACATTTTTTTTATTTTGATTCAACGACTGGGCTACGATGAGAATCAGGCTATAGTGGTATTCCGTTAGGACCTTAACACCTCAGCCAGCGGGCTCGACTAGCCGTACATAATGCTGTACTTACTCCAACGCTTTTATATGGAAGCGAGAGCTGGGTATGCAGGAAAGAGCATGAAAGTAAGTTGAACGCGGTCGAGATGAGATCTTTGCGCAAGATCTGCGGTGTATCACTCACCGATCGCGTTCGTAATGAAGATGTAAGAAAGAGACTTTGTGTGAATGATAGTATCGGTGTAAAAATGAAAAAAGGCATGCTCCGATGGTTCGGGCATATAGAAAGAATGTCGAATGAGCGAATGACTAAACAGATATACAATGCGAATGTGGATGGTTGCAGAGGCCCAGGAAGACCAAGGCTGACCTACCATGACCAAATAGGTCGAGTTCTGTCTGATGGTGGGGTCAAAAGTCTTAGGAATCGGCGTGCATGTATGAAGAGAATGATGAAGGTAGACGAGGCACGAGAGGTTTGTCAGAACCGGGATGTCTGGCGCTCTACACTCTCTGCCTACCCCGTTAGGGACCTGGCGTGAAGATACATACATACCTTAACACCTTTTTGTTTCGTCAATTTCTTCAGGTAATAATGGAGGAAAACAGCATACAGTTCATATTGATGTTAAATGATGACTGCAGCCTATACACATCCACACAGTTACCAGAGGATAATATGCTAAGCTAACCCCTGAGACCTAAGTTAATATGTCTCTGTGATAGTTATTACGTGGCTATGCATTACCATCCAACCGGAACACGATAGCGCTGTGCCATTTGGCGACAGATAGATTAGGTAATGCGGAGGTGGCTACGCCTGCGAGCTGCATCATTAGAGCTCTACCACCAATAACATTTGCAGAAGTCCAAGGAAGGTTTAAGAGATGAGAAAATATGAAATCATAACGAAAATATTAAAAAACAATTTCAATTTCCTATACACATAGTTCGTAAATGTTGAGTCTTTGACACATTATTTAATTGCCTTTGTCTGTTAGTTTATCTATAGAACTAAAAATATATAGATCTATCATAAAATTCACGCTCTTTTTCAAGCTTCATTTATTTTATTAATTGAGTAAAATAACAAGCAATGCTTTATCAACGTCCCGATTTCTGTCTATATTGTTTTAATAGATTGGATGATGCGGTGAAGCTTAAATTTGGTTAAGCCTGAGCTAGTAATTAAGTTTTGTGGTAAAAGGTGTAGTAACGAATATATTAAAATGCACTTTAACTGTTAAATTTATGTGAATTCGAATTATATATTCTTTATCAAGAAGTGTTTTTGTGCAATTGTTTTCAAATCTGTTTTTTTTTTTCATTTAAGTCTCGTACTACGTTTAAGTTTCGAAATAACTTTTTTGTTTTTTATAGTATAAACTTATTTATCTACTGATTTATAAAAAATGAAGATCTTTTAAACTTATACTTACTAACTGATTTGTTAAATATCTTTTATTAATCAGTTGGTGAATAAGTTAACACACTTATAAAGAAGGAATATGATAGATACCTAATATCTTTATTATGTATCTATCATATTCCTTCTCTGAATTAGAATATTTTCGTAGCAGAGTATTTTTAAATTCCACTGCGTAAAATGTAGTACAAAAAATTATGACTAATACAACTTACACTTTATAATTAATTAATGTGCTTCAGAAATTGTTTCATTTCAAAAGTTACAGTCGGTTTGGGTTTGATACGTTTAAAAGAGCTCCTTTTAACGTCTTAAATCACAAAGGTACTTTCGCTTCATAGCTCATTGGCTTAACACACTTCGTAAATTTGATTGCCGGGCTCACGCCTCCACTGACATAATATACGGTAATATGACCATGGATATAACCCATATTGTACAAGAAAACACTCTAGCGTGGAGAAATGTGGTATGAGGATAATTGGTATGGGTCTTTGATACATAATAATAATACCATCATCCTCTTATAGACATCATCTGTTGCTAATAAATGGGACATTTTTCGTATTTTTCTTTTTATATTTCGGTTATATTCCAATATTTACTAGTGGTCTTTGGCTCTTGATTGTTCAACACCTAGATTTGATTTTGAGTAGTTTCCCGTGTTTGTAAAGGATTAAACTGGCTAATGTCAGTTTACAGAGCCAGCAGCTGGTCTGGTCGATATCTATGTGGTGTTAACTGGAATTGTTTATTTTGACAGATACAGAGCTTTGGTTTTGCAACAAAAAATAATCTGACAGAATAATATTTTCAAAAGATCTGCTACATTCGTTAACACCAAGCAAGAAACTCAAATAGATTTACCTTAAGCCACACAAATTTAATAAAATTAGCAAAAATATAAATAAAAAACAAGTTTAGGATTAAAAAATTGCGGTTGTAACGAAGATACAAAAAATGTGTATACACACAATCATTAATTAACATAAACATGATAAATGAAGTTAATATAGAAAACAAGTGAAAAAGTGTCCAAGAAATAGACAACAAATATAAAAATTTCATAATCTATGTAAAACCCGTTGATAATAATTAAACAGACGGTATTCAAACAGAAGACGTTTGCTAAACAAATAACGTGGATCCAATAGATTTACTAATTCAACAAAAGTTTATTCAAATTTGGCTTTTGAATTCAAAGCATAACTGAGATTAAAAGTGAACATTCTAGTTTTGGAATTTGCCTTTGATAAGTTTGTTTGTTTATATTTTAACTTGTTCACTGTGATCATTGTTATATTGTACGGACTTGTTTAATGAGATATTTACTTCATATTTTCGTGTATCTTCTTTGCTGTGGTTGGTTTAAGAGTTCCGTATCTCATAAGGAAAAAATAGAACCCTTAGGTATATGATCACTCGTGCGTCTGCCTTTTCGTCTGTCACAACTGATTTTCTGGACCGAGATTAAGTTGAAATTTGATTTTCACATATAAATCAGGGATTCAAAAATAGGTAACTGCGAAAAGAAATACTTGAGTTTGAAACTGGGCGGCTACTTTTGGGGGATGAATTAGGAAAACACAAAAAAAGGATGATACCTTTAAACAATAAAATTTTCTTGTGATAGGTCAAATTACAAATATAAAATTAAAGCGAATAACAACTGATACGTTGATTTATATCTCAAAGTTAACCTTAAAAAATAATGGTCCAAAAATATGTACTTAATAATTGAAATAGGCATCAGAATGTTCCATACTCTCTTTTATAAACGGCAAGATCAGAACTGAATTTTGATTAACAATAAAAGTTGCATATAAAATTTATTGGCTAATACTAAACCTTTCATTTTATGAAACGGTATAATTTCCCGGTTTCAAATGAAGTTTATGTTCAGACCATTGATCAAATTGCTCACGGATCACGTATTTTAGGGTCAGGGTTTCTCAATATTTAATGGGATCATATATGGCTGACACGGTTAATGTCAATATACGGATGTTTCATTTAATTCAACATGCTACCAATTTAAAGGCAAGTCGTAACTGACCAAATTATGTATCGAGGTAGATTGGAAAACGTAAGTTCATGCCTTGACAAAGGAATAAGCAAAAGTTTTTTTTTTCCGTTTATGTAACTTTGTAACTTCACGCCTTCACGGTAAGCGAGCATTTTGACCATTCATTTTTGTGTATATGTCTATAGGCTGCTAAAATTGTAACTTCACGTCTGTAATCCCCAAAGGGGTAGGCAGAGGTATATGCATGCATTCTAGCATACATGCAAACACCCACAACTCGCCAATTACGTTTTGGCCCTTGTAACAGTTGGCGAACCTGTTGCCATCTGCGGGCACATTACCAAACTTCGAGGTTCTGGGAAACATCCATAAAATTTAAAAATCCCAATAGAACCAGAGATAAAGGATTTTTTATCTCTGATATTCCCCGACCCGGGAATCCGGTGAATCGTAGGTGTTTGCATGTATACTTGAATGCATGCATTTACCTCTGCCTACCCCTTTGGGGATTACAGACGTGAAGTTACAATTTTAATACACAAAAATGAATGGTCAAAATGCTCGCTTACCGACATTGGTGTATAGGACAAGACAGATCATTTACTTTTTTTATGTAATGGATGTGGGAAACAAACTTGCAGTTCACATTGATGTTAAGTGATGACTGCAGCCTATAGATACCCACACATAGACCAAGGTAAAAATGCAGATGCGTTATCACTCCTGAGGCCTAAGGTGTTATGCCTCTGTACCGGAAATTACAGGGCCGTTCATTACCATCTGACCGGAACACGATAGTGCTCAACACCATTTAGCGGCAAATTAGGTAATGCGGTGCCTACGCCCGCGAGCTCCGTCACTGGAGCTCTACCACCAGTAAAATTTGGTGTCGAATACTGTCCAAGCGACACCTATATGAGGCGACAAGTTCACGTGATTTCAAAAAGAAAACTCGAGTTATATAACTTGTCGCAGAACGTAGAGACTAAAGATCGTCAGAACAATAGTCTTCCATCGTTTCAAGTACTTGTAGTATACATTGTTTGGTCACACGGTATCTGAAAGGAAGACTCAATTGATCTGTTAAGATGTTAGCCGTAATAGAGGACAACTACATAAGTGCGTGATCACCGCGTTTCTATTAACTGCACACTGTTGTAGTCTTAGAAACAAAACAGAAGTTGTTGACATTATTTTCATTTGTTTTAAGTTGACGTATTCACTCCCAAACTTCTTCTTATACCCGACGCTTCGGTCGCTTTCCAGCTACCGTGGTCGTGGTGGTGATACGCGAGAAAATCCGCAAATTTAATTTCTACAATGTATGAAGCACGCGAAAAAAACAAAAATTCACAAATTAAATTTCGTGGAAAAAATTATTTACTGGTATCCCAGCTTAAGAGATGTTCTTTATATTTTATCGACTTTTTATCTTATTATCGAAATTGGTGTTTCTGTTGAACAATAATTTTAATTAATTATTTTTATTTTATTTAAGAGTATTGTATGTGACCTCTATTGAGATGTTTAGTGAAAACCGTGCTCAGAAACTAATATTGTCGCAGGTAGTCGCACTTTCACAGGTGTTTTTAGTTAATGGTGAATATGACATCTTTTTTCGAATCCAAGATGGCAGACATAATTATTTTTTGAAAATGTATTAGAGGAGTCCATTTCGGAGGTTAGAAGGTTTTTGGGGTGCTGATTACGAAAATGACTTCTATTTTCAGATACAAGATGGCGGAAACCTAAATGTGATATGGGTGTCAATATGAAGGTTTTCTGGGGTGCTGATTACGAATATGGCGTCTGTTTTCGAATCCAAGATATTGTAAACCTATGGAAATCGGCTGAAATGTTGATGTTGATGATGAGTATTTTATAATTAGACCGAGCCCATATTGCTTTGTAGTGTTATTTCACTTTCATCTTGGATCTGAAAACGGATGCTATTTTCGTAATCAGCACTCCAAGAAACCTCGAAATTGATACCCATATCACATTTAAAAAAAAAGACTGTCAGCCATCTTGGATCTGAAAACGGATGCTATTTTCGTAATCAGCACCCCAAGAAACCTTGAAATTGATACCCATATCACATTATGATAAAAAAAGTCTGTCCGCCATCTTGGATCCGAAAAGGGTTGCCTCTTTCGTAATCAGCACCCCAAGAAACCACAAAATTGACACCCATCATTATAGGTTAACTGATATCCCATACCCATATTACTCACATGATAATTGTGTGCCTTCGAGCTCTACCATTGAAGCTCTAACACCGTACATTACCACTTAGCAGCAGGTAAATTATAGACATATTAATATAACTACACAAATATTAATATAATGCGGTGCTGCTGATCGATTAAGTATGAAGAGTAATCGGTTTTGAGTGTTATTTTAAAAAATTGTATAAAAGTATAATGAAACATTGTCACATTAACTTATTATCACTTTCATACCATCGAGTACACCACCCGGAACTAAGCAGTTGATCTGTATTTCATATCTTTGACGCAATGTTCCAAATGTTCCGAATGTTCAAAATGATGCATAAAATGATTCGGCACAGTTTGTTGTATATACCATATCACAACACTAGTGAAGATTTTCGTTTTAGTTCAATTTAATAATTACTAAAGGGTTTTTAGGGTAACGGTGGTATTAAATATCTGTAACTATACCTCCTCGGTTTACTGGAGGTCTTACTTTTCATTTTACGTGTTAAAATAACACAAAACGGCATTTTTACCCAGAGATGTGTTGTTCTAAGCTGTCTACACGACACTACGAGCGGCGAACGAATGGTTCGGCCGAACTGTGTGTGTTCAGGCATAGTTGTGGTGCGCTTGGCACGCCCACATTACCATTCCATCTGTATTTATCTATTCCGTGGTAATAACAATGACTTACTTTTACTTAATGTCCTATTACCCCTAGGTGGAGCAGAGGGCGTTTACAATACTCCGCCATCGCGATCTGTCTCGGGCTGCGCGTTTCACCTCGGACCATGTCAGCCCGATAGTCTTAATTTCGGCTGCTATTGAACGTCTTCAATTGTATTTTATTTAAAGAAAAATGGAAAGAAAAATTTGACTTCAGGCGAGACTCGAACTCGCGGCCTACTGGGAATCTAGTCTAGCCGCTCTTCCAATTGAGCTACTGCAGTCCTGCCCGATTTGTCAAATCTTTCCTTCCCATTTATTGCATTGCTTTATGGTAGCAGCAGCGCCATCTATTGCCAACTATGCTAGTTAGGCAACCGATATAATAGACTTTGCAGTTTATTGAATATCGTAAAGAAGTCGCTTTTACCCTTAATAATTTTTTTATATTATTTCGCATTAACACATGCTTGTGAAATATATTTTATTTACATAAAAATGGAAAGAAAAATTTGACATCAGGCGAGACTCGAACTCGTGGCCTACTGGGAATCTAGTCCAGCCGCTCTTCCAATTGAGCTACTGAAGTCCTGCCCGATTTGTCAAATCTTTCCTTCACATTTATTGCATTGCTTTATGGTAGTAGCAGCGCCATCTATTGCCAACTATGCTAGTTAGGCAACCGATATAATAGACTGCAGTTTATTGAATA
This sequence comes from Macrosoma leucophasiata, assembly GCA_036365455.1. Classification (NCBI taxonomy): domain Eukaryota; kingdom Metazoa; phylum Arthropoda; class Insecta; order Lepidoptera; family Hedylidae; genus Macrosoma; species Macrosoma leucophasiata. Next base: position 7,907,855 of record JAWQUS010000013.1, read on the forward strand.
TCGTAAAGAAGTCGCTTTTACCCTTAATAATTGTTTTATATTATTTCGCATTAACACATGCTTGTGAAATATATTTTATTTAAAGAAAAATGTAAAGAAAAAGTTGACTTCAGGCGAGACTCGAACTCGTGGCCTACTGGGAATCTAGTCCAGCCGCTCTTCCAATTGAGCTACTGAAGTCCTGCCCGATTTGTCAAATCTTTCCTTCACATTTATTGCATTGCTTTATGGTAGCAGCAGCGCCATCTATTGCCAACTATGCTAGTTAGGCAACCGATATAATAGACTTTGCAGTTTATTGAATAACGTAAAGAAGTCGCTTTTACCCTTAATAAATTGTTTTATATTAGTCAAATTTACTTTCCATTTTTCTTTAAATAAAATATATTTCACAAGCATGTGTTAATGCGAAATAATATAAAACAGTCTTCAATTGTATTTAGGACGGCCACGTTTCCTCTTCCCCTGTGGAGTCCATTCTAGAGCTGTTTGTAATAACAAAGCTTTCTATGAAATCGCCAATCTTATGCGTATGGCCCCGTAATAACTATCATAGAGACATAACAGTTAAGGTGTCAGGGGTGGCGTCAAATCTGCATTTCTGGTTTTTTTTTTAATGTAATGGAAGTGGCAAACAAGCATGCAGTTCACATTGATGTAAAGTGATGACTGCAGCCTATAGACACTGACACAAAGACCAATGTCAGAATGCAGATGCGTTACCACTCCTGAGGCCTAAGGTGTTACGCCTCTGTGCCGGAAAATTACAGGACCGTACCACCGGACCGGAACACGATAGTGCTGAACACTACCATTTAGCGGCAAGTATATTAGGTAATGCGGTGGTGCCTACGCCCGCGAGCTCCGTCACTGGAGCTCTACCACCAGTAAAAAATATTGTTAAAATTTATGTTTGTATTGTTGGTTATTGTGTAAATGTATTATTGCTGCAGTCATCACTTAATATCCATGTGAATTGCGGGTTTATTTGCCACCTTCACTGCAAAAATATATTGAGGCCGAAGCTATTTGCCACTACGAAATACATTTAAGTTGTTAAGACAACGAAGGAAAACTATTGAAACAATAAACATATACGATTAAATTGTTATTGCTCTGATAAAATATCCTTATCAAGTACGTATGAGTGACTCCCAAAATACGTATACATCGTAAATAAATAATTATGATGTAGTACTAACGGCGCGGTATTAGTTTAACAAATAAGCATACAAATACTGGGTTAACGATGAACTTGTGTTATTTATTTGTTTGTGTGGATTTTTTATGTATGGAAGGTGGCAAACAAGCATGCAGTGCATCCTCACTGGTGGTAGAGCTCCAGTGACGGAGCTCGCGTGCGTAGGTAACACCGCATTACCTTATATATTTGCCGCTAAATAGTAGTGTTCAGCACAATCGTGTTCCGGTCAGGTGGTAATGCACGGCTCTGTAATTTCCGGCACAGAGGCATAACACCTTAGGCCTCAGGAGTGGTAACGCATCTGCATTTTGGTCTTTGTGTGGGTGTCTATAGGCTGCAGTCATCATAACGTCAATATGAACTGCATGCTTGCTTACCAATTCCATTACATAGAAAAAAATGCAGCTCACATTGATTTGATAGATAACCTTTTCTTGTTTATTATCATTAAATTTAGTTGTTCCATAGATACATTCAATTCCCAGTAGTACAACTAATTGGACCAAGGATAGAAATACTCACTCGAGTTGAACCGTTGGTAAAAATATTTCCTCATAAAACAACCAGTTGAACTGTGGGTAACTTTACTTCTCCGTAGTACAACCAGTTGGGCATCGCAGTTGTACCACGGGTCGGGATCGATGTGAAGCGATGACTGCAGCAGAGATATTTACACAAAAACCAGACGTCAAAATGCAGATGCGTTGCCACCCCTGAGAAGCGTGAGATCTAAGTTTTTATGTCTCTACGATAGCTATTAGGGCCATACATTACCATCTAACCGGAATACGATAGCACACCGCGGACACTCCGCCAAAATTCCAAACAAACGCTTTATTTGGTCTCTATTACACAGACGTCAATCAGTGACGTGTATTTACAGGTGCACCTGTGTGCGCAGCACGTACAAAATACCAACCGTTGCCCAAAAGACGGGAGGAGGTTGGGCGATGCGGGGAAATTGGGCGGGACGTCGAAGTGTCCATTCTATACGTAGTATTATTAAATATTCTCTGACGATAGTGCTGAACACTTTCATTTGGTGGCAGATGGATTAGGTAATGCGGTGGTGCCTACGCCCTCGAGCTCCTGCATTGGAACTCTGCCACCAGTAAAACAAAATTGGAACGATTTCAAAGTTTTTTCACTTATTTTTACATATTTATACAAATACGTAATTTGGCTTCTATTGATTGATCGGTAATTTAATTTAGAACATAACAAGCTTAATGTATATCTATTTCATTTGATTGATTTATTTTGATTGGTAAGAATATTTCATCAATTCATTCGTCTATCAATTTTCATATTTTACGTAACTTCACGCCTGTAATCCCCGAAGGGGTACGCAGAGGTAAATGCATGCATTCAAGCATACATGCAAACACCCACGATTCACCGGTTACGTTTTTGGCCCATGTAACTTCTATTCTATTCTATTCTATTCTGAAAACCCCCTATCTGGGAATCGAACCCAGGACCTCAGCGTACTAGTAGTGGCCTGCTACCACTAGGTTACCGAGGCAGTTATTTAATATTTTGTTGCCAAATACTACTTACCAACGTGTTTAAGGTACGTACAATCTACTTTTGATATCTAATGAAAATGCTTATCATAGTAGTTTGTAATTATAATCACTGTCGTTAATATCTTAAATATTATTGAGCCAACTACTGTACTGATAATGGAAATAGATAAGACTCCTACACAACATTTCAGCATTTTTGTCATTGAATATTAAATTAATTAATTTTAGATAAAATGGAAAGGAATAATTTACTTCGGGTAGGGATCAAACCTGCGACCTCTGGATAATCAGTCCAGCCACTTTACCATGAATGAAATGTTTTTTAATCGTTTATTTTTCGCAATAAGTATGTAACACATGCGAATAAATTTAGAAATTAAAGAAAAAAAAAACCGGACAAGTGCGAGTTCGACTCGCGTGGTGAGGGATCCGTAATTTAAATTAATATTTTCGAAAATATTACAGATTTAAAATGCAGGGACATAGCGGTTACGGTGGTACCGGCAGGGGTTATATTATTAAGAATTTTCGATTTAATTTGAATACTCAAACTTCTTATAGGTTTTCCAGTAATCTATAGGCAAAGAACTATTTTCCACATTTTTTTCAAAATTTTAAGTTCAGTAGTTTCGGAGATAGGGGGGGGGGGATTGGTTAATTTTCGTCGTTTTTCTTAAATAACTTCAAATTTGTTTATGCAAAAATTATTAAAAAATATATATCTGAGATGCTGACAACAACCTTTTTCATTTGATATGTCACATGACACAGTTTACGATATATATATTTATTTCTGATTTCTCCCCCGATAGTGACCCCTCTGTTTAAAATTTATTATTTTACTTGACGTGTTCATCTTTGGGTCATCAATTTACATATATTCATCAAATTTCAACTCAATCGGTCGAGTAGTTTCGGAGCTGTGATAGACGGACAGACAGACAGACAGACGCACGAGTGATCCTATAAGGGTTCCTATTTTCCTTTTAAGGTACGGAACTCTAAAAATGGAAAGAATATCCCCCTTATTCATAAACGTACATTAGATACGTTTTAGCTATAGAATGCTTTGTCTTTGTCAGTTGCATTGTTAAATGTGCAGGATAGAAAAAGACAAAGGAGAGATTAGCAAAACTTTAGCTAAAATACGTCTTAGAATAAGGGGGTAATTTTATAACAACAATGTAAATACTAGGTTTTATGAAGGTATAATTCTTTATATTGTACTAGTATGGAGGTTCAACCTCAGCAATAAGTACAATTTAATCATTTTTGTCTATTATTTTAAGTGTTTGTAATACAACTGGACAGTATACATAATTTCAGACCTCTTTCCTCTATCTTCTACCCTACTATAATTTTATTCATGAAATTTCCATTTAACGTTAATGAACTGCCTATACTTCGCGTATATGAGTGTAGTAATGTCATGATCCTACATACCGCACCAATTGTTTTCTAATGTCCATGTAGATTAGAGAAACGATTGACCAGTCAATGATTCACACCACTATTTTTTTCCGTACGCTATATTTGTTTAGCTTTTGTGCCAAGTTTATCTGAATGGGGTATACTTAGTGCTTTAAGATAGAAACTGATACGGTAAACGTCTAGAGCAATACAAATTTTATTGTGTCTCGCGTAGGGAAAGAGATGAGAAAGGATTTTTAGAAATTCGACCCCTAAGGGGATGATATTAATTTGCTCATAAGTATGCAAATTTGAAATTCACTGGAGTATTTTAGAGAAAGAGGCTCTATTTCTGACGGTCAAATTTATGTACCAAACAGCTTAGTCATTCTAGCACAAGCAACAAATTATACGTTCCACTGCTGGGCACGAGTCTCTCTCCTTTTTTGGGGGGAGGCTGGTGCTTACTCCACCACGCTGCTCCAATGCGAATTGATGGAGGTGGGTGGGTTAGTGGCCAACCCGCTGTCGGATGTTTTTAAACCGCCCATAAGGCCTGCGACAAGGTTTAACGACTGCTATCTGTCGATAACAACCGGGACCGACGGCTTAACGTGCCCTCCGAAGCATGAAAACGCGCATTTTAATTTGCCACTAGCGGTCACCCATCAAACACCCGACCGCGTCCGTATCGCTTAACCGAGTAGATCGCTTCCGATCTACACCAGCCGCAGGGCCAGGCGCGCTTCTTTTATAGCGAATTACTATAGTAAACCTACGGCAGTACTTCGCTTAACTCACAGACACATATCACAATTATCATCGTCATAATCATCAACACTCCAGCCACATAACGGTGAAAGCCTTCCCCAAAGTGTCGTGAGTCATTAGGGGAGAATATACCATAATCGCCACGCTTGGCAGCCGGATTGGCGATCGCAGTGACGGTAGTTTTATAGTGGGACGCTGCTGCTTATCCCGCGTTGTTATTTTTGCTACCGCCCTTTTGGAATAGCTTGACCGCCATTGTTCGGTAGATAGTCAGTCAACACTACTGGGAGAATTCTCTTCGATTAGAGTAACATTCTTCAAAACATAATCGCTGATAACTAAAGAAAGTAGCGGGAAAAAACTAGTCACTGATAATTTCGCAAGACTTGGGACAATGCGAACAACTGAACAACGCCCGTACTGACCTCATTATTATTGGAATTCAATTTAGAAATCTACTGAATCGCAATATTTTATCGCGTTTCTCTACCCACGTCGCTGTCTTCGTATAGACAAATGAAACAAAATCCAGCAATTTCGCTTAGGTTCTTAAATTGATTGGCAATAAGGCTTCAAAGATTCTGAGCAGTGTTCGTATTTGTCTACGTATTCGAGTTACTTCAATTTGTATAGAATTGTCAGTCATTGGAATATTATTTTGTGGAATTCGATGACACACGACAATGTCAGGAAAGTACAGTACGCGGAAAACTTAATTGTATCTGCGTGAAGTTAGTCGCTGCGAAGACTGGAAGGAGGGGAAAAAAATTGCAGTAGTTAGTTTTCATGAGGCCAACATTGAAACTCGCGTTCGTTCTCGTCAGCCTGGTCGTCGTGAGCTAAGAGACTGGCGCTAAGTTTACGCAGCTAACTTCACTCAGATGCATTTAAGTTTTGCTTGTACATTAATAGCCATATAAGTAATTTAGGTACGCTGATTCGTGAAATTAGGCACATTACTTACTAATAGTATATCTCATAGGAAAATTGTGATTTTATAAATTCAAGCTTAGTGTTATGTCACTTATATTTAAGGTCATTATGTTAGAAGAAATGCTGCTGTAGAAATAGAAACTATTCTTTGATAAGAGCTACTTTGATAAAAGATACGATTTAAGATAATTACTTAAGAGACTAGATTGAGTCGTGCTACAACATTTATTCCACATGCACACAAAATGTATTTATCTAATCAGAGAGATTAACACACTGATTACATTCGTACATTCATGAAAATACTTTAGTAGGCATTCAATAAGTGTAGTTTAAAAAAATCGGGTCCACACGACTAATATTCAAAATTGGAAGTTTTTCTTTTTTTTCTTATCTACGATCAGTACATCCATTTTCAGAAAATGTGTTATAAAAGTAGATGCACTGAAATGCTTTTGAAACGTTTCCGTGTGCTCTTGAGCAAAGGATCTACCTATTTACATAAGTCCATATCTTTATATTATCACATCTCTAAAGTTGTCATTTGCGAGGGTAGTGCGTGTCCAGCATCCAAATGAAGTTTTCCTCCAGTATTTTCAATGTCTGCCTTTGTAGTAGACATATCCATAATCGTTGCTCTTTTTTATATTCACTTCCCATGCTCAGAAAAGGTCCAGACATATCCTTTATCTGACGCTTTCATGTTGTGGTAAAGCATTGTCTTTCAAACTTTCCTACTTATTGACAATTGCCTATGTGTAGTATAAAGGTAAGGCCGACAGATTTTGTCGCACTGACCGAACGCGCCGTTCTTTTTTTTAATATTCCTTGTGGAGGACTTGCGATTTGCTTGCCAGTATACCGGTATTACCGGCAAATGATATACTTTACATCCAGCAGAATTCCTGTGAATATACTTTACAATATTGGTTTCAAGATCGACCCCTGCGGGACGCCAGTATGTATCATAAAATCTTGATGTTATTTTTCCCTCTTCAACTTGGAACACATGTTCCTCAAGATAGGATTTTGATATACCTAATTGACGTTATATTTTTTTATGTAATCGAAGTGGCAAACAAGCATGCAGTTCACATTGATGTTAAGTGATGACTGCAGCCTATAGACACCCACACAATGACCAAGGTAAAAATACAGATGCGTTACCACTCCTGAGGCCTAAGGTGCTATGCCTCTGTGTCGGAAATTAGATATACTCGTATATAAAACGCACGATTGGCAAATTTACTATTTTACATATCATGCATATCTACGTCAATGATGTAGGTATACATGTATTTGCTATCAAATTTGATATAGTCGCGATAAAGATTATCTACTGAAATCGTAATTTTTATCTGTGATCGACAAGTGAAAAAACATGATGTTTTATCTGTTGTTGTTGTTGTTAGGTATAAGATAAATTTCATGTAGTTACACGGTCAGTGAAAACTAGTAACTATGTCGATTGCCGTATCGAGATAACCATCTAGAGTGTAGATGAAAAACTTGGAAATCAAAGTAGTGTTTTGCTAACGCTGAAATTTAAAGATCCACGTAACCACGTGACGCTTTATGTTGTGGTAAAGCAATGTCTTTCAAACTTTCCTACTTATTTACAATTGTCTATAGTATAAAGGTAAGGCCGACATATAAATTACAACCGTGATTTTTTTTACACTTAATGCAACCATTTGATAGTAGTACAGGACAAACGGATGCCTTTGTAAAAAAATGTAGGTACCTACTGTACAAACTCACAATATGTTTTTAAGGACCAGGGTGCGCGAGAAAAATAACATCCCCGTTATATTTCTAGGGGACGTGCAGCTTAGCAAAAAGATTTTTAATATTTTATTTTACTGCTGTCGCCGCATAGTTCATATGTATATTCAAGCCAAATTCTAGTACAAAGAGTCCCTAAACAAAGCTACGGACAGATGGAAGGACGGACGCGGCGAACTTATAAGGATTCCTTGTAGGCTTAGGAATCTTAAAAATCTCAAAATTGGCAATTAATTTCTTTCTTTCTACAAATTCTTTGGATTAAAACGGGAATGAAGCACGTTATATTTTGCGTGCAAAAGCTAGTTCTTTGACAATATGTTCTTATTGCACAACGTGCGGTAAATACATTTACTCAGAAACAAATGATTCTTTTCTATTGTTGTATAATAGTTCCTTTAGCAAGGGCAGCATTACTGACAAAGTTATGACAAGTGGAAAACGTTCATGTTCATTATAATCATACTTAACTTAAAGACAAGGTACGTTAAACAAAAGATACATTACTTTTATTGTTAACATTATACGCAGCTCGCCAACAGTTATGTCAGTAGAGTTCTATTGTCAATCGTTGTGTCAACATCCTTGTCATGTATGAGATATATTGCTTTACTATAATCCACACGATTCTGTTTTACATTTGAAATAAGTTCTTCATTGTTGATGTTCAATTCATCCTTAAAACTTGTATTAATATTAGGTTGGGGAAAAAGTTTCTTCGCATTTTTTAAGATAATTCAAAACCATTTTTTAATATAGTTTATTTAAATTTAACTAAAGTATGTATGTACCATTTCTTTCAATAACCTTTTTCCATCTTGTAGGTAGGGACATGATCCCATTGCTATAAAAATTTTGGGACTTCTCATCAAAATACCGCGACAAGTGGATTTGGCAGTCCTCTCGTGATGTAAACCTAACATTGCATAAAGAATTCTGAAGAAACCGAAACAGGTGGAAATCTGAAGGTGCAAGGTCAGGACTATACGGCGGATGCATTAACACCTCCCAGCCAAACTCTCTTAATTTTTGCTGAGTGGCTATAGATGTGTTAGGTCTAGCGTTATCATGATGAAACACCACACCCCTTCTGTTGATCAATTCCGGCCGCTTTCTCTCAACTTCTTGCTTTAATCTCATCAGTTGTTCGCAGTAGAGTTCAGAATCGATAGTCCTGCCTGGTGGTAATAGCTCATAATGAATAATGCCCTTCCAATCCCACCACACACACAACATCACCTTATTGCGAGTTAACCCGGGTTTCGCCACACTCTGTGAAAGCCTGACCGGCCTTTGACCACGACCTTTTTCGCACGTTCTTGTCGTACGTGATCCACTTTTCATCACCAGTTATCAGCGTCTTCAAAAATGATTCGGTTTCATTACGTCGTAATAAAGAATCACAAATGAGTACACGGTTCATTAGGTTTCTTTCAGTGAGCTCGTGAGGTACCCAAATATCGAGCTTTTTTTTGTACCCAGCATTTTTCAAATGAGCCAAAACTGTTTTGTGATCAATTCTCAGTTCTTCAGCTACGTCCTAACTACTGATATGTCAATCTTGCTCCACTTTTTCAAAAATGGCATCCATTTTATCCGTAATAGGGCGACCAGAGCGCGGTGCATCTTTGACATCAAAATTTCCGGATTGAAAACGCTTAAACCAAATTTGTGCTACTCTCACAGACACTGCACTAGGTCCATAACATCGCAAATTTTTGTCGCGGCTTGCGTTGCATTTTTACCTTTTTTGTAGTGAAATTTTAAAATGTATCGAATTTCTTCATTAGATTCACTCATCTTGACAGTACAAAAAACAAATGAAAATCACACATTTGCCTAATTTGAATTTGGAATTATGTTCTTTAAAATTTTAACTTTCAATGATGACCAAAACCAGCCAGATACAAATACTACAGCCAAAGAGATTTTATTACAAGTTCATACATACTATAATGCGAAAAGACTTTTTCCCCAACCTATTATTAATTTAAATTGTTCTGCACACTAGATCTAACAAGACTATGTGGTTTTTAATAAAAAACGTATCGTCGTGTATTCGCCGAAGAAGTAGAAGTAGATGGCGTAGATGCATGCCGTTGTAATGTAGTTTGCATGTAAGCATGAAGCGTACGTGCCACGTACGTGCAAACATCCGTTACTAATTTTATTACATTTCTATAGGTGAACCGAAACCTATTAATACCACCAGGCACAATACTAAAACTCTTAATTAAGCTCTGTGTTCTTCCGAAATTTTAGATAAATGTATTACTAAAACTCTTGATGTAGCTCTGTGTTCGTCCAAAATTTTAGATGAATGTGTTCATATCCTTTATGCTACTAATTAATATAATCTGGCTCATTCCCGAGAATTTGTTCGCATAGAATTCTGTAATATAGTAGCAAACAGGGATAAAAGGTTATCTGTGCTGATTCCTGTACCTCGAACCTTATATGCAAAATCTTAAAAATCTGCGGACTTCTATCACACCGCGGACACTCCGCCAAAATTCCATACAAACGCTTAATTTGGTACACAGACATCAATCAGTGACGTGTATTTGTGCACATGTGCACCTGTGTGCATAGCAGGTACAAAATACCAACCGTCGCCCAAAAGAGGGGAGGAGGATGGGTGACGCGGTGTAATCGAGCGGGACGTCGAATTGTCCATTCTATACGTAGCATTAATACATATTCTCTGATAAAGGTTCATTTTTAATTACCACAAAATTGCAAAGTCGCCCAGTTTTCATCTAACTTTCTTATTCATAAACTTGTGCTACACGAGTCCGGAACTTATAAGCTTTAATAAAATAGCAAGGCAAATATTAACTTACCATACTCTATGAAAACGGTGTTGACTCTATAAAATTTCCCTCATATCTAATATCCGGTGGTAGCAAATATTAGTTAATGAAAAAACAGATACCTAGTTTCGAAAGCAACGTAGGCTACCTACATGATTAATAAGACATAGCTTCACATAGCCATTTTCTATGTTTGGGGCGTTTCGGTCCGCTCGTGTTTCGTCCCGCGGACCGAAACGCCTAACAATGCCTTCTGAATGGGTCGATTCGGTCCGCGGGACGAATCACCCCATATTTTTATTATTATAGGGCGATTCGTCCCGATATGAATACCTCATTTGAGAGATTTAAGTTTATTTCTCAATTTTTTGTAACCAACTGGGAAACAAAATTGAGAAATAAATAAAATGCAATGTATTATGATAAAAATAATATTTATTTATAATTACCTACACAAAAATAAACAAACAAATAAATCACATAAATCAAATTAAATATATTACACACACACACACACACTCTCTCACACACACACTCACACACACTCACACACACACACACACACACAGAGAACATTAATCATACGTAGTATATTATCAATCACTTAAAAAAACTCAAATAATTGGTGAACGAAAGTATTTTTTTTTGTATTCGACTGTAGGTACATGACAATATGATTGGACCGAATCTACCCATTTAAGAAGAAGTCTTGGGCGATTCGGTCCACTATCCATTTGTGGGCCGAATATCCCCATGAATAAAATGCTTATAGGCGTTTCGGTCCGCGGGACGAAACACGAGCGGACCGAAACGCCCCAAGACCCGTAGATTTAGGATACCTACTCAATAAAAAAATCGGTTACACTCATAGCCCCACACTAGGTATAAACCTGTGTCGTGGGTGCCGTTGTACACATACAACACATAGACAAACACCCAGACCCGAAATAAATATCTGTAGGCCGTACAAATATTTTGACGACCCGGTTAGTCCACCGTGTGAGATTACCGTTTGATTCGAAAGGTCGCGGGTTCGATCCCCGCACCGGGACAAATATTTGTATGGCCTACAGATATTTGTTTCGGGTGTGGGTGTTTGTGTATGTGTTGTTTGTGTACAACGGCACCCACGACACAGGTTTATACCTACTGTGGGGCTGTGAGTGTAAGCGTATTTTTTTTTGTTTTATTTTATATTTGTCCCGGTGCGGGGATTGAACCCGCTACCCTTCGAATCAAACGTGGCGTGGGTGTGTTTCACACGTATTTCCCCTCGCAAAAAATGACAGACTGTTTTGCATCGGTAATAAACGCTCTGGCTACTCCCCTCCAGTCCGCCAAGACCGGTAGGCCGAGTTGCTCTATGTATTCCACAGACCCACAATAGTTACCATTAGTACATGACTAAAGGTAACTCTTGTGAGTCTAAAATTTTTAGAGAAAGAACATCTACGCTCGAAATATAGGTACAAATGAGATAAATCTTTTACGATCATCCATAAAAAACACAAAATAAATAAATGTACCTTAAGTACTTTAAATTCAGTTCTGCTTTTCAATAACTATCGATACTGTGCTGATTCTCATCCTAAACTACGTGAAACCCAACAGATGATTATTAAAATCTAGTCTTATGTAGTATGTCTCCCTTAATTTCCATCCCACTGACTAATAATGTGCCTTTTGAATCCTGCTATTTTTGCGGTTAACGGATGACTTGCTTTATGAGCAACCTTTGTTGTTAACCGGACGACAGAGATAGCGGAGCGGATAGCGGAGCCTACCCCCTTAGGCAAGTCAACTAGTTTTTTTTTTTAATGTAATGTAAGTGGCAAACAAGCATGCAGTTCACATTGATGTTAAGTGATGACTGCAGCCTATAGACACTTACACGAAGACCAAGGTCAAAATACAGATGCGTTACCACTCCTGAGGCCTAAGGTGTTATGCCTCTGTGCCGGAAATTACAGGGCCGTACATTACCACCTGACCGGAACACGATAGCGCTGAACACTACCATTTAACGGCAAGTAAATTAGGTAATGCGGTGGTGCCTACGCGCGCGAGCTCAGTCACTGGAGCTCTACCACCAGTGTAAAATCTTTCTAAACAGAAATTGTTTGAATTCAAGCACTGAGGAGCATTAAAGGAAACGGCGTAATGTCCCATTGTAAAATAAACAAGCACAAACGCTTTCAATTTCCACATGTGTGCACAAACATAAACTTAAAATTGTTCTGAATACCGCTTTAGCTTTTTAATATGACACTAAAAGTGGTAATGATAGTCTCTAAGGCGTCTTCAATGCCATTACTACACAATAGGGCTCCATCGAGACGGTAATGATGTGTGTAAACATTAAATGTAATGGTACGTACTTCCATTTACCGGCTTGAATCTCACGAGCTTATTAAAATAATGAGAATTTAAAGCAATATTGCAGGAAAAAAAAACATGACCATCATATATATCACTACGCCATGTCATTCACAGGCCAGGTAGAGAGCATGAAGTGCCAAATATCTCTGTCGTAATAAAGGCGCGAGGAAATATGGGTGTGAAGCTGTCATCACAATAAAACTCCGGGGTGCTAACGAGAACGGAATTGGAACTGAATTCCCTACTGGAAAAACCCAATAGATATATTGAATCTAGAATGAAGTAGTGTCCTACTATCTGTTAGAAGGCATATGCCATAAAAGCAGTTATTGCCTGTAATTTAGTAAAATTTTCAAAATCTGCTTTGTGTTTTTCCTATTGTGCCTAATATACAATATCAAACTCCATGAAGTTGGAGTCCAACCCAACTTCAAAAACAAGTAGTCAAAAAGCAGATGCGTTGCCTCCCTTGAAGTCTGAGTTGTTTCGCTTCTGTGATAGTAATTACGGGGCTGTACATTCTATCTAACCGAAACAGGATAGTGAATACTACCATTTGACGGCAGATACACTGAGATTTATTTTTATGTAGAGGTTTAAAGGCTACAGTACCCAATTAACTATCATTATCATCATCGTCATTTCAGCCAAAAGACGTCCACTGCTGAACAAAGGCCTGGGCCGCCCTCATCCAGCGATTGCCCGCGATTTTCACCAGGTCGTCGATCCATCTATTTTATATAGGTATGAAAATTACTACAGGTATGATTTTTTCACTTTTATTACATAAACATAGGGGGCATCACACCATTATTATAAACTAGCTGTGGCCGCGACTTCACCCGCGTGATAATTTATGATTGTTCAGTATCTACCCGGACGAAGTCGTGGGCGCAGCTAGTATAAAAGTAGCCTAAGTTACTCCTTATTACATCAGCTATCTGCCAGTGAAAGTCCCATCAAAATTGGTAAAGCCGTGCCCAAGATTAGCCCCGCCAAACAGACAGACAGACAAAAATTGTAAAAAATGTTGTTTTGGTATATGTACCGTGTATACATACATATTATTATGCATTTAGTAAAAAGCGGTTATTTTTATATTACAAACAGACACTCCAATTTTATTTATTTGTATAGATGTATAAATGTGAAAGTTTCTTTGTTTGGATGTTTGTCCGTCAATCACACCGAAACTACTGAACGGATTTTGATGAAATTTGTAATACAGATAGGGTATTCGCTGACTAAGATTATAAGATACTTTTCATCCTGAAAAAATGTTCCTGTGAGATGCCATGGGATGATTTGATGAGTTTCCACAGGTTACGCGAAAAGCGACCTACACGCGGGTGGAGCCGCGGACAACAGCTAGTTTGTAATAATTGTATAATTTGATCCCAAGTTCAAGTTCAGTAGACATCTTTTATCTTTTTCTTTCTTACCGTCACCAGTGTTTCTTATAGGTTTTCATAATATTTGCCGGATCGTATAAACGCAAAATGTTATTGAGTCATGAAGGACACTTTTCGGCGCGTCTTCTCGTAAAATAAATTTTTCATTAACCTTTGGGCATAAGCCTCTTGAAGTAAGGACAAGAACGTTGAGAACCTTTTTTTAATAATAACATGGAGCCGATGAATGAGAATTTCGATTACATTTTGAATAAAATTATCTTAAGAACACGATCGTGCTGAACAGTAACATTTGAAAAGATTAGGTGATGCCGTGTTACCTACTCCCTGGAACTTTCTCATCTCAGCTCAGGACAGCTATTTTTTATATGTTTAAGCCTACACCATTGAATTAAAACTAGTTTTCGGATATATCTCGCGTATACAAAACTCAAATAATTGTTTAAAATCAACCCGACTTCCGCGGTCTCGGGCAGACTGCCCATAGTTTTATTGCAATGAGTTGTAACTCGGTGCACTTCCGTGGGTCGCGATCGATCGCGGCCGCGCGTGTCCGATGACGTCGTCGGCCGCGCGCGACTATTTATGCAGTATGACAGCACGCGCGCGGCCAACGACTGTCGCGAGCCGCCCGCGCGCCTTCCCATGTCCACGGCGCGGCATAGCGCGGCACCGTGTGCATTGGCAGGGCCGCACCGCAGCACGTTAGTTACCGCACCCATTTTTCAGGTTTTATCTCGATATGGACCGCGGTTATGTTCTTCATTCGTCGTCTTAGTAACAGGAGCAAAATAATGTCTTTCACGATCCACAAGATAAAAACTGAACCATGGTTGAGGCAACTGACGAGGTGCGGTGCGTCCCTGCCACCGTACACGGTACCGGTGGTACCGCGCCGTGAACATGGTCTGTCATGGCTCACTTCCTTAGGTTTTCGCGACTTACATACAACTCATTGAAATAAAACTATGGTCAGTCTGCGCGAGACCGCGGAAGTCGGGTCGATTTCAAATAATTATTTTAGTTAAATATCGGCGAGATATATCCGAAAACTAGTTTTATTTCAATGGTGTAGGCTTAAACATATAAAAAGAATTGCTGTCCCTGTGAGGAAGTTTAATATTGAATTCATCATTGACGATTTTATTTGCTTACCATCAATGTAAACTAGGGTTGCCAGATGGCCGGGATTGCCGGGATTGTTCCGAAATTTGTCTTGTGTCCAGGAATTTCACTGTGCTGTCCCGGAAAAGATTTTTTTAGCGGCCTCGTACGGATTCCCTTTTTTTGATCGCGTGTCCTTTTAAAGTTGTATTTTACGGAAGATTTTTTTAAAGGTCACGCGGTGTTTTTTTTGAGCATGCCAGAAATCAGCTGATCAGCCTGGAACTGGCAATCCTAATATGAACTGTGTGCTTGTATGCCATCGCCACTTTCAATAAAAAACAACACAAAGTCATGTTTTCATACTTTTCATTTTAATCATCGCAACTGTCCATTTAATCGTGTTCGATATTAAATTTTCAATAGGCTTGCCCAATTTTTGCTGGATCGTAAAAACGCTAAATGTTACTGAGTCATTGAGGACAGTTTTCGTAATACATTTTTCATTACCGAAACGTTTGGGCATAAGCCTCTCGTATTAAAGATTTCGAGAGCCTTTTGATATAGAACTGATTTATTTGAATTTCGATTACATTAACATAATCCTGAGATGAATATTAAATTGGTTTAGGAATACATACTTTGGAACTGTAAACATGTAGATTTTTACTATTTACAGTATTTCCAAAAATTTTTTTTTTCTGAATACATAAAAAATGTCTTTGTAAGCTTATATACGTGAGGCGCTACTGGTGGGAGAGCTCCAGTGACGGAGCTCGCGGGCGTAGACACCACCGCATTACCTAATATACTTGCCGCTAAATGGTAGTGTTCAGCACTATCGTGTTCCGTTCAGGTGGTAATGTACGGTCCTGTAATTTCCGGCACAGAGGCATAACACCTTAGGCCTCAGGAGTGGCAACGCATCTGCATTTTGACCTCTGGTCATTTTGTGGGTGTCTATAGGCTGCAGTCATCACTTAACATGTGAACTGCATGCTTGTTTGCCACTATTTCAACAGTCGGGTGTGACGTCGGACACGGGTTCAAAAGTCCCACTTATGTTCAATAAAATTGTATTTCTTCAAAAATGTACAAGATGAATCATGCATGATGTTGTATATTCTTTTGAATTTGTTGATCTGCTTGTTTGTTCATTTTTTTTTATTTGTCTCCCCTTACACCTATGTGTCCTTTTTTTTTATCCAGGGGAAAATGCGTTACGCATACCCACCCTTGGGGAGAGGGGTGGGTTATGTGGGACTCCGGACAAAGAGAAGATGTCCGTCTACCCACTAAAAACCCCTGGGTGTTCCGACTCGTCCGCACTAGGTGGCGGGGTCGCGGGAACGCTTTAGCACACATCCGCAACCCCGCCGGCGGCCGCCCGCAACCAGGCCCAACACCAAGAAAACGGGGTCATGTTATGTCCCCCTGCCGCGCTAGTGGCGTGCGGAACACGTGCACGCCAACCGGCTCGGGACCCATTTCAACCCGGGCGATAGACGTCCCCTAGTCCATCACCCGGAGGTCCCAGTTAGGGCGGCAGATGGTTGGCATATGCCAGCCGCCGCCGCCCAGTTCGCCTACTTATCGGGGCGGAGAGGGCGCTATCTTCCCGCTCTCTTTCCGCCGCCTCCTTCTGCAACATCACGACCTCGCAGAAGCTGAGCATGGCTTGCCACGATCTCTCGCTGTTGACCATGGATTCGACCACTGCCAACAGCGAGAGATCGGCCCCCAAGATCGTCACGAGATCGGAGCGCGGCTCCTCCCATGCCGGGCAATCGACCAGCGTATGCTGCGCCGTGTCGTTGGCGCAGCCACACTCGTGGCACGTAGTGGTCGGCTCCCTCCCAGCCACATTACACAGGTATCTCCCGAAGCAGTCATGCCCCGAGAGGACCTGCGTGAGGCGGAAGGTCAGCACGCCGTGCCTACGATTGACCCACTCACGTAGAATGGGCCGAACAGCCTCTACCAACTGCCGGCCGAAACCCGGCTCACCAAGCCGGTCTATCCACTTCCGGAAGATGGCACGACGAGAGTTGTCTCTCCATCGTCGAACTTCCTCCGGAAGCGGCCGGGATCCTTGAGCTCGCAGCTCCGAGCCGCGCTCATAAACCGCCGCTAGCACTTCGGCCTCGAGGTCCCAGGGCGGGCTACCAGCCAGTACACATGCCGCATCACAGGATATGGTGCGGTATCCTCGTATTATTCTGACCGCCATGTCCCGCTGCGGTCTCCGCAAAAGGGTCTTGTTCTGGGAGGTCAGAGCACCCACCCATATAGGGGCACCATACAGAGCCATCGACCGCACCACTCCCATGTAGAGGCGGCGACACCCAACGCGATCCGGCTGTTAAAGGCCAAGATCCCCGTTCCTTCTATCGTGGGAAGGTTTACGGTGTGAGCATAGCCCGTGCCACCGGGTCCCGCCGCCTATCTCGCCGACAAGACGACCAGGTCGTCCTGTATTACGGAATGAACGAGACAGACGTGATAACGGGAGTGAGAAGTGTAACTGTCTGTGTGAGTTATGTGTGTGTGTGATTTGTGTGAATGAGGGTGTGTATCTGTTAGTGTATTGGGTGTATGTGGAGTAGGCCTCTCCCTATTTACCCGTGCTTGAGACCGGCACCATGTGGCCCCTCCCGAAGCAGGCAACCGGAGGAGCCACACAGTGGCTGGGTTACACCTATGTGTCCTGCTCTAGCCCTATCCGTACACTTCATTCTGAAACAATTTGCATTTAAATATTCCGTTATTTTTCTGTGTTTAATACAAATTAGTTTATTAAATTAATATCAAAAGTTGTTTTTTTATTTTAAACTAAAAATAAATTTCAACATTTAAAATTAAAATAAAAACTGACAATTTAATTTGTTTTTTACATGTTTCAGTCCGCTTTTGAAAATAAAAACAAAATTCTCAATAGCAGTTAGTTGTTTTTTTTTTAATTTAGTATACTAGGTTAGGATCCCACTGCAGAATCATTTCGGTCATCCTGATATGCTGCAAACCTAATTTTTATGCATATTTATAATCTAGACTTCTAGAGAATATATATCCACTAGGTTGCCTAACAAAATGGCCGCAAGTATTTTTTTATATATTATTTTTGGGAAAGATTTTTTTTACTTGTTTTTTCAATAAAATATATATATATATTCCACTTCATGGCAATATGTATAAAGACTTGACTAAAAAAATCACGGCTGCCGTTGCGCAAAGAAAATATGTAGCAACGGCAGCCGGCCGGTTCCGTTTGTACATATTTTCTTTCCGCCCCGATAACTTTTTACGTTCTTAACGTATATGTACTTATTATTTATTAAAGGACAAACAAAAAAAAAAGCATGTGTTAATGCGAAATAATATAAAACACTTATATATTATTTCGCATTAACACATGCTTTTTATATATTATTTACTTATATATCAATCTAAAGCTATTTTTTTTTTCTCATTATTATGATATACGGGAGCCAAATTAAATCAGCCGCAAATAAGAGTTGCTGGCTGTTAAAGACAAAATAATTTAATTAAAAATAATTGCGGTCAAATTTTGATTGGCAACCTAGTGGATATATTATTATATTCTCTAGATTATATATATGCATAAATATTAGGTTTGCAGCATATCTGGATAAACGAAATGATTGTGCAGTGGTAACCTAACCTATACTTATCAGTAATAGATAAATAACAATTCCAGAGTTAGATATTTGCTTTGAACTTAGATTCATTATTATCTATGAAACATTCATGGTAAATTAGGGTCATTGTTGATTTAGGCTTATGATAACCATTTTATGTAAATGTATATAATATTTTGAATGTAAATCCTGACTGCTGATTCAACTCCCTTTGCTATGTTTATTGAAACATCTCACAATGTATAAACTTACCGGTTATCATTTTAATTATAAGATATTCCTCAGAAAATGATATTTATTACTATTTTAATAAAAGAAGTTATAGCAAAATTAATTAAAAAACTAGCAATCCATGTTCTTGCATATTTTTTTAATTTAAAGTAAAAATGGAAATAAATATTTCGTAAAGCTCAATCAATTCTTTCCTTTAAAAATAAAGTTAAACAATACTACTTATCTCTCTAACTCCTCACTTGCTATCCCTTTTTTCTTAATTTCCCTGAACCCCAACTTTTTTTCTTTTTTAACCTTCTGTCAAATGGTCATTACCACTTTGGTTAAGTTTTTAATATTTATAAATATTTGTGTAATTAGTACACCCTACCGAATTTTCTTTTTTATTTTTTTATTATTATTATTCCTGACCCGAAGGTTGCCTGGAAGAAATCGCAGCTTTGCGATAAGGCCGCCTTTTGTACTAATTGTTTTTTTTTGTATAATATCTGTTGTAAATTTTCTGGTGTACAATAAAGTGTATTCATTCATTCAAATATTTTACTTCCGGTAGGAATCGAACCTGCGACCTCAGGATAACCAGTCGAGCCGCTCTACCACTAAGCTACCGAAGTCCTTAAAAATTTGACTTCAGACAGGAAGGCCATTATGCCATGCCTCGAACTAGATGCATTGCTTGGTATGCATCTGCATCGGAAGTTCTAAAGCTCTGAAGCTATCTACCACCAGACAATGTATCTAGTATGCCTTTTGCTTTCTTCTTCGTACTGAAGCAACACAATATTGTTAGCTATCAGAAACGATACTTACATCTCAGTGAAAAGAGAGACGAGAACATTGTGAATTTAAACAATTACGTGCAGAATGCCAACTCGTGCAAATTAGCTTAAAGGTATGATTCCGAACTCGGCAGCACGCAGCAGTGCTGTCGCGCAGTGCTGCCGCAGCACCATATTTCTCTATTTTCTATTGCATGCTGCCGCGACGTGTCGCGTAGCTCGGAATGTAATCTCATTTAACTTAACAGATAATATAATACAGATAATATGGAGACCAGTAGTTCTGCGGCAGCTCTGCTGGGTTCGGAATCATACTTTTAAACATTAAGGATTTGAGAAACCAGCACTAACGAAAATTGGAATTGCAATCATCAGATGCAGTTTAAGTCTATAACTAAGAGAGATAACTATGAGACTCAAGCCCTGATCCCGCTCTTCAACCACTTACGTAGATCCAATAGGTAATTTCAAAAGAATGGAAAGAAATAACTGATTTCAGACGGGGTTTTTGAACCATATCATCGTATAGACTTATTATGTAGACCTTTAGAAGCAAAGTATTTCTCTGATGTTCGATATGTATAAGAAACTTATTTTTTTCTCAAAGACGCACTCTGTAAACATGAGAGATAAAATATCTGTAGCACTTTTAAGAACTGATAGATTAAATTATATTTTCATTTAAAAATTGCACTTTGTTTCTTCGATATAAATGCTATTAAATCGATCATCTCGAGCACTTTTTAGAATTAGAGTTTCGGACAAAAGCAGGACTTTTTCTTTTGTCCCGATAGTAATGGAAAATTGTTATTGACGTGAGGTTGAAGGTAGAATGAAAGAAATGAAATAAAATGCCTCGAAAACGACATAAGGTTCAATAAACGATCGTCGGTCCATTGTCGTCTGTAAGAAAATAATAAGTATCTATTTTTATTTTAGCCAGTGGTAATATTGTTTATAAAAATATCGTGTCGCGGTGTTTGTTATCGATCTAATTCATCCAAAACAGCTGGACTGTTTTTTTTAGTATTAATGGTCTGATTAGCTTTAAAAAATGTGTTTTTGTTTGTAACGTTTTCACACCAAATAGTAGGGGAGCCCAGGATGCAAATTTTGTATTTACTCGGCTATGTCTTAATCTGACGCGCCTGGAATAAATGCAAGAATCCCCTCTTGGGCACTCATACTAAAAACTACTGGACCGATATCAAAAGTTCTTTCCCCACTAGAAATCTGCTTCTTCGTTGAGTAACACCTATGTTAGTAGTTAATGAATGTAATATAGCCTACTATATATTGCATTTATTGCACCGCGGCGCGAGCCGCGAGTAACTAAATAAATACATAAATTGAATTCTTGATTTTCATGTCAATGGTATCATATTTTATGTCCGTTTCCTAATCTACTTACGAATAAACTTTTCGAACGTAATAAGAAATTCATTCGCTTATTTTAATTCCATGTTCATATAATCTATTCATAAGTAGCGCAACGTAATCTTGCGGTAAATGAACCGTTTAATAATGCCTATATTCCTCATAAGAAGTTAAGGTCCCCTCTAAAAAAAATTACGACCTCAAATTGTCTAAAATTGGACCTTATCCAAAGAGCCGCGGAATAATAACGTTACTGACGCTTTCGCATGTTTCCCACTTGATCAAATTACATAACTTCACGCCCGTACAGCCAAGAGGAAGTCAAAGGTACATGTAATGTAAACGTGTTCTTGAATCCTGACCAATAGAGATGCTGAATAGTATAGGTATTAGGTATGAAGTCATTACTTTTTGTGTATTCATATGCAATGTCTTTCAAGCGGGATATATAGATATAAAGATTATGAAAATAGGAGTTAAATCGTATGAAATAGAAGAACTTAAAAGTGAAGAAAAACTACGAAATGAAAGTGAATGATGTGGTGTCATGGGACAAAAGGTAGGAAGTTCCTGATATTATTAGTTATATTTATAACATCATGGAGCAACACCGGAGGGGAGTAGCCATATGCAGGATTTCCCCTCTGTCAAAGTACAAGCCCAAATGGGCCTATACCTATCGCCTAGATGTTTAAATGTATGCGTGAAATTGGTGTGAGTTTCGTAGTAATAGACGATTTTTGTAGTGTGCGTGTGTGTCGCACGCATTTATGGGCGGGGCTAATCTTGGGAACGGCTTTACCGATTTTGACGGGACTTTCACTGGCAGATAGCTTATGTAATAAGGAGTAACTTGGGCTGCTTTTATACTAGCTACGACCACGACTTCTTCCGGGTAGATACTGAAGAATAATAAATTCTCACGTGGACGAAGTCGCGGGCACAGCTAGTCCCAAATATAATTCTTTCGATGTTCCCTTAACATATCTTCATTCTGGCAAGAAAATATAAGCGTATTTTATAAAGATTCAACCGTTATGACATGTAAATTGATTCAAGTTGATCAAGTGGAAAACATGCATAAGCAATGATAATGTTATACGTTTGCGCTTCATTGTATAATGTAGGCTATGGACATATTATACTGGTGATAGAGCTCTAGTGACGGAGCTCGCGGGCGTAGGCACCAACGCATTACCTAATATACTTGCCGCTAAATGGTAGTATTCAGCACTATCGTGTTCCGGTTAGGTGGTAATGTAGGACCCTGTAATTTCCGGCACAGAGGCATAACACCTTAGGCCTCAGGAGTGGTAACGCATCTGCATTTTGACTTTGGTCTTTGTGTGGGTGTCTACAGGCTGCAGTAATCACTCAACATCAATGTCAACCGCAAGCTTGCTTATCACATCCATAACATAAAAAATGTGTAGTTTAAGGGACTAACATGATAGAGATTCAATTAATGCTTAACGATGTGGGTACAATTGGGGTTGCCAAACGGACAAGATTTCTCGTACGTACGACATATTTTATGGTTTGTTTAACGCATAGAGCAACACGGGCCACCGGCCGCGGCGGACCGGAGGGGAGTAGCGTTTATTACCGATGAAAAACATTTTTTTTGCGGGGGAAAATACGTGTGACACACACACATACAGTACAAAAATCGTCTATTACTACGAAACTCACACCTTGACTTGAACAAAATCCATAAACAATTTCACGCACACATTTAAACATCTAGGCGACGGGCACAGCCACACTTGTGCTTGTACTTGACAGAGAGGAAAACCTGTATAAGAAATAAATCCCTACTAATATTATAAATGTGAAAGTAACTCTGTCTGTCTGTCTGTCTGTCTGTTACCTTTTCACGTCCAAACGAGTGAACCGATTTTGATGAAATTCGGTACAGGGATAGAGTTGACTTTGAGAACGAACATAGGCTACTTTTTGTCTCCTTATATTATCCCCATCCCCCTAAAATAGGGGGTGGAAATTTGTATGGAGCATTCCACAATTTTCAATATAGAAAGTTAAAACTCGGTATGTGAACTCTTTGAGTTTAACAAACAATACGTACATCATTTTTTTTTAGAAATCTGCCTCCATCCCTTTATCACGGGGGGTGAAATTTGAAGGTATTGGGCTTAAGGCAGTGTTCAAGCTGGAAAGCCAAAAATAGGTATGCGGACTCTTTGTTACTAAAAAAACAACATTTGCTTATTATTGAATCATTTTTTTTAGAAATCTCCTACATCCCCTAAAATAGGGGATGGAAATTTGTATGGAGCATTCCATAATTTTCAAGGTAGAAAGTTAAAACTCGGTATGCGAACTCTATGAGCCTAACAAACAATAAGTACATATTTTTTTATTTTATCTACCCCCATCCCCTTAAATAGGGAGTGAAAATCGTGGCTTTCCGCAGTGTTCAAGGTAAGCCAAAAATTGATATGCGGCCTCTTTGTTACTAAAAAAACAACGCTTACTTGATGTTTAATTTTTTTTGGAAATCTGCCCCATCCCCTATCATAGGGTGTGGCAATTTGTAGGGAGCATTCCACAATTTCAAGGTAGAAAGTTGAAACTTGGTATGTGGACTCTTTGAGCCTAACAAATAATTATGTACATAATTCTTTTTTGTAAATCTGCCCCACCCCCTATCATAGGGGGTGGCAATTTGTAGGGAGCATTCCACAATTTTTAAGGTAGAAAATTGAAACTTGGTATGCGGACTCTTTTAGCCTAACAAATAATTTCGTACATATTTTTTTTTGGACATCTGCCCCCTTCCCCTACCAGAGGGGGTAAAATTTTGTATTGGACTTTAGCCAACAATTGGTATCCGGACTCTTTGTTACTAAAGAAAATAACGTTAAAGTTCTTAAAATATACACTGTTTGTTTAGAAATCTACTCTAACCCCTTTAAGAGAGGAGTTGATAGTTTGTGCGGGTATTTTGTCAGTTTTAAATGCCGTTTTTTATGTCGTGAAAGTGGCAAACAAGTATGCAGTTCACATTGATGTTAAGTGATGACTGCAGCCTATAGACACCCACACAAAGATCAGAGGTCAAAATGAAGATGCGTTACCACTTCTGAGGTCTAAGGTGTTATGCCTCTGTCCCGGAAATTACAGGGCCGTACATTACCTCCTGACCGGAACACGATAGTGCTGAACACTACCATTTAGCGGCAAGAATATTAGGTAATTCGGTGGTACCTACGCCCGCGAGCTGCTTCACTGGAGTATTAGTGAACGGGCTCTTTGGTACATAAAAAAAGATAAAGCAATAAAACAAATATTTATACTCTTGGCAAAAGATAAGAAGCAGTGTTACCCATGGCCTTTGATGGATGCGGTCATAAGTTTTTTAAAACGCGCTAACGCTGTCTTCTTGATCTGCACTTAAGTCGAGCGGCCGCGCAACTTTGCTCTGAGTTAGACGGTTAATTCTACATTGATTATATATTTGCTTTTGATTTTGTTATTGTATACGAAAATGTTATATAAAACTACTGTTCCTAGAGCCTTAAAATTTGGTACAAGGGTTCCTTTCATGATTTATAAGAATTATTAATTAAGAATATTTTTAGAGATAAATGTAAAGAACTATATGACAACAGGTATAAACATTTTGGATTACAATAAAAATTGATCTGTGTAGACGAAATGGACAAATTTTGTCCTAAACGGGAAAATTGAAGTGGTAATTTTTTTATGGAAAGTTTCTCATTCCTGAACTAAACAGTATAAAAACAGGCTCATGATTAGGAATTGTAAAAATGATCTGTTTAAGTGAAATGGGCAAAATTTCCCCCTAAAGCGGCAAAATGGAGGGGTTAAAATTAAATAGAGATTTCTAAGTTACTGTTTCTATGGAATTGAGGTTAAAATTTGCGTGAGAATTTTGGTAGTTTCCAGTCTTTCTGTTAGGTATAAAAAAATAGGTACGTGCTTCAGTATTTTGCCACAATCACCCCTAAACTCTCAAATATAAGGAGTTAAAATTAAATAGAGATTTCTAAGTTATAGACGTGATTAAGAACTCCACATATAGGTACGCGACGGGAAACTTGATTAGGACATTTCCATGGGATTGTAAAATTTAAATTATTTATAAAACGAGATCCACGCGGGCGAAGCCGCGGGCAACAGCTAGTAATAAATAAAATACGCTTACACCAATGTACTCTGTGGTTTACACTCACAGCCCCACAGTAGGTATAGACACAGTTGTAACATGACAACGGCATGTGTTGTATGTGTTGTATGTTGACAACGGCATGTGTTGTATGTACAACACATACACGAACACCCAGACCCGAAACAAATATATGTAGGCCATACAAATATTTGTCCCGGTGTGGGGATCGAACCCGCGACCCTTCGAATCAAACGGTCATCTCACACCGCTGGACTAATCAGGTTGTCAAATATTTGGCTACTTCTACTCCGCCCCCCCGCGGCCGGTAGCCCGTTTATGTAAAACCATTCATAAAGTCGGACTAAAGTCCTCATCCTTTTTTGATGTCCATTAAAAAAACCAACCTGACATTCGAAACCGGGACCACCGTTAGCAATGGTGACTTACTCACTAAACCAGTGAAGTTTCACTCCAATATTTGCTTTACAAAGTAACTCTGACAGCAAAGGCCAGACTATTAAATTATTGCCCAAAATTGTACGCCCATAAATCCATCTTGAGTGAACATGTGACTGAATTAGTTCAGTAAGTTTGAAAATTATACGACACTCGGGTTGGGCCACGAATTAATTTATATTTTGCTGTATTCTCACATCCTCAGTGATATATTACGCATATGAAATCACTAGCAGCCCGCCCCGGCTTCGCCCGCGCTGCTCCGCTCCTATAAGTCATAGCGTGATGATATATATAACCTATAGCCTTCCTCGATAAATGGGCTATCTAACACTGAAAGAACTTTTCAAATCGGAAGGGTAGTTCCTGAGATTAGCGCGTTCAAACAAACAAACAAACTCTTCAGCTTTATAATATTCAGTACAGATTTAACACAAAGTAAGAATAAAACTCAGCTTCATATCATGCCTCTAGATTACAGAGGCATGATGATAATCCTAGATGTACCAAGCCACTACTCCAACACTCAGCGCTAGGGGTTTGATTCCCGGGTCGAAACTATCAGAGATAGTGTAAAATCTTTGATCAAGAGATCAAGACTATTCGGTTGAGGTAAATCAGTCGTTTTTAGCACCATCTTAACTCCAAGTTCTTAACGGTGTTTGTAGAGAGTGCACACAAATGTTCTAAACAACGCAGTTTTGACTATGTGCTGATAGTGATACTCAGTTTGCATCTTGTTACTAAGAATTTTTCATATTTGGTGAGTATCCACGTTTAAAATCTACCAAGTTTGTAATAAATTAACCTATAGTTGTAGATTCATGAATCAAATATTCAAAATATACCCAGAAAGGACCAGGTGCTTACTCCATTACGTTGCTGTTGCCGTACTAAAATTAGCCGAAGATTACCAAAGGCCTGTATCATACAATATTCAAACACCAAGTCAATCCAAGGGCATAGGCAAGAAAGTATATCGATCGGAGACGCTTCAAAAGCATTGTATTATTCAATGAGCTATTGTAATGAATATGGCTATGTTAATAGATTTAGGGCCAAGGTGAAATAACTGGGATCCGTGGTTTATAGGAAATATTTATGGATATAAGATTATGATGGATGGAGTCCGAGAAATATTGCTTTTTTATAAGAATAATGTTGACGTGGGCGGTTCATATTTATGGTAAGCTTATATAGTCCGTAAGTAGCTGAATATACGCCGAAGCGCGCATGGCCTCGTGGCTGGTGTAGATCATAAACGATCTACTCGGTTAAGCACTACGGGCGCGGTCGGGTGTGTGATGGGTGACCGCTAGTGGCAAATTGAAATTCGCGTTTCCGTGCTTCGGAGGGCACGTTTTAAGCCGATGGTCCCGGTTGCTATCAATTGC
The DNA here is from genome assembly GCA_036365455.1 of Macrosoma leucophasiata. NCBI lineage: Eukaryota > Metazoa > Arthropoda > Insecta > Lepidoptera > Hedylidae > Macrosoma > Macrosoma leucophasiata. The sequence continues at coordinate 7,935,247 of JAWQUS010000013.1, forward strand.
AAATCAAGCAGCCATTAAATCTTGTAGGAGGCCTTATGGGCGGTTTGAATACATCCGACAGCGAGTTGGCCACTATCCCCGTATACCAATCCGTATGGAGCAGCGCGGTGAAGTAAGCATCAAGCCTCCGCCCAAAAAAAAAAGGTAGAGACTCGTGCCTAGCAGTGGGACGTATAATGGGTTGCTATTATAAAGTAGCTGAATGTTACTTCTTGTTTTGAGGACGTGGATAAAACCACACTTTCTGATCTACTTGCGGCTAAATAGTAGTTTATAGTGTTTCGGACAGTTGGTAATGCACAGTTCTGTAGTCTCGAACTATAAAAGCTCACCCTTCCACGGGCATTCGGTATATGACAGTAATGGTTTTTTTTTGGGAAACACTATCTAGATAATTCCGTATTACTTTTTACGAATTTGATAGTAACGTTTGTTAATATTCCGAATTTCATAGTGCCGAATAAGTCACTGCCTCGGTAGCCTAGTGGTAGCAGGCCACTACTACTACGCTGAAGTCGTGGGTTCGATTCCCGGGTAGGGGGTTATCAGAGATGATGGTGTAAAGTCCATTATCTCTGGTTCTATTGGGATTTTTCCATTTTCTGGAAATTTCCCAGTAGATTGAAGTTTGGTAATGTGCCCGGAGATGTCAACGGGCTCGCCACCTGTTACATGGGCCAAAAACGTAACCGGCGAATCGTGGGTGTTTGCATGTATGCTTGAATGCATGCATTTACCTCTGCCTACCCCTTCGGGGATTACAGGCGTGAAGTTACGAATAAGTCACAATCCTGAATTTAAAATTTCCAAGTAACAAAAATGACGAATAGTTGATAAACGAAATTTTAAACAACTGATTTATTAAAATTTAGGCGGGCGTAGGCACCACCGCATTACCTAATTGGTATACTTGCCGCTAAATGGTAGTGTTCAGCACTATCATGTTCCGGTCAGGTGGTAATGTACGGCCCTGTAATTTCCGGCACAGAGGCATAACATCTTAGGCCTCAGGAGTAGTAATGCATCTGCATTTTGACCTTGGTCTTTGTGTAAAATTGAAAAAAATTGCGATGTTTATGGACCTAGTGCAGTGTCTGTGAGACTAGCACAAATTTGGTTTAGGCGTTTTCAATCCGGAAATTTTGATGTCAAAGATGCACCTCGCTCTGGTCGCCCTATTAAGGATAAAATGGATGCCATTTTTGAAAAAGTGGAGCAAGATCGACATATCAGTAGTTACGACGTAGCTGAAGAACTGAGAATTGATCACAAAACAGTTTTGGCGCATTTGAAAAAAGCTGGGTACAAAAAAAAGCTCAATATTTGGGTACCTCACGAGCTCACTGAAAGAAACCTAATGAACCGTGTTCTCGTTTGTGATTCTTTATTACGACGTAATGAAACCGAATCATTTTTGAAGAAGCTGATAACTGGTGATGAAAAGTAGATCACGTACGACAAGAACGTGCGAAAAAGGTCGTGGTCAAAGGCCGGTCAGGCTTTCACAGACTGTGGCGAAACCCGGGTTAACTAGCAATAAGGTGATGTTGTGTGGGTGGTGGGATTGGAAGGGCATTATTCATTATGAGCTATTACCACCAGGCAGGACTATCGATTCTGAACTCTACTGCGAACAACTGATGAGAGTAAAGCAAAAAGTTGAGAGAAAGCGGCCGGAATTGATCAACAGAAGGGGTGTGGTGTTTCATTATGATAACGCTAGAAATCACACAACTATAGCCACTCAGCAAAAATTAAGAGAGTTTGGCTGGGAGGTGTTAATGCATCCGCCGTATAGTCCTGACCTTGCACCTGTTTCGGTCTTTTCAGAATTCTCTGTACAATGTTAGGTTAACATCACGAGAGGACTGCCAAATCCACTTGTCGCGGTATTTTGATGAGAAGTCCCAAAATTTTTATAGCAATGGGTTCATGTCCCTACCTACAAGATGGCAAAAGGTTATCGAACAAAATGGTACATACATACTTTAGTTAAATTTAAATAAACTATATTAAAAAATGTTTTGAATTATCTTAAAAAATGCGAAGAAACTCTTTCTCCAACCTTATATTTTTTGCGCTGTGATATACCTACATATCATTTTAAATTAAGAATCGTTTAGAATAACTTAGTTACAAAACGTGAGGTCAATTAATCAAATAAAATGCTAGAGGCATTCGTCGAAACAATTCAAAAATTCGAAGAAACTTTTTCCCCAACCTATAGTTATATATTGGTCAAAATATAATGTTGTTTGTGCGCTTTTAAATGACATGTATTTTTTGCATGCTTTTCATCTCTGTCCTGTTTTCATTTTTCATTAGTTTAAATTTGGACTGTACAGTTTTTTTTGAGAATTGTCTCATTATTTTGAATTATTTTCATATGAAAATTTTCAAAAACTTCTCAGAACCACGATCATTAATAATGTTACCTACGTTTATTAATTTACAACTACCTAGTAATCATCATATATCATGCTGAACACTTCCTTCATTGGACGGCTGCTCTTATCTTGAATGATCTAAATGTATTTGAACCATTACTTAGCTTTTGTTATTTCTTTCAGCTTATTTATATTAAACACATACATAACTTCACACTTTTATTTCCATAACCTCTTGAATACATGAAAAATCGATCAAGTGCGCGTTGAGTTTGCTTGCACGGATACAAAGTTCCGCACCTAGTTGAGAGATTTTCTATGTTTTCTTATGCGTATAATATACCCCATAGCCTTCAAAGTCTTCATGTAGTTTAGGTCTTTTAAATTTAATTGAAGGAAATAGTTGTAAAGCTTTTGTTTTATAAGTTAAAATTTAAAAAAAGGATTTTTTAAAATAATTTCACTAGAAAAATAATAAAAATGTATTATGTGTTTTTCTTGTTAATAGTGCACCAATTTCAACCCATGTGGACTATTTCTATGCACAAATATTTCAATACCACCCTACGGATATCACATTGCTACATAACTAATATTATTTTATCCTATCTTCTGCATGCGACTTCGTCGACGTTTCATAACAAAAGTAAATGGTTTTCATAGAACAATAGGTAAGTTATTATAAACTTAGACATTACAACCACAAGAAAAGTGATGGAAGTGCCAACCTTTTTGGAGGGAGGCCTGGAGCTAACTCCACCACGCTGCTAAAATGCTTAGGCAAGGCTTAGTGGCCGCTGTTGGATGTTTTCAAACCGCCCATAAGGCCTCCGACAGGGTTCAACGACTGTGATCTATCGATAGCAACCGGGGCCGACGGCTTGACGTGCCCTCCGAAGCACGAAAACGCGCATTTTAATTTGCCATTAGTGGCCACCTATCACACACCCGACCGCGCCCGTATCGCTTAACCGAGTAGATCGCTTATGATCTACACCAGCCGCGGGGCCATGCGCGCTCTCACTCGAATTCACTATACGCAGAATTAATTATAAGCACACCTACAAGTTCTCGTTACCGTAAATTTTATTCGACCCAACGCTCAACCTAAGAATAGGACCCATCTGTTATCAACACAGAATACAGGTTACTTAGAATAAACCTAGGCAGGAAAACTGTGCGAAGTGATAATCCTAATAAAATTGTAGTGTTGAATTTACTATGTAGAATTAATTTTAAATACAACTACAAGTACACGTCGCCGTAAATTTTCCTTGTGGTTGGCAAATAACGCATAAATCTGTTTTAGTGTCTTTCAAATGTATTGGACTATGAATTTCATTTGAGTGAATCGCAAAGTGATAGTTGAAGTAATTTATTTATGTATATATTGAAGCAAGTGGAGCGTAGTGTTTATGACTTTGTTCCAGGCGGGGTTTTAAGAGGAGATGGTGTATTAGGGATTGAGATTATAATATCTTTATAGTACTACACATTATAACAACATATTTCAGGAAATAAATCTGAAAGTATGTTCAGCTAGGATAGTTAATTCTACTAATTTTATATATAGGCATAGAATATGTAATAATACTACGTATAGAATGGACACTTCGACGTCCCGCCCGATTTCGTTGCATCACCCAACCACCTCTCCTCTTAAGGGCGACGGTTGGTATTTTCTACGTACTACGCACACAGGTGCACGTGTAAATACACGTCACTGATTGATGTCTGTGTAATAGAGACCAAGTTAAGCATTTGTATGGACTTTTGGCGGAGTGTCCGCGGTGTCATATAGGTATAGATTATAGTTTTATTGGTGGTAGAGTTTCAGTGCAGGCAGCTCGAGGGCTTAGGTACCACTCCGTTTCTTAATTTATCTGCCGCTTAATGGTAGAGTTCAGCACTATCAGGCATGATAGCATAGACATATCGGCATAACACCTTAGGCCTCAGAAGTGGTAATGCGCATCTGCATTTTGACCTTGGTCTTTGTGTGAATGTCTAGAGGCTGACGAACCGATTTTTATTTTCTTCGATGATGGAATTGAAAAATTTGCTGATTCACGTATCGGTTAAATATTATTATTAAATTGGTATTTATTAATACCTATTGGATTATTATTATAAGTCATTCTCTCTAGGTAGCTTATAACCCGACAATGCAAAAGTGTCCTTGTAGACCAATCTGAAATAAATGATTTGAATTTTGATTTTTTTTTATTTTTACTGCAGTCATCACTTAACATCAATGTGAACTGCATGCTTATTTGCCACTTCCATTACATAGGTAAAAAAATACTTTTAATTAATAAATATACATAAAAATATTATTAAAAACATGTGCTAATATGCAGCTGTTTTTGTGTATAAAATACAGTCGTTTTTGTGGTACCGGTAAACTGTCGGTCCGAACTAATCTAATCTGAACCAGCTCCTACCCTGTAGGTATACAAATACGAATACAAACTTTAAAAATTACACATGCGATACCTCTATCTTATCTTACAATGCTCTGCCGAGAAAACCACTTCACTAAATTAATGTTTGCATTGAATAAACTTGTTTAAAAAGTTCTTGTGACGTACTCGTACCATGCATAAATACATACATAATATTATACAAAATAAATATCTGCAGCACGTGTATTTAGATGTAAAACAACGTGTTCAGAATGTTTTGTTACGAGTAATCTGTAACTTTGATTATTATTGTTAATAATTATTTAATGGATTTATTTCATATCATAATACTAATGAATTATAGAAAATGATATTCAGCTTATTAGTCTTCTAAATACATTAATAAAATATGAAGGGAGCATGGCCTCGCGGCTGGTGTAGATCGGAAGCGATCTACTCGGTTAAGCTTTACGGGCGCGGTCGGGTTGTTGATGGATGACCGCTAGTAGCAAATTAAAATGTGCGATTCCGTACTTCGCAGGGCACGTTGAACCGTCGGTCCCGGTTGCTATTGCGGTTCTATATAGATATTCTATATATTAGAATATAGGCGGTTTGAAAACATCGACAACGGGTTGGCCACTAACCCTTATTTCCACCAACCCGCATTGCGAGATTCAATGCGAGTTGCCTCTTCCCAAGAAGGGGACAGACTCGTGCCCAGCAATGGGACGTAGGTATCAAGAGTTGCCATTATTATATGTAGGTATATAGTGTACACCTGTTTCATAGCTCATAGGCCTTGAGAGCCGTTGTACACACACGACACAAACATCCAGATCCGAAACAACTATCTGTATGGCCGTACAAATACTTCTCCCGGACCCTCAAATCGTCGTCAAAATGTGGTCGTCACACATCGCTGACTAACACACTAACCAGGTCATCAAATAATTGATCTTTACATCGAAATATTTTAGATGGGTCAAGAATTAATAGTAGAGATGATATTGTCATAGAACACACTATCTTGGAGTTGTTACTATTTCTAACTGGTAAATATTTAATTTTCATCAAGGTACAAATCTCAGAGAATACTTATTATTATATTCTGGAATATATACTCTAAGATTCAAACTATCTTTACACTCACAGAAATCTAAATAATTTTATTTTTTAAAGAAAAATGGAAAGAAAAATTCGACTTCAGGCGAGACTCGAACTCGCGCAATAGATGTGAAGGAAAGATTTGACAAATCGGGCAGGGCTTCAGTAGCTCAATTGGAAGAGCGGCTGGACTAGATTCCCAGTAGGTCGCGAGTTCGAGTCTCGCCTGAAGTCGAATTTTTCTTTCCATTTTTCTTTAAAAAATAAAGTATATTTCACAAGCATGTGTTAATGCGAAATAATATAAAAACAATTATTAAGGGTAAAAGCGACTTCTTCACGATATTCAATAAACTGAAAAGTCTATTATATCGGTTGCCTAACTAGCATAGTTGATAATAGATGGCGCTGCTGCTACCATAAAGCAATGCAATAGATGTGAAGGAAAGATTTGACAAATCGGGCAGGGCTTCAGTAGCTCAATTGGAAGAGCGGCTGGACTAGATTCCCAGTAGGTCGCGAGTTCGAGCCTCGCCTGAAGTCAAATTTTTCTTTCCATTTTTCTTTAAAAATAAAATAATTATCAATTTATTTGTCTACTTCGCAATTCATGTAAATCAGTCAAATTACTTAATTATGTAACAACCCAAAAAACAGATTAGGTAGGTACCTTTTTTTTCTAACTACGATACAAAAAAGCATGGACAGTTCGAAAATAGTACTAATATCACATGTTTCATGTGAAATAACATTAAAACATCCAATAACCTCATAACCTTATACTTATACGGGTCAATTATAAATTTCTATCGGCAATGATAACGCTTCAAACGGTTTAATTGGTTCGATATTAACCTAATACACTTGAAGTCACGATATATCTTCTATTTATATTAATGGGTAACTGATAACAGTATCGATAAATTTACTACTTTCCTGTTACAAAAAACAAAACACAGTAAAGGTCTTTACATATACATGTATGTACCCAATCTCTTTTGAAACTATGGAGTTATTTTATGACAAAAAAAAATTCCTTCACATGAATACTAGTGGAAGAGGTTGGCAGAAGCGTGGTATTATTACAAATTCTCTGGCAGAAGTATTACCTGATGCGATTTTATGTATGCAATTTAATATTATATGGATATGATGGATATATGTATAGTTTTATTTTTTTAAAGAAAAATGGAAAGAAAAATTTGACTTCAGGCGAGACTCGAACTCGCGACCTACGGGGAATCTAGTCCAGCCGCTCTTCCAATTGAGCTACTGAAGCCCTGCCCGATTTGTCAAATCTTTCCTTCACATCTATTGCATTGCTTTATGGTGCAGCAGCGCCATCTATTACCAACTATGCTAGTTAGGCAAGATATATAGTGATGACTGCAGCCTAAAGATATCTACTCAAAAACCAAAGGTGGTCAAAATTTAGATGCGTTGCCACCTCTGAGACCTACTGACTGACTGACAAATCATCATCCCTCCCTCAGCACGTGAAGCGTAACAGAGGAGGGGAGAGTGGGTTCGGAGGTCGAGGATTTCCTCATTCCCCGGGCCTGTCTGCCCCCGATGCTTCGGGGATCGTTAACGAGATGCTGGCATCACAGATCATATCTGTGGCTGGCACGCAGGGAAAACTAGCTGAGGCAGGCCATATACCTACACTTTTTTTCTTTTTTTTTAATGAGCTTTTTAACTCTTTTTATTTGTTTTTTTTTTTCTTTTTTTTTGTTGATATATAGATTTTTTTTGGGTTGTTGACTCAGTGATAGTTATTACGGAGCTATACATTACCACCGAACCCGAACACGATAACACTACCATATGGCGGCCGATAGATTAGGTAATGCAATGGTCCCGTCAAACTTGGTCCAGCCGTTCCCAAGATTAGTCCCGCCAAACAGACTGACAGACACACAAACAGATAGACAAAAGTTGTAAAAAATGTTGTTTTGGTATATGTACCGTGTATAGACACATATGCATTTAGTAAAAAGCGGTTATTTTAATATTACAAACAGACTCTCCAATTTTATTTATTTGTATATGTATATAGATAAGGCTGCGAATGAGCAGCGGTTGCTTCTGAATTTAAACTTAGGCATATGCACAATATTTACACGCTACACACGATCAGATTTGGTTCGGAGCGTACCGAATCAACTGTCCGCTCCGTACCAAATCCGTACGTGTGTAAAATGATTTTTAAAATCAACCCGACGGTTCGGTCGCTTTTCAGCTTCAAAATTCATCATTAAAAATCATTAGTTCAATAAACACGAGATAAATCCCTAAAAAAACAGTGTTATTTCAATGAGTGTAGCTCGCGAAAACCTAAGAACATAATATCAGTATTAACGATGCATAAGAATCACGTGCCGTTGACGAAGTAATATATATTCAGTTTTTTGTTGTCATGTCACTAACTAATTCACTATTATTGTAAGTGCAATGGTAGCTATTGGAAGATAAACTTCAACCGATTTAGAACAATGAAGAGATTTTATACAAAATATGCAACAAATAAGAGCCTTGAACGTTGCATAAAGAAGTCACTTCTTGCAAAATTTGACGTAGATTTCAACGTTTTGTTACTAATCATTGCTATGCGACACGAAAGCAATGTAACTGACTCGATAAGTCTAGTGTGTTATTTCTGTAGTTATTTCACGACTTAATCTGAATTATATTGTAGGTACCTAGTCTGCTACTCTGGGATAGTACATAAATTTTGCCACACTATCTATAGATGGCCAACTATAATAGGGCCTCCAAGAGTGAAGTTGGAGGGTGTTCCTAAATTTAAAATTATTCGGGCCACTTCCATAATATAAAACTATTTTTATCTTAAGAAACGAATTCATTCACGAATACACTACGTGTGTGAATCACAGCTCAAAGTTAGTCAAATTAAAGTTGATTACGTTTATTGCTTAGCTGGGAGAACGATATTAAGCTAGCAAAATGTCCAAAGTTTATGACACAAATTGTTTCTAAGTTTCTCATTTGTTAGTCTCTTCCTAATTATTTTATAACTTTCCCAAGTTGTATCTGAAAGTTTTTGTCTCTATTCAGTTATTTTAGACACATTTCAAGTTTCAACATAACATAATGTTTGTGCTATTTTGGTTTTTGTGGGCCTTTGTGTCATTTTAGTATTCTTATTCAAGATCATCTTGGAGTTTGCCCAAGATAGGCCCGGCCCGGCCCGGGCCTATTTTATATATTTCTATTGTTATGTTTATTTTTTAAGGCTCTATTATTGGTCCAATATAACTAATATTGCATCTCTAATTTTTTTTCTCACAACCCCAACTTTTTCATGCGCCTTCAATTGTTGTTCTTCTAGGTGCGCTTTGAAAACTCAGTTGATCCATCGGCGTATTCAATCGTTTGCTTCGAGAGTCACGGGTTCTATACTGGGACAAAACTTTATATGGCCTATAGGTAGATTTTTTTTTCGGGACTGGTTGTTTATATGCTACTTATAGTGTGGGGCTATGTGTGTGTCAGCGTATTGTTTTTACTTAAATTATGTATATCGGTATATAGAATAAATCCGATATGTAAGCAGCGGATTCAACGTAATCTCCAATTCGCAAGTCCAATTACTGGGTATATCTATATACTCGTATATAGTAAACAGTCGTATATTATTCAGTTATCAATGATTGATCTCCAACTAATCTATCAATTTAATTACCAGCTACTTATCGTTGAAGCAAATACTGAGCTCGATTATCCTGTCTAATCATAATTGAACGGAATTTCATGAGATATAATGTAACCACCTCGATGAAGTAATGGAAACAATACCTAATGCACAGAATACTCCATAGTGCAGCTACAGAAGATTATCTGTGTAAAGAATATTTAAATTAATGTGAATCCTTACTGTGGCGCAATAAAGTACAATTTAGGTCGTAGAACGCAAAGTTCGTACCATTTCATTTACTGAAATTGTGCTTCTTTTTCTGTAAGTTTTACGTAGCTATCTCTTGTGATGCGGTTCGTATTGCACTTTGGCGTGAAGACCATTTCGTTTTGGTAAACCTGCCACAAAAATTCTGCTTACCTCTTCAGGGAAAACAGGCGTGCAGTTACACATTAAGTTTACTATACTTCGACGTATCACGCTCATAAATTAACGCAATTATTTTAAGCAAATGAATCGTGACTATTCGAGACGTTGGCAATAGTACTAAGATACTTTTGCACAATGGATGGTACATAATTCTTAAATAATTAATGCTTGGCGAAATAAATTTAAGATTGTTCTTCCATTAAGATTTATTAGTGTCAAAATACACGTTAATTAAATTACGTGCTGTCCGAGGCACGACGAGGCGCCGGGCTACTACTAGGAATTACCTCACAGAAAAAACTCAATAGCAGATTTTCCCTACCTGGGTATCGAACCCAAGACCTCAGGCTTCAACATCGCGATTGCGACCACTGAGCCAACGAGGCAGTCAAACGAGGTATTCACTTATCATCAGTGTGAACTGCATTCTTGTTTGCCACCTTCGTTTCATAAAAACGTTTCTTCTTTTTTTTCGGTGGCCCGTGTTGCTCTATGGCCTCAAACGTTATGGAATATATTTTTTTATGTAATGGAAGTGGCAAACAAGCATGCAGTTTACATTGATGTTAAGTGATGACTGCAGCCTATAGACACCCACAAAAAGACTAAGATCAAAATGCAGATGCGGTACCACTCCTGAGGCGTAAGGTGTTATGCTTCTGTACCGGCAATTATGGGGCCGTACATTACCACCTGATCGGAACACGATAGTGCTGAACACTACCATTTAGCGGCCAGTATGCTATGGTGGCTACGCTCGCTAGCTCCGTCACTGGAGCTCTACCACCAGTAAAAATATTATCTTTAAACTGTGGTGGACGTGACGATATCGCTGCGCCAGTAGGTATTAAACTGGCATGGTGATTCAGCAAAAAACCATTACCATCAGTAACTGAATGACCGTGTGAAAGAAGCATGGGATCGACAAAATAGACATTTCTATAGTATTTATGATTCAATAACGTCGAATTATTTTTTTTCGTTCCTTTGATAAGCCCACTCTATTTTGATTTAAAAAAGTGATACGAAAGCAGGTGTGGACAAAAAAAATGTCCCTCTCATGTTTAGATGACAAATAGGTAAAATAATTTAAATAATAGTTAACGATGACAAGCTGAAAGGAAATGAATAACATTATCTTCTATCTTATATTTGACTGTGAATTATATTTGACGATATTTAAAAAAATATATAACTAACACAAGCTAAATCAAACCAAAATTATGAACCTATATAAATTAATTAACAATCCGTTTGTATTTTAAGAATACTTTTGTAATAACAATAAATTTAAACAAATTTGAAAGAAAATAAAAAGCTACCAACTGCTGGTTGAACTGGTTAGGGTTCTGTACATTTTTGACGACCCTGTTAGTCCAGCGGTGTGAGATGACTGTTTGATTCGAGGCGTTGCGGGTTCGATCCCCCACCGGGACAAGTTAAGTATGGTCTATTGATATTGGTTTCAGGTCTGGGTGTTTGTGTATGTGTTGTTTGTGTTCAACGGCACCCATGACACAGGTGTATACCTACTGTGTGGCTGTGAGTGTAAGCGTATTTTATTGTTTTTTTTTTTTTTTATGTTATTTATTTTAAACGCCATAAAATTCCTAAAGATATTCCTTTAATCTAAGAAGGAATCTATCTTTGGATTATTCTAAAATTTTAGGCTTAGAAAATAAGTTTGAAAGTTTGAAAGAGTTTTGAAAATAAAAATAATAAATAGCTTCTTAACCATTTATACTTACGTTAAAATCGTAAATAATATGTTGTAGTTCAATATAATAATATGTACTATACTTTTTCTTAACTTTTTGATTGAAGTATTCCTAATATCCTTATTTCTCTAATTGTTTTCGTTAGTTCCCATTGGGGCCAATGATTTACATATACATAATTATAAAAATCAAATTTCAACTAAATTAGCAAAGTATTTTGAAGCATATTTTAATCGCGTACTATTTTAGTCGAAGTATTTACCTCGGCACTCGTCTATCTGTCTGTTCGTCACAGCATCTTGGCTGTGACGGACAGACAGATAGGCGCACGAGTTCCGTTCTTCATTTTGAGATACGGATCCCTAAAAACAACTATTCGCGTTGTTTCAAATTTGTTCGTCAATGGTACGCCCACAACTGTTGACGCGTCTTTGAGACGAACAAGAAATACTTACACAAGAAAAATGTGTTAAATAAATACATGCGAATTTAAATTTGTTACTGTCATCCTACATCGGAATCTGTCGACACTTGAAAGCTGAATTGACTGAAATAGTTTACCCTCTACTGTCCAAATTAATTAGAGCCAATTAATTTTTCATTGGAATGTTATAAAAGGATTTCCTGTTGATTTGTTTCATAGCAACTTATTTTGAATTTGCTAGAAATGTTTTGTCTAACATACGTCATCGAATAAATAATAAAGCTTTTATTCATAAACGTACAGTCAGGAAACTCTCCGCTTATCCAAAATCAATCAAATATAGCTCTTATTATCACTGTATAAGGTGCTCGAGCAGTCAAGATGCTTCTAATAGTGCATTAGATCAACAAGATTAATAAAATTTATCTAATGAAAGTAATAAATAAAACATTTTCTATGGAGTTGTTTAAGAATTTCGAGTATTACCTACATTTGGTCGACTGTTACTCGCTAATTACTAAAGCCAACTTAAGAAGTGTGGTATAGTTTTCCTTTTAATTTCGAAATATGTAGCTACTATTGCCGTAACGTTTGAATTTCTAATAACAACCGTTTAGTTGGTAGGGGGGGGGGACACTTGACTCTAACGAAAATTGGCAGTTTAAAGCTTAATTAGTCACGAACAGTTAACTTAATCGAAATATGCTTTTAGCACACCCCGTATTTTTGAAAGACCTATCCAACGATATCTTACACTATAAGTATAGAAAACGAAAAATAAAAAAAATATTCGCGCGTTACATGGGGGAGGTACCCTAAATAATTTTATGTTTCATGTTTTTATTCTACCACTGTGTCGACGTGATTGAGGTATATTATACCTACTTGTGCCAAATTTCAAGTTTCTAGTACCAACAGTTTTTGCGCGGACGGACCGACAGACAGACAGACGGACATGGCGAAACTATAAGGGTTCCTTGTTTCCTACGAAACCCTAAGAACAATTACAATAGGTAATTAATTAAAACACACTTTGTGTTCTGTGTTACATTCAAATCCAAATTGTTATGGGTATAGGTGTCATACTCGTAGTATTATGTGAAATGGAATAGATTCGACAAAATGGAATTCTTCATCTAATTTCGTCCCTAATTTCAAGGCAAATTCAAAATCCTTATACGAAAGAAAAACCGTACAATTACCTTAATTATACTATTAAAAACAAAACAGATATTTAACTGCGAAAGACGGAAATTATGGGATATTAACACAAAGTTCATATATTATTCGTTACTCAAAGAACTTGAAAATTGTACCGTGGTAAAATGTTAATTACTGGCATTGCTAAACTTGGAAGAGATGATAAATTTAACGCTATATGAATTTAAATTTAAATATTTATTTTATCTTATCAATGCAGCAGCATGTTGGAAATCAACGTGACTAATAAATTAATAATGATTTATCGTCACGTTATTCAAATTTTTAGACGTGCATTAAAGAATGCACATCTGAAAATCTACAAAATAAGGCCAATGTTTGAGTTGAAGATTTATCTGAGCAAGAAATACATTTAATACATCTGCTGTTAATTTGATAATATTACCGATTTATTATTTTGTCATACTTAATAAGTAATTGACTGGAAGACAATGCCTTTTAGTAGCATTAAGTCCGCCTTTTGTACGACATTTCTGTGTGTGCAATAAAGTTAAATAAATAAATAAAATCTTTACTCAATTAGGCCTCTTCCAAATCTTTTTTCACGTGTAAAATTACTACCATTAGTTACCAACTTTAAGGTTACTAGCGGCTCGCCCCGGCTTTGCACGGGTGCAATGAATGTAATAAAGCCTATGTCACTCAGTGAAGATGCGGCTTTCTAATGGTGAAAGATTTTTTTTTAAATATCTATTAATATACATATAAACCCAATAATTTTTGCGTGTTAACCAGTTAATAAAATGGTAGTAATAAAATGGTTCCCATAACAATTCTTGTATTATAGTAGGTATAGCTCTGTAATAACTATCACAGGGGTGCCAACGCATCATGATTATGCATTTTGACCACGCTACCGCTAGACAGACAACTACCACACCGATACAGTTTGAAGAGAACAATTTAAAATATATTAAGTTCGTGAAAGAATTGCGGCTATTAATTATAATAATAGCAAGAACTTTAAAGAAATAAAATTTGTATGAGCGGATGAATTCCAAAGATTTACTAATGCCGCATTAGTCTAACCGAAAAGTCTTACGTTCTTCAGACCGAAGTTTTAATGGTCGCGTTGGACTGGATCCATTCAAATCATTATTCTATTCCGATCGCTGAGTTGAACCAATAAAGTTGATTGGGATGGATATTTGTTAAGCAAACTTTATTCTATGAGTCAAATTAGTGAGAGCTTTAAAAAGGTACGTGACTTATTCTAATTGCTAGACAATTTGTTTCGTCTAGTTACTGCTTCAGTAGTCGTGGTAGAAAGGCAACTTCTACTTCTACGCTGAAATAAAGTATAATATATAATAAAGTATGATAATTAAACCACAATTTTAAAATATTATGAAAAATATATTAGTCTATCCGTTCCAATATTTGAAAAAATAATGACATCCTAACGTCAACCACATCTTTCTTAAAAACAACTCTCCTCCTAGAAGTACATTACCTCTTTGCTCTCTTCTTCTCACCGCACCAAATAACACCACACCTCACCACGCCACACCTCTCCTTTCCTCGCCCCTACCTTCGCTTCTCCCCTCTTAGTAGAATAATCATGCCAGCTCCTCTATTTCCGTTACAAAAAACGTAAAGGGATTTTAACACTGGTGCTATTGCGTTTTTTATGGCAGTTTCCAGTATGGCAGTTTGGTAATATGCTCGGAGTTGTTAATGGGCTCGACACCTGGGTGCCAACCGCCTAATTCTAATGCTTTTGTTTAGATTTCGATTATGACATCATCTTGTCAGTTTCGTTCCGTTTAACTTTTCCTGGAAGTATTTTCGTCCGCAGGTATATAAATTAAGAGCAAAAATTTATTAAAAGAAAGATTAACTAAATACTGTGTATAAGTTCAAATTCATTCATTTACTTTATTATTCGGAAGCACTGAAACCGTGAGATTCTTTGACTCTCATTTTTAAATGTTTAAATCAGCTTCATCTTAAATCCTGCTTAAAATATCACCTAGGTCAGGCAGCAGAAAGTTTTTGCAAAATAATCATACATAATATTTCAAAAATAGTTTGATTAATCGCAATATTTCTGAGAAATAAATTAAATATTGAATTAGTTATTTTCCGCACTGCCAGCATGTCATTCATGTTTTTAGTACTACAACCGCCATTTTGTAAAAAGGCCGATAATTTAAAAACATAGTCGATTGCAACACACAAATCTTTTCTAAACATTATAATGATACGAAACTTCCGAACTCGCTATTTTTGAATTAGAAATCTCGCCTATGTCGACAGATTTACAAAAAGGTAAAAATGACGAGGCGAAGAAGCTGTAAAAACACTAGTAAAACTATTTATTGCGGCATTTGTAAAGCTTTTCATAAGTGATGAAAAGTATATTGCCAATTACACAAACAACAGAATTTGCTAATTAAATGGACTTTAAATTTAGAAAGAAACAGAGAACATGACAAAAATATATTCTTCAAGGTCAAAAGTCTTCAGAATCGGCGTGCATTCATTCAGTAGGTAGAGTTAGTGTTGGGACTAAGGGGCGTAGACCCCGCCGCATTACCTAATCTGTCTGCCGTCAAATGGTAGTATTCAGCACCATCGTGTTCTAGTTAGAGGGTAATGTATGGCCCTGTAATATCTATCACAGAGTCATAAGTAATAGGGTCTCAAGGGTGGCAATGCTTGTACATTTAACCTTAGTTTTGTAAAGGTTGCAGTCATCACTTATCATCTATGTGAACTGCATGCTTATTTGCTACGTTCGTTGCGTAAAAAATGCACGAAGAGGCAAAGATGAAAGTAGAGGAGGCACGAGAGGTGTGTAAGAACCGTGCACGTTGGTTATACCGAGTAAGGGGCTGTGAGTGTAAGCGTGTTTTAATTTTACTTCAACACACGTAGGTTATTATATTTCTTCCAAAAATAATCTTTGAAGTTAATAATGTAATACTTATCTTGATCGTCTGACAAGTTATTGTTACCATAATAAGCTTCATCTGAGTTTATCTAAATGTAAATCTATAACCTTTACTAAAAAACTACACAAAATCGATTTCACTTACAATTTATGTAATAGCCCATTAGAAAAAGTAGCACTAATAAGAGATTTAGGTATTGTTATGGACTCAAAACTTCACTTTGATGCTCACATAAATATAGTCATGAACAGAGCTTTCAGACTGTATGGTTTTGTCATGAGGACATGTATTCCTTTTAAAAGACCTGCAACTTATTTACTTTTATATAAATCTCTTATCCGATCTCAACTAGATTATGCTACTTCTGTATGGAATCCATGCTATGATAAATACAGCGAACAGTTAGAGACCGTTCAACGTAAGTTTTTACGATCCCTGAATTATCGCTGTTTTGCTTCTAAGTCCCCTTATGAAACACTTTTATCAAAATTTTCTTTATCAACACTCAAAATGAGAAGATTGCTTTTAGATCAAATGTTACTATACAACATATGTCACTACAAATTTGACTGCAATAGACTTAATAATCAAGTTTATATTAGTATTCCATGTCGTTCTACGACACGAAATACCCGTAAGAACAACCTATTTGCACCCCCTAATTGTAAAACTAATGCAGGTGAGCGAGCACCTATAAATAGACTCATGAAACAATATAACAAATATTTCACTAAGGTAGAATTTTTTGAAACGTCACCTAACGCATTTAAGCGAAATGTTCTAAATGTAATGCAGAACATTAACATAATGTAAGATTAATATTGTTTACTTTGTGTTAACATCTGTGGTGTATTCTTTTTGTTATTTTTTTTTGTTTGTTCAAAAAAATGATTTTGTATTTTCACACCGCTACCCTAAAATGTCCTACTAGTTAATTTGTGGACAACGGGGTTGATTACGCTTCTTGTAAAATTATGTACCGAGTAATTGTCCTTGTTACTTTATGAGTGTAATTGTTTGTTGTCCTAAATAAATTAAAAAAAAAAAAAAAAAAAAAATTACTTAAAATATTAAAACTCCTCCCGTCTATATTTGTAGTTAATTAAATTTGTATAACGTGTAGTTGTAATTACATGAGGAACAAAATTAATATTATTCCTATGAAAAACAATTGATGAGTTTTTTTTTTTTTTTTTTTTTTTATTCTCCATTTAAAGAGCTTGGTCAAAGACCATGACGCTCTATACGTTCACATGAATTACATTCTTCATTTAAAAAATAATAATTAGACAACATTAGCTCATTGACAATTGATATAGTTGCAACAGTATTCTGGCGTCATCCGTAGTAGGATCTGCCAGGACACTGTTGCAATGTCCTATTTCTAATGAAGCCCTGCGATGAGCCTCACCTCGAACACATTCAACCAAAATATGGTATACGTCTTCCACTTTACCACATAAACTACAATTAGGGGTATCAGATTGACTCATTAAGAATTTAAACTTATTAAATGGCACATGTCCGGAGCGAAGTCTCATCATTGTGACAAGTTCTTTCCTGGACAGGGCACACTCGGTCATCCATGGAGACCTCAACGGTTCCGGCTGTATTGTTCTATACCAGATGCCACATTCACGGGAACGTAGATCAAAGAACTCCTTCCATAATTCTACACAGTACTTTTTAACTTTATTTATGGTATCAGAGTAGAATGGCAAGATGTCTATCTGAACTCCATCCGAGGTTGCTTCTTTCGCTAATTGATCAGCCATTTCATTACCACTAAACCCTGTATGTGCTGGTATCCACTGAATATTGACATTTTTACCGTTTTTTCTAAATTTCTGAATCAAATCTAAAATTGTATAAGCTATCTATAAGCTATAATTGATGAGTTGTTCTATTTAAAGAACAAACTTTCGTTTTTGCGTTTTCCACCGCTTCTGCCTCATTTTTTTGCATCTTTTTTGCTTCTGCTTCATTGAAATCTCTAGATATTACGTTTAGTTTATTCAGTTTATTCATTTATTTCATATAATTAGGCTCCTGGAGAGCACTTTTACATCGTCATTTTTTTTAAACTAACCTAGAGTGAATTACCACTAATAATAATTCAGTTTATTCAGTTTATTCATTTATTTCATATAATTAGGCTCCTGGAGAGCACTTTTACATCGTCATTTTTTTTTAAACTAACCTAGAGTGAATAACCACTAATAATAATCAAAAATACATAATAAATTAAATAGACACTGAACAATTTTGTATACTATGGAAAGCATCAATTATTTACAAATTCCTCCATTTCCCCATTTCAAAAGAAACTGAGAAAGAATGAATTTGGTCGTCATAATAAAGGTTATTCATTGTAGAAATTATTAACTTAATTCGTAAGGTTATTCACTTGGCAGAATTCCAAGGGCAGTCAATACTGAGAAGAACTCCGCCACTGAAGAAACTCAGTACAGCTCTTTTGAATTTAAACTTGAATCTAATACAGTCTGTAAATCCAAAGTACAGGTTTTCGAAATAGCCTAGGAGCGATCGCTTCAATCCCATGGTGTAGTGTCATTAAGATAATCACATGTTTTATAATAGTTGCACATGTAAAGCGTTTTTTGATAATTTTCTTAAATTTATTAATCGAAAGACTTTGAACATCTTCAGGTATTTTGTTAAAGCGTATACATTGACCTCTAAAAGAATTACTCACCCTATGCAGTCGTGTTGTATGCACAGACAACTTGTGTTTGTTCCTAGTAGTTATATAATCATTAGCTTTACTAGGAAATTCGCTAATATTTTTACGTACATACAGTACATTTTCGTAAATATATTGCGAAGCTACAGTCAATATGTTTATTTCCTTAAATTTATCTCTGAGAGACACTCGCGGACTTAGCCCGTAGATAGCACGCACAGGTCTTTTCTGTAAAACAAAAATGCTGTTGACATCGGCGACATGTCCCCATAGCAAAATTCCATAGGACATAATACTGTTAAAATAGCTAAAATAAACCAATCGCGCCATCTCAATGTCAGTTAAGGCTCGTATCTTTTTTACCGCAAACGCTGCGGAGCTTAGTCTACGGGCTAGATTGGAAATATGAGGACCTTACTGCAATTTTGTATCCACGGTTAAGCCAAGAAATACCGTGGAGTCTACTAATTCCAATGCTTCCTCGTTTAGTTTCACATTGGTTGCAACCTGTTTAACGTTAGGTGTACAAAATTTAACACATTTTGTCTTTCTACTATTTAACGGTAGGTTGTTAGCACTAAACCAATGTACTATTTTAGAGAGGGCATTGTTTACATCGTCACAAGCTACTTGTTGCCTTTTCATTTTGAATATGAGAGAAGTATCATCTGCAAATAATATCATTTCTTGATTATCGTTAACAATGTATGGCAAGTCATTAATATAAACTAAAATAGAAATGGACCCAGAATTGAGCCTTGCGGGACCCCCATATCCATCGAAGTGCCAGGAGATCTCGTTCCATTTATATCAACATACATGGTTCTCGAGCTTAAATATGAAGTCATAAGTTCGAGAGCGGTATCTCGAATGCCGTTGTGGTATAATTTTCTGACCAATGTTTCATGCTGGACGCAATCAAATGCTTTGGATAAGTCACAGAATACCCTTAGAGCATCCTGTGATTCTTCCCAAGCTTCAAAAATGTGTTTGACAAGTTCAACACCTGCATCAATAAATGAACGACCCTTGGTAAATCCAAATTGTTTTACATGCAAAAGTTTATGACGATTGAAGTGTGAAAGTAATTAGTTTAAAATGAGCCTTTCAAAAATTTTACTTAAAGTAGCACAGAAATGGGTCTGAAATTTGTGGGGTCACTTGTACTACCGGATTTGAATAATGGAATAACTTTACTATTTTTCATTAAATCAGGAAACACACCACTTACAATACTGTTGTTGAACACCGCTAAATATGGTGCGATTATGTCTATTACTGAGTGTACAATTTTTACAGATATGCCCCATAAATCACTAGTATTTTTAATTTTAATACATTTGAAAACATGCATAACATCTGCAGTGCTTACTAACTTAAAATTAAACTTAAATTTACTTTCTTTTACACTATGTTGTAATAACGATTCAGCGACGGTAGGAGAAGAAATAAGGTCTTCGGTGGTAGAAACTGCAATATTGGCAAAGAAAGTTTCGAATGCTCAGGCAACTTCTTTGTCCGTTGAAATAAGTGCGTTGTCAATAATTAAATTAAAATCATAATTGCGCTCCGTACATTTTCCAGTTTCGCTATTAATGACATTCCATGTCATTTTAATTTTATTTGCTGAATTTTTAATTTTATTTTTAATATGTAGTGACTTAGCTATGGCACACACTTTTTTAAATATCTTTGAATACATTTTAACATAAAGTTTAAAAGAATTACTATGATTATATGATCTTTCACCATAGAGTTCATACAATTTCTGCCTACTCTTATGTATTCCAACAGTCGCCCATTCATTATATGACTTATGACTTCTTACATTTTTGGTCTTTTTAGTAAAGACTAGATTGTACTCTTTTGCAATAATGTCAAAAAAGTTACTTTAAAATATATTTGGGTCATCATGGTACTGTACATATGAAAGTTTTGGCTTAATATTTTCTCTTAATTTCTTAATCCGCTTCGCATTGATAGGAACAAACACTATGTCATGTTTTGAATCTCTATTTTTGATTTCATCATGAAAGGATATTAGTTGACCACAGTGATCAGAACTTAATTCAGTAAAAACATTGTTTTTTATATTATTTCGCATTAGCACATGCTTTTGAAATATATTTTATTTAAAGAAAAATGGAAAGAAAAATTTGACTTCAGGCGAGACTCAAACTCGCGGCCTACTGGGAATCTAGTCCAGCCGCTCTTCCAATTGAGCTACTGAAGTCCTGTCCGATTTGTCAAATCTTTCCTTCACATTTATTGCATTGTTTTATGGTAGCAGCAGCGCCATCTATTGCCAACTATGCTAGTTAGGCAACCGATATAATAGACTTTGCAGTTTATTGAATATCGTATGGAAGTCGCTTTTACCCTTAATAATTGTTTTTTATATTATTTCGCATTAGCACATGCTTGTGAAATATATTTTATATAAAGAAAAATGGAAAGAAACATTTGACTTCAGGCGAAACTCGAACTCGCGGCCTACTGGGAATCTAGTCCAGCCGCTCTTCCAATTGAGCTACTGAAGTCCTGCCCGATTTGTCAAATCTTTCCTTCACATTTATTGCATTGTTTTATGGTAGCAGCAGCACCATCTATTGCCAACTTTGCTAGTTAGGCAACCGATATAATAGACTTTGCAGTTTATTGAATATCGTAAAGAAGTCGCTTTTACCCTTAACAATTGTTTTATTTTATTTCGCATTAACACATGCTTGTGAAATATATTTTATTTAAAGAATAATGGAAAAAAAAATTGACTTCAGGCGAGACTCGAACTCGCGGCCTACTGGGAATCTAGTCCAGCCGCTCTTCCAATTGAGCTACTGAAGTCCTGCCCGATTTTTCAAATCTTTCCTTCACATTTATTGCATTGCTTTATGGTAGCAGCAGCGCCATCTATTGCCAACTATGCTAGTTAGGCAACCGATATAATAGACTTTGCAGTTTTACCCTTAATAATTGTTTTTTATATTATTTCGCATTAGCACAGGCTTGTGAAATAATAGGTTGGGGAAAAAGTCTTTTCGCATTATAGTATGTATGATCTTGTAATAAAATCTCTTTGGCTGTAGTATTTGTATCTGGCTGGTTTTGGTATCATTGAAAGTTGAAATTTTAAAGAACATAATTCCAAATTCAAATTAGGCAAATGTGTGATTTTCATTTGTTTTTCGTACTGTCAAGATGAGTGAATCTAATGAAGAAATTCGATACATTTTAAAATTTGACTACAAAAAAGGTAAAAATGCAACGTAAGCCGCGAAAAAAAATTGCGATGTTTATAGACCCAGTGCAGTATCTGTGAGAGTAGCACAAATTTGGTTTAAGCGTTTTCAATCCGGAAATTTTGATGTCAAAGATGCACCTCGCTCTGGTCGCCTTATTACGGCCCTATTACGGATAAAATGGATGCCATTTTTGAAAAAGTGGAGCAAGATCGACATATCAGTAGTTACGACGTAGCTGAAGAACAGAATTGATCACAAAACAGTTTTGGCGCATTTGAAAAAAGCTGGGTACAAAACAAGCTCGATATTTGGGTACCTCACGAGCTCACTGAAAGAAACCTAATGAACCGTGTACTCATTTGTGATTCTTTATTACGACGTAATGAAACCGAATCATTTTTGAAGAAGCTGATAACTGGTGATGAAAAGTGGATCACGTACGACAAGAACGTGCGAAAAAGGTCGTGGTCAAAGGCCGGTCAGGCTTCACAGACTGTGGCGAAACCCGGGTTAACTCGCAATAAGGTGATGTTGTGTGTATGGTGGGATTGGAAGGGTATTATTCATTATGAGCTATTACCACCTGGCAGAACTATCGATTCTGAACTCTACTGCGTACAACTGATGAGATTAAAGCAAGAAGTTGAGAGAAAGCGGCCGGAATTGATCAACAGAAGGGGTGTGGTGTTTCATCATGATAACGCTAGACCTCACACATCTATAGCCACTCAGCAAAAATTAAGAGAGTTTGGCTGGGAGGTGTTAATGCATCCGCCGTATAGTCCTGACCTTGCACCTTCAGATTTTCACCTGTTTCGGTCTCTTTAGAATTTTTTATGCAGTGTTAGGTTAACATCACGAGAGGACTGCCAAATCCACTTGTCGCGGTATTTTGATGAGAAGTCCGAAAATGTTTATAGCAATGAGATCATGTCCCTACCTACAAGATGGCAAAAGGTTATCGAACAAAATGGTACATACGTACTTTAGTTAAATTTAAATAAACTATATTAAAAAATGTTTTGAATTATCTTAAAAAATGCGAAGAAACTTTTTCCCCAACCTAATATATTTTATTTAAAGAAAAATGAATAGAAAAATTTAATGTTCGAGTCTCGTCTGATGTCATTTTTTTCTTTCCATTTTTCTTTCAGTAAAAACAGGTTTTTGGTTAGGTTTGAAATCAATAAATATATTGTCTATGCAGGTCGCAGAGCACTGGGTGATTCTGGTAGGTTCAAGAAACACATTATGCAAATTATATGACATCAGTAATGATTTTAAATCGAATACATGTCAAAGAGCCACCACGTATTGCATGTGCTCTACTGAACGCAGGTGCAGATGTTAATAGGCTATAGTGTTCATTTATCATCAATGTCAACTGTATGCTTGTTTCATCATTATCATCATTATCATATCAGCCGAAAAATGTCCACTGCTGGACCAAAGCCTCCCCATAAAGGAGGAATATGCCATAATCGCCACGCTTGCCATGCGGATTGGCGATCGCAGTAGCGATAGTTTTATCGCAGGACGCTGCAGTACATCTTGCGTAATTGCACTTGCTACCGCTCAATTGGAATGGTTTGAACACCATTGTTCGGTTGACTGACTGCACTAGTGGAAGAATTCTCTTCCAGGAGAAGAAAATCATCAGTGGGATCCTAACCTAACAAGGTTGGCCGCGCGCGTCTGTCGCGGGCCTCGGAAGCGGTGCCATACATTTTCATACTGCATCTATTGTCGCGCGCGGCCGAAGACAGTCGTAGGCCGTGCGCAACCGCGATTGATCGCGATCCACGGTATTGCACCTTTAGGTCATGTCTACAAGTATGGGAGAACGATGTTTGCCGGGTAAGCTAGTTATACTCGTACTTAAAAAGTTAGCAAGAAGTTAAACTGTATTTACCTTCTATGATCATGTACAATATCAAAGCTTCATTCCGCCAGTTACGAGCGATTCATACATTGATTAATTGATGATGACAACAACACAACAGTACTATAGTTAGGTCATTTACTAATAATCCCAATTGACACTTGGTTTGACCTGGTAATTACACTCGGGAACGGACAATCGATAGAGATGCTTGAAACTAGTGGATAGTTTAGTTTTATGGTTCCGTACGTCATGAGTAAAACGGTGGCCTTAGATGATCACTCGTACATCTGTCTGTCTGTCCGTGTGTCGGCTACACAGTCTATTTTCTCAGAAAGTAATTACCCAATTGAATTGGAATGTTATACATAGGTGTTTATGTAAATCAGTGAAATTAAGAGTAGTAAAATCAAGACACCTGGGATCTCCAATCGAAGACGCTGCCTGAACGTTTTGAGATTTCATTATAACAGAACAATGAACAGTGGAATGCTTTCTCTTTGGTAGATCTATCTATTTTAAAAAGGTATAGTTATGCCGTGGCGAATTTTTGTTGTAGATCTACCAAAAGGATTATTTAGGATAGCTGAATATATCCATAATGTCTTCCCAAAAACGTATAACTTACAATGCGATTATTATATTGTTACACCATGTAGAAGTTACCTATCGCAAAAAATGGCGAACGGGAAAATAAAAATACGCTTTCCTTTTTTATTTAAGGCTATGGCTTAAACATTTACTGTATGGTATAACAATGTTTACCGAGTTAGCTAGTGTAGGCTTACATTTGATCAACAGAAGCTTCACCATTAACGATAAGTACGCTCATTTGGACCACATTTATAAAACGTTGGAATGTAACGTTTTATCACCACATACCACTTTGTGATTACTGCAGTTGAATTATCTTATCACAAGAGACAAGATTGCAGCTACCGTATTGTTTTCAAATCGATAACACAAGTGCTGATCTAATCCCGTACTTATATTTATTAACATTACGTTCAATTATGGAAATATTGTTGTGATTAATGACGGAGGATACCTATCTAATTATAGTATCATTAAGAGGTAGCTTATTTGCGTTTAGGTAGTACTTGTTTATTGTTATATGGAGAGTGACTTATCATTTTTTAATGTTTCGATGGGGGCATACAGGCTTGCAGTTCCAAGGATATTAAGTGATGTCTGCAGCCTGCAGACACAAGAACAAGAGTTCAAAATGCAAATGTGTTGCCACCCCTGAGGCTTTAGTATACATAACTCTGTGATAGTTACCTCATAGGGGCTTCACAATACCATCTAACCGGAACACGATAGTTCTGAACACTACCATTTGGCAGCAGATAAAATCATCACACTGCTAGATTAGTGTTGTCCTCATATCCCCCCCCCCAGGGTTCCCGCCTTGTCGTGGCGGCGGGGCTTAGTAGTCGGTGGTCTCGACACCGGCGAAGCTAATAGGAATCCAGCGAGGGAGCGGCGTTTGGCTTTGCCTGCCACTCGGTGCTGTGGTGAGGAACGGCTGGGGTATAGGTGTACGGGTATGTCGTTGGCCCTGCACCCTGCACCCAGCCGCGTAACGGTTGTCCCGCCATCGAATAGGGACGTGGTGGTATTGGTGCAACCGCGGGGGAGGGGGGGGTCGAATTCATTCGATGCACCCGCTCCCTCGAGGACGGACAGTGTGCCCGAACCCCTCCACCCGCGTGTCTTGAGACGCGTGGTGTTGTGTGTGGTCTGGGTAGGGACTTCTGGACGTCGGACTAGGGGATGTCCGTCGCCCGAATGGAGAAAGGTCCCGAGGTAGCTGGCGTGCACGTGTTTTGCACGCCACTGTTGTTGGTTAGAGAAAAAAGGGTTGTTTTAATATTCAATGATTGTACCATTATAATTTCAAAAGTTTTACCGGATGGGGGTGTGAACATGGTGAAATTTGGTGAAAAGGTGTAAAATACGGATCTCTGAGACAAGCCTAAGAAAGAAGAGATGACGACAAGACCAAGACGGCGCCAAAATATTACATACCTAATAATAAATTATGAATAGTATTATTGCTACGCTTCGAATATCATGTTCTGAGTAAGTTATCAGCTTATCGTAATTAATTATTCTGAATGTTATGTACATGATTATGAAAATAAAAATAGAATTATTAATAAAAATATAAGTTATCATTTCATTGAGATTTTGTAGCAATGCTCGAGTGATTTTAGAGTACCTAGGTACTATGTAGTGACCCACTTGGTCCTGTAGGCCGATAATAAGCGTGTGTGTGTTTGCCTAAAATAAAATGAGTGTAAAAACGATAACGTATTCGCAGGATCGCGAGCGCCATACTATGTAGAATTTCTACATACAATAATAATACAATAATTCTCGTACCAGCTTTCGAACTTAATTCAAAGCTACCGAATCATCGGCTAAGAGAAGAAGAAGTATGAGATTATTGTGGGAGAAAAGCCGTAAAAATAGTTTTTAAATTTGCATATTTCTCAGAAATTATGTCTATAAATATGCGTGTGAGTTTACCCTGATGTGTATGTTGTACCTATAGGTGTATGTTGTGTGTGAGATCATCAGTTTTGCGTTTATTTACTTAAGTTCGGTTAAATAAATAGGTACTGGTGGTAGAGCTCCTGTGACGGAGCTCCGGTACCACCGCATAACCTAATATCCTTGCCGCTAAATGGTAGTGTTCAGCACCATCGTGTTCCGAACAGGTGGTAATGTACGGCCCTGTAATTTCCGGCACAGAGGCATAACACTGTAGGCCTCCGGAGTGGCAACGCATCTTCATTTTGACCTTGGTCTTTGTGTTAGTGTCTATAAGCTGCAGTCATCACTTAATATCAATGTGAATTGCTTGTTTGTCACTTCCATTACATAAAAAAATCATAAAAGTTATCAAAATTATGTTTTATGTCAAAATTTATAAATGTAGCACTATAAATTAAACAATAAACTATAATCAACTGTAGCTGTAGAAAATAAAATAAATCAAACTGTATCGTCGTAACATAAAAATTAATCGTACCCAACGAACCATTAATTAAATACAAAATCTTAAAACACATCACAAATAAAATTTCCTATTCTACGTAAAAGTATGCCAGAGTCAAGGCTTGCTCGAATCCTGCGTAATTAAGTCCTCGTGAGGTTTCAAAGTCTTAAAAAATAAAAT
Source organism: Macrosoma leucophasiata (assembly GCA_036365455.1). Lineage (NCBI taxonomy): Eukaryota > Metazoa > Arthropoda > Insecta > Lepidoptera > Hedylidae > Macrosoma > Macrosoma leucophasiata. The sequence continues at coordinate 7,962,508 of JAWQUS010000013.1, forward strand.
GCATGTTCAAATTCCCTTTGACCCTTTTTCAACCGCCACACCCAGCCTATCCGAAATAAGCCAACTATTTTATTCAACAAGTAGGGATTTCTTGCTCTGAGTGCCTCTATTTAATATTTAAATTTGGATCCGTAAGTTGCTTGGAACTTAAAACTGCTAAGTTTTAAAGGCCTTGCATTACAGCTTTAGTAAATGGAATTTGAAGCTAAGATTTACTATTTTAATATCGTTGAAATGTTTTATGATTAGCTATTTTAAGAAAAGCATTACGTTTTAAAGAGGGTAAAGCTAGCTTAGGGATTACACTTATTTTCCTCGAAGAGGTAGATGGTATATACTTAACTTAAGGCTGTAATTGCCATCTTCAGTCAAAGATTTTTATTCTTTTACGACAAAATTGTTCAACTGATTACGATATTTTAGCCCCCTACTAATCTTCATCATCCCTCCCTCCGCGCGAACGCAAAAGAAGGGGGGGATGGTTCTGGGATTGAGGCGAATACTCGTACCCCGGGCCTATCTGCCCCGAAGCGTCGGGGACGTGGTCCCTTAATGGGGTATTTTAGCCGAATGTAATATGGAGGTAGTATGAACCCTTAAAAACCGGTCAAGTGCGTGTCTGGCCACGCGCAGTGTAGGGTTCCGTATGTTTTAGCTTTAATAATAATAATAACCTAGTCCCCCCAGTTCACCCACATAGCCCAAAGTTTGGCAAGTCATTTTTCATTACAATAGTCCCATGTATTCTGTGGGGTATGTCTGTGTCTGTATTAACTATTGATGCAGTCAGAGAGAGGTCCCACCGAATATAACCCATTACAAAGTAGATTAAAATTCTCGTAAGGGCCTCTACGTGTTGTCTCGTCCCCATGTCCCCGCGCAAGCCTAACAAAGTTCCGGGGTTCAATTTGGACCCCGTGCTGACGAGAGACATAATAATGAAACTTTATTTAACGAGAAACTTACAGATTATCAATAATCACAAAGTACAACTTATACGATAAATTATTATTGTAACAAAACAAAATTTCTTAAATAGTTGCAAAAATCTGTACAATAATAATAACTCTGCCACTTAAACTAAGATAGCCTGTATTTTAAGAGGCAGTTTAATTAATGTAATGAAAAAATATATAAATGTTTTCTATGGAGTTGTGTAAGAATTTCGAGTAGGTATTACATTTGGTCGAATATTACTCGCAAACTTGTAAAGCCAACTTAGGTGTGATAGTTTTCCTTTTAATTTCGTTATATGTAGCTACTATTGCCGTAACGTTTGAATTTCTAACAACAACAGGTGCAACCGTTTAGTTGGTAGAGGTAGGGACACTTGACTCTAACGAAAATTGGCACTTTAAAGCTTAATAAGTCACAAGCAGTCAACTAAATCGAAAAATAATATTTGTCTAGGTCTAGCCCTCGAGCATTTTTGAAAGACCTATCCAACAGTATCCCACACTATACAAAAAACGAAAAATAAAAAATGTATCCGAGCTTTACATGTAGGGGAGGTACACTAAATAAATAAAATTACATGTTTTTATTCCACCACATTGTCGGCACAATAAAGATGTATACTTATGCCAAATTACAAGTCGCTATTACAAATAGTTTTGCGCTAAACCGCGGACGGACAGACAGACAGACAGACGGACATGGCGAAACTATAAGGGTTCCTTGTTTACTACGGTACCCTAAAAAGGATATAACTTACTTATTGTGCCCAAAAACAAGTCGCGGTAAACAACTCGTAACATTACAATTTAATTAATTTCACCGACAATCAAATTAAACGAGATTTTTTGATAAACGCATACATGTTATTTTTAATTAGCCAATTACGAGTTATACCTTGAGCACCATTATTGTAGTGAAGTTTTTAAACCGTCGATGGTGTTTGTGTAAAATGCGCATAGGTATTCCGAAGGGTTGCAAATTCGATAAAAAAAAAACTTATTTTCCGACACATATTTGGTTTATATTATGAAGCGCCAAGCGGCTGGTTAGGCGATCTACTCGGCGAAGCACTACGGGCGCGGTCGGGTAGTGTCATGGGTGACCGCTAGTGGCAAATTAAATGCGTTTCCGTGCTTCGGAGGGAACGTTAAGCCGGTCCCGGTTGCTATCGATAGATAGCAGTCGTTAGACCTTGTCGCAGGCCTTATGGGCGGTTTGAAAACATCCGACAGCGGGTTGGCCACTAACCCACCCACCTCCACCAATCCGCATTGGAGCAGCGTGGTGGAAAAAGCTCCAGGCCTCCCCCTAAAAAGGGGAGAGACAGTGGGGCCCAGCAGTGGGACGTATAATGGGTTGCCATTATTATTATTTTATTATTTGGTTTATATGTAAGTGTAAGTTTAAATAGGCTGTCATCACTTAACTACTACGTGAACTGCTTACTTACCACTTTTTTACCATAAAAAATGTTTTTTGCCAATATAAAAATAGTCCGCGTACAAAAGAGTGCCGGTACCAGTCTCAAGCAATTTTTCGTGACTGAACATAAGAAAAACCTCATAATCATAGGTTTCAGGTAAATTGCGTGTTAGCCGAGTCATTCGCTCAATACGCCCCAACTATCGTTATAAAAGAACCCCATTCCACGATCAAAGGTGAAAATATGAGGGGAGCGCACGTCAAAAGATGATTAATAACACCATTACATTTCTTTGATCGCTGTCATAGTGATTGTGGCTTTTTAAGTATTTAAAGGTGTTTTATGAGGTTAACCTATTTTTTTGAAGGCAAAACTTTCACAGAATGTGCACTTTTGTGATAAGTAAAGAAAGTTATATTCGCGTCAGAACACGTGACCTGATCGAAAATTCGTAAGACGGACACGTGACCTGATCAAAAATGAACAATATTCAAGTTTTCACTCTCGAAGTGCAACTCGTTGTTTTTTTACGAGTTGGAAGTGTCTTACCTATGAACTGGCTCTCAAGGGAGGAGAGCTAGGATATGAGTTATGAGGGACTTGAACCCTTTAAAATCAACCACCTCGGTGCTGACTTCAGTGCATTCAGGTTCACTAAAACACTGCTCCGGTTCTCACACAATTCGCCTCCATAAGGCTCGTCCACAGGGGGGACTCTGGCAGCCCCCTTTAGCACATACCACAATTACGTTACCGTTAATTTGCGTAAATAAGTTAGAGTGCAGATTAACGAGGTATTCTGCAGATTATCTGGCTGAGTCAGTTAAAGTGGAAAAAAAAATAATTGAGTTCCTACAGTAACTAAATGTATTTCTTCTTCTTCCTTTTCTTAGCTAGATAATCTGAATTTTTTTTTTATACAAATCAATCTCACTGTACAAATCAATATACTTGCCATGATTATTTCATGAGTATGTCTTTATCTAGAAACTAGCTGTGCCCGCGACTTCACCCGCGTGAAAATTTATGATTGTTCAGTATCTACCCGGACAAAGTCGTGGGCGCAGCTAGTATAAAAGTAGCCTAAGTTACTCCTTATTACATCAGCTATCTGCCAATGAAAGTTCCATCAAAATCGGTCCAGCCGTTCCCACGATTAGCCCCGCCAAACAGACAGACAGACAGACAAAAATTGTAAAAATTATAAAGTTGTTGTTTTGGTATATGTACCGTTTATACATACCAGCGCTTCTTACTAAATGCATAATATATGCATTTAGTAAAAAGCGGTTATTTTAATATTACAAACAGACACTCCAATTTTATTTATTTGTATAGATTTAGTTTGTTGTATGTTCCAGTACATAGTTCCAGACTGAACAAAACAAGTGATACGGAAATGATGAATTGTGCACGCTTGGTATAGAATGGACGAAATTAATAAGCGTAGCAAGGTCAATTTACACTGACGGAAATAGTACTTGAATAGTACGAGATGATGCTCTGGCAAATGCAATCGCCTTCAGCCCGATAATCTATTGGGAATGTACCCTAGAATAATATTGTCTGTACATATTATTATGTTGTTACTCGTGACTACGTTTGCGTGATTTTTTATTTACGCACTTTGATTGGCATTAGATTTGTTTTTTTTCATAGTTGAAACTGTTTTTATATGAAAATTAATTACAATTGCCCCAAGAGCTTGTATGTAGAAGCGTAATTAACAGACAGGCGGTAAGAGTTTCTTTGTGGGTTGTGTATGTACGTATTGTGAGTTTGTGAGCCCGAGATAATTAGAAGGGATTTAAAGTTCTTTGCACGTCCTCATTATGTACTCCTAAACTCAAACTCAAAAATTTATCTGATCACTCGGAAATAATAATTAGTCAAATAAAAAATATACAATTACAGCGAATAACAACTGATACGTTGATTTATACCTATATCAAAGTAAACAAAAATAAAAGAAATAATGGTCCAAAATTAAACGTAACTTCACGCCTGTAATCCCCGAAGGGGTAGGCAGAGGTAAATGCATGCATTCAATCATACATGCAAACACCCACGACTCGCCGGTTACGTTTTAGGCCCATGTAACAGGTGGCGAACCTGTTGCCATCTCCGGGCACATTACCAAACTCCGGGGTACTGGGAAACTTCCAGAAAATTGAAAAATCCCAATAAAAGCAGAGATAAAGGATTTTAAACCGTTAATCTCTGATAGTCCCCGACCCGGGAATCGAACCCAGGACCTCCAGCGTAATAATAGTGGCCTGCTACCACTACGCTACTGAGGCAGTGTCAAAGAGGTCCAAAATTACTTAATAATATAGGTCAAAGAATCAGCATTGCCATCCAACGAGGTAATGCTGCCAGCCTTCTGGGTACCATAACACAGGAAGGCAGTGATGCGGAATTTTTAGATGCATGTTGTTTTTAGTTTAGTTTTAACTTTTTATTATGTAAATATTATTCACTTTAATTTATTTTTTTGTTTTTGACGTGTCATAAGAGGTGCCTGTCACCCTAAATGAATAAATAATATAGGTATCAACAGAATATTCCTTATTCTCTTTTACAAACGGCAAGATAAGACTAAACAAAAGAATTAGGGACATTCTTTGTCATTGACTGGCAGAGTTTCAAAGCCCACATTACTGAGAAAAAAACCTGCCAAAACAAAGCTCAGTAGGTATATATAGTCCTATTTAGCGCTATCATGTTCTCTAGATGTATCCATGTATACTATTAAGAAGCCGCCCCGCCAAGTTTCTGGTTAATGACGTAGATCTCTTAGTTTTATGTCGATTTCTATAGACTGCAGACCCATAAAATATAAAAGTTATAAATATATGTGCGTTACTATTCCCGAATCTGTATCTAAACTATTTCGCCTCTGTCAGAATTTATGAGTCAACATGTATGCCCGTAATAACTTGTATGGCCCCGCACTAACTATCACAGAGACATAATAACAAAGGTCTCAGGGGTGGCAAGTGTGGCAATGCATCTGCCTACCTTTAGACCTCTGGTTTTTGTGTAGATGTCTTTATAGGCTGCAGTCAACACTTAGCATACATGTGAATTGCAAGTTTGTTTGCCATCTTCGTTAATAAAAAAACATGTTATCATATATTATCACATTAAACAAATCTGCAGAAATACCTCACGTCTGAGCTGATGCGATAATTTCCGAAATCTGCCTTTCCATCTTGTTCCAGTAAAGACCAAATTAAACGTTTGTATGGAATTTTGGCGGAGTGTCCGCGGTGTGGTAATGTTGTATGCCAAAGCTTTTTAAACCCAACATTGGAGTTCCGCGACCATTTATATTTCACACCTGTCCCCCCTACCCATCTAGTCAAGGGTTCTTTATTCTATTTGCCAATAAAAACAACCTTAATCCTTTTTGAAAGCTTCTATTTTAATATGTAATTGTGAAAACAAGTCGACACGACATGCGACCACAACAAAGGTTATGTGTATGGCGGATGCTCAGTAGCGGATACAAGCCGCAATCTGCGGGTATCTAATGTTTTGTAAGCTTGTATTCGCTTTCCGTTTTTGCTGACGCGTTTGTGTTTACGCCAGGTTCATTATAAATGTGATAAGCTCTTATTTCATACTAGCTGTTGCCTGCGGCTACGCCCGCGTGGATGTCGTTTTATAAATAACTAAGCCTATGTACTTTCTCAAAGTCAGGTTTATCCTTGTACCAAATTTCAATAAAATCGGTTCAGTCGTTTGGTCGTGAAAAGGTAACAGACAGACAGACAGAGTGAATTTCACATTTATAATATTAGTAGGGACTAAAGGGTCCAAGGGGGCATACAATAAACGTGATTTTTTTTTATATATTTTTTGCTCGATATTATAGTATTTATTTTTATCGTAATAGCGGCAACAGGAATACATAATTTGTAAAAAAAAAATAGCTTTCTAGCTTTCACTGTTTATGACATACAGCCTGGTGACAGACAGACGGACGGATAGACAGACAGCGGAGGATTAGTAATAGGGTCCGTCTTTACTTTTTAGTTACGGGAGCCCTAAAAAGATCTAAAAAATATTCGATATGATTCTTTAAACAGACGTAACTTTTTTATTTCTGAACCGGTTGACATGAAACAAACACTGGATGCTATGTGAAACTTACCACAATATATTAGTGTAAACCGCAAATCGGATAAGCAGTTTCTGAAATAAGCGCGCACGAACACACAGACAAACAGTCATTTTTCCGGGATAAAAATTGTACCCAGTGTTGTGCGCCTAACGTTGAAGTATAATTATACCAAGTTTCATCGTAATCGGACTGTGGTAGTTTTTATGTGATGCTTGAACAAACAGACAGATAGACAGATAGACAGACAGACAGACAGACAGACAGACAGACGAAAATTTTTCTAATCACATATTTGGGTTGGTATCGATCTAGTGACATCCCCTGGTATTTATTTTTTTAATATTTTCAATGTACAGCATTTACACTTCTACAGTTTTAATATAAGTATAGAATAGATTATTTTGTTACATTTCGAGGAATTGTTGTCTTTACCATAGTAAATACTAGCTGACCCGGCAAACGTCGTTCTGCCTTGTCTGTTTCTTTTTTATCTATCATCTAACTAGAAACTATATGTTTCTTTACAAAAACCGTCGTAGATTAAAAATAAATATTATTCTATATTATTATTTGTACAAAATAGAATAGCCAAAACAAGGGATAACGACGTGTGAACACAACAACAGGTTATGGGTTCTTTCAATGTATGCACTTTGTGTCGGACCGCTGCAGTGCCGAAGTGGTGCGTTTGTCGTACGGCGTACGGACGGTCATTTGTTTTCATACAAAATGCATGATGCAACGTAGTATTATTACATATTCTCTGGCAAAAGTACGACGTCGGCACGTCGTGTAACGTTGTATTATGTAGTCTGGTCTGAAAATGGTCATAATGCCATCTAGTTCATCACAGCCGTACTAAGACAACATTATCAATGTATTACATACCACGCATTTTTGGATTACATAATTTATTAAAAGTTTTAATTTGTATAAAAACAAAATTTAAATAATTACGAATTAAATTTTAAAAATATTAATTAAATGTAACCAGAAAACATAATTAAAATATTATTTGGTGAATTTCATTAGCATTGTTGCTGAAAGTCTGTAAAAGATGATCCACCATGGCCGGTAAGGAGGAAGGTCTGAGAGGTTATTATTAAGACGTCATCTGTGACATCTGTCATTTGTTTATGCTCGGCCGGAGCCGATAGTGGCGAGGAGCTCTAAATATGAAGAGGCGAAAAGCCTTGTTTATTTTGGCCATCATGGCCTAAATGCCTATTAAATAGGTTTTTTATCATCAATTGAGGTAAGATCTTCAAGAATCTTTGGATATTTTCTCGTTCACATGTCGATTTGAGAAATGGCGTGATGATTTCATGTTGGGTTGTTTGTTGCAGCCAGTTTCCCTAATGTTGGAAATTTTTTCTTTTATTTTTTCTTGTTTCCCTAATAATGGGAGGAGTTGGGATGCAGAGGCTTTATTCTGTTATGAGATATTAGCGAAAAGTCCTCGTAAGTAATTATTTCCACTTCCACAAGTTTTGTATAGGGAGGCTGTTTGATTCATGTTGAGTTTGGTACTAGATTCTTCATGAACCAAACAGATATAATGCAGATTGTAACCAGTGTGATTTTGTTTCAGATGCGGGTTAATTATTTATCTAATTTTTTTATTTTTTTTCCATTATTTAAATTATTTCATTTCTTTAAATATTTCTTACATTTTTTATTCCTTTTGGTTAGGTTTCATAATTTAGCATAGGGTATATTTAACATGGAGAATTCTCACCTTACATTTAAGGTACGGTTCATTATTGGAATAATTTTTTCCTTCCCCAATTTTAGTGTTAGATACCGTAGATTTTAGGCATGCTTAAATTAGGAGGATTCTGACTGACCTCTGGATGCGGGGTGTGACCGGTTACCCTGAAGCCTAATGGAGGAGATAGATACTGGACCCCTCCGTAAGCTGTCTACTAAGGTACCATCTTAAGGATTTGTAGAAAGGATTAGGGTAGTATAAATTAAATTAAAAAGGGAGCAGTAATCGTCACCACTAGAACCCATTTGATATTCACGACCCTGTTTTCTTGACAGTTTGGTACTGGATCACATTGGTAAAAAAAAAACATGTAATAATAATTTGTAAGTTACAATTTAAAAACATATAGATGAAATAACTATCATAAATATCAGTGTACCAAACAACAGTTTTTTATTCATTCTTCATTAACAAAACTGGGTTCAAGTAATTCTTAAATATTCTGCGAGCCCGGTTACCAGCAGGCTTTCAGTCGGTACCGCGAACGCTCGACGCTTTTTTACCTATTCGACACAACTCGAAATGTATAGTTGTACTGAGATTTCATATCGCCCTGTAATTAAATCAAAACATTTGATTGCCAACGAAGAGATTAGTCACGAAGTTGAATTTGATTATCCAAGCGCAGACCTACATTCCCTCGCACTTCAGTAACTTCGGTAAACTTTGTCTTGAACTAACGGTGAAGTATTATCTATAAGTTTCTTGAGATGTTAATCTGATGATTTGATTTATCTTTTAATGTAAAGATCAGCTGAAATTAGATTTTGGATTAATTAAAACAAAAAACATATCACGATTAAGTTTAAATTTACCACTATACTAACTGTGTTAAATTTGAACAAAAATAAAGTATTACTATTTGAAAGAGATAAACAGAAAACAAATGCAATGGTAGTGGTAGATGATGCAGCTATTCTAACAAAAGATGGATAAAATTGAATAACAGGGATGTGCTTTTAGCAGGTATGGTAAGTACACCCCTGACATAGAGAGAAGGGTGCTTGCTGGGAATTGCGTGAATGGAGCGTTGGGTAAGCTTCAAGAATCTAAACATCTAAGCCAGCGGGCTCGACTAGACACACGTAATGCTGTACTTGCTCCAACGCTATTGTATGAAATCAAAAGCAGGGTATGCAAGAAATATAGTAAATTAAACACGGTCGAGGTGAAATCCTTACACAAGATCTGCGGTGTATCGCTCACCGATCGCGTTCTTAGCGAAGATGTAAGAAAGAGGCATTGTGCGAATGAGAGTATCGGTGTAAAAATGAAAAGGCATACGCAGATTAACCGCGCAAGGTGGTTCCGACAAACGCTGGTAGGTCGGCGCAAGCTGCCTTTCTTCCTATATACGACTTTAGATCTCAAAATATCTCGATGAAAATTTTTAGCAGAATCGGCTCCGTGGTTTGGGTCACTGAAAACACAACAGATAGACTATCTAAATAGTAGAATGGATTGTTGGAATTTGTTTACTACCGCTGCGCTGTTTTATTCTTTTAGCATCCATGATTGATACGCCTACAGAGATACACGTACTGTTAGCAATATGTATACATATTTCTAACTGAATGTTGTAGAATCGAAATAAATTGCACATTTGATAATTGCAGATGTGCCTATAATTTTATATGAACATATTTTAATTTTATTTTCTTATACAGAAAAATGTACGACATGTATGTTAGTAGATCTAATATAAGTGTCAGGAAGTATATTAACATAAAAATACGAAACTACGGTAAAGGTAAAACCCATAACCACATTCTCATTAGATACCGGACCCTTCCTCGGTCGGACCTTGTATTTCAGAGGTAATAAGCTCACTTAATTTGTGTGTTGCGTTTTAGTTGTAATTACTTACTAAAGTAATCGTATCTCTACATTTTTTAAGATAAAAAGATTTTTAGAAAGTTTAATGAGAAAAAATCGAATCCAAGAAGTAATTATTAATGAGAGTTTAGTGCCTTAGTGAGCTCCGAATTACCTAATAACGATGTAGTTGTAACATTGCTTGTGAAGTTTTTTGTTTTAAAAACAAAATGCGTTATCTCTCGATGATGTATGTAATATTAACTTTAAAAAACTTTGTGATATTTTCTCCAGGAAAAAATGTAAGAAGCACTTTAGCATCAATTTGGACAGGTAGAGTTCCCAGATCTATAAATATACTAAAACATATCAATCTCTTGTGTAAGCTGATAATTTAAGCCCCAAAATGAAAAAAAACTCGCGAATGGGAGATGAGAGACAAAAGAAGCGGAATTTCCGTTTCTTGTGAAGCTGTCGAAATGAAGTTTTTTTGCGGGGCCGCCGTTAATCAGTGGATGTTCAAACACGTTTCAGATTCTAGTGCCAATTGTTCAGGATCCTGTGTTGCGACAGTATTGATTTTCATTTGTAAATATATTTTATTGACATCGAGCGTCGTTTCAGTTACAAGTATTTGAATTTCCCTTATATTTTTTACTATTGCTTTAGTTATTTGAGACATTTTAAATATGGATACTTTTAGAGGATCGTCAACGAAAATGTAAGACAAAAAGAGCGGCATTTTCTGAATTTAGGATTTTTTGCGGGGCCGCCATTAATCAGTGGATGTTTAAACACGATTCATATTCTCGTGCTATTTGTTCAGGATCCTGTGTTATGGCGGTATTGATATTCTTTTTTATATTATAATATAATAATGCGGTGATTTTCAATTTGTGTATTTCCTTTATTGCCATTGAGCGTTGATTCGACACCAAGTATTTAAGTATTCTTTTTATATTTTTTTGCGATTGAGTAGTTGAAAGGTTATAAATTGAGCTGCCTCTCGTTTTTTTTCAATAAATAATAAGCTACCCGTAAAGATCTGCTTTGGAACAAAATTGTCTAATGGATGCAACAATATGCCTTTATAAAATTTAGCGATACCATGTTCCAACATAACCGTATGTTCAAACACGTTTCAGATTTTAGTGCCATTTGTTTAGGATCCTGTGTTACGACGGTATTGATTTTCATTTGTAGATATATTTTATTGACATCCAGCGTCGTTTCAGTTACAAGTATTTGAGTTTCCTTTATATTTCTAATATTGCTTTAGTTATTTGAAACATTCTAAATATGGATACTTTTAGAGGATCGTCATCAAAAATGTAAGACGAAAAGAACGGAATTTTCTGAATTTAGGATTTTTTTGCGGGGCTGCCATTAATCAGTGGATGTTTAAACACGTTTGATATTCTCGTGCCATTTGTTCAGGATCCTGTGTTATGGCGGTATTGATTTTCATTTGTGTATTTCCTTTATTACCATCGAGCGTTGATTCGACACCAAGTATTTGAGTTTCCTTTTTACATTTTTTGTGATTGAGTAGTTGAAAGGTTATTAATTTACATGCCTCTCGATTTTTATCAATAAATAATAAGCTACCTGTAAAGATCTGCTTTGGAACAAAAATTTTTTGATGAATGCAACAATATGCGCTTATAAAATTTAGCGATACCATGTTTCAACATAAATGGATGTTCAAACACGTTTCAGATTCTAGTGCCATTTGTTTAGGATCCTGTGTTACGACGGTATTGATTTTCATTTGTAAATATATTTTATTGACATCCAGCGTCGTTTCAGTTACAAGTATTTGAATTTCCTTTATATTTCTACTATTGCTTTAGTTATTTCAAACATTATAAATATGGATACTTTTAGAGGATCGTCAACAAAAATGTGAGAGAAGAAAAGTGGAATTTTCTGCATTTAGGATTTTTTTGCACGGCCGCCATTAATCAGTGGAGTTTAAACACGTTTCATATCCTCGTGCCATTTGTTCAGGATCCTGTGTTATGGCGGTATTGATTTTCATTAGTGTATTTCCTTTATTACCATCGAGCGTTGATTCGACACCAAGTATTTGAGTTTCCTTTTTATATTTTTTTGCGATTGAGTATTTAGACCTCTCGAGTTTCACCACCAAAAGTCAGCTATCTATTAAATTGTCTCTCTGTTGGTCTTTTATTGGCATCATAATCCTTCATCCTTCATGTTATAAGAACAGACTTTGAAAAGTTAAGAGTATATACACTTACGCGAACGTTTTGGATAGGAACGAGCATAGCAAATTGCTGGTGCTGGAAGATGCCAATCTGGTTCCATATTAGGCTTGACACAGCTTCGTGTATAGATCGATTAATGAATAAATCTTGTATCGTTTGAAATATAAATAATAACCACTTTTGGATTGATCTTATCAGTAGATATAGGTTTCCTCATATTAATTTGTGTCGAGTGTTAGGTACGGCTTTATTAATTTTGTGTGAGTTTTGAGTGACCCGTCTGCGTGTCTGTCAATCTTTTGAGATAACGAAAAAGGAGACGGGTAATTAGCAGTTACAATTTTACAGACCTAATCTGTAAAATTGTTACTGCTTAACCAATTTCACAGTAAATTTTGTAATATCGTTAACAATTGACAATCTAACCCAACTTTAACTTGATCATATATACTTCAATTACTGGTAATTGGAAAAATGCCCGAATTTCAAATTATTTAGTTTATAGTCATTTAAAAATTACATAGTTTGTACAGTGTTAACACCTGGGCCCTGAAATGCACGGAACAGTATCATTCTCCTTTGCATATTACGACATCTCTCAAGTTACTATGTCTAACCGAATAGGCTACCTCGTGCAAAAGAAATGTTCCAAAAACTTTGTAAGTACCTAGTCAAATGGTAGATGTTATTCTTAGGTACGTCAAAATTTAAGTACAAATCGAGGCAAAGTGGCAAACGAAAACTCAGTAGCTCTCAAATACGTTGTACAGTAGCAACAAAAATGTCCAAATATGTTACATGGAATCAGAGGACCATTTTTAACTTAAACTTCGCATTAACACATGTATAAAATATCATTGCTTTCATACATAATAGTGCCTGTATTCATACACTCTCATAACACAACTCTTTTGCATAAATTTTGAATGATTCATGGATTCCAGGAACGTTTGTTTTGTGTTAATTAAAAAACAATACATTTCTCAAGCAGAAAACTTTATTAGCATACAACTCACAATCGAATAATAACGTAAATGTATTAAACATTTTTTTTCCTTTGTGCGTATGGCAAACTGGGTTTTTGACGCAAAAACAATGAACAAAAAGAGTGCGTACGTATATTTAGACGAAACCACAAGGTTGTATTTCGTGTCGTGGACATCACAGTCGGCAATAAATAAAAAGTTACCTATATATTCATAAAAATCAAATGCTGTTCGTTAGTATCGCCAAAAACGGCTGGACCGATTTGGCTAATTTGGTTTCGAGAACGGCTGGACCGATTTAGCTAATTTTGGTTTTAAATGATTTTTGGAAGTCCAGGGAAGGTTTAAAAGGTAAAAAAATATGAAGAAATTGAAGGGAAATAGTAAAAACCACAATTTCATTTTTCCATCCATACAAATGGTCCGTATCTATCAAATCTTTGACACATTTTTTTTTATGTAATTGAAGTGGTAAACAATCACGCAGTTCACATTGATGTTGAGTGATGACTGCAGACTATAGACACCCACACAAAGACCAAGGTCAAAATGTAGATGCGTTACCACTCCTGAGGCCTAAGGTGTTATGCCTCTGTATTGGAAATTACAGGGTCGTACATTACCACCTGACCGAAACACGACAGTGCTGAACACTACCATTTAGCGGCAAGTATATTATGCGGTGCTGCCTACGCCTGCGAGCTCCGTCACTGGAGCTCTACCACCAGTAATATTTTATTCTGAGGCAATACGAAGGTTGCCGGATCAGATAGTACCGAATATTATTTACTAAAAAGGAAATATAGGGCCTCTATGTTGCCAGGGATCTCTTTGTTTTCCGTCCGTCAGTCTGTCTGTCAAAACCCTTATTCTCAGGAGTGCGTGGAGCCATCCAATTGAAATTAATTACAACAAATATTCAAGTTGACGACCCGGTTAGTCCAGCGGTGTGCGACAAACATTTGATTTGAAGGGTCGCGGGTTCGGTCCCCGCACTGTGACAATATTTGCATGGCCTACAGATATTTGCTTCAGGTCTGGGTGTTTGCTTATGTGTTGTGTGTATGTACCACCCACGACACAGGTTTATACCCAGTGTGGGCCGTGAGTGTAAGCGTATTATTATAAAACTAGCTGTGCCCGCGACTTCATCCGCGTGAGAATATATGATTGTTCAGTATGTACCCGGATGAAGTCGTGGGCGTAACTAGTATAAAAGTAGCCTTAGTTACTCCTAATTACATAAGCTATCTGCCATTGAAAGTCCCGTCAAAATCGGTTCAGCCGCTCCCGAGATTAGCGGGAACAAACAGACAGACAGACAAAAATTGTAAAAAATGTTGTTTTGGTGTATGTACCGTGTATACATACCTATGAATTTAGTAAAAAGCGGTTATTTTTATATTACAAACAGTCACTCCAATTTTATTTAGTTGTATAGATTTTCTCTTTATAGCGGTATCAGAAATACATAATTTGCGAAAACGTTAGCTTTCTAGCTGTCACTATTTATGAGATACAGGCTGGTGACAGATAGACGGACGGACGGACGGACAGACAGACAGACAGCGGAGGATTAGTAATCCGTGGGGTCCGTTTTTACCTTTTTGATACGAAACCCCCTAAAAGATAGAACTAAGATAGACATGTAAGCTTTATTAAATATAACTACGTTAAGAAAAACCGACTTCAAAACTGAAAAGTAAAAAATAATTAATCTTAATTATTTTTTACTTTAAGGGAGGATTTTACTTTAACGGATTTAGGGGAGACTAGGGTAATTGGGAGCCATCGGGCAATGGGAGCGGTGGCGAATGAACTGAACCTAGGCACTTTCGCGCGATCGTAAGAACTAGGCCATTTCCGTCAACCATCGAGAAGCTTCGCGCATGTACAGAATTTACGCTTCTACAGTTTTATTATAAGTACCTATATAGATAAATGGAAGCGTGCATGGCCCGGCGGCTGGTGTAGATCGTAAGCGATCCACTAAGCACTACGGGCGCGGTCGGGTAGTGTGATGGGTGACCACTAGTTACAAATTAATAATGCGCGTTTCCGTGCTTCGGAGGGCACGTTAAGCCGTCGGTCCCGGTTGCTATCGATAGATAGCAGTCGTTAAACCTTGTCGGAGGCCTTATGGGCGGTTTGAAAACATCCGACAGCGGGTTGGCCACTAACCCACCCACTTCCACCAATCCACATTGGAGCAGCGTGGTGGAGTAAGCTCCAGGCCTCCCCCCAAAAAGGGGAGAGACTCGTGCCCAGCAGTAGGACGTATAATGGCTTGCCATTATTATATAGATAAAATCTGAAATCATTAGCCCTGCGAATATCAGACTTTTAAGCAATAAACGTAATAAGAGGATACGACCGTTTATATGTATATTTTTATTAATTTGTTAGTACCTATGGGGTTGGGTGGCGTATCGTCAAATTTAGCGAGAAGTACTTAACGCAAGTAAACACAAAAAAAAAATAGTGGCAATGATCGTGTCCGACGTATCGTGAGATGAGAACAACTGTTTAAAAATAACATAATTTAAGTTTTTCCGACTTTTTTTTTAATCATCTTTAATAATAATATAATAATGGCATGGCAATTAGATAATAGGCTGTTGTCGAAATTTCTGTAAGAGCCATACACTCGGGGGTGGAAGTGTCTAAAGGCATAATAATGCCTGCCTAAAGTAGGATTCGAGACAATGTGAGATGTTGAATAAAGGCAGGTGCCGGATCGCACTCCATAAGCCCAGCCAGCTAGTCCCCCCAGTTCACCCACATAGCCCAAAGTTTGGCGAATCACTTATCATTACAATAGTCCCATTATATTCGGCGGGGTCTGTCTGTGTCTGTATTAACTATTGATGCAGTCAGAGAGAGGTCCCGCCGAATATAACCCATTACAAAGTAGATAAATATTCTCGAAAGGGCCTCTACATGTTGAACCCCCCATGTCCCCGCGCAAGCCTGACAAAGATCCAGGGTTCAAATTGGACCCCGTGCTGACGAGAGATAATAATATTTTTGGAAGTCCAGGGAAGGTTTATAAGGTTAGAAAAACCCTGAAAACAGTCCTTTTCTTTTTCCCATACAAACGTTGCCTTACTAAAACGTAGACTCAATTTGAGCTTTATAGCTATTGTTTAATGTTCATATTAAATTACAAGCACTCACTGTCTAAGCAATGTAGGTGTGTTCCTAAAGTCAAAGAGTCAACAAACCTTTTTGATAGGTCTGTTGGGTCCGCTAGTTTAAGATAAATTAATTTCCTTAATTTTTCATTTTTACTGTAATTTCCGGCACAGAGGCATAACACCTAAGGCCTCAGGAGTGGTAACATCTGCATTTTGACCTTGGTCTTTGAGTGGGTGTCTATAAGCTGCAGTTATCACTTAACATCAGTGTGAACTCCATGCTTGTTAGCCACTTCCATAACATAAAAAAAATGTTATAAAAACTTATTACGTAAATAGAGTACAGTTGAGTATTTTCATTAGGTAATTCAACAATTATATTCCTATATTTATGTCCGAAATTAGTGATACTATTTTTTTTAAATAAACTAAATAGTTGTTCACCTATAAATTACAGAAACACAATTTGCTAAAATGTGTTTTAAGTATAATTCACAATCATACGAAACCTCCTGCGCTCGAATACTACTGCCGGTCTTTTAAATTGGATTCAGTGTATAAAAATAAATAAAATTGGAGTGTCTGATAGTAATATAAAAATAACCGCTTTTTACTAAATGCATATTTATGTATACACGGTACATATACAAAACAACATTTTTTTCAATTTTTGTCTGTCTGTTTGTTCCCGCTAATCTCGGGAAAGCTTGGACCGATTTTGACGGGTCTTTCACTGGCAGATAGCTTATGCAATGAGGAGTAGCTTAGGCTACTTTAATACTAGCTTACGACTTCGTCCGGGTAGATACTGAACAATCATAAATTCTCACGCGGACGTAGTCGCCGGCACAGCTCAAAATATAATAAGTAGTTTAATAATTGAAATAATACTGATGACGTTCATAAAAATTGATCACGGCAGTTTTGTGCGCAAAAAATCATAACGTTTCTTTTTTGTTGGTAGAATATTGCCAGTAAACTTGACCGAAAGAGGCATTCGTGTTATCACTTAACAAGTCTAATAGGTTGATAAAACAGTGATAAACAAACCGGTGACGTGCGCTGTGACGCGTCATTACGTAAGGCAGTGTTACATTGTTTATTTACTTTATATTTTGCAATAGACAATTCTAATAACAATTTACGATCATTAGTCTCGTTGCTACCTATAAAATACCTTCATTTTTCTTAAAATAAAAAAGTAATAAAAAAACACTTACCTACACTCACAGCCCCACAATAGGTATAAACCTGTGTCGCGGGTGCCGTTGTACACATACAACACATACACAAACACCCAGACCCGAAACAAAAAGGTATCTGTACACCATTCAAATATTTGAACCGATGCGGGGATCGAACCCGCGACCCTTCGAATCAAACGGTCATCTCACACAACTGGACTAACCGGGTCGTCAATAACTTGTCAAGTGCGAGTTGGGCCTCATTCTGATAACGAAACTAGTCTTAATTCTATGGGTCGCGATTGAGTCGTTCAACTGTTTAGAGTTATCGCAAAGAGTAATGGCTATCCAATGAAAAGAACGACTTAAAATTAATAGGTAAAGATTTTCTTAAACTTTATAGCTAAGGAACTATAAAAGGTAGATAAGTTTCGAAATGAAAGGGATTGGTTGCCTTATCTTTTAATAACGATTTATCTTGAAATCATAAAATAATGTGTGTTAAATCCTCTCAATAAGGCTTTTTATCTTTTTTTTATGTACCTAATGGAAGCGGCAAACAAGCATGCAGTTCACATTGATGTTAAGTGATGACTGCAGCCTATAGACACTTACACAAAGACCAAGGTCAAAATGCAGATGCGGCACCACTCCTGAGGCCTAAGGTGTTATGCCTCTGTGCCGGAAATTACAGGGCCGTACATTACCACCCGACCAGAACACGATAGTGCTGAACACTACCATTTAGCGGCAAGTGTATTAGGTAATGCAGTGGTACCTACGCCCGCGAGTTCCATCACTGGAGCTCTACCACCAGAAAAACTGTAATATCTGATATTATAAAACAAAAAATGTGCTCTGATTTTTTTTATTTTTATTTATCCTCTATCATAGATAAATGTCATAGGCGCGTCCACACAGAGCGAGCAGCCTCGCTAGGCATTTGCCTGCTCTGTATGGACACGCCTATTGACTAACATACGTGCACCTACGAAATTTTAACTCAATCAGTCTAGATAAGTTTTGAAGTAGACTGGTCGCGATGTTACATGTTGTATAAAAAATGGCGTGTTAGAGAGTGCGCATTATTCTTGTTACATGTTGCATAACAAACAGTTTTTTAAATATAGTAAAAAAAACTTTCGCTTAACAATTTTTATTACTTAGTTATTTTCACGACCATTTTGACTAAAACCCATTTACTACTCAAAATCACTAGAAGTGTTTAGCAATGATCTATGATCACGTAAATATAGGCAATTTCCCATGATTATCTAATTATGTCATTGTCAAGACCATTTACCTTAAAAACTCGTCATCTTACTCAATTTCAAGATCAATAACTATTCAGCACTAGTCTATGATCATGTAGGCAATTTCCCATGATTGTCTTCATAGACACTTGGCTTTTCAAACAAATAATTAAAACAGATGACTAGTCATCAACAATTGTCTTGATTGGCCCATTATCGTACCACTTATGTCACGTTTAAAGAGTTGAAATTCTTCGAAACTGATTAGATTGTGTTTTTCAAATTGTTTGTTAACAAACCAACGTTTGTATGTCAAGTGCTTGTAGGTGGAGTAACTTTCCTTATTTTATTGTTACAATTTATTACGAATAAGTGGGTAAGTATCATTAAAATTATTTAATTTTAAAGTACCTACCTAGTTATTCGTCAAAGTAACTCTTCCTTTTTGTTGGGCAAAAAGATTCAATGTCTTGAAGATTGAAAAACTCGAGTGAATTTTAGAAATTTTTATGTAGGTAATGTTCGTAGACATTTGTCATTTTTTGACATTTATAGACAACACGTTTGGCTACCATCTCACCTGATGGAAAGTGAAGATGTGGTCGAAGATGAAGCACGTCGGTCTAGAACAATCATTCCCAAAGTGGCTCAGGTGGACCCCCTGGGGTCCATGGAAGACTCGATGGAGGTCTACATAAAATTGAAAATATGGGAATGTGATATAGGTAAATGCAGCAAAGGTCCACTGAAACCAGAAGAAAATTGAAAGAGGTCTACAAGAAAAAACAGTTTGGGAACCTCTGGTCTAGAAGGTAACTCTTCACTCTGGACTTGAAAATTCACAGGTTTATCGGCAACATAAAAGCCGGCTAAGTGTTCCGGCCGGTAAGTAAGGAAAAGAAACAACATCGACCGAAGAATTTTCTATCGATTATTGAAAAGAAGAGAGTTAAGTAAAGTAAACCTTGTTTCTAAGATAAGATATAGAATAACACTGCGTCATTGCGAGTGATCAATCATTAATGATGCTATAGTCGGACGCTGATCCGATGATTCTGTCTTATGAGTCTTATGGGGTATATCAATGGGCTATTTACAATTTTCATTTATTTATACTTTATTATAAGAGCGATGATATGGGATGGGATGGGAGATAATGCCACTAGGCATTATATCCCAGCCAACCATTGAGTAGTACAGAAAAACGACGAAGAGGTGCAGGAATGATTCAATGAATCTTAAGACATAAAGAGAGAAAAAAAAATGAATAAAAGTACACTGTATGTAGTGTTCTTTTATTCATTTTTTTTCTCTTCTTTCTCTTTTTGATAATTTCTAATATTCATTTCGTTTGATAATTTTTATTGATAAACTATCATTTCGGCTAGTCAATAAAAAAATGAATGCAGAAAGATGTAAAAACTTAGGAAATATGGTAAAAAAACTGCAGCACGTCACGCGTATTTACTAAAAAAATAAAAAATCATTAAAAAAACCAAAACCGGTTTGTCCAAATATTCGAAAAACGCCGAGCGGTCACTTATTCCTGGGACACTATATATAATATACTAGCTGTTGCCCGCGGCTTCGCCTGCGTGGATGTCGTTTTATAAATAACTTAGTAGCCTATGTTCTTTCTCAAAGTCAGTTCTATCTCTGCACCAAATTTCACTAAAATCGGTTCAGTCGTTTGGACGTGAAAAGGTAACAGACAGACAGACAGACAGAGTTACTTTCGCATTTGTAATATTAGTAGGGATAGCTGGAAAGTGACCCGAAACGTCGGGAAAGAGAAGAAGTTGGGAGTAGTGGTATACGGGAGAAAATCCGCAAATATGATTTCAACAATATCTTTATGCTCTTGGATTCAATTAAACCTTGTTCGTAAGCTATGAGAACAACTTCGTCATTGTAAGTGATCAATCATAACATGACGCTTCAGTAGGACAATGATGGACCCGCCCAGGATGTTACGGATAACCATTATTAATGACCGCGTCCCATTACGGTTGAGACTTGGAAGATTTCTTTTCGTCTTATATTTGGTTAATGTGTTTGAAACTTAGCTCTTTCTTCAGATTAGAGCTATGAAGTTTGTTTGCGTTTACGTGCATTAGGTAGATATATTAAAATTAAATTATTGTTAAGCATAGATAACCTTGGACGTTGGGGGGTATGTAAAATATGTAAATGCTATTCCTAAGCTAAGCTGTTATACCAAAATTACCGAATCAATCCCATAACGAATTTAAATACATACGTGTGAAACAGGTTAAATATATTTATTTATGCTCTTATATTCAATTAATTAGGTGCATTAATATCCCAAAAATATGAGTAACTTATATCGCTACATACTTTTTGTAATAAAATCCTTGTAACTAACAAATTTTTCAAATAAATTTTAGTTTAATATACCCGAGATAAATCCGTAAGAATAGTTTTATTTCAATGAGTACGTATAGCTCGTGAAAACCTTAGAACACATCAAAATAAATGTAGTTTGTCTCTCATTTTGTTTCATGCTACGTAATACCACTTTATAAAGTGGCAATAAAAGTCTCATTTGGATGATTTGGGATAAGTGGATAGTTCCCTGACTCTACATAAGTATTTCAGTTAAATAAACATACATACAACAATATGCCTTCGGTCAAAAATAAACAGAAACATAATAAATTAGTAAACTAACTCACCCTCAATATCAAATTAATATTTAAAGCAATTTTACTAACCTCATGCAGTATATTAGAATTAAATTATTTAAATACGAACGCAACGTTTCAGAGTTACTTCAGCTTCCTATTTTACTGGTGGTAGAGCTCCAGTGACGGAGCTCGCGGGCGTAGGCACCACTGCATTACCTAATATACTTGCCGCTAAATGGTAGTGTTCAACACTATCGTGTTCCGGTCAGGTGGTAATGTACGGCCCTGTAATTTCCGGCACAGAGGCATAAGACCTTAGGCCTCAGGAGTGGTAACGCATCTGCATTTTGACCTTGGTCTTTGTGTGGGTGTCTATAGGTTGCAGTCATCACTTAACATCAATGTGAACTGCATGCTTGTTTACCACTTCCATTACACATAAAAAAATAAAAAAAAATTGAAACAGAAACTTATATTTAATTCTTGTACAAGTTATGAATGTCATATTTCTTTACTAATAAGAAATTTTCGGTGAGGCGGTTTGGGTAATTCCAATTTACGCAAACTGCTTCGCTCCGAAACACAAATGCAAAAAAAGGCACTGTTGCCTCCAGTAACGATTTCCCGTAGTAGTCCAATAAAAATTGTTCAATATACCTTTACAACGAAGCGGTTTTTAAGTAAAAAAAACCCTGAAAAACTTCAGGCTTCGGGTGAAGCTGACAGAATAATAGATACTTTTTATTTTCATTTTCCACCGCGAACAAGACAGCGTATTTCTAAAGACTTAAAACTAATTAATCTAACCTACTTGCAGATTCTGGTTAACGTTGTTCTAAGAAAATACGAGGATGTCTATAAGTCGGTGAAGCGTAACGATGGTAATTTTACATTTATTAAATATTCCTTGAGTTCATATATAAAATTACTAGAGATTAAAGGTACGAAACTTTTAACAGTTCCGTATCTCAAATATAAGAGACCATTTTTAATAACTTAAGAAACTAATCTGATATTCACCATCCTCCGGCCTCCTCGCTTTATGTTCGAAACTAATGGGTCTGATATTCTAAAAAAAGGTCTATAAAAAGGTAAATAAAAAGGTCTTGTAATGTACATGACAACTATTAAAAGTCAATGATATACATGTATGTAAACCTTACATACATATATGAATATTCCCAATGATATGCAAGCAGACATTCAAACACCTACGATTCACCAGTAACGTTTTTAAATTGTCTTATGTGATGAATAGCGAAAATATTGACATCCCTGGTCACATTACCAACATTCAAAAAACCTAATGTTACTTATAGGTTTGGATCCCACTACAGAATCATTTTGTTCATCCAAATATGCAGAAAACCTAATTTTTACGCGTATCTATAATCTAGAAAATTTATATCAACTAAAAAAAATACTTGTGACAAAATTTTATAAACCACCTAGTGGATATATAATTTCTAGATTATACGAGTAAATATGCGTAAATATTAAGTTTGCAGCATATCTGGATAAACGAAATGATTCTGCACTGGGATCCTTATTACCCCTCGAAACAGGATTCAAACCCAGAATACCTACGTAGTAGCTGCTACTAAGTCTTAACTAAATTATCAATTTATCATAGCAGGACTATCAAATTAATTATCTACTTATATAAATCATCGACTATAAAAACCTTATACCTATAAATATACTGAAGAAGATATAAGTCTAATCAAAACACAAAATCCAAATATAGCTGGCTTATGTTTAATCAAAAACTTCAAGTCGCATCAGATATAATCCGAAGGGTCGGCCGTAGTTAAATAAGGTAGCTTGCAAACTCATTTGTCCTTTATACTAACAAATGAAAGGAGACGGTAAATTTGGGGTTTGATTTTGTCCCATCTTTTAACAAAAAACACACATTTAATTAAATATGTGCTAAAAATTCAAATCCGATTAACATGCAATAATCAAAATAACAGTTTTTATAAGCATTAGCAACATAGAGCAACACGGGCCACCGACCGACTGGAGGGGAGTAGCCATAGCGTTTATAACCGATGCAAAACAGTCTGTTATTTTTGCGGGGGAATTTCGTGTGCCACACATACACACACACACTACAAAAATCGTCTTTTACTGCGAAACTTACACCTTGACTTTAACAAAATACATAAACAATTTCACGCACGCATTTATACATCTCGGCGGAACAAACTTTGACAGAGGGGAAAGCCTGCATATGGCTACTCCTCTCCGGGCTGCCGCGGCCGGTGGCCCGTGTTGCTCTATGATTAGCAACAATTATGTAGGTACCTACAACATGGCGGTCCTCCGACTATAGAGAACCATGGAGTGTAGAGATATGGAGTACGGAGAAAACGTCAAAAACTAGTCCTTCCGTAATTTTGTAATAGTATTATGGTTCTTTTTTTAATGTTTTAATATTTTATTACATTGAGATAAAAAAAGGCTTAATCTCGGTACATTCACATCTCTCGTGCCTCCTCTAAATTCGCATAGGATCTACATAATTATATGATCAGTTAAGTAATATTTAAAGATCACCGTATCTCCTACCTAACAAGGCAATGGCAAGTATCTGAGGCAACATTTCAGTTGAAATTAATAGACTCATTGACAACGACGTGCCTAATAATAGAAACCCATATAGGAGAAAGTCCTCACCCACCCTAATGCCTTCTTAAAATTCAACTTCCATAATCACTTTAATTAAGCACTAGTAGTGAACACGTTACGAACGTTTAATTAAATGCATTTAATTTTTTTTTTTTTTTTTTTATGTAATGAAAGTGGCAAACAAGCGTGCAGTTCAAATTGGTGTTAAGTGATGACTGCAGCCTATAGACACCCACACAATGACCAGAGGTCAAAATGCAAATGCGCTGCCACTCCTGAGGCATTAGGTGTTATGCCACTGTGCCGGAAATTACAGAGCCGTACATTACCACCTGACCGAAACACGATAGTGCTGAACACTACCATTTAACGGCAAGTATATTAGGTAATGCGGTGGTGCCTACGCCCGCGAGCTCCGTCACTGGAGCTCTACCACTAGTAAAATTATACTGGTTACTTTATAAAGCAGTAATCATTTTGATAAAGTACTTTTATGGTATTCCATTATTGTTATACCCTATTAGAAATTAAAGAAAAACGGAAAGAAAAAATTGACTTCGGGCAGGAATCGAACCTGCTACCTGATATATTATATTTAATTTCTAAAGATCACTCGCATGTGTCATTGCGAAAAATAATAGTACAATTATATCTTATTACTTCGATCTATTAGTTAGTCTGGCAGCTATCGATGATAAGGAAGTGGTCTGAGGGACTCCTTTTGAAGTTTTGACGGATTGGAAAGGAGATGTTGCAAAAATGTATGGACCTCCGGCCATGTATTGTACACAATATCATTAACTGGCAAAATCAATATAAAAACGTTTTTTACTGCATATTTTCACTTATTTGGCTTTGTTTGCAGTTACAAAATATTATTTGCAGTTAGAATTATATATGGCGGGCGATGTCATTTTGACAATTTAATTTTTTAAATTGTTTTTTGATTAGATAGAACTTGGAGAAAAAAGTAATATTTTCTGAATACTATCGAAATCGATTTCATGTGTTAATACTAAGAACTTAAACTAATCGATTTCCAATTTAAAGAAGCGTCGGCTGTTTCGCCGCCATGTTGAATATGGTTGAAAATGATAAAATCGTTTGAATTAAATGTGGTAGTAACTCTAAAATATATACTTGAACTAGCGGCCCGCCCCGGCTTCGCCCGCTCTGCTCTGCTCCTATTAGTCATAGCGTAATGTAAGCTATCCTATCTCTCAAGTTGGATCGAACTGCACATGGTGTGCGAATTTTATTATAATCGGTTAAGTGGTTTAGGAGTCCATTGAGGACAAACATTGTGACACGAGAATTATATATATTAAGATAAATAAATTGCATTTTTTTCGGATTCTTCTTAAATTTACCCTTTTTTTGAGGATGTGTACGATCTAGAGCCGAGCTCGCAACATCTCCTTTGAAAACTTCCTACCTTACATGTCGGTTATCGATAGTTACAGGCTTTAAAAAGTTTGTAGGGTTCCGTATCCATTTATTTTCTCCCTTTGATGCCATTATCAGATCGGGCTGATTGATGGAAAGACGCTGATGTTTTAAAGTAAAAATATTATTCATATCTAATCACTAGCTGCCCGCCCCGGCTACGCGCGGGTACATTGTGACCTACCCTCTCATATTCATCTCAGTGTGATGTTTTAGCCTAAGCTTTAGGACCTAAAGCTTTCCTCGATAAATGGGCTATGTACCTAACACTGAAAACATTTTTCAAATCGGACCAGTAGTTCCTGAGAGTAGCGCGTTAAAGCAAACACACAAACTTTTCAGCTTTATACTATTAAGTATAGATTTGTTCAAAAAAAGTACCAACATGTTTGCTTACGTGTATACCAGCTACTAGAAAAAATATTCGAACCGAAAAAAAACACTGTACCTACAGAAACACCTGTGGAATTCTTTATACCCTTTTAATCCATCTATAGCTTGATGGATTTTAATCAATAAAATCTGACCATTCAAGAAACACTCACTCAGCCGGAGAGTACAGGTCGGATCCTTTCATTTCATCTTTTCATATTTATTTCGGCATGTTATTAAAAAAAAGCCTTTGGTACCTTTTCGCCTGATTTTCATTTGCTGTATGAAATCCATTAAATGAAACTAAAAATGTGTCCGACAAAATCACTTTTGGTCCATAAATGCATATTTCCGCTTGTGTTGAAAGAAAGCAATATAGTTTTCACGTCGAGGATGGTTGCAGAGGCCCAAGAAGACCAAGACTGACCTACCATGACCAAATAGGTAGAGTTTTGTCTGTTGGTGGGGTCAAAAGTCTTAGGAATCGGCGTGAATGTTTGAAGAGAATGATGAAGGTAGATGAGGCACGAGAGGTATGTCAGGACCGGGATATATGGCGCTCTACACTCTCTGCCTACCCCGTTAGGGACCTGGCGTGAACATACATACATAACAAGTGTTGCTTGCACAAGAAAAAATATTACAGAAATAATGGTAAGGAAAATTTTACTTCAACTGCGACCTCAGGGTAACCAGTCTAGCCGCTTTACTATTTCATTATTTAAAAAAAAATTAAAAACAGGAGAAATTTATTGGTAGAGCTCCAGTGACGGGGCTCGCGGGCGTAGGCACCACCGCATTACCTGATATACTTGCCGCTAAATGGTAGTGTTCAGTACTATCGTGTTCCGGTCAGGTGGTAATGTACGGCCCTGTAATTTCCGGCACAGAGGCATAACAGTTTAGGCCTCAGGAGTGGTAACGCATCTGCATTTTGACCTTGATCTTTGTGTGGGTGTCTATAGGTTGCAGGCGTCAATAAACATCAAAGTAAAATGCATGCTTGCTTGCTACCTTCATACTTACATAAAAAAATTATATAGAAAAAAAAATCACACACTGACGAACTTGTTTGCCTCTCTTGTACGAAAATAAATGTATAAATGCGCGGGTCCACCGCGGTGCATAAAGAGGCTGCGCACGTGTATTAAGCTTCGCTTTATATAAAATTGTTTGTGGTAGTGTCCACTGCAACCCACGAAGAGGCTACACTTGAATTGACGTCGCTGATACATGGGTGGCAAGCTCGAATAGGCGGTTGATAGCGTTGAGCTATGTAACCACATAGCTCAACGCTATCAACGTGGGTCTACGTTCCCACTGGAAGAACACGAATATGGCCCACGACTATGTACAGCTCGCTTATCTATCCTTCCTTGGGACGTGCGTTGCGTAGCGGGGCTATACATTATTCGTGGGTCTTCATGTACTCCAGTGGGAATATTGACCGACGTTGTCAAACAAATTAATACACGCAGCTAAAATGCGCCGCGTATCCGTGCACAGCATGCGTCGCGGTGAGCCCGCGCCTTAATGAATAAAACTTATTTAATCAAACAAAATCATGATAAAAATGACGTGACCAATAAAACGGACTCGTAATTTAAAATATTAAAGTATTTTATACATCAAGAGACTTATAAAAACCAGACGTTTTGAGCATACTTAATGGCTTTTCCTTAATTTCCTGAAAGGTTTAGTGGCGCGTAAAGTTTATTTGAAAGCTAACAAGCACGATTACATAAACCGTCTAGAAATTTCGTGTTGAAAATCTTCAAATAGTACCAGTAATGTTGGATTTTATTGCTTTATTTTTTTATTGCTTTCATCAATAAAGCTAAAATGTTACACTTTATTTTGAAACTTGCTGACCCTGCAAACTTCGTTCTGCCATAAAGTAAATGTTGAAGCCATTGCCAAGCATAAAAAACAACACAAGCTGGTACAATGGTCCTACTGAGCAACGCATTTAAATAAAATTTATTTTAATGCGCGTTAATTCGCGTCAACTTTTAAGAAATTCGTTTTAATTGGGTAGGTATATGGTGTAGTAGATTAAAATAATGTGCAATAAATGCGTATTTACTTTGATAAGGATTTATACTGTATCTATCTAAACAGATTTCCAATATCCGCTTTGTAAGTTTCCAATTTTTTGGAAATAATAATGGGTATATTAAACCAGACTGCCTCAGTAGCCTAGTGGTAGCAGGCCACTACTACTACCCTGGAGGTCCTGGGTTCGATTCCCGGGTCGAGGGCTATCAGAGATAACGGCTTATAATCCTTTGTATGTATGTATCTTCACGCCAGGTCCCTAATGGGGTAGACAGAGAGTGTAGAGCGCCAGATATCCCGGTTCTGACAAACCTCTCGTGCCTCGTCTACTTTCATCATTCTCTTCATACATGCACGCCGATTCCTTATTATAATCCTTTGTCTCTCGTTCTATTGGGATTTTTCCATTTTCTGGAAATTTCCCAGTACCTCAGAGTTTGGTAATGTGCCCGGAGATGGCAACAGGCTCGCCACCTGTTACATGGGCCAAAACATAAGTGGCGAATCGTGGGTGTTTGCATGTATGCTCGAATGCATGCATTTACCTCTGCCTACCCCTCCGGGGATTACAGGCGTAAAGTTACGTACCTACGTTATATTCCACCATACCTTGTTCTGATACATTACAAAAGATATAGGCAGCGTCCGTAAATTACTAACTATAATGCTCTTTTTCTGGACTACTTAAAAAAAAATAAGAAAAAGGTAGTTTGACAAAGTAATGTCAAATGAAATGCTCTATTGTTAATTTTAGTTACTTACAATATATAATTTACCTACGTATGTATACTTTTGGCATGTATTAGTGTTACTTTAAATAAAGCAGTTTTTAATATATTTTGAATTTCAGGTTTATATGAGTAACATCCTATCGATGTAGTCCTATTATTATCTAGCTCACCATCCAAGAGATACATACGTACTCGTACCTTACCTAAGATTATGGCGATATATTAGGAATATAGGAACAATTGCTGTAATTTATTATCCAAATTAAGGCCAGAAACTCGTCTGTAATATATTAAACGGAGAACAATTGCGTTCCCTGTCTATTTCTGTATCCTAACTCGTAAATCATGTATATTGCTAAAATGCTCACATTTAATTACACCTCAAGGGATTTTGTCATCTTTAAATATTTTAGAACAATTTCCTTTGCGTATAATTTACCGTTTAAACAATTATGGACGTGGCTAAGTAGGGTACGTTACAATGCTTTTGAATTCCTAATTGATGCGGGCAAAGTTTTTTAAATTCGTCGGGTCCACGCGTTTTGCGGCTTCCACGGGGTAAAGAGTTTGGGTAACGGATACCCGTTTTTCCCCTTTTAGAACAGAAAAACAAATGATGATGTCAGAGAATGGAACAAAGGGATGACTTTTTGGTCTTCGTTATTTAAATATATGGTTTGTTTGCGTTTCGTTGTTTAAAGTCTTTTGAGTGTGAAAATGTATGCATTATGTTTATATCTATATAAGCATAATGGACTCATGCTGTGTGCATTGATAAATTATGTTTGTCTATGTAATGATAAAGTAGTTAAAATATAAATCTTACTGGTGATAGAGCTCCAGTGACGGAGCTCGAGGGCGTAACCACCTCATTACCTAATATACTTGCCTCTAAATGGTAGTGTTCAGCACTGTCGTGTTCCGGTCAGGTGGTAATGTACGGCCCTGTAATTTCCGACACAGAGGCGTAACACCTTAGGCCTCAGGAGTGGTAACGCATCTGCATTTTGACCTTGGTCTTTGTGTGGGTGTCTATAGGCTGCAGTCATCACTTAACATCAATGTGAACTGCATGCTAGTTTACCACTTCCATTACATAAAAAAATACATTTAGCCTCAGGGACGTAATCTTAAACAAAAGTTAACACTAAATAAAAAGGATTGAACTTTCTTGTATTCCTGAAATTAGTTTGGGGATATTTGAAACTCATCATTCTGCATCCTACTAATTTTAAAGTCGTGCTATCTACTTCTTTGCGGGTTTAACACAAACAAAACATATTTACTTTTTACGTAGATTACAAACGTTTATATATAGCGTTGACGCGTACATTTGTAATGAAGATTTTAATGTATGTCAAAATAATACAGTACAAAGAACACTTCTAGTTGCTTCTTTGAACCCGTCAACTGTCAGGTTTCATTGAAAACAATTTGACCTTTGTTTGAACCTCAGTATCGGTACACTGGCTTGTTTTACAATCGATTCCATACCATTTCCACTTTTTTTGTTAAAATATTTTACAGAGGATAGATAGCTTTTTGAGTGCATTAGTTTCAGTAGCAGTGTATTTGTTACTACGCTAGTCGGCTTTTCAGCAATTTGGAATATAATTAATTATACGCTATTTCATCGCTGTCATATGAAGTAGAATAATAATAATAATAATGGCAACCCATTATACGTCCCACTGCTGGGCACGAGTCTCTCCCCTTTTTGGGGGGAGGCCTGGAGCTTACTCCACCACGCTGCTCCAATGCGGATTGGTGGAGGT
Organism: Macrosoma leucophasiata; assembly: GCA_036365455.1. Classification (NCBI taxonomy): domain Eukaryota; kingdom Metazoa; phylum Arthropoda; class Insecta; order Lepidoptera; family Hedylidae; genus Macrosoma; species Macrosoma leucophasiata. The sequence continues at coordinate 7,993,058 of JAWQUS010000013.1, forward strand.
GGGTGGGTTAGTGGCCAACTCGCTGTCGGATGTTTTCAAACCGCTCATAAGGCCTCCGACAAGGTTTAACGACTGCTATCTATCGATAGCAACCGGGACCGACGGCTTAACGTGCCCTCCGAAGCACGGAAACGCGCATTTAATTAGCCACTAGCGGTCACCCATCACACTACCCGACCGCGCCCGTAGTGCTTAACCGAGCAGATCGCTTACGATCTACACTAGCCGCTGGGCCATGCGCGCTTCGTTGAAATTTTCATATTATTAATTGTTAGAAATCGCGCAAGATGGAAAATGTTTTTTTTTATTTTGATATGGTCCGTGAACATTTATAATGAAAGAGGATAAAATGTGTCTAATGGTCTTGTGAGTAGTATATATGTTATTTTGGATGGTCAGTCAATAAAAGAGCTCTGATTATAGGCTGGTTGATTTTTTTATTTTATATTCTTAGAAGAATAGTCGCTACTCTAGATAAGTACAAGTAATTGTTAATTACAAATAGGCTAGTTTATTTTTTTATTTTATTTTCTTAGGAGAATAGTCTATATTCTAGATAAGTACAACTAATTATTAATTACAAATACAACATTTAAGTGTTCTCACAAATGAGAAACGACTGTGTCAAATATAATATTTTTTTATTTATTTCTTGGCTTCAGGATTCAGGATGTGTGTGTGTGTGTGTGTGTTTAGCAGTGGCCTCAAGGCGAAGTTCAAAATGTAAATGGTCTTAATTGAAAGAATTACCTACCATATTCTATTCATAAATCGGTTGTATTCCTTCACACAAATCAACCCAAGATTGAAAATATCGTTTTCATCATAATCGTTTACCTAACAGCTTTGTCCAAAGCTGGCCAAAGTCCGTCTTTTGTTAAAGTACCTGGTTAGAAGATTATCTTAAATTACTACGTCTACGACTTAAGAATCAATCTCTTGAAATCATCAACTTAACCACATCCTTCATGATATAATTACTAATATCTATCATGTTTATACCTATGTCTAACTAGGTCAAACTCATAGATCAAGTTTCGTCACCCCAAAAGGTTGATATCACCCGATGCTCGCCTTAATAGAGTTGGGAACTGCAAAAGGATCCACGTAACACAAATAGCCCTGGAAGGTGCTAAAGGTTGCCCTTCATTAACTTCAGTCTGGTTTCTTGATGAATGAATAATAATGAGCGTCGAAGTTACTTTCACTTTGAAAGTTTTAATTTAACTTGGAGAGTTTGTTTAGTTTTTAACCGAGTTCAAAAAACGAGAAGGTTCTCAATTCGGCCGGTATATTTTTTATTTTTTTTATGTATGTACGCGAATTTCCCCGAGATTTCTGGACCGATTTATGTAATTCGTCTTTTGTTTGATGCGAAATATTTTCGAGTTGGTCCCATAAAAATTTGATTCAGATAGGCCTATCAGTTTTTATTTTTAGAGAATTTTTTTACTTACTTTCACCTCAGCCTAAAGGAATAAGAATAGACGGCGAGTTGTCATACAGTGAGTTGAATCCACTGACGTCCTAGATAGTCCTAATGCGCATGACAACAAGATGACAACACACATTGACAATGACACATTTACTCATCGACGACACAACACAGCTTATTTACTCCTTCGTGGATAACATTTTTTAATTGCTTTGTATAGTCGTGTAATAATTTTGTATCGACACACCTAAACAATTTAAATTAGGTATCTAATTGCCACGAAGCTAAAAAAAACAGATTTTACAAATTTAACAGATGTAAATACTAATCTTATTTACAACGCAGCAATAAACTAAAAAGTATTAAATAAATATAACTACCTACCGCTTCAGGGATTACAGGCCTGAAGTTACGTTTTAATACAATGAAATGCCTACTTTAGTGATTTTGTCTTGGCACCGACTTCAAACCTATTAGTAAATAACACATATAAATAATAGGTAGTATATAATTACACTTAAATCTTTATTATTTTTTACTTTTCAGTTTTGAAGTCGGTTTTTCTTAACGTAGTTATATTTATTTTTAACGGTTTAGTATTGCGTTGTATCATTGAATGCATAGTAATATTTATCTCTACTTATCCCTGTTTAATGGGCCCATATAACACAGAGTCATACCAATCAAGGTCTCAAGGTTGTTAACGCTGTAATTTTTTAAGAAATCTGCCTCCATACCCTTAAAAAGGGGGGTGAAAATTGTAGGTATTGGGCTTTCCGCAGTGATCAAGGTGGAAAGCCAAAAATTGGTATGTTGCCTCTTTGTAACTTAAGAAAAACAACGTTTATTTAATAATTATTTGGCAATCTACCCCACCCTCCTAAAATAGGGGTTGGAATTTGCAGGGAGCATTCGACAATTTCCAAGGTAGAAAGTTAAAACTTGGTAGATATGCGAAATTTTTGAGCCTAACAAATAATTTGTACATCATTTTTTTTGGACATTTTGCGTAGGCTTGTACGTGGGCGTGAGAAACTAAAAGGACCACACGCCTCTTTCAAGGTTCTCGCCAAATCCGTGTCACGAAACTTAATGTGGCAGACCAAATTCCATGCGAACGAAGCCGCGGGCAAAAGCTAGTGATAATATAATAACAAAATGTGAAAGTTCAGCGTTTATAAAATTATGATCCATGCAATCCTACTAAATTTATCATTTTCTACGATTTTTGTCGTCAAATTAAGGAAGGCATAAATAGGCAAATATGTTTTTACCACAATAATAAACGTGAAAAAAATCTATTGATGCGGTGACGTAATATTTACCATTTTATTATCTACTAATTACTTGTTTATATGTCATAATTAGATAATAATTATTTTATTTTACAAGAAAAAAAAACCATTATGAGCACAGTTTTTGTTCTTCTGGTAATTGACTAGTTTAAAAAAAATATTTGGCCATTATTTTCTCACAACAAAACTATCAGCCGTATAATCAAACAATTTATTTGATTATGACTACGTTACCTTTTTTAATTTAATTGCTTTTTTATTTCAGGTGAATGAAATTCGAGAACAACAACGTGGGCTGAGGTGAGAAAAGTTATTATTGTAATCTATACAAATAAATAAAATTGGAGTGTCTGTTTGTAATATTAAAATAATCGCTTTTTACTAAATGCATATGTATGAATACACGGTACATATACCAAAACCATTTTTTTTACAATTTTTGTCTGTCTGTCTGTTTGGCGAGGCTAACCTTGGCAACGGCTGGACCGATTTCGACGGGACTTTCACTGGCAGATAGCTGATGTAATAAGGAGTAACTTAAGCCATTTTTATACTAGCTGCGTCCACGACTTCGTCCGGGTAGATACAAAACAATCATAAATTGTCACGGAGACGAAGTCGCGGACACAGCTAGTTAAAAATAATTTTGTATATAAAACTAGCGGCCTATTAATACCTATGGTATTAAACTATAGGGTTGCGAAAGCTGTTATTCTCCCTTAAACCGACCCTGTTGTATCTTTTTCATACACACTTACTGTCAACACCAAAAATACACCCTTAGAGGTCGAATTTCACAAAATCCCGTATTAAGTAAAACCTACGTGCTTTGAAAAAATCCTATGCCTTAGAGATTCTTAGCACTTTTAGTAACGATATTCAAACTGCAGAGAAAACGAGGTCAATATGCAGATTCATTGGCACCCCTGAGACCTTAGTTTTTATGTCTCTGTGGTAGTTATTACGGGACCATACATGACCATCTAACAAGAACACAATAGTGCTGGACACTACCATTTAGCGGCAGATAGGTTAGTGGTGCCTACGCCCCAGAGCTCCTACATTGGAGCTCTACCACCAGTAAAACCATTAATAGGTCGTATTAGGTTGATTTTAAGTTCGCCAGGTGAGCTAGTTTGTTTATAAAAATCTTTGTTTCGTTGATAAAAAAAAATCCACTCAATAGATCGCATTCCTGCACGAACGTTTGGAATTTTGATTAATTTGAAGAAAATTCTACGCAAGAATTTATGTACCCACAATGTTCAAGCTTTCATTTTGATAGTATCTTTAGTTGTTTCATGTACCATTGAAGTAGTTTCTGTTCATTCAGAAACATTGCAAATTGGACTTTATGTAAGTACAAATAAGGTACACAAAGTGTGCAGTTATTCTTGTTTTGGTGTATTTAGTAGGTTTAATGTAAAATACGTTATGGAACTAATTGGATTGAATTAAATATAGGTTTATTTAGTTTTCATACACATTTCACTTCTAACAAATACCTAGTTTAGATACTTTGTATGGTAAAGAGAGGGATCAATTAATTGACATCAGAATCTTCTGAATTGAAAGTTTTCGCCGGGGCCTTACGCCAATAGTAGTTGCCATATTTATTCATTGGTTGCAATGAAACATGTGAGGGAATTTATAAATTGAAGAAAAAATTGAAAGAAAAATTAGACTTCGATTTACAGGTTCAATTCCTGCGCGAAGTCAAAATTTTCTTTCCATTTCTTTAGTTTTTTCGATACATCAACGGGTTTTAGTGCCTTGCGCTTTGTGTGGTCTTTCAATTATTGCCATTCTTACTTTTTGCATTGCTCGGCATTTATCCTTATATCAACTTTCACGTTAATGTAGCCAGTGGTGGATTTACCAGCAGGCTGAGTAGGCTCCAGCCTACTCAGCCTGCTGATAAATCCACCACCACCAATCCAAAAATTATGAACTAATTCTGCCGCCCCTTAAAATTTTAAGGGGCGGCAGAATTCGTTCATATTTTTTTTATTTCTGTTTACAAAATTACTGTTGAAATTATCAAGGCTCAGATCATAGTTCCCAATGATTCTAACCATAGAAAAAAAGTTGCTTACATCAACTTCAGGATTATGAAGCATAAAACATAAAGTTGAAATTTTTTTGATAGAAAATATACCTAATCGATATGATTGTAAACTACGATATCAAAATATAGGGGCGGCAAAAATAATAGAATACCGGCGGCAAATTTGTAAATCCGCCACTGAGTGTAGCCCGAGATTTAATAAAGTATCAAAACTGTCTCTGCTCCTTGAGTGCATAGAAATATAACGCACCTCTATGCCTGAGTGATAGAGAATCTACCGTTAAAACTCAACTCAACTTTTTATAGTACCATACGCAGAAGATCGACCATATTGCCACGTTGAATGGCAACGCTTACTAAAATGTGGTAAGTACGCAAATCAGTTATTTGAAGTAATGGACTATCGATGATATTATTTGTACACCTAAATCCAATAAAATTGATCGCCTATCTTATCTCTACTTTCCTGCTTTTCATTATCAATGGCTTTGATGTTGCCCTGATTTGGCTTAGTCTAGTAGTCGTAACACGCGTCCGGATTTGGTACGGAGCGGACAGCGGATTCGGTACGCTCCGAACCAAATCTGGCCGTGTGTGGAGGAGTCTAGCGGACAGAATTATGATTAATCAAATCCGATACCCCCTGCGATGGGTTTTCCACGCTAGTCGTAAATACGACTAGATCCTTGGAGTGCCAATCTTGGCTTGGGTTTCCGAGGTTTATGACCCTCTTGCGTGGGTCGAGGTCTATCCAGATGGTGAGGTTGTCGCAGTGCTCAGCGACTGCGGCTTCTCAGGTGTCAGATCCGGTGGTAATTCTTCGGCGGCCATACGTCACTCCTCCGCAGTTCTAGCTGTTACCGCTTTCCCTCAGGAGGTCGGGCGTGTCAAAGCAATAATAACATATTTTAACATAAATGTAATATATTATACCTTTGCACTATGGCCTTTACGGTATAGTCAGTGACAGTGAGCGTGGAACGAAGCGTTTACGAATATATCAACATATTTTAGGTATATTGGTAGGTATATTCTTCAGTAACTGACTGAGTGATTGACAGACAATGCACTACCGAAAATACTTGTTTAAAGCTATAATTTGGCACGAAGTTGGCATGTAACTCCTTGGGGAGTTTAGAGAGGCGAAGTATTAAGGTAAGCGTCCACTTGACGGCATCGTAACTAAGTAGGTATGGGACACATCGGATTAAATAAGTTAGTTAATTAATTAGTTATTCACAGTAGGTATATCGACTGTATCTGCAGCGTTCACTGTATTTGCTGACGCAACGATCAGCAATCAGGCTGCCTATGCCACTTCATTCAAATTTTCGTAGTGAGCGTACGTGCGGAATATGTTTGTGAGATACCATTGTGTTACAAACACATTCTCCTACCTACACCCGTTTTCGCTTTCCTCCATAAAAAAGCAAAGAAGAATAATTTGTCGTGATTGCTTGTTTGAAAGCAGACGCGGAAAATACTGACAATCCTTGTATTAAAAAAACGTAATAGGTAGATATATACCTATATGGAAAGAGCGCGCGGTGTGCGTTCACCATAGAGCAACACGGGCTACCGGTCGCGGCGGACTGGAGGGGAGTAGCCATAGCATTTATTACCGATGCAAAACAGTCTGTCATTTTTTGCCGGGGGAAATGCGTGCGACACACACGCACACTACCAAAATCGTCTATTACTACGAAACTCATAACTTGACTTTAACAAAATACAGAAACAATTTCACGCACACATTTAAACATCTAGGCGACAGGTATAGGCCCATTTGGGATTTTACTTTGACACAGGGGAAAGCCTGCATATGGCTACTCCCCTCCGGTGTTGCTCTATGGCGTTCACTGATCGACGTTCCGAATGACGTCATCAGAACGCATCACTTAAGTTAAAAAGGTAAAGTTTGTAAACTGACCAAGACTGACCTATCATGACCAAATAGGTCATGTTCTGTCTGATGGTGCGGTCAAAAGTCTTAGGAATCGGCGTGCATGTATGAAGAGAATGATGAAGGTAGACGAGGAACGAGAGGTATGTCAGGACCGGGATATCTGGCGCTCTACACTCTCTGCCTACACCGTTAGGGACCTGCGTTAAGATACATACATACATACAAAGTTTGTACGCACCGAATGGATCGCGCGATTGACCTGATTATTGCCATACCCACGTATTCTCTGCCATTGCTTCTAGGGACAACTTAAGTGATGCGTTCTGATGACGTCATTCGGAACGTCGATCAGTGAACGCCATAGTTACTTTATAAACTACAAATAATACTGTAGATTACAGTTTGATTCGAAGCAGTTATGCGATTGCTTAGCTAAAAGGAGTAAAATCCCTACGCGAAAGCGAAAAATGTGTGTACAAAGACATGAGCAACAACTACCTAGTAGGTACTAAGTATTATTAAAATCGTGACCTATCTATCCACTAAGTTCTATTAGTTATAAGTTATAATTAGTTACCCACATAATCCACACAGATTTATTATAGTCATCTTGAATCTATTACGACAATATTACGATGATTAATGACTTTAATCCATTATTGACTAGTTAATATAAATAATTGATATCAATGACTCTTGTAATGCCGCAGATTTATAAATAGATAAAGCAGAATATCTACGACATTAACCTTTGATCGAGCGACAAAAAAACGTTGACCTTACGATATTGCAAAAGGTACTGTGAAAAAATCCAAGACATACTGCTCTTGTATATTAATACCGTTCGCGGTGAATATTTTGCGTTATGTGTAATCAGGGAACTCCGCTTAACCAAAATTGAATATAGTTTGTATTACCACCGCATAAAGTGCCCGTGTTGTCAAGCTGCCATTTTCCTGATAGTGCTTAAGTACATTCGCACTATCGCATTACGGACTTTGGATGAAGTCTAAAAACAATATTGAGAAGGTTCTCAAATGATTTCGACAATAACGTCAACAAATTGTATTTTACAATAAAATGAATAAGTTGCATTGTATCAACACACTTCACACGCCAACACTGGCCACACTACGGTGGAGCATCACTTCGGTTGTTTCCTTCATATAATGGCCGAATACTCAAACGTCACTCAATTTTAAACAACGCTCAAATGTGCGCTGTCTCTATCGTTTGAACGTGTTTTATAAAGACAGAAGACTTTTAAGTCCCACTTAGATTTAAGTGACGTTTGAGTATTTGGCCGTAAGTCTCTTAGTTACTAATAGACGCCAGTACTTTTTTTTATGTAATGGAAGTGGCAAACAAACATGCAGTTCACATTGATGTTAAGTGATGACTGCAGCCTATTGACTCCCACACAAAGACCAAGGTCAAAATGCAGATGCGTTACCACTCCTGAGGCTGAAGGTGTTATGCCTCTGTGCCGGAAATTACAGGGCCGTACATTACCACCTGACCGGAACACGATAGTGCTGAATACTACCACTTAGCGGCAAGTAAATTAGGTAATACGGTGGTGCCTACGCCCGCGAGCTCCGTCGCTGAAGGTCTACCACCAGTTACGATCTCGTCACCTACGGGGGGAGCGGATTTTTGCGCTACTGTAACCAGTCAACCTATCAATTGCGATTAAACCATTCAAATAGAGCGGTAGTTAATTCAATAAAGTTGATTTGGCAACAGCGTCACGCGATAAAACTATGGGGGATATGCCAACCTTGGTATATCCTGCCCTTTCATTATGCGTGAGGCTTTTATCGAGCAGTGGACGTCAATTAGCTATGACACTGAAGAGACGTTACGTACGTTTTGTTTTGCTATGCTGAAGTACGTGTATTTTCACTTCGAGTCCGATTTGGAAAATCGTTGCATAATAAAAAAAATAACTTTCTTTTCAATAACGCGCACGCCAACATATACCAAAAGTTCTGACGAGATGTAACTCAAAAACTATATAGATATAAAATTTAGTGTTTAAGGCAGAATTCCAAGTTATGCGGCTTATGATATGCTTGTAATTTAGAAGAAGAAGAAGAAAGAAGAAAGAAGAAAAAACATTTATTGGCGCAGCCGATCACGTACTGCATAAAAAAGCAATAGAAAAAAATTAAACATTTAAAATATAAGTAGGTCGGTACAAAAAAAACAACATTTATGACATCAATGACATTAAAACACAAAAAGAAAAAAAAAGAAAACACTGTTAATATAAAAAGAAATAGGTACCTTGTAACAGTAGAAAAATAAAACAAGATCTCACGGCTGCACCAAATAGTTCCCAGTTCAGCAAAATGTCAAGCCGGAGCCTGACGCTGGTTTTCAACTGGAAACTAGTTGGTGGGACACGGATATCAGTCCTAAAAGTCTATATCAATATAATAAATACTTACTAGGAATAAACCGATACATAAGTGCAAATAAATTATATTATATTTATTATATAAGTAGATAAAACAGGTTAAACTAAACAAAAACAAAAATAAAAAATTATACGTACTTGAATACCAACAAATTACATAAAATATTACATAATATAAAATAAAACGTACAAAAATGTTAAAATATATAGGTATATAAATTATAATATACTTATACGAGCGCATACAAGAGCGTCGAGATGTCACCTATTTCCATCTCTGCTTGGTAGGTACCCATATCTGTTCACCACACGACCACCCCCGACTTCATCCGAGCGCTGCCGACGGCGACGCTCAGCCGCCGTTTCCCAATCGAACTTTTCCGAACGAAAGGTGGGAACCAATTATTAATTATTAGGTCGCGTGGTGAGCTGTGCTGCGGTCAGCCGGTGCGCAAACGTAAAAGAAAAAAAAAAAAAAAGAAAGTATCCAAGCGAGCAACACTATCTCCATTGCCAACAAATCACCCGATACCAACACGAAACAATTAATGGCCTGTTTAATGTATTCAACAATTAGTATCCGCAACTTTGGTAAGTATCATTTACTATATAAATAACAATCTTTTTTTAAAAATATTTTTTAAAAGTACTTTTATTTAAGTACCTCCCTGCTTACTACTTCTAACTCTAAAGTTATATTGTATTATGTACTTGATCTTGTCACGTTAAAAGGTGTTTAATTAGTAGGTAATTATGTTCATTTACATTAAGTAATCATATCTTATACTTTTGCAGACAATGAATCGTAAAGTGCACGAGCCTGTATGGACATTATGGACATACCCACAGGAGACGAGTAGGCATATAATCAAAGACAGTACCTATGCAAGGCATGGTTATAATAACAGGCGAGAAGTAAGGAATACCTACTTGTATATACATTTGTTTGTTACAATTTGTTTCTCCTATATCTATTGTGGCTGTACTATGAATTAATTGGTTATGAGGTAGTTATGAGAACTAAATCGTTAATAATGTATATTATATAATGTGCGCACACAACTTTATGAATATCAGCACCTCTTACTCTTCTTAAATTAAACTGGTAAACAGCACGATAACGCATCTTGAAATAAATGAATCCATTTAAAAGAAATCTTGAAACACTAAATTCGTGCTGTCAAATTATATTGCTTGAATAATACTCGTGTGAACTAATTCCAACATATCCCATTAATCTCTCAAATAGAATCTTTTCTCAATGTGTACACAATAAGTGCATCAAAAATAGATTTCAAATAAACAAACAGATTGTTTTAACATGATATGTTCTTAGGTTTTCGCGAGCTACACTCATTGAAATAAAACTATTTTTACGGTTTTATCTGGCGTATATTAAACTAAAATGATTTTTAAAATCAACCCGACGTTTCGGTCGCTTTTCAGCTTCCGTGGTCCCGGGCAGACTGAGGTGACATTTGTCTGACAGAAGTTTGAAAAAATTATATGTAGCTACCTCCATCGATTTCGTAAACGCCTTGCGTAGCGTTCAGGATTAACACAATAATTACTTATGGTATCTTGAGGTCTTGCAGACTGCTGCGGCTGGGATTTAATCTTGCTAAGTATGGGATCCCATGATGTTGATAATCGCCATCCATCTTCTCTATTGAAATTTGGGTGTTTTTTAATTTCAATAGCCTCGCGTACCATTCGTGGAATGGGTTTGTGTTCTCTAGCGAGTATTTGAATTTTATCAAACCGGATGTAATGGTTCGGCTTATCCGCTATGTGTTCACAGACTGCAGACCTCCCTGTTCTTCGGTTTTTGACATCAGCAATGTGCTCTTTAACGCGGGTGGATACAGCTCTCTTCGTTTGACCAATATATGAGAGTCCACAATCACAATCTAATTTATAAATGCCAGAATTTTGTAATGGAATATTACTTTTAATGGGTCTTAAATACTGATGAATCTTTTTATATGGTTTGAAAACTGTTTTAATGGAATTCTTTTTTAAAATGTTGCAGATTTTATCTGTGACACCCTTAACGTAAGGTAGTATAGCTGGTTGTCGTTCTACTGTAGGTGGTTTCACGCGGCCTCTGTGACGGACGGGTGGTACATGGAGCTTGTTGTTATGTAGCACCTGGCGTAGGTGCTTCAGCTCCCCCTGAAGATGGTGGTCGTCACAGATGCCTCGTGCTCTCATGGGATCCCATACTTAGCAAGATTAAATCCCAGCCGCAGCAGTCTGCAAGACCTCAAGATACCATAAGTAATTATTGTGTTAATCCTGAACGCTACGCAAGGCGTTTACGAAATCGATGGAGGTAGCTACATATAATTTTTTCAAACTTCTGTCAGACAAATGTCACCTCAGTCTGCCCGGGACCACGGAAGCTGAAAAGCGACCGAAACGTCGGGTTGATTTTAAAAATCATTTTAGTTTAATATACGCGAGATAAATCCGTAAAAATAGTTTTATTTCAAAGATTGTTTTAACTCATGGTTGAAATAGACGGAAATAGACCTGTAACCCCCTTATTCATAAACGTACGAGTACATTAGATACGTTTTAGCTATAGAAAGATTTGTCTTTGTCAGTTGCATTGTTAAATGTGCAGGATAAAAAAAGACAAAGGAGAGATTAGCAACACTTTAGCTTAAATACGTTTATGAATAAGGGGGTTAGAATATACCATTGAGTGTCGAGGGAAATTTTCTTTTTTATTAACTGAGATCAAATTTGGGGTCGGATTTGGAGATCTGACTTACTAGATTATCGTCGCTGGGCTTGCAAAAGTTCCTGTGTGAATTTAAGTTTTTTTATGCAGTTATTTGGATTCTTATATTTTACACTAGCTGACCCGGCAAACTTCGTATTGCCTCGCAATGAAATAATGTTTCAAAGGTTTGATAGATACGGACTATTTGTATATGAAAATTACATTAAATGTAGAGATTCCCGTGGGAATGAGTGATTTTCCCGCAGTAAAAAGTCTATACACCACAAAAAGTTTCATTCGAATCCGTCCAGTATCTTCGGAGATTAGCCTGGACAAAAGGACAAATAGACAGACAAAAAATTAAAAAATAATTGAAAAGTTTTCTAATACTTTTTTAACATCGCCCCCAATTGGTTTTTCGTAAATATATACAATGTACAGACACGCGGATTTTACTGTTTTATTATATGTATAGATTGTGACATTGGCATAAAAAAAATATTCCAGCAAAATCACATAGCGTCTTATGGTATACCCTCCCATTTCAAAATTCAGAGAAGCTGAATTTTAGCATACAAATTGTCGATCGCCGCGTGCAACGTAATGAATGGACCAGCTGATTTTTTGACCACTTAATAAAAGATGTTCATAATGATAAGTAAAAAGATGGAGTCAAATCCCTTAAAATGTTAACCCTTATCGTCATTTACATGAATGAATTCTAACATAAGTACGTGTTGAAACATTGCTGCCGCGAAAATTAAAATTGAAATTGAAAACCGTTTAAAAATAGAGCACCATTCATTGAACAGTACTTTTGTAATACAACCTTAAATTCCAGTCTTTTGTTACCAATTCCAACACTTCTATTTCTTTTAATTGACCGCCTGGATTAGTTTCATATCGATTAATCTTTTATTAGACTTGTGTAACAATGTGACTTGACTTGCTCCGTGTAGTTAGAAGTTTCAACTCTATTTTGACGTTGCTAAAATTATTGAGGACTCAATATTGATGATGCTCTGTAACTGTCTTGATAGATAATGTCGTGTCTCACTATTTGTTCCTCTTTTAATCAAATTTCAGTGTAAGGTGTTAACGAGTGGCAATGAACAAATAATTTCTATTCTCATAATATCAGCATTGTTTTATGTCTGAAAGATATATTAGCTTTAGATACATTTGAAGTTTTTTTTTAAGCTATTGCATAGCTTCTATCGCGGGCCTTGAGCGCGGGGACCGAATTCAGAAATTCCGTAACGCAAAAAACCGGACGCTCCGGATTACAAATTTTAAACTTTAAAGAAAGTCATGTATAATTTCGCCGTCCAACCTCGTGGGTAGCGTGGCCGAGCGGTCTAGGCGCTGGTTTAAGGCACCAGTCTCTTCGAAGGCGTGGGTTCGAATCCGACCGCTGCCAAGAATGTTTTCGTTCATTTTTTTTATTGTTTGTTTTTCCATTCAATATTTAAAAAGTGGTAAATATTAATAGAAAATTATTGTTTAATTTTTCTATTTTTTTTCTTTTATTTGCATTTTATTTTGTTTTGCATAATTATAGATAATTGTGTAAATGCAATAGCTTTACCGCGGCAGTCTCCGAGTGCCACACGTCTTTTTTTTATTTGTGAACCTTATTGTCCTCTATTTTTAAACATAACAGCTCAATTTGGAATTCTGTTCTAATCTTATGGAACTGGATTGGCTCCATATTACTTTTTTACTCAACTTGTGTAATAATGTGGCGATCGGACCGTGTAGTTAGAAGTTCGAATTCCATTCAAAAGTTGCTTAAACTGCAGTTGAAAATACGATTTTCTAATAAGTAACTTCAGTGAAGGTAATGTAAACGACTTATTAAACTTGCTGGATCTATCGAAGAGTTCAATGCTTTAATAATTGTTTTTTATATTATTTCGCATTAACACATGCTGGTGAAATATATTTTATTTTTAAAGAAAAATGGAAAGAAAAATTTGACTTCAGGCGAGGCTCGAACTCGCGACCTACTGGGAATCTAGTCCAGCCGCTCTTCCAATTGAGCTACTGAAGCCCTGCCCGATTTGTCAAATCTTTCCTTCACATCCATTGCATTGCTTTATGGTAGCAGTAGCGCCATCTATTACCAACTATGCTAGTTAGGCAACCGATATAATAGACTTTTCAGTTTATTGAATATCGTAAAGAAGTCGCTTTTACCCTTAATAATTGTTTTTTATATTATTTCGCATTAACACATGCTGGTGAAATATATTTTATTTTTAAAGAAAAATGGAAAGAAAAATTTGACTTCAGGCGAGGCTCGAACTCGCGACCTACTGGGAATCTAGTCCAGCCGCTCTTCCAATTGAGCTACTGAAGCCCTGCCCGATTTGTCAAATCTTTCCTTCACATCCATTGCATTGCTTTATGGTAGCAGTAGCGCCATCTATTACCAACTATGCTAGTTAGGCAACCGATATAATAGACTTTTCAGTTTATTGAATATCGTAAAGAAGTCGCTTTTACCCTTAATAATTGTTTTTTATATTATTTCGCATTAACACATGCTGGTGAAATATATTTTATTTTTAAAGAAAAATGGAAAGAAAAATTTGACTTCAGGCGAGGCTCGAACTCGCGACCTACTGGGAATCTAGTCCAGCCGCTCTTCCAATTGAGCTACTGAAGCCCTGCCCGATTTGTCAAATCTTTCCTTCACATCCATTGCATTGCTTTATGGTAGCAGTAGCGCCATCTATTACCAACTATGCTAGTTAGGCAACCGATATAATAGACTTTTCAGTTTATTGAATATCGTAAAGAAGTCGCTTTTACCCTTAATAATTGTTTTTTATATTATTTCGCATTAACACATGCTGGTGAAATATATTTTATTTTTAAAGAAAAATGGAAAGAAAAATTTGACTTCAGGCGAGGCTCGAACTCGCGACCTACTGGGAATCTAGTCCAGCCGCTCTTCCAATTGAGCTACTGAAGCCCTGCCCGATTTGTCAAATCTTTCCTTCACATCCATTGCATTGCTTTATGGTAGCAGTAGCGCCATCTATTACCAACTATGCTAGTTAGGCAACCGATATAATAGACTTTTCAGTTTATTGAATATCGTAAAGAAGTCGCTTTTACCCTTAATAATTGTTTTTTATATTATTTCGCATTAACACATGCTGGTGAAATATATTTTATTTTTAAAGAAAAATGGAAAGAAAAATTTGACTTCAGGCGAGGCTCGAACTCGCGACCTACTGGGAATCTAGTCCAGCCGCTCTTCCAATTGAGCTACTGAAGCCCTGCCCGATTTGTCAAATCTTTCCTTCACATCCATTGCATTGCTTTATGGTAGCAGTAGCGCCATCTATTACCAACTATGCTAGTTAGGCAACCGATATAATAGACAATTACGTCCCTGTAATTTTCGGCACTAGGGCATAACCTAATCTTAGGCCTCAGGAGTGGTAACGCATCTGCATTTTGACCTTTGTCTCTGTCTATAGGCTGCAGTCATCACTTAACATGAATGTGAATTGCATGCTTGTTTGCCACTTCCATTGCATAAAAATGTGAATTACTACACGTCACACATTCTTTTATATGACCAACTTTGAAAATAATGTTTCATAATAAAACTATTTTTACAGATTTATCTCGCGTATATTAAATGATTTTTAGAATCAACCCGACGTTTCGGTCGTTTTTCAGTTTCCGTCTGTTGAAAACTTAAGAACATAAAATGTTTCATGAGTGAAGTACAATTATTCCTTTAAGTAGCATATCGAGATCAGTGACTTTAAGTTAATGATCTTAAGTTTATTCTACGCGTAATAAAATAAAAGTTTTTATTTTAGGATTTATTTGGGTCTTGGGGCGTTTCGGTCCGCTCTTGTTTCGGTCCGGGGACCGAAACAAGAGCGGCGTTGTTAACGCCTTCTGAATGGGTCGATTCGGTCCGCGGGACGAATCACGCCATATTTTTATTTTTATAGGACGATTCGTCCCGATATGAATACCTGTTTTGAAAGATTTAAGTACAGTTGGTTACAAAAAATTGAGAAATAAATAAAATGCAATATATTATGATAAAATTTATATTTGTTTTTTTAAGTTTATTTTTACCTACACAAAATTAAACTTAAACAAATAAATCAAAAAAATAAATGTTAAATATATTACACACACACACACAGAACATTAATCATATTAATTGGAATCATAGTGTTAAATTATTTTACACAATAAAAAACACAACTATAAATAAATATATCGCCGTATATTTATGCAGTAAAGTTCTAAAAATCACTTAAAAAAACTCAAATAATTGTTGAACCAAAATTTTTTTTTTTTATTTGACTGTACATGACAATATAGACGGACCGAATCTACCCATTTAAGAAGAAATCTTGATTCTGATTCTGATTCTTCTTGACTGTAATTCGGTCCACTTTCCATTTTTGGGCCGAATATCCCCATGAATAAAATGCTTATAGGCGTTTCGGTCCGCGGGTCGAAACACGAGCAGACCGAAACGCCCCAAGACCCATTTATTCAGCTTATTTCAACTAAAATTATTAATAAATTGTTTTGCATTTGCAGTACATACTAGTTAAATCAAAAAGCTTTTAATACCGTATAAGATGCGGCATGCACTGGAAAAAACTTTCAAGAATATATCCATCTTGTAAGTTTTCTCCTTGATGCCCGAAGTTTAGTTAAGACGGATCATCCGAAGTAGATAATTAATTTTATGGATTCTCTTCTAGGGATTTTAGATTTATATCTTCACCTCACAACAGCGATGAAATTATATTGCGTCATCTTTTTCATAACTATATCTTCGTCATAAATGTCTTGTTTAGTAAATAGTTAATGCTCATCTTTGAATACAGTAAGTACTGTATAAATTTTGTGAAAATAGATTATTTGTTTTTTTATCTTTTTGTTTTGCAAAGATTTATTATAAACAGAATGTTGGATACTTCTTTTGAAACGAAGCGTTCTTTGTGTGTTCCATAACTGAAATCCATCGATAAGTTGTTATAGGTAACATAAGCGTTAGTTTTATGTTTACGTAATATACGATGAATTCCTTCATGATATCCGCGATTTACATATTTCATCTAACATCAAACGTTCAGCTAAAATTAGTGATGGTGGTAATGGAAATATTTGTTTATGCCAATATTAACTGACGTTGAAGACAAACGGACGGACATTTTGAAAATTGCAAATGGCGTCACTGGTTTTGTCAAATAAATTGAACATTCAGAATTATAAATGGAATGTTTATCTATACAGCGATGCAAATGGTGCATTTGTCTACTAAAAAAATGAATATTCAGTCCAAAACATAACGTAACTTCACGCCTGTAATCTCCGAAGAGGTAGGCAGAGGTAAACGCATGCATTCAAGCATACATGCAAACACCCACGATTCGCCGGTTACGTTTGTGTAACCGGCGAATCGTGGGTGTAACAGGTGGCGAGTCTGTTGACTGACTGGGAAACTTCCAGTAAATGGAAAAATCCCGATAGAACCAGAAATTATGGATTTTAAACCGTTATCTCTGATAGTCCCCGACCTGGGAATCGAACCCAGGACCTCCAGCATAGTAGTAGTTTTCAAAACATGATTAGGTTTACTATCAATGCGGTGGTGCCTACGCCCGCGAGCTCCATCACTGGAGCTCTACCACCAGTAAAAATAATTCATTTCCCATAGATTTTTTTGTAGTTGTACCTATATAGTACGCTGGCTATAATGGTTACAATTAACATGAATTTCCCTTAATTCACCTGACAAAATGTCAGGCCCGCTGGCTTTTGCTTCGGTTTTTTAACCTATATATACCTTCGGGGATATATAAACCTTCGGGGATTAAAGGCGTGAAGTTACGTTCCGTGATCATTTCTGATAGTGTTACGTCACTATTGGGTAAAGTCAGTTTAGTCCATAGAACGAAAAAAAGATTTTAATATACCTCAAGTTTTGCATGCTATTTTAAGCCTCAAGTTCATTTAAGTTTTCGTCATTATAATTCAATGAACAGAACGACAATGCTCAAGTTGTGGGTAATATTAAATTTCGTCGAGCGTTCCGAGGCAGTTTATTTAGGCTCCTGTTAATAAAGTTTAGAAAGTTACAGTTAGACTAAACCTTGTTAGAATCTGAACTGGCGAAAATAAACTTCACGCAATGGTCTCGATTCACGGTCATGAAAGATGAATGTATGAAGAAAGGCTGAGAATTAAGTGTAGGCTTAGAATAAGTGAATGTGAACAAAACAAAAGTAAAAAATATTTGAAAGAGATGAACAGAGGACAAATGCAAGGGTAGTGATAGATGATGCAGAGTTGGAAGAATGTCGAATGAGCAGATGACTAAAGAGATATACAATGCGAACTTGGATGGTTGTAGAGACCAAGGAAGACCAAGACTAACCTTGATCAAATAGGCCGAGTACAAGTATTTGTATGCAAATTAGGGGCATAAAAAATATCCGATAGACGGATCCGTGGTTTGTGCTACCGAGAATAAAAAAAGGCTAAAGAGTACTGATGTCAGTGTGTACCTACACGCTATAGTAGATATTAAACTACAATCATTATTGCCTTATCGCCTAGCATTCGTGTATAAAAAATATCTTTCCTGTTATATTTTCCGCATCAGATTTTACATCATGGCAATACGATTGGAAACAACAAACAAATGCCGTCACTAACAACAAAGCGAATCTAATGAATTCTGAGAACTCCATATTGTTAAAAAAACCGAAGCAAAAGCCAGCGGGCCTGACATTTTGTCAGGTGAATTAAGGGAAATTCATGTTAATTGTAACCATTATAGCCAGCGTACTATATAGGTACAACTACAAAAAAATCTATGGGAAATGAATTATTTTTACTGGTGGTAGAGCTCCAGTGATGGAGCTCGCGGGCGTAGGCACCACCGCATTGATAGTAAACCTAATCATGTTTTGAAAACTACTACTATGCTGGAGGTCCTGGGTTCGATTCCCAGGTCGGGGACTATCAGAGATAACGGTTTAAAATCCATAATTTCTGGTTCTATCGGGATTTTTCCATTTACTGGAAGTTTCCCAGTCAGTCAACAGACTCGCCACCTGTTACACCCACGATTCGCCGGTTACGTTTGTGTAACCGGCGAATCGTGGGTGTAACAGGTGGTAGTGCTCCATCACTGGAGCTCTACCACCAGTAAAAATAATTCATTTCCCATAGATTTTTTTGTAGTTGTACCTATATAGTACGCTGGCTATAATGGTTACAATTAACATGAATTTCCCTTAATTCACCTGACAAAATGTCAGGCCCGCTGGCTTTTGCTTCGGTTTTTTTAACAATATGGAGTTCTCAGAATTCATTAGATTCGCTTTGTTGTTAGTGACGGCATTTGTTTGTTGTTTCCAATCGTATTGCCATGATGTAAAATCTGATGCGGAAAATATAACAGGAAAGATATTTTTTATACACGAATGCTAGGCGATAAGGCAATAATGATTGTAGTTTAATATCTACTATAGCGTGTAGGTACACACTGACATCAGTACTCTTTAGCCTTTTTTTATTCTCGGTAGCACAAACCACGGATCCGTCTATCGGATATTTTTTATGCCCCTAATTTGCATACAAATACTTGTACTCGGCCTATTTGATCAAGGTTAGTCTTGGTCTTCCTTGGTCTCTACAACCATCCAAGTTCGCATTGTATATCTCTTTAGTCATCTGCTCATTCGACATTCTTCCAACTCTGCATCATCTATCACTACCCTTGCATTTGTCCTCTGTTCATCTCTTTCAAATATTTTTTACTTTTGTTTTGTTCACATTCACTTATTCTAAGCCTACACTTAATTCTCAGCCTTTCTTCATACATTCATCTTTCATGACCGTGAATCGAGACCATTGCGTGAAGTTTATTTTCGCCAGTTCAGATTCTAACAAGGTTTAGTCTAACTGTAACTTTCTAAACTTTATTAACAGGAGCCTAAATAAACTGCCTCGGAACGCTCGACGAAATTTAATATTACCCACAACTTGAGCATTGTCGTTCTGTTCATTGAATTATAATGACGAAAACTTAAATGAACTTGAGGCTTAAAATAGCATGCAAAACTTGAGGTATATTAAAATCTTTTTTTCGTTCTATGGACTAAACTGACTTTACCCAATAGTGACGTAACACTATCAGAAATGATCACGGAACGTAACTTCACGCCTTTAATCCCCGAAGGTTTAGGCAGAGGTAAATGCATGCATTCAAGCATACATGCAAACACCCACGACTCGTCGGTTACGTTTTGGCCCATGTAACACGTGGCGAACCTGTTCCCATCTCCGGGCACATTACCAAACTCCAAGGTACTGGGAAACTTCCAGAAAATGTAAAAATCCCAATAGAACCAGAGATCTCTGATAATCCCCGACCCGGGAATCGAACCCAGGACCCCCAGCGTAGCGTAGCGTGGCCTGCTACCACTACGCCTCTGAGGCAGTGATTATCAGTGCAATTGGAGTTATTCTTGAAGCAGGTGACGCGGGTCAAGAGAGTAAGGTAATAATTGACTCTATAGTCATATTAGATAGATCAATTATGGAATAAAACCTCTATAGCCTGAGATCATAACCAAGCATTATGTGTTTGTACAGTCAGGGAACTCTCCGCTTACCCAAAATCAATATTATATCATCAAATTAAGTTCTCATTAAAATTATGAAATACCTGTCTGTGTATCACCTATAAGAAAGTGGCTCCTGCAATCAGATTACTTTTAAAGCGTTAAACAAACCGAGAACAGGTGAACTTAATTTTCATTGAACTAACTTAGTTCTGATTCTAACAAGGTTTAGACTTACTGTAACTTTCTAAACTTCGTTAACAGGCGCCCAAATAAACTGTCTGAACGCTCGAGGAATTTTGATATTATCTGTAACTTTAGCATTGTCGTTCTGTTCATGGAATTTTTAAAGTGAGGAAATGGCGAGTCATATTTCAATATGACTCTCGGACTTAAAATAAAATACAGGATTAGAGTTAAGTCTGTTCTTTATTATCTGAACTAATCTGAAGCAAACCTAATAGTGATGTGACGCTACCAGAAACTATCAAAAAATTATAAGTTATTCTTGAAGCAGATGACTCTGATGGCTATCTAGCACCCAATGCTAGTGATCAAACACTATTGTGTTTCAGTTCAATGGTAATGTATGGCCCCGTCATAACTATCGTAAAACATTTTAGACCTCAGGGGTGGTTATGCATCGGCATTTTTACATAGGCTGTAGTGTTAATTAACCATGTAAACAGCTCGTTTGCCACCATCGTAACACAAAGTTCATTCATTTAATCAATAACTTCGTATGAACGGTATTTGTAATAAAAAAGTTCTATTGATAGTTAGATGATCTAATTATTAGTTCAATATTTCAATCACTCGCAACATTGTAAACAACGGATGTGTGCTGTGAAAACGCGGAAAATTTCGTAAATATTATAAATTAACCGATATTATCAATCACCTCTTTGATTTTATGTACACAATTGCTATTCGTGATAAATACATCTGCTCACGTTCTTCCATCTTTTTTTTTTTTAAGTCTGAAGGTTGACAGACAAGAAAACGGGCCACCTGATGGAAAGTGGTCACCGTCGCCTATGAACATTTGCAACACCAGGGGAGTTGCCAACGCGCTGCCAGCCCTGAATGACTCTTTTGACGCCATTTTTGAAGAACCCTATATTGTAGCACCTAGGGAACATCTCACAGGGAAGTTCGTTCCACAATTTACACGTTCTGGGCAGGAACGAACATGAAAACCGCACCGTTGAGCACTGCCAGGTGTCCAATCGGTGTGGGTGGAACTTCTCTCTTCGGCGGGTAGTACGGTGTAGGAAAAGAGACGGTGGAACCATGTCAAACAGTTCAGCAGAGCACTCACCATTATAGAGACGGTACAACACGCACAAACTCCCAATGTCTCTACGCAGGCTCAGATGTTCGAGCCTGTCAGTAAGTCCTGGATCGTTAACAATACGAACGGCGCGTTTTTGTATGGAGTCAAGAGGACCAAACTGGTATTTGGGGGCTCCCGCCTACAAATGAGAGCAGTATTCCAGATGGGGCCGCACTTGGGCCTTATAAAGCTGTAGTAGCTGCCCCGATGTGAAATACTGCCTCGCTTTGTTAAGCACCCCCAACTTTTTGGATGCCAACTTGGTCTTACACTCAATGTGACTCCCGAATTGCACTTCGTTCGATATGTCAACGCCCAGGATACCACGATAACGATCATCATTTATCGCCATTAATGTTGAGTCTTATAATGTTAATATTTCAGCAAAGAGCTATTACTTTACTTCTGTACTTGTTTACGGGCCGTATGTATTAGGTATTGGTATTATATTTGTTTTTCTTATAAGAAGCGTTTCATTTTACCCACCGTCTGCGAAGATTGATAGGTTACGTGAACAAACTCGACACACTTAGACAACTTTGTCATCATGGATGTGCTACTTTCACAGTACTCTCAATTAAGCTAGTCTCATGGAACCCAAGCTTATAGGTTAGGATCCCACTGCAGAATCATTTCGTTCATCCAGATATGCTGCAAACTTGATTTGTACGCATATTTATAATCTAGAGAATATATATCCACTAGGTTGCCTATCAAAATTTGGCCGCAAGTATTTTTAATTAAATTATTTAATCTTTAACAGCCAGCAACTCTTATTTGCGGCCGATTTAATTTGGCTTCCGTATATCACAATAATAAGAAAAAAAAAATTGCTTTCATTTGGTTTAAAAGTAATACATGTACGTTATGGACGTAAAAAGTTATCTTAAGTTAAGTTATAAAGAAAATATGTAGGGGCGGCCAAGTGCGCAACAGCAGCCGTGATTTTTCATAGTATAATAATAATAATGGCAACCTATAATTCGTCCCACTGCTGGGCACGAGTCTCTCCCCTTTTTGGAGGGAGGCATTATGCAAAAATAAAATATAAAAAATACTTGCGGCCATTTTTTGATAGGCAACCTAGTGGTATATCCACTAGGTTGCCTATCAAAAAATGGCCGGAGGCATTATGGAGGGAGGCATTATGCAAAAATAAAATATAAAAAATACTTGCGGCCATTTTTTGATAGGCAACCTAGTGGTATATCCACTAGGTTGCCTATCAAAAAATGGCCGCAAGTATTTTTTATATTTTATTTTTGCATAATGCCTCCCTCCAAAAAGGGGAGAGACTCGTGCCCAGCAGTGGGACGAATTATAGGTTGCCATTATTCTCTAGATTATAAATATGCATAAAAATGAGGTTTGCAGCATATCTGGATGAACGAAATAATTCTGCAGTGGGATCCTGACCTATTATAACAAAGCGTATTGAAGTAAGTTTGCAATTTTCTTCAAGTCCGAGCCTCATAGCTGCCACATGCGTCATAATAATATACGTGAACTGAATATAGTACCAGCAGACCAGGACAGGCCAGTTCCCATCATTAAGACCTGTTGACAGAGTGGTTAATTGTCAATTTGTTTTACAATGTATATTTTTTAATTTCAGTTATTGTCTAGAAGAATTTGATGATATTTTTATTTTCCTGTTCATTAATTGTTATAATCTCTTTTTACTTTAAGTAAAGAACATTAACTATCTTTTTTTTAAAATTACACCAAATAAAAATATTTCGTTAATCGACCAAATAAAAATATTTCTTTAGTCTTGCCTATCGTTGATGGTTATCTCTTGTTTACCATCATTATTCGTTATTATTAGTCACCTAGTTTCACTTATTGTTTACTATCTCTCTCATCAACAACATAGTCTAATCCAACAAAATTTAGCACTCCTGATGCTTTTATAAATAACGTTCATCACGTTGAATGGTTGTCAATCAAAGCATCATGAAATATTAGCATAAAAAAAACACGTTCACATGTTGTTGCAGCGAAATTAGTGCTTGATTAAATTTTGGCAAAGCATTTTATGGTGTCTTCTTAAGTGTTAACAAATTCTTAAATAGACATGACATATAATGCTTTTAACATGAACCAGATTGTAAGATTTCTCGCCAAAAAAGTTTCGGAGGCATGGTCGATCATTTGGATGTTAAACAAATTAGATTAGTGAGTAGTTTTCCAGAGCGTGGAAAATTTAATCATTTCATAAGAGTATTATCTTTCATAATCTTGTTAACGCAGTATAATTTAACGACAGTAGCAAATCTAATAAAAAGACCATTAAGACTTTTTACTTTAGACTTACTTACAACCATCGACGATACAACTCCTTACAACATACCTATATAATGCATAAAAGAGCATTTTTTTATTTATTTAATGAAGGAAGGTGTCAAATAAACATGCAGTTCATATAGAAAAGACATGAATACGCAAAATCCGGAGCTCAAAATGCAGATGCGTTGACCCTGAAACCAAAGTTGTTTGCCTCGGTGACGGAAACGACGAGGTATTACCGTCTAGACCGTCTAGACGGAACATGATACTCGTACTTCTAAATACGACCATTTGGTGGCAAATAAATAATAATGGGGTAGTGCTTACCCTCCCCAGCTCTGATACTGGAAGTCGTAATGACAGTCATGTTTAAGAACCTACACGTTTTGATGTTAATTAAGGTATTGTGTTGATATTATTCTCTAGCTAATATTATAAATGAGCAATTGAATATTACAGTAAGCGAAGTTTCCATTTATGACTTCGCAATAGATTTCATGATTGATTTGATTAGGAACCCTTTGAATGTGCCTTTTGGAATCTGTTCAAATACCTGCTTTATTCAAACCAATTTCAAACTTTGATATTAGTTAAATCATTTAAGAGACAATAAAGCCCATATTCGCCACATCTAAAATAAACTGTTTTCGTACTTTTTTATATAATGGAAGTGGTAAACAAGCATGCAGTTTACATTGACGTTAAGTGATGACTGCAGCCTATAGACACCCACACAAAGACCAAGGTCAAACGCAGATGCGTTAACACTCCTGAGGCCTAAAGTGTTATGCCTCTGTGTCGGAAATTACAGCGCCTTACATTACCACCTGACCGGAACACGATAGTGCTAAACACTACCATTTAGCGGCAAGTATATTAGGTAATGCGGTGGTACCTACGCCCGCGAGCTCCGTCACTGGAGCTCTACCGCCAGTAATATATATAATTGCATTATAACTTATTTTTACTGGTGGTAGAGTTCCAGTGTCAAAGCTCTTGGGCGTAGACAACACCGCATTACCTAATATATCTGCCGTCAAATGTTCCGTTCAACCCTATCGTGTTCTGATTAGATGGTATGATGGTATGATAGACTGGTTGGATGTATAACCCCGTCCGTAATAACTATCACAGAGACATAACAATAAGATCTGAGGGTTGGCAACATATCTGCATTTTGCCCTTTGGTTTTTGTGTAGGTACCTACATGTTTATAGGCTGCAGTCATCACTTAACATCAAAGTGAACTGCTTATTTGTTTGCCACCTTCATTCCATAAAATCTTGCAATACAACTCATAAAATATGTAGATAACAGAAATGAAAAATAAAATTATTTGCTTAACACATGAAAATAATCAAATCACGTTTTTATATGTTATGTTACGTATGTTCAATACAATTCATTCTAAATGATTACTATCGATAATTTCAAAATGTTAAATATGATACCTTGAAGAGAAAGTGGTGAGGGTAAAATAACATCCAAATTTTTTTTTCTCAACGATTTCGTACAAAAACGTCCGGCTATAAAAAGTATTATTGCAATAAAACCCATAAAAACCTCATAAAATGTCCCACGATTACCTTTTTGCCTCCTAAATTATATTTGCACGAGGGAGAAGACTTGATGTTTGATAGCAACATATCAAATAAACGTTTATATTAAACGACACGTGTCTCGTCACATACAGAGTCCCATAAAAGATAACTCAGTTATAATGAATTAAACCTATCTAACAGTCAACGATCTTTTTTATTTCTTAGTTTATTTTTATGTCACAGAAGTGGCGAACAAGCATAACTTCAAATTGACGATAGATAAATTCTGGAACATACTCGTACGAGTACAATAATACCAGAGATTTCTTCTAATATTAAGTACGTCTCTGTTATTCATGTGCCAGAACCTACTTGAGCCATTACCATTTACCACCTAAATTTGAAACCATCTCAATCAGAGATATTTCTTCTCAGCTATTATATGGGTATGTAACTCGCGATAAAACGTTGATAGTGTGTTGATAACTACCCTGATGTTTGTCTTAAGGTGCAATTCCGTGAGTCGCGATCGATCGCAGCCGCACGCGGCTGATGACGTCATCGGCCGCGCGCGGTTATAGATGCAGTTTGGAAATATATGGAACTGCTTCCGTGGCTCGCGAAAGACGCGCGCGGCCGCGATCGATCGCGAGCCACGGAATTACAGCTTTACTGTCACGTGGTCCGTCTGCTTTTCTCATAAAAAGGTCTCAACATTTTAATATGGTCTATTTTACTGCTGCTACTGTTAGCAAAGATTGTGCTAAGATTTTTCCTTTAAATAAGAACATGTTTGATAACTAGTAACATCCGTATCTTCTTCTTCTTTCGTTTTATTACTTAAGCCTGTTATGTTCTGTTCAGACGTTGAATTAAATCAAACCCCTAAATTTATCCATTAGCGGGAAAGTAGGATACAGATCCTACTTTAACTTTAATGGGCTTTGTTAAGGCCTCTCTCGGTGGGTAACCAAGCGGAGGTGGCTAACAATTGCCTAAGGATTTAATGGGGGTTGCAGTTTAAAATGTCGAGGAATATTCTGAATTAAATTACAAAGACGAGCAGTTGAAGACTTAATTTACTTACTCTATTAAAAGGTTTCAGTTTCACTGCGGCTCATAAAAGATAACTCGTGAATCAAAATTATATAAACACTAGCTGTGCCCGCGACTTCATCCGCGTGAGAATTTATGATTGTTCAGTACCTACCCGGACGAAGTCGTGGGCGCAGATATTATAAAAGTAGCTTAAGTTACGCCTTATTACATAAGCTATCTGCCAGTGAAAGTCCCGTCAAAATCGTTTCAGCCGTTCCCGAGATTAGCCAGAACAAACAGACAGACAGACAGACAAAAATTGTAAAAAATGTTGTATTGGTCTATGTACCGTGTATACATACATATGCATTTAGTAAAAAGCGGTTATTGTAATATTACAAACAGACACTCCAATTTTATTAATTTGTATAGATTATTAATTAAATGAACCAGATGCGTACGCAAACACTGAAAAAGAAAGGCTTTAAATTAGAAAAAAAAACATTTTTTGAGTAGGTATTATTATATGTATTAGTGTTGTTAATATAGTAATTGTGTAAAAATTTATTGCGTCTCGGATATAAATCTCAATATAATCTGCCCATACCTTTATTCTCTTTTTTGGTTTTATGGAGACGTTTTGCACCCTTCACGGACATTGAAATAAATCAAATCTGTTGCCCTAAATATACCCATTAACGGAAAAGTAGGATACTCCTACTTTAACGTTAATGGCTTTGTTAGAGCTTCACTCAGTCGGATACCTAGAGGACGCGGCTAACGATTTAATGGTGGTAGCCGTTTCAAATGAACATCTAATACAAATAAATAAAATTGTAATGTCTGTTTGTAATATAAAAATAACCGCTTTTTACTAAATGCATATGTATGTATACACGGTACATAATAATACCAAAACATTTTTTTTACAATTTTTGTCCGTCTGTCTGTCTGTCTGTTTGGCGGGGCTAATCTTGGGAACGGCTGGACCGATTTTGATGAGACTTTCATCGGCAGATAGCTGATGTAATAAGGAGTAACTTAGGCTTTTATACTAGCTGCGACGACCCACGACTTCGTCCGGGTAGATTCTGAACAATCATAAATTCTCACGCGGGCGAAGTCGCGAGCACAGCTAGTTATAAATAAGGTAAACGAAATGAATAGCTGAATAATAAAGCTGCGCTCTTAAGTTTTCGTGAGCTGTACTTACTGAAACAAGTTATCTTCGCATATTTGTCACGCGTGTTAAAAATTTTATGGGTACCCAACTAAAACAACTACAATTTTCAAATTTCAGAGCGCTTTATAAGCCAATGAGGTTTATTTTATAGAAAAGATACAGGTAACAAACAGGCGTTCCATTTTTAAATTGATTTGTCAGATATTTAGTTGAGATGTTTTCACGTCAGTTGTCATGTTATGGGAAAATGTGGTTAATGGAATGCAAAAAACTGGAACCATGCTACCAACGGGGGTGTCCTATCTAGTACTTAAGTATATAATATAGTTCATTGGTCTACCAATGAAATAAGCATTATCATTACAATTATAATTGTCACGCGTATTTAAAATTTTATAGGTACCCAACTAAAACAACTACAATTTTCAAATTTCAGAGCGCTTTAAAATTAAAGCAAAAGAAATGTAAATAAGCCAATGAGGTTTATTTAATAGACATGACACAGGGAACAAACAGGCGGTTCCGTTTTTAAATGATTTGACAGATATTCAGCAAGACGTTTTCGCGTCAGCTGTCATGCAAGTGGGGTAAATTGAATGCAAAAAACTGGAACCGTGCTACCAAGGGGAGTGTCTTATCTAGTACTTTAGTGAAGTATGAAATAAGCATTTTCATTACAATTATGAGCAATTTTTCAAGTATGCTTTTCAGGGAAGATAAGGTTATTGTACAGCGTCTATTGAAGTCAATTCGCTAAAAATACAAATGTAAACCTAAAAAGAACTTCCGGCGTTCTAAATTCAATTTACAAAACTCCATATTCGTCATAATGTTGAATACTTTATGTAAACATATTCCGACTGGGAACATAAAACATGCATTAGGGGCGCTGAAAAAAAACGGAGGTGCGCGATCACGAATAAATTTAATAAATTACAATATTAAGGGGAAGATGCGATGAAAAACGCGTGATGATGACATCACAGCTCCAAAGGACAAAATATTTCTTCCATTTTCGAGTATCACACATTTTATGTAATAAAATGTCGCGAAAGGCAGGGCTTCAGTCGAAAACCTCGAGAGTGAAGCCCTTATTATATTCGGTCTCAAAAATAGTCTTATCCTTATGTCACTAAACGAGTATCTATACGTTGTAGAAAAACCGGCCAAGTGCGAATCGAACTCACGTTCACAGGGCTCCGCACAAATTGTTTTTCTATGGTACCTATACCTCAAATGTATTTGTATATTTTTTTTTTACATATTGAGCCTAGTTGTTTCAAAAATAAAGGAGGGAAAATCATTTTTTAAACATTTTACTTATTACACGTATTCAAAATAAAAACGATCAGATTATTTACGGCTACCCAACTAAAACAAGTACAATTTTCACATTTCAGAGCGCTATAATTTGCTCAGCTTCAACAGAAAAAAATAAATAAATAAGTATTTTCATTACAGTCATAAACAAATTATTTCATGTGTACTTTTCAGGGCAGATAAGGTTATCGTCTATTGGAGTCAACTCGCTAAAAATACAAATGTAAACCTAAAAAGAACTTCCGGCGTTCTAAATTCAATTTACAAAACTCCATATTCGTCATAATGTTGAATACTTTATGTAAACATATTCCCACTGGGAACATAAAACATGCATTAGGGGCGCTGAAAAAAAAAACGGAGGTGCGCGATCAAGAATACATTTCATAAATTACAATATTAAGGAGAAGATGCGATGAAAAACGCGTGATGATGACATCACAGCTCTAAAGGATAAAATATTTCTTTCACTTTCGAGTATAACACATTTTATGTAATAAAATGTTGCGAAAGGCAGGGCTTCAATTGAAAACCTCGAGAGTGAAGCGCCTATTTTATTCGGTCTCAAAAATAATCTTATCTTATAGGACTTATTACACGGCATGTTATTCAGGGTACGATAGCAAGGGTCAGGGTAGTGTAATAACATTTAGGGAGTTAGAGCCCTAAGTAGGGCGACCGGAGCGGCCCGTGTATCTGTACTGCGACCGCATAGTGTAATAAGCGGCAAACCGGCGCGAGGCCACGCCCACCCTTTCTGCCGGACCCTGAATACCGTGTTGTGTAAGAGCCTTTTAAGTCACTGAACGAGGTATAAAGTCAAGTGTGAATCGGACTCATGTTTACAGGTTTTCCAGTAATTTATATGTTTCTGTATTTTTTCTAAATTTTGGGTTAAGTAATTTCGAAAACAGGGAGCGATGGGTCGTTTTTCAAATATTTTAAAAAATAACTACAGAAATGCTTATTTTAAAATTATATGAAAAAGACATCCTCACAAAAAGACCTTTTATTTGATTCATCATACAATGTAAGTTACAAAACCTTTTAATTTAATTTTCTCATAAATTTTCATTCATCCCCTAAAAGTGGTCCCTCTATATTAAATTCATTTATTTATATTACACGTGCCTGTTTGGGGTTAAGTACTGTTATACGTATGTGCACCAAATTGCTACTCAATAAGTCCACTACTTTTAGGGCAAAAGGCTGTTACAGACGGACGGACAGACAGACTGACAGACGCACGAATGATCTTCTACAGGTTTCGTTTGTTTTTGCACATAAAAAAAATAAAAGAGATGAAGGGAGGAGGAGGTCAGAGACATACAAATGCGAGAAATGCGCATTTTAATTTGCCACTAGCGGTCACCCATCACACACCCGACCGCGCCCGTATCGCTTAACCGAGTAGATCGCTTCCGATCTACACCAGCTGCAGGGCCACGCGCGCTTCAACCAAGTAAATACAAAAAATAAATGTACTTAACGCGATGGTTTCATTTCAAATGATCGCATCTGTAACTGCCGTTGTTGGAATCTTTTGAATCTCTTGTTTAAACTACTTTAAAACTGCACTGCCATTACGTGCAACTGTTCCATATGGCGCACCATTCACTATTAATTAACTACGTACTGAAGTTTCTCGTATTATTTGGACTCGTTTTGGAGTTAAGCATTTATTTTAAGTGTTGTCCCAGATATTTTATAATTTATTAATATTTTAAAGCTGCAAACAGTTCCACTAATATAATGTAATATTTTGTAATATATATTAGTAGATTCATTTTACTTGTAGCATAAAATATCTAATATATAAAATTCTCGTGTCACAGTTTTCGTTGCCATACTCCTCCGAAACGGCTTGACCGATTTTGATGAAATTTTTTGTGCTTATCCGGTATCTATGAGAATCGGCCAACATCTATTTTCCATAACATTTTTGGACATTTAATTTTTTTATACCTCTAAGGCGATACGAAGTTCGTCGGGGCAGCTAGTGATTCATAAGTTTAGGCGAATCGTTAGAATGCAATGTACTTACTTTTTCGTTATTTAGCTGTTAAATTATCTACACATTATGGTAAAAAAAAACCTTAGCAAACTCGTCACTTGAAGGCTTTTTTGAGTAACTATCTAAATAATATCAGCAAAATTTATTCTGGAATGGACTATCGAGCATTCGTTTGTTAGAATTGATTTGCGTTAAGAATCACGATTTTAATTGTGAAAAAACACGAAAATGTTTGGAATCATAACCGCATCACACTTTGCTTTAAGCTTGAAGAATGATTATCATTGTAAGTTTGTTGAAATAATTATAAACATATAAAAGATATATAAGAGGCTCTCCTCTAGTATCTCTAGTAGTCTAGTATAGTCAAAGCAGAGCCTTTAACGATTGAATCAAGGGCCTGGCGCAGAAAGCTCCTTGACACGGAGTGCATTGTGAGGCAATTTCTTTCCCTGCGTCCTTAGCCACAGATCGCGTGGCCCTAACGGTCCTCTATTTTAATTCAATTATTATTTTTTAATTCGTTGAATAAGTACTACAAAAATCATCGGCATCATCGGCATCCCGATAGAAAGCGTACACACTCATTATGCGACTTCGAAGCACCTAGTGTGTAGACTGTTTTTCTAACAGCTACAGCAAGCAATGTATGTATGAATTTCTCGGAGTCATGAAATCATACGTGTAGCAGTGCTATTGACTATAATAATATCACAGTCTAAAGAAAACAAAATTGTAGGTAATACTGTGATAATATTATCTTAGAGCAGTGCAGCCTTAGCTAAAGAATGTATACGTAGATTTTCTTTTCTGCCTGAGTGGTGAATGTTTCAGACGAAGATTTCGCTGAACTTTTTATTTGTACATTACCGACCAAACAATGAACTAAATTACTTTTTGTTTAACAAGTTACGCTATTGTCTGCGATGTTTTTCAATCTGGGAAGACTTTGTGAGTAGAATTAGATTACATTATTTTCGATTTCTTGGATTTAAATATTTTATCTTGTTCATTATCTAATTCAATTGAATTGAAATCCTTCCTTTGTATACCTACGGAAAATATATTTCGCTTAAACTTGCGTCGTGCGGAGTCATTGTAGTGTCCCCAAGCAGGAATGAGTGGCTCGAACAGCAGGCTTTTTTTCTGTATGACGGTGGCCATCAATTTAAAAGTCTCTTACCATCAAAATATATTTACAACATTTTTGAAAACACTTGTTTTTTTTTTTGTGTAAAGGAGATGTTGCGAGCTCGGCTCTGGTTCGTACACGTCCTCAAAAAATGGGTAAATTAAAGAAGAATCCGAGAAAAATACAATTAATTTATTCAAGAATATATTTTAGAGTTACAACCACATTTAATTCAAACGATTTTATCATTTTCTACTATGTTAAACATGGCGGCGATACAGCCGACACTTGGGATCAATCGATTTCGATAGTATTTAGAAAATAATACTTTTTTCTCCAAGTTCTATATAATTAAAATACAATTTAAAACATGAAAATGACAAAATGACATCGCCCGCCATATTCGCCATGTTGGTTTTGAGTTGCAATTCTAACTGCAAATAATGTTTTGTAACTGCAAACAAAGCTAAATAAGTGAAAATATGCAGTAAAAAACGTTTTTATATTGATTTTGCCTGTTCAATGATATTGTGTACAATACATGGCCGGAGGTCCATACATTGTTGCAACATCTCCTTTCAAAGCTGTTTCACAGGACACTTTGCCTTTTAAACTGATTAACACAGAATACGTACAGAATACGCCTGCAGGTTATCAGTATGACCAGTAATCCCTTCTTAATAAATGCGAAA
Source organism: Macrosoma leucophasiata (assembly GCA_036365455.1). NCBI lineage: Eukaryota > Metazoa > Arthropoda > Insecta > Lepidoptera > Hedylidae > Macrosoma > Macrosoma leucophasiata. The sequence goes on from JAWQUS010000013.1 coordinate 8,026,093, forward strand.
GTAACTGTGTCTGTCTGTCTGTCTGTACCTTTTCACGTCCAAACGACTGAACCGATTTGAAATTAATGAAATTTGGTATTATTTATAAAACGACATCCACGCAGGCAACAGCTAGTTTTAATATAATACTCTAACGTAAACTAAAATAAGTTTAATTAATTTTTCAGAATGCTTAATTTGTACCTACCTCGTACCTACATTGCAACCCTGCGAAGCCGGGACTGGTTGCTATTGTAATTATGTTTCTCACTGTTGTGTTTTAAACATCCATTACGATGTATTTAATACTTACCGTACCTTTGTTCATGGGGTTAAGAAAATATTTGAAATATTTCGTTTATAACACGCAAAAGCAAGCCTACGCGTGCTTTTGTACTTATCCGTGTCGTGTTTAAAGATATTAATTGTAATTACATTTAAATTTCGTGTTCGCAAATGTGTGTGGTGATTTTGGTAACAAACAATTCTCTAAAAATAACGAAAACTGACTCAATTTTTTTTGTTATATTGTATATATAATATTGGGTATAGTAGGTACTTCAAAAAAAAAACAAAACTACTTTTTTAACTTTTATTACGAGTTTGTTGAATTTCTTAACTTCATGACCATTGTATTGGAAAATGACGTCGTTATTCCTGTCAAACCTGAAATACCATCACCAATACCAACCCAGCTTCGTATTTACGTCAGTCGCGTGCTGCGCAATATTGAAACACAAATTTAGGGCCCGTGCCCAGTGACGGCATGGCATGTTGGTTCGCCATTGTTATAGCCAACCAATGGCAAACGGCTTACATTGATGGTAAAGGTTGATTGATGGTAAGGGGGAAAAGAGACATTCTACTGATATACTTTTTACATTCGTTTATGACATTTAGTTTTATCTTAGTGATATTCTTGACTTTACATATATTTTTTATCCTGTTTGACATGTATATCAATTGTTATTCGCTTTAATTTATTTTGTTTGTTTTTGACGTGTCATAAGAGGTGCCTGTCACCCTAAATGAATAAATGAGTTTCTGATTCTGATTCTGATTCTGATATCAGACAACCTTGTGGCATACCACGTCAACACGGACCACCACCACCACCGACCAGCACACTCGCTCAGTTCAGTAGTGCAGTATGCTAGTATGCTGTTGTTAAATTCGCTAGGTGCTAAGATTTCCCTACAAACTGTTTAAATATTCTCTTATTTTAACACACTTGGCTTCGAACCTTCACATACAAACCGGAGACCTTCCAGATCGTTTTTAACGTAATGCCATTTTTAGTGTCTTCTTATTTATTTATATTTCTTTGCATACAGCTAAGGAACAGAACACCATGGTGAATTCTTTTTCCAAAAAACTATAACCCGTAAATTTTCAAGTCTGCATCCACCACATCAAAGCCACATCTTCACTTTCTTTTAGGTGAGATTTTGACTAAACGTTGTTCTATAAATGTAAAAAAAGATGTTTTGAAGAAACCTTGGTTGTCTGTCAAGCCTACGGACTAACCCCCTTATTCATAAACGTATTCTATCTAAAGTGTTGCTAATCTTTCTTTTGGCTTTTTCTATTCTGAATATTCGACAATGCAACTGACAAAGACAAAGCATTCTATAGCTAAAACGTATCTAATGTACGTTTATGAATAAGGAAGTTAAGGTTTAAGATCGATAATTTGACATGATAACGTCATGAGAAAACATGCGTCATAAGCCAAACGCTTAGGCCGACTATGCCTCTCTATTGCTTATATCTTTGCGCTCTCGCTTGCAGGCTCGGTTCATTCGAAACGTGACACTTTTTCGTGTGTGCAGCCGGAATTCATTGATTTGTAAGAAAACATGGTCAAGTTTATTGCGTCAAAAAATGTCCTGGAAAAAATATCGCGTCGTCAGTGGGGGCCGACGTTTAGGCCGATAGGTATGTCATATTGCTTAGGCATGTCAAGCAACTATCCAAATATTTATTACTGCCTACTGTATCAATGGCGCATTCTATTATGTTTATCACTAGCGGCCCGCCCCGGCTTCGCGCGGTGCAATGTTGCCTACCCTCTCCTATTCGTCTTAGCGTGATGATTATACATAGATATAGCCTAAAGTCTTCTTCGATATCCTTTATAGTTTAGGCAGCGTACGCAAAATAAGTAACTTTTCTGGTTGATTTTTTACACCTTGTGTCTGAAAAACCCAAATATCTTACGGAACCCTATTTTTTTTCAAAATTAAATATAACTTATGTTACCCGTGGATAATGTAGCTTTCGAATAGTGAAAGATTTTTTTAAATCGGTTCAGTAGTTATTGAGCCTATTCATTACAAACAAACAAAAAAAATATTACCTCTTTATAATATTACGTAGTTTAGATTTCAGTTTAAGTTATATGAGCATTTACATAGTTTTATTTTAAAGAAAAATGGAAAGAAAAATTTGACTTCAGGCGAGACTCGAACTCGCGGCCTACTGGGAATCTAGTCCAGCCGCTCTTCCAATTGAGCTACTGAAGTCCTGCCCGATTTGTCAAATATTTCCTTCACATTTATTTCCTTGCTTTATGATAGCAGTAGCGCCATCTATTACCAACCATGATAGTTAGACAACCGATATAATAGACTTTTCAGTTTATTGAACTAACTTTAAAATATATTTTACAAGCATGTGTTAATGCGAAATAATATAAAAACAATTTACATAGTTATTTATTTTACCTACCTATATTGAATGTAATACTGACATTGTTGGATTGATTCAACGAATATAGGATGATTGTACCGACTTTTTTTTATGTAATGGAAGTGGCAAACATACATGCAGTTCACATGGATGTTAAGTAATGACTGCAGCCTATAGACACCCACACAAAGACCAAGGTCAAAACGCAGATACGTTACCACTCTTGAAGCCTAAGGTGTTATACCTCTGTGCCGGAAATTACAGGGCCGTACATTACCACCTGACCGTAACACGATAGTGCTGAACACTACCATTTAGCGGCAAGTATACTAGGTAATGCGGTGGTGCCTACGCACGCGAACTTCGTCACTGGAGCTCTACCACCAGTATAAACCAGTGCCTACTGAATGGCAGATGCACAATATATAAACAATTTTGTCGGTTGACTTGATTATCTTTTTTTTTTTTTTTTTTTTTTTTATGTAATTGAAGTGGCAAACAAGCATGCAGTTCACATTGATGTTAAGTGATGACTGCAACCTATAAACACCCACACAAAGACCGAGGTCAAAATGCAGATGCGGCCTCCACTCCTGACCAGACCACTCCTGAGGCCTAAGGTGTTATGCCTCTGTGCCGGAAATTACAGGGCCGTACATTACCACCTGACCGGAACACGATAGTGCTGAACACTACCATTTAGCGGCAAGTAAATCAGGTAATGCGGTGGTGCCTACGCCCGCGAGCTCCGTCACTGGAGCTCTACCACCAGTAAAAATCGTATCGTCACAATTGCAGTACCCAACAATAAATATTGCACTTCGAGCCTACGAAGTCGAAACTAGCCGATTGTCTCTTTCGTAGGCTCGAAGTGCAATATTCATTGTTGGGTACTGCTGCAGGACTGCTACACACGGCCTACTTGAGCAGTATTGTTCCGGTATTGGTCAAAACTTGATCAAAATGGTCAACAAATGTCACATAGATTAGGTGCGAAAGAGATAACGGTCTACAGAAATAAGCCGAAGTCTCCTAAGGTCGATGTGCAATATTCTTGTTCGATAATGTACATATGTCAAACGTAATAAGATGTCTCATGGCGAGTATTTTCCTATTTTCACGCAAAATATCTGTAACTTGCCTGTCACAGTACCGTGTTCAATATCGGGCAAACTTTGAAATCGCGACAAACATGTCACCTGGTCCATGCCTGCTCCTTACAAAATCTTCATCGCCGCATGTGAGATACGTATCAAATTATGCTTACGTGTATGTGCGAGTGAGTGTGCGAGCGTGCGTGCGTGCGAGCGCGCGTGCGTGCGTGGGCATGCATGTGCTTGTTTAAAACATACTCGAGTAGCCAAAATAAATTGAAAATATATTTTTCAGGCAATATTTCTGTAACTGATTTTCACATTTTTATCTGTAAAAGTTGTACTTATCCGTTAAACAGAATCTATCAAACATATCTATAAAATACACAGCGGTAGAATTCACCGTTTATATCAAAATATTATTTAATTGTTTATAGCTTATTGCTTCTAATACGATAGCAGTTCAAAACAGACGGCGAACCGATACCAAACAATAATAAATTAAACGGACAATAACCACACAACAATTCGGTTTAGTTCAGTTCCTATTATTTCGTTGGACGTTTATCTTGTTAACGCTTGTACTTGTTTAAACATGTCGGCCGTTCGAAACATGTTTATTAGGCACATGTTGTCGAAACAACAATATGAGCACTTCAATTACACAATAATTATAAAGTCCTCTAGACCGAATTTCGGCCATGGCGTGGCGGCTAGCTAATCTCAACGGGGACTAGCTAACGGCGCGGGAGATATTATAGTGCACAAGTGTGTGCGCAAACACAGATGCACTCGATCCCTCACTCTCATTTGCATTTTGACCTTGGTCTTTGTGTGGGTGTCTAAAGGCTGTGGTCATCACGTGAACTGCATGCTTGTTTGCCACTTCATGACATAAATAAGAATAATTCATGTTCCATACAGACTTAATACGCGATATAAATATGTAGTTTTATTAAGTATAGAAATAAAATATTATAACATAAGCTTAACATGCTCGTATACTTACCCGCTATTATCAACACAGAAATAAAAATCTCAATGGATGTCACGTTTGATTCCTTACTCGTATAAACTAGTCTATTGCAAAGCGGAATTAAAAGGCGGTCATGGGGTGTATGGGTGTTTAGTGACGGGCAATGGGAGGAAGGGGGAAAACTCAGACGGATTGACATCTCAGCATGGGTATGCAAGGCCGGCTACAGAAATTATAGGTTGAAACGCATGAATATCACTACATATTCTGTAAATTAAGCCAGACGCTATGTTTTTTTATTATATCGCACCTATAGAATTGAAGTGGCATATCTCAAAAAATTAAGAAAATTACTTTTATACATCAAACGAATTATTCCGTAATTTGATAGATTACGTGTTAAGCTATTAATCACTACTATTCAATTATTAATAATTTGATTTGAACCGATTTTTATCAAACTTGCACACCGTGTGTAGTCATTTTAGTTAGGTATTCCGCCCTACCTCAATTATGTAAAAAAAAATATACCTACTGAAAGGAAGTACACCATTTTGTCATTAAAAAAAATAAAAAATATATAAATATATTTATTCGTTACGGGAATTTTGTCTATTGCCACACCGCGGACACTCCGCCAAAACCCTATACAAACGCTTAATTTGGTTTCTATTACACAGACATCAATCAGTGACGTGTATTTACACGCGCACCTGTGTGCGTAGCACGTACAAAATACCAACCGTCGCCCATAAGAGACGAAGGAGCTGAGTGATGCAGGCAAATCGGGCGGGACGTCGAAGTGTCCATTCTATACGTAGTATCTGTAATAATATTCTCTGCTATTGCACACGATAATCCCATTAATGTATCAAAATATGAAGACATTCCTTGTCAGTAATTTTCATTGCCATGTTTTATATTCCATTCAGTAGATATGGTGGAAACATAATTAGCAAATAAATGCGTTGCATTTACGAAATTCAGTTATGAACATTTTGTACAGATTAAAAACATACAGATTTTGTATGTAATTAGTGTGATATCACGCGTCAGTCAGTGTGACTGACGCCGGAAAGAAAAATAATTATTTCAGTTTGACGTGTAACATATTTAAATCAGATACTAATGAAACCGGATTTAAGCCGCGGATCCACCACCGCGCACGCTGTGCACGAACACGCGAGGCATGAGTTCATTTATTTTACACAAAACTCACTACTATGCATAGTTTTAAATTATCCGTGCGCTGCGGTGGGTCCGCGACTTTATGTGATTATACAAATTTGTTGCTGTATTTAGGGTTCCGCGCACTTTCGTGTTCTGGTCAGCTGGTAATCTTAGGCCTCTAAACTTTCGACGCAGACACCTTAGGCATCAAGAGAGGCATCGCTTCTTCATTTAAATTTCTGGGCATTCATTTATATAGATGTTTATAGGTTGCATTATATAAAATAACATCAATGTGTACTGTATGCTTATTTGCCACTTTCATGGCATATAAAAGAACTACTTCGTAAAGCTACTTAAATAAAACTCTAACATGTCTAAATCGTCTTGATCTGTCTTTCTTTTAAAATAATCTGCAGGGTGCTAATGTTTCAAATAAAACAGCTGTAAATATTGCAGTACATACAATAAAAATACGCGGTCGAGATGAGATCTTTGCGCAAGATCTGCGGTGTATCACTCACCGATCGCGTTCGTAATGAAGATGTAAGAAAGAGACTTTGTGTGAATGATAGTATCGGTGTAAAAATGAAAAAAGGCATGCTCCGATGGTTCGGGCATATAGAAAGAATGTCGAATGAGCGAATGACTAAACAGATATACAATGCGAATGTGGATGGTTGCAGAGGCCCAGGAAGACCAAGGCTGACCTACCATGACCAAATAGGTCGAGTTCTGTCTGATGGTGGGGTCAAAAGTCTTAGGAATCGGCGTGCATGTATGAAGAGAATGATGAAGGTAGACGAGGCACGAGAGGTTTGTCAGAACCGGGATGTCTGGCGCTCTACACTCTCTGCCTATCCCGTTAGGGACCTGGCGTGAAGATACATACATACATACAATAAAAATCCGACAATATATTTCCACTTTACTATTTCAGGTAAAGTGGAAATATATTGTCTAGATCTTCTTTATATTTGCCTAGAGTATTTGAAAGAAACATTAAAGTTATGTATTATTCTGTTAAGTGATAAAGTACATAATTATCATGAATCTTTATGGATCTGCCTGCCTGGCCTGCTCAAGTCTATTTAAGTTTTGAATTTGATGTGTATGGCAATATAAGATGCCTACAAAACACTTTGACTTCATGATGTAGAAATGTCGGAATAATTTGTTATAAGGAATGTTTTATCGTCATTTATGTATGAAGATACGTCTTGGTATTGTTCCCGATCGTTAGTTCCGCTTGGTGATTCAACCGCTTGAGTCGGTTTCAATAAATGAGGCACGGATGTAGAGTTTGTGTTTTATAAAAGATGAATTGAATGTAGGATTTGATGAAATTTTAAAAGACTTACATTATTTAATATACGTAGTCCATGTTGTGTTTCCTAATAGAACTTGATAGATGATTTCAAAACGTTAATTGAAATCAAAAATTACCTACAGTGAATAAGTTTGACACAGTAAAAATAAAGCAGATAGAAAATTAAGATTAAAATTCGAATAAAACATCATAATTTTTTTTTTCCTGACTAGAACCTAGATATGAAGAAAAAGAAAACTTATTCGTCAAAATGAAAGTTGTAGCCGAATGCAGTCACTACTGAGAAAAACTTTGCTACCAAAAAGACTCAGTAGGAACTCTTTTATTTAAATGAGAGCTTAAATTTAATACAGATAGTCATACAAATGAGATAATGTGAACGTCCATAGTATATATATTTTTTGTAACAATACAAAGCCGCTAAAATGAAATGCACATGCAAGCAGACTAGTCCTCACCATCAGTACCCGTTCACGAATATGTTACATGTGGTAGCCATTGTCCTCCTCGGCCATTTTATAGGGAAGTGAGCAACGACGTTGCTTACGACGCCACTGTAGACATAATTGTTTCGAGTTTCGGTGTGTATTTTTGTGTCACACTGTGGGCATATTACCAAACTTCGAGGTAGGTACAGGGTAATTTCCAGAAAATGGTAAAATCCCAATAGAACCAGAGTTAAAGGACTTTACACTATTATCTCTGATAACCCCCTACCCGGGAATCGAACCCAGGACCTCAGCGTAGTAGCAGTAGTGGCCTGCTACCACTAGGCTACCGAGGCAGTTATTACTTACTTAACAAATTAATTAGGCAACTAGTCTCAAAAACTTTATTTTACAAACGCACGATAAAAAGCTCGCAAGTCATCACTAAAATCTTCACTTAAAAAAACTCCTAACTCAATACAAGATCCATTGTAAAATATCGTCGATAGACGCGTAGTAAACGTCAACGCAATTAAAATGTCATTTGTTCGAGTCCATGGTAGTGTCATTATTGATGCAGTGTCAATGTCGAGCGACAGGGTTGTCACTGCCTATTAGATTGGTTTTTATTTGAGTCAACTTAGAGTAAAACAATCAACGACGCGAACGAAGCGACTTTGTGCGGGGTGAAAATATACAAGAAAAAAGAGCATATTTAAGTATACTTTATTTTATTACAGCTTCTTTTCAATTACACGCAATGCTTAGAACGCGATGTGAATGATGTGATGAGGGACGCGTAGTAAACGTCAACGCAATTAAAATGTCATTTATTCGAGACCATGGTAGTGCAATGTCAATGACGAGGGATAGGGTTGGGCGCTTTAAAACAAGCTTACTTCGGATTACGTTACTATTTGAAAAAGATAGTGAGTACTATATATATCTCACTTTGGTCAAGTGTAAGGATACTAAGTACTCGTATTTTTGTCGCACATGAACTTAACTGAAATTATATGAGGATTTGTGGATTTAGGTGATGAGTCAGTGTAATGATGGAAAGTGACACTTTCTTGCGAGAATATTCCGAAATATATCAACCTGACTTTCTTGTTTACCTTAAAAAAGGGTTTTTCAATAAAATTACCAAGTGTCAACCCTAGACATTGAGGTTGGCAATTTGTGCCTGACCCTGCTTCCGTGACGCGACGTCTGTAGCGAGATGACATCTGACCTTCTGGTTGTTGATCAAAGACACTTGTCTTATTGTGTTTGGAGGTTCGGGCTTTTTGTCGAAAGTTCGCTGTGAAGTGTGAAGCTCGGGTTTCTAACACACTCTTTACTTACTGTTTCAGGGAACGAAAATGGCAAACAAGCATGTACTTGCAATGTCAAATTAGCGGTATTATCTGAGGATCAATTATAAATAAATAGCTACTGGCTCACTAAATAATACATCATCATCCAGATAAGAGGTATAAATTTGTATGGAGAAAAAAACACTGATTTCCCTAAAATCTTGCACAACTGTACTTGATTTTTAATAATGGATCAAGTGTTTCAGCTTTTGTGGTAAAGCTAATAAATAACGTAACGTCACGCCTGTAATTCCCGAAGGGGTAGGCAGAGGCAAATGCATGCTTTCAATACATGCAAACACCCACGATTCGCCATTTACGTTTTTGGACCATGTAACAGATGGCGAGCCTGTTGGCATCTCGGGGCACATTACCGAACTCCGAAGTAATGGGAAACTTTCAGAAAATTGAAAAATCCTAATAAAACCAGAGAAAATGGATTTTGCACCGTTATCTCTTGTATCCCCCGACCCGGGAATCGAACCTAGTACCCCAGGGTAGTGGTACTGGTACTATTAGACTACCGAGGCATCTAATAAATGATAGATTATAACCCCCTTATTCATAAACGTATTTAAGCTAAAGTATTGCTAATCTCTCCTTTTTCCTTTTCTATCCTGTACATTTGACAGTCCAGCTGACAAAGACAAAGCATTCTATAGCTAAAACGTATCTAAAGTTCGTTTATGAATAAGGCGGTTAGTATTTAATAAGATTTCTTTTTGTTAAATAGCAGCAAACATTACGTAATAATATGAAAATTGGACATCATAAATTACAACATTAATAAGGTAAAATAGTATTTTATACAAACCTGATTTTTTTTTTATGTAAAAGAAGTGGCAAACAAGCATGCAGTTCACATTGATGTTAAGCGATGACTGCAGCCTATAGACACCCACACAAAGACCGAGGTCAAAATGCAGATGCGTTACCACTCCTGAGGCTGAAGGTGTTATGCCTCTGTACCGGAAATTACAGGGCCGTACATTACCACCTGACCGGAACACGATAGTGCTAAACACTACCATTTAGAGGCAAGTATATTAGGTAATGCGGTGGTGCCTACGCCCGCGAGCTCCGTCACTGGAGCTCTACCACCAGTAAAAAGTGATTCCAATTATATGGACAATGACTCCAATAGCTCCAAACAAATCCCTACTAATATTATAAAGGCGAAAGTAACTCTGTCTGTCTGTCTGTTACCTTTTCACGTCCAAACGACTGAACCGATTTTAATGAAATTTGGAACAGAGATAGAGCTGACTTTGAGAAAAAACATAGGTGAACTTAGTTACTTTTAAAACGACATCCATGCGGGCGAAGCCGGGGGCAACAGCTAGTTTAGTATAAACTTAAAAAATACAACATTCTATCATTCTATATCTACACAATCTATACATCTATGCAAATAAATAAAATTGGAGTGTCTGTTTGTAATATAAAAATAACCGCTTTTTACTAAATGCATATGTATGTATACACGGTACATATACCAAAACAACATTTTTTGTCTGTCTGTCTGTCTGTTTGGCGGGGCTTATCTTGGGAACGGCTGGACCGATTTTGACGGGACTTTCACTGGCAGATAGCTGATGTAGTAAGGAGTAACTTAGGCTACTTTTATCCTAGCTGCGCCCACGACTTCGTCTGTAGATACTGAACAATCATAAATTCTCATGCGGACGAAGTCGCGGGCACAGCTAGTTTATAAATAAAAATGAATCGCTAAATACTCGAGTTTTGCGCTAAGAAACACGCTTAGCGCATAACTCGAGTATTTAGTAATTGACCGGCGAAGATTTTTATAACAGAAAAAAATACACAATTGCGCGGCGAATTGAAATTTTAAGAAAACAACGACCACGGCGGCGGATCGCTAATAAGTTGGTAGAACTGATGATGATACAGCTCGTGGGCGTAGGCACCACTGTATTACCTAATATACTTGCCGCTAAATGGTAGTGTTCAGAACAATCGTGTTCCGGTCAGGTGGTAATGTACGGCCCTGTAATTTCCAGCATAGAGGCGAACCTTAGGCCTCAGAAATGGTAACGCATCTGTATTTTGACCTCTGGTTCTTGTATGGGTGTCTAAAGGCTGCAGTCATCACTTAACATCGATGTGAACTGCAAGCTTGTTTGCCACTTTCATTACATAAAAAAACCACGCGAAGCAGGGGCGGGTCGCTAGTAAGTATATAAAGCCACATTAATTAACCATTTTGAATGCAACACCGAATGTAACGGATTTAGACATGAAAATAGGGCAGAGGAGGCGAGCCTATTTAAAGCAATGGGAATGAAATGAATGAGATATTTCTATGCGGTTCATTTTTTGGCTTCCCGCGAGCAGCTAATAATAGTGATTGATGTTTTACGGCTAAAAATATCAGTTGTAAATGAAATAACATAACAAGCGTGAGCGTACCAAATTTTATCCGTTTCGGTATTTTATATATTACTGGCGGCCCACCCCGGCTTTGCACGGATGAAATGCTACTCACATTACTACTGCTAATAATACGGTACTAAGCTATAGGGTTGCGATTCGTTGTTTTCCCATAAACCGACCCTGCTGTATCTGTTTAATACAAACTATCAAGTCCAAAAACAACTCTTAGGGTTCGATTTTCGCAACATACAACCTTAGTGAGTACTTACGTCCTAAAAGTACTTCCATGCAAAATGTTATACCTACTCCTAGCACTTGTATTTCATGAGATTTCGTCATGAGTGAATTTATAGGTACCTATAATATATAGATACAAATTACTATTATTTAGTTTCTTTTACCACTACGAATTTCATTCTTTGCGTTCAAAGCACATACATTTCGAAATGTATAATAAAATTGACGGATGGGAAACACACAGTAAACATTAATCTTTTAACATCTTCATTCACAGAACGGAAGTGTAAAAACTGAATGAAAATTGAAACTATTCTATTCATAGATACATTCAATTCAAACAATGATTCGAAAAAGTAAAAAAAAAACATTTACAAAATTTGTATTCCTACTATATACCTACTCGATGTAAAGATGCTGTAGGTAAGTAGGTATACAAAATCACTAACATTTTTTAACGTTCCGGATAAATACCCGCCTCCTTCCTTACATTCGATTAAAGCGCAGTATCTCCAACAATTTATTACGGGAGCTAAACAAAGATATATCCCGACCACGCCTTACACACATGATTAAGCACCAAACATTCCTAAAGGGAAACCCTTTTAATTAACCTTTTCAAGACGTGCAACTGACGTGGTCATTTTCCATTGACGAAGGCAATTGTTACCTCTAATGGTGACTCAAATCGCTTTGGACCATCGTAATACAATTGATGTCCTTGGCGATTTTAGGATCTTATGGAATATCTCCCTTTGACGATAAGTACGCTCGATTTAACTGAGCAATGGTATCCATATCTTTAATTCACTCTATTAGAATTATCTAAAGATAAAAGCGTGATTATAATACAAGCTGAGCCAAATAGTCGTTGGATTGTGAATTGTGGGTATTAAATAAGGTGATATTTGAATGTTTTTTACTTGATAATAGGCTTGAGTACTTGAGTTGGGTCTAAGCTTTTAAGAGGCTTTAGCTAACCTATTCCAGGGTCGTTTTGATAAATGACATTGGACTGTCATGCTGTATTTGATTGCAAGTATACCTACGTACGAGTTAATTTAAAGATTTTTTAAAAATAGAATGCAAAGCAAAATTTTAGTCATCAATGGATAATGTTTGCGGAATGGATGGAGGTAGTTGCACATTTTATTTTAATATACGCGAGTGAATTCAAAAAAACGTTTAATTAGTTCGTTAGTATTAGTTAAAGCCACATTTCTGGATAACTAGCCCAGCGCTAGGCAGAAATCCCACGCCATTTTTTTAGACATATCGTACCTATATTTTTGAGAGCTTGGTTATGCCATATAATTTCAACTCGTTAAGAAATCGTACCAGCGACCCTCGGGTCCCGAAGCCGCTATCATAACCATATTGCTAGAACAACTCTACATAATATTATGAACTGTCGAATACATGGTGTAAATGTAATGTGTTATCAATTTTATAAAAGTAACTTTTATAAAATAAAGACAAAATTGATAAGGTACAAAGTTTCATTATGAATATGGTCCAATAATTATTCGTGCCTGATAATCTTCTTCTTCTAATCTAATATATAAAATTCTCGTGTCACAGTTTTCGTTGCCATACTCCTCCGAAACGGCTGGACAGATTCTCATGAAATTTTGTGAGCATATTGGGTAGGTCTGAGAATCGGCCAACATCTGTTTTTCATTACATTTTTGGACATATTTTTTCTTATTTTCTAGGGCGATACGAAGTTAGCCGGGACAGCTAGTTGTTTTATATTATTTCGCATTATAAATTTAACCGTGTTAGAACCAAGCTCTTCAGTTGATGTTCAATTCCGTCATATCCGAGGGCAAAACGCCACAGGCGTGGCACAGAAGTGTGGTGGTACTGTTCTTTAAGAAAGGCGACAATACCCTTCTAAAAAACTATAGGCCCATCGCACTTCTAAGCCACGTCTATAAGCTGTTTTCGAGAGTGGTTACGAACCGTCTATCTCGCAGACTCGACGACTTCCAGCCTCCCGAACAAGCCGGTTTCCGTAAAGGCTTTAGCACCATAGACCACATTCACACGCTGCGGCAGGTTATACAGAAGACAGAAGAGTATAACCAGCCCCTATGTCTAGCGTTCGTGGACTATGAGAAAGCCTTCGATTCGGTTGAGATTTGGGCTGTGCTACAGTCACTCCAGAGGTGCCAAGTTGACTACCGATACATCGAGGTGCTGAGGAGCTTGTATGAAAACGCCACCATGTCGGTCCGGCTTCAGGATCAGAACTCGAAACCTATCCAATTGCAGCGAGGAGTGAGACAGGGAGATGTTATATCTCCGAAACTGTTCACCGCTGCATTGGAAGACGTCTTCAAGCTTCTGAACTGGAAAGGACTCGGCATCAATATTAACGGCGAGTACATCTCCCACCTCCGATTTGCAGATGATATCGTAGTCATGGCTGAGACCCTGGAAGACCTTAGCACAATGCTCAATGACCTCAGTAGGGCCTCCCAACGAGTGGGCCTTAAAATGAACATGGACAAGACGAAGATCATGTCAAATGTCCATGTTACACCCACTCCTGTTATGGTCGAGGGTACTACACTCGAAGTTGTTGACGATTATGTATACCTGGGACAAACGGTCCAGTTAGGTCGGTCCAACTTCGAGAAAGAGGTCAATCGCCGAATCCAACTCGGTTGGGCAGCGTTCGGGAAGCTACGGTTCATCTTCTCGTCCGACTTACCGCAGTGTCTCAAGAAAAAGGTCTTTGATCAGTGTGTGTTGCCAGTGATGACTTATGGGACAGAAACGTGGTCGCTCACTATGGGCCTCATAAGAAGGCTCAAGGTCACTCAGAGAGCAATGGAGAGAGCTATGCTTGGAGTTTCTCTGCGAGACCGAATCAGAAATGAGGAGATCCGCATGAGAACCAAAGTTACCGACATAGCTCACCGAATAGCGAGACTCAAGTGGCAGTGGGCAGGGCACATAGCTCGACGAACTGACGGCCGTTGGGGCAGAGCAGTTCTCGATTGGCGACCACGTACCGGAAAGCGAAGCGTAGGCAGGCCTCCCACAAGATGGACCGACGACCTGGTGAAGGTCGCGGGCAATCGCTGGATGAGGGCGGCCCAGGACCGTTCGTTGTGGCATTCTTTGGGGGAGGCCTTTGTTCAGCAGTGGACGTATTTTGGCTGAAATGATGATGAATGATGAGAACTAAACTCAAATTTGTTAACGTTAATTCGGTCTCAGTAATTATTCAACGGTATAAAATTAGGGCGAGCGAATGTCACGTGAAAATTTTATGTAAAAGTGTATTTTTTGTAAGAAAATCTCTGATAGACTCGTTAATAATATTAATATCTGTCCTTTGAACGTCAAATTATAATACAAAATTACGTCGGAATATCGTCATTAAAGCACGTCTTAATTGAAATGCAAAGCAAGGCCAACTGGCAAACGTGAACTCGGTAGCTCTTAAATCGTCTCTTAAATACGTTGCCAAAGTAAGTATATTGCTATCCCATTCTCTCGTGTGTTTTATAATATACCCTTATTGTTTTTTTATCAATGACCAAAAAAAAAAAACTAGTCGTAACGTATCACAAGGTTTCAGAGATCATTTTTTATTTTTGTTCTCAATGGTGGTATTTGATTCATTTAAAAAAAATTCTCATGGAATTACTATAATTCTGTAGCCTATAAACATCTTCATAAAATCAGAGACTTCAATGTAGACGTGTTGTCCCTCCAGAGGCTTATGCTCTTATGCCTCGCTGTCGCAAATAATCGGCCGTACATTCTGATCAAATGTCTCATAATTTATTATCACAACTTACAATCCAACGAGTATTTGACACAGCTTATCCATGACTTTTATTGTGTTTATAAAAGTCATGGATAAGCTGAGTCAAATACTCATCATCATCAGTCTAAAAAAATAAGTTATAAGCCGCACATGCAAATCAAGCGTAACTTACCTCCAAAGGATTCCTTCAAGTAGTGAAATCGCCAAGGAAATTAATTGTATCTAAAGCAATTTCAGTTGCCATTAGAAATAACAATTCCCTTCCTCAGTGGAAAATGGCCACGTCAGTTTCACATCTTTAGAAGCTTAATTAAAAGGGTTTCCCTTTCAGGAATGTTTTGTGCTTATTCATGTGCGTAAGGCGTGGTCGGGATATATCTTTGTTTAGTTCCCGTAATAAATTGTTGGAGATACTGCGCTTTAATTGAAGGAAGGAGGGTATTTATCCGGAGCATTAATAAAAAATATTTGAGATTCATTGTTTATAGCATCTTCACTCATCACATCCAGTATGTGAATGTCGAATACCGTGGAATACTTTTTTTAATTAATGTTACTTTACTTGTTTATATTCATCGTGCTCTTGATAAAATGATGAGATGCTAATAGGTTTTTAAGTCTCCAATCATTCTGATGAAAAATTTTCTCATTTGATATCCCCATTTCACAATCCAACGCGTGTTTGGCTCATCTTGTATTTTAATCGCGCTTTTATCTTCGGAGAATTTTAACAGAGTGTATCAGAGATATGGATACCATAAGAAATAGATTCAAATTAAAATTAATGTTATTAAAATTAAAACATTTTTGCAAAGTGCAAAAATGCAAAAAAAAGTCAGTCAGTTTTTGCAAGTGCAAAGTGTATGTTGTTATATATGTTGAAGTAAGTTAATTAAATTAATGTAAAACTAAATTATATAATAAATAAAATTTTCAACAATATTTGCTGATCGCATTTTCATTATGATTTGCTTTTATGATTCTGATAAGTTAATTTACAGTTATGTTTTATACTAAAATTTCCACTCCTGTGTGCTCATCAATTTTCGTTACTAACTTATTCCTGGTAACAAAATATCAAGTTATGTGATTAGCACCGATAATTTGTCACAGTTACTTTGATATAGGATTAGTATAATTATATAACAAAGAGACACACATTCCAGAAAACAACGTAGTTTGCAAACAATTAGGGAAATTAATTAAAGAGCGTGGCCTTTATAAAGAAAATTTCGCTTGATGTATATTAAAATATATTTATATTGAATTCCCAACGATTGCAAAAATTGTATTTTTTACATTGTAATCATAGATGCTATGGATATTTTCTAACTGAAATTAGAATCAGAAATGTATTCAGTTTAGTGTGGTCATGCACCGCTAATGAAACGTGCGTCTAAAACAAATAAGTTATAGTGAGTTCGAAGACGTAATCCAACAAGTAACCCTAAAATCAAATAAATCTAGTAGTACAAGAAAAGAAAGACAATAATACGATAAAGAAGAGATAAATAGGTTTTTCCTACTAAGTCACCGAAGTGAAACACTCCGCTTGATAAAATTTTGCCTGTTATACTAGTTTATCATAGCGCCGCTGCATTTTGTTTGTTCCGCTTCGCTGGTTATGCAAGTTAGCAATGCAAATATACGTCCGCGAGTTAATCCGCGGGCAAAACTGGGAAAATTTTAATTATAACTGAGTTTTGTTGTGACACAGTGTTTTAAGGCACATTTTTTTTTATTTATTTAACACATAAAATAACATAATATACATATTTTTTTATCAATTCATTACTTAAACCACTGAGGTTATTCAGTCACTGAGTCATAATTGTACGTATTACCACAGTATAAGTAATAAAATGTTCGTTTTCTTTAGTTTACTCGATAAGGCTCCTTTCATTCTGCAGCGTATCGCCGGTCGCGTACGCGCGCGACCATTGCGATTTGTATGAAGCTCCATAGTGGCTTTCATTGTGCTGCGTGCTTGCCGGTAGCGTTTTTGTACTGCGTATCGCCGGTCCCGCCACACGCGACCGGCGACACGCTGCACAATGAAAGGAGCCTTAAAGTTTAGACTATGGTATTACTTTAATATTTTAATTTTAATAACTGCGACTTTTGGACATTGACACTAACCACAACCATACAAGCAACAAGTTTAAAATATCTAATCACATGTCCGAAATTCTGTTTGTTACAAAATTGAAAACGAACGTCCAATAACTTAAAACTATTTCAAAGATAAAGAAAGGATAGCCATATATTGTTTTTCCCAATATGTCATTGATTGACACTTACGTTTTCATTAAAGGTAATAAAAATATTTAAAACCTTACACCTGTGCCTATCACCGCACAATGCGGCCCGGCGTGGAGCACCCTTCGACCTATCCCTAACATAACCTAACAAAGTGAGGGCGCTCACAGTCCCAATATCACATTAGTAAGAGCACGAGATATAACATGTATTTTACTTACACTGATGATTAACGAGTGTTATAATATTCGATATTAATAAGAAATAATTATTTATTGTGTTTTAACAATTAAGCAAGCGTCATTTTGAACTTCTAAACATTTTGGTTACTAAAGTACATCGCAAACATGATAATATCATATCATTATCCATTTATATATTAAGGATAATGATATTCGGACAAGCATTTTTGTGTGAAATAAGGGACTCCTTATTATAATATTTAAATCGAGAATAATTTATTACTGTTTGGTAAGTACACGAGATTTTTACCATTATTCCCGAAATCCTTCACTGAAGCTGTATCATAAATAAAGATCTAGAAAATTCCTATCTTATTTTCTTTACAATACAGGTAGCCTGGCGGCAATAAATTAGGTTGTGCTGTGGTATCTATGCCTTTGAAGTCCGCTGTTATTTCGTAATAAAAATGTTCTTCATGCGAAACGCAGACAAAATAAATTTTGTGTATCAAAACATCCATGTTTTGCCAAATTAATTATGCCTACGTTTACATATTTTTTTAAAAATAACCAATGTATGTACTCATAATTATAATAATAACAATTGTTTCTTTTTTGTGTCATGAAGTGGCAAATAAGCATACAGTTTACATTGATCGTAAGTGAATCCAAACCAGTGACGGAGCTCGCGAAGATTGCCCAATTTGGGTCTTCTATTTCTGTATACAGCAGCTTATTTTTGACAGTTACCCAAAGTTATGCGAAATTATGCTAGATAAAAAACAATGTTTTTAAAAGGAAAAAAGGAGACTAAGTAAGGAGAAATGTTCGAAATAATTGCTGCACGTCCCGTCCCCGCAGAGCGAGCTACCTCGCGCGGCAATTGCCTCGCGAGGCTGTTCGCTCTGTGTGGACGCGCCTATTAGGTAAGTGAATATTACAACCAAATTTAAGGCATTTCATAGACTAAGTAACATTCAAAGCTTTCTATAGAACGTTGCATATAAATGGCTATTGGTACATCGGTCATTTTCTACGGTCCTCCGACTTCTACTGAACAATGATCGATGTCATTGTGCTCCTCGCCATATAGGCTTCTTTTGTTGCTAGTGGAAGATTGCCCAAACGGATTTGTCGATTATTCCTTTCTTTTGAACAAGGTCTTCTATACTATTAAACCTGGATTGCACAAAGATATTTGTTATAGTAATTGAAACATTTCACATCCTTCTCTAACTTTAACAGACTTCTTTATGTTAAAGAAGGATGCGAAATGTTACAATAACTTTAACTTTAGCAAATATTTTGGTGCAACCCTGGCTTAGTGTGTTACAATGGAAGCTTGTTAATAACCGTAATTTTGTTGAATTTAATAGCATAGAAAATACTACTTGTAATGAGAAATGTCTGAAATGATTACTTCAGCAAAATAGAGTAGGAAAATATAGCTTTTTTACTACGAGTGATTAAAAATAAAATACATTTTCAAGATCAGCAACAACACATTTCCCTCTTCTTTTCTTGGGTATTTTAGATTTTTATGTAAATATACAACGTGTAACAGGATTGAATGTACAACCCGAAACTAGTTTGTTCAGAATCGATAACCAAATCGATTTCAGGCATTTTTGATATAGGTAACATTTTGTCCGAACATAAATTACAATTAAGGAAGTTATGGTCACCCATTTGGTGAACAGTCAGTACAAACGAAAATGAGACTAACGTCTATTTAAAATAAATACAAGTTTATTTTAACTCGTTGAGACATGCATTTTATTATTAATAATAATTAAAGAAATAAAAAAGTGAAAATTAATCTTCTTTGACGACCCGGTTAGTCCAGCGGTGTGAGATGACCGTTTGATTCGAAGGGTCGCGGGTTCGATCCCCGCACCGGGACAAATATTTGTATGGCCTACAGATATTTGTTTCGGGTCTGGATGTTTGTGTATACTGTGTTGTATGTGTACAACGGCACCCACGACACAGGTTTATACCTACTGTGGGGCTGTGAGTGTAAGCGTATTTTATTATTTTATTTATTTTTTATCTTATTACTAGCGCGTGTTCATCACATTCACACACAAATCATCATCACATTGCGACAGTGTACGTGTGTGAGTTGTTTTGTCTTTTATGTGCGGTCGTAAGTAGAGTTAGGGTAAGTATGCATGCATAGGGTGTGCATTCAGTTCGTAAAAATTGAGGACAACTTGTTTCTTAAATAAATATATTTAATACTTAAACATGAAACTTCAGTTCATGTATTATGATTATAACTCGATTTTCTAATGGAGGTGTTTAAGAGTGTGCATTATCCCCGTTACATGTTGTATACTTTAATTTGCAATTCCCACTTGGTAAATTAATATTGCAGTCCATAATTTAATGCACAGCTAGTTTTACTGTGTAACACTCAAAAGCTTTTTTTTTTAATTTTTTTTAAGAAATCTGGAAAGAAAAATTTGACTTCAGGCGAGACTCGAACTCGCGACCTACTGGGAATCTAGTCCAGCCGCTCTTCTAATTGAGCTACTGAAGCCCTGCCCGATTTGTCAAATCCTTCCTTCACATCTATTGCATTGCTTTATGGTAGCAGCAGCGCCATCTATTACCAAGTATGCTAGTTAGGCAGTTGGACTAGATTCCCAGTAGGTCGCGAGTTCGAGTCTCGCCTGAAGTCAAATTTTTCTTTCCATTTTTCTTTAAAAAAATAAAAAAAAAATATATTTCACAAGCATGTGTTAATGCGAAATAATATAAAACAATTACTCAAAAGCTTTTTATAGAACGTATATACCTATCGGTAATGGTAAATTGGAATTGAATCCATTTTCCATGAGCTACCGACTTGTAGTGAACGGTGATCGCTGTCATTGTGCTCTTCGCCATATTGGCTTCCTTTGTTGCCAGAGAAGGTTGCTCAAACGGATTTGTCCATTATTCTTCACCTTTGCTCGTGAACTGGGTCTTCTATTTTTGTATAACAATGTCACCTTATTAAATTTCTGATATATGTATTTATCCTGTAGGTATATTTATTTATTTATGTAACTTTAATGCACAAAATAAAGACAATGTACATAAGGCGGACTTAACGCAACTAAGGCATTTTATATTTACATATTTTAACTTTTGCACATAAATTACAGTACAGAGGCGGACTTAATACCTAGTGGTATATATATCAGGTATATTTATATATATCTGCTTTCATAGTGTATATATATTTTTATATTTATGTTTACATGTATGTTTGATAATTTAATTACATTTAAACTTGTATTATTTTATATGTTTATTATTTTCTTTTTTATATACCTTCTTTTTTTGATATTATTTATGTACTTACTACTTAAACTTACTCTTTTTTTTCTATCGCTCTCTATTCAAATTGCACCGTCCACAATTCTGTTTTACTCCCCAAAGGTTGGCTGTTCGAGAATGCCTAGTACCATTACCGCCTTATGTACCAGGTCCATTAAAGCATAAATAAATAAATAAAATTACACGAAATAAAGCTAAGCTGTCAGGACATAACAAAGCTGGTAGTTGAGCTCGTGAACGTAGGCAGCACCGCAATATCATGGTAGTGTTCGGCACTATCTTGTTCCGTTCATTACCGCAACAGTGACATAAACAAACAGATTAGGCCTCAGAAGTGGCAACACATTTAAATAGAAAATACTGTTTTTAGGTTTTTTTTCCTCCTTTGTATATTTATACAACAGGAGTACCTAACTATTGTTGTGGATGACTTGACAGAAGTCCTCGCTACGGTTTACGGGCGACTTAAGTCAATATCAAGATGAAAGGTGAGTATAGAGTGGATTAGATATGTATTTTTTATTTGACGACCCGGTTAGTCCAGCGGTGTGAGATGACCGTTTGATTCAAAGGGCGACCCTTTGAATTTGGGTTCGATCCCCGCACCGGGACAAATATTTGTATGGCCTACAGATATTTGTTTCGGGTTTGGGTGTTTGTGTACGTGTGGTGTTTACAACGGCACCCACGACACAGGTTTAAACCTAGTGTTGGGCTGTGAGTGTAAGCGTATTTTATTTATTTATTATTTTATTTATTTTGAGTTCAAAATTATACGTATGTGATGATATTTCATGTATTATTGAACTGCTTTAAGGTGTTAACAATGCGTTTAGTGAAGTGATTGAATGAGTTTCTTGTACTGTTTTTACGAGGTAGATGTAGGTTCCCAGAACCCTGAACATACGAGTGCGACTCGCATTATCTGAATCACCCTCACCACTAAATCTATCATGCGGTGAAATGAGAGAGATTGATGACATCTCTTCGACCAGGCGATGGGCACCACAGAATACAGACCTGCGCTATCAATCTTTCTCACTCTAATAAATGCCACATACGAAGGACGAAAAGAGAAGCCTTTAGAGGAAAATGCGATAACGGATTAAAAGGTAGTAACAGATATCATTATTTTATATGGACGGAATAAACCATAATCTTTTCACGTGGAAAATACGATTCGAAACACGTGCAGAATAATTTAGGTCATTCATAAATATAAAGGTCATGTCAAACGTTATTCAAAAGGTCCGAAGGTTTATTATTAGGTAATTAAGTTCCAAGTAACGACCTCTTTAATAAATTAAGCATCTTTGCCCGGGACCCGACAATCATACTCGCAATTAAAATTCGAAGTAAATTAAATATGATACGCTTTCGACGTAACTAGAGATTCCGTTATTATTATTTGATAGAGCACAACTTTACGATGTGATTAATTTTATGAAGCAATAGAAATCACTTACTTTATAATTTAACGAAGTTGCTGTAAATGGACAATTATTAAAGGGTAAATGATTTAACAGAAACTTGAATCTTGTTAACGGACAGATTTGTGTCCCCTCGAGGGTGTCTGCCTTGCCACGGCGAGGGGGAGAGGCTGAGTAGCCTTTGGTTTCTTCACAGTGAAGCGAAAAGATGGGACCACCGTTAGGCGGCTAACGGTGGTCCCATCTTTTTTTTATAGGGATGTGGTGGGTCTGTCCGCGGGAGGGCGGCTGAGGTTCGAACTTCTTTGACGCTTTGACGTACCCGCTCCTTCGGGGCCGAACTGGTTGCCCGTTAACCTTTCCACCCGGGCATCTAGAAACCCGGGTATTGTGAGTGGTCTGGACGGAGGCGGCTATCTGACGCCCTAAACCGGACCTCCGGGTCGGACTAATTGAATGGACAGAGATCCTGAACAAATTAGCATGCAGGTGTTCCGCACACGACTAGTTAAGCCCATTTGCGGACAGCCACCGGTGCGGTCGCGGATGTAATACGAAACTATTTTTTTTGTATGTTATGGAAGCGGCACTATTCCCATGTCCCCGTCGCTGAGGATGGATGAGCTAGAACATCGTGGGGTTTTAATGAGTAAAATTCTGACGGTATCCGCCGTCTGTTCCCCTAGACAGCAGGTGTCCATGATGGGGTGATTTTTTTATTTATGTTACAACTAGCTGTTCTCCGTTTTATCGGCGTTTGTGGAATGGAAAAACAACTAGTATTTATATTACTAGGTACTTTGGGTTTGTTGATATTTGGGATGTTACAACCAGCAGATTTTCAGCAGCCCAAGGGCTCGACAACTTCTCAAAATTATTGTCGACATTATTACTTCGTTCTATTTTTCATGACAATTTGTCCTTTAAAATCTATAGTGATAATATGAGTGATGTGCTTTCGTAAGTGTTAAAACAAACGTACTACCTTAGTATCGTAGTGGTAGCAGGCCACTACTACTACGCTGGGGGTCCTGGGTTAGATTCCCGGGTCGGGGCCTATCAGAGATAACGGTTTAAAATCGTTGATCTCTGGTTCTATTGGGATTTTTACATTTTCTGGAAAATGCTCAGTACCTCGAAGTTTGGTAATGTGCCCGGAGATAGTAACAGGTTCGCCAACTGTTACATGGGCCAAAACGTAACCGGCGAGTCGTGGGTGTGTGCATATATGCTTGAATGCATGCATTTACCTCTGCCTACCCCTTCGGGGATTGCAGGCGTGAAGTTACGTAAAACAAACGATGATAACGAATAATTGACAGCAATAACAATATCAACATCAATTGGAAATGGATGTGGAACTTGGAAATCTAATAGAATGACCTTTGCCCAATTTGTTCTTGTTTGACAGTTAAATATCAAACAACCATTTCAAAAATATGTACACATATTTTTAAGTAACGTTATTTTAATTGATAGTTACTTACAGAATCCAGTGATGCAGCTAATAGACGCAGACGTTTCCGAATTGCACATTTAGTTAGAGCCACTGACCCTTCCAAGTCTCTTGAAGCGTACTCGTGCTGAATGTAACAAACTGAGAGAACAAAAAATATAGATCGTGATGTTATTGAAAATTGACACAATTTTTTTTTAAATTCAAATTCAAATAAGCTGAAATAAAGTACTAAAATTTAAATTAAATTTTATTTAATTTTATTTTTTTTTCTTTTTCTTTTGCATGCGACGACGAATTGTAATAACTTAGCAACTATGATTCTCAAGTAAGTGACTTTGATATCTTTTTTGAGAATAAATGTCTTTAAACCCACAAATTAAGAATTCCACGCGAACGAAGTCACGGACAAAATCTAGTGAATGCAATAATAGCATTACACAAACAGTAGCTATTTTTAACCGTAATAAGTCTATTCTAGTCTGATCTTGATAAGATGTTCTTGGCCTTCATGACGCTGGAAGTGACACACGGTTCGTTCCACCTTGTTCCTACCAAAGTTCACTGCCAAATTTTTAACGATGAATAATAGCAAAATTTGTTTGCCTTTGAACACCGCGGAGGTGTCGTCAGAACGAAAGCGTTTTATATCTTGATGATGATGATAACACGTTTTTTAAATCATTTTTAGGGTTCCGTAGTCTAATGGTAGATATCATAACCTGTATAGATTGGTCATGTCTGCTTGTCCGTCTGTCCGTATCATAGAGCAACATGGGCCACCGGCCGCGGCGGACTGGAGAGGAGTAGACATAGCGTTTTTTGCCGATGCAAAACAGTCTTTCATTTTTTGCGGGGGGAAATGCGGGCGACACACACGCACACTACAAAAATCGTCTATTACCACGAAACTCACACCTTGACTTTAACAAAATACAGAAACAATTTCACGCACACATTTAAATATCCAGGCGACAGGTATAGGCCCATTAGGGCTTGTACTTTGACAGAGGGGAAAGCCTGCATATGGCTACTCCCCTCCGGTGTTGCCCTATGGTCCGTATGTCACACATTATTGTGACCGTCCTTCTAACTCTTATAATAAGAGAGTAGAAGATCAAAATACAGTATCAATTAAAATATCAATATCATAAAAATAATGTGCTGTAGTTCTCACTGAAAATTATCAACAAAACTTAGTTGAAACGAGATACATTTAACAGTTTTTGAGATATAATATATCTTCAAAAACTAGTAGTGTAGAGTTGAATATTTATTCAAATATCATTTCATCTATCATTTCATCTATCATCACTCAGTGAAACCCTTCATGGGCGAAGAAGGAGGAAGGAAGGAGTACAAGAAAAAATAGTTTAGGAACCTCTGAATTAGAACGTGTAGCGGGCGGATTACCTCTATCTGAAACTTAAAAGTAAATCTAATTCTTTTATTCAGGCCAGATGATAGGATAATTATTAATGACCATAAAAAATATGGTCCATAATGTTTACCAGTAAAGACATTTGCACCCAAGTGCGATGAATTAATGTACGAGAACATTAATGCATCGCACTTGGCTGCAAATCTCTCACAAACAATGTGTTTATCGAAGAATAAGGCTACTTGCATTCACTTGAAACTAACTGTATACAATGTTGACTCACAACATCTATATGGAAATCACGCGGTAAACAACATGCACTTGATACTGAACGCATGATCGTATTCAAAGGGGTCCTCATTGTAAGAGGCACTCGAATCGTGACGGCTACAACGCTCTACGTCTATAGATACTTTTACGTCACGTTGTGTGAAGAGACATGGTGTTGGTGATTTTTCTATATTTACTTGTGTGACGTATAAATCGACGCTGATTGGTTTCATTTTCATTAATGGCTTCCTGAGGGTGGCCATTTTGACGCTCCTTATTTATGGGCATGTATTATCGTGAAGAATTCACCAAGCGTTGTCGGGGGTCTTCGTATGTCGTCGAAAATACTTTTTAAATGTTTTTTTTTAGGAATTCTGCTTAGTCAATATTTAGAGTTGAGCAATGGGCAATATTTTGATGCTGCGATGATGAATACTTGGGTAATATTATTTTTTATTTCAATTGAAATGACTCCCCAACATGGTTAAGATATATGATGCCTATTATTGTATTTAGTTAAACTCTTAAATAGGTTGCATTACGCCAACTTAATAAAACTTAAATAAATAGGTAAAATCGAATACTAATACCAATTTTTTACTTTTTTTTTAAGTGTCTCAAATAAAATCTATACTCCTTTTCTTATTACTTAGGACTCAAACATACATACATCTTACACAGAATACAATGAATGGTAGAGGTGAATGTATAGATGAAATGTTTGAAATATTTCAAAAGATTTCTCTAGAGATATAAAAAGTGGCATTTATTACAGTGATATTGTTCTAAATTTCTTTCAAATAAATTTTCTGTAGGTATATTGATCATGATTCTGGCTTCACTTCAAAAGTTCATTATGTCCTTGTAATAAATTGAAGTAAATTTAAACTTTAGAAACGTTTTAGCTATAGAATGCTTTGTCTTTGTCAGTTGCATTGTCAAATGTGCAGGATAGAAAAAGACAAAGGAGAGATTAGCAACACTAAAGCTAAAATACGTATATAATAGGGTAAAAATACAGTATAAGGAGTGGACGTGAGACAGAACATTAGAGAAAAGTGCTATAAGAAAAATAAGAAATGCACTTACAACAGATCCTTACTATGTTTCGTTCGATTTGTTAAAGTTGCTTCCTTCTTTTATTGTTACATCTAAAGTATTTCCATCGCATTTAGCAATCGATTTAATAAATAGTTTCTAAAACAGGTAGAAAAGAAGCCAGATGATGTATTTCACTTCGGTTTCCTATACAATGATGCATATGTACAAAAATTATACGTTACGTACCAAAATGACCTAATTTAAAGTAAAAATGGAAAACAAGACAATCGTTACAATGATAAAACAATATTTTAGGTACTTCTTAGTTTATTTTGTTTCAATTTTCAATAACTAATGCTTGAACATTTTAAAATTCCTACGAATAGACAAAAACGAAAATATGTTTTAAAACTGAAAACACCGCATTTTCCTTTCATTCTAAACACGTTGACCATTATGTAAACAAATAACTTCGCGATATTGTGTTAAACATGTGACAATCGCATTCCTTTCACGATCCATTACCGCAACCTTGTCGTGGGTGTGTATGTTTGCTAAGTCTTTTCATCGTCCCCATAGCTTACACACTAAAGTGACCATAACGTGACTAATGATAGAGAATAAAATTTCGTAGGTACATTTAAAATAAATGATGAAGGATTTATAGCGCTTGGCAAAAGATTTATTCCCTCCCTAATTACTACACCACTTAAAAATAAACTTAAGAATGACAGATGAGGAAGTCTTGGCGACATTGTCCGTTGAATAAAACACCTACAAAAAGTATACGGAAAATATGAAATGTTCCAAAATTTTTTCTGCGCGAGCCAATTCTGGACTGACTCTTATGTTGTACGTTACAAGACCTAATTTGCAGTAAATGTTAGCTTTATTAGAAAATGGAATGAATACTCTGTGTACAACCTCGTCAAAAACTGTATCCGGCCACTAATGGTGATAAATAAAGCTGTTTGTTAATTAACTTTTACATTTGTTGTCACGTTAAATCATTTTATTTCTAACGCTGACAGTATTATGAGCCACATATTATATTTAAATGCTAGTTTAGTTGTTTTTCGAGAATTATGTGTGGATGTTTAAGTATGAACAAAAGAAATAGAATAAATTTTGATATCGTAGAAATGAGAATTGAGAAGAATTAACAATGTAACAAAAATGAAAACAAGGAATGTAAAGTAATGAAATTCACCTCCACATGCCACAATCAATGAAGCATAGGTATAGTACTCAACAATTAATATTGCACATCGAGCCTGCGAAAGAGGCGATCGGCTCGTTTCGCCTTCGTAGAGCGTTATCTCTGTTGCACACTGCCTACGTAAGCACTGACAGTCCGGTATTGGTCAAAAAATCAAAATGGTCGACAAACGTCAAATAGGCACGGTGCGACAGAGATAACGCAACGCTCTACAGACCCGGAATATGCCGAAGTCTCCTTTCTAGGCTCGATGTGCAATATTTATTGTTGAGCACTGTACTAACATATTTATACGTCTGTAGGTAGGTATCACTTAATCGATTTTATTACGTCGAGGGAAAAGATAATTTAGGTCTGACAGACAGCCCCTAGTTATGTTAGGATTTATATAGTCACTAGCTGTGCCCACGACTTCGACCGCGTAGTTACTACAGACAGACTATGTCAAAAATAGTTGTTTTTTTTGGTTTTTGTTACTCTTCTTTAATCGCTCCCTATCAGTTTTTTGGTAAAATATTTAATGTACAGACACTCGATTTTTACTGTCTCATTAGGTATGTCTCATGTATGTATGATTATAATTTTTAATAGACAGAAGGATGTATAGGTATCTAATTTCTTTCCAGAAATGATGGCTTCAATTATAGAAATTGATAGAGGTATTAGGAAATATTTTACGGATAATGATCCGTAATTTTTTTTTTAACTTTGTCATTAAACTTTTCTTATCGGTTGAGCTATATTTAAGAAATCAATCAAAAATAAAGATTTTCTGATGAATGGACACCCTTCTTCATTTTGATATCGGTTTAATTAAAAGAAGCTTTATGGAGACATCCTTTATTATTTATCTTTTTTGTGTGGCTTTTGCACCAATTTTGTTAGATAATTACAGCACATACATACCTAATTGATTATATTGATAAAAATATAATACCTCTTACATATTTAAATTTTCCTTTGGAGTCATAAAATATATTATCCTTTTCGGTTTACAAAGTGTGCATTTTTTTTCCAAAATTGAAAGTGGTTGTAGAATTCCGTTAAAATTTTTTAACTTTATTGGACTCTTTCTTTTATCTTTTAACTCCTTAAGAAACGACGCACGCTATGGAAATTTTATGGGGAGTAAAATCAAATTGAGGCGTGACGCGTTTCATATAAGTACATAAAAATACTCTGTGGTTAAGCGCGATTCCCCCGCCAGCTACAGTCCAAATATGAACAGTATGGAAACTACGTACAAAACGTCCTTAACGGCACACTCACACAAACATGCTCATCGACGCTCGGGTAGCGGGTCGCTACTGCAGCACCGCGAGAACCGCTTAGGGGCCTCGTCGATACGGATGTCTGTGTGAGTGTGCCATTTCGAACGTTTTGTACGTAGTTTCCATTCTGGTCATATTTGTACTGTGCGCGAGCGCTGCGACCGAGCGGACGTCTTTCATTCAACGGCACACTAGGGATAAACTGCCGTCGTGCGTCGAAGCCGACACACACACTTTTTTATTAGTATCCACGGTTGTGACTTCGGAAAAATCCAATAACAGAACACTACATGCTCTCTGATATAAATTAATACAATCCAAGAACATTTCTCTTATTTCCCGCTATCAATCAACGTGTAATTGAGACGTGGCTAATAGCCCCGTCTAGCTGTCACTTAGCCGGCTCTTCCACTGTTATTGGACACTGGATATATACCCCATTACTTTGTTGCGTGATTACCTGTCTGTTGTGGTTAGGCAGGCCGATTCTTTTGCTGCTTCAATAAAGAAAATGTTATAGTATTTGTTCGTCGAACCCTTTTTTGGTAAAATGTATTAAAGGATTATAAGGATAAATCATTCATATACATATTTCTTTTGCAGGAAAAGTCGGCAGGCAGTTGGTAAGTCTGAATCACAATTTTAAAAGTCTTTATTCACTTCCATTCAATTCTTGTACTTTTATTTCATTACTTAGTATCCACGTTTGTTGTTTCGGAAACATCCCATAACACAACACACAGTGCCCGAATTTCATTACTTACGATCCAATAACGTTTTTTCTTATTTCCCGTTATCAATCAACGTGTAACTGAATAATTGACAGGTGGCTAATAGCCCCTGCCTAGCTGGCACTTAGCCTGAGTTGCACCAAGATCTTTGTTAAAGTTAAAGCTATTGTAACATTTCACATCCTTCTCTAACTTAAAGAAATCTGTTAAAGTTAGAGGAGGATGTGAAATAGTTTGTTCTTAGGTTTTCGCGAGCTGCACTCATTGAAATAAAACTAGTTTTCGGATTTATCTCGCGTATATTAAACTAAAATGTTTATTTAAAATCGAACCCGACGTTTCAGTCGCTTTTCAGCTTCCGTGGTCTCGGGCAGACTGATAGAAAAATAGTTTTATTTCATTATATATTGAGAAATTTTGAGAGATTCTATAAGAGTTAAAAGGTTTTCTTCAATGCCGTCTTGATCTTGTTGTGTTTTTCTATAAGTATCCACGGTTGTTTGTTGCGAAAAATCCAATAACGTAACACCACAGTTCCGTGATTTTATTACTTACGATATCCAAGAAAGTTTTTCTTATTTCCCATTATCAATCAACGTGTAATTGAGACGTGGCTAATAGCCCCGCCTAGCTGTCACTTAGCCGGCTCTTCCACTGTTATTGGACACTGGGTATATAGCCCATTACTTTGTTGCGTGATTACCTGTCTATAGTGGTCAGACAGGCTGATTCTTTCGCTTATGTTCGTCGATTACAAGATACAAGTTATTGTAACATTTTACATCCTTTTCTAACTTTTTAAAGATGTGAAATGTTAGAATAACTTTAACAAATATCTTGGTGCAACCTAGGCTTAGTCTGCTATTCCACTGTCACTGGATATAAAGTCCATTACCTACTTTGTTGCGTGATTACCTATCTATTGTGGTCACACAGCTTCTTCCGCTTCGATGCAATAAAGAAAATATTGTATGTACATCAATCTCTTTTTTTGGTACATTGTATTATCGGATTGTGAAGATCCTATTAATATATTCTAGAAAATATTTATTTACAATTGTTTTTTTTTACGGTTTCAGTATAATTCGATTAGATAGTAACAGAGCATATTAGTAACGGTAAAAAATAGTTTTATTTCATTATATATTGAGAAATTTTGAGAGATTCTATAAGAGTTAAAAGGTTTTCTTCAATGCCGTCTTGATCTTGTTGTGTTTTCTATAAGTATCCACGGTTGTTTGTTGCGAAAAATCCAATAACGTAACACCACAGTTCCGTGATTTTATTACTTACGATATCCAAGAAAGTTTTTCTTATTTCCCATTATCAATCAACGTGTAATTGAGACGTGGTTAATAGCCCCGCCTAGCTGTCACTTAGCCGGCTCTTCCACTGTTATTGGACACCGGGTATATAGTCCATTACTTTATTGCGTGATTACCTGTCTATAGTGGTCAGGCAGGCTGATTCTTTCGCTGCTTCAATAAAGAAAATGGTATAGTCTTATGTTCGTCGATTACAAGATACAAGATTCAAGATATTTGTTAAAGTTATTGTTACATTTTACATCCTTTTCTAACTTTTTAAAGATGTGAAATGTTAGAATAACTTCAACAAATATCTTGGTGCTACCTAGGCTTAGTCTGCTCTTCCACTGTTACTGGATATAAAGTCCATTACCTACTTTGTTGCGTGATTACCTATCTATTGTGGTCACACAGCTTCTTCCGCTTCGTTGCAATAAAGAAAATATTGTATGTACATCAATCTCTTTTTTTGGTACATTGTATTATCGGATTGTGAAGATCCTATTAACATATTCTAGAAAATATTTATTTACAATTGTTTTTTTTTACGGTTTCAGTATAATTCGATTAGATAGTAACAGAGCATATTAGTTACGGTAAAAAATAGTTTTATTTCATTATATATTGAGAAGATTGAGAGATTCTATAAGAGTTAAAAGGTTTTCTTCAATGCCGTCTTGATCTTGTTGTGTTTTTCTATAAGTATCCACGGTTGTTTGTTGCGAAAAATCCAATAACGTAACACCACAGTTCCGTGATTTTATTACTTACGATATCCAAGAAAGTTTGTCTTATTTCCCATTATCAATCAACGTGTAATTGAGACGTGGCTAATAGCCCCGCCTAGCTGTCACTTAGCCGGCTCTTCCACTGTTATTGGACACTGGGTATATAGCCCATTACTTTGTTGCGTGATTACCTGTCTGTTGTGGTCAGACAGGCCGATTCTTTTGCTGCTTCAATAAAGAAAATGTTACAGTCTTATGTTTGTCGATTACGGTTTAAATGTAACAACTGCGGGGGTATCCTTAATTGCGGCTCAGGGAACGCCAACGACTACCTTTTATGATGAGTTAGCGTATAATTAGAAAATATGTGCGTACTTAGATGTGTTACGTAACTGCCTCGGTAGCCTAGTGGTACCAGGCCACTAATCCTACGCTGAGATCCTGGGTTCGATTCCCGGGTAGGGGGTTATCAGAGATAAAAGTGTAAAGTCCTTTATCTCTGGTTCAATTGGGATTTTTCCATTTTCTGGAAATTTCCCAGTACCTCGAAGTTTGTGCCCGTGTGCCCGGAGGTCAACAGGCTCGCCACCTGTTACATGGGCCAAAAACGTAACCGGTGAATAGTGGGTGTTTGTATGTATGCTTGAATGCATACATTTACCCCTGCCTACCCCTTCGGGAATTACAGGCGTGAAGTTATGTTTTAGATGCGTTATATTTTTTTCTTCATCGGTCGCGTGTGCTTCAGGTACCGATACTCGTGAAACTAGTAGGTCAGGATTCCACTGCAGAAGTAGGTATTTCGTTCATCCAGATATGCTTCAAACCTCCTCTAGATTATGAATATGCTTTATAAGCATATTTGTAATCTAGAGAATATATGTTCACTAGGTTCGATCCATGATAGCCCATCAAAATATGGGCGCAATTTTTTTTTAGATTACTTTTTCAAAAAAATATTGTCCATTTTATGGCAATATGTATAAAGACTGAAAAATCACGGCTGCCGTTGCGTACTTTGCCGCCACAACATATTTACGTTCCGCCTCGATCGATATCTTTTTAGGTTCTTTACGTACCTATATTTATTATTTATATACCAAATTAAAGCTATTTTTTTTTCTTATTATTATGATATACAAGCCAAATTAAATTGGCTGCAAATAAGGGTTGGCATAGGCAACCTAGTGGATATATATTCTATTTGGTCTTCAGGTTTGCAGCATATCTGGATGAACGAAATAATTATCTGGAGTGGGATCCAAGCCTATACGAGTCTAGAGTCTATGTTTGGATACATGTAATCGGAAATTTTCCGATCCATATCTACGGTGGTAGAGCTCCAGTGACGGAGCTCGCGGGCGTAGGCACCACCGCATTACCTAATGTACTTGCCGCTAAATGATAGTGTTCAGCACTAACGTGTTCCGGTCAGGTGGTAATGTACGGCCCTGTAATGTCCGGCACAGATGCATAACACCTTAGGCTTCAGAAGTGGTAACGCATCTGCATTTTGACCTTGGTCTTTGTGTGGGTGTCTATAGGCTGCAGTCATCACTTAACATCATTGTGAGATGCATGCTTGTTTGCCACTTCCATCACATAAAAAATAACTATCACATTTATAATATTAGAAAGTTACAGCAACGCGAAGCGGATTTACTATTTGATTTACAAAAATTATATGTTTATAATTTAAAATGCACTTAATAAAAGGCAAACACAGCAACTTGTCATTAAGTTTCATTTTTGTTATCACAATGCATCGGTGTAAGCAATTACGAGTGCCATTAAGCCTTCCTTCTATGTCCTTTAATGTATGGGTAAGTCTAATCATTATGGAATTGAATAATAATTAAAGTACGAGTAAAAACTTGAATAGAGACAAAGCGGCGCCTGTTTGTAAGCAAAACAATATAATATTGATGTCAGTTAATTACTTATGAAAAGAAAGTTTTTTTTTTTTTTTTTTCTGTAATAAAAGTGGCAAACAAGCATGCAGTTCATATTGATGTTAAGTGATGACTGCAGCCTATAGACACCCACACAATGACCAGAGGTCAAAATGCAGATGCGCTGCCACTCCTGAGGCATTAGGTGTAATGCCTCTGTGCCTGAAATTACTGGGCCGTACATTACCACCTGACCGGAACACGATAGTGCTGAACACTACCATTTAGCGGCAAGTACATTAGGTAATGCGGTGGTGCCTACGCCCGCGAGCTCCGTCACTAGAGCTCTACCACCGTAGATATGGATATTTGTTTATATTACAGTAAAGGATGTCAAACAAACAATTCCTCAGAAGTCTCTGGTGGTATAGCTCCAGGGTTGGATTTCGAGGGCGTAGGCTGGTGCCTACGCCCTAACAAAATCCGGACGGATTCGATTCTCCAACTTCTGAAAAACTTAGCTTAGTTGCTTTATTGACAACCGAAGCGGCTTTGGCAGCTTGAAAAAAGTTTCACATGTTTGAAAGACATTTTTTTATCTGTACCAAAGTTGTTGTTTAATTCAAATATGCAAAATTTGTATGTTTATTCCATCCATGCCATTGTGAAGTTGACAATGGTGGCGGTGGCGAGTATCTAATATCGAGTGAATGAAATTAAAATACATTTTCGGTGTATCACCAGAATACAGCGATTGTGTTAAGTGACCGTGAATTCGTTTTTAACCGACCGTGGTACTCTCGGAATTTGGGGTGTACTTAAAAAATATTGTCCTTGGACTTGTTATTAAATGGTACTTGAATAGGTATTACTCCGGTAATAAGGGAATTGAGAAAGATGTCCACTGCTGGACCAAAGCTCTGTCCATAAGGAGGGGATCATAGAGCAACTCGGCCCACCGGTCGCGGCGGACCGGAGGGGAGTAGCCATAGCGTTTATTACCGATGCAAAAAAGTCTGTCATTTTTTGCGGGGGGAAATACCTACGGGTGACACACACACACACTACTAAAATCGTCTATCACTACTCACCTCACACCTTGACTTTAAAAATATATAAACAATTTCACGTACACATTTAAATATCTGGGCGAAGGCATACGACCATTTGGTCTTGTACCTTGACAGGGGAAAGCCTGCATATGGCTACTCCCCTCCGGTCCTTTTTTCGAAGACGGTAAAAGAGAGAGTCTCTCTTTCCTTCAACGATTTTTAGCTGTTCTGTCGAAGAGAAACCAACAATACAAAAACAATCAAAATAGTTCTTATCACACCAATACAAAGTTTCCATCAAACACTGTGAGCCCATTTGTACAACCTGACCTGCATTTGAGCGTATTTATCAACATTGTCATTGTATCTTCATTTATTTTATTAAGCTAAAGTAAGAATTAAATGAGTCATTAAAATGATTTAAGTTCGTCCCGAAAAATATGATGTTTCTTTCCCCTTACAAAAACCGCTTCCCATCCTGTGGTGTCGTTTCGTGTTTTTATTGGCCGGGTTCTAAAGACCTATTATCTCCACTAGTGCTTCTGATATTTTCTCTCAGGCTCGGTATAAAGTGCGGCTGAAACGTGTTAGGGGAAATACCGTTTTGAGATAAATTGTGACAGTGTACGCTTGGCTTGGTTTAGCAAAATATTTGTGAGATAGTGTTACAAATAGATAACTGGCTTTATCTATAGTGTTATATGCATCTAACTGGATGTGTACTTGCGATAGGATAAAACCATGTTATTTTTAGACTATTGGCAATAATTTAGGATCCACTGTATTCATAATTATGAACATTTTTACTATGGCCAATCCTGCATTTATTGAATGACTAGCTGTTGCCAGCGGTTTCGCCCGCGTGGATATCGTTTAAAAAGTAGCCTGTTCTTTTTCAAAGTTAACTCTATCTCTATACCAAATTTCAATTAAATCGGTTTAGTAGTTTGGACATGAAAAGGTAACAGACAGACAGACAGACAGACAGAGTTACTTTCGCATTTATAATATTAAGAAGGGATATCCCTGAGTGTAATCATAAATACTCGGAATTACTTACTTGACCCTTACTTGATCATGGCTATCAACATCTTCATTGCATCTGCATTATGTTTTTTTTTCAATCTCGAGTATAAAGTAAGATGTTCCAGTCAGGATAAACACATAATTTCGTAATTTCTCGTCCCAAAAATATGACGCTTCTTTTCGGTATAAAGCGAGCGAACGTATCAGGGGAAATACCGACTTCAAATTGCGGCAGTGTACACTAAGCTTAGTTCAGCAAAATATTTGTGGTATAGTGTTACAAATAGGTAAATAGCTGTCTGTTAGGTAAATAGTAGTCTCGGTTTGTTTCTCTTCTTTAGCCCTCATTTTGTTTCTAGCATAAAGGTAAGCCCACTACACCGTATCAAGCGCGGAAACTAACACGATACGATCTACTATGCCCACTAGAACTTATCAAATCAACGGCGTATCATACCGTATCGTATTGGCACCGGCGACAATTCTTGACCCTCCGTGCATGGCACGCGACGTTGTCAGTCGGTGACGGTCCAGTGGGCATGATCTCATTCTTATCAATACATAGCCAATTTTGATACCAATTGTTTAATTACTCAACTCAAAAACATACAAACACACACACACACACACACACACACACACACAGAGAGAGAGAGAGAGAGAGAGAGAGAGAGAGAGAGAGAGAGAGAGAAACAAACATTCACATACACTTACACTTTTAGTATATATTTTTTTATATTTTTCAAAAATCTAGTATAACATGTTCTTGTTTTGTAGCTTAGTCTAGTAAGAAATTTAAATTTATTCAATTGTGTAAAATGTGATCCCAATGTTTTGAGGTGGGCGATGGTATCTGCGACGCAGTTTACAACTTTTGCAGATATTCATCGTTTTTATAAAAATTGTACACAACTGTTGTAATGTTCCTAAATAAAAATAAACATATACGAGTAGAATATTATTTTGCCTGACACGCTCCTAGCACGGTCATAGCATGATACGGTGTAGTGGGCCTACCTTTATAACCATTAACGTCAGTAATGGATATCGTTCTACTTTCTTCCAACCCTATGCACAATTGATTCCAGCTATGAACAATCAAAGAAATGTCCGTTTGTAAAAAAACAATCTAACGTAGGTTTTACTACGTCATAAAGTGCTCATGTTTACATGATCTTATGAGTGGAGAAGTGAAATGATGATGAATGTTGATGTTATGTCTTTTTTGTTTTGTTTTTCATTTTTTGTTACTCTGTTATGAAACCACAACATACAATTTTTTTAGATGTTTAAATGCGGGAACTAATAATTTTAGTAAGATTGTATGTAAGCAAATAAGACTGTTTGTTCTCCCAAATAAAATAAAATAAAGAAATGTAATAAAATAACAAATTTTACTAAGTGTATTTTAATGTTTTTTTTTTATATATAATGGAAGTGGCAAACAAGCATGCAGTTCACATTGATGTTAAGTGATGACTGCAGCCTATAGATATCCACACAAAGACTAAGGTCAAAATGCAGATGCGTTACCATTCCTGAGGCCTAAGGTGTTATGCCTCTGTGCCGGAAATTACAGGGCCGTACATTACCACCTGACCGGAACACGATAGTGCTGAACACTACCATTTAGCGGCAAGTAAATCAGGTAATGCGGTGGTGCCTACGCCAGCGAGCTCCGTCACTGGAGCTCTACAACCAGTAGAAATTCAATTTCAGAATTCAGAAAATTACTAGGTACTAAACCAACCTATGAGAAATCTATGGCGTTTATGATAGCAAAAAAAATAATTAATATAAACGGAACCATGGGAACCCGAGTCCGACTCACAATTTGCCGCTATTATTGCGTAATATCACTCCACCAAGAATCGTGAAACAAATTGTCTACTAAATAGTAGAAGTATCCTGAGATTTTATTTTTTACTAGCTGACCCGGCAAACTTCGTATTGCTGCAGAATGAAATAATGTGTCAAAGGTTTGTCTACAGACTATTTGTATGAGAAAATTAAATTGTGGTTTTTACTGTTTCCCTTCAATTTCTTCATATTTTCTTACCTTTTGAACCTTCACTGGACTTCTAAAAATCAATGAACAGGAATTGATTTTTATACTCGTATATATAGATTAGGACCATGGCTTCTGACGGATTTCAGTAAAATTTCAGTAATGCGACGCGGTTACAACCAACATGAAACAATACTATTCATTAAAAGTTTTATTACAATGGAGCTAAATGTTTCGTGTTTTCAACCAACACAAAACTAACTTATCTTCTATACAGTCATAAACATGTACGCAATGTCACTAATTAAATTACAGAAGCAACCCACGTACAGCTTTGAGATAAAACAAATGGAAAAAAAAATTTAAGACCGGACATTAAATAGCTGCCTAACTAGCCCTTTGTGAGATTAGGGATGTATATATTTATTTACATACAAGATAGGAACCCGAAATGGGAAGCGCTGAATAATTTAAGCCTGAGTTGGACCCTTTTTTCGTCAAGTCCCGCAGGATCCTATACTTTCAAACACTTTCATGGCTGCTTTCAAAAAAACAAACTCTCATTATTTTAACGACTTGTATTCTAAAACCCGGTTGTCACCACCGAGAGGTTATGACTGGAAAATGGCTAAGCGGAATGGCTCCTTTAAATTAACCCATTAACCGCCAAAATCAAACGAGTGTTCTTTTTTTAAATTGTGAATATTTTTAATATAGTAATGTGCCTAAGTAAACACAATAAAAAGTTTTGGAGGAGTGTACCCAATTGACTGCAACGTCCGCTTAGGGATGATAAATTTAAGAATTGACTCTCCTTAATTTTTTATTTTCATATAAGTTTGGCGTTTCTAACGAAGTCTTGAATACCAAACTGCGTAAAATAATTGTTTGTTGAATATAATGCCAAGTAAAAATTACCTTCTGATTACTTTGATTAACACTTTTCAAAATGAAATTATTTCCAACCACACGATTATATACCACAGTTTAATTCCCAACTTTGTAATCGGTAAACATTCAGCAAATTTGAATTAACCCTTCAATTGAGAACAAAAAGCCAACTTCTGACTTAATATTGGCGGGTCCAAAACACACAAGCCTGGCCGCAGTGCTGAGGCATCTTTTTATAATCCCAAACTGTTTAGAATGTGTTGACTTTCAGCATCCTTGTAGTAAGTTCAACACAACTCGGCATTGTTAGAATTTCAGCCCATTAAGGTCAACTTACATCAAACGAACACAGAGCTAGAGCTGAAACAAGAGCATTCTTTCTTTCATAATCTTTTAGTGTAAACAAAAGCTATATCATCTAAACGGATATTCTTTGCTCGTTCGTGTTGTGATCATTGTGTTCAATTTTGGTAGGCTTCTTTCATTAATAAACGTTTTTCTTAAGACCAATCCATAATTTAATCGATAAGATATGCATAGAATCGATAGAACAAGAAAGCTTTGAAGGGACCGCTCAGGGCGCGAACAGGCAAGAGAACGCTCTAAGCAACTGTTCGAGCGTTCTAGCGAAGTTTCCATCGAGCGAGCGAGCATTCTTAAAATATTCCATAGGATCTTTGAGAACACACTAAGGACAACGAAATAATGCTGTACGCCTGTTTACACCAAAAGATAGATAGAATTTGATATAATGGGCAATCTTCTTCTTCTCGTGTCAGCGGCTCGACTTAAATTTTATCGGCCCAATATTTCGCCACAATTATTGCTGCGTCGTTTGCAGTACTTAGATCTTCTAAAGTGCAAGAGCTGGGGCAGAGCGGGCATTGGAGCATGTGTTCCATCGTTTGAGCTATGGCTCCACAGTCACACCGCTCGATAGGCGGAGGGATGAAACCCCAGTTGCACAAGTTTCGTCTGCAACGCCCTGCCTGAGTGACTGAGGTTAGAATGAGCATTCGTTCGTCTGATGTAAATCGTAACCTTTACGTTAATTTTGAGCAATACCGAGCTGTTTTGGCAAACAAATTTACGAGTGTGCGTGCGTGCTGGTATTGTTGAGGCTCTCGTCGTTTACATAGCCATTATCTTGGTTTATAAGTTTGATTCAAAGGATAATTCTTTATGTTAAACCATCACCTTGGTTATATTAATATTTCTTAAGTTTTGAGTTGAGCACTCACTCAACAAATACAACATTATTACTTTACTAGCTGTGCCTACGATATCGTCTGCTAGATACTGAACAATAATTTTATTAAATTCTACGCGGATGAAGTCGCGGGCACAGCTAATCTAAATTAAATTCGTTTATGTAAACCACATTCAACTGTTTAAAAGTCTTGAAGCAGGGCTTGAACTTTGTAACAATGTAACCTGGAAAATTAACAGTAAATTTCCAAGTTGGTTACTTTGTTACAAAATCTGATGATGGCATCCTTATGAAATCGAGGGTAATCCTCAAAAGTCGTATGGACGTATGGGATTTTTGTTGTGTTTTCTTCAATAATTTATCTATTCGCATCTCAGTAGATCACAGTAGTCGTAAACGAATTGTATTTGATGCCAAGGCACACCGCGGACACTTTGCCAAAATTTCATACAAACGCTTAATTTGGTCTCTATAACACAGACATAAATCAGTGACGTGTATTTACACGTTCACTTGTGTGCGTAGCACGTAGAAAATATCAACCGTCGCCCATAAGAGGGGAGGAGGTTGAGTGATACGGGGAAATCGGGCGGGACGTCGAAGTGTCCATTCTATACGTATTATTACATATTCTCTGGACAAGGTAAAATGATACTCTTATTGCTCCTTAATACTTTTCAATATTAAATAATTTCTAACTACAAAAATAAATACCACAGCCTAACTTCCAACTTTATAATCGGCAAATATTTAGCAAATTTTAATAATGTAAGCGATCCAGCAATTCTATTGAGACCAAAAAACCAACTTTTGATTTAATATTGACGAGTCCAAAACACACAAGTCTGGCCGCAGAACTGAGGCATCTTTTTATGATCCCAAACTGTACCGAATGTGTTTGACTTTGAGCATCCTTGTTATAAGTTCAACACAACTCGGCATTGTTAGAATTTCAACCCATTACGTTCATTTTGAGCAATACAGTCGCGGTTTTCAACTTTCCGCACAAAGTTGATATTAAGGCTGTTTTGGCAAACAATGTTGCGTTTCTGTGTACCATGTTTGTATTAACAAACAGGTATTGTTAAGGCTCTCATCGTTTACTTAGGCATCATCTTGGTTTATAAGTTTGTAACAAAGGATAATTGTTTATGTTAAATTATGATCTTGGTTATATTAACATTTCCTTAGCCTTGAGCTAAGCAAATTAATACTAGGTATATGTTTTACTAGCTGTGCCCATGACTTCGCCCGCGTGAGAATATATGATTGTTCAGTATCTACCCGGACGAAATCGTGGGCGCAGCTAGTAAAAGCCTAAGTTTCTCCTTATTACATCAGCTATCTGCCAATGAAAGTCCCGTCAAAATCGTTTCAGCCGTACCCAAGATAAGCCCCGCCAAACAGACAGACAGACAGACTAAAATTGTAAAAAATGTTGTTTTGGTATATGTACCGTGTATACATACAATATGCATTCAGTAAAAAGCGATTATTTTTATATTACAAACAGACACTCAAATTTAATTTATTTGTATAGATTTACGGCTGCTACCCCAGATAGCAGTCGTTAAACCTTGTCAGAGGCCTTATTATTGAAAACGTCCGACCTTACCCACCCACCTCCACCAATCCGCATTGGAGCAGCGTGGTGGAGTAAGCTCCAGGCCTGCCCCCAAAAAGGGGAGAGACTCGTGCCCAGCAGTGTGACGTATAATGGGTTGCCATTATTATTATTATTTATATAATATCTTTTATTGACACGTAACATCTGAATGTGATATTTCAATTAGCATATGATTTACTTTGTCATAAAGTTATGCAATTCGCCTGAATTGCGGTGTAAAATATTGGAAAATATATTAAGATACCTGCCGAATTAATCAAATGTAAAACATTTCAAGACCTCAAAAAAGCATATTAGTTAATGAAGAGCACATATTGTAGTTACTGTGAATGAAACCCCTTCTTAAATCCACATGCAAGAAATCATCAAAATCGTTCTTGCCATTTCGGAGAAATTCG
This sequence comes from Macrosoma leucophasiata, assembly GCA_036365455.1. Classification (NCBI taxonomy): domain Eukaryota; kingdom Metazoa; phylum Arthropoda; class Insecta; order Lepidoptera; family Hedylidae; genus Macrosoma; species Macrosoma leucophasiata. Next base: position 8,068,246 of record JAWQUS010000013.1, read on the forward strand.
ATCACGCACGTACGCACAGAAAAAATTGTAGACAGACAGTAGTTAGACCTAGAAAAGGTTTGTAAAATATACACGACGTAACTTATATGGGTAACGACAATCTATAACTTCGATTAGATATTTTTTTCAAGAACTGTGTTTTAAAAACTTTAAAAAAAATCTATCCATTAGTCCCAGTTTCAACGCAATTTCATTAATGCGTCTTAATCTTGATCCACAGACATTGTCCAACGGTACCGGATTAAGTGTCTACCTACCTATTATAGACCTAGGGTGGAAGTACCTACACATGCGAGCTTTAAACTTTAATCACCTAAACTGGGGTAACAATTTAAATAAAAAAATGACTCGTTATTGAACAACCCCCGTTTATGTAATTCCAGTTTAAAGCTCGCAAATATAGTAGTAGGTATACAGCCTACCTCAGCAGAGCAACAATACGTGTAACTTTGTGAGAACGTGCCTTTTCTCATTAGTATTCTTGGAGCAATCTAATTATGCTTTATATATACTCTCACAAAGTTACATAAAACCGTTAGATCTATTGACTGCCAACGATAATAATAATAAACTTTTAGCGTTACAATTTCGTGGAGTATTCATTTCATACAATTTTTATGTAACATCTTTAAAATAAGTGATGCAGTTCTATCAGATGAATAAGAAAGTACTTTCGAAAAGTATGAAGTAGTAAGTTATTCACAACAAAAAGAAGTAGCAAACTTTTATGATTGCAATGAATTTGATGCTTAAAGTTTTTGCGAGTTTTTACGAACTTCATACATTGTACAAATTATGTTTGCGGATTTTACTTGTACTTATCTCAAATAATACAGATACACCAGCTTTTAGCTAGTGTGATATAAGCTTTTTTTTAGTATGTTCTTAAGTTTTCGCGAGCTACACTCATTGAAATAAAATTAGTTTTCCGAAAGTTAAAATCGGAAGCTGAAACGCTAAACTAGTTTTATTTCAATGAGCTTTTTTTTTGTTCAATTTTCAATTTTCATAAATTGTTTTTGTGATATAGACTCCGGAATAGTTCAGACATGAGACTAAGACAAGCTTTATAATGAGAGTTTCAGCTTACTTTCTTTGATTTAGATCCCTGAAATCTCTAAAATTAATAATGTTTCTCCACTCTTCCATCATTTTGTTTACCTACTTCCCAGCTGCTATCGACTTGTTACACAAATAAAGATAGAAAATTGTATAAACGCAAAATAGTAAAGGTTAGGTTGTTTGACTAAATAAACAAAATGTAACGAAGCTACAGAAGAACGACTTCGGGCAAGAGTCGGTGTATTTGTCGTGTTTTTCTTTCCGTTTTTCTCTAATTTCTTAAGTTCACTCGCATGTGTTATTGCGCAAAATAAATATTACAACTACATTTTGGTTAATGTCATATCATAATGGTTTATTATAGCATAAAAACATGAACAATTTACACACAATCACGTGTGTTTGCCAAAGTTGGAATAACTTGGAAGAACTAGAAAGTTTCGTCACAAAGTCTAGAACTGTCGTACAAAATGAATGCACGTAACATCTGCTCAGATATTGTTTTTCCTGAAGATATATTGGTAAGTGTAAGGTCCAAAGTAAACTAACAATACCAAGAGAAACAAATAATAAAAATGTTAATAATAATCACTTTACTGCACACCAGTTTGGAAGTAATTATTTTGCAAATTAAGATTTTTGCGACGTTTCGCTCGTTTTGTGATAGACTCAACCATCATGAGAAAAGCAAAACCACTATCAGTTTCTCTTACAACAAGCGCTTAACTACTATCAATTCAACATAAATACAGGACTTAGATCTGACAACGCATCTGCATTTTGACCTTTGGATTTCCGTAGATGTCTGTTTGTTACCTACTCCTTGACTAAAATTTGTTTATAAATAAGGATATATGAATGATAATTGATGAATAAGATTATTCTGTAAAATCTAAAAAAGATGTATTATTCACAAATTAATCAACGATCATAACTAAAATAATGGTGACTCATTTTTATGTAATATAAAATATGTAATAAACAAGCATACAGTTCACATTGAGGTTAAGTGATGACTGCAACCTCTATAGGTTATGGTATACAGGGGATGTCTTTACATCCATACAAAAACCAGAGGTCAAAATGCAGATGCGTTGCCACGCCTGATACCTAAGGGATGACCCCTTGTGATAGTTATTACTGGGCTATGCATTACCATCTAACCGGAACACGATAATGTAGAACACTACCATTTAGTGGCGATAGTTTACGTAATACGGTGGTGCCTACGTCCTCGACCTACACTTGGGACTCTACCACCAGTAAAATTATAGATGTATATAGAATACATTGGTGGTAGAGCTCCAGTGACGGAGCTCGCGGGCGTAGGCACCACGGCATTACCTAATATACTTGCCGGTAAATGGTAGTGTTCAGCACTATCGTGTTCCGGTCAGGTGGTAATTTCCGGGACAGAGGCATAACACCTTAGGCCTCAGAAGTAACGCATCTGTATTTTACCTCGGTCTTTGTGTGGGTGTCTATAGGCTGCAGTCATCACTTAACATCAACGTGAACTGCATGCTTATTTGCTACTTGCATAACATAAAAAAATACAGCCATTTATTTTGTTTCGTTTGCATTTTCCATTTCACTGCGTTCAGTGCGAAATGAAAAGGATGCAAATCGACTATTACATATCAAAGTGTTAGATCAAGCGATATCCACCTATCGGAACGTTCTATTAGCAATTGAAATGGGCAGACATAGAGATTCAAAACGAGCGGACCTAAAGTTTCTATTACACTCCTCCGAATAATATTTACTTTGAGTTTGGTAATGATCAAAGTTCTTGTAATTGAATTTTAATGAAGTTTTTATATATTTGTTACTAAAACTGTTGTTTTGTATTCGGGCTTCGAGGAATTTAGCCATAGTGTAATTTCTGTTCTTTATTGTTTTATTACTAAAACTTTTTGTTTCTTTTTTGTTGCCCGTTTTATTCATGATAAATAAGCTATTGTATTTATATACCACTTTGTTTCATTTTACATCTTGTTTGCTAGTCAGCTAGTAATGATTTATTTGCATCTGAGAGTCAGTTTTCTATTCGCTATTTCCAATTTCGACAGCCTCCTATTAGAATACCTATATATAATGTTATAATCGTGTTTAGTGTTGCCATACTTATAATATTCATTTCGAATTCTGTTACAAATGTACTATCCAGCACAGTTTTAAATACATGATTTTATTATGTACTTCTAATTGTACGTACTTGACACTTAACGAGACCCTCAAATTAGCTTACACGATCTTTGAAACGTATTCGCGTGCCGTCTTTGAGGACTTTTGTACTTAGTAATAATATTAGGAGTAATGCGAATACCTAAGTAAGTCACCAAGCTAGCTGGTGGAGTTGAAGTCTGTTACATTTACATAAAATATTAAGTTGGATTCTACGACAACAAGGCAAATAAAGTTATATGTAGTTTTTTTTAATAACGCTAGAATGGGTCTGGCTGTCAACGATCTGTGGAAGTAGTTTAGCTTTCCTTAAAGGGATAGGTTACCTCGAGGGGAAAGAGTCTGGTTAATAGAGTATATGTATAGCAGATATTAGTTGATTTTGCTGTTATTTAAAAAAATCTCTATGGGGGATGGTAATGATTATATCCTAGTGACGCACAAGATTACCTAGCAGTTCCCAAGCCTCTTCAGGGTGTAAACAATAATCAATACATCTTGCTTCAGCTAAGTGAATTCCAATATATATAAGCACAAAATCAGCATTATTTATAGTAAGGAACTTGGCGTGAAGATACATATTTAATCTGTGCTCCATTTTGTTGATCCTTACACTAAACTGATTTCATACAAAACTGAAACCATAATTCTGTTTTTATTTTCTACTCCCCGTTTCATCCAGATTTCATTCGTGTCGACCTTTGAATGCGTTCTGCATTCAAAGATCATTTTTGTTAGAAAATTTCCTTGAAATTTTGTATTCATCACCTTCAAGAAATTCCGCTTTAAAATTTATAGCGAATCCACAACGTTTGTGAATACGGTGTGATCGAGGACGCAATTTTTATCGACAATTGAAAGCATAGCAATCTTCTTTTCGATTCAGACCTTATTTCCCTTTTTAATGTAGACAGACCAGGATTATTGCTAATCGCGGTTTAAGCGGAAGTCGGGGAAAGCTTCCTTCGTGTTTGCGGAATGTATTTTACTTGAATAATAATCCCGATCTTTGCAACCGTTTGTGAGCATCGTGGAGAGTATTATGTTACAAAATACTGTGTAATAAGATCTTATTGCTTTGGCTAATTGGTCTATAAATGTATCATAATGAATGACTTGTTTCCTTGTTATTTTATGGACTCTATTGGTGTGAGCTGGAATGTAAATTTGACCTTGTGCTTCTGGAATAACTAATAAATGACTAGTGAAATCAGCAAAGGTTGTCATGTCCACCTCAGGATATCGGGGTGCATTTGGAAATATGAACCGCACCTGAATTCACTGAAACGCAATAAATAAAAACGAAGTCAGTGAAACAACTTTTTCGTGATAATAACGCACGGCAATTGTTTCGCAATGAACCTATTCCGTTTTGGGGGTAGGTTAAAAAGATCAAATTTATGGCCAGGCCAAATCAATCCCTGATTTGGCCTGGACCTTACCATGGAATTGTGAGAAATTGACTTTGTCAAACAGTAGGTATACTATGTCAAAAGATGTCCAATGACATTGAAAGAATTAAACAAAATATTATTTGTATTTTCAATCCCTTTTTTTTAACAGAAATCTAAATAATAAGACAATTATTAATGTATCTTTGATGGTTCAATCCGAGGTACTGGGAAATATCCACAAAATGGAAAATCCCTATTGGGTTCCATTGAACCAGAGATATAACCATTTTCTCTGATAGGTACTGATCCGGGAATTGAACCCAGGATCCTATCGTTGTAGTAGTGGCATACTATCACTAGACTTCTGAGGCAGAGATTAAGTTCATCCTTAACAAATAAGGTTACTATAATTCAGCAGCTTATAACTTCATCCTGACGTTGTTTAATCTTACACTCGATCTTATAAAATTCAAGATGCAGAATATCTGTAAATTTGTAGGATTAAATTCAGTGGTGTAGCCCGTAAAAGAAAAGCTACAATAATACAAACCTTCCTTGAATAAAAATCAAACGTTTGAATGTCAAGGTCGAATCTATCAACGCTATTCAAAACAAGCCTCGAACATCAAACCCGCTTGTACTAAACGGCAGAAGTGGTTCAGTTTACGATACGTCTCGCGTTCACGTGAAATGGGCTTCAGTAATGAGCTCTTATGAAATTAGGGTCGTAGCTCACTAGAGTCACCCAGCACCCGACCAGCGCCCGACGGCCTCGAGCGGTGTGCGCTCATTACATCAACTCCGCATCGACACCGGATCACCTCGACCGCAAGCCGTCAAAGCGAGGGCGGCGCGCGGTCCACGTGCGGACTGCGAGTGGACCACTCGGTGACCGATAGCATGTTTTGCGTTGACTTTGCATTGCCAACATGCTATTCTCAAGTGGACCGCGAGTAGTTCACAAGTAACATCGTGTCGTTCATCCGTGGACCATACGTCGACAACGAGTGGACACCGTAAAACGAGGCGGTGCTGGTCGAGTGCCGGGTGGCTTTAGTGAGCTATGACCCTTACTGCAGTAAACTTTTTGGACTGTAATTTTTTTTTTTTCACTGGTGGTAGAGCTCCGGCGACGGAGCTCGCGGGCGTGGGCACCACCGCATTACCTAATATACTTGCCGCTAAATGGTATTGTTCAGCACTATCGTGTTCCGGTCAGGTGGTAATGTACGGCCCTGTAATTTCCGGCACAGAGGCATAACACCTTAGGCCTCAGGAGTGGTAACGCATCTGCATTTTGACCGTGGTCTTAGTTTGGGTGTCTATAGGCTGCAGTCATCACTTAACATCAATGTGAACTGCAAGCTTGTTTGCCACTTCCATTACATAAAAAAAAAATAACAGACGGACTAAGATCATACTTAGCTTTTGTAATAAGACCAATTTGGCATGATTATTTTTACTAAGTCGTGCATTATTTGTACAAATCGGTGCGCTATATATAACAATGCCAACTGTGCGTGTTTCAGTATTTAACTTCGCGCTATCTAATCACTCTAATCAGCTCATTAAAAGTAAAAATAGATTTCTAAAATGTTGTTGCCTACTGCATCCATATCTTATCCAATTTTGAGTCCAGAAATGATTGAATTTAAAGAAGATTTATTTTTATTAAGGGGTCATAATGAGAAAAAAAAAAGGGAAAAGAATATGCCTAAATAGCAATAAAAGCCAGATATTTAAATATAAAGGTCGAATCTATCAACGCTATTGAAAACAAGCCTCGATCATCAAACCCGCTTGTACTAAACGGCAGAAGTGGTTCAGCTTACGAGTGTGTAAAAGTAACGATACGTGTCGCGTTCACGTGAAATCAGTAATGAGCTCCAGTGAAATTGCGTGGGTCTTTATTATGGACTGGGATCACTATGCCCAAACTCGCACTCGTTCACGACACTGCGCTAATCGTAGATCTATTATACTACTTATAAATCTATGGCACTAATGTCTCTTTAACTGCTTTTCACTTTTTTTTGCCTGCGTCGACACGTAAGAGCAAATGCAGAGTTTTTTACCGTAGGTTTTAAATACTACCACTCGCACACGGCTCGTGACGGGTGTGACCAATGCGAGTGTGCAGCGGCGTTAAAGCTGCACAAGTGGTTTTTTTTGCACTAAGTGATCTAAAAAGAAAAGACACGGATATACAGACTTACTTTCAATAAAAGCCAGACATTTGAATGTCAAGGTTAAGTCTAGCGAAGCTATACAGAACAAGGCTGAAACATCAAACCCGCTTGTTCTAAACGGCAGAAGTGGTTCAGTTTACGAGTGTACCTATAAAAGTAACGATACGTCTCGTATTCACTTGAAATTGGCTTCAGTAATGAGCTCCAGTGAAATTTCCTGTAAGAATTTGTTTGGACTAGATTTTTTTGTACTTAAATGTACCTATTTAATGTACTTGGTGTACAATAAGGATGGTCCTAGATGCAAGAAATATTAAGATAAAAAAATATTTTATTTAAAGAAAAATGCAAAGAAAAATTTGACTTTAGGCGAGACTCGAACTCGCGGCCTACTGGGAATCTAGTCTAGCCGCTCTTCCAATTATATATTTAAAATATATTTCACAAGCATGTGTTAATGCGAAATAATATAAAACAATTATTAAGGGTAAAAGCGACTTCTTTACGATATTCAATAAACTGCAAAGTCTATTATATCGGTTGCCTAACTAGCATAGTTGGCAATAGATGGCGCTGCTGCTACCATAAAGCAATGCAATAAATGTGAAGGAAAGAAAAATATATATAAATCGGGCAGGACTTCAGTAGCTCAATTGGAAGAGCGGCTGGACTAGATTCCCAGTAGGCCGCGAGTTCAAGTCTCGCCTGAAGTCAAATTTTTCTTTCCATTTTTCTTTAAATAAAATATATTTCACAAGCATGTATTAATGCGAAATAATATAAAACAATAAAAAAATTATTCTCGTGAGTTTTTTTTTATGTAATGAAAGTGGCAAACATGCATGCAGTTCACATCGATGTTAAGTGATGACTGCAGCCTATAGACAACCACACAAAGACCAAGGTCAAAATGCAAATGCGTTACCACTCCTGAGACCTAAGGTGTTATGCCTCTGTGCCGAAAATTACAGGGCCGTACATTACCACCGGAACACGATAGTGCTGAACACAACCATTTAGCGGCAAGTATATTGGGTAATGCGGTGGTGCCCACGCCCGTGAGTTCCGCCACTGGAGCTCTATCATCAGTGTGTCTTCTCTTTAAAGAATACCTACTGTCAACCCTAAAACGATAATGAATGCTGTGTTCTTTCTTTTTTTAATTCAGCACCTTACGTGTCGTAAATAATTTGGCTTAGTTTGAGCCTTTTCAGAATTTCCATGTCAGACTGAAATAAAATTGTAATTAATTATGATTTTTTACTTTCAGGTACCTTCGGATGTTCCCGTCTACAATCATTGAATGTAAGCATGTAGTTCGTCTTTTCCTATGTGGTGTTACATAGAGCAACACGGGCCACTGGCCTGCCGGGGAGTAGCCATAGCGTTTATTACCGATGCGAAACATTTTTTGCGGGGGAAATGAGTGCGACACACACGCACACTACAAAAATCGTCTGTTACTACGAAACTCACACCATGACTTTAACAAAATACAGAAATAATTTAACATTTAAACATCTAGGCACTATTTGGGATTGTACTTTGACAGAGGGGTAAGCCTGCATATATATGGCTACTCCCCTCCGGTGTTGCTCTATGGTGTCATACCACAGTCAATATAGATTCGGATATGTTAGCCACGAGAAAAAAAACAACTGCTGAATATTTCATGACTGTAATATTTTTATTTTCACAATAACACATGCGAGTGACTTTGGCGGGAACCTTGTAAGATGCGTGTGGTGCTCATATTTTATTTCATCTTGGTGTATTTTTCAGTTATATTAAATCAAGTTGGTGGCATTTTGTTTGATATAGGCTTATTACAGTGCTCGTATATAGTGAAATAGAATAACAGTGCGAAAACACGTTTTTCGGGTTGCCTCCAAAACATAGGTAATTGTAAATGTTCTGGTAAAGTAGCCATCACTTTACTCGAACTACTGCGACTCTGACTGACGGACTGATAAATTGACTGACTGACTTTGACTTTTACGTTGCTTTACGAATACGAAATATCGTTTTACTTGACACTGGCAATATGAATAAAAAGCGATGTCATAAATTTAAAAAAAGACACAGTGAATTCAGATTACATGACTGCTTCGCAGAAATCCGTGTGTTAAGTTAAGTATTTTTATATTACTACCCTAAATTATTAATTATAGGATCATATATATTTATGTCGAATTATAGTTTTCTACTATCAAAAATCTCCGATCATAGCAGCGGATAGACAGACGGATGGAGGGACGGACATGGCGAAATTATAAGTAAGGGTTCCTTCTAGGCTTCGGAACCCCCTTAACAAGTTAAAATATGAAATTTATTTTAAATTGATAAATTGAAATGTATTTTATAATTGAAATCACATAAGTAAATTGATCAAACGCAAACATCCCAAAATTGAATTTGTCAATTTGATTCGCCATATTTCATAAATCGGATTCAACCTTTGATTGTATTCCAAGCGAATGTTTGCTTTACACCCGTCGTTTTGTGGTAGCGTGACCTCATTTATGTCATTTACTTTAATAATTTGTACACTTCGTCGAGTGTTCGTTGGTTTTTGTAACTTTTAATGAATGTTTCGGTTTGTTTGTAACACAAAGGTGAACAAAAGTTTTAATCATGAAGATTTTTTCATTGGATTTTAGATTGCTGTCCTTATAGTGTTTATTTTCCTTCATGTCAGTGATTCTAAATACTTTATTACCCTTTTAGGAAGCTATTTTTCTTTGCTTAAAATTGCGTTTGATAATTTCAGATTGCATTTTCCTGGGTATATAGGAAAGAGCATTAAAGTAAATCAAACGCGTTCGAGATGAAATCATTGCACAAGATTAGTAGTACGTAAGTAGAATTAATATTCTCCTACTTTATTTTTTTTATTTACGCCAAGATTTAGATCGGTAGTGTGTTGTAGAGCTTTTTGTAGCAACACCAAATAAAACACGGACTAACTCAACAACTGCATTTTGATCTCTGGTCTTTACCACAGATAAAAATGCAGATGCATTGCCACCCCTGAGACATTAATTATTTTGTTTCTGTGATAGTACGGGGCCATATATTAGGCCATTTAACCGGAACACGATATTGCCTCAATATTGCTGAACATTACCATTTAGCGGCAGATAGATTAGGTAATTTTTATTAGATTAAATATTTTTAAAAAAATAATGGTGGTTGAGCTCCAATGGCAGAGCTCGCGGGCGTTGGCACCACCGCATTACCTAATATAGTTGCCGCTAAATGGTAGTGTTTAGCACTATCGTGTTCCGGTCAGGTGGTAATGTACGGCCCTGTAATTTCCGACACAGAGGCATAATACCTTAGGCCTCAGGAGTGGTAACGCATCTGCATTTTGACCTTGGTATTTGTGTGGGTGTCTACAGGCTGCAGTCATCACTTAACATCAATAAGAACTGCATGCTTGTTTGCCACTTCCGAAACATAAAAAAAAATGCGGTGGTGCCTACGCCCTCGAGCTCCTACACTAGAACTCAAGCACCAGTAAAAATTTGTAACACTTCGTTGAATTCGTCGGTTTTTATAGCTTTTAATTAATCTGTTTCGGTCTGTTGCCAACTCGGGGTTAACCAAAGTTTTAATTAAGAAGTTGCTTAGGTGATGCTCGAGTATGGAACTACATTGGTTATGTTACACGAGTAATTTACACCAAATTATTGCCAATATTTAAGACATGAAATGAAGCTAATGAAATTAATGATGTTGATCTTACTTCGCATATTCCTATTTAAATACAACGTGTAACAGGATTGAATGTACAACCCGAAACTAGTCAGTTCAGAATCGATAACCGAATCGATTTGAGGGATTTTTGATATGGGTAATATTTTGTCCCAAAATTAATGACAATTCGGGAAATTATGGTCACCCATTTGGCGAATAGTCAATACAAACGAAAAAGAGACTAACGTCCATCCAAAATAGAATGCTAGTCTCAACAAGTTTATTAGAACTCGTTGAGACGTGCTTTTTGTTATAAATAATAATTTAATAAATAAAATAGTAGAAAATAAAAAAAAATCTTATTACTTGCGAGTGTTAAACAAGGGTACGCAATTTACGCTACATCATACATCACTTTCTTTTTCGTTTCGTGTTTAATGTGTAACCGTAGGTAGAGGTAGGGTAAGTATGCATAGGGTGTGCATACTGTTCGTACAAAAAGAGGACAACTTATTTCTGAAATAAAAAATACTAAATACATAATCATTTAATTTCAGTTCATGTCTTATGATTATAACTTGAGTTTCTAATCGAGGTGTTAGATAGTGTGCATTGTCCCCGTTACATGTTGTATACCTACTAGCGGCCAGTACCGTCTTCGCACGGGTGCAATTTAGGTACGTAACTTCACGCCTGTAATCCCCGAAGGGGTAGGCAAAGGTAAATGCATGCATTCAAGCATACATGCAAACACCCACGATTCGCCGGTTACGTTTTGGCCCATGTAACAGGTGGCGAGCCCGTTGACATCTCCGGGCACATTACCAAACTTTGAGGGGACTGGGAAATTTCCAGAAAATGGAAAAATCCCAATAGAACCAGAGATAAAGGCTTTTTCACCATTATCTCTGATAACCCCCTACCCAGGAATCGAACCCAGGACCTCAGCGTAGTAGTAGTGGCCTGCTACCACTAGGCTACCGAGGCAGTTCAATTTAGGTACTTACATAATATTGCGACTATTAATTGAGATGTCGGTTTAAAGATCTAGACACCCACACCATGACCAGAGGTCAAAATGGAGATGCGTTGCCACTCCTGAGGCTTAAGGTGTTATGCCTCTGTGCAATACAGGGCCGTACATTACCACCTGACCGGAACACGATAGTGCTGTACACTACCTTTTAGCGGCAAGTATATTATGTAATGCGGTGGTGCCTACCACCAGAAAATATACCTACTTAGAAACAAATCATTAATTTTATGATCGAATTCAATATTAATATCATAATGAACAATTAATAGGTGTATTTAATCGTCTAACGTACATAGCATTGTTATTATATTACCCGATTGAATATCAATTGACTTGATTGGAGCGATTGCATTGTTCAATTAAAGAACCAATTGGCTGAGATAATTAAGTGGTCACTAAGTGCTATCATGGAAAAGTCCAGAACTACACAAGAGCGCTTTATCTGGTGGGAATAAAGACTATATTTGATTGATTTTGCAATAACGGCGATTTCCCTGCCTGTAAAGGTATTGTTGGCACTGATTCTCGCGACACAGTATTTTATTACTTTTGAGAGTGTCAACGTTTTCAGTTGTTATGTAATACCTGATTGTATTGTTCCAAAAATAAATAAATTTTGTATTTGTATTTTTGTAACGGAAGTCCCTGGAGAGTTTACTACTGGGCATTAGCTGTCACTACGATTTCTTTTTTTATGAGACGATGATGGCAAATAAGCATGCAGTTCACATTGATGTTAAGTGATGACTGCAGCCTATAGACATCTACACAAAAAACAGAGATTAAAATGCAAATGCGTTGCCATTCCTGAGACCTAAGTTGTTATGTCTCTGTGATTTAATTTTTTCTTAATGTCATGAAAGTGGCAAACAAACATGCAGTTCAGATTGATGTTAAGTGATGACTGCAGCCCACCCACACAAAGACCAGTATTCAAAATGCAGATGCGTTACAACTTCTGAGGCCTAAGGTGTTATGCCTTTGTGCCGGGAATTACAGGGCCGTACATGACTGGAACACGATAGTGCTGAACACTACCATTTAGCGTTAAGTATATTGTAATGCGGTGGTGCCTACGCCCGCGAGCTCTGACACTGGTGCTCTACCACCAGTAAAAATTACCATGTGAACAACATAATTGTTTGCCGCCATCTTTACAAAAAAAGTAATGCAGACTTAACAAAGATTTTCTGGTATTTTAGGTATTTACAAAGTCTTTTTAATTATTAAGTGAAATAGAGTATAATTAAGTAAAGCTTCAAATGAAATACCCGAAAAAACATGATGGGAAGTTGAACCAATTAATTAAAATCGAATCTAAGCTTTTCATGATTGATAACAGTTATAAAGGACCGTTAATTTGAACAAAAAGTAAACGCTAGAATTCCTTGTGTATTTTTATTTGCATTTTGATTTGACGACCCGGTTAGTCCAGCGGTGTGAGACGACCTTTTGATTCGAAAGGTCGCGGGTTCGATCCCCGAACTTGGACAAATATTTGTATAGCCTACAGAATATTTTTTTCGGGTCTGGGTGTTTGTGTATGTGTTGTATGTGTAACACGGCACCCACGACACAGGTTTATACCTTGTGTCAATTAGTGTGGGGGGGCTGTAAGTGGAAACGTATTTATTTAAGACTAGCTGTGCCCGCAACTTTGTTCGCGTGGAATAGTGGGTTTGGGCAGCATTTTTGGATTTAACTTTTGGTTAATTTTGGATCATACAAAAACAACACGCTGGGCGTCGTGTTGCTGGACATCGGGACGCTGGGCGTCGGAACGCTTGACGTCGGGACGCTGGGCGTTGGGACGTTGGGCGTCGGGACGCTGGGCGTCGGGACGCTGGGCGTCGGGACGCTGGGCGTCGGGACGCTGGGCGTCGGGACGCTGGGCATTGAGACGCTCGACGTCGGGACGCTGGACGTCGGAACGCTTGGCGTCGGAACGCTAGGCGTCGAGACGCTGGGCATTGGGACGCTGGGCGTCGAGACGCTCGACGCCGGGACGCTCGACGTCGGGACGCTGGGCGTCGAGACACTCGACGTCGGGACGCTGGGCATCGGGAGCGTCTCGACGCCCAGCGTCCCGATGCCCAGCGTCCCGACGTCGATCGTCTCGACGCCCAGCGTCCCGACGTCGATCGTCTCGACGCCCAGCGTCCCGATGCCCAGCGTCCCGACGTCGATCGTCTCGACGCCCAGCGTCCCGATGCACAGCGTCCCGACGCCCAGCGTCCCGACGTCGATCGTCTCGACGCCCAGCGTCCCGATGCCCAGCGTCCCGACGTCGAGTGTCTCGACGCCCAGCGTCCCGACGTCGATCGTCTCGACGCCCAGCGTCCCGATGCCCAGCGTCCCGATGTCGATCGTCTCGACGCCCAGCGTCCCGATGCCCAGCGTCCCGACGTCGAGTGTTTCGACGCCCAGCGTCCCGACGTCGAGCGTTTCGACGCCCAGCGTCCCAATGCCCAGCGTCTCGACGCCTAGCGTTCCGACGCCAAGCGTTCCGACGCCAAGCGTTCCGACGTCCAGCGTCCCGACGTCGAGCGTCTCGATGCCCAGCGTCCCGACGCCCAGCGTCCCGACGCCCAGCGTCCCGACGCCCAGCGTCCCGACGCCGAGCGTCTCGACGCCCATCGTCCCGACGCCCAGCGTTCCGACGCCCAGCGTCCCGACGTCGAGCGTTTCGACGCCCAGCGTCCTGACGCCCAGCGTCCCGACGTCGAGCGTCTCGACGCCCAGCGTCCCGCAGCTCAGCGTCTCGACGCCGAGCATCCCGACGTCGAGCGTCCCGACGCCCAGCGTCCCGACGCCCAGCGTCCCGACGCCCAGCGTCCCGACGCCCAGCGTCCCGACGCCCAGCGTCCCGACGCCCAGCGTCCCGACGCCCAGCGTCCCAACGCCCAGCGTCCCGACGCCAAGCGTCTCAACGCCTAGCGTTCCGACGCCAAGTGTTCCGACGTCCAGCGTCCCGACGTTGAGCGTCTCGACGCCCAGCGTCCCGATGCCCAACGTCCCGACGTCGAGCGTCCCGACGTCGAGCGTCTCGACGCCCAGCGTCCCGACGCCCAGCGTCTCGACGCCCAGCTTCCCGACGCCCAGCGTCCCGACGCCCAGCGTCCCGACGTCGAGCGTCTCGACGCCCAGCGTCCCGATGTCGAGCGTCTCGACGCCCAGCGTCCCGATGCCCAACGTCCCGACGTCGAGCGTCTCGACGCCCAGCGTCCCGACGCCCAGCGTCCCAATGCCCACCGTCTCGACGCCCAGCGTCCCGACGCCCAGCCCCCGACGCCCAGCGTCCCGACGTCGAGCGTCTCGACGCCCATCGTCCCGACGCCCAGCGTTCCGACGTCCAGCGTCCCGACGTTGAGCGTCCCGACGCCCAGCGTCCCGACGCCCAGCGTCCCGACGCCCAGCGTCCCGATGCCCCGCGTCCCGGCGCCCAGCGTCTCGACGCCCAGCGTCCCCATGCCCAACGTCCCGACGTCGAGCGTCTCGACGCCCATCGTCCCGACGCCCAGCGTCCCGATGCCCAGCGTCCCGATGCTCAGCGTCCCGACGCCCAGCTATACAGATAGGTTATCTTACTAATGCGGCATTTACAAGATTACATCAAGTCATTATATTTGTTACGTAATAATTTTCTTAACTAATGAAATTACTGAAAATACCAAAATGTAATAAAGTACTAATATTATAGAAAAAAATATCCGAGGACAGAGCGTCGGGACGCTCGGCGTCGGGACACTGGGCGTCGGGACTCTGGGCGTCGAGACGCTGGGCGCCGGGACGCGGGGCGTCGGGACGCTGGGCGTCGGGACGCTGGGCGTCGGGACGCTGGGCGTCGGGACGCTGGGCGTCGGGACGCTGGGCGTCGGGACGCTCAACGTCGGGACGCTGGACGTCGGAACGCTGGGCGTCGGGACGATGGGCGTCGAGACGCTCGACGTCGGGACGCTGGGCGTCGAGATTGGGACGATTGGGACGCCCAGCGTCCCGACGCCCAGCGTCTCGACGCCGAGCGTCCCGACGCCCAGAGTCCCGACGCCCAGTGTCCCGACGCCGAGCGTCCCGACGCTCTGTCCTCGGATATTTTTTTCTATAATATTAGTACTTTATTACATTTTGGTATTTTCAGTAATTTCATTAGTTAAGAAAATTATTACGTAACAAATATAATGACTTGATGTAATCTTGTAAATGCCGCATTAGTAAGATAACCTATCTGTTTTATCTAGGGCTGCCATCCGCCCGGAATTCTCCGGATTTGTCCTAATTTGAACGGCGTCCGGGGACCGTCCGGCAGAGGTGTTTGAATAGTGTCCAGATATAACCAGGACACATTCGTTGTCAGAAGAAATCCAATTCTTTTATTTATAAGCAATAAATTGAAATAAATTTTAGTTGAAAATTCAACCACAATAACCCGCATTCAAGAAGGCTCTGCAAATTAGTGAACTTCACTCGATTTCAATAACAAGCTGATTTTAAAAAATTATAACGTTGCTTCTGTTTTTTGCAAAATAAACACTTTTTCAGAGGTGTCCGGAGAAAACACCATATTTTGACCAAATATCCCGAATTTTTGCCGTGTTTATACGACGTTGGCAATTGAGGTGATGGCGACCCTAGTTTAATCTAATGTAAACAATGTTAGACAGTCTTGTAATGATCTTATGCTTACAACGTGTTATGACAAAATATGAAATGAAATAATAGTGAGTTCTACATAAAAAGAATTTAATAATGTAATTCGTATATAATACAAAAATAAATATGTGAATAAAATTCAACCAGTGCAACACGTAAATAACTTCATAAGCATCGTAAGTCTTGTTTAATAATGTATTGACGAGATTAATAATTTTTTAACCAAATAAAAATAAGAATGAACGTTTTTAAGTATCTGCACAGAATATTATTCCGTCAGTCCGATTTAAATAATTGTTGTCTTTTGAACGGGAACACTTTGGAGATGGTCACATTGCCACTGAAATGAGATCTGATGTTAAGATGGCATGCTGAGGAAATTGAGGGACATCCTCGAAAATGGTACGGACATATAGGGTTATAGTTTTGTTTTACTAATTCTCCCTGCTTGAACCTCCTCAATTTTGAAGTCGGTTAAGAAAGCGTGACCTATCAGGTTCATGAGATAAAACTTGCATAACTGGTAGACTGTAGGTATATTCATATATTATGTGAATGTATGCATTTACAAAGCGCGAAGCGCGCATGGCCCAGCGGCTGGTGTAGATCGTAAGCGATCTGCTCGGTTAAGCACTACAGGCGCGGTCGGGTAGTGTGATGAGTGACCGCTAGTGGCAAATTAAATGCGCGTTTCCGTGCTTCGGAGGGCACGTTAAGCCGTCGGTCCCGGTTTCTATCGATGGATAGCAGTCGTTAAACCTTGTCGGAGGCCTTATGGGCGGTTTGAAAAACATCCGACAGTTGGTTGGCCACTAACCCACCCACCTCCACCAATCCGCATTGGAGCAGCGTGATGGAGTAAGCTCCAGGCCTCCCCGCAAAAAAAGGGGAGAGACTCGTGCCCAGCAATGGGACGTATGCATTTGCATCTGCTTACCCCTTCTGGGCACCAATACTGGCGAAAAGTCACAAAGAATTAAAATAAAAAATAAATTGTATCCACGGGTTCATTCCTAAAGGTCGGGTCTCGAGAGAGAGAGCACTAGAGCCACTCAAGACCCGACCACCACCGCCTCGTTCTACGGCGTCCACTCGTTGTCGACAGGTGGTCCACGGGGTGAAAGACGCGATGTTACTTGTGCACCACTCGCGGGCAGCGCGCGGTGTACTTGGGAACAGCGCAATGGCAATGCACAGTCAACGTAAGGCAAGCAACCGTGGTGTGTCCAGTGGTCCACTCGCCGTCCGTGCGTAGACTGCACGCCGTTCGTGACTCCCGACGGCTTGCGATCGAGGCGATCCGGTGTCGATACGGAGTATGTAATGATCGCAACTCCATACAATTTCATATAAAGAATACTAACCGCTCGAGGTGGTCGGGAGCTGGTCGGATCCCGGGTGGCTCTAGTGAGCTGTGACCCTTAGTCTTGATGACGCCCTGAACCATGATGTTATTATCTCCTTGAACCACTTTAAAATAATACAATTTGTATCATAGCATAACACTGTTCCGCTCTTCTAGTCTAATCCAAAGTAATCTGCATAAACATGACATGAAAACCCATAATTTACAAGTCAAGTCTTCAAATCCGATGTAAATAATTCACTCGGCCTTTTAACATCAAACAACACCAAAGGGCCCTTAAGAGCTTTGAAAAATCGAGATGAAAAATTATAACATTGAGCCCAGCATTCATCACTCCAATACTCATTATAAACCTGCCTGTCATATTTCATTCACAATTGGATAATTTTTAAACAACCAGAATTCGTATTACGTGTTTGTTTTAAGCATTTCATTGATGTTATACAAGGCACCCTCTATTTTTGTAAAAACTTTATTAGCCGAAATACACCTAGCAGAAGAGGATTCGGACTTTTTTAGTAGAACACTAAGTATTTTTTTTTTTTAATAAAGTCTAGTTGGCATCATAGTAAAATTGTAGAAATTCACATCGCGTTACGATTATTTCGCATAACGATTGTTTTATGGAACCCAATGTGGACCCAGATGGGGATGGTGGGCGCCCCTAACTCTGCCAGCTCGTCCGCTGCATCTTTCGGTGTTAGGTTTTTTTTTTTTGTAGTCGGTTTTTCTTAAACGTAGTTATATTTATTTAATACTTTTTAGTTTATTGCTGCATTGTCAATAAGATTAATGTTCACATCTGTTAAATTTGTAAAATCTAATTCTTTTAGCTTCGTGACAATTAGATACCTAATTTAAATTGTTTAGGTGTGTCGATACAAATTTATTACAAGACTATAGATACAAAATTATTACAAGACTATACGAAATCAATGAAAAAATTTTATCCACGAAGGAGTAAATATGCTGAGTTGTGTCGTCGATGAGTAAATGTGTCATTGTCACTTGTTGTCATGCGCATAAGGACTATCTAGGACGTCAGTGGATTCAACGCACTGTATGACAACTCGCCGTCTATTCTTATTCCTTTAGTCTGAGGTGAAAGTAAGTAAAAAAATGCTCATAAAATAAAAACTGGAGGACCTATCTGAATCAAATTTTTATGGGACCAATTCGAAACTATTACGCATCAAACAAAAGAAGAATTACGTAAATCGGTCCAGAAATCTCGGCGAAATTCGCGTACATACATAAAATATATATATATACCGGCCGAATTGAGAACCTTCTCGTTTTATGCACTCGGTTAAAAAGGAAGTAACAGCTACCTACTAAATGCGAATCATTTTCACCTTATCTCGCAGTATTCCGCGACGGACCGGTTTTGTTGAAGGGTTGATGATTTATGATTAGACTTGTCTAACTGTTTCCGTTGGTCTTACAGACCCATGTCAGGGTTAAACTGAATAGAAATGCTTTCACTTTGTATAGGTGACGCCTATTGTTTTCAAGTTACTTGTTGATAAGTGTAGTTATTCCGTTTTCTGTGTTGTTTACGCTTACAGTTGTTCTATTTCATAATTCTATTTATATTTTATTTTTTATTTTATGGAAGTGGCAAACAAGCATGCAGTTCACATTGACAATAATTGTTAAGTGATGACTGCAGCCTATAGACACCCACAAAAAGACCAAGGTCAAAATGCAGATGCGTTACCACTCCTGAGGCCTTAGGTGTTATGCCTCTGTGCTGGAAATTACAGGGCCTCTGATTCTGCTGATTCTGATTCACTTCGATGTATATATTTTTTTTCTAACTTAAATTAGGTTAATAACAAGTGGAAGTGAAAAACGTGGATTTATTTCATATGCACGAGTAAATCTGTTTATAATTATACTAGCGGTAAAATGGTATCAGTCAGTTGATCGTCGCGCGCGCGCAGCGCGCGGCGCGGATGTAGCACCGGGGCTGGCCCCCTCTGCTGCGGCTTCTTCTGGCGTGCCATGCAGGTCGGCATTGGGTGCCCTGGGATTCAAGGGCTTCGGTGGAGGAGGCACGCATCGTCAGTCGAGAGAGGGGTGGGGGCTTTATTATTATTTTTATAATTTTTTTTTCTCCTTTTTTTTTCCTTTTTTTCCCGTTTTGTTTTGTTTTTATTATTTTTTTATTATGTTTTTTCCTCCTTTTTTTTAATGTCAATTTTTTTTTTTTATGCCACTTTACTTACTCCCTTCTGGCGTGCATACCTGCCTCTGTTGCCGTCTCTGTGGCTCGGTGACGTCGTGACGTCTCGCAAGTTGCGGTCGCCTCGACAGCAGCGGCCTCCAGTGACCACGGTGCCGTCGCGGGCAAGTGTCGACCATTCATCGACCGGCCCTGCGGCGCAACTTCTTCTTCTCCTTCTCTTCTTGGTATTGCGTCGGTGCAACAGCTCCACCTGGCACTCAACCGCAACAACAAGGTGGCTCCCACCAAGATGACAACGCCTACAGTTAAGCCGTGCCACTGGCTCTAGCTGGGCTTACGGCCGCATCCCAGGGGAGACATCTCCTTCGACCGGGGTTCGAACCCGGACTAGGGGATTCGGTCCCGCTTATAGCAGGTCAGGCCGAGTCAAACTCGCTAGCGCTGCGGGTCACGAAGCGCGGGATCGGGGCGGACCTAGCCTTTTCATCGTCGTCCCGGGGTGCTCCTATTATTACCGCAGAGGAGAGGATTTCGCGTGGGAGTGGTCTCCCGTCAGGAGGCCTACAGTGCAGTGGGGCAAACCCGTGGAGGTGTGGATTAAAATTAGAATTGACTTCAAATAATTGTATTTAAAATACCGTAATAAAAAAAAATGTTAAATGAAAGTTCGTTATAAATATAATTAAGTTCAAACTAAAGTAAATAATTAATAATGATAAATCGCCAATGTCAATTCAATTTAATTAACATTTTTATTGCACGCCAAATTAATACAATGCAATTGAACCGTTCGAAACTTAATGAATGCGACTATGAAAGCCTGAATTAGCATTTACGAAGAGAGTGATGAAAGATACACGGGAAGTGTATCTTTCAGATATATTTTCAGTATCATAATTCAACTGCCTCAGTAGCCTAGTAGACCACTACTACTACGCTGAGGTCCTGGGTTCGATTCCCGGGTAGGGGGCTATCAGAGATAATGGTGTAAAGTCCTGTATGGTTCTATTGCGATTTTTCCATTTTCTGGAAAATTCCCAGTACCTCGAAGTTTGGTAATGTGCCCGGTGATGTCAACAGGCTCGGCACCTGTTACATGGGCCAAAACGTAAGGGTGTTCTCTGCCTACCCCTTCGGGGATTACAGGCATGAAGTTACGTTTTTTTTTTACAATTCAGTATCTTAGAGAAAAATCGAATGTCTGTACATTAAATATATTTCCAAAAACGGATATGGGGCGATTAAAGAGGAGTCACAGAAACCAAAACAACAATTTTTGGAATTTTCGTCTGTCTGTGTGGTACGGTTTTCACAGATGGATTACATATTATTAGGAGCGTTGTCAAAACTTCGTCAAAATCGGTAAAGGGAAAAAGGAGTTACGGTCAATTGAAAATTTAATTCAAGTACTGCTTCAAACTTCTTAAACAGAGTCTAATGCGGTTTACATAAGCGTATTGAATTCAGACTAGATGTGCCCCGACCTCGTCCGGCTAGAATTAAATAAAATTATTGTTCAGTAATCTAAACGGACGAAGTCATGGGCACAGCTAGTTATCAAATATTTTTATCTCACTGCACAAACTATTGTCGTCCATTAAAACGTTACGAATTGGGCTCAGACAGCGTCACTTGCCACTCTTAAGGTATGAAACCAAGTCCGTAATGTTTCTTTACTAATGCACGACTGTTAGCATACGGGTTAATGGATCTAGCGCCATATTTAGAATGTAATGGGTCGTTAGTATTTGAAGAGCTTGTCTCTTGGGTTTTAAATTGCTCAGTGCGTATAACTTCGCGTTCGATAGATGGGTAAATTACTGGCCTGCTTGTATAGACGGAAATTTACTATCCGGTCATGTGTTTAATGGTTTAACAATAGTGTGTAAGCTACACACAATTTTTAAACCGTGAAACGCGACAGTTGAGCGTTTAGTGTCAAAGTAAACTGTAGATAAAAAAATATATACTTATGGTTTTTTTTATTACGGAAGTGGCAAACAAGCATGCAGTTCACATTGATGTTAAGTGATGACTGCAGCCTATAGACACCCACACAAAGACCGAGGTCAAAATGCAGATGCGTTATCACTCCTGAGGCCTAAGGTGTTATGGCTCTGTGCCGGAAAATACAGGGCCGTACATTACCACCTGACCGGAACACGATAGTGCTGAACACGCTGAACATTACCATTTAGCGGCAAGTATATTAGGTAATGCGGTGGTGCATACGCCCGCGAGCTCCGTCACTGGAGCTCTACCACCAGTTAAAAGATTCGGATTGAGAACATTCCCTTTTTTTAGGGTACTGTACCTCGAAAGGAAAAAACGGAACCCTTATCACTTTGTTAATCCGTCCGTCGCGCCCGTCTGTCAAAACCCTTTTTCTCGGGATGTACCTATAAAGCTGAAATCTGTAACAAATACTCACCCCCTTATTCATAAACGTATTTTAGCTAGTGTTGCAAATCTCTCCTTTGTCTTTTTTCTATCCTGCACATTAATTTGACAATGCAACTGACAAAGACAAAGCATTTTATAGCTAAAGCGTATCTAATGTACGTTTATGTAAAAGGGAGTTAGTCTTTTAGAGCTCTAAATTAAACTTTTTGCCAACGCCATCAAAAGATATAACTGTTGATGCCGCAAATTTAAGTCATCATTAAACTTTGTACACATATTTTCGGAGGTACTAAAAGTAACATAGGACACTTTTTATTTTAAAAAAGTACACGCGGACGAGGTCGCGGGCAAAAGCTAGTAGTAAATCATCTAATTTACATACAAACTAGATATTTCAATGTAAATGTGATGCCAAAAATGACGGGGCCGTGCATTACCAATTTACCATAACACGATAACGCTGAATACTACCATTTATTTGCAAATAAATTGGGTATGGGTAATGCGATGATACCAACGCTCACAATTAAAATAAAGAGGTAAAATATCGAGTAAACAGTCGACATACATACATACTTAAAAGTGCATCCAATATTAATTTTAATGATGCAAGAAAAAAATTGTTTATTGGATTTTTTTTTTTTTTCACAGCCCCACAGTAGGTACCTATAAACCTGTGTCGTGGGTGCCGCTGTACACATACAACACATACACAAACACCCAGACCCGAAACAAATATCTATAGGCCATACAAATAATTGTCCCGGTGCGGGGATCGAACCCGCGACCCTTCGAATCAAACGGTCATCTCACACCGGTGGACTAACCGGGTTGTCTTATTGGATGTATATAAAACCCACGTTTATTGAATTACTTACACAGATTTTATATAAAAAAAATATTTAATTAAAATCCTAAGCAAATTTGGATTTTACATTCCAGTTTACGTCAATTCAAATAATTATCTACGGGTTTAAAAGGTGTATAACATAAGTATTTGCTCCGAGTATTAGGACTCGCTGACGCACAAAGTAATTAAAAAAATTATTAACTTTTTCTTAGAAGATCTAAACGATAACCTTTTCTTAAGCTAAACAAGAGTTTAATATTTGCACAGCTACGAATCTTTTCTCAAATACTTTTCTTTTCTTTTCAGATCGGAACTTTTCTTCATCAATCAACGGTACTAATGAAGCAATCCGCTGGCGGGATATTGAACTAGCAACCACTTGAACCTCCTTCCAACTGCAATAAAACAAAATACCCCAAGCAAAGATGACTGCAGACCAAAATAAGCTCTAAAGCTTCCGACAAAAAGAACAGATTATCTCAAAGTAAACACACAATCCAATGGCTCAGCGCAAAATCGGAAAGTCAATCGAGACAATATGTCAATTAAGGCCCATTCTCGATTCTAATCGATTGCGACATTCCAATACAAGACGGCTTCATGACAAAGTTGTTTTACAAACTTGATTCACAAATTACTTATAGTGCACAATTAAAATTAGAAGTTACAATAATAACAATAAATATCGAAACCAATGTATGGTAACGCCAAGGAAACGAAAATAATCGTCACCCAAGTCAGGGTCTCGTATGGCGGCTCAAAATCATAATTTTCACTGTTCACGGCCTAGCTTCGTTACTTTATCTTCTTGTCTTCTCATACTTGTGTCTTTTGTACACGCAAACCTGTCTTCGGCCTCGTTTGAATTAAATGATTCGGTCTTCTCTGGATTCAATATCAGTAACCCAAATACCACCATCAATTGGACGTTGTACGAAACAAACTCAACTTTTCTGAAGAATTCGCATATCAAACACACAAAATATTCCACAATAGTGACTATACTGCTAGCAATAATATTCATGATAGTTATATTTGGAACAATAGTTGGTAATATTTTGGTTTGTGTCGCAGTCTGCTTAGTTCGCAAATTGAGGAGACCGAGCAATTATTTAATAGTTTCATTGGCTGTGAGTGACCTGTGCGTTGCAATGCTGGTGATGCCTGTCGCTATGGTTTATGACCTGATGGGTTCTTGGCCATTTGGACCGATTGTGTGTGATTTTTGGGTATCCAGTGATGTCTTATCGTGCGCTGCTAGCATTTTGAATCTATGTATGATATCAGTTGACCGATATTACGCTATAACAAAGCCTTTGGAATACGGCGTAAAGAGAACGCCAAAACGAATGCTTTTTTGTGTATTCATAGTATGGATGAGTGCAGCTTTCATATCGCTTCCACCAGTTTTGATATTGGGTAATGAAAAAACAGAGACTTCTTGTTCGGTATCTCAGAACCAGGGCTATCAGATATACGCCACATTTGGCTCATTTTATCTACCACTAACAGTGATGGTAGTGGTGTATTATAAAATATTTAGTGCAGCTAGAAAAATT
Source organism: Macrosoma leucophasiata (assembly GCA_036365455.1). Lineage (NCBI taxonomy): Eukaryota > Metazoa > Arthropoda > Insecta > Lepidoptera > Hedylidae > Macrosoma > Macrosoma leucophasiata. The sequence goes on from JAWQUS010000013.1 coordinate 8,092,832, forward strand.
GTGAAAGATGAAAAAAGAGCTCAGTCACATTTAGAGACACATTGTTATTTGGAGATAAATGTTAAAAACGGTGGCGCAGCGGAGGCAAAATTATTGGGCACACAATCTCAGCAAGCTAATACGAGAGGTTCTACTGCTAGTACAAACACTACGGTGAGTTCTTAATATTATTTTCCAGTAGAATTTAAAAATTGAAACAGAACAGAAAAATGTCAATGATGTAAATAAATAACTCTGATCTCCATGCGATATTCATAGACACGGCGATCATACTTCATATTACTGTATTCACATTTTTATATTAAAAAGTCTTAGAGGTTGGAACTAAAAATTATTTAAGTACACCTTACTGAAAATCAAGAACAAAACTATTGTCATAATCGAAAGTTTGTTTTACAAGTAAATAATAAATGATAAAGAAATGAAGTGAAGAACATGCTGATAATTTTTATAAAGCTGCAATAGGTTACAAACACCTCGTAATTAAGAAACTTAAAAAAATATATGCACAAATTCTTCCAAGTTCAAAGTTGTTATTGTTATTTGTAGTAACATTATATTGTATCATTTGTTACAGTGTAGTATAGACAAAACAGAGAGCACAATAGGCAGATGTTTCACCGGACAGCGGAAATCCAACGAATCACAATGCCCAATGCTACAACATCCAAAAACCCCAACAAAACCAATCCACACAATAAACCGACCAACTCCGCAAATAGGGCTCACTCCAGATAGTAAACCTCAAATCAAAGAGAGGCGACGACAATCTTCAGAGAGTAGCAACAAACTAACAACAAGCAGAATCAGGTCGTCCTTATCTAATTTTGCTCAAAAGAGTCACTTTGCGAAAGATTTGCTTCATCCACCCACACATTCACCTCACCAGAAGAAATTGCGGTTTCAACTAGCTAAGGAGCGTAAAGCATCCACTACGTTGGGAATTATTATGTCCGCTTTCGTAGTTTGCTGGCTGCCTTTCTTCGTACTTGCCCTAATAAGACCTTTCGTTAGCGAAGATACAATTCCAGACGCAGTGAGCGCACTATTCCTGTGGCTGGGCTATATAAATAGTTTGCTTAATCCCATCATTTACGCAACGCTAAACAGGGATTTTAGGAAACCTTTCCAAGAAATATTATTCTTCAGATGTTCAAATTTAAACCATATGATGCGCGAAGAATTTTACCACAGCCAGTACGGTGGCCCAGACCAGCACTACTGTGGGAACCATTCGTCTAAAATACAAAATTATGAAGAAGGCGTCGAAATAGTTTCGGCAGTGGATCGTGAGGAAACCAGAGCTTCTGAGAGTTTTCTATGATTGACAATGCCGGAGGTCGACACGAAAGACCTGGATACTGTGATTTAATTAAGAAAAACTTTTGTAGACGATGAACAAAGTGTAGTGGTGATAATATAATCGAGGATTGATGAACTATTTGATTTTTTTAAGCCGAACGAACTAGTCGCGTCTGTAATTCCTCTCAATTTTGTACTCAGTGAATTTACGTTAAACGTCACACTGTAAATTGAAAAGTATAAATAAAGACATTGTATAGAATTATTAATTGTATATCAGAGATTTATGTTATCATCTGTTAGACCAAAGATAAATATATTGATATAAATGCAGGATTTAAAATTTAAGCTGTTGTGACTTTTGAAGATCGTATTAATTTGTATTATAATGTTAAATAAGTGGTGTATTGTAACGTTTGACATAGAACGTAGTAGGCAGTATTTTAATACATGTGATAGTAGTTTATAGAGTTGATTGTTTTTGTTACGAGATCATTTGTTGACTACTTTGCGTTTGTATATTATCGTTATACATAATTTATATTCTTTCTCATATTTAGTGGGTCACGTTTTAGTCATTTTGGAAATAATTCTGCCTGTAAAGCCAACGAAATCAAGATATTTTTTTTTGTGAATATTATTTTTCTTTACAAAGGCTGTTTAAGTAGATATTCTTAATAATGTTGTGATTCCGTAAATGATTTCTATATGTGGTATAGTTACGTTTGGACAATGATTAAACTGATTTATTTTATTTTTCGCAACATGACATTCGAGTGATTTTTAAAAATATAAATATGCAGTCACGGTCATGAGTCCCGTCTGAAGTCCAAATTTTTCGATGACTTTCCAATTTGCCTTTTTTCATAATTGACTAAAATGTCACCCACATCATTAAAAAAACGTTATAGGGTAACAATAGGCACTGCCAGGTGAAGTAATAAATATTATAATAATAATAAACGTTGACATTATAAATTATATACCTGTATGTTATAATCATGAATTAAGAAACTATTTCTAAATACATTTTGTTAATGGGCTTCATCATGAACTTCGTTCAGTGTATTTTATTTTATTTATAATCGTTTTTCTGTAAGAAATATTGCTGAGCCAGAACTCAGTATTTTATCTTTTTTAATTTTTTAAGTAAATTTGGCATGGCATGCAAAAAAGACAAAATACTGACATTCTTAGCTCTTAAATTTTTATTGACAGAGCAAGAGAGACAGGACTAAGTAACTCTCGTCATCAAGTTTTTAATTTATTCATTTATTCCTTAGGCATATCGTAACCGAGTTATAATGTTTGTAGAGGGAAACACATTTTTTTACACTAAGCCCATAAAAAATACTGTTCCTCAATAATTTGCCTGCTTAGTGTGTCAATTGAATTTTGATTTTGTATTTTGTTCACGTTTGCATCTTCAGTGAAGCAAATTGCTTGATATATTAATACTTTCACTTTAGATTAAAGTCAGTATTGTAAATATTAGAACATTTAGTCATTGATCAACATTGTAAATAAGTATTTTAATGTAGATGATTACGCAGAAACCGTGTGGGGAAACTACGCTTGAAAAAAAAATTATTTCGACAGTTCGATTCGATTGAGTGTAAAGTTAAATTTCTTTGTGTAGTTTCTTTCCATAGATGCTCGTCAAATATTAATATTAGATTCTGTATTTAATTTCTGTGTGATATCATGATCACTAGATGGATTACGCGTTTGATAAATGAATGATAAAAATAATAATATATTCAACTGAATTATATTTTATGTGGAATCAATGTTATCCCTACTATAATATTAAAAATGCGAATGTAAGTTTGTTTGTTACACTTTCATTCGAAAACTGCTTAATCAATCATCATGAAACTTTGTACAAATATTTTTAGAGGTGTTAAAAGTAACATGGGATACTTCTTAAACGCGAACGAAGCCGCTGGTGAAAGCTAGTTATATATGATCTTTGTTCTTATTAGTGATTAAGTAGATATCACATATTGTTGTGTAAAGGGGTTGTTGCAATTACTAAATACCAGCTCGATTCGATTACCTTGCTGAATCCCTTTGGGTCTTGTTTACGTCTTTGACATTTCTTATGCTTTTTTTTGTATCGACTATGAGAGCAATAGCGATGATCATAAAGTAACACATTAAATAAAATTGGGTAATCTATAACAGAACCATTTATATACTCATATATATATATATATATATATATATATATATATATATATTTTATTGGCCTAAAAATAAAAGTCTACTGTAACAAATAATATAATTGTTATGCGTACTATGAATCAATGCTCTTATAAATAAACACATCCCATTGTAATTTCTGTATACCATTTTATAATAAGAAGACAATACGACATAAATTTAAAATGCTGGTCACTTTGGTGAACAGACATGTTATGAAACCATAAAAACATGTTTGCATTTAAGAAACAAAAATCAGACACTATCCCATATTTTAGCCACAGAATAACTTTGCCTATTGTAATACATTAACGCACTATTTTTTGTAAATAAAAAAAACTATTATTTATGATATTCAAATGAGTACAATAAGAGGTACAGAATGTGGTATAAGTGTACAAGTGGTTTGTGTTTTGTGGCTTAATGATGAGTTATTATTCAATTTTATTTTCGCCAGCACACTTCAAAAGCTGCAGGGTATATACTCAGTTTAAATGAATGTCGTATTATCTTGATCAATTGGAGAATATACAGGATATTCTTCAAGAAGAATTGTGACATGATCACTGTCTGTACAAACGCGTAGATCTCATTAGTCTGATCGAAATGAATCCCAGTAGTTAGTGAGAAAAATGCCATTTTCTGCCACCAAAGTTTAAATTAGACACAAATTGTAAATAAGATTTAAAACTTGTATATATTTGAAAATAATGACGAAAGAGAAAATTGTAGAATAAAAGTTTTATTTAAGACTGTTTTAGTCATAAAATTGGTGATTGTGTTATTTTCTCGGATTTCTATGAAGCTTTTGAATACATTTGATATCAAATGTTTAGAAATGACTCATACCAAAGTCACAAGGATTCAAATAGTGTGTAGTGTAACTGATACTTTATGTATTTAATAATATTTAAACAGAGTCCAAATACAAAATACAATCTTTCAAATTCAGTTTCCCGGTCATTGCAATACTTTTTATGTCATTAAAATAAACAATCATACAGTTTACATTGATTGTAAATGATTATTGTATGATATGAACATATATACAAAAACTAAAAATATTGATAAAGATGCTATGTCACTCCTTAGGTCTAAGCACACTAACGATTAGCCGCGGGGGCAGGTAGCCGCGGGGGCAGGTAGCCGCGGGGGCAGGTAGCCGCGCGGCTTACCGATTTTACAATTTAATATGCAACCGACTGTTTTGTCTATGGTGCGTACAATAACAGGCGGTTGCATATTAAAATGTAAAAGCGGCTACCTGCTCCCGCGGCTAACCGCTAGTGCGTTAGGGCGCTAAGACTTTGGTACCGAACTTGCCCGTGTTGTACCACCTGACTAAAAAACGATGAAAATGGATATAAGGACAACAAATAAATGCGGTACACGATCTTTTGTTACAAAAAGTGCCTTCGGCATGATTCGTTTCATATTGTTTCACTATCGTGTTACGTCTTTAGTTTTTTGTATCATTCTACGTAGAATAACAAAAAGTATTATCCATTGCCAAATTATGGATGTTATTCTTAATTAATTCATAAGTATGATACATTTGAACAATATCTGTGTTTCCTTGAGTAATAACCTTAAATCATGTAAATACACTTTGTATAAAAGATTTTATGGTACAAAATTATGAGTTACACCTACTTTATCTATATTCCATAAATCATTGTTTGTCTGACTGTAATGTGAAAAGTTTTGTGTAATTAGAAAAAATATATATTCAGATAACCCTTGACGTCATTATATTTTTTCTTATGTAGCCTACATAAAGCAATGAAATAAATTAGATTTCGGGAGTTATTTGTTTTATTGTGTCCCAACTTTCATTAGTGTGAACATTTTTCAGGAAAATAGGTAATATCGTAACATGAACGTAACTTCACGCTTGTAATCCCCGAAGGTGTAGGCAGAGGTAAATGCATGCATTCAAGCATACATGCAAACACCCACGATTACCGGATCGCCGGTTACTTTTTGACCCAAGTAACAGGTGGCAAGCCTGTTGACATCGCCGGGCACATTACCAAACTTTCTACTGTACGGTACTGGGAAATTTCCAGATAATGGAAAAATCCCAATAGAACCAGTGATAAAGGACTTGAAACCATTATCTCTGATAACCCCTTACCCCGGAATCGAACCCAGGACCTCGGCGTAGTAGTAGTGGCCTGCTACCACTAGGCTACCGAGGCAGTTAAGGTAATATATATGTATAGGAAATATCTTTTGATTTTTTTCTGGTCATCATCATCATAATCATTCCAGCCGAGTGACGTCCACTGCTGGACAATGCGTTCCCCAAAGACGCTTACAACACGGCTGGGGGGCATTTAGGGAGAATATGCCGTAATCGTCACGCTTGGATTGGCGATCGCAGTGGCACAGTACAAATATGAACAGTGTGGAAACTACGTACAAAACGTTGAAACGTCACACTCACACAAACTTCGTATTGCCTCAAAATGAAATAATGTGTCAAAGGTTTAATAGATACGGACTATTTATATGAAAAAATAAAACTTCACGCCCGTAATCTCGAAGACCCCTGCGGGGATTACGAACTACGTTTCAAATATGTGAATATTGGGCGATGTATGTAAATAAATTTGAATTTAGATAGAAGGAAAGAAGAAAAAAATCGCTCCACTAATGGGCTGCGAAGTCATCACATCCCAAAGCCACAAGCCTTTTTCATATCCATCTATGAATATTAGGAATGCCGCGTGTTCCCGCCAAATATGAGCATCTGATTAATGATTAAATTCAACTTCGCGCCATTAGATACGATCAATCATCTCTTAAACCGCGCTTGTCATGTGAAGTATCGATTGAATGTTGCGCACTTACGAAGGGCAACTTTTTAGGTCTCAAACGGGACTAACTAATGGATGTATTTGTAGAGTTTCCAACATACTGGTGGTAGAGCTCCAGTGACGGAGCTCGCGGGCGTAGGCACCACCGCATTATCTAATATACTTGCCGCTAAATGGTAGTGTTCATCACTATCGTGTTCCGGTCAGGTGGTAATGTACAGCCCTGTAATTTCCGGCACAGAGGCATAACACCTAATGTCTCAAGAGTGGCAGCGCATCAGCATTTTGACCTCTGGTCATTGTGTGGTTGTCTATAGGCTGCAGTCATCACTTAACATCAATGTGAACTGCATGCTTGTTTGCCACTTTTATTACATAAAAAAAAAAAAAAAAAAAAACATACGTCACTTGAGATTTAATTTCTCAGGATCACATTTAGGTACATTTGCATTTAGTTTTACATCATCCGGATGATTATTAATTTTCCAATTGATAAGGCGTCGGAAAATTAAGCCTCCACCGTCCACTAGTCCTCCACTAGTGGACAAAAATAACTGTTCAGTAATCATGTCATTCATTTAATATATTTATAAACGTAACTTCACGCCTGTAATCCGAAGAGGTAAATGCATGCATTCAAGCATACATGCAAACATCCACAATTCGCCGGTTACGTTTTTGGACCATGTAACAGGTGGCGAGCCTGTTGACATCTCCGGGCACATTATCAAACTTCGAGGTATTGGGAAATTTCCAGAATATGGAAAAATCCCAATAGAATCAGAGATAGTCCTCCACTAGTGGACGGTGGAGGCTTAATTCTTCTTCAAGTGCAGTCAATAAACTTTTTTTTTTATTCTTAGTTTTTGTATCTTAAAGTGATTTCTTCTTTTAAAAGTTAACTATAATTAGCAGTTTTTCGTCATTTTTAAGTTCTTCTATCTCATACAATTAACTCCAATTTTCATAATTTTTATATCCCATTCATCCCATCCCATTGGCAAATCGATTTCAAATGAAGTGATAAAAAGTAGTGATTTTATACCTATTTAACATATCTATTATCAATTTTCAAATTAGTTAATTTCCTTCTTTCAAATCTGTCCTATATCAAATTTACAGATATTACATGCCGCCTCACGTTTATTGTCACGACGCGAAAAAAGGTTCGCACCAAGTGCGTAAATCTGATTAATGTTTCAATTAAACTCCACGCCATTAGGGTGCAATCAATCGTCTCTCAAGCCGCGTTTGTCATGTTTTGTATCGATCAAAACTTGGTCTTGTTGGTAACATGTGTTATAAGTTTTCTAAACTCCCAGAAAACTTTTCACGTAAGTAATTTCCTTCTTTCACGTCTGTACTATATCAAATTCACAAATATTACATGCCGCCTCACGTTCATTGTCACGATGCGAAAAAAGGTTCGCACCAAGTGCGTAAATCTGATTAATGTTTCAATTAAACTCCACGCCATTAGGTGCAATCAATCATCTCTCAAGCCGCGTTTGTCATGTTTTGTATCGATCGAAATTTGGTCTTGTTGGTAACGTGTGTTATAAGTTTTCAAAACTCCCAGAAAACTTTTCACGTAAGTAATTTCCTTCTTTCACATCTGTACTATATCAAATTCACAGATATTACATGCCGCCTCACGTTCATTGTCACCATGCGAAAAAAGGTTCGCACCAAGTGCGTAAATCTGATTAATGTTTCAATTAAACTCCATGCCATTAGGTGCAATCAATCAACTCTCAAGCCGCGTTTGTCATGTTTTGTATCGATCGTCATTTGGTCGTGCTGGTAACGTGTGATAGACATCTTTTAGGTCTCAAGTTCTCTCTTGCCCCAGTTCTCAATTATTACGAAGTTTCCAACAACGATCAGTTTATTATGAAGTGAATCAGAAGTTATGCGGAGTTAATATGATGGATCATGTGGATGTTACATTTTAGAACTAACAGGTAGAAAGTTTTATTAATATGAAATTCTTTTCAGAATCTTAATAATATTAGAATTCTTATAGAAAAGACAATAAGACTAAGCAGACTGGCCTATGAATTGAATATGAATTAATTCATATTTCCATTTAAAAATCCACACTCAATAAATTCACACGTCAACGATGTGTTTTATAGTTTTTTAAGGTGGGTATAAATATTGTCCAGATAAATAATTATATATACCTAGGTGTAAAGTCCTTTATCTCTGATTCTATTGGGATTTTTCCATATTCTGGAAATTTCCCAATACCTCGAAGTTTGATAATGTGCCCGGAGATGTCAACAGGCTCGCCACCTGTTATATGGTCCAAAAACGTAACCGGCGAATTGTGGATGTTTGCATGTATGCTTGAATGCATGCATTTACCTCTTCGGATTACAGGCGTGAAGTTACGTTTATAAATATATTAAACTAGCTGTTGCCCGCGGCTTCGCCCGCGTGGATGTAGTTTCATAAATATTTTTCCTGAATTTTCTTTGCTATAAACCTCACGGAGCCCGAGACCTTTCCAACGAATGCAAAACCGTGGAAATCGGTTGGTGCGTTCTGGAGTTATAGCGTCAGGAAGGAAAACCCGACTAATTTTTATATTATAGAGATGAATGACATGATTACTGAACAGTTATTTTTATTCAAAATGATTTAAATAAATGAATGAAATCTACGTTTACGAACCTGATCGAACTCAAATACCGAAACTTCTTAATGGTAAAGAGGCTGGACTGGTTATTTATCCAGAAGTCTCGGGTTCGATCCCCGCTCAAAATCGAATTTTCCTTTCCATTTTTAGTTTAATTTCTAAATTCATTCGTTTGTGTCATAGCGAATATAAAAATGTGACAATCAAAATATTTTTGATATTATTTATTGCCTACCCCGCCAATCCGCATGCCAAGCGTGGCGATTAAGGCATATCCTCTCCTTAAGGGGAGGTTTTAGGCCCGCAGTGGAAGTTTTTTTGTCCAATCCTTATTTTTTTTTGTTTTGTATATTCGATATCATATTTAAATAATACTTTTTGTAATTTTTTTTTGTTTCCGCTCTCTAGACTATTTTTCCCATAACCCCATGATTGACTGTCCGAGAATGCCTAGTGGAATTAAGTCCGCCATATGTATAATGTGCATAAAAGTATAAATAAATACGAGTAAATAAATCCTACTCCAATAATTATTTGAATAAGGAGATTAGTCTTAAGATAACAGATTAATAATGATTTATTTTAAGGCAAATTCACAACAAATTTCGTAAAATATTGGACCTTTGCAATCTCTTTTATCACACAAGACATTAACTTAGCTAAATTTCACAGGACTTTAATCGAGATAGGCTTGAAAAGGGTGCAAACTTTTTTCTTTGGGTATTAGGTATCGAAGAAAATCTTTTTTAGCTAACTTTTGTTTGAAAATAACTAGGATTTTTATGCCTTTGAGGTTAAAGGGGGAAATCATTTAATAGTGTTATCAGATTTGTAGGCTATACAGGAATGTCTGATAAAATAGAAATATGGGTCTTTTGGATTACCTACTTTGATATAAAAATTCAGATCGGATCTGTGAAAAAAATAAATTTAAAAGATAATTTAGAAGATAAGATTTAACATACGTCAGCCTAGACCTGATGTACGTTTTGAACAGCCGTAGTTTGGTGCGCAGCGGCAGTTTCGAGTTCAACACCGACCAGCAACAACCGCGCTGCCGCCGCCTGGCACACCATGTGATTCACAGTGGTGTCATGCACATCGCACGATGGATGGTGTACCCGAGGTATTTGGCCTGTGTCTGCCACTGCACGTCCTCGCCACGAAGCCTGAGTGGTGCCAGCCTGCAGTGGGATACTCGCGTAGGAAGAGCGGCCGTCTCACCCACATTGACGGCCACCCGCCACCTGTCAAACCACTCTGGCAGTACATCCAGCAGATGTTGCATTGGTAGAATAGAATAGAATAGAATAGAAAATATTTTATTTCGAATAGATCTTTACAGATACTTTCAAAACGTCAATAAATCATAAACTACCTAGAGCGAATAACCATTACATATAGTAAAAGCAAAATCATATATTAAGAGTAAATTAAAAATTAGAATTTAAACTACTTGAATACAACATAATAATCATAACATTTTTCAATTCCTTCAATTATAATAAATGAAGAAAAAGAAAAACTTATTCGTCAAGATCAATGTTATTCACTTAGCAGAGTTCCAAGTGCAGTCACTACTGAGAAGAACTCCGCTACCCAACAAACTCAGTAAGAGCTCTTTTAAATGAAAGCTTAAATCTAGTACAGATTATCGTGAAAAATCAAATAATGTCAACGTCCATAGCATAGATGCAAATAAACTGCTATCTACTAAATGTGATGTAGCCCCTGCAAACCGGAACAGACCAGTCCCCACCAACAGCACCCGTTCACGAGTATGACGCATGTGACAGCCATTGCCCTCCTCGACCATTTTAGAGGGAAGTGAGCAACCCGCCACACGACGCCGCCAAAGGCAAAGACATTTAAGCGTGCATGACTGTTCCGGATATGCATACGGCAAAATAAAAGATGGAATTAAAGGTACATAATTGTATTATTGTTCCTCTTGCAAGAATATCTTATTTAACCTGTTAAAATACGGGGCACGAATAATTGTTCCAAATCACTGAGAACTACTCCAATTGCCATGTAAACAAACAAAGATATTCACGTCCAAACAGAGCGTTTGCAACAGCGAAGCAGGAATTCGATTGGGATATTTGTATTTGTGTCCCCTATCCTGTATAAATTGGAAGTAAATTTACTTTGGATTTTTTGGATAGTATCTTTTTAATTAAATGGATTTAAGTAAATGGCTACTTTCCATACATCCGCTAAGCACGGATTTTGCGACAGGACCGGATTAAGATACCTAATGTATCGGTGAGTATCACATGTTTTTCATATCAAAAACAAATCTGCGGTCTACAAATAGTCATACCTATACCTAAGCGGAATACAAGCTGATGTATATTATTTACATTTTTTTTCTGTAATGATGGTGGAAAACAAGCATGCAGTTCACATTGATGTTAAGTGATGACAGCAGCCTTTAGACATCCACACAAAGACCAGAGATCAAAATGCAGATGCGTTGTCACCCCTGAGACTAGTTATTACTCTGGGATAGTTACTACGAAGCAATATATTACCGGAACACGATAGTGCTGAACATTACAATTTAGCGGCAGATACATTAGGTCATGCGATGGTGCCCTCGAGCACACTGGAACACTGGAACTCTACCACCAGCGCCTACGCCCTGGAGCTCCTAAATTGAAACTCTACCACCAGTGAATTTATTATGACGTGCTGTTTTCACCTCTGAAATTCTTCAATAAACTAACAGACTAGCCCCAGTTCAAATATTTCATTTCATAATCGTTATATTCACGGTAGACTAATTTAATGTAAATCCATCAACATTCCATCGCGCTCCTGCGTCTGACAGAAATTTAATAAAACACATAATCTCTTTCATGTCCGTCGTGGGCTGACACGGACGCTAAATGTTGTATTCAAAGACCCTTGTTACTGTTTGACGTAAAAAGTTAGAAATACGTGAACGAAAATTAACTATTTCGCATTAATACAAAATTATTTGGTTGTGTGTTACGTTATTTTCAAGCTTGTTAAACGAATCATGATGCCTTATTATACTACAAAATAGGACTGACGACTTTAAAGCGATCTCGACACGGCAAATTTTAATATGATTACAAAAATTGATAATAAATAAGTTACATATAATAATATATATTATTTTATTTTTATTTATTTATTTATGAAAAGATACGTATAGTTACAAACATAATATGATGCAAACATAAACTTACTAGAGTTTTACCGTGTCGTCGGTTACATTGTAAATGGATGAGAACAAAAAGTAATTATAAAATAAAAAATAAGTTTCACTACATATTTCAATTAAGAAATTGTAGCAATAATAAAGTGACTATACATACCTACATGGCTACGTATCGTACATTGATAATATAATTGGTAATTTCGCGATACAACTACAATTTACCACAAAATACGAGTATAATATACCCTGAACATTATACAGCATATTTCGTAGGGTTTTCGTAGACTGTGTGTGGCTTACCCATTCCTGTTTATCTTATGGCACGTGAACTGTTTGATTTTGTTATTTAAATTGGAAATCTATTTTCATGAATACAGTATAAATCATTATCAAATTAAGTACTTTAGTTACCTTGAGTATTTCATCCACATTATGATAACATATAATTAAAATGAACATCTCAGAATTTGTGCGACAATTTCTAAGAAAAAAAGCGCACGGGAAAATAAATTTAATTCGTCCTTCTGCTGTGGGAAAACCACCGCAAGAATTTCAGCCCGTTTACATACTTCCCACCGTTTTCTACAAAGTCTGATTTCAACAAACAATTCTCTGTCTGCATAATACAAAATACAATTTTCCTTGGGCACCTTCGAGAATAGCCTGCGGCGTTTTCATCAATACATGTATGTAGACCTCGCTCGTGGTTAACCTCTATTCCTTTCTTTATCTTACATCACGTGGAGTGTTTGGGATTGTTGTTAAGATTTCAGTAAGGATAACGCCCACGACGTTCTATTTCTAACAGAAATCCAGCAAAATGGATAAGTGATAAATATTAAAGTGCTGACCTATAATATTGAAGTATTGCTTATAATTACGCCTGTAATCCCCGCAAGGCTTGGCAGAGGTAAATGCATGGAAATCAAATGTAAAGGCCAACCCACGATTCGGCGGTTACGTTTTAGCTCATGTAACTGATGGCAAGCCTGTTTACATCTCCAGACACATTACCAAACTCCGAGGTACTGGGAAACTTCCAGCTAATAGAAAATCCCAAGATTTTACACTTTTATATTTGCTATACCCAAGTCACAGACCGAACCCAGGACCCAGCGTAGCAGTAGTGGCCTGCTACCGCTAGACTACTGAGGCAGTTCAACTATATCCAAAATATATTACTTTTCGATATAGTGGGAAAACTGTGAATGTTGAGTCCATAAATCAGTGATATGTCTTCACTTCGATTCGTATTATATACTACCCCCAGATAAGTACCACAAGAGTTCTTGAATGGCGACCGCGTACCGGAAGACGAAGCGTAGGCAGGCGTCCCACAAGATGGACCGACGACCTGGTGAAGGTCGCTGGCAATCGCTGGATGGGGGTGGCCCAGGACCGTTCGTTCTGGCAACTTTTGGGTGAGACTTGTGTTGCCTGTGTCCAGCAGTCGACGTCTTTTGGCTGAAATGATGATGATAATTACCCAAATGAGCATGTGTCGAAGGTGGGTCTAGAGTTGTTAATATTTGTATTTTTCAAATTCATATGATTGCCAATGATACTCCAAAGAACGTCAAAAGGTTTTCCACCTAACCAAGGAGCGTTTGCAAAAGAATTCACAGCCAGCATAAGCATGCAATTACTTATATTTACGTATCGTATCGCGACGCTTTGTATCGTCTACCTCTTCCAACAATAAAAGCATGAAGTTACGTTTGCAATTTCCTTTTGCTACTTGAGTATTCTCAGCCCACGGAGTTTTTATCAATAAATGATAAAAATATACCTCTATCGCCTTTTTTATCTTTCGCCATGAATGCATGAATGCAATTTTCTTCGGTCGCTTGAGTATATTCCGAGGCGTTTTCATCAAAAAATGTATGTAAATCGTACTCGACTACTCCTACTGCTTTCTTCATTTTACGCCTTGAATGTTTGGATCTGTTTAAATTTGAATAAGGATTACGCCCAAAAAAATCAGTTGTCTGCCAGTGAATGACAAAAAATGTCTTCCTTTCTTTTCCTCAACTCTTTGTTATCAGTTTATAAACGGGGAAATGAGACATTCTACTTACTCATCATAATATATATACATAATATAGATCAATACAGGCCACTAGCTTTAAATACCGTATATTTTTATACTAATCAACAAAATATTAATTGTTTTATGATTCGAAGTTGATACGCAGGAAGAGGTTCTGAATTCGTCCGGATCTTTTTATCAATAAGTTAATAGTATGGAACAATGAAATAGTTTTAGCGCTTCCACAAACTTTGTTGAATAGACTTGATTTGTGGGTATTGTTATTTATTTCACACGTTTCATGAAAGCTTTAATACAATTGTCTGTTGAGCCACCCACGATAAAAATACGGAGCTCCTTAATATAATTGTGACTTTGTGACAATAACAAAAAAATGAAATATAACCTTGACTTGACTTATCCGTATTAAAATAATTGCATTATTAGCTTTCGAGAAATGACGCGAATAAGTATTGGCTTTTTGTTCTGGCACTTATTTTGCGCAAAAACGTAAACATCTCAAACTGTTGAAAAATAGTAGAGGAAAATTATTCCGATTGTGCAGTTACTACTCTTCTGGTGTGGCAAATGTGTGGTACCAATTTCCTATCAAGCAATTGGAACCATTTTCTATCTTGTTTTGCTATCAATCTTTTGCGATCAGAAAATTCGCATACTTTTCTTCCAATCGTCATAAATAACAATTCATATTAATCATAATACAAACCTTTATAAAAATGTAAATAAATGTTCAATTTAATTTTTCCCGTGATTATAATCCCCAAGTCTCTACGTCTCTCTTAATTACATTTCCACAAATACGTTTCCGAGCGGTGTGTATGAAAAGGTAAATAATCAAAATAAATAGCCTTTATAAAAACGACAAAGCCTTATTATTTCTAACAAAGGAAACGAATACCGCCTCAAGTACAAAAACCGAGGTTTTCTTTTGATGTTAATGTATGAAAATATTTACTTTGTGTGAATTACTCAGATAACGAGAGTTAAGCCGTGGAAGCTTGGAACGCGTATGGTATTAAATGAAGTATTTTGTACGTCGTATCATGTTTGATCTGGAATAATAATACAGGAAAATATTTCTACTTTCGTCACAAATAGGGACGGAACGATAATGTACCAAAATTATCACATTGCGTCTCGTCTTGTGACGGTACTAGTCTACTTCACCGGGTAATTTTTTTGGTGGTAGAGCTCCAGTGACGGAGCTCGCGGGCGTAAGCACCACCGCATTACCTAATATACTTGCCGCTAAACGGCAGTGTTCAGCACTAACGTATTCCGGTCAGGTGGTCATGTACGGACCTGTATTCTCCGGTACAGAGATATAACACCTTAGGCCTCAGAAGTGGTAACGCATCTGTATTTTGACCTCTGGCTTTTTGTGGGTGTCTATAGGCTGCAGTCATCACTTAACATCAATGTGAACTGCAAGCTTGTTTGACACTTTCATCAAATAAAAAATGAGCGTAGGCGGCTCGTCTTGTGAGCTTGTGACGGCGCTAGTCTACTTAACTGGGCAATTGGCGAGAGAAAAGGGCTTTCAGACTGAATGAATTTACACAACTTTACTGTCTAAGGGCTTCCCGCCCACGTCCTACTTTTTGTAGGACAGATAATCGGTCCAATTTTGTGACCGTCTCAAATAGACTCAACGCCCACGTCCGTTTTTTTGTCGGTGGAGCAGCACGTCATAGACAGAGAGCCGAGAGAATCTCATGAGTATAAGGAGGATAGTGGATTTACAGAGGAAGGTTTGTGAAGGCTTTTGAGGAATAGAAGTGAAAAAAGAAAGTTCTGGGTTGATCCAATAATCTCTCAGAGATTATTGAAGGGGATATTTAATGTTCGTCATGCTGATCTAAGATGTGAGACTTTGACCAGACAAGTTTTTTAAATATTATAGAATGTCAATTATTATTAATAAATTTTACGAACAATGACACGTCCTTCTAGTAGGGGTGACGAATTTTTTTTAAGCAAGTTTTTTTTGTATTTGTTAACCAACCAAATGTATTTGAAACCAAAAATTTTTATGCCATGCGCCTTGGTTTTTTTTTTAGTGATTGAAATTTATTTTTGAAGTGTTTTTATTATTCTTAGGACAAGTCGCATGTGTGTAAATATTTTGGTGTACATATAGTGTAATTTATCGGTTCTTTTTAATAGTTTTATGTCGCAAGATAGTAGCGCAGCCACGGGTGAATCGTCAGTAGCTGATTCTGGGACCTTACTTGTGTCTTGCTCACCATGGCAAAGTCCATAAGGGGCAAAATGTATACCTCGACCCCGTAAATCCTAATATTAATTATTCTAGCAAAACCCTTTCAGAAAAGTTGTCACATTTCAAACAGACCATATTAGTTCTAAAAAGAGTGCCACGCGGTGCTACGCCTACAGTGGCCCAAGCCTTAGCTAAATGTCTTCATGATGTCCGTAATGAAAATTCTCTCAGCGCCTGGGAACAGCTACTCACCTTTCCTTACCGAGTACTGCACTTCGATAGAAATCTGGCATTGAAAAAATCTATAACCTCCCAAATTAAATAAAATTGTACTCTTTCGGCTCATATACACGACCCAAAATTTCCACTGAAGCACAGCACACTTCCTGTGATATATATTGAATCAAAGTTAAGGGCTGGTGATATAAGGGGGCGGCAAGAATACTCTTCAGTAGCGACGCCATTGCTCCTTATTCTCCGAGTACACTTGCTGCCCTAGAGAGCAAGCACCCACAGCCTTCGGATAGCCTTGCCTTCCCAGATCCGCCCGTTGCAAATGAATCTCTGTCAGTGACAGCCAATCAGGTGCTCACGGCTGTGAGCTCCTTCCGCACAGGTTCTGCCGGTGGACTCGACGGCTTGACTCCACAGCACCTTAAAGATCTGCTGAGTCTAGGCGCCGGGGCAGCTGGTGGATCTCTGCTGATTGAGCTTACGGCTGTAGTTAACTTGATGCTGGACGGCAGTGTGAATGATGCCGTCATCGAAGCTCTGTACGGCGCCAACTTATGTGCCTTACGCAAGCGTGATGGCGGCGTCCGTCCCATTGCCGTTGGTACGACCTACAGGCGTACGGCAGCGAAAATTTGCTGTCAGTTTTATGCAGACACGCTGTCAAAAAAATTTCAACCTCTTCAGGTGGGATTCGGCTCGAAAGGTGGCTGCGAGGCTGCCGTACACGCCCTAGCCAGCTTTCTGAACAGCGGAGAAGGCGAGGTTATCCTGAAGGTGGACCTCAAAAATGAATTTAATACTGTTAACAGAGACATCCTGCTGGCAGAGGTAAAAAAAGAAACCCCCAAAATTTTCAGTTTTCTTTGGCAATGTTATAGAAACCCTTAAAAATTGATGTATAAGGATAATGTTTTGCTGTCTACCGTTGGCTGCCAGCAGGGTGATCCACTTGGGCCAGTCACTTTCAGTTTGGCTATTCAACCCATTATTAGACAGCTAATTCCAAATTTAATGTTTGGTATCTAGATGACGGGACCTTAGGAGGAGATGTAGATTCCGTTGTAGCAGATTTAAAAGCAAAATTTAACCATATTGCTCCCAACATACAAGTCACGCACAAAAATTCTTTGCGCCTCCTAGGCTCCCCGATTTTCGAAGAGTCTTTTCCTTCTTTCGTGGAAGAAAAAACCCAAAATTTTAGTGAAATATCCAACAGGCTAACACAAATCAATGTTCATTCAGCTTTCACCCTTTTTCGATTCTGTTCTTTCGGCCCTAAATTTATGTATTACCTTCGTTGTTCCCCGTTATGGAAACACAAAGAACTTTTGGAGAAAATTGACCAGATAATTAGATTAACGATGACATCAATTTTGAACACAACCATGGATGACCGCGCGTGAAATCAAGCCACTCTCCCAATTCGACTGGGTGGCCTTGGCATCCGCAAAATTTCAAGTGTAAGTTTACCGGTATTTCTGTCTTCAGTCCACGGCACTGAAAAACTAACGAGGAACATCCTACCTTTATCACTCATAAATGGCGAGGTGCCGTGTTCGACTGAAGCCTTGAATGCCTGGAAAATGACATGCCCAAATGTGGATCTGCCGGACAATCTCTCTTCGCAGAGACAGTGGGATGCGCCGGTCTGCGTCTTGGTACGGAAACAACTTATTGATACGTCAACCGATGCTGCAGAACGTGCCCGTCTACTGGCTTTGGGAGAGTGGGAGTCTGGCCACTGGTTACAGGCTTTGCCATCGCCAAGCGTGGGAACAATGCTGGACGATATAACTTTCCGACTCGCGGCGTGCCTCCGATTGGGTACTCCCTGCTGCGCTCCACATCGCTGTCACTGCGGTGAAGCCGTCGACCGCCTCGGCCACCATGGGCTTTCCTGCAGTAGAAGTGCCGGTAGATATGCAAGACACGCCCAATTGAATGATATCCTGCGCCGTGCTCTTTCCACCGTCGGCGTGCCAGCTGTTTTAGAACCTAATGGTTTGACACGTGACGATGGAAAGAGACCGGATGGCATGTCATTAATGCCTTGGAAGCTGGACAGGCCTTTGGTGTGGGACGCAACATGCGTTGACACCCTAGCGCCTACCCATCTTCCAGGCACGGCGTCCGCTGCCGGCACTGCTGCCGCATCAGCGGAGACCCTAAAGCGGCGCAAATACAGTAGTCTTTCAGATGATTACCTATTTATGCCCTTTGGGGTTGAAACGCTAGGTCCATGGGGTCCCAGTGCTCGTCTCCTATTTGGAGACATTGCGAAACGATTGGTGGACAATTCCCGTGACCAGAGGGCTGGCCAATACTTTGGGCAGAGAATAAGCATTGCCATTCAACGTGGCAATGCTGCCAGCCTTCTGGGAACGTTGCCGCAGTACGACCGCGATGTGGATTTTTTTGATGCATAACTGCTTTATTTATTTTAAGATAGTTTATTTAAGATTTTTTGATATCATCATATTATATATTAGTGTGATAAAATTATTCAAGTGATTAAATAAATAGGTGTTTGAGGTTTATTGGTAACAGATCGGTGCAGTCACTTATATTTCTTACCTGTTTACACCTCCTTGCCAGGTACCTAGTCATGAACATAAATACTTAATCAATACCTTACAGACGTATTTTATATGTTTTAAAGTTTTAGTTTCAAACACATTTAATTGGTTAACAAATGGGTGAAAGTTGCTTATAATTTTTTTTTCACATAATCATACCTATGAACGTAATTCTATAGGTAATACATACAAGACGTGTTTGTTCATGTATGAAATTTGTTTAAAAAATGGTTAATTCGGTATAAAACAGATAGGTGAAGGTCGACCTAGGTTCGGCTCTTAGACTATTCCGACTGTCGGTGAGTCGGTGAGTAGTGTGCGTTGACGCATACATTTCCGAACGTTCCATTTTTCACCGATTATCGGTCGGGATGCACCGATTTTATTTTCCACCGACTTTTTGTAGGACGTGGGCGTTGCACTATGGCTATCAGTACGTTCTATTTTCCTCCTACAAAAAATCGGTCACCGATTATCGGACGTGGGCGGGAGCCCTAAGAGAGACCCCTGTGGGCTTGATACTAGGTTTTAGGCGTTGCGGGGATAGGATTGGATCGGATTTCTTTCCGATTCATAACTAGGTCAATATTCTTCACAAATAAATATGTGCTTTAATAAACACACCGGAAAAAACAAGACTACTGAATTGACCAATGGGCGTAATGAGAAACAAGCATTCATTTATTCCATTCTCATCTTATTGTGTAACGCGCTCTTGGGAAATTAAACGAACGTGGGAATGGCGCCTTTACGGCCAGGACATAACCGGCTATGGATTTTATTGGAGACAATAAAATATATTGGCTCCGGAACCCCATAAAAACAGAAATACTAATGACATTCTAGATTATTTTCGTTGAACTGATGGCTGACTAACAAAAGACTTCGGGACGTGACAACTCCGAACAACTACCGACTAAACGGTTGTTGTTAGAAATTCAAACGTTACGACAATAGTAGCCATATATAAATGAATTTTAGGGAAAACTATCACACATCAGTTGCGTTACAAGTTTGCGAGTTCTGGGCTACCAAATGTATTTTTATCATATCTCGAAAATTTCGGACAACTCCATAGAAATGACGCAATAGATGGCGCCATTTACATCGCGCTCTACTTAGAGCGGCTAGAGTACTCGAATACTCGCTACAGAACACAGACCAATTCCAAGAATGGTTCGCGAGCCTATTGAGATAATAAACATCCAAATTTCAATAGAGAAGATGGTTGGCGATTGTCACCAACATGGGATCCAATATTCAGTAGAATTAATGCCCAACCGCGACAGTCTGCAAGACCTTAATATTCAAGATACAATTAGTAACTATTGTGTTAATCCTGAACGCTACACAAGACGTTTGCGAAATAAATGGAACTGCAATAATTTTTCAAACTACTGGCAGACAAATAAATGTCACCTCAGTCTGCCCGAGACCACGGAAGCTGAAAAGCGACCGAAACGTCGGTTTCGATTTTAAATAATCATTTTAGTTTAAACGCGAGATAAATCCGAAAACTAGTTTTATTTCAATAACATGTGAGATATCACTACCCTATAAACATATTTATAAACTATTTATTTACTTCAACAGTTTGGCCACTTTTAAGCTGCTGGGAATCGATTCCGAGTGAATACTAACGAAATAATCAAAAGTTTTGGAGTATAATTTTCAAAATGCTCTCTGGCAAATGTTATCTCAGTGTAACCGTAGCGGTAATATAATTTAGGCATTATTCTTTACAGACCTTTGCCATAATTCACATTGTCAACTCAAACTTAGTCTTATTCCACCAGCTATAAAAAAAAGAAACAAGTCACGCTACTTTTTATCTCGAACCCTTGGCGATAGTGTCTTATTATACGTCCCTTACGTTTTAGTACCGAAATATAGTGTAAAATAAGTGGAAACGTAACGCAAACGCGTTGAGAACAGCAAATTATGCACCCTGACCGCCTACGAGCCGTCTTAGTGATAAATGGACATATGGGCGTTATTCTAAAGGGTACACATTGACGTATAGAAATCTAAGATTGAAGGTTATTACAATAGTTTTCTGTGGGTGTTCTGACGTCACTGGTCCAGACATTCAATCGTGATTAATGACTGTATCGTTTTGGTATGTAAAATGCGAGTATGTTCAAGTCCTTGGGAAGACAAATGACGTAATGTGAGAAATCAAAGATATACATTACTTAGGTTGTCTGGAGGCACGACGGAGCCCCCGCCAAGACGATACCAAATAAGATACCACTGGAGCTCTACCAGCAGATTTCTACTGGTGATAGAGCTCCAGTGACGGAGCTCGCGAGCGTAGGTGCCACCGCATAATCAACAGCACTATCTTGTTCCGGTCAGGTGGTAATTTCCGGCACGGAGGCATAACACCCTGGGCCTCAGAAGTGGTAACGCATCTGCATTTTGAGCTTGGTCTTTGTGTAAGTGTCTATAGGCTGCAGTCATCACTTAACAATAATGTGAACTGCATGCCTGCTTGCCACTTCCATTACATAAAAAATGTAATGGAATGTTGCCACTTACCCGGATCCCTCAGAAGGTCAGATAAATAAAGTAAATAAAATAAAATACGCTTACACTCACAGCTCCACATTAGGTATTATATAAACCTGTGTCGTGGGTGCCGTTGTTCACATATAACACATACAAACACCCAGACCCGAAAGAAATTTC
This sequence comes from Macrosoma leucophasiata, assembly GCA_036365455.1. Taxonomy (NCBI): domain Eukaryota; kingdom Metazoa; phylum Arthropoda; class Insecta; order Lepidoptera; family Hedylidae; genus Macrosoma; species Macrosoma leucophasiata. The sequence goes on from JAWQUS010000013.1 coordinate 8,114,770, forward strand.
TGTAGGCCATACAAATATTTGTCCCAGTGCGGGAATCGAACCCGGGACCCTTCGAATCATACGGTGGTTTCGAACCTCTGGACTAACCGAGTCACCATCCGATCGAGATCCGACAGAGTAAGACGCGACTCCGCGTGCACTTGGTGAAACTCGCATAGTTCCAAAATACAAATACGCAATAACACATTACGTGTTATTTACCTATTATATGCATCGTGCAAATTATTAAGGGGCAGGGCTCAAGTGAAATTTAATGCAAATTATATATGTAATTACAAACATGAGCATGAATATGACCTCTGGGACGAAGGAACAGTGTGTTCTCACGCTAATCAAACTGACAAACTATTCAAATGAAGAAAGTTTTGCTGAACTCAAACTTTCGGCATGGTCCCAAAAAATATATTACCATTACTGTAACTAGATACTCTCAGAAAACACTTCTGAAGGTACTGAAACGAAGTTCTCACATATTAATTTCGCTGGTTTAGACGATTTGCATTATATAAGGTAAATTCGTCTGTTTTTTTTAGGGTTCCGTAGAAAATAAGAAACCCTTATAGTTTCACCATGTCTGCCTGCCTGCCTGTCTGTCTGTCTATCCGTCCGCGGTTTAGTGCAAAAACTATTGGTACTAGACACTTGAAATATGGCACAAGTATACATCTTAATTACGCCGACAAAGTGGTAGAATAAAAACGTGAAAAAATTATTATTTAGGATACCTCTCCTACATGTAACGGGTGGATATTTTTTTTATTTTTCGTATTCTATATAATGTAAGATATTGCATATTTGAAAGACCTATCCAGGTCTTTCAAAAATGCTAGGGACGTGCAAACTGTTCGTGGCTTGTTAAGTTTTAAAGTTGGCTTGTTAAGTTTTTCCTTAGAGACAAGTGTCCCCCCTCCTTCTACCAACTAAACGGTTGTTGTTAGAAATTCAAAGATTACGGCAATAGTACCTACATATAACGTTATTTTATATTTATTTTTAAGCTATTGCATAGCTTGAAATAGCTTCTATCGAGGGCCTTGAGCGCGGGGACCGAATTCAGAAATTCCGTAACGAAAAAAAACCTCACGCTCCCCACTCCGACGGGCACGGAGGTGTGGCTTGAAGGCCGTGCATTGTATAACGTCGTTTCTTTTCGGCAGTCTTCGACTTTATGTGCGTGCAAGTATTGAACGATTTGTACAACTCTACGAAGCTCGTCTCGATATATACTTTCTCATAAGCAGCTGCTTATGTATTCGACGAATATATAAGCAACTGTTCATGAGAAAGTAAATAGGTGTAAAGGTATTTATGACTAAATAAATAACCATAATTACATAAGTTGTTTATTTAAGATTAGGTTGAGTACATACAATATTGCCACAAATTCTCTACAGCGTCACTTACGACGTTTTATTAGACATAGTAGCGCCATCTGTTAGCCGCTATTGCGAACTATATTATAATACCGTTTCAATTGATAAAAAATGTTATGCAATAGCTTTACCGCGGCAGTCACCGAGTGCCATACGTCTTTTTTTAAATCTAAATAAATTACAATGAGACCATAAAATTGATTTCAGTTCGATAACAAAATATTGATCAAATAAATATATTCCAATACGTCACACATTGTTCAAAGAATATATAGTATCTTGAAACTGATTGTAATACGTCATACGAAGCTGTTATCTCATTTAAAGATCACTATAAGTGTCGCCATAGACGGACCGCTTATTGCAGTCGAAACCGACTGCTCTAGACTACTCCAAAGCGGTCGCGTTGAAGTCGTACTGCAACACGACTGCAATACGACCACGTAATGCAGTCGTGTTGCAGTTGACAGTAGTAGGTATGGAATATCTCATGCTTTGTATCCTGAGCTGAGAGAAGACACTAAAAAGTCCGTGGATTAATTTGAGGAATCAGTTAGTATTTTAAGCCATGCAATATAACAGACAGATTCGATGGCGCGCGGTCGGCAGCAACCGCTCGTAGCGTTCCGTGTATGGTGGGTCCGCCAGCTCTAAGCAATCGACCGCAGGGCGAAAGTCGTAGGAGAGCGACTGCTCCGACCACTCGTGAACTGGTCGAGCGGTCCGTGTATTGCGTATTGATATGAATTTATTATGGAAACTGCAGATCGCCGTGCAGCAACCGTCGACCGCAAAATGCGGTCCGTCTATGGCCGGTCTTAGGTTCTCTCTCTTGGGTATAGGACTGAGTATATCAGCCAAATTCGGTTGTTCCGAGGGGACATATAACAAATTGTCCAGACCATTGGGAGAGAATTTCAGATGAGCGTTTGTGATACAGACATGAACTCTTGATCACAGAATATTATTGAAGGTTATTAAAAAATTTAAACAAAACAAAACAAACGCCCACTACAATGTTGTGCGTCATTAGGGGAGAATATGCCATAATCGCCACGCTTGGCAGGCGGATTGGCAATCGCAGTGGCAGTAGTTTGTTCGCGAGACGCTACTGGCCATGATACTTAGCAAATTTTATTATCAATTAAATAAAGTGAATGTATGGAAAACATAAAAAAAAATCATTGAAATTATTTTTTTCGTGGTACGTCGTAGCACTATCTTGCTCCGGTCAGGTGGTAATGTACGGCTCTGTAATTTCCGGCACAGAGGCATAACACCTTAAACCTCAGAAGTGGTAATGCATCTGCATTTTGACCTTGGTCTTTCTGTGGGTGTCTATAGGCTGCAGTCACCACTTAACATGAATGTGAACTGCATCCTTGTTTGCCACTTCCATTATATAAAAAAAGCTGCAAAATTCAATTAATTCTATATTACGCGTTTGCAAACACATAACATTGAAGCGCGCATGGCCCAGCGGCTGGTGTAGATCGTAAGCGATCTGCTCGGTTAAGCACTTCGGGCGCGATCGGGTAGTGTGATGGGTGACCGCTAGTGGCAAATTAAATGCGCGTTTCCGTGCTTCGGAGGGCACGTTAAGCCGTCGGTCCCGGTTGCTATCGATAGATAGCAGTCGTTAAACCTTGTCGGAGGCCTTATGGGCGGTTTGAAAACATCCGACAGCGGGTTGGCCACTAACCCACCCACCTCCACCAATCCGCATTGGAGCAGCGTGGTGGAGTAAGCTCCAGGCCTCCCCCAAAAAGGGGAGAGACTCGTGCCCAGCAGTGGAACGTATAATGGGTTGCCATTATTATTATTATTATAAACACATAACAAGACAATCACAGAACTATCTCTTTTTCCTTTTGCACTTCAAAGTCGTAATAATCTTGTTAGCAAACGGGAAAATAATACATAAATCCCGACGTCATTAGACCACTTTCCCGTAACAAAAGCCTGTATGGATCTTCATGTAAAAGCTCCCCCTGTTTTGTTTTGAGCGTATCATTTATCAATGACAAGCGGGACCTTGAAAGGCCAAGAATGCGCCGATTCAAGGACACACCACCCCCTACAAATAGAGTTGTATAGCTAGGGTTGCTGTGGTTAGGAACGCTCTTAATTGGAGTTCCATTATCACAATTAAGCGTGATCGCATTTATACAAATGTCTACGTGCCTTTTTTAAATTTATAAATTAAAACCATGGTAAGCGCGTTCGTGAAACTGAAAATGAAAATTCGAATAGGAAGATATCCTATTCGAATTTTGATTGATTCGAATAAGATATTTCGAAATTTGATGTCATGAAGTAGCAAATAAGCATGCAAGTGAATAATGTAGGCCCTATACACAGTGAATACTGTATACCTATAAATATCTACTCAAAACTATAGATTTTGTTGTAGATTCACACCAGATTCGCGTTATTGCATTTACTACTATCCTATTCAAATAGTTGTTCCCCTTTGTTTGGGTGTAATAATGGCAACCCATGATACGTCCCACTGCTGGGCATGAGTATCTCCCCTTCTTGGGAGGAGGCCTGGAGCTTAGTCCATCACGCTGCTCCAATACGGGTTGGTGGTGATAAGGGTTAGTGGCCAACCCGTTGTCGGATGTTTTCAAATAAGGCCTCCGACAAGGTTTAACGACTGCTATCTATCGATAGCAACTGGGTCCGATGGATTAACGTGCCCTCCGAAACACGGAAGCATGGAAACCCGCATTTTAATTTGCCAGTAGCGGTCACCCATCACACACCCGACGGCGCACGTACCGCTTAACCGAGTAGATCGCTTCAGATCTACACCAGCCGCGGGGCCATGCGTACTTCGGTGCGCGCTTTGTTTGGGTAACAGCCGACGAATTCTCCTCCGCTAGTGCGGTTAGTCGTCACAAAATAGCTAACGTAGCTTGTATATAGAGATCGTTAACCCACGCAACTGAACTGGGGAACTGAACGAACCTTGACATTTCCAGAAAAATGTGTCAAAACTTGACTAACAACCCTAGCAATATCTAACTTAACATCGACCGATGAATAATGTATAGGGCTGATTTCACCATGTACGGCTTATTTGAATCAGATAAGTTTTTTCCTATGAAAACATTTTATTAGTTCGGCGAAGTTTGCTTTGAACGCGGTTTCTTATCGTGTTCAGTAACAGCTGTTGTATTAAACATATTATTTTGTTGTTTACGAACAACATTATTTACTTTGATTATACACGATAGTGCTTTCAGTGAAATGTTTTCAGTTAGGTAACTTTTTTCTAGTTTTTCAATGTTGAACTAGTCCAATCTAAGCTTATTATTATTATAATAAAGCAAGTAGCTTACGACATTACTCGTAAAAAAAATACATTTTATAGGTACCCGGTCTTTTTACTGGTGGTAGAGCTCCAGTGACGGAGCTCGCGGGCGTAGGCATTGACTTATATACTTGCCGCTAAATGGTAGTGTTCAGCACTATCGTGTTCCGGTCAGGTGGTAATGTACGGCCCTGTAATTTCCGGCACAGAGGCATAATACCTTAGGCCTCAGAAGTGGTAACGCATCTGCATTTGACCTCTGATCTTTGTGTGGGTGTCTATAGGCTGCAGTCATCACTTAACATCAATGTGAACTGCATGCTTATTCGCCACTTTCATGACATGAAAAAAACCTATATTAGAGGTTGTTATCTCCTTAACACAGGTCGCACTAGTGATCTATCTAGGAGGACGGTCAGGATGGTATAATTTTAAAGCTTTTTATTGTATAATCTTGTTTTGTATAAAAAATGTTGTAATCGATTTGAGCATTTTAAGAGAAATAAATAAATTATCTAATCTTATTTCATTTTACAAATTATTCTTCAATTATGAAGAAACAGCGAAAGAACAGCAATGTATTGAAATCTCTGGTATGAACCAGAGATTTCAATACATTGCTGTTCCTAAAGCCTTGGGAAAGGTAATGTCATAATTACCGTGCCTTGGGTATTATGCCTCTACCCCCCACGTAAGGTACAAGCAAATAACCTTGACCCTCCACCATATCACCGAATCTTTGCTCCAGTCGGGAGCAAAGATTCGGTGATATGGTGGGTGATGGTACATGTGCAAATCACAAAAGGGTGATGAGGGCTTGGGGAGTCGGAGTGCCCCTCATGTATAATAAAGATATGTGTACCTTAGTGGTAAAATGCGTGGCGTTTTTTAATGGAGTTTTTCTTACATCACACAGGCATAAGGTCACACTTCTTCACTTCAGCTGCAGCTGGAGAATAGTAGGTTAAGTTTTTTTAACTTATTTTTGCAATAAAATTTCGTCCACTTCAGGCCAATATGTATAAAGACTCTGAAAAATCACGGCTGCCGTTGCATACTTGGCCGCCCCTACATATTTCCGTTCCGCCCCGATAACTTTTTACACCCATAATGAACACGTATTACTTATAAATCAAATTAAAGCTATTTTTTTCTTATTATTATGACACACGGGAGTCAAATTAAATCGAACGCAAATAAGAGTTGCTAGCTGTTAGAGATAAAAAAATTTGATTAAATAAAAAAATTGATAGACAACCTAGTAAATATATAATATATATTTTCTAGATTACAAATATACATAAAAATTTAGTTTTGCAGCATATCCGGATGAACGAAATAATTCTGTAGTGGGCTCCTAACCCTTAGGGGCATAATGTTCAATTGTGCTACAAAATTTGGAGTATGTTTCTCATTATTTATAAACAGTAAACCACAAAGTACTAGCTATTAATCACATGTAAGTACCCTAACAAGCGGTCCAAACATACCCTCATTAATAATACTCCTTCAATACGATCAAATTACAAAGGACCACAGTCAACCAATTAGGATGATAGATGATACAGCCTCCATGATATCTGAGTTAGATTGAAGTTATCCGATCGAGGTTAGTTTATTAGTAGTCAGACATACCAACACTCAAACGATATAAGGGTTCCATTTGTAGGGTTCCGTAACCCTACAAGAAACAATTATATTTTTTTATTTTTAACGTAATGAAGGTGGAAACAAGTATTCAGTTCACATTGATGTTGAACGATGACTGCAGCTTATAGACACCCATACAAGGACCAGAGGTCAAAATGCAGATGCGTTGAGACCCTGAGACCTTGGTGTTATGTCTCTGTGATAGTTATTATGAGGCCTTACATTACCATCTGACCGGAACACGATAGTGCTGAACACTAGCTAGCTAGTAAAAAGTCGATCGACTTATAAAACGTTGGTTGTCTGTAATCATAGAGCAACACGGGCCACCGGCCGCGGCGGACCGGAGGGGAGTAACCAGTTACTACCGATGCAAAACAGTCTGTAATTATTTGCAGGGGAAAATACGTGTGACACACATACACACTACAAAAATCGTTTATTACTACGAAATTCACACCTTGACTTTAACAAATTACATAAACTATTTCACGCACACATTTAAACATCTAGGCGACAGGCATAGGCATATTTGTTTTGGACTTTGACAGAGGGGAGAGCCTGCATATGGCTATTCCCCTCCGGTCCGCTGCGGCCGGTGGACCGTGTTGCTCTATGTCTGTTAGCGTGCCTGTCTATCACTTGTTCCGCGCTCTCGTTTACGCGATCAGACGGAACGTGACACTTTTTCGTGCGTGCAGCCAGTGTTCATCGATTTATTAAACGTTGTCACGTCAAAATCACGAGAAAGGTAATTTGAGCGAAGCTCAACATACCCATGTTTTCTTAAAGAAAAATGGAATGAAAAATTTGACTTCAGGCGAGACTCGAACTCGCGGCCACTGGGAATCTAGTCCAGCCGCTCTTCCAACTGAGCTACCGAAGTCCTGCCCGATACCCATGTTATATATTTCTGAGATACGGCACATTTAAAACACTTCAATTTGATTATTACAATGAAGCATTTGAAATTAAATCAGTTATTTCCTTTCTAAGATTTCAACAACATTACATAGTGTTGTATTGTGACCGCAGAGACCTTTAAATTGTTCGAAGTCGTTTGTGGTCCCAAACAAACCCAAGAGTTTCGGTTTCTCCCTAATGTTATTGAGAGTTCAACAAATAATTATTATTTCAACAGATTGTTTTTCAAGTAGGTTTTCAATCGTAAGTCTCAGTAGTTTGGGTTCGATGCCCGGGTCGACTTAGGTGACAGGTCATCCGCAAATGTATTTTATGTGATGAAATGTCACTCTATACAAATATAGTAGGCATCGTCGAGTCATCCGAAGTGGTGTTGTTATTCGGAGGAGTCGACACCTCGGTAATACTACTAGTAGTGTTTACATCCAGCCGGGGTCTATCAGAGGCAAAAAATCATTTATTTCTGATGCTATTGGGATTTTCCCATTTTCTGGAAGTTTCCCAGTACCTCTCCCTGTGGTGATGTGCCGGGAGATTTCGACCTGTTACATGGGCCAAAACGTAACAGGCGAATCGTGTAGATGTCACTTACCATACGTGTGAACTACATGCCTGTTTTTAACAATAACTGAATAGAATATATAGAGAGGAGGATAGAATGTACCTATATTAAATAGAAGTAAAGTCAGGGTCAGACCTTAGTCCTTCACAAATAGACTCAGTGACATATGAAGATGGTACTATATGTATGTAATGGTTTAGCGATACAGCGATCAGTTTGAAGGTCAACACAGCAATATTAATGGTGCCCTATTTCCCTTTGCTCCGTCCTTTAATGACACGATATACTTTATTAGGGTTGTCACATTTAAAAACATATCATTTTGAACTAGCAGAATCGGCACTGCTTTCAATTTTTTGGATGGCAGCGCCACCTATCAGGCTCGATTGCAAATTTGACCAAAAACTCTAAAAGAATGAAAAATATAACTTAATTTCAAGTCATTCAGGTAATTTTTTCTCTTTCTTCTTAGGATACGATGGGGCTGGCATGGTCTCGCTAGATTAAGAGCAATGAAAACAAAAATAAAAAAAAATAATAATCTGCAAATTCCTTAAAGGGTAGGCATTTAAGGAATTTGCAGATTATTATTTTTTTTTATTTTTGTTTTCATTGCTCTTAATCTAGCGAGACCATGCCAGCCCCATCGTATCCTAAGAAGAAAGAGAAAAAATTACCTGAATGACTTGAAATTAAGTTGTATTTTATCGTAAATCTTTTACGGCAAAAAAGGGATTGTAAGATTTGGACCATTGTTATTTTGTCCAGCAACTATCTACATTTTTTTTGTGTTATCTATCGGTTTTGTCGTATCGACTAAAAAATCCATTAATCTTTTTATTCAATACTATTACATTCCAGTTATATTTATCTTGTATTTAGATATTCACGTTTAAATTTTTGTAACCAAGCTAAGCTCGTTCGCCCACATACACTTACATATAAGATTAGAACTCGACAACCCTACATAACCTAACTCACGCTGTTGTGGCCATCCCGCACAGACAACCGTCTCCATTTCCATAATGGTTTCGTCGTTATGAGTCATCTAAAAATGCTTTTAAATCTAACCTCAAAGTCCTGTGATGTTTACTTTCGTTCAACTCAGAGAGACATTTTATTTTAAGTAAAGCTTTCACACATAGGTAATACTGCAAATTTAACATAGGTGTAACTTTTTTACAGGTCGTGGTAGATTTCTACTGTGGACTCGAAATTTGGACTTACTTACAGTGCTCATCAAGAAATAATGCCCATCGAGCCAATGAAAGTGACAATCGGCTAGTTTCGGCTTCATAGAGCGTTATCTCTGCTGCACACTGCCTACGTAAGCATCCGTAGTCTGGTATTGGTCAAAACATGATCAAAATAGTCGATTAACGTCAAATAAGTAAGATGCGAAAGAGATAACGCTCTACAGATCCGAAATAAGCCGAAATCTCTTCCTATGTCTTGTTGGATACTGTACTATTGTATTAGACATAGTATTTACGATCTTAGAGCGCGAGGGACGCTTAGTTGTTAATATGTCTGTTAATGTACGTATGTAAGTATGCAAGCGAGAGAGGGCGCGCGACTAGCCGCTTCGTGAAGCACGCACACTAACATAAAACATAGTACGTACGTATAGTCAAGTCATACCACAACTACAAACCATCCGCACTTGTGAACTTCAAGAACTTAAACAGTTTAATTCGTTTATTGTTTAAAAGTGTTTTTGATACTACGGCGTTCTGCTAATATGAAAATGGAGATGTATAAATCATGTCTGGTAAATGGTAAAAAGCTAAGTTCACTGGCACGATATGATTATAAAATTACTGGACCGTTTTACTAACTGGAAACCATAGAGCAACACCGGAGGGGAGTAGCCATATGCAGGCTTTCCGCTCTGTCAAAGTACAAGCCCAAATGGACTCATACCTGTCGCCTAGATGTTGAAATGTGTGCGTGAAATTGTTTCTGTATTTTGTTAAAGTCAAGATGTGAGTTTCGTAGTAATAGACGATTTTTGTAGTGTGCGTGTGTGTCGCACGCATTTCCCACCACAAAAAATTACAGACTGTTTTGCATCGGTTATACACGCTGTGGCTTCTCCCCTCCGGTTTGCCGCGACCGGTGGGCCGCATTGCTCTATGGTGGAAACAATCCAATTTAGCATCAAACAGATTAAATAATGCTAATGAGGAGTGCTGGGACGCTCGAACACCTTCTTTTGAACTCTGCCATCAGAAAAACTTGTGTGTCACAGCATAAATACGCTTATTTTTACTGATGATACAGCTCCTGTCCTGGAAGTCGAGAATGTGTGGACCATTACATCATCTATCTACCACCAAAAGATAATGTTAATGTATGACATATGGTGTAGATCGGGGTTGGCCCCTAATCTGTATCTCCACCAACCCGCATTGGAGCTCCGTGGCGGAGTAAGCTCGAGGCAGAGGTAATCCAGATAATATTTGAAAGCAATTTGCTCTTGGTCTCTTGAATATGTTTGTACAAATAAATCGCTGAAACTTGCCGTGATTCTTTATCCTATCTACTTAATATTATTTTCATATAAGCCAAGGTCTATTACTCTAGAGCTTTAATTAAGATATCTGAAGGGAAATCGATCTCCCGGGAGAACCATCTAAAATAATAACGGGTATTCACGAACCACCATTTTCTCTTGAGGCTATAAGCAAATAGATACTTATAATAATATTTATTTTCCCTAACCGCATAATAAAGGCATGTTTACTCAGCAAACCTTGAAAAAACTGTGGGAATGTGCTTGACCCAAATCTTTATTTTGGTTGGGATGTTTGTTAACCCTCAACTCTTTGGACCTCTGCCAAATGTCATTTGAGCATCAGGTGACGATTTAATGACCTTGCCGATATTGCATATTGGAATTCAATATTAACCTATTCCCTGTACCATTTTAAACACAATAGCCTTAACAATGCAAATGCTCACATATGATGGTGGTATCATGTGATCACGGGACTGAAAACCTGTTAAATATGGAGGACTAGTCCAGTTGATAGTGGCACCAGCACACCAACTTCTAAAACAATTACAGGATCATTCGAATTGCTATTTAAGTCATGATTTTTTTCATGCACCATTCAAAAATATTTTAAGTAATGATTACAAATTTGGCTATTGCATAGAAATTTAATTTGCTTAGAAGAGTATTTAAAAATATCTACTTATGACATTTTAAGTAATTATAGTCCCCAGCCAAAAATATTTTACATCGACTTTGGGAAAGAGATTTCGGCTAATTTCGGCTCTGTAGAGCTTAACGTTCGGCATCAGACTAAAGGAATAGAAAAAGCGCGAGGCTCAAGACCGATCGAGATGGAGAACCACTGTGGACGCCCTCTGCCCCATCTAGGGGACATAGAACCATAAGTCAAGTAAGTCAGTAACTCTATGCATTTATCCATGAAGAAGTAAATATTATATGTCATTGTCACTTGTTATCATGAGCATTACTACCTATCTAATGACGTCAGTGGCTTCAAAGCATTGTATGACAACACGTCATTTATTCTTATTCCTTTCGTCTGTCTGATCGTTCGGCTAATAACGCTCTACATGAACGTAATTTCGCAATTCCGCTTTCTTTCGCACGCTACCTATGACACGTTTGTCGACCATTTTGATCGAGTTTTGACCAATACCGGACTATCAGTGTTTACGTAGGCAATGTGCAGCAGAGCTCTTCGAAGTTGAAACTAGCCGATTGTCTCTTTTGTAGGCTCGATGGGCAATATTTATTGATAGACACTCTCTATTATTTCAATTCATAATCTCATATTTTCTCTGTCATAAAACAATTAAAGTTTGTAATCCTAGTACCTATTGTGCTAGATACATCTATTTATATAAAAATCAATTGCTATTCGTTAGTCTCGCTGAAACTCGAGAACAACTGGACCGATTTGGCTAATTTTGGTTTTGAATGATTTTTGGAAGTCCAGGGAAGATTTAAAAGGTAAGAAAATACGAAGAGATTGAAGGGAAATAGTAAAAACCACAATTTCTTTTTCCCATACAAATAGTCCGTATCTATCAAACCTTTGACACATTATTTCATTCTGAGGCAATACGAAGTTTGCCGAGTCAGCTAGTCTATGATATAACATAGAAGCATTTCGAATCCAAGGCACTCCTGAAAGACGCCCCTTGGAGTGACACAGGAAGTATTATAAAAAATATAAGATGAGAAATCAATATGCCAAAGTTTTTCTCTTAACCCAAATCTCAAACATTATAGGAATATGGTTTTCAGATAAATACAATAGTTTTGTGCGTGACAATTGTAGATAATCTATTTATAATACTGCAAACGGTCTGCTGTTGTGTAATGTTCTTTGGTCAGTTTTGATATTCAGCAGTAGTGATAACAATATGAACCTTATAAGTAAGTGGCCTTTTTTGCTAAACATTAACTATGCAAGTTCGTCGACGTACAATTTTTTTAATAGTTTTTGTAACATTTTCCTATGTTCTTCCTATTTGTTGTAGCGTGGTGTAGCCTTGTTATTCTCATTTATATAAATGGACTATCCAACACAGATTTTTTGTAAATTGAAACCAGTAGTCTCTGAGATTAACGTGTTCAACCAAGCAATCTCAACGTAGCAGCACTTGCTGCAACAAATAGCTAAGATGGGTACCTCCTGTTTCTCTTGACTTCACATATCCCCATACTTGTGTTATTTTCTTTTCCTCTATTATATATTCTGATATGTATGTGATTTGTATGGTACTTCAAGAAAAAGTTTGGGAGTGTTGTATACGCGAGAAAATCCGCAAATTTAATTTCTACAATTAAAATTTTGTGTAACAGCAAGCTGCAGTAGCAGGCCTAACGAAGGCGGCGTGCGTATAAATCAAGGCAAGTAAGCAAACAGGGAAATAAATTTATTAGAAGTTTAAGTTTAAATTATTTTTTTATTAATCTTAAAAGCTAGATTGTACAAATCAGGAGTGAGTAATAAACATGTTCGTTTTCTTTAGACTGTGTAATACTACTACTACGCTACCACTACTACTACGCTGAGGTCCTGGGTTCGATTCCCGGGTAGGGGGTTATCAGAGATAATGGTGAAAAAGCCTTTATCTCTGGTTCTATTGGGATTTTTCCATTTTCTGGAAATTTCCCAGTACCTCAAAGTTTGGTAATGTGCCCGGAGATGTCAACAGGCTCGCCACCTGTTACATGGGCCAAAACGTAACCGGCGAATCGTGGGTGTTTGCATGTATGCCTGAATGCATGCATTTACCTCTGCCTACCCCTTCGGGGATTACAGGCGTGAAGTTACGTAAGTTACGTGTAATAAGATTCAGAACTAGGACCTTGTGTTTAAAAAAAAAAGGTAAAGACTGCAAAATCAAAACGGATCATTTTACAATCTACTCTCTTAGAGAAGGAATAAGTAAATGACTTAAATATAAGGCGTGCGTTATTATACACCTATTTAAACATCGTGTTTCCCATTTACAAAAAAACATATATGAATGTTCAAGACCTACAAGACATCAAAAAGCAAATTTTAATTAACTTGTTGATGACAAACAGTAAACTATCTGTATAAACCATGATAAAACATAGTAGATTTCAGAGGTACTTAATAAAGTTGCTTATTGAAAAAACCGATGAAAAAGAGTACCTGCAAGTAGCTAGAAGCGCAATAAAATTTCATCCACCAGAGTACTTTTGAAACCACTAGACCTAATTTCCACTTTGGTATTCAAAACCGAGCTGAATAAAACTAATATAAGCTTGAACAAATTCAATTATTGATTTCGATGGCGCTTCAAATCCTGATTATTTATTGAACTATGTAGATACCTAACGACACTTGCAAAATTAAAACTGGAATTATATTAATTTTTTTTAAGCATTTTTTATATTTTAACATTTTTGCTGTTGTTGCCTTACCGTTTCTAAGTTATTTAAATGAGTTGAAAGCGGCAAATAAGCACGCAGTATAAAAACATAATTGGTATATTAACTCTGCAGCTTACACTAAACACAACAATAAATCACACAAACACCATAAATCTAAATGCAGATTTCTCTTGAGGTACTAACTACTAATACTTATCTATTCTTTAACTTAGTATCAGTGGCAGATATATTAAGTAATATGGCATTGTACCGACGCCCTCTGGCTTCTACACTGGAACTGTTGGGGAATCTTCGTCTGTTCCTAAATAGGTAACTTCGGATGGGATTCAACCACGGTAGCTAACTGATTCTAATTATTCAGAATCAGAATCAGAATCAGAAACTCATTTATTAATTTAGGGTGATAGGCACCTCTTATGACACGTCAAAAACAAACAAAATAAATTAAAGCGAATAACAATTGATATACATGTCAAACAAGATAAAAAATATATGTAAAGTCAAGAATATCACTAAGATAAAACTAAATGTCATAAACTAATGTAAAAAGTATATCAGTAGAATGTCTCTTTTCCCCTTTACGAAATTTTATCCACCGCAGCCCCGGCATAGATGCCTACCAGTAGTTACAGTGTTAAAAGTCCTAACCAAATACACATAAATCCTTACTTTAATATTAAACATGCGAAAGTAACTCTGTCTGTCTGTCTGTTACCTTTTCACGTCCAAACGACAAAACCGATTTTAATGAAATTATATTATCCCTCTAAAATAGGGGGTGGATATTTATAAAACGACATCCACGCGGGAGAAGCCGCGGGCTACAGCTAGTATACGATAATTTAATCACTAAACTCACCCCTTTTTACCGCCCCACTAGTTTTTGCTAATGATTTACATCTACTTGCGATCGATATTTTGTTCTACTTATATTTTTTTCTGATACAAAGACATTTGTATTTCGTATCAATTTCATAGTCGTTAAATAAACGTAGGGTAAATAATCAATGTGAGGTGCTTTAGCTGATATATCTAGGAAATTCATTCAAAGCCACATTACCCTAGTTTGGTCCGATTTTCTACCCAATTTGCAGGGTCGGCCAATCAGCGCATGTGGTTAGCTAGCCCCTTAGAAAACACACAGCTATTTGCTAGTTACGTCACAGGATTGTTAAATAAGGAAATATTTAGCAAACAACAATGGAATGTGAAACATAGTACAACAGACTGACTTAATAACTAACTAACCAAGTTTTTTTTTATATTACGGAAGTGGCAAACAGGCGAGCCGTTCACATTGATGTTAAGTGATGACTGCAGCCTATAAGCACAAAGACCGAGGTCAAAATGCATATGCGTTACCACTCCTGAGGCCTTAGGTGTTATGCCTCTGTGCCGGAAATTGCAGCGCCGTACATTACCACCTGACCGGAACACAAGAGGTGCTGAACACTACCATTTAGCGGCAAGTATATTGGGAAATTTATTTAATTAGCAATTTATTTAATTAACGTACCTATAACAAAAGACGGAAAATTAGTACTAACATTATAGTTTGACGTAAAAAAGGAACGTGTCAATAAAAATTAAAACATTTGTACGTTTTCAAGATTACCAGGCGTTATTTTTCTTTTTGACATGCTGTGAAAATATCGTGGTAACAAAAATAATAACTTAATATTTTTATTTTATATTTTATGTATATTTTATGCGAAGCGCGCATGGCCCAGCGGCTGGTGTAGATCGTAAGCGATCTGTTCGGTTAAGCACTACGGGCGCGGTCGGGTAGTGTGATGGGTGACCGCTAGTGGCAAATTAATTGCGCGTTTCCGTGCTTCGAAGGGCACGTTAAGCCGTCGGTCCCGGTTGCTATCGATGGATAGCAGTCGTTAAACCTTGTCGGAGGCCTTATGGGCGGTTTGAAAAACATCCGACAGTGGGTTGGCCACTAACCCACCCACCTCCACCAATCCGCATTGGAGCAGCGTGGTGGAGTAAGCTCCGGGCCTCTCCCCAAAAAAGGGGAGAGACTCGTGCCCAGCAGTGGGACGTATAATGGGTTGCCATTATTATTATTATTATATATTTTATGTAGCTATAAGTGGAATAGCCATTCAAATAATCACAACAGAATAAACTAGCATTTATATCCTCTCACCCCTGCATGATACCAATATCTATCTCTTATCGCAGTGTCCGTTATCGTAGTCTTTTTGCTCACGATCTTTATATAAAAGGCCGATAAAGCGGACTCTGAGTATAATAGTAACATTTGGGGGCCCTTATTTTCTATTTGGGTCTCCTAAAAGAGACCATTTAGAGAGTGGAACGGCTGAGTGTTTTAACGAAGGATCAGATTTAGGATTCCAATGAGGATTGGATTGGGTCTAAGTTTTAAGAGACACCGATTTTTAAGAGCAATTTATTTAAATTATTTTCGATTTATGTACGGAAACTGTTTAGGATCACTCATTCGTCTGTCTGACCGTCTGCTAGAGCTTCAACTTCAAAACTACTAGGCTATTGGGTATACATTATACGAGTATTAAGCAAATTTACTACCCAAACGTGTAACAATTCGTGAACGAATTCCAAAAATGAGGGCCACTTATGTTGGGTAAATGAAAGATTTTTTAGATAAAGCTTTGAAAAGGGATGTATCAAATAAAAGCCTTATCGAATCGATCTAAAAAAAGAACTTCCTAAAAAAGCAACACTATATTTTTGCCTATACAGTCTACAAGTGGAATAGCCATTTAAATAATCATAACAGAAAAAAACCGTTTAAGTACGTGTCGGGCCACGCGCAGTGTAAGGTGCCGTAGTTACAGACTAAGAGATGTAATAAAAAAAATATTTATTCTATGGAGTTATTCGAAATTTTCCAGTAAAATACATTTGGTCGACTATTACTCGCAAACTTGTAAGACCAACTTAAGTGTGATAGTTTTCCTTTTAATTTCATTATATATAGCTACTGTTGCCGTAACGTTTGAATTTCTTACAACAACCGTTTAGTTGGCACGGGAGGGAGGACACGTGACTAACGAATATTGGCACTTTAAAGCTTAATAAGTCCCAAACCGTTGACTAAATCGAAAAATGATAGTTGCACACCCGTGCAACGTGTTTAAAAGGCCTATCCAACGGTATACAACACTATATAAAAAAATGAAAAAAAAAAAATATCCGCGCGTTACATGTAGGAGAGGTACCCGAAATATTTTTTTTTTTTACATATTTTTACTCTACCACTTTGTCGGCGTAATAAAGATGTATACTTGTGCCATATTTTAAGTCACTAGTACTAATAGTTTCTGCGCTAAACCGCGGACGGACAGACACACAGACAAACGGACATGGCGAAACTATAAGGGTTCCTTGTTTACTACTGAACCCTAATAAACGAGCATTCGCTTCATGTCCTCTCACCCCTGTATCAAACCAATATCTATCTTATGGCAATGTCTGTTATCGGCCGTCTTTTTGGTCACAATCTTTATATAAAAGGCCGATAAAGCTCTAAAAAGTATAATGGTAACAATTGGGAGCCCATATTATTTTCTGTTTGGGTCTCTTAAGAAACCATTTAAGAAGCGGAACGGCTGAGTGTTTTAACGAATGATCAGATTTAAAATTCCAATGAGGCTGGGATTGAATTGATGATGATTCTTCGGTGGATAGTGTTCGGGCATTTGTGTGGCCTCATGAGTTTTCAGGCATATGAACCATCAATAGTTTAAGCGTTCGAGCAAGTAATTCTTCGGGCCTTAGTGTTCGGGCATTTGTTAAAGCCCTAATGGACTTTTGTCATTCGGGATGAGATACCAGACCTATTGGTATAACTTTTCAAATAATCACAGAATAATAACGAGCATTCGCTTTATTTCCTCTCACCTCTGTAACATACCAATATCTATCTTATCACAATGCCAGTTATTGTAGTCTTTTTTCTCACGATCTATATCTAGAGGGCTCGTAAAGCCGACCTCCGAATATTTCATAGCATCCGACGGCCCTTATTTTCTATTTGGGTCTCTCAAATGCGACGATTTGCAAGTTATAAAAGAGACCGAACTTTAGATTGAATCTTCGATTTTTACAGTTCTGTACCTAAAAAGGTAAAAATGCAACCCATTTAGAATCACTTGTTTTCCTATTTATCTGTTACATCCCAAATTGATTGAAAAACGGTAGAACGATTGAGAAAAAATGTAGTTAACAAATGCAAATAGACTCAGAAATGGACGTTAGAACACTTCTTGTTATAACATGTGATTACACGTAACTAGTAAAAAACTGTATTTTCCTTCCAAAATTTTAGACCCATAGTAAATTATTCACCATAATTTTCCAAATTACAGTTTAACAGGCTGAAAATTAATAACAGACAGTTTAAAACATAATCTAATTATCTATTGATAACAAAATTTCTATTGGAAAACGGCGACAAGCTCGTTTGTATTTCTTGGAAATAATATTTCTCGTTATCGTTCATATTTCTGGCATCATCGTCGATCAATTCCATCAAAATAGACATCGCGATGCTTGTAAAGAAAATGTTTGTTCAGTATGAAATGGTTTTTCAAGTGAATTATTTAACTTCTTCGTATTTGTGAACGTGACATATTACCGTACAATCTAAACTTACGACGAAAGACATGGTAAGAACAACTCACAGATATTTTAAAAACGTTAATTCTGTTTTTTCATATCTATACATCTATACAAATAAATTAAATTGGAGTGTCTGTTTGTAACATTAAAATAACCGCTTTTTACTAAATGCATATGTATGTATACACGGTACTACATATACCAAAACAACATTTTTTACAACTTTTGTCTGTCTGTAGATCTATCGCCAAATGCGTTCAGCATTGGTTATGGTTGGATGGTAATGTATGGCCTATAATAATTATGTCAGAGGCAGTCTGCTTGAGGGTGGCAACGCATCTGATTTTTGTGTAGACGTCTATAAATTGTACTTATTATCCATGTAAATTGCACACTTGTTTGCCACCATCATAATATACGAAAATATTAAAAATAATGTGTATTTTGAGCGATAACAGAAACTAAAATAATTCCATTGTGCGGCTTATTTTAAAAGTACTTTACTTACCATAAGCCAAACAAGACTTTCCACAGTAAATGCCCATAACTTGTTTAGTTTACGGAGTTTCCAAGATACTTCACTATCTGAAAAAGTCACGATCCTTGGGGATTCTTGGGGACTTCCAACACTACAAAATTGCGTGTGACATAAAAGCTAAATCATGTGTGATATTTTTGCTAACAGCTTTTATAACTCAGCACTGTATTTTTATATCGCTCATAACAAAACTCGTGAATTTTACTTTGAAATTTTAAACCAAGATTTTAAAATAAACATTAAACAGTAATAACATAATATTAATTTCTAAATACACTCGTGTGTGCGTGTTTTTTTTTTTTATGTAATTGAAGTGGCAAACAAGCATGCAGTTCACATTGATGTTAAGTGATGACTGCAGCCTATAGACACTGACACAAAGACCAAGGTCAAAATGCAAATGCGTTACCACTCCTGAGGCCTAAGGTGTTATGCCTCTGTGCCGGAAATTACAGGGCCGTACATTACCACCAGACCGGAACACGATAGTGCTGAACACTACCATTTAGCGGCAAGTAAATCAGGTAATGCGGTGGTGCCTACGCCCGCGAGCTCCGTCACTGGAGCTCTACCACCAGTAAAAAGTGTTGTTGCGAAAATATAAAAAATATTAGAGTTATTAAGTGTCATGTTTGCTTGTGTTAGAATTTCAGTGTCAAAACTTTAGGGCGTAGGTACCACCACTATACCTAAACTATATTCCGGCAAATTACAGTGTTCAGCACTATTGTATTATGAAGCAGAATGTACATCACTCTCTCTCCCTTAACGTAATCCTAAAACCAAATTCATGTAAATCAAAAAAGAAATACAAATTGTCAATTTGTATTTACTTTTAGAACAAACAGCAAAGAGTTTTGGCGGGAACCTTGAAAGAGGCGTGTGGTGCTCTTATTTTATTTAATTTTCTTCGTGTATTTTTGAGTTAAATTAAATAAAGTTGTTGGCATTTTGTATGATTTAGGCTTATTACAGTGCCCATGTATAGTGAAATAGAATAACAGTGCGACAACACGTCCTTTCGGGTTGCCTCCAAAACTTAATTGTAAATGTTCTGGTAAAGGAGCCATCGCTTTACTCGAATTACTGTGACTCTGACTGACGGACTAATAAATTGATTAACTGACGCTGACTTATACGCTGCTTAATACGAAACATCGTTTTACTTGACACTGGCAATATGAGTAATAGCGATGCCATACCTAATACAAAAAAAAACAGCAAAGGATTAAATAAGCATAAAAACGACCAATTCGCTACAATGGATCAGACGTACGTACTCAATAACATTCGCACGACTGACAATCTTCGCCACAATCCACTTATCAACCATCCATAGGTTGAAGGAGTCACATCATCATCATCATCATCAGCCATCGATCGTCCACTGCTGGACATAGGCCTTTCCCAATTTTCGCCACCACACTCGATCTTCGGCTTTTCGGACCCATCCGCTTCCTGCCAACCTCTTTAGGTCGTCAGTCCATCTGGCAGGGGGCCGTCCCACCGGGCGTTTTGTACGGGGTCTCCACTCTAACACACGTCTGCCCCAGCGGCCGTCGGCTCTACGACAAATATGCCCCGCCCACTGCCACTTCAGCCTAGCAATTCTTTGAGCTATGTCGGTCACTCTGGTTCTCCTTCGGATTTCCTCGTTTCGGATTCTATCTTTCAGAGATACACCGAGCATAGCCCGTTCCATAGCTCGCTGAGCCACTTGGAATTTGTGGACGAGGCCTTTCGTAAGAGTCCATGTCTCCGCCCCGTACGTTATTACCGGAAGGACGCACTGGTCGAATACCCGAGATTTTAGGCATTGAGGCAGTGGCGAATCGAAGATTTGACGAAGTTTTCCGTATGCTGCCCAGCCCAATCGTATTCTTCTGTCAGCCTCTTTGTCGAAGTTGTTCCTACCCAGTTGTATAGTCTGGCCTAGGTAGATGTATTCCTGAACAACTTCGATGCTAACATCATCGACGATTATAGGCCGTGGGTCTACGAATGAATTGAGCATGACCTTAGTCTTATCCAAGTTCATTCCCAGGCCCACCCGTCTGGAAGAAACGCTTAGGCTTTGCAGCATCTCTGATAACTCATGCAGCGATTCGGCCATTATAACTATATCGTCTGCAAATCGAAGGTGTGAAATGTATTCGCCGTTGATATTGATACCCTGTCCACTCCAGTCCAGTGTTTTGAAGACATCCTCTAAAGCGTTAGTAAATAGTTTTGGAGATATTGCATCTCCCTGTCTTACTCCTCGCTTTAGAGGGATTGGTCTTGTCTGGACGTTCTGGATTTGGACAGTCATCGAAGCGGCTTTATATAACCATTTCAGCACCTCGATATACCGCCAATCGACTTGACATCGCTGCAGAGAATTGAGAACAGCCCAGGTTTCGATGGAGTCGAAGGCTTTTTCGTAGTCCACGAACGCGAGACACAGAGGACGATTATATTCTTCGGTCTTCTGTATGACCTGTCGTATCGTGTGGATGTGATCTACGGTACTGTAGCCTTTTCGAAACCCGCCCTGTTCAGGAGGTTGAAAATCGTCAAATCTTGGGGCAAGCCGATTTGTGATGACTCTTGAGAACAGTTTATAGACATGGCTCAGAAGTGCTATCGGTCTGTAGTTCTTGAGGCGCGTTCTATCACCTTTTTTAAAGAACAAAATGACCACACTTCTAGACCATGCCTCCGGCGTTGTACCTTTGTTTAAGACGGTATTAAATAACTTTCGAAGCTGCTCCAGGACAATACGTCCCCCAGCTCTTAAGAGTTCCGTGGTAATACCGTCTTCCCCAGGTGCCTTGTTGTTTTTGAGTTGCTCAAGAGCCATCCCAATTTCGGCAATCTCGATGTCCGGTAGCTCATCCGTGAAGTGACGGGTTAATTTGGCACGTTTGTCATCCGCGTCTTCATTGGTAGGTTTGGGTGCATGAGAGGAGTATAGTCCTCCATAGAAAGTCTCGGCTTCTAAGAGTAGATCTGGTTTCGACTTAATTACTCGACCATCAGATGTGGTCAGCTTCGCCAAATGACTCCTTCCCAATTGCTTAGCAAATACTCGCGATCCTCTATTTCGCTCTATAGCATCTTCGATTGCTCGAAGATTGCTTTTGCGGAGGTCGAATCGTATTTGTTTCTTCACCCGCTTATTGAGAAGGCTGAAATTTGGCGAATCCGCAGATATCTCCCGTCTCTGTCTCATCAGATCCACTGTTTCAGCCGAGAACTTGAATGATTTGCTCCTCTGTCTTCGTTGGCAAAAAGCTTCTCCCACCTCCCGCATAACATTCGTGAACTGATTGGCACATTGGTCAACGTCCTCCGTGGTTTCCAGCAGTTTGAATCGGTTTTGGAGTTCCAGCTGGAACTCATCTGATCTAGCACCGATATGGCGCTGTGACGGTCGGAGCGTAGACTTTATCAGGCGATTTCTCTCAAGTCGGAAATTTATATTCAAAGTCCCTCGTACAAGTCGGTGATCACTTCCGGTATTAAACCTGTTAATCACTGAGACATCTTTGAATATAAACCTGCTATTCGTCATGATAAAGTCGATCTCATTTTTTGTCACGCCGTCCGGGCTTCGCCATGTCCACTTCCTCTGAGGCTTTTTCTGGAAAAAAGAATTCATCAGAAAGAGCCTCTGAGATTCGAGGAAGTTAACTAGCATTTGGCCCCTCGGATTTCTGCTACCAATACCGTGTGATCCAATAACCGATTCTCCGCGTTCTTGTACTCCCACTTTGGCATTGAAGTCCCCCATAACAACAGTGAAGTGGGTCTTGGTGGTGCTGTGTAAGGCTCTTGTTATATCGTCATAGACGGCCTCGACCTCATCGTCAGAGTGTGTCGACGTGGGAGCATAAACCTGTATCACTTTCAGAGAATATCTCCTAGTGAGTCTGAATATGAGGTATGCTACCCGAGTGGACACACTGCTGACTTCCATCACGTTGTTAGAGAGAGCTTTGTTAACCAATATGCCAACCCCGCCTTGTGACGTCTTATCGCCTTCTCGATAGTAGAGTAGGTGGCCCGACTCCAGGGTTATCGTGTCCTCTCCCTGTCTTCGGACTTCTGATAACCCTAGGATGTGCCAATTTACGTGTCCTAACTCCGACTCGAGCACAGCGAGATAGACATCTTCCTTCAACGAACGAGCATTATAAGTAGCCAAATGTAGTCGTTGGTATGTGTGGCGACCGGATCCCTCCCGGAGATTCTTCGCACCCTCTGCCCCGCCGTAACCACGATCGTCACCACGATGGTCGGGAATAGCAGGGCCACCGGGAACTGAGGGCCGTTTCTTTCGGTGTATTGGCATGGGAAGTGTTGCCCATACTCAGAAGGAGTCACGATTGTTACATATTACAGTGAATGGTGAAACGAAGCGAAATATATAGAATTTGGCTGTGATTTGTGTGAACCAGCAAAAGTTATGAATGAACGTTTGAAAATCGATATTGATCGAGTACCTAAGAAACGTGAGAAAGAACCTAACATATCTTTTTACTTCAGTGCAGTATTATGTGGTATTGGATTACCAGTTGTTAAATTGAACAACACAGAACCTTATATTTGTAATAGATTATGTATGACTGATCTTGAATTACAACTGGCAAAACGTAACTCCACGCCTGTAATCCCCGTAGGGATAGGCAGAGGTAAATGCATGCATTCAAGCATACATGCAAACACCCACGATTCGCCGGTTATGTTTTGGCCCATGTAACAGGTGGCGAGCCTGTTGACATCTCCGGGCACATTACCAAACTTCGAGGTACTGGGAAATATCTAAAAAATGGAAAAAAACCCAATAGAACCAGAGATAAAGGACTTTACACCATTATCTCTGATAACCCCCTACCCGGGAATCGAACCCAGGACCCCAGCGTAGTAGTAGTGGCCTGCTACCACTAGGCTACCGAGGCAGTTAACTGGCAACTTATATGGAAAGTATAATGAATGCCCACGACTCTGTTTATCTCCCCTGTCTTAATTCTCTATGGACACAATAAAGCAAACAATCAAATAACTAAACGTAAGAATTACTAGCAAATCAGTTGGTATAGTATCCAACAAGAAATAATGCACATTGACCTTTACTGGTGGTAGAGCGCCAGTGACGGAGCTCGCGGGCGAAGGCACCCCCGCATTACCTAATATACTTGCTGCTAAATGGCAGTGTTCAGCACTATCGTTTTCCGACCAGGTGGTAATGTATGGCCCTGTAATTTTCGGCACAGAGGCATGACACTTCAGGCCTCAGGAATGGTAACGCATCTGCATTATGACCTTGGTCTTTGTGTGGGTGTCTATAGACTGCAGTCATTACTTAAAATCAATGTGAACTGCATGCTTGTTTGCCACTTCCATTACACAAAAAAAATAAAAGAGACTTCGGCCTATTTCGGGTTTGTAGGGTGTTATAATTTTTGCAAATTACCTAAGTGACGTTTGTCGACCATTTTTATCAAATTTTGACCAATACCAGACTATGATTGATTACGTAGACAGTGTGTAACAGAGATAACGCTCTACGTAGTAGAAACTACACGATTGTCTCTTTCGTAGGACCGGAGTGTGATATTTATTGCGGGGTATTGTACAGTCGAGTTGACGCACTCAATTAGATTCGATCTTCGCCACAATCCACTTATCAGTCGTCCATATAGGCTGAAGAAAACACGATTGTTACATATTGCAGTGAATGGTGAAACGAAGCGAAATATATGGAATTTGGCAGCTCGTGTCGGTTGGTAAAGGTTGTGAATGATCCTGGGAACGCTAAGACATCAATATGGATTGAGTTTCTCATGACCTATGATTTAAATAATATCAAAGTTTTCGTTCGAAAGCGAGTGACATTCAACCATTCAGACAACTTTGATGGTAAGTTAAAACAGCAATCAAAGATATTTACACAAAAGTTTTATTAAACCTTTGTGAAGTTTTTTTTTCTTTTAATGTAATGGAAGTGGCAAGCAAGCATGCAGTTCACATTGATGATAAGTGATGACTACAGCATATAGACACCCACACGAAGACCAAGGTCAAGATGCAGATGCGTTACCACTCCTGAGGCCTAAGGTGTTATGTCTCTGTGCCGGAAATTACAGGGCCGTACATTACCACCTGATCGGAACAGGATAGTGCTGAATACTACCATTTAGCGGCAAGTATGTTAGGTAATGCGGTGATGCCTACGCCCGCGAGCTCCGTCACTGGAGCTCTACCACCAGTAAAAACGTACGAGTAATTGTTTGATATTATTTCGCATTAACACATGCTTGTGAAATATATTTTATTTTTAAAGAATAATGGAAAGAAAAATTTGACTTCAGGCGAGGCTCGAACTCGCGACCTACCGGGAATCTAGTCCAGCCGCTCTTCCAATTGAGCTACTGAAGCCTTGCCCGATTTATCAAATCTTTCCTTCACATCTATTGCATTGCTTTATGGTAGCAGTAGCGCCATCTATTACCAACTATGCTAGTTAGGCAACCGATATAATAGACTTTTCAGTTTATTGAATATCGTAAAGAAGTCGCTTTTACCCTTAATAATTGTTTGATATTATTTCGCATTAACACATGCTTGTGAAATATATTTTATTTTTAAAGAATAATGGAAAGAAAAATTTGACTTCAGGCGAGGCTCGAACTCGCGACCTACCGGGAATCTAGTCCAGCCGCTCTTCCAATTGAGCTACTGAAGCCTTGCCCGATTTATCAAATCTTTCCTTCACATCTATTGCATTGCTTTATGGTAGCAGTAGCGCCATCTATTACCAACTATGCTAGTTAGGCAACCGATATAATAGACTTTTCAGTTTATTGAATATCGTAAAGAAGTCGCTTTTACCCTTAATAATTGTTTGATATTATTTCGCATTAACACATGCTTGTGAAATATATTTTAGTTTTAAAGAATAATGGAAAGAAAAATTTGACTTCAGGCGAGGCTCGAACTCGCGACCTACCGGGAATCTAGTCCAGCCGCTCTTCCAATTGAGCTACTGAAGCCTTGCCCGATTTATCAAATCTTTCCTTCACATCTATTGCATTGCTTTATGGTAGCAGTAGCGCCATCTATTACCAACTATGCTAGTTAGGCAACCGATATAATAGACTTTTCAGTTTATTGAATATCGTAAAGAAGTCGCTTTTACCCTTAATAATTGTTTGATATTATTTCGCATTAACACATGCTTGTGAAATATATTTTATTTTTAAAGAATAATGGAAAGAAAAATTTGACTTCAGGCGAGGCTCGAACTCGCGACCTACCGGGAATCTAGTCCAGCCGCTCTTCCAATTGAGCTACTGAAGCCTTGCCCGATTTATCAAATCTTTCCTTCACATCTATTGCATTGCTTTATGGTAGCAGTAGCGCCATCTATTACCAACTATGCTAGTTAGGCAACCGATATAATAGACTTTTCAGTTTATTGAATATCGTAAAGAAGTCGCTTTTACCCTTAATAATTGTTTGATATTATTTCGCATTAACACATGCTTGTGAAATATATTTTATTTTTAAAGAATAATGGAAAGAAAAATTTGACTTCAGGCGAGGCTCGAACTCGCGACCTACCGGGAATCTAGTCCAGCCGCTCTTCCAATTGAGCTACTGAAGCCTTGCCCGATTTATCAAATCTTTCCTTCACATCTATTGCATTGCTTTATGGTAGCAGTAGCGCCATCTATTACCAACTATGCTAGTTAGGCAACCGATATAATAGACTTTTCAGTTTATTGAATATCGTAAAGAAGTCGCTTTTACCCTTAATAATTGTTTGATATTATTTCGCATTAACACATGCTTGTGAAATATATTTTATTTTTAAAGAATAATGGAAAGAAAAATTTGACTTCAGGCGAGGCTCGAACTCGCGACCTACCGGGAATCTAGTCCAGCCGCTCTTCCAATTGAGCTACTGAAGCCTTGCCCGATTTATCAAATCTTTCCTTCACATCTATAAACTGAAAAGTCTATTATATCGGTTGCCTAACTAGCATAGTTGGTAATAGATGGCGCTACTGCTACCATAAAGCAATGCAATAGATGTGAAGGAAAGATTTGATAAATCGGGCAAGGCTTCAGTAGCTCAATTGGAAGAGCGGCTGGACTAGATTCCCGGTAGGTCGCGAGTTCGAGCCTCGCCTGAAGTCAAATTTTTCTTTCCATTATTCTTTAAAACTAAAATATATTTCACAAGCATGTGTTAATGCGAAATAATATCAAACAATTATTAAGGGTAAAAGCGACTTCTTTACGATATTCAATAAACTGAAAAGTCTATTATATCGGTTGCCTAACTAGCATAGTTGGTAATAGATGGCGCTACTGCTACCATAAAGCAATGCAATAGATGTGAAGGAAAGATTTGATAAATCGGGCAAGGCTTCAGTAGCTCAATTGGAAGAGCGGCTGGACTAGATTCCCGGTAGGTCGCGAGTTCGAGCCTCGCCTGAAGTCAAATTTTTCTTTCCATTATTCTTTAAAAATAAAATATATTTCACAAGCATGTGTTAATGCGAAATAATATCAAACAATTATTAAGGGTAAAAGCGACTTCTTTACGATATTCAATAAACTGAAAAGTCTATTATATCGGTTGCCTAACTAGCATAGTTGGTAATAGATGGCGCTACTGCTACCATAAAGCAATGCAATAGATGTGAAGGAAAGATTTGATAAATCGGGCAAGGCTTCAGTAGCTCAATTGGAAGAGCGGCTGGACTAGATTCCCGGTAGGTCGCGAGTTCGAGCCTCGCCTGAAGTCAAAATTTTTCTTTCCATTATTCTTTAAAAATAAAACGTACGAGTACGCTGTGCCATATGTCATAATAAAAACCGAAGCCGCTGTGCTGCAAAAAATAGGCCTTGTTTAAAAATTTTCGTTCTTAAGTACCTACTGTATCTAATTGGGTTACCGTTTAAATACAGAAAATAACTAATTTAGTTGTTTTTTCTTCATTTATTTTTTCGTTATGGAGCACATTATATTTAAATAAACCAAATTTCAATTTTTTTTGAAGCGCGCATGGCCCAGCGGCTGGTGTAGATCGTAAGCGATCTGCTCGGTTAAGCACTACGGGCGCGGTCGGGTAGTGTGATGGGTGACCGCTAGTGGCAAATTAAATGCGCGTTTCCGTGCTTCGGAGGGCACGTTAAGCCGTCGGTCCCAGTTGCTATCGATGGATAGCAGTCGTTAAACCTTGTCGGAGGCCTTATGGGCGGTTTGGAAACATCCGACAGTGGGTTGGCCACTAACCCACACCCCCTCCACCAATCCGCATTGGAGCAGCGTGGTGGAGTAAGCTCCAGGCCTCCCCCCAAAAAGGGGAGAGACTCGTGCCCAGCAGTGGGACGTATAATGGGTTGCCATTATTATTTATTATAAACCAAATTTCTAATATATCCTTTCGGTTCTTATTTGACCATTGTGGGTTTTATTTTTAATCAGTAATCAAGTACTGTAACTCAACATAAAACCACACCAGCAAACAACATACCATAGCAAACTGTTATAAAATCCACAAACGAATAAACTGAAATACGTGCGCGTTAAAATGTTTATTTCCAACTGCGAACAATTTCAATTAAATTGAAATACTTTTCCACACTTAAGTGTTGCACAAATAAAAACATTTACTCGCACTGCGCGGGTATATTTCTGTTTTTGAGATGTTCTTAATAAAATACGAATAGTAGTTTTAAAACACAGAAAACTAAAATGAAAGTTGTAGAACGCAAAACCCAGAATGTGAAAAACAAACTTATGATATTGATAATGGATAGACCATGACTGTTGTTTCTATTTCCAGTTCTATTTATTCTGCTGAAAACTTTCGATATTTTACGAAATTTTACGCTAAGATAATTCGAAACCGCAATCATCAAAATGTTGATTATGAAATTTTACTACTTACCTACCTTTACTGTTTCCCGTGACGTGTAGTCCGGTCAATTAAGACATTGACCCTTGCAAAAATTCCCAGAAAGCTGAAAATCTGCATAGTTCTCAGGGACACCATTGTTATACAATTGTGAAAAGTCCTCATCAATGCCATGACTGCAAATAAAATTATTTAAGGTTAAAGGTTGCAAAAATGCAGAATTAATGAAAGGTTACCCCTATTTTTGGGCTTAATTGACCGGACTATTAGTTCGCGTGCTCTTTGGTTTAAGCATAAAGAAACCTATGCCATATCTCATCATATCTGAACGCTACGCAAGGCGCTTACGAAATCGATGGAGGTAGCTACATATAATTTTTTCAAACTTCTGTCAGACAAATGTCACCTCAGCTGCCCGGGACCACTAAAGCTGAAAAGCGACCGAAACGTCGGGTTGATTTTAAAATCATTTTAGTTTGATATACGCGAGATAAATCCGTAAAAATAGTTTTATTTCAATGAGTGTAGCTCGCGAAAACCTAAGAACATATCATATCTCATCATACAAAAAAAATGTTTATACACAACTGCGAACAATTTCATTAAATGGAAATACTTTTCACGGATAGGTAGGGTTACACAAATAAAATCAGATATTTACTCATGCCGCGCCGAAATATACTCGTATTAGTTGGCGATAGTTTTTCTATAAAATACAGAAACCTAGTTTGAAAAACTCAAATAACGTTACGGGATACTATTTTGTGACGAGTGGTTGAATTTCAGTGAATGATGACACATTTCCATAATAAGTGGCAAAAAAAGGGTCACCTGTAAATATATATTAACTTAACATTGAGTTTGTTAACGCATAAGCGATATGTTCACCACGATTAAATACGCGTAGCTATAAAATATTTTTCAATCAATACAACCAGGTGAAGATGATTTATCATTTCGATTTCGAACACATTGCCAACCAATGGAAAACATAAATTTTCTTAGTTTGTTTTAAAAGAACTAACTCTTTGTAAGCCAAACAAGATTTTCCAGTGCAAATCTCCATAACTTGTTCAGTTTATGAACTTTCCAAGAAGCTCTGCTCTCTGAAAAATTCATAGTCCTTGGAGACAATAAAAATGTGACCAGGGTTCTCTTCGAAATTGTATGTGACCTAAGAGCTAAAACATGTATATTTTTTACCGACGGTTACTGAAACTCGTCGTTGTATTTTGAAATGGAAAATATATTTTGTAGCCAAATTCGTGTTTTGTAAAATATATAGGAAAAATAAAGGTATTAAAAAAAAAAAAGAAAAAGTTGACTTCACCTGTGTTAAACATCTGACAACTTTAATTCCTCGACTTTATAATTCATTGAATCGGTCCTATTATTTATTATTTTGTGTTTTGGTGTACGATCAAGTGTTATTTATTTACTTTGATGTACATAAGATAATCAAAAGCATTGGTAATGAAGGAACATGATCGTATAAGGCCTGAGATGCGACAACTTTTTTGATGTAAAGAAGGTGTGACGACTGCAACGTATAGATATATACTCAAAAACGTCGCGCGACGCGGATGCAGCACCGGGGCATCCCCCTCTGCTGCAGCTTCTTCTGCCCTGCGGCTGCAGGACGGCGTTTGGCACCCCCTTGGGGGCTGTGGTGGAGGAGGTGGGCACCATGGACTCATGTCCCCATGATATTGGCATCCAGGTCATGCTGCGCTCTCATCCTCTTCTCTGTTCCCGATGTTTGTAGAAGGCTTCTTCGGCACTCGGCTGCAACAACAAAGGGTGGCGGGCGTCCCCACCAAGATGACGACGCCCACAGTTATACGGCGCAACCAGTGCTGCCGCTGCAGTGCTGCCGCAGCACTACTGGTCTCCATATATTATCTATGAGTTTGTATGATTACGCGCTACGCGACCCTGTCGCGGCAGCAATGCAATAGAAAATAAAGAAACATGGTGCTGCGGCAGCACTGCAGCGGCAGCACGCTGCGTGCTGCCGAGTTTAGAATCGTACCTTTAAGCTACGAGGCTGTGCCGGCTACTTTATGCGGATCTACTCATTTTTGGTTCGATCTGCCAAGAACAGCTCTCCATTGCCTTCTACGTAGCTTTGAGATTTCTTATGAGGTTCGTTATAGTTATCAGTTATTTATTTTAAGAATTATTATATAATGCACGCATGGCCCCGCGGCTGGTGTAGATCATAGGCAATCTACTTGGTTAAGCACTACGGATGCGGTCGGGTGTGTGATGGGTGACCGCTAGTGGCAAATTAAAATGCGCGTTTCCGTGCTTCGGAGGGCACGTTAAGCCGTCGGTCCCGATTGCTATCAATAGATAGCAGTCGTTAAACCTTGTCGGAGGCCGTATGGGCGGTTTGAAAACATCCGACAGCGGGTTGGCCACTAACCCATATCTCCACCAATCAGCATTGGAGCAGCGTGGTGGAGTAAACTCCAAGCCTCCCCCCAAAAAAAGGGGAGAGACTCGTGCCCAGCAGTGGGATGTATAATGGGTAGCCATTATTATTATATATAATGCACGCCTCCATAAGTCTTTTGTTGCAGAGACAAAGTCTGTTTTGATAACTCTTGTTTTTATGAAGATTTATAAATTAATACTTTCTTACCATCAGTGTGCTGAATGTTATTTTTTCTACTGCCAATAATAAATCTTCATGTAGTCTCTGTCAATTGGCTACAAGTTCAATTTACTAAAAAAATAATGACCTGTGAAATGAATTAAAATAAAGGGAGTAATAAAAATAATGGAACTTTTAACTGCCCATTATCTTAACAAAGAATTGTTAGACCTGAGAAGGAAACCTATAAAAACATCTTGGAGCGATACAAATGCTATATTTCTTCTGGCCGTCTAACAAAGACAAAAGTTATTTTATTTTAAAGAAAAATGGAAAGGAAAATTTGACTTCAGGCGAGACTCGTTTTTCTTTAAAATAAAATATATTTCACAAGCATGTGTTAATGCGAAATAATATAAAACAATTATTAAGGGTATAAGCGACTTCTTTACGATATTCAATAAACTGCAAAGTCTAATATATCGGTTGCCTACCTAGCATAGTTGGCAATAGATGGCGCTGCTGCTACCATAAAGCAATGCAATAAATGTGAAGGAAAATTTGACAAATCTGGCAGAACTTCAGTAGCTCAATTGGAAGAGCGGCTGGACTAGATTCCCAGTAGGCCGCGAGTTCGAGTCTCGCCTGAAGTCAAATTTTTCTTTCCATTTTTCTTTAAAATAAAATATATTTCACAAGCATGTGTTAATGCGAAATAATATAAAACAAAGACAAAAGTTCTTTGTAACAAAATTGGGGTTTTATTTTAAAAAGATCTCTCAAGAGTGAATCGGATTGTCGTGGATGATGAGATGGTCTTAATTTTTATTTATTTTCAGACATTATCTCTAAAAGCAATTAAGGGCTTTTTATAAGTCTTCATTTTATTTACACTTGAATGTGTGTTCATAACTATCTTAATGAATACTTGAGCACTTCCCAGGATAAATTAATTGTGCTGAAATGTTGTTTAATTGCAAGAAACTACTTTTTTATAAGAGTTCAAAAAGCAGGAGGTTCTCAATACGGCCGGTATACATTTTTTTACTACTAGTAGAGCTCCAAATTCAAAGTCCGTGTGCGTGGGCACTACCGCCAAGTAGTAGTGTTTAGCACTATCGTGTGCCGGTACATACATATGCATATGCAAATGTATACATAAAATGTATGCATAATACGTATAGGTACATAATACGGCAAAAGCAACACAGCGTATTATTCCCGCGCTACTATTATTAAGAAAATGTTTTGCTTAACACTGTTCGGGACAGTTTTTCTATAGGCGTATGAGTGCAATAAAATTCATGTCATAGAAAGGCCGCCAGAAGTTTTTATTATTCTCGCCAGTACACACGAAGCTGTGTCGGTATATATAAGTATGAATTATATATACTTGACCGTATTTGATGAATAAGTATGAAAAATTCGACGCCATACGACCTTACAAACAAACGTGTTGGATCCGTCAGGTATTTTTCAGTTTTCCTTTTAAATTTCAAATTTAAAAGAAAAACTGAAAAATGACCCTATTAGTCCATCGGTGTGAGATGACCGTTTGATTCGAAGGGTTGCGGGTTCGATCCCCACACCGGGACAAATATTTGTATGGCCTACAGATATTTGTTTCGGGTCTGGGTATTTGTGTATGTGTTGTATGTGTACAACGGCACCCACGACACAGGTTTATACCTACTGTGGGGCTGTGAGTGTAAGCGTATTTAATTTATTTAATGAACTTAAATAAATATTTAAAATGAAATGAGAAAAGAAGTAGCTATAGGTTCTATTCTCACGCGGCCGAAGTCGCGGGCACAGCTCGTGTCAAATTGTGGGTTGTAGGCAACAATAGGTAGTTTAATACCGAGTTCGCTTAGATAGGA
Organism: Macrosoma leucophasiata; assembly: GCA_036365455.1. Classification (NCBI taxonomy): domain Eukaryota; kingdom Metazoa; phylum Arthropoda; class Insecta; order Lepidoptera; family Hedylidae; genus Macrosoma; species Macrosoma leucophasiata. The sequence continues at coordinate 8,148,063 of JAWQUS010000013.1, forward strand.
CTTTCGAGCGCTATTTAAATTTTCAATCCCATCCCAAAGTTTAAATTGCTTTTTTTTCCTGGTTTATCTAATTAGTGGCGGTCAACCTCTTATTTTAAGGCTGCGTGGGTATCTTGATAAAACGAAAACTTTCTTTTTCCTCATCAAAATAAAATCATACGTAAAATTGGGAGAAAAGGTTAAAAGATGAAGAAGAAAATGTAGAAAATTATAAAAAAGTACCTAAAACAAGAATAGTGGTTGGTTAAAATGTGTAGATTAATTAAATTAATATAAAACAAAAATACGAACAAGCTTTTTCAAACCCAGATACACCAGAACGTACTAGTATTTGTCAATACAAATCATATTATATACGCGATTTGTCACCGCGACGTTATTTTGTTTTATTGCAGATACTGGTGGTAGAGCTCCAGTGATGGAGCTCGCGGGCGTAGGCACCACCGCATTACCTAATATACTTGCCGCTAAATGGTAGTGTTCAGCACAATCGTGTTCCGGTCAGGTGGTAATGTACGGCTCTGTTATTTCCGGCACAGAGGCATAACACCTTAGGCCTCAGGAGTGGTAACGCATCTGCATTTTGACCTTGGTCTTTGTGCGGGTCTATAAGCTGCAGTCATCACTTAACATCAATGTGAACTGCATGCTTGTTTGCCACTTCCATTACATAAAAAAAACAAGGCGTAGTAAATACTTTCAAAGTTAATCGGGTGTAACAGACGGACAAATAAACGCACGAGTGATCTTATAAAGGATCAGTTTTTTTTTTGGGGAAAGGACATCTTATATACTTACATGATTCATTCATGAACTATTTTTTTTTATCATTCTCATTTATATCTTTTATATTAAATACGAACGTACGTAACTTCACGCCTGTGAACCTTGAAGGGATAGGCAGCGGTAAATGCATGCATTCAAGCATACAGGCAAACACGCTAGCAAGTTACGTTTTGGCCCATGTAACAGGTGGCGAGACTGTTGCCATCGCCGGGCACAAACGCCGAGGTACTGGAAAACTTCCAGAAAATGGAAAAATCCCAATAAAACCCGTGACAAAGGATTTTAAAGTATAATCACTGATATCTGGAGATCCTGGGTTCGTTTCCCGGGTATCAGATCTGGCTATCAGAGATAACGGTTTAAAATCCCTTATCTTTGTTCTATTGGGATTTTTCCATTTTCTGGAAGTTTCCCAGTAACTCGGAGTTTGGTAATGTGCCTGGAGATGGCAACAGGCTCGCCACCTGTTACATGTGCCAAAAACGTAACCGGCGAATCGTGGGTGTTTGCATGTATTTTTGAATGCATGCATTTACCTCTGCCTACCCCTTCGGGGATTACAGGCGTGAAGTTACATCTCTGATAGCCCAGGACCCGGACATTGAACCCAGGACCTCCAGCGTAGTTGTAGTGGCCTGCTACCACTAGGCCACTGAGGCAGTTTATGTTAAATATTGGTTTTAAATGTAATAACATGAAGCTTACAAATAATAATAATAAGGACAACCCTTGATACGTCCCACTGCTGGGCATGAGTCGCTCCCTTTTTTGGGGGGAGGCCTGGAGCTTACTCCACCACGCTGCTCCAATGCGGATTGGTGGAGATACGGGGTTAGTGGCCAACCCGCTGTCGGATGTTTTCAAACCACCCATAAGGCGGCCGACAAGGTCTAACGACTACTATCTATCGATAGCAACCGGGACCGACGGCTTAACGTGCCCTCCGAAGCACGAAAACGCGCATTTAATTTGCCACTAGCGGTCACCTATCACACGACCCGACCGCGCCCGTAGTACTTAACCGAGTAGATCGCTTATGATCTACAGTAATCTACACCAGCCGCTGGGCCATGCGCGCTTCTTTAGATAATCTTCATGAAAATCTAGGGCCCACACATGTATAGCAAATAGCTGTTGATATCTGTGACTTTAGCAATCTAATGCATTTAAATGTACGCATTTATACACACTCCACTCGTGTGGCGCGTCGTTATCATCATTCACCAGGATCTCGCCTCCTTGAGCCCAATTGAGTATTATCTATACAAATAAATAAAATTGGAGTGTGTATGTACGTACTAGTGATGTAACGAATATAAATTTTAAGACATTCGCGAATGCGAAAACGAATATCTGCCGTTGATATTCGCGAATGCGAATATTCACTTTCGAATTTGGCGCCATTTGTCTATGGCTTTATTTTGACAGCTTACTCGGCGCGCGAGTCCCGCACACGCCCATCCGAACAACGCCGATGAATGTTGTGTTTACTTTACGAAATATCGTCAGCAGAAATACGAAAAATTTGAGGTTAGAGTGAGTTTAATGATTCAAGATGAGTAAATCAGTTTATAGTGAAATATTATGGACTTATTTTACGCATCTATATCTACTAGGTATAATAAGTTAAATAATGCAATATTATCTTGTTTGATATTAAAATTTTCACTTCAATAAAAGAAGATGATAATTTTATTTTAAATGGAAGTAGATTTTTGTAAGAACTTTAGCTACATTAGGAGAAGAATATGTATGACAATTATGATTCCAAGTGTGCATTTTTTAAAATCTAAAATACGTTTTATAGCGGTTATCTTTTTAGTTTATTATTATTCTAAATTATAAACAATGTTGTTTTGGCATATGTACCGTGTACACATACATAATTATGCATTTATGTGTACGTACTAGTGAAGTAACGAATATTCGCATTCGCATTCGCATTCGCGAATATTCGCATTCGCATTCATCAAGTCATCACTGGCAACACACACTGATCAAAGACCTTTTTCTTGAGACACTGCGGTAAGTCGGACGAGAAGATGAACCGTAGCTTCCCGAACGCTGCCCAACCGAGTTGGATTCGGCGATTGACCTCTTTCTCGAAGTTGGACCGACCTAACTGGACCGTTTGTCCCAGGTATACATAATCGTCAACAACTTCGAGTGTAGTAATCTCGACCATAACAAGAGTGGGTGTAACATGGAAATTTGACATGATCTTCGTCTTGTCCATGTTCATTTTAAGGCCCACTCCGGTCAGGGGAGGCCCTACTGAGGTCATTGAGCATTGTGCTAAGGTCTTCCAGGGTCTCATCCATGACTACGATATCATCTGCAAATCGGTGGTGGGAGATGTACTCGCCGTTAATATTGATGCCGAGTCCGTTCCAGTTCAGAAGCTTGAAGACGTCTTCCAATGCAGCGGTGAACAGTTTCTGAGATATAACATCTCTCTGTCTCACACCTTGCCACCAGTTGGATAGGTTTCAAGTTCTGCTCCTGAAACCGGACCGACATGGTGGCGTTTTCATACAAGCTGCGCGTTTACCGCTAAAAAATAATCCCCATTCATTGTAGCGCCACAGTTCCAGAGCACTCAACTCACCATTAGTAAAAGTGTGGGTATCCTGGGTGTTGACATATCGAATCAAGTGCAAGACCAAGCTGGCATCCAAGAAACTCGGGGTGCTAAACAAGGCGAGGCAGTATTTCACATCGGGGCAACTTCTACAGCTCTATAAAGCTCAAGTGAGGTCCCATTTGGAATACTGCTCTCATCTTTGGGCGGGAGCCCCTACATACCAGCTCGGTCCCTTTGACTCCATTCAAAAACGTGCCATTCGAACTGTCAACGACCCAGGAATCACAGATCGACTCGAAGATCTGAGTCTACGCAGAGACCTCGGTTGTCTGTGCATCTTCTACCGCCTTTACAATGGTGAATGCTCTGATGAACTGTTCTATCTGGTACCATCGTCTCCATTCCTTCATCGTACCACCCGCCGAAGAGAGAAGTTCCACCCGCACAGATTGGACACTTGGCAGTGCTCAACAGCCCGATTCGAGCGTTCATTCCTGCCCAGAACGTGCAAATTGTGGAACGAACTTCCATCTGAGGTGTCTCCCGGCGCTACAATATGGGGTTCTTCAAAACAGGCGTCAAAAGAGTCCTTCAGGGCTGGTAGCGCGTTGGCAACTCCCCTGATGTTGCAAATGATATACTAGTGGTAGAGCTTCAGTGATGGAGCTCGCAGACGTAGGCACCACCGCATTTCCTAATATACTTGCCGCTAAATGGTAGTGTTCAGCACTATCGTGTTCCGGTCAGGTGGTAATGTACGGCCCTCTAATTTCCGGCACAGAGGCATAACACCTTAGGCCTCAGGAGTGGCAGCGCATCTGCATTTTGACCTCTGGTCATTGTGTTAGTGTCTATAGGCTGCAGTCATCACTTAACATCAATGTGAACTGCATGCTTGTTTGCCACTTTCAATACATAAAAAAAATGTTCATAGGCGACGGGCTTTCTCATAGTCTATGAACGCTAGACATAGGGGCTGTTTATACTCTTCTGTCTTCTGTATAACCTGCCGCAGTGCATGAATGTGGTCTATGGTGCCTTTAGGGTAAAAATAATGTTTAACAGTATCAAACAAAAACAAATTCTTGTCTTGTACTTTAATCACTCTTTTCATTAATTGTCTACTATTTTGAACTTAACCTATTTTTTCTCTTTTCAACCTAGAATAATAATAAACTTACCCCCTTATTCATAAACGTACATTAGATACGTTTTAGCTATAGAATTCTTTGTCTTTGTCAGTTGCATTGTCAAATGTGCAGGATAGAAAGAGACAAAGCAGAGATTAGCAACACTTTAGCTAAAATACGTTTATGAATAAGGGGGTAAAAAGATAACCGCTATAAACGTATTTTAGATTTTAAAAAATGCACACTTGGAATCATAATTGTCATACATATTCTTCTCCTAATGTAGCTAAAGTTCTTACAAAAATCTACTTCCATTTAAAATAAAATTATCATCTTCTTTTATTGAAGTGAAAATTTTATTTTAAATGGAAGTAGATTTTTGTAAGAACTTTAGCTACATTAGGAGAAGAATATGTATGACAATTATGATTCCAAGTGTGCATTTTTAAAAATCTAAAATACGTTTTATAGCGGTTATCTTTTTAGTTTATTATTATTCTAGGTTGAAAAGAGAAAAAATAGGTTAAGTTCAAAATAGTAGACAATTAATGAAAAGAGTGATTAAAGTACAAGACAAGAATTTGTTTTTGTTTGATACTGTTAAACATTATTTTTACCCTAAAGGCACCATAGACCACATTCATGCACTGCGGCAGGTTATACAGAAGACAGAAGAGTATAAACAGCCCCTATGTCTAGCGTTCATAGACTATGAGAAAGCCCGTCGCCTATGAACATTTTTTTTATGTATTGAAAGTGGCAAACAAGCATGCAGTTCACATTGATGTTAAGTGATGACTGCAGCCTATAGACACTAACACAATGACCAGAGGTCAAAATGCAGATGCGCTGCCACTCCTGAGGCCTAAGGTGTTATGCCTCTGTGCCGGAAATTAGAGGGCCGTACATTACCACCTGACCGGAACACGATAGTGCTGAACACTACCATTTAGCGGCAAGTATATTAGGAAATGCGGTGGTGCCTACGTCTGCGAGCTCCATCACTGAAGCTCTACCACTAGTATATCATTTGCAACATCAGGGGAGTTGCCAACGCGCTACCAGCCCTGAAGGACTCTTTTGACGCCTGTTTTGAAGAACCCCATATTGTAGCGCCGGGAGACACCTCAGATGGAAGTTCGTTCCACAATTTGCACGTTCTGGGCAGGAATGAACGCTCGAATCGGGCTGTTGAGCACTGCCAAGTGTCCAATCTGTGCGGGTGGAACTTCTCTCTTCGGCGGGTGGTACGATGAAGGAATGGAGACGATGGTACCAGATAGAACAGTTCATCAGAGCATTCACCATTGTAAAGGCGGTAGAAGATGCACAGACAACCGAGGTCTCTGCGTAGACTCAGATCTTCGAGTCGATCTGTGATTCCTGGGTCGTTGACAGTTCGAATGGCACGTTTTTGAATGGAGTCAAAGGGACCGAGCTGGTATGTAGGGGCTCCCGCCCAAAGATGAGAGCAGTATTCCAAATGGGACCTCACTTGAGCTTTATAGAGCTGTAGAAGTTGCCCCGATGTGAAATACTGCCTCGCCTTGTTTAGCACCCCGAGTTTCTTGGATGCCAGCTTGGTCTTGCACTTGATTCGATATGTCAACACCCAGGATACCCACACTTTTACTAATGGTGAGTTGAGTGCTCTGGAACTGTGGCGCTACAATGAATGGGGATTATTTTTTAGCGGTAAACGCGCAGCTTGTATGAAAACGCCACCATGTCGGTCCGGTTTCAGGAGCAGAACTTGAAACCTATCCAACTGGTGGCAAGGTGTGAGACAGAGAGATGTTATATCTCAGAAACTGTTCACCGCTGCATTGGAAGACGTCTTCAAGCTTCTGAACTGGAACGGACTCGGCATCAATATTAACGGCGAGTACATCTCCCACCACCGATTTGCAGATGATATCGTAGTCATGGATGAGACCCTGGAAGACCTTAGCACAATGCTCAATGACCTCAGTAGGGCCTCCCCTGACCGGAGTGGGCCTTAAAATGAACATGGACAAGACGAAGATCATGTCAAATTTCCATGTTACACCCACTCTTGTTATGGTCGAGATTACTACACTCGAAGTTGTTGACGATTATGTATACCTGGGACAAACGGTCCAGTTAGGTCGGTCCAACTTCGAGAAAGAGGTCAATCGCCGAATCCAACTCGGTTGGGCAGCGTTCGGGAAGCTACGGTTCATCTTCTCGTCCGACTTACCGCAGTGTCTCAAGAAAAAGGTCTTTGATCAGTGTGTGTTGCCAGTGATGACTTGATGAATGCGAATGCGAATATTCGCGAATGCGAATGCGAATGCGAATATTCGTTACTTCACTAGTACGTACACATAAATGCATAATTATGTATGTGTACACGGTGCATATGCCAAAACAACATTGTTTATAATTTTTGTCTGTCTGTCTGTCTGTTTGGCGGGGCTAATCTTGGCAACGGCTGGACCGATTTTGACAGGAATTTTCTGTATCTACCCAGACGAAGTCGTGGTCGTAGCTAGTATAAAAATAGCCTTAGTTACTCCTTATTACGTAAGCTATCTGCCAGTGACAGTCGAAATCGGTAGAGCTGTTCCCGAGATTAGCCCCAACAAACTGACAGACAGACAGACAAACAGACAAAAGTTATAACAAATATTGTTTGGTACCTATATGAACCGTGTATACATACCTGCATATGCATTAAGTAAAAAGCTGTTATTTATATATTACAAACAGACACTGCAATTTTATTTATTTGTATGGATGTATAGATGTATCTAAAAAATAATATGGAACTGTTATTCCTTTTAAGATTTTCATAACGAATAAGTAACTAACATAAATCAAAAAACTGTCGATACACCAAATCTTGTGAGCAATATTTCTCCGTTCTCACAGATAAATAACAGCAGCCTTTTATTTCCCCCAATCGCCGAGTATTCGAATTGAATTAGGATAGATGGAAATATATCGTTGATGTTTTTATGCGAGTCAATCAGTCGTAATGGTTGGAATTGGTATTAGGTTGATTTTCGAGAATATTCGATGTTAATATTATGTACTGAATAGCTTTTTCTGGCTCTTCGTTACGTCGAGATGTTATTTAAATATTCGATCAGTAATTGCTTGTTATGCCTTACCCTCCCCTGCGGCCTAAGTTATTTTGCCTCCTTTGTGATCATTTTTACGGGACATACATAACATTTTCCTGGTGGTAGAGCTCCAGTGACGGAGCTCGGGGGCGTAGGCTCCACCGCATTACCTAATATACTCGTACTTGCCGCAAAATGGTAGTGTTCAGCACTATCGTGTTCCGGTCAGGTGGTAATGTACGGCCCTCTAATTTCCGGCACAGAGGCATAACACCTTAGGCCTCAGGAGTGATAACGCATATGCATTTTGACCTCTGGTCATTGTGTAAGTGTCTATAGGCTGCAGTCATCACTTAACATCAATGTGAACTGCATGCTTGTATGCCACTTTTAATACTTATAAAAACATTAATTACCACGTGACTGATAGGTACACGATAGCGCTCAAAATTACCATATAGCAGCTGATAGATTCAGTTAAATGCCTCGGAAGCCTAGTGGTAGTAGGCCGCTACTACTACGCTGAGGTCCTGGGTTCGATTCCCGGGTAGGGGTTATCAGAGATAATGGTGTAAAGTCCTTTATATCTGGTTCTATTGGGAATTTCTATTTTCTGGAAATTTCCAAGTAATTCGAAGTTTGGTAATGTGCCCGGAGATGTCAACAGGCTCGTCACCTGTGACGTGGGCCAAACGTAACCGGCGAATCTTGGGTGTTTGCACGTATGCTTAAATTCATGCATTTACCTCTGCCTACCCTTTCGGGGATTACAGGCGTGAAGTTACGTTCTTAGTTTATGTTATTTGGACATGCCTACGACCTCAATCTCCGACACTGGAATTCTACCACCCGTACCAAGCACTTAATATAGAAAATTTTGTAATTAAAATCTGCTCGTGTCACACAATATTACTTTAACGTCTAAAGCTTAAATTCTAATATATTACAGTTACAAAAGTTATCAAACAAAACGAAATACAAATACTGTTGGTATTTTATATGTAGTATTTCCGCATGTTACCAAAAGTGTCGGAATGTATTTCAAGCGCCAAATACAACACAGTTTATGTGCGTACAATTGCATTAACCAATTTACGTACACCTCACGTTCTGACCGTATCTGCTTTTACGACCGCACCCGCTGACTGTTGCCGAAGGCAGTGAAATATAGTCATAAGCCTAACAAAATATCCAAAATGATATACATAGATGTTGTTGAAAACTACACTTATGTCAGTATTAGGTTTCTATATTACATTGTAGTCTTTGGTCAGTATCAATTTTTATTTTCCTGATACATACTCAGAGGTCTGTATGTCTGTGATTCGTCTATACTCTATACTCGATACTCGATACTCTATCAGTCACTCGCTTGCATTTTTTAAAAGAGTAGGAAATAAAATGTACAGCTTAAAGAGTGTTCCATTAACCTTAGCAGGTATTCAACTATACTTTCTTGGAATAAGCATTCTATTTTTTTTATATCTTAATTTTTTAAATAATATAGTACCTACGTCGTTTAATTTCTTATTTAATTAATTTTATCACAATTTTTAATTCAATTTATGGTATAATTTCGTATTTGTTAAAAATATATACGTTTTTTTCAAACGTGGTCGCTCACGCCTCGTAAGAAGGCTCAAGGTCACTCAGAGAGACATGGAGAGCGCGCTATGCTCGGAGTTTCTCTGCAAGATCGAATCAGAAATGAGGATCATCAATCCGCATGACAATCAAAGTTTTTGGAGCAAATTTGTGGAGAAAATCATAGTTTTATAGGTACTTATTACAAAGCTCACCGAATAGCGAGACTCAAGTGGCAGTGGGCAGGGCACATAATTACTATTGCCGACAATTGGTCCAATACTTACACCTATCTACATAGAAAAATAGGACAGAGTTATTTGGAATAATAGTGTCTCCAAATTTAAATAAAAGGGTTTAACATGATCAACCCAAACAGGAAGCAATACAGTGGATCAGGCCGTTCTAGTTCACGGAACAGGTAAACAAATGAACCCTTTTGATGGTGGGGTAAAAAGACATCAAAGGTCAAATGGGAATATTTGGTATCATTTGGGAGCAACAGAGAGGTTTTACAGACAGTGGAAGCAGGAAGTTATTTTAGGGTTATCGTTCAAACGATTTGGAAAATATTTGTATTATTCTATGCTTTTATTTTAATGTTAAGCTTCCGTGGAAAAATAGTTGGAAGCGCCAAACATCTCTTTTTGCAAACATCTGCAAATTATAGTCGTTATATTCTCTGCAAGTTATATTAAGCAAGGATGGTAGGTACACCACTGACATAGAAAGAAGAGTGCTTGCCGGGAATTGCGTGAATGGAGCGTTGGGTAAGCTGCTAGAATCTAACCATATCAGCCAGCGGGCGCGAATAGCCGTACATAATGCTGTACTTACTCCAACGCTTTTATATGGAAGCGAGAGCTGGGTATGCAGGAAGGACCATGAAAGTAAGTTAAACGCGGTCGAGATGAGATCTCGCGCAAGATCTGCGGTGTTTAACTCACCGACCGCGTTCGTAATGAAGATGTAAGAAAGAAGCTTTGTGTGAATGATAGTATCGGTGTAAAAATAAAAAAAGGCATGCTCCGATGGTTCGGGCATATAGAAAGAATGTCGAATGAGCGAATGACTAAACAGATATACAATGCGAATGTGGATGGTTGCAGAGGCCCAGGAAGACCAAGACTGACCTACCATGACCAAATAGGCCGAGTTCTGTCTGATGGTGGGATCAAAAGTCCTAGGAATCGGCGTGCATGTATGAAGAGAATGATGAAGGTAGACGAGGCACGAGAGGTTTGTCAGAACCGGGATATCTGGCGCTCTACACTCTCTGCCTACCCCGTTAGGGACCTGGCGTGAAGATACATACATATATATTCTCTGCTTAGTAAAGAAGATGTAGCTCTATGGTTTTTCAGTCAGGTTAGCAGGTTAGCACCAGGTTGCAGTTTCTACCATTGTACATATCTACTGTTGGTAGTGTTCCAAGTGTAGGAGCTGGAGGGCGTAGGGACCACTGCATACCTAACCTATCTGCCGCTAAATGGTAGCGTTCGGCAATATCGTGTTCTGATAAACCTTAAGTTTCAGGGGTGGCAATGCATCTGCATTTTGACCTCTGGTTTTTATGTAGATGTCTATAGGCTGCAGTCATCACTTAACATCAATTTGAGCTGCATGCTTGTTTGTCACCTTACTTCCATAAAACAAAAAAAATCTACACGTACTACTACTATAGGGAACACCGAAAGAAAAACACGTCGTCGTTGCGAAATATCGAGTCTGACTACCACCGTCAGCAAAATCTACCCGACATAAATTTATTTATAAAAAAAAGAGACACTACGTAGTACAGACAATAGGTACCGCATGTCGGTAGGTTTTTTATATTACTGTTAACTAAATACATTGTTACAAGTATCAATGGGCTATGTGTGTATAGGGAACACCGAGGAACACATAAGGAAAGCGCGAGTCGCCTACAACTACGATTGCATCGGGACGTGATGACCCCAATGCCCACGAGTGAAGAATTCTACCGCTAATGCCGGCTGTCAACCAAACAATGACGATCAAACCATACCAAACAGATGGTAGTAAATACAACAACGCGAGGCTACTGCCTCGAATGTCGGGCTTCGGTAGCTCAGTGGTAAAGCGGCACGATTGGCTATTCTGAGCTCACAGGTCTGATCCCTGCCCGAAGTGAAATTAGTCTTTTACATTTTTTTGTGTGATGAGAATGTGATGTTAATGTGTTATTGCGAAAAATAAAACTACCACAATTTCAATAGATCCAATCTGATATTGGGATTGTTTTTAGACATAGCATTAAACATTGATTCCGTCTGTTATAGAGGAGGTAGGGGTGCTTTTAGCAATCGGGAGGTTTAGTCACCCCCTCATTTCTCAAAATCCATAGTAGATATTTTTTGTTTTCTACCACAGCACTATAGTTTTACAGCTAGCAACACCTACGTAGAAGTACTACTCTTTTGGGCGATTGAGTTTAGAGGTGGGCGACTGTGTCCCACTTTGTATGCTCAAATTAAACGTACCAATAACACGTCTACCTCTTTACTACCTTTAGGTACAAATATTATGATGTTAAAACATCATTACCCCTAATATTTTGATGTTGCGAGTCGCATGAAAAATTCATATTGTCACTTAGTGCTGACCCGGCCGAAATTAGGTCGCGTCGAAACCCGTGCTCCAGATCAAGCGGATAACTTGTGAATCCAGCGGTTAAAAATAACGCTACAATATTTGAAAGGGATTAAGGGTCACCAGAGGGATGAAGCGCACATGGCCCCGCGGCTGGTGTAGATCGGAAGCGATCTACTGGGTTAAGCGATACGGACCCGGTGGGGTGTGTGATGGGTGACCGCTAGGGGCCAGTAAAAATGCGCGTTTCCGTGCTTCGGACGGTACGTAAAGCCGTCGGTCCCAGTTCCTAAAAAGGGGAGAGACTCGTGCCCAGCAGTGGGACGTATAATGGGTTTGCCATTACTATTATTTATTATTATTAACCAACTTAGTATTGTAATAAGCGACGACATAATCTAAAATATGCAAAGTAGAAAATTGAATTTGTAAAATCAAATCAAAACTGCTCTCAGTGGTATAATAAAATTTAATTTAACAACCTAAACGGAAATGCAGCATCTACGGGAGTTGTAATGTGCTACGAATGTGAAAGGGTATTGCTACGAATCAATACCTACGTGGCGTAGCACTTCTACGCAAGTTAACCACCAGATAAATAATTAAGCTACGATAATTGCAAAGACCTCTACTTATGGATTCGAATTCTATATAGCTTCCCCTATAAATTTCGTATCGCATTAGAGGTATAAACAATTATGTCTAAAATATCGAAAAAAAAAATATTTTGTGAGAATCACTCTTATCATCTACGGGTACGAATAATAGATGTTAGCCGATTCTGAGACCTACGCAATAGGCACACAAAATTTCATGAGAATCGGTCCAGCCGTTTCGGAGGAGAATAGTAACTAACATTGTGACACGAGAGTTTTTTATATACAGAGAAGAGATATGGAAGAGAAGAAAAGATGGAGATTAACTTTTGGTATCACACCGGTCATTTTATTATTTAATTCAGGGTAAGAACAGCAGTAAATATATTTCTAGCTAATATACAATAATGAAGAATTTATTTCTTAAAGGGAATGCCTAAAACAGGCACTAAGCTACAGTTGACTGTTTTACCAAACTTTATTCAGGTGTTTTTTATTTCACATAATTGTATTTTGACTTTTTTTTGGGTACCTACCAATCAAATTGAGTTTAAAAATGGATAGAAAATTAATGTCTTGATGTTGAAAATCAAGGTTTGTTTTCCAAATTTGTTTTATAGGTATAGTTATGCCTTAATAATAGGCGGCTCTGTAATAATAGTTGAAACAGAATAGCCGTTATGTATTCAACAGAGCGAATCACATCGGAGAAAGTATTATAGTGTATTATACAAGTCTAGCCAATTTAAAATGAAAAATCTTCTCCTTAGACCATGTATCTCGGACTTGAAATCCTCTTGAAGATGCAAGATAATCTCTTTGTAAGTTAACTGAGTCGTTTCCTTTTAGTTTTTATTTAAAGGGGTCTACACATTGCTTACGATTTTATCACATAAAACCTTTGAAATGTTTTTGGTATCTTTGAACTGTGATAACATCGCTTAAATATATTTTTTTATCTTCCTCATCAAAATAACTATTGAGTAGATAGAATAGTAGGAAAAATGTAATTTTCATTCATTTTAAAACGCTACAAACTTACCTTAAAGCGATACGGTCTTTATGTAATATACTCGCCCCGGCTGCGCCCGGGTGCAGTGAATGTAATATAGCCTATGTCACTCAGTGAAGCAGCTTTCTAATAGTTAAAGAATGTTTTAAATCGGTACAGTAGTTTTTGTGTGAAAACGTTACAAACATAAATACAAAAACACAATTTTTTCCTCTTTATACGAGTAATATGAGTATAAATAGATACTTACGATCTTTGGACTGTGATAATATAAAATGATAACCTTTTAAATAAACCCCGAAGAGAAAATTCCTACAAACATTAAATCATAATTTAAAATCCATCGATCGATCATCAATGATTCTATAATTTTTTATGTAATGGACTTGGCAAACAAGCATGCAGTTCACATTGATGTTAAGTAATGACTGCAGCCTATAGACACTCACACAAAGACCAAATCAAAATGCAGATGCGTTACCACTCCTGAGGCCTAAGGTTTTATGCCTCTGTGCCGGAAATTACAGGGCCGTACATTACCACCTGATCGGAACACGATAGTGCTGAACACTACCATTTAGCGGCAAGTATATTAGGTTATGCGGTGGTGCCTACGCCCGCGAGCTTCGTCACTGGAGCTCTACCATTAGTAAAAAATAATAATTAATTATTATAAAATCCCATTCGTAAATAAATATAGTATTAGCAGAGTCTTTAAAAATGAACATGTTTAGTTAAAAAATTAAATAAATGAACGTAGGTAGACTGAAGTCGTTTCTGTTTCTCATCCTATATTATTATAATAATATGTGTCAATTTCATTCGATATCTATCTAATACCTTTAAACGAGCAATTCTTGTATATATATATATATATATATATATATATATATATATATATATATATAGAATCAAGATCTCGGAAACGGCTCCAACGATTTTCTTGAAACTTACAGATTAGGGGTTTTTCGGGTCAAGAAATCTATTTATTTAGGTTCCAGTTCCAAGAAAAGCTCGGTTCCAAGTTAATAATACATTTTCTTCATAACCGACGACTAACGCCATCTATTGACGAATAGAAGAACCATTAGTCTACTAACGTTAGTCGTATATGCAATTCATACTAAATATAATTTTCAAAAATCGCTACGGAGCGAAGCTCGGTCAACCAGGTACTTAATTTTTATCAGAGCTTTTCAGGTTTACACATTCCAGTTGTTATTTTGATATATATAAAATAGCTTCGACTTTAAAGCAAATGCAATGCTTTAAAGTCGAAGCTATTTGAACTCAGTCGCTCTCAGTGTATCAGATTCTTTAACTCTGTATCAACAAGAAAACCGTTCGCAACTGTTCGAATACGTGCCCTATTCCTACCGAGGTCATTCAATTTTTCCCTCCACGTAGTCAAGTATCAAAATCTATTGAAGGGTATATTGGAAAAGTTGTAATCGGAAATTATCAATTTTACCCGACCCTGGTCAGGAATTGTTGTGAGTGGGTGGGTGTATTTGTTTTGTTTCATTCTAAAAGTGTGAAAGGGCACCAGTGTTGTTTTATAATTAAGTGATCGCTCAACAGTCGACATTCAACGCAATTCCTTATTATTTTTAAGTCTAAATGATAACGAGTTTCCTTTGTCAATGAGGCACCTCTTTATACAAGGTGTCCAACAATATTGAAAGGTGTTCATCTATATCAAATTTCAAACTACTTTACGTTAACAATAAAAATGAAATCACAACTTTTCATACAAAGTTTAAAAATTAATTATTTGTAATTGTTTTTGACAACCCTAACAAGTCGTCAATGAAAACGCTCAGCATTTCACACACAAACACCGTGCGTGATGACGGCGAGGCGAACGGTACGCGTGTTTTTTTTTTTTTTTTGACCTTTATAATTAAACAAGAGGAGTAAGTAATGTTGTGGATGACTTGACAGAAGTCCTCGCTACGGTTTACGGGCGACTTAAGTCAATATCAAGATGAAAGGTGTGTATAGAGTGGGTTAGGTATGTATTTGGAGTTTAGTTATTATGTGATGATATCTCATGTATTGTTGAACTGCTTTAAGGTGTTGACAATGTGTTTAGTGAACTGATTGAATGTGTTTCTTGTACTTTCTTTTTGTAGGATGCTTTCTAATTTGAATGGGTCTATATTGAGCATATTGCATGTGTTTATGTGAGCGGTACGCGTGTGTGCGTATAAAATGCAGCATCTTAGCAATTCATACCTACGGACATACACGTAGCGTTCGCCTTCGACTGATACACTGTCAGCTGTTGTTATTAGGGTTGAAACGCATAAAATTTGAATCAAAGTTTGACTCGTAATAACTGATGATTTTACATTCTCAAGAGAAAAAGACCTTGGGGGATGAAGTCAAAATCAGTATAGACATGGATTGTTGAAATATTATGGGACCTTTATGTTATACTACCTTGTATTATTTAGGACAAAGATGCCTCTATGTTTGTTTCCCTGAGAAAAGTTATTGATCAGGCGCAGGCACCAATTAACCAATCTACTTGCTGCTATATGGTAGTGTCAAAGATTATCGTGTTCCGGTTAGGTAGTAATGCACGGCCCTGTTATATCTGGCACTGAGGCATAATACCTTAGGCTCTTAGGAGTGGCAACGAATTTACATTGAAATCTCTGGTTTCATGTAGATGTTTATAGGCTGCAGTTTTATATCATCAATGTGAACTATATGCGGGTGCCACTTCTTGACATAAAAAACAGAGTAATTTAAAACAGAGAATTTGTTTCAACACTAACACTACTGGTGGTAGAGTTCCAGTGTCGGAGCTCGTGGACGTAGGCACCACCGCATTATCTAATGAATCTGCTAAATGGTAGTGTTCAGCACTATCGTGTTCAGGTTAGATAGTAATGTATGGCCCCGTAATAACTATCACAGAGACATAACAACTAAAGTCTCAGGGCTGGCAATGCATCTGCATTTTGGAAGTGATGATTGCAGCCTATGGACACCCACACAAAGACCAAGGTCAAAATGCAGATGCATTACCATTCCTGAGGCCTAAGGTGTTATGCCTCTGTGCCGGAAATTACAGGGCCGTACATTACCACCTGACCGGAACACTATAGGGTAGAGCGGGGCTTAAAGGTCCCCGGGTATAAAGGTCCACCATAAGTATCTAAAAAACTAGCGATATATCGTGCGTTCTAAATGTACGTGGAATAAAGGCAACAAGGCATCGCCGGCACTCCAGCAGCGTCTCTAGCCGGACATGTACGACTACATCTAAAAATTTTAACGTAAGTAAATTTTTTCATAATTTTACTTTTGAGTTTCGAGCAGTGGTTTTTCGTTTATCACACCTAGACATAATTTATTAGTATAAGTGATTTATTTGTTTTTCACGATTTATTATTAGTTTTAGGCTCGGTTTAACGGTTATTTCCTTATAACCTCTAAAAATATTTACACGTGGTTGGGGTAAAAAGGTCCAATGTGGACCTTTTAGCCCCTCATTAATATGTGGGTTAATAAAGACTTTTTTGTTTCAGTATGCGCAACGCAAATAGTGATTCCAGCTCTGACGATGAATGCTTCTGTTTGATTTGCTGCGAGAAGTACAGTGACAGTGTTCCAGGCAAAGGTTGGATTCAATGCAATCTTTGCAAACAATGGGGCCATGAAAAATGTATCTCAAACAGAGGTAGCATTTACTTTGGTTGTAATAACTGTGATTCGGAAAACGATGAGTCTGATTAAGATAATATAGAGATATCAAGACATGTTGATGACGTCAATTTTTAATAATATTTTAATAATATGACTTTTTTAATAATATGTATCTTGGAATTATAATAAAGTTTTTGGTTTGTTTAAAAAATATTTTTTTTTTTACTTTTTGTTTTTGGAATAAAAATAAACAATTGTATTTTATTGAACCAAATATTGTTTTAGTTGCATAAAATCGATTTTAAATAAAAAATAAATACTGGACCTTTTTGCCTCCTGTCTGTCCCTTTTTACCCCTACTATGGGGCAAAAAGGGACAGACGACAAGGTCTAGAAAAAAAGTAAAAACACATGTTTCTATTATAATAATTCAACTGAAAATTGAGTCAAACATACTCAGATAACTGTTTGTTTGATTAGTGTTATTTATTTTGATATAGTAGAGTCAGTTTTCACAGTATTATTCGAAATAGTCAAATTGGACCTTTAAGCCTCGCCCTACCCTACTACTGAACACTTCCATTTAGTGGAAAGTATATTATGTAATGCGGTGGTGCCTACGCCCGCGAGCTCCGTCACTGGAACTCTACAACCGCTAAACCACCTTCATTACATAAAAAAAAAACAATATTCTATAATACACATTTTTGCAATAAAGCGTACCTACATGTTAAAACATTGAGTTTGGTCATAAATCTTTTCATTCAAATTGAACCCATCATTCTTATTCAACGCAAGCAAGATGTTCCTTTACTTCAATTACAAAGAAACACCTTAAATACGGGATTATTCCATCAGAACCAGGAAGTCTGGGGCAAGATAAATTGTTGAAAGCCACTGATTTCGTGAAGATCACAGCTTCGTTTGCGTTGCGGCTGTAATGGAATTTACAGGGAGGTTGCTTTATTAGGCTGGTTTAAACAAATAGCTGGTAAAATGAAATTTTTCATGAAGCAATGAATAAAGCTGTTTTTTCGTTGCTTTTTAGGGTTCCGTACCTTAAAAGGAAAAAAGGAATCCTTATAGGATCACTCGTGCGTCTGTCTGTCTGTCTGTCTGTCCGTCTGTCACAGCCAATTTGCTCCGAAACTACTCTACCGATTGAGTTGAAATTTGATGAATATATGTAAATTGGTGACCCAAAGATGAACACGTCAAGTATAATAATACATTTTAAACAGGGGGGGGGCACTTTCGGGGTGTAAATCAGAAAATTAAAAAAAAAATCGTAAACTGTGTCGTGTGACATATCAATGAAAGAGGTTGTTGTCAGCATCTCAGATATATATTTTTTATAATGTTTGCATAAACAAATTTAAAGTTATTTAAGAAAAACGACGAAAATTGACCATTCCCCCTATCTCCGAAACTATCGAACTGAAAATTTTGAAAAAAATTTAAAAAATAGTTTTTTGCCTATAGATTACTGGAAAACTTATAAGAAGTTTGAGTATTCAAATTAAATCGAAAATTCTTAATAATATATCCCCCCCAGCCGGTACCACCGTAACCGCTATGTCCCTGCATTTTAAATTTGTAATATTTTCCAAAATAATTTATTTAAATTACGGAACCCTCACCACGCGAGTCGAACTAGCACTTGTCCGGTTTTTTATAAGTAACTAGCTTTACCCTGCGAGCGTTGCTACGCCACTAACTTAAAAATGTCAACGGCGCCATCTGTCTTTTTTTAATCATCTGAATTTTTGTCTGCCTGTCTGTCTGTTTGTTCCCGCTAATCTCGGGAACGGCTGAACCGATTTCGACGGGACTTTCACTGGCAGATAGCTTATGTAATAAGGAGTAACTTAGGCTACTTTTATACTAGCTGCGCCTACGACTTCGTGTGGGTAGATACTGAACAATCATTAATTCTCACGCGGACGAAGTTGCGGGCACAGCTAGTCATAAATAAACTTCATCAGTGAGGTTAAGAGCTGTGCGCTTGTGCGCTGACTGATGTTTGTGTAATAAGTAACCAGAATAAGCGTTTCTATTTTAGCCGAGTGTCCGGGGTGTGCCTTCATAAGTTACAACACTAATAACATAAAACAGTAACTATCTAGGGGTGGTAGAGCTTTACTGGTGGTAGAGCTCCAGTGACGGAGCTCGCGGGCGTAGGCAACATCGCATTACCTAATATACTTGCCACTAAATGGTAGTGTTTAGCACTATCGTGTTCCGGTCAGGTGGTAATGTACGGCCCTGTAATTTCCGGCACAAAGGCATAACACCTTAGGCCTCAGGAGTGGTAACGCATATGCATTTTGACCTCTGGTCTTTGTGCGGTGTCTATAGGCTGCAGTCATCACTTAAAATCAATGTGAACTGCATGCTTGTTTACCACTTCCTTTATCTACATAAAAAAAAGAAATAAAATAAAAACATTATGTCTGAAAATCGTCGTTCTCTTTCCAAAATCAAATGCCATGAAGAAGTACAATGACCAAATCACCTCTTTCATTTGAATGTAATACTTTATCCCGGCTGAGATTCGTTAGAGCCTTTCTTGTTACATTTGAATTTATATGTTGCCTTTTGAAATCATACTGTCTATTGATGTCATTAAATTGGGATCAGATTCATTTAAATGGCTCGATGGGTTTCAGATAGGACAAGTTCCACATTGGGCCCGCACCTTGTACAGTATATAAAAAGATAGAGAAAACTACGTAGAATCATGGAGAAGTACTCGAAAATAATTTGAATTATTATTTTTCGGAAATATTTATTTTACGTAATTTTTGTACGACAAAAATATTTTGCCGTATTGCTACTATCATATTTATTTATTTATTTTTATTTTTATACTTTATTGTACACCAATACATTAAAGAGACAACAAAATAGAAGAAGTAGACGATACAAAAGGCGGTCTTATCACAAAACTGCAATCTCTTCCAGACAACCTTTGGGTTTAGGAAACTGTGTAAATTAGAATATTAGGGGTGTACTAATGCAAGTAAATTTAAAATTATAGCATACAAAGAAAAAAAAAATTAAAATAATAAAAATAATAATAGGTAACTTTTAGGTAGATTATATTCTTGTTTTTGAATATGCTTACGACAATTAATTGAGGGAATTCGAATAGCTGATAATGATTTAGTATTTTATGTTTCTACTTTCATTATAATGTACAAGGTGCGGGCCCAAGCTTCATATATTTTGGATATATGGAATCGTCTCGTTTATACGTCAATACATAGGTTAATTCGTGACACTAAGGTAAGTAACATTGAAATAAGGTGACATATACAGAGTTATTTGTAACCAGCGCATGATTCTTAAATCCCTGAAGCTTGGGCTCATCAAGACTAACACTTTTGTTGTACAACTTTTTCTAATTCAATATTTTTTTTACCATACAAAAAATAATAAATAGACTTTGCAGTTCTAATACTTCTTAATTTCACGTTACGTAAACCGCTGACGTCTGTACCTATGTAAAAATATACCTAGGAAAACGTAGTGCTAACAATTGATAGAAGTCCCATTTGAATCGATTTTATTTCTTATCATGTGATGTACTGCGTTTTGGCAAAAGTCATAGAACAAAAGTTATTAGTCTTAACGTACCTAACTCACCTTTGACGATTTATGCGTTAGATATATTTCACCCTGTATATATATTAGTACAGAACCCAACAATAAATATTGCACATCGACCTTAGGAAGGAGACTTCGGCTTATTTCGAGATTGTAGAGCGTTGACTCTTTCGCACCTTATCTATATGACATTTATCGACCATTTTGATCAAGTTTTGACCAATACCGGACTGTCAGTGTTTACGTAGGCAGTGTGTAGCAGAGATAACACTCTATAAGAGACGGTGACCAGAGGTTCCCAAACAATTTTTTCTTGTACCCCTTTCAATTTTTTTCTGGTTTCGGTGGACCCCCTTGCTAACATTTATGTCACTTGCCCATATATCCCATTTTTATTTACGCATATACGTAGACCCCATCGATTCTCCCATGGACCCCAGGGGGTCTATATGGACCACTTTGGTAATCACTGGTCTAGACGTACGTACGTTTTTATGTAATCAAGGCAAACAATCATGCAGTTCACATGGATGTTGATTAAAACTTCAGTCTTCACACTAGAACTCTATCAGCAGATGCCAAGTATAAGCGTAAATACAACATACCAAATCTATCTATTTATATACAAAAATCAATTGCTGTTCGTTAGTCTCGCTAAAACTCGAGAACGACTGGACCGATTTGGCTAATTTTGGTTATGAATGATTTTTGGAAGTCCACGGAAGGTTTAAAGGTAAGAAAATATGAAAAAATTGAAGGGGAATAAAAACACTATTTCATTTTCCCATACAAAGAGTCCGTATATATCAAACCTTTGACACATTATTTCATTGTGAGGCAATACGAAGTTTGTCGGTTCAGCTAGTATATTATATTAATCAAGAATATTAATTTCATGTTATCATTACGCAACTCAAACGAAACCTTCCCACAATATTTCAAGACTCGGAAATTACTCCATAATCCCTGATTCCACATGATTTGAAACAATGAAATATGGTCTACGAATAAAACGTCGACATCCACCTACGTATATTGAATTCTTGACCCTTCACGACCCACCGCGTGTGGAATGCTCATAGCTTGAGGGTAAAACATTAGAGCCAAGGTATGCTACCCTTCCTGTGCTTATGTAGTATACTAGCAACGTGCCGTGTTTTCATCTGGGTTGATCGCAATCTTGTGAGGTAGCGGAGAAAGCGCATCTTGTTGCTAGTAACATCTTGTTTCACGTATATTTACGGGTAAACTATCAAACTGCGTTGCTAGTACGATCATAAATGGGAAAATAACAGAAAATTAAAAAAGTAGTGAATAATAACATCAGAATGATAATCGGGCTTAATGTATATTAAAAAACTGTTGCTACTAACAAATACTTTAAACAAAAGGGAAAATTGCATGTGGAAGATATACTTAATAATTTGCAAAATTGATTAATGAGACCAGCCTTGGAATATCAAGTTTTCAAAAAAAAAGAAATATCAAAATCAGTTTATGAAATACTAAATAGTCCGCGAACAAACATTTAAAAAATTGTAATTATGTACAGTCCAATTCTTAGTAAAGTAACAAAATTACTTTTCGTACCTAAACATTTACCTCCTTATTCATAAATGTATTTCAGCTAAAGTGTTGCTAATATCTTCTTTGTCTTTTTCTTTCCCGCACATTTGACAATGCAACTGACAAAGACAAAGCATTCTATAGCTAAAACGTATCTAATGTACGTTTATGAATAAGGGGGTTACTATCTTTTTAACCGACTTCGAAAAAAGTAGGAGGTTCTCAATTCGTCCGGATCTTTGGTAATGTAAATCCCAATATCATTTACCCGAAAATAGACCTACCTCCCTTATCAAACTCAACGAAGGAATGGAGATGTTCGAATATTGAAGGTTTTTTGACAATCAAACTAGAGGTCAACTTCGGTTCAATTCCAGTACAAAATTAAGACATAGATCAAAACTTATAACTTACTTAAGCCAGCCCTTAAAAGATTTTCTGCTACAAAATCTTAAAAGTATTTATCTTAATAAACACAAGTCATTACCGAAGTGCAAAGTGCCTTTTTCATTTTTCCTCTCGATTTTAATTGAAAAACTTCGTGTTAATGACTCGTTGATGAAATTCGGACAAGGTAATCAAAAGTTCCTATCAAAATAAATAAAGACCATAAAGTAAGTAATGAAAACAATAAAGACTTTTTTATTATTCTTCAAATTACGAACCTTTTTATATTAACAGTTTTTTACTTATCAGTTTATGTTCTTAGATTTTAAAGCGAAATTCGTTATCTTGCCATGCCCGTTCTGGCCGAATTCGAATAGAGACTTTTTCTTGACCATTTTTAAAGCAAAGAAAAAAATTGACTTTCAGGTGAATGTGGAGCTTGCAGAGGCCCAGGAAGACCAAGACTGACCTACCATGACCAAATAGGTCGAGTACTGTCTGATGGTGGGGTCAAAAGTCTTAGGAATAAGCGTGCATGTATGAAGAGAATGATGAAGGTAGATGAGGCACGAAAGGTGTGTCAGGACCGGGATATCTGGGCCTCCACACTCTCTGCCTACCCCGTTAGGAACCTGGCGTGAAGATACATACATAAATTTTAAAAAAATACGATGTCAGCCCTCCAGACAGATATCTCAAAAAAGAAACGGAGTAACCAGGACAATTTTAATCCGATATGAATAAACTCCTTACTCTGTAATGCAATGAAGCGTCTTTTAACACACGGTACTGCTATTGCATCTGGTAGAGCAATAGCTGATCATCGTTATAAAAGACGTCCACGGTTGGACAAAAGCCTCCCAATTAGAGGGGGATTAGCGATCGCAGTGGCGGTAGTTTTATCGCAGGACGCCCATCTTGTGTTTCATCACCAAAACAATCCAGGACTAACAGACACGCTCGAACAACTGAGGCCGAGTAGAGTCATCTGGAGTCTGCGTGCGAGTTTCCGTCTTAATTTGATATGGTGCCAATGCTTCCTTTTCTATATCACACACTAGCGGCCCGCCACGGTTTCGCGCGGTTGCTATGTTACCTTCCCTCTCCTATTCTTCTTTCTTCTGATGTTACATAGCCTAAAGCCTATGGGTTATTTAACACTGAAATATATTTCAAATCGAACCAGTAGTTCCTGAGGTTAGCGCGTTCAAACAAACAAACAAACTCTTCAGCTTTATAGTATTAGTATAGAAGTATAGATTTACCAAAATGTATTGATCAATTCCACGTTTCTAATACCTATATAGAGACGTGGATGTGATGCGGTCAACGATGCAATTTTCACTCACACGTTTTTTGGCGGCACTGCGATTAAATGGGGTTCTTCAGAACTGACGTGAAAATAGTCCTTCAAGGCTGGCAGCAAGTTGGCATCTCTCCTGCTGCAAATGTCAATATGGGAATACCAAGTAGTCTCCGTGGAAAGTTCCATCGAGACTTCGATTTACTGCTGGTAGAGCTCCAGTGAGCTCGCGGGCGCAGGCACCACCACATTACTTGCTGCTAAATGGTAGTGTTCAGCACTATCGTGTTCCGGTCAGGTGGTAATTTATTTCTTTATTTCTACGCTTTATTGTACACCAGAAAACTAAACCAATTATACAAGCTAGAAAAGAAATAAAAGTACAAAAGGCGGTCTTATCGCAAAAGGTGCGATTTTTTCCAGACAACCTTTTAGTCAGGAACATAAAGAAAGATATTATTTATTTGCCGGCAGGGTGTACTGAGCAATGATAAAGATTTAAAACATAATAATAATAATAAATGAATTGATAATTACGAACCGAGGAGAAATATTATAAATATTTATACATTATGAAAGAGCAATGCATGACCAAAAGATAAAGTTAAAAAGTTTTAGAAAAAGAGATAAAGAAGAAGGATGAAAAAGGATAGATAGTTACAGAGTCTAAGTTAAATAAAAATCCAAACAGGTCAAAACCTTATGTTTAAAGGAAACGATAGTTTGGGCTTACCGAACTGTCGTTGGTAAGCTGTTCCAAGGATGAACAGCTTCTACAGTAAAAGATTTTGAATAGAATTGAGAAGAATGCTTGGGAATGTGAAGCTGAAGGTTTTCAGAGGATCGAAGGGAAAGTGAATGGGAGAGGCGCATAAGTACTGGAAACGTTTTTAAAGGTAAAGTGGAGCATTCGGATTGAATAGAACACAGTATAAAAGTGAAAGAATGTGGGTGTTCCGGCGAAGATGAATTGGGAGCCGCTTAAGTTTAGCACGGAGATGTGGTCATATTTGCGCAAACCAAATATAAACCGAATGAACACGTTTTGGAGACGCTCAAGCTTATTAAGTTGCTCCTGGGTCAAATCAAGGTAAGCATAATCAAGAATTGGAAAAAGTAGAGAGTGTGCAAGCGCAATCTTAGTAGACACCGGAAGAAATCCTCGCAACCTCCTCAAGGAACCAATCGCGGAAAACGTCCTCCTGCTGACTTCAGTAATCTGTGGAGACCAAAAGAAATGTGAATCAAATGTGATATCTAAGTTAACCGTTTGACTAAAAGGAATTTGTACATTTTCTAAATTAAGTTGAGGTAAACAACCCCAGTCAATTTTATGTATGAAACGTGAACTGCCAATAATTATTGATTTAGTTTTCTCAGGATTTAATTTAAGACCGTGCGCGTGATTCCAAAGTGAGATACGAGCTAGGTCAGTATTCATAATATTAATAGCGCCTGGTAGATCTTTCAGATGAGTAAGTAATGTACGAGAGTATACGTATACGAGAATGATGAGTAGTAGTAATGTACGGCCCTGTAATATCTGGCACAGAGGCATAACACCTAATGCCTCAGGAAGGGCAGCGCATCTGCATTTTGATCTGCGTCTTTGTGTGGGTATCTATAGGCTGCAGTCATCACTTATCATCAATGTGAACTGAACGCTTGTTTGCCACTTTTATTACATTAAAAAAATGACTCTGGAAGCGCGTTTGCTTATCTGAAAACCTTTTAAAATGGGAAAACTAAGCTACTTATTTTCTGTTATCATATTTCTGTGATATTAAAGTAATATTTCAATATTAATAATAGATTATTTTATTTCACGGCATTCACTTAACATAAAAAAGAATCCAAGAAAATCCCAGCCAAAATATAACACACCGCTAAGTATAAAAGGTTCATTAATACGAAACGTAATTGACTGACTTAATTTATTTAATGGAAGGTCGAGATATTTCATTAAATACATTTTTTGTTTATTTCTTCTTTCGCCTTTGATAACAAATTGGTTTTCTTTGATCATTTCTGTTTCCGATTGTTACTCATCTTTTTATTGGAGGTTTGTTTAACGTGCTTTGTTCTCATATCCGGTAAGATTCGTAACTTGAAGCTTGTAGTCTCCGAAAGGGTAGGCGGAGGTAAATGCATGCGTTCAAGCATACGTGCTAACACCCTCGATTCGTCGGTAACGTTTATGCCCATTTAACAGTTAGCGAGCCTGTTTTTTTATTTAATGGAAGTGGCAAACAAGCATGCAGTTCACATTGATGTTAAGCAATGACTGCAGCCTATAGACACCCACACAAAGACTAAGGTCAAAATGCAAATGCGTTACCACTCCTGAGACTTAAGGTGTTATGCTTGTGCCGGAAATAACAGGACCGTACATTACCACTTGACCGGAACACGATAGTGCTGATCACTACCATTTAGCGGCAAGTATCTTAGGTAATGCGGTGGTCCCAATGCCCACGAGCTCCGTCACTGCAGCTCTACCACCAGTGTTGACATCACCGGGCACATTACCACACTCCGAGGTACTGGGACACATCCAGATGATGGAATTTTTAAAAATAGAAACAGAAATAAAAGATTTTACACCACAATTTATGATAGTCGCCGACCCGAGAATCGAATCCCGGACCCCCGCGTAGTAGTAGCCTGCTACTACTACACTACTGAGTCAGTTATCTCTCGATTCAATATTTGTAATCCATTGAAAATTAGTAATTGGTCGTCATTCAAAATATATTTAAAACTTCTCGCCTGAAGTCAAATTTTCTTTCCATTTTTCTTTAAAAATAAAATATTTTTCACAAGCATGTGGTAATGCGAAATAATATAAAACAATTATTAAGGGTAAAAGCGACTTCTTTACGATATTCAATAAACTGGAAAGTCTGTTATATCGGTTGCCTAACTAGTATAGTTGGTAATAGATGGCGCTGCTGCTACCATAAAGCATATTTAAAACTTGTTGTCAATTCATCAGTAAAACATTTAACTTATTGATATATCCTTATTAAGAGACTATTTCATTATACCCACATCAATGTAAATTATCCAAAATTCCGCTCTATTCATTGCAACAACTTGTGAGTTGTAGTTAACTTCAAACAATGAACTATAGGTAACTTAAGACGAACTTCTGGTGAATCGAATTTGAAGCCTGGTTGAGATTATCCTTATATAGATGGTCAAGATGTCATTGTATGTTTGACGTGTAGAAATAGAAATAGAAATAGAAATAGAAAATATTTTTATTTCGAATAGATCTTTACAGATACTTTCAAAACGTCAATAAATCATAAACTACCTAGAGCGAATAACCATTACATATAGTAAAAGCAAAATCATATATTAATAGTAAATTAAAAATTAAAATTTAAACTATTTGGTTAAAACATAATAATCATAAAATTTTTCAATTCCTTCAATGATAATAAATTAAGAAAAAGAAAAACTTATTCGTCAAGATCAATGTTATTCACTTAGCAGAGTTCCAAGTGCAGTCACTACTGAGAAGAACTCCGCTACCCAACAAACTCAGTAAGAGCTCTTTTAAATGAGAGCTTAAATCTAGTACAGATTATCGTGAAAAATCAAATAATGTCAACGTCCATAGCATAGATGCAAATAAACTGCTATCTACTAAATGTGATGTAGCCCCTGCAAACCAGAACAGACCAGTCCCCACCAACAGCACCCGTTCACGAGTATGACGCATGTGACAGCCATTGCCCTCCTCGACCATTTTAGAGGGAAGTGAGCAACCCGCCACACGACGCCGCCAAAGGCAAAGACATTTAAGCGTACATGACTGTTCCGAATATGCATACGGCAAAATAAAAGATGGAATTCATTTTCAGCCAGGGTATTCACATTATTCAACCCTTAACAATAGTAGATACTAATTACAGAATACACGAAATCACAGGATCATGAAATAGCCTGGCAGCGATCGCTATAATCCCAAGACGTATTATCATTAAGATAATCACTGGTCTTATAGTAATTACATTTATTTAAACGTTCTTTCATTACTTTCTTAAATTTATTGATGGATAGACTTTGAACGTTTTTGGGGATTTGATTAAAGAACCGTATACATTGACCTCTAAAAGAATTACTGACCCTATTCAGCCGCGTTGCATGCATGGACAACTTGTATTTGTTCCTAGTATTTATACTGTGGTTGTTACCTATTGTAGGAAACTCATTAATGTTTTTACGGACATATAATACATTTTCATAAATGTATTGCGAAGCTACAGTCAGAATATTTATTTCTTTAAATTTATCTCTAAGAGACCCTCGGACTCAACCCGTAGATAGCCCGGACAGCTCTCTTTTGCAGTACAAAAATAGTGTTGACGTCGGCGGAATTTCCCCATAGCAAAATGCCATAGGACATTATACTGTGAAAATAACTAAAATAAACAAGGCGAGCCGTCTCGACGTCTGTTAATAGTCTAATCTTTTTCACAGCAAATGCTGCCGAGCTAAGTCTACTAGCTAATTTGGCAATATGGGGACCCCATTGCAATTTAGCATCCACGGTAATGCCAAGAAATACCGTGGACTCTACGATCTCCAATACTTCCTCATTTATCTTAACATTGGTTTCAACCTGTTTTACGTTAGGAGTAGTAAATTTAATACATTTTGTCTTACTGCTATTTAACGAAAGGTTATTGGCGCTAAACCAATGTACTATATTAGAGAGAGTATTGTTTACACAGTCAAAATCTACCTCCTGTCTTTTAATTTTGAACACTAAAGAAGTATCATCAGCAAACAATACCATCTCTTGGCCATCATTGATAATGTAGGGTAAGTCATTAAAGGTAGTGTAGGTGTGCAACTAATAATAGTAGTCAGTATACCTAGAAGGATTTTGTAAAAAATGTTCGTTGAAAGAAGAATATTTGTGCGACACGTGCTTACTTTTACAAATTCAAAATGAAACTTGACAGAGTGAGAAACGAAATAATTCTAATTTTGTTTAAGTAAAGATGAAACGGAAAGAATAATTCCAATATGAGACCTTATTTTGAGTTAATTGTAAATGCAAGGTATACAATAGGTACTGTATTAAGGCGTATTAAACTGTAGCACATTATTTTGATATATTTCGTAGGGTTCAGGCAGCGTTTGCAATATTAACGCAAAATTTGTATTTATTTACGACATGAATGAAGCGCGCATGGCCCAGCGGCTGGCGTAGATCGTAAGCGATCTACTCGGTTAATCATTACGGGCGCGGTCGGATGTGTGATGGACGACCGCTAGTGGCAAATTAAAATGCGCGTTTCCCTGCTTCGTAACGACACGTTAAGTCGTCGGTCCCAGTTGCTATCGATAGATAGCAGTCGTTAAACCTTGTCGGAGGCCTTATGGGCGGTTTGAAAACATCTGACAGCGGGTTGGCCCTAACCCGTATCTCCACGAATCCGCATTGGAGAAGCATGGTGGAGTAAGCTCCAGGCCTCACCCCAAAAAAGGGGAGAGACTCGTGCCCAGCAGTGGGACGTATAATAGGTTGTCATTATTATTATATTATTATTATTTACGACATCACAATAGAAAACTCTAAAATTATCAGCATATATTGCATGTATTACACATATAAACATTTCTTTTGAATCACTCTATCTATTAAAAAAGACATCGAATCCTTTGCGTAGTTTTAAAGATCACGGCATACACAGGAACAGATTGCCGGAAGCGACTTTGTTTTATATAATGAGGTGAAGATCATGCGTACACACTGTTCAAACATTTTTTTTTTATGTAGTGGAAGTTGTAATCAAGCATGCAGTTCACATTATGATGTTAAGTGATGACTCCAGCCTATAGACACCCACACAAAGACCAAGGTCAAAATGCTGATGCGTTACCACTCTTAAGACTTAGGGTGTTATGCCGCTGTGCCGGAAATTACAGGCCGTCACCCGACCGGAACACGATGGTGCTGAACGCTACCATTTAGCGGCAAGTATATTAGATAATGCGGTGGTGCCTATGCCCGCGAGCTCCGTCACATGCTATAAAAAACGGCATTAAAAACGTGCTTAAAACCCGAAGTTAAAATGAAATTAGGTTTGTAATATTCAAATGCGTTAGAAACAAGACCATAATGATTTCAAATTGAAAGGCTCGTGAAAATATAAAAAGCTCAAGCCTAATTCGTGAAACCCCCGTTTAGAGTTACATTCAAAGTCAGTCGGAAATTACATTTCATATTTCAATTTTCTTTCCGAAGCTCTTTCGCGGGTTGCGCTTCATAAAATCATTGCAATATCGTTTTTATTACGATTGCCAAAAGTGTTAAAGTCTATCCCCCTTATTCATAAACGTACATTTGATACGTTTTAGCTACAGAATGCTTTGTTTTTGTCAGTTGTATTGTCAAATGTGCAGGAAAAAGACAAAGGAGAGATTAGCAACACTTTAGCATAAAATACGTTCATGAATAAGGGGGTATATCTATATTTTAAGCTGTTGTTGACTATGTACTCGTATACAAAGACGCTTAGAATTTAGGCATACGGAAAACAGAGAAATCCTGAGACATAACAACATTATATTTATTCCAAAAACAACAGAGCCGAAAAACATTAAATGCAAATAAAATTTTATTGCTTATTGCATGAATCTACTAATTAAATTACCAAATAAAAAGTACGATTGAAGAATAAATACAAACAACCACAAGTTGACAAGAATTGCCTAACACTCAACATTTGCGATTCCACCTACCCCATTTTGTATTTGTAAAATTGAACTAATAATATTGATGTTTCAGAAATTGCAGACTTCCATTGTATAACAATGTTACACCAAAAGCTGTAACACTAAAATGGTATTTGCATAGATTAAAATTTTAATCTTACTGCACTTTAATGTACTCTAAGATAAGCATTAGCGAGCGTCGTTGAACATAGTGGACGAAAGTAGAAAGAACTGTATAAACTCCTCAGACATCTTTGTAGCTTCAAATTAAAAATATTAAAAATATACGTATGTGTTTAAAACTATTTGAGAATGGACATGTATTAAGAAAACATGTTTTTTTATGTAATGGAAGTGGTAAACAAGCATGCAGTTCACATTGATGTTAAGTGATGACTGCAGCCTATAGACACAAAGACCAAGGTCAAAATGCAAATGCGTTACCACTCCTAAGGCCTAAGGTGTTATGCCTCTGTGCCGGAAATTACAGGGCCGTACATTACCACCTGACAGGAACACGATAGTGCTGAACACTACCATTAAGCGGCAAGTATATTAGGTAATGCGGTGGTGCCTACACCCGCGAGCTCCGTCACTGGAGCTCCACCAAATTTGGTAGTTATATAATAAAACAAATATAATATCATTCCAAATTTATTACCAAAGCTACCAAAATGACCGATTGAACAAGTAAGTACAAGAAACTACAGGAAAACAAGTCGATAACAATAATTGTGACACTCAAAACTGATGTGATTTCGCATGTCAGATTCGCCAAATTGAACAAATAAGAATTGGCGACTCACAAGGAGTGCAGACTTCAAAGCGTTGTCTGTCGCAAAATAATGTTTGGGAACCACTAAATTAGATTTAACTATAATGTCCTCTAAGATAAAGAGGAGCATTGTTGAAAATAGTGGTCAAAAGTAGAAAATACTTCATAAACTCTTTAGAGATATTTATAGATCAGTCAAAGCAGTTAAAATACATGTATTTGTTTCAAAAATTACGATTAACATTGGAAAACACTTGTGTAAGCGATATTATTTTAGAAAGCATAAAGAAATATATTTTATTTTTAAAGAAAAATGGAAAGAAAAATTTGACTTCAGGCGAGACTCGAACTCGCGACCTACTGGGAATCTAGTCCAGCCGCTCTTCCAATTGAGCTACTGAAGTCCTGCCCGATTTTTCAAATCTTTCCTTCACATCTATTGCATTGCTTTATGGTAGCAGCAGCGCCATCTATTACAAACTATGCTAGTTAGGCAACCGATATAATAGACTTTTCAGTTTATTGAATATCGTAAAGAAGTCGCTTTTACCCTTAATAATTGTTTTATATTATTTCGCATTAACACATGCTTGTGAAATATATTTTATTTTTAAAGAAAAATGGAAAGAAAAATTTGACTTCAGGCGACACTCGAACTCGCGACCTACTGGGAATCTAGTCCAGCCGCTCTTCCAATTGAGCTACTGAAGTCCTGCCCGATTTTTCAAATCTTTCCTTCACATCTATTGCATTGCTTTATGGTAGCAGCAGCGCCATCTATTACCAACTATGCTAGTTAGGCAACCGATATAATAGACTTTTTAGTTTATTGAATATCGTAAAGAAGTCGCTTTTACCCTTAATAATTGTTTTTTTATATTATTTCGCATTAACACATGCTTGTGAAATATATTTTATTTTTAAAGAAAAATGGAAAGAAAAATTTGACTTCAGGCGACACTCGAACTCGCGACCTACTGGGAATCTAGTCCAGCCGCTCTTCCAATTGAGCTACTGAAGTCCTGCCCGATTTGGCGCTGCTGCTACCATAAAGCAATGCAATAGATGTGAAGGAAAGATTTGACAAATCGGGCAGGACTTCAGTAGCTCAATTGGAAGAGCGGCTGGACTAGATTCCCAGTAGGTCGCGAGTTCGAGTCTCGCCTGAAGTCAAATTTTTCTTTCCATTTTTCTTTAAAAATAAAATATATTTCACAAGCATGTGTTAATGCGAAATAATATAAAAAAACAAGCATAAAGAAAATTAAAAATCTCATGAAGCCCGTTCCATATTTATTCACAAAGCTACTAGTGGCTGATAAAAACATAGAGCAACACGGGACACCGACCGCGGAGGACCGGAGAGGAATAGCCATATGCAGGCTTTCCCCTCTGTCAAAGTACAAGTACAAATGTTTCTACGCCTGTCGCCCAGATGTTTATATGTGTGCGTGAAATTGTCTATGTATTTTCTCAACTTATTCCCAAAGTAACAAGTGACAACAGAATCAAAAATCCGTTTGAATAAGCAAATTTTGCAGCCGCAGGAAAACAGTCGATAAGAATTGTTGAGACACTCAAAACAAATGCGAATTCAAATTTAAAACTAGTTTCGTATTCTCAAAATCGAACAAATAAGAAAATTGGTAGTTCACAGAGATTCTAGACTTCTATTGTACAACAATGTCACTGCAAAGGCTTTACTATCGTAAAACGGTTCTTAGAGAACATCTGAATAAGATTTCAATGTTATTGCACTTTAATGTTTTTAGATAAGGTGAAGAGTTTATTTTTTGGAATGGAGTTAGTTACATTTACTCTTAGTAATTTTCATACGTTCCACGGCAAAAGTAGATGATCAAAATAACAGATATTCAATACTAATTATTGTAATTTTCGTCAAAAGTAGAGTACCAAATATGAGCTATTATTTAGTACACTTCACAATCTCGTACTTTAGAAACACTTCACCGTTACACTACTATGACGCATGTAACGATAATCTATATATATAAAAATCAATTGCTGTTCGTTAGTGTCGCTAAAACTCGAGAATGACTGGACCGATTTGGCTAATTTTAGTTTTTAATAATTTTTGGAAGTCCAGGGAAGGTTTAGAAGGTAAAAAAATATGAAGGATTCGAAAAACCACAATTTCATTTTCCCATACAAATAGTCCGTATCTATCAAACCTTTGACATATTATTTCATTCTGAGGCAATACGAAGTTTTCCGGGTCAGCTACTAAGTATTAAATGTCCGATATTGAAAATCTACTTTAGCCGTTGACAGTACAATGTTCATAGTATATGGGTTAAGATGAATTATTACTATTTATTGCACAAGCCTTTGTTTCTACTTCTCTCACACAAAAGCACAGCCGCAGGAAAACAAGGCGATAAGAATCGTTGAGACACTCAAAACAAATGCGAATCCACATTTAAAACTAGTTTCGTATACACAAAATCGAA
The DNA here is from genome assembly GCA_036365455.1 of Macrosoma leucophasiata. Taxonomy (NCBI): domain Eukaryota; kingdom Metazoa; phylum Arthropoda; class Insecta; order Lepidoptera; family Hedylidae; genus Macrosoma; species Macrosoma leucophasiata. The sequence continues at coordinate 8,181,966 of JAWQUS010000013.1, forward strand.
TAAATAAGAAAATTGGTAGTTCACAGAGATTCTAGACTTCCATTGTACAACAATGTCACTGCAAAGGATTGACTATCGTAAAACGGTTGTTTGAGAACCTCTGAATAAGATTTCCATGTTATTGCACTTCATCGACTATAGAGAGAAGCTGCGTTGTGTCGTCGATGTTGCACTTTAATGTTTTTAGATAAGCTACAGAATTTATCTTTTGGAATGGAGTTACAAATTTACTTTTAGGCTGGGCTGCATCATGTTACTATAGCTTTAACAAACTTGTTAAAGTACCGGTTAAGCAAAAAATGAGTTGCACCATTTGAAAATTGTTAAATGACGTCATAACTTTAAAAATTAAACATCTTTTGATATCATTTTTTTTTTAGGGTCATCCTAACATTGGTCTATCCTTTCTAAAGGATCCGTGTGTTTACAAAGGTGGGTAGTAACTGAAGAAAACACAAGATTAAAATAATATATTAAGCCGAATGTTTGTTGATTTTGGCAAACCGGTCCGAAATATTGTATAAAACTTGTATTTTTTCATTTTCTTGCAATGCAATAGATGTGAAGGAAAGATTTGACAAATCGGGCAGGACTTCAGTAGCTCAATTGGAAGAGCGGCTGGACTCGAACTCGCGGCCTACTGGGAATCTATCCCAGTAGGCCGCGAGTTCGAGTCTCGCCTGAAGTCAAATTTTTCTTTCCATTTTTCTTTAAAAATAAAATATATTTCACAAGCATGTGTTAATGCGAAATAATATAAAACAATTGTATTTTTTCATTTATCAAAGAGGGAAAAGACTCGACAAAAATGGGGGAGACCTAAAGATGCATTTTTTGCAGCAAGTTTGATATTGGAGGCTATAAGACGGAAACGGAATATTGCATTTTGTCTGTCAGTTAAGTCACGTTATAAATTAGCATAAAAATGTATTTAGTCCCAAACCGATGGATTTTAATTTAACTTCTAAAAAACTAACATCTCTCAAAACGGATTCTACGTCATCTCCGAGGGTGTAAAGGTAAAAGACACAAAATTTCAAATGTTGCTCTTGAATGAAAGGGTTTATTGCCAAACTAAAAAATGGCCAGTCTGACCAAATAAAATCAAAACTAAACAAAAAAAATTAATATAAATAGGCGTAATTTTTTTTTGAGGTTATAGATTATTGTGAAATTATAATATAAAATGCTTGATGCGAATGAAATAAAGCCAGTCTAAATCAGAACATCGTTCTATTATTATATCTCATAATCATTACACGGCGCAGCCGGTAGGACATTTAAATAAGTTTTTAATTATAAATAGAAAATGGCAAGTGTTACTTGTTACTACATAGGAACACAACATGACAATCCCATTCTTAAATTAATGGAAATTCGATGACAGTATACAAATATCAAGTTGTCATATATGTACAACAATGACGAAATCTATACATATAATAAAACAGTAAAATCCGCATGTCTGTACATTGCATATATTTACGAAAAACCAATTGGGGGCGATGTTCAAATAGTATTAGAACACTTTTCAATGCTTTTAAATTTTTTGTCTGTCTGTTTGTTCCTCTGTCCATCTCTTTTGTCCTTTGCTAATCTCCGAAGATACATTTAATTTCATTTTCCTATACAAAAAGTCCGTATCTATCAAAACTTTGACACATTATTTCATTGTGAGGCAATACGAAGTTTGCCGGGTCAGCTAGTAAATGATAAAATATTTTTGAATGAACATTCTGACATTCAGTTAAGCTTTTCAAAGAATTGTAATCAAAAAGGTTTTTTATTAGTAATAATAACAATTTAACGGAGTAGAATAAGATTTCTGAGATAAATTGTAACGTGGAATAACAGGAAAATGAGGTTGTCGTAACAACCCTTGCCCGCGGGCTTTACGACAACAGCAAGCGAAGCGGGAGCGATCGCAGGAGCGGAATGACGTTGTAATGAATATACTATTACAATACAATCTCAAAAACAACCGTAACCTAATGGTAGGAGGTCCACTACTACTACGCTGGGGTCCTGGGTTCGATTCCCGGGTCGGGAGATATTAGAGATAACGGTGTAGTTATCTCTAGTTCTATTGGGATGTTTCCATTTTCTGCCAGTTGCTCAGTACCTCGAAGATTGGTAATGTGCCTCGGAGTAACCGGCGAATAGTAGATGTTTGCATGTATGATTGAATGCATGCATTTACCTCTGCCTTCTCCTTCGGGGATTACAGGCGTGAAGTTGCATAAGTAACGTAACGGTGCATTAATGGCCTAATTTACTCGCTGTTGATGTTTTTCGATACGCGAAAAGGTTTCTAAAATCTGTTCAACGGTATTTATTCCTCAACGAAACGCATCACTACGCTACAATTTTTTTTATATAAGCTTTTGCCAGTGGCATCCTCTCTTAGTGCTCCTGTGAAGTACATCAGTCATCATACAGTCATCCATCACAGGATTCATCTTCCTGCCACCAGTAGTTTCTGTTGCAAATTGTCTTCATTCAGTTATTAAGTCACGCAGTCATTCAGTCTCTCACCCACCCAGTTACTGACTTACTCACTTAGTCAATCAATCACAAAGTTACTCAATCACTCAGTCGGTTAAGGAAGAGTAATTAATACACATCGATATTATGATGAAAGCCGTTGAATGTAGCCTGTATAGTTTACTCCGCTCTCGCTCTCGCTATTGTCTAGGCCGCGGCCTAACAATCCTTGCCGCGGGCTCGAAAGTATGAGCAAATGAAGACCCAGCCAAAGTACCTTACCATTGCTTGGGATTATTGGCAGCCTGTGTAGACAACTGATAGTAGAAAATAGTTTTACTGTAAGATAGAATTCAATTCAATATTGAAATGTTTTTTTGCTATCCCATTGTTATTATGTTCATTTTTAGAAATAGAAACTATTACCTGATCTTACTTCGCTAGAATAGAGATTTCCCATGATCATCTCTTTGAAAACCCTAAAGTCAAATTTACTATACAAACAGTCTTGAAAAAAGCAGGAATAATATAAGTTCTACATATTATAGTTATCGGAGAAGTTGATAAAGGTTTACTTACGTTTTTATTTTACTGATAGATTGTTTTATTTATTAAATTCCCTTTAAAAAGAGACAATCCTATACAAGTCTATAGGTACGTAATATGTAACTTGTAAAAGGTAAATTATCCAAAACCGAACACTATGAGAATGGGTTTACAGAACAAAAAGAACCACAAACCTGTACTTTGACAGATATATACACTTACCCCCTTATTCATAAACGTATTTTAAAAATCGTAATAAAAAAAATCGTATCGTAAAGTGTTGCTAATCTCTCCTTTGTCTTTTTCTATCCTGCACATTTGACAATGCAACTGACAAAGTCAAAGCATACTATAGCTAAAACGTATCTACTAATGTACGTTTATGAATAAGGGAGCTATTCTTTATCTCTGATAAGCCCAGCAGTAGTAGCCTACTACTACTAGACTACTGAGGCAATAATTTCTATTGCAGTAAAACGTAACAACGTAAAGCCAAAAAATTGAGACCTCAGCTTTAAACCTACGAAAACACAAACATTTTCATCAAAACAAAGCCGTATGTGGCGAATGAGCAGTACAAAGCGAGTTGTTTTATAGACGTCCCCGAATCGTCCGTGTAAATTGGCAGCCGTACTGTTCAAGCCGTAAAACAACAATTTAAACAACTTGTGCAACCTGCACAGTTTAACATCGTTAGACGCGTAAGGGTCGGGTTGAAAATTGTGGCCACGATAATACTTGTACATACAAAATAGCAGCGGGGACAAAATTGTTTATTTTGACTTTGAAAATACTTGTTTTCGGAGTAATATAACGCTTGAATAAAATGGTAACTAGTCCGCTTACAGACCCACAAATAATTAGCATTATTATGCCAATTGGTTTGTAAGCTACACTTGTGGTAGATCACTAGTGTTGTTTACAGACCTACAGATAATAGAAAATATTTAAATACTTTCAACATCAGAAAATGTTCTTTAGGTTCTCTAAATAATATTTTGAGCCAGTAACGTTAAAATCCCAAGAAATTTAATTTCCAAAATGTCCTTTCGATAAATTCCATTGCAGTTAAACGTAACAGAAGGCTTACAACATCTCAAAAAAAGAGACCTCAGCTTTAGACATACGAAAACACAAACATTTCCATCAAAACAAAGCCGTATGTGGCGAATGAGCAGTGTTAAAAGCGAGTTGTTTTATAGCCGTCCCCGAATCGTCCGTGTAAATTGGCAGTCGCATTGTTAAAGCCGTAAAACAACAATTTAAATAACTTGTGCAACCTGCACAGTTTAACATCGTTAGACGCGTAAGGGTTGAGTTGAAAATTGTGGCTACGATAATATTTGTGTTAAAATAATTCATTCGCAAAATTGTGTATTTTGGCTTGGAAAATAATTATTTTTGTAACTTCAAGCCTGTAATCCCCGAAGGAGTAGGCAGAGGTAAATGCATGCATTTAAGCATACGTACCCACCATTCGCCGGTTACGTTTTGGCCCATTTATGTTATACCAATTATCTATAGGTCCACGGAAGCTTTACAAGTAAAAGATTACTATCTATCCCTTTATATTTCCCTATATTCCTACCACCTTTCTTCTTTTTCATGTACCTATTTTTGTGTTCTTGTGCTTTCATTAAAATGTATTTTACTTTTTAGTAATTGTACGCCCCTATGTAATAAATGTATTTGTTCATTGTCCTCAAATTCTGGTTGCCTGGAAGAAATTGCTGTAGCAATAAGGCCCCTATTAGCTTATTTCTGTGATATCTTGTAATTGTTAACTCCTTTGGTGTGCAATTAGGAGTATTATTATTACACCATGAATATGTATAAGAATTACACTAAGCGAGTTTCCTTTAGTAATTGAATCAAGAAAGGATAAGAGAATTGTATGTAAAGTTGTTCGAAACCCAATTAGAACGGAAACGCCCTAAGACAGAAACCAAGACATCGAACAAAGGCCTGCAGAAGATTATAATCTACGTTACGCAGTCTTTTATATCTCTACGGTATCTTTTGTTGATTAGCGCTGCTCCTAATTATAAGTCGAACATGTGCTTTTTATGGCTGTGTGAAACACTTATTATCATAAGAACCTAGATTTGTTCGGTGTAATAAGAGTTCAGTACCTCAATAGGAAATAAATGTTTGATATTTGTACCTAAATACATAAAATATTTAAAAAAGGAAAATAAATATCTGACCGCACTCATCAAGATTCGAACCGAGTGCCTTTGGCTTCAAGACCGCTCACTTCCTTCTTAAAAGTTTGGACAGTCTGAGCTTGCCTCCACAGGTACGGGGGAATGCATTCCATAGACGCGCCGCTGACACAGTAAAAGAATAAGCTAAAAAATTAGAAGAATGAGATGGAGTTTTTAATTTTAAGTTAAGCGAAGAACGCAGAAACATGGTATTGGAAAGATGCAAGAATTCGAAGCGTTCTTTGAGGTTAATAGGAGTTTGTGGATGCGGAAGTCAGAAATATGGTCACACTTACGTAGTCCAAATATGAACCTAATGCATAAATTTTGAAGACGCTCTTAATTGCTCCTGTGTTAGATTCTACGGTTCTATTCTTAGAGTTTACGGCCCTGTAATTTCCGGCACAGAGGCATAACACCTTAGGCCTCAGGAGTGGTAACGCATCTGCATTTTGACGGTCTTTGTGTGGTTGTCGATAGGCTGCAGTCATCACTTAACATCAATGTGAATTGCATGCCGGTTTGCCACTTCTGTAACATAAAAAAAAAATCGATTAGCAGATATCGGCATAGTCAAGGATGGGAAAAAGTAATGAATGTACAAGCTCAATTTTCGTGGTAACGGGATGAAAATTGTGCAACCTTCGTAATGATGGACCGCAGCAAACATCTTTCTGCTCACCTGGCTAATCTGCGGAGCCCATAATAAACATATATCCATTGTGATTCCCAAATTCCTGTAGTAATAATAATATCCAAAATATTGAATGGCTAGATGATAGAGAATAGAAGCGTTGTTACAGAAATTCCAGGATCAAACATTAGGGACCGTTCATGAATACCTAACGTTCACACACATTTTGTCAAGCTGAGCGTGACAAAATGTGATAGGGGAATCGATAGGGGGATCGATGGTAACATAACGTTCGCAGTTCATTAAAATTTTAAAAATTAATATAACCTTAGGCTATCAACTTAAAAAGTCATATTCAGGGTGTGTCAATTTGTCGGTTTAAAAGGTCATCTAAGTTTTTGTGACTCGGTAATATTTTGGAGGGCTTACAGAAAGTGTGACGCAGCGTGACCCACCCGTGAAAAGGGAGAGGAGGTCAGAAAAGGCATTTTTAGTTTGACGTGTTTTATGGTCGGCCCCTTACCACCTATCCGGAACTCGTTAGTGGAATAGACCATCAACGCCATAAACACCACCACCGCATTCATCATTCAGTAAAAAGTATTAATGTATAATGTTGGCTCTTTAGTTTAAGTGCAAAGGCTTCTCCCAAATATAAATTGTAATGATAAAGTGTTCATGGCAGCCGTAACAAACACATGTTCACCGTATAAATCAGTAACAGCGTTAATCAACAAAAGGTATTGTGGTGATATACAAGCTTGCGTAACGTACACTGTAATCAGCAGACATTTGTTCCATGTCTTGGTTAATAACTTCCGGCACTTTTTTTATGTTATGAAGATGGCAAACAACCCTTACCATTTACTGGTATATATAGCTCCAGTGACGGAGCTCGCGGGCGTAGGCACCACCGCATTACCTAAGATACTTGCCGCTGAATGGTAGTGTTCAGCGCTATCGTGTTCCGGTCAGGTCGTAATGTACGGCCCTGTACTTTCCGGCAGAGAAGCATTAGGCCTCAGGAACCCTTAGGCCTCAGGAGTGGTAACGCATCAGCATTTTGACCTTGGTCTTTGTGTAAGTGTCTATAGGCTGCAGTCATCACTTAACATCAATGTAAACTGCACGCTTGTTTGCCACTTCCATTACATAAAAAAGGCATGCAATTCACATTGATGTGCCGCAGCAGCCTATAGAGTACTATAGACACCCACACAAAGACCAGAGGTCAAAATGCAGATGCGTTGCCACCCCTAAAACCTTAGTTATGTCTCTGTAATAGTTATTACGGTCCATACCATCTAACCGGAATATGATAATGCCAAACACTACCAATTGGCGGCAGATCGATTAGGTGGTGCCTACGCCCTCTGCTCTTACACTGTAACTCTACCACCATTTTCGTTCTAATTGGATTATTTCAAGCCCAATTAGAACGGTAACTTAAAATTTTAAGCTGTACTTACAATTTTCTCAATTTGATTCAATTATAAAACTAACTCTGTCAGTCCGTTATCTATTTTCGAGAAGGTTTCCACTGCCACCTTGTGAGTTCAGAGTTTGGTAAAGTGCTTCAGAGAACCTTCAGAGTTTGGTAAAGTGCTCGGAGATGTCAATAGACAATTCATTCCAATCCACGCCAGTATCACTGGACAAAACGTAACTGGTGAATCGTGGGTTTTTTATGTCAAAACGTTGACAGACAAGCGGACGGACCACTTGGGGCCGACCGCCTATCTCTAACTGTTGCTTTCGATTTTGTTTTTAACCTGGAAGTGTTTTCGTCCGCAGACATACTTTTGAGCAAATTGTTTTAATAGGCGATACGAAACTGACAAGATAATGACATAATGGAAGAGTAAGGCGCTCGGGCCCCTGATGGAAAGTGGCCACCGTCGTATGAACATTTGCAGCACCGGAGCAGTTTCCAACGCGCTGCCTGGTACACAATACGGGATAACAATTAGTGATCCAACAATTTTTCTGCCAGCACATAGCAAAACTCTTGAGGTTCTTCTGTCTATTCTATTCTAAAAAATATATTATAAACATCACTGATTCCTCGACTAAAGTTTAATACCCAAAGTTTTCAAATCAGTGTCAAAAGTTGGTAAAAAAAAGCTTCTGAATAAACCTCATAAATTTCAGCATCGTGTAACACTGAATTTGGAAAACTACGGTAATTTTTTTAATCTAAATACATCCCATTCGAAAACCCAATGCCACAATAAATGTTCAAAGCAAACGAATGCTATGATATTAACTCATTGCTTATCTCGTGAATCCAACAAAAAACATTTCATGGTGAATCAGCATGGACAATCTGCCACTGTCATTTGTTTCGGCTTTCACAGTGGTTATAGCACACCACGTTCGTTTTATTTAGTCTGTGGTTATAGCATGTATTTTTGTTGTGCTTTCAGTGTACGTTTTTGGGGTTGAAATATTAGATGTAATAAATAGAACACTATATAAAACATAGGAAACCCTCGGGATGTGACGAGGGTTGCCAAGCGTCCGGTTTTTGACCGAACTGTTGGGTGTTAGAAGGAATTGGTCATGTCGCTTACTTCCAACCGGATTCAATTTGTCCGGTCAGCAAGTATTATACACGTGACGCGCGGCGTGAAGTACCTCGACTGCCGCAGCGCAGACTGAACTTCAGTGAAGCTCCAAGGCACGACGCGAGGGTCGCGGCAGGCGGGCGGGTGGGGCATACATGGGGTTCCACTAAAATTTATTTTATTATTATTTAATCATTTTACACAACCGGTTTCGATCTCACGATCATCTTCAGGGATTTGTTGACAGTAAACTACCTTTTTAAACACTAAGAAAATCTCGATACATAAATTTCAAAAAGAGAGCGTAGATTAGGAAAAATATTTTAAAAAGTTGTCACTGTACAAGGTTATAACCCGAAACCTGGGGAGAAAATCAACCTCAAAAAAAAACTTTTTCATTAATATTTACCTTTTTTTTTCGAGTTTTACCAAGTATGATCCGATTTATTGTTGTCCGGTTATGGCAGCTGGATAAGTTGGCAACCCTGGTGACGACCCATTTTCCTCTAGTGGAGAAGAATTCTACTGCTGGTGCAGACTGTCAACAGAACAGAAGCGGTCAAAACATTCCAATAGTAGTCGTAAAAATACAGTGGGATGGGCAGCAGTGTCCCGCGAAACTACCGCCACTGTCAAGATTACGATTAGGCCATATTCTCTAATGACGCACAACACTGTAGTGGGCATCTTTGGGGAAGGCGTTTTCCAGCAGTAGACGTCATGGAGCTGGAGTGACGATGATAATACATAGTAGGTCACCGTTATCCAGCACAGAAGTATAAAAGCTTAGGCCTCAGAAGTGGTAAAGTGAACATTTAATGTAACAGGATTAAATGTTCAACCCGAAACTAGTTCATTCAGAATCGATAACCAAATCGATTTCAGGCATTATTATTTGTTTATTATCTATCTATTGAATTATATTTTATTGTTTAAGTATGTCATTATTTTTTTATGTATTATGTATTATACTTATTTATTTGCGTGTACTATATATAATATTTATTCATATACTAATAACATGTAGATATATGTATGTGTGTATATACATATGTATTTATTATAGTAGATATTATATTATTATTATTATATTGTCAACTAGTTTGTTTTTGTGTTCTATTTTACAAGTTACCTACTATCTTTTGTTATTGCACCTCATCGACAGTTTTATTTAGCCCTTAGGTTGGCTGGTAGAGAATGCCACTAGGTATTATGTCCGCCTTATGTACATTTATGTGCACAAAAGTTTAAATAAATAAATAAATTATTGATATAGCTAATATTTTGTCCCAAAATTAATTATAGTTTTGGAAATTATGGTCACCCATTTGGTGAACAGTCAATACAAACGAAAATGAGACTAACGTCTATCCATAGTAAAATGCTAGTCTCAACAAGTTTATAAGAGCTCGTTGAGACATGCCTTTTTTTATAAATAATAATTTAAAAATAAAATAGCGGAAATTCATTTTATTTCTAGCGAGTGTTTAATAAGGGTACGCAGGTTACGCAACACATCGCAACAGTGTGCGTATGTGAGTAGGTTCGTGTTTTATGTGCGGCCGTAGGTAGAAGTTGGGTAAGTTGGGTATGCACACCCTATGCTAACGCATAGGGCGTGCATATTGTTCGTACAACCTGAGGACAACTTATTTCTTAAATAAAAAAATATTAAATACAGAAACATGTTATTTCCCTTTATATACTATGATTATAACTCGATTTTCTAATGGGGTGTTAGAGAGTGAGCATTATTACCGTTACATGTTGTAAAATTAAATATTTGATTTTTGTGGATTGAGATGTTTATAGGCTACAGTGTTCTTTATCACAATGTGAGCAGTGCATGTTTGCCACTTCATGGCATAAAAAAATAACTGGTGGACCAACTAAATTTCAATAAGCATGTACAAAATTCCGGCAAATTTACTGTCTGCCGTATTTTTAAATAGACTTAGACCAGCTCACCTATAAACAAAAAGCAACACCTGTAAAGTTTTCAATCCATGTCCACATTAGTCTTAACAAATCGTAATAATAATAAATCAGCTTTATCGATCAGTACCATTACAGCGTCATTCTTTTTTTTATCCAAATTTATTTGGAGGCTTTTGTCCACTGGAGGATATGTCAGCCCCATCATAACCTAATCTACAGTATAATACACTTACTCATTGAGAAAGACACTTATTTATGTAATGTTAAGCGTCATTCAAAGTTAAGCCTCAAATTCACATTTCCGACATATTCTCTACAGCAAACAGCAATATTAGTCATCTAAAAATATTCCATTCTAAAACCGAATGCTACAATATATGTTCACGATAAACAACTGAATGACATGACGTTAACTCATTACTTATCTCGTGAATCCAACAAGAGTCATTAATATAACTGTATCAGCATGGACGATCAGCAACTGTCATTTGAAGTTTTGGAGGGAACCTTGAAAGAGGCGTGTGGTGCTCTTATTTCATTTCATTTTCTTGGTGTAGTTTTCTTGGTGTATTTTTGAGTTATGGTGTATTTTTGAGTTATTAAATAAAGTTGGTGGCATTTTGTTTGATATAGGCTTATTACAGTGCCCGTGTATAGTGAAATAGAATAACAGTACGAAAACACGGCTTTTCAGTAGCCATCGCTTTACTCGAATTACTGATTGTGACTAGTGTGACTCTGACTGACTGACTTATAATTGTCCGACTGACTGATACTTTTACGCTGCTCTTGCGAATACGAAATATCATTTTACTTGACAGTGGCAATATGCGTAATAGCAATGCCAGTATACCAAAAAAAAAAAAAAAAAAAACTGTCATTTGTTTTGTTTGAAACCCCAACCCCTTTGGTATTGCCTGTATTTTTGTCTTGGCCTTGTTTCAAGCCTTTGAATATCGTATATAAGAGATAATATTACAAAGCGTTATTGAATACATTTGTAGCGACATGCGACACCGTCAAGATTTTTGTAAACTTATTTCATGCAACTACGGACTTCAGTCTTTCCCCGTACCCGGTCCGTAACGCTACGCTCACTAGGCTATACCTGTATACCAGTGTATTTTTATTGTGTTATATTCAGTTCAATAATATCATTATTATTACATTTAGCCTTGATTTTAATTTCACACATGGAGGAATGGACTTATTACACGGCACGGTATTCAGGATACGATAGCAAGGGTCAGGGTAGTGTAATAAATAACATTTAGGGAGTTAGGGCCCTAATTACGGCGACCGGAGCGGCCCGGTCAGCCTAACGCCCTAACTACACACAGTACAAATATGAACAGTATGTAAACTACGTACAAAACGTTCAAACCGGCACACTCACACAAACATGCACATCGACGCTCGAGTAGCGAGTGACTCGGAGCTGCAGCACCGCGAGAACCGCTTAGAGGCCTCGTTGATGCGCATGTTTATGTGATTGCGCCATTGTTTGTGACTGAGTTAAGGCCCTGCCGACCGGATAGTGTAATAAGCGGTAACCCGGTGCGAGGCCACGCCTACCCTTTCTGCCGGACCCTGAATACCATGTCGTGTAATAGCCTTTTAAGTAAATTATGACTGGTCGTAGATTTCTAGTATAGGAGTCCAAGGATAAATAACAGAAATCGCAAAAGAAATATGTAAGTTAATTCCTCGCCAGTAACATTTTTCTTTCTATTTCATTATATTATTATCAGTAATGGCTTAAGTTACTATTGGGTACGATGGCATTGACATGACATGGGACAAAACCTCTTTTAAAAAATTTAAAAAAAAGAAAAAATGGATAAATGACCTAATTTATCTGCCAGTAAGTGATAGTCTTACTGTCGTATTTCGGTAATGTATGGCCTCGTTAATTCTTTTATAGCAAGACAGCTTGCTCCTCAGTGGTGGCAGCGTATTTGTATTTTCTTTTTTTTCCTCTGGTTTCGTGTAGATGTCAATATGTCCTGCAGTATTCACTTGCTATGAACGTAAACAGAAGACTAATATGCCGTTTCGATAACTAAAAAAGCCACATATAAGATTTTTCATCAAGAATTTCATTTCGTGTATCGTAAATTTAATAAAAAGTGATGTGTCAAGTCTGTCCCGCCGTAATATTTATAGTTTCATAACATCTAAGAGGAACAGTAAATTGACCGCTATAAAATTCAATCCGATCACATTTATAGTCCGCCCAAACTGTTTTATGGATACCATGAGTTTTCTTCTTTAAGTTTGCGTACCCCAAAATAAATAAAACAGTGCCTCTAAAGATAAAACTGTGTGTCGTAAAATGCGTAATTTAGGGGACACTTTGATTTTTTTAAATATATATACGATTTTTTATAGTAGTCACCCCAGAGGATGTAGAACGCCTTATATTCTTGGTTCCTACAAATCTCCCATGCCTTTTCTACAGTCACCATTTTTCTTCAACACTATTTGGAGTTCACCGACGAAAATTGATCGTGATTAAGCTGAAACTCAGTTCTCAGAGCAAACGGTGAAATCCCTAAATGCTCAAACCATCGGAGTATGTCTATTATTCAATTTTAAAGTTTTTATTCCGGATTATATATTTTAAATACCAGGAAATATCCAAGGTGCATTAGATAATATTTCAAAGCTTAGTTTTACCACAGTCTAAAGAAAACGAACGTGTTTATGTACTTATACTGTGGTTTTACCGTGTATCTTTTTTTTGTAGAAACCTTGCGATGACCCTTTAAGGTTGTGCCATATCATGCATTTTGACAGTCATAGGATAACTCCGCCGTGAAACCACAGCTGCGAAACTGTATTATTTCCTCAATGACTTGTCCGTTGTACGGCAAGCGAAACGAGCAGAGAACACATAGTCATCAAGAAATAATAATAGGAAGTTAAGCTTCTGTTTCGCTTGTCCTATAACGAACCTATGGCAAAACTAATGCGGTTTCGCAAACGGTAGTTTTGCAACGGTGAATTCCATCCTGATAGAGTTACTAAAGTTTTCAGTAAGCTCTGTCAGTTGCGAATTACTGGAGCCGAATAATTTCAGGTCATCCATATACAACAGGTGAGATATCATCCGCAGATACTGTCTCTGCGCAGCCGATAGCCAAGCCCCGAAGCCTCTAACAACGTGCTAAGAGGGTTCAAGGCCAGGCAAAACCATAGGGGGCTCAGACTATCGCCCTGGAAAATACCCCTGGTGATTCTCACAGGTTCACCGACCGCCAGGGGCTGCCGAGATCCTGGATAGTGAAGGACCGTGCTCCATTGCGCCATACATGAGCCCAGGAAAGCACGTAGAGTTGTATTTACTTTATACAACTCCAGAATCCTCATGAGCCATGTATGCGGTACAGAGTCGTAGGCCTTCTTGTAGTCTATCCAGCAAGTCGAAAGACTTTTTCCATAGCGGCGAACCTGCTGGCTAATTGCCATGTCAATGAGGAGTAGCTCCTTAGTACCGCGGGACCTGCTCCTACATCCATTCTGAGAGGCAGACAAGATGGAAAAATCTTCAATGTGTTTAGTGATTTTCACTCTCAGAATGGATGTAAGGAGTTTATATACCGTTAGGAGGCACGTAATAGGCCTGTAGTTCTTAGGTTCCGCGGTACTACCTGATTTATGTAGCAGGTGAGTCACACCAGTTGTAAGAAATGATGGGAGCGTTCCTGACTCCAGAGACAGTTGGAACTGGGTCGCCAAGCGAGCATGCGAACTTCTCAGCCATTTCAGCCAGAAATTATGCAGCCCATCCGGTCCCGGAGATTTCCAATTCGGCATCGGACGAGCTGCATTGGCTACGTCTTCTTCAGTTATAAGGATATTATCCATTTCTTGAATAGATTCGCATGCTCCCTCGACATCCCGTATCCAACCGTCCTCGGAATGAGAGACCGGTTCCGACCAGATGTTGCGCCAGAACGCTAGCATGACGTCATCATCCGGTCGGCTCGGGTCAACTATTTGCGAATCAGACCGCTCCCACATTCTATAGACTCTCCTTTGGTCGCCTTGAAACATGCTGTTCAATTGATACCGGCCCACACGTTCTTTAAAGCGTTTTATCCGGTTTGCCCATGCGTAAACTTTCTGCTTCAGGAAGTCGATGAGCTCTGTGAGGTGAGCTGAATAATTTTGAGGGCTGATTCCCGTTCCTGAGAATGCTATCCTCACAAAACGCATCACTCGGAGGCGTGTATTGCCCATCCTGAAGCAGAGTAGCTTGCCAATAAGCGCTCTGGTCCCAGCGATACGCCGCTCAATCCGGCACTGCCAGGCTGGTACGGTGGGTCTTGGCCGTGACACTGCATCAGATTTTGGGAACTTGACGCGGGCTACACGACACGCTGCAGCAGCCGCACAGTACAGAACCGAGTGAGTATCGCCGAGATCTTCGGTGTCATCGAAGTACTCTGGTAACAGTGAATTCAGAGCGCACATCAGCGCCACATTCCGTCTATGCATAGGCAACCGGGGCAAACGTGGCCTGTCCGCGGGCAAGGTGGACCGATATTCACGAAGAGCATGCTCCAAGGCGCTCCTCAGCTGTTCAATGTATTGGGTACTTACTGTGGTTACCGGGTCCGTTTCCCCCCCGTCACCGTGTTGAGGCGCATTCGCGATGTCACTTCGCTGCGTCGGTACCGTGGGAGGTGGTGGGGCAGGAGTTGAGCGGTAACCCTGCATCTCGGTGCGTAGCCGATCAAGCACATTGTCATCCAGCATGTGACCGCGCTGAATGACACGCACCTGATCCGACAGCCGTTGGGTTGACACGTTGATTGTTGGTTCAAGAGCCTGGAACAGAAGCAGCATACGACTACGATACGCAGTAAGGTTAGTTCCTCCCTCTGTAGCCCCAAAATATGCGCGCATGACGTTTTCGTTTATTAGCGATGTCCATTTCATGCGCGGCACATTACCACCGACAGCGGGGACCCTATTCGGAGCCGGTTGGCGCCGAGGTCCCAAGCAGGACGGCGGCCGGGGTCTCACTCGACGACGTGCAGGTGGTGGTGACGGCGCCGGGGAGAAGTACTCGTCGCTGGAGCTCGACGCAACTACAGCGGCCGGTGGACACGCTCGCGATAGGGGCGGCGTCCGGCGGCTGCGAGGCTCAGCGACGAGTCCGGTGGTGGTGGGTGTGCTGTTTGTGCATTTCTGGCTCTGGCCCTTGTTATCATTCCATGATTTTAGTATTGGTTGCTATCGGGTAACGTTTTATATTAATTTGCACTGCATTTTGTACATATTTTATGATTAATTTATTGTCAGTATTTGTCATCTGTCTGTCATCAAATTTTTTCATTACAATTTTTGGAAATATATAGAGTTTGTTATGCTCAAAATCATCGTTCACTGCACTTATTTTTTATTTATAAAGTAACTGATTACTGTTATGAGAATAAATATGAACACTGAGTGCAAAATAAAATTATATAAAATCGGAGCAGATTGGAATGTGACTTTTTCGTAAGAGGGTTGCCAGGTTATTATTATTATTATTGTGAAGGCTGATACACACATATCCGTGCAGTCACAGTTGCGGCATAGTACTACCACCGTGTATTGAAACGAGTTTAGGTTAATGTTATGGTATCAATAGACTCAGACTCATAGAGCAGCACGAGCGGAGAGGAGTAGCCATAGCGTTTATTACCGATGCAAAACAGTCTGTCATTTTTTTCAGGGGAAACTACGAGTCATACACACACACTACAAAAATCGTCTATTAATACGAAACTCACACCCTAACTCTAACAAAATACATAAACAATTTCACGCACACATTTAAACATTTGGGCAACAGGCATAGAACGATTTGGGCTTTTACTTTGACAGAGGGGAAAGCCTGCATATGGCTACTCCCCTCCGGTCCGCCACGGCGGCCGGTGGCCCGCGTTGCTCTATGCTAAGACCAATAGGTAAATGACAACAATTTATGGGTTATACAATAGCGTGATGACATCGTTATGCTATTCATAATAATTCCTATAGTTTCTGTTGAAGTAGATTTTTTTTTTCCATTTCCATAAAAAACAAGAAATTCAGAAAATTTCTTACCAAATCTAGCCCCAAACGCTCCAAATACACCTCGATAAAGAAACTAATTTGCTACGACAAAGAAAAAATAATTACGCAAGAGAACCGTTTTCTTTGTAAATGAGGAAAAAAGAATGGTAAACAAAACTTTCAACCCAAGGGGACAACTTTTGAGGGTGAGTGTAATGAAAAACTGCTTTACATTTAATCCGCAGATCAAGGGCACGAGGAGAATTAAAGTCAAATATTCAGGCTTTGTTCTTCATTTGTTAATCTTGAGCTTTTGTCGAAACAGAAACCTGATGGTAGAGCTCGGGTGACGGAGCTCGCTGGCGTAGGCACTACCGCATTACCATCTGCATTTTGACCTACGGTTTTTTAGTAGATGCCTAGAGACTGCAATCATCACTTAACATCAATGTGAGCTCCATACTTATTTATTTAAAGTAAAGTGGCAACGTCTTACTTATGGCACAACCCATTATATATCCCACTGCTGGATATGAGTCTCTCCCCTTTTTGGGGGGCGGCCTGGAGCTTACTCCACCACGCTGCTCCAATGCGGATTGGTGGAGGTGACGAATGTACCTATTACACAAAGAAAAAATAGAAGAATTTGTTAAGGCAATCATAAAAAAGAAATTCCAATTCCACCCAATTATTCCAAACGAAAATGTTTCACAAAATTGGCAATTTCACGATACAGTAGCCTAAGAAGTTCGAATTCCAACCGCTTCGTTGAATTGCAATAATCATCGAATGATTGCAGTAATCATCACTTAACATCAATGTGAGCTCCATACTTATTTATTTAAGTAAAGTGGCAACGTCTTACTTATGGCACAACCCATTATATATCCCACTGCTGGATATGAGTCTCTCCCCTTTTTGGGGGGCGGCCTGGAGCTTACTCCACCACGCTGCTCCAATGCGGATTGGTGGAGGTGACGAATGTACCTATTACACAAAGAAAAAATAGAAGAATTTGTTAAGGCAATCATAAAAAAGAAATTCCAATTCCACCCAATTATTCCAAACGAAAATGTTTCACAAAATTGGCAATTTCACGATACAGTAGCCTAAGAAGTTCGAATTCCAACCGCTTCGTTGAATTGAATTCATAAAAAAAAAAACGTAAAAAACGTAACTTCACGCCTGCAATCCCCGAAGGGGTAGGCAGAGGTAAATGCATGCATTCAAGCATACATGCAAACACCCACGATTCGCCGGTTACGTTTTGGCCCATGTAACAGGTGGCGAGCCTGTTGACATCTCCGGGCACATTACCAAACTTTGAGGTACTGGGAAATTTCCAGAAAATGGAAAAATCCCAATAGAACCAGAGATAAAGGCTTTTTCACCATTATCTCTGATAACCCCCTACCCGGGAATCGAACCCAGGACCTCAGCGTAGTAGTAGTGGCCTGCTACCACTAGGCTACCGAGGCAGTTATATTAATAATTTGACAATTTCAAGTAATATTTCCTATATTTCCCAACAACTGCTCGCAATAGTCCTCAAGAGAGCCGTTGAACGCAGAAATTGCAGTAGTGGCCAGGAAAGTAATCATAAAGTACCTAGCGCAATTCACTCACCTTTTTTTGTAATTTTGTAGCAACTCTCAATTTAATCTTTGGATTTTACGTGAATTTAAAATACAGATGTCATGGAATTTGCTTTTTTTTACTCTAATTCCATTTTTTTATTGTTCTTGTAGATGGAGTTCGGGTGAAAGCTTCATTGCATGTATAATCTAATTTATTTTTTATTTTATTTATTTATTTAATACTTTATTGCCACAATATAAAACATATTGACAAATGGCGAACTTAACTACTAGTACTTAACAGTTACTTATTTAGGTATGTAATTATATAAATACAATAAATACGCTTACACTCACAGCCCCACATTAGGTATAACACATTAACCTGTGTCGTGGGTGCCGTTGTACACATACAACACATACACACACATCCAGAACCGAAACAAATATCTGTAGGCCATACAAACATTTGTCCCGGTGCGGGGATCGAACCCGATCCTTCAGAATCAGAATCAGAATCAGAAACTCATTTATTCATTTAGGGTGACAGGCACCTCTTATGACACGTCAAAAACAAACAAAATAAATGAAAGCGAATAACAATTGATATACATGTCAAACAAGATAAAAAATATATGTAAAGTCAAGAATATCACTAAGATAAAACTAAATGTCATAAACTAATGTAAAAAGTATATCAGTAAAATGTCTCTTTTCCCCTTTACAAACTGATAACAAAGAGTAAAAAGAAAAGAAAAAGGGTCATTCTTTGTCATTCACCGGCAAAGTTCCAAAGGCCAATATGATCTGAGAAAAACTTGCCGGAAAAAACTCAGTCGGCTCTTTTAAAAATATCTCTTAGGCATATTTTTACAATTTTCCATAATTTAAACAAGCTTAAAATTAACAATATAATATCAACATTACACTTTGATTATTACATTTAACACCTTTGTGGAGCTAGATCAGCATTTAGCCAAACATTTCTATCCTTGAGATAGTCCTCGAGTTCGAATCAAACGGTCATCTCACACCGCTGGACTAACCGCGTAGTCAAAGTGGTTGTGGTATCCCTATTTTTTTTAATGTAATTGTTCTGGCAAACAAGCATGCAGTTCACATTGATGTTAAGTGATGACTGCAGCCTATAGACACTAACACAAAGACCAGTGGTCAAATGCGTTGCCACCCCTGAGACCTCAGTTATTATGTCTCTGTGATAGTTCTTACGGGGCCATACATTACCATCTAACCGGAACACGATAGTGCTAAACACTACCATTTAGCAGCAGATAAATTAGGTAATGCAGTGGTGCCTACGCCCTCGAGCTCCTACACTGGAACTCTACCACCAGAAACAACAAATGCTTAGAAGGTATTTTCCAGCTCCATATTTTCCGACACAAAGGCATATCAACTTAGACCTCAGAAGTAACAACGCATCTCCAAAGAAATCTCTATTTTATGTTGATTTTTTATGCTACTTCATTCAATTTTTGTGAACTTTTCATTCACACAACATGTGAACTGTCACACACAGTTTAGTTACTTCTGTGAAAAAGCATTCTGGTGTCGTTCGCTCGAACCATTAACTGACATTTGTTGTAGTCATATTTACTATCCCGTATATTTTAAAATGAAGTGAAAATTTATCAAACTAACAGATCCATTCACCTGTCACCAATGATAACAAATCTTAAGCAAACCTTTTAACCTTATAGTTTACCATACTCGCTTACAACGTTTTGCTTTTAGACTTTAGAAAATGTATATTCACATAACAGTATGGGAGTAACGCGAGTAGGTACTCAATTTGCTTCAAATTGTTTTTCTTTAGTTGGTATACATTACAACGATGACGCGTAATTTCATTGAATAGGAAATTGGGTACAAGCATAATATTATTACTTTATTTTAATGGTGGTAGAGCTCCAGTGACGGAGCTCGCGGGCGTAGGCACCACCGCATTACCTAATATACTTGCCGCTAAATGGTAGTGTTCAACACTATCGTGTTCCGGTCAGGTGGTAATGTACGGCCCTGTAATTTCCGGCACAGAGGCATAAGACCTTAGGCCTCAGGAGTGGTAACGCATCTGCATTTTGACCTTGGTCTTTGTGTGGGTGTCCATAGGCTGCAGTCATCACTTAACATCAATGTGAACTGCATGCTTGTTTACCACTTCCATTACATAAAAAAAAAAAAAAAAACTTTTCTGGTGGTAGAGTTCCAGTGTAGGAGCTCGAGGGCGCTGGCACCACCGCATTACCTAATATCTACCGCCAAATGGTAATATTCAGTACTATCGTGTTCCGGTAAGATGGTACTACTCTGCTTCTTACGGCCAAATACTCAAACGTCACTTAAATCTAAATGGGCCTTAAAAGTCTTCTGTCTTTATAAAACACGTTCAAACGATAGAGATAGCGCACATTTGAGGGTTGCTTAAAATTGAGTGACGTTTGAGTATTCGGCCATTAGTCGTGCACTCCTGGCAGAGTGGTCGTGGTAAGATGGTAATATATGACCCCGTAATAACTACCACAGAGACAATAACTAAGGTCTCAGTACCACTCTTGCATCGCCACCAATGCATCTGCATTTTGACCGCAGATTTTTGTGTGGGTGTCTATAGGCTGCAGTCACCACTTAACATCAATACGAACTACACACTTGCTTGCCACCTTCATTACATTAAAAAAAAACTTTATTTAGGTATACAAAATATTAATTTCCTTCGAGTTTTTACAATATTTTAGTATAATTATTATAACACATGCTGTTATAATAATTATACATCATCATTATAATTACAATAACAATTTATTAACTATCCGTTATAATAATATGAATATTATTATGGGGAAATTATAATGGTTTGGTATTTATATCAATTTTGTTTTGGTAGTATATACCCACTACCGGTTTTACAATATTCTTTTTTACAAATTATGCAGCATCCTTTCCAGTCTTTTGACATAAAAAAACGGCCATCCCAAGTATAACTAAGGCTAAGTTTGTGAAGTTAGGTGTAGAGTTAAGAACTTGAATCGCCAAGAGATTTGATAATAATTTTTGCCAGTGCGAGGGATCAAAATAAGAGGCGTATGCTCATATATATTTTTCATCTACTTCTGCCTCAGAAGTTTTAGATCTTTTTTTGTTGTTTTTAATCCATAATATTTGCTTTGTTTCTTTTTTGTGTAATAAGTCAATATGGAGCCCAACAAGTACCTAACTATTAGACATAAATATCTGAAGCTAACTGATTAATATTATTGCTGCCCTATCAGAACTGCTGAATATCATCGCCCGTGACCACGGCAGCTGGAAAGCGACCGAAACGTCGGATAGTTAAGGAAGTAAAGAATATTGTCAACGCGAGAAATAAGATATAATTGTCACAATATTATTACAACAATTGAATTTTAATCGAACTGACAAAAATAACTGCTTTGGAAAAAACAAAACGATAGAATGTTTGCGTCAACGTGATTGATACTGTACATCTCAGATAGGAACGCAATGAGCCGAACAGTGACGTGTTCATTTGTCTCGCGATGCCTCGGGGACCGACAGCTATTTTCACATTATTTGAATCTCTTTTTTTATGTAATGGAAGTGGCAAACATGCATGCAGTTCACACTTCACGTTCACATGCTGCAACAGTTGATGTTAAGTGATGACTGCAGTCTATAGACCAAGACAAAACACAAAGACCAAGTTCAAAATGCAGATGCGTTACCACTCGGTCTAAGGTTTTTTTTTTTTTTTTTTATTGAAGTTCTTTCCTAATACAAATTTTATCTTATACATAGAACTCGCCAAACTTAATAAAAGTTTGATGGCGAGATGCGCTCTTTTTGTTACTTACCTAACTCATTACTGTCTCTAAATTACAAGATGAAGTTCTTATTCTTAATTTATCTTTACACTCTCTGTCCAACCGGTGTTAAGATACAAAAATACATACATACATTCTAATTATTCAGTATCAGTATAAATACCGTAAGTTCATTTACTTATCATTTAAGAGGAATTCCTTCGATGTATTTTTTAATTTAAATTTACTTAATTTAGGATATCACGTTAACATGTTAATTTCTTTGAAAATTTTCGGCACAAGACATTTTGACAATCTTTCTCCATAATAGTTAGTGACCCTTGGTTGGATAAATTTCCTTTTGGTAACACTCCTAGTATTGTAATTATTTTTTATAATTTCTAAGTACTCCTGACTATAATAATATTCTAAACTCAATAGATATTTAAATTTCTTTTCTACTTATGCCTCTGTGCCGGACATTTCCACCCGACCGGAACACGATAATGCTAAACATTACCATTTAGCGGCAAGTATATTAGGTAATGCGGTGGTGCCTACGCCCGCGAGCTCTGTCACTGGAGCTCTACTCCGTCTACTTTGTCTCCGTGAGAAAAATCTGCAAATGGAATTTCCACAATATCATCACGACTGTAGTATTTTAATCAAATTAAAATGGAAAAATAATATCAATAAATCGAAGACCAAACTCATGGTGATTGATCGCTTTGAAACCATCCAGCGCACCAATCTCCTGCAAGAATACGAGAACGTGGATCATTTTCAGTATCTGGGATCAACTATTACCAGCAAAGGCAGCAGCGAGCCAGAGATCAGGAGGCGTATTGGCATGGCCAGGACAGCAATGGCGGAACTGAGTAGAGTGTGGAAAGACAGGAATATAACAAACCGGACCAAAATACACATCGTCTGGACACTTGTCTCTTCCATCGCTTTGTATGGTGTCGAGACATGGACAATTAAAGCCGCTCTCAGGCAAAAAATCGACGCCTTTGAAATGTGGTGCTGGCGCAGGATGTTTAGGATACCATGGACAGCCCACCGCACAAACATCTCGATCCTGAAAGAATTGAAAATTGAAAATTCTCAGCGTCTGTCTACAACCTGTTTGCAACGTATACTGCGATACTTTGGCCACATTGCTCGCAGAGGTGATAAAAACTTGGAACGCCTAATAATTACTGGCAAAGTGGAAGGAAAGAGACCCAGAGGCCGCAGTCCCAAAAGGTGGGTGGATCAGGTATCGCAGGAGCTGGAGATACCACTTAGTGCTGCAATACACCAAGCGACGGAACGAAACCGATGGAAACAGATGATTGACAGAATCAAAAGGAGCCACGATCCTCAGCAGTGAGGGGAACGACTAAAGAGAGAGAAAATGGAAAAAACAATTTGATACTATACATCTCAGATGGGAACGCAATGAGCCGAATAGTAACGTATTCATTTGTCTCGCGATGTATCGGGGACCGACAGCTTTTACTACTTACTTTCACATTATTTGAATCTTTTTTTATGTTATGGAAGTGACAAGCAAGCATGCAATTCACATTTAAGTGATGACTGCAGCTTATAGACACCCACACAAAGACCAAGGTCAAAATTCAGATGCGTTACCACTCCTGAGGGCTAAGGTGTTATGCCTCTGTGCCGGACATTTCCACCTGACCGGAATACGATATCGCTGAACATTACCACCGCATTACCATTAACATTTTGCGGCAAGTATAATAAACTTGCCACTAAATGATAATAGTAATATATGTTTTTTAAGGTACCTCCCCTACACATAAACTAAGTAGTTAAATTGATGTAGATAGGTATTTAAAAACAAATTTATAAGAATCAATTTTTACTGGTGGTAGAGCTCCATTGACGGATGGCTTGCGGGCGTAGGTACCACATTACCTACAGTATTACTTACCATCAATGTGAACTGTATGCTGGTTTGCCACTTCATGACAGAAAAAAATAGAGAAAAAACCCCACTAAAAATCTGTTTTGCTGACTTACTTACAGAAATAACGTAATTTTAATCAAATGCTCGGGAACAAAACCAAATGACAGATATATGTCAATGTGATTGATACGGTAAATCTCAGATAGGAACGCAATGAGCCGAACAGTGACGTGTTTATTTGTCTCACGAGGCTCGAGACGGTGAATGAAATTAAAATTATTGAACTGTCTTTAAGGCAATACAAAATACTGCACATCGAGTCTACGAAAGAGACAATCGGCAAGTTTCGACTTTGTAGAGCGACTTGTATCCCTGCTGCACACTGCTTACGTTAGCACTGATAGTCCGGTATTGATCAAACCGGACTATCAGTGCTAACGTTGTCACTTAAGTAAAAGGTGCGAAAAAAATTATATTCTACATACCAGAAAATTGGTTCGGGTTTACATCGTTCAACAACTTCACCAAATGCATGATAAGTACACTTAAACACTTTAATCAAACATAAAGCTGAAAAAAAAGGAATAAGCACAACCAGATCTAAAAAATGACAATAAAGTTGCCCTTATACACTCGCGAGAACTTTGTTGTGTATAACCAAAAAATTAGCCTCTTCGGGAACGCACGAGGATCCGAAACGGTTGAAAAAAAAAACATAGCCGAAATAAGCCGAAGTGTCCGTCCTAAGGTCGATGTGCAATATTTCTTTTTGGATACTGTACATAGGTAGAGATCTATTATCGCAATTTGAATGTGAAAGCATCACCGCATTATCAAATAAACGACTGCGCCGTACGCTACTGTTTTACTCTGTGAAACAAGGCAGCCAGACCACGGAGTGGAAACGCATCACCATTGAAATTTCGATTTTAAAGTACATTATTATAGACTTCAGTATTCACTTACTTATAGCCTGAAATGCATGCTTGTTTGCTTATGACTTAAAAATTAACAAAGACATTTGAAACGGATGAGTAATCAAAGACAAATAAAACTCAGTATGTGCACTGGTGGTAGAGCTCCAGTGACGAAGCTCGCGGGCGTAGGCACCACCGCATTACCTTATATATTTGCCGCCAAATGGTAGTGTTCAATACTATCGTGTTCCGATCAGGTGGTAATGTACGGCGCTGTAATTTCTTAAGAAAGGAATCAATAAGCATTTCCTCTGACTTTCCTTGTTCAATAAACTTAGCAAAATATTTTATTAACCGTAAATATACTACGCCGTAAAAAGGATATAAGGAAGGAATATTCTCAGATCGATTTCACAGGACCCGAACCACAATCCTGCTCAAGCCAATCGTAGTACAATTCGCTGTAATGGGCATTCAAATCGAATTGCTTTGGGATAGGTTCGGAGTGGTCCCGGTCAACTTATACCTAATTCGGCATTACTCAACCTTTTTGGAGTTTAAGCACATTTAGTCGCCATTTGTACTACATCCTTGAGAGGTATTATGACGTTTAGTTTTGTTATTGATCAAATATAGGCATATGTAACGCCGTGACGCAACCCAATGTAAGCTAACCCCCTTATTCATAAACGTACATTATATACG
Source organism: Macrosoma leucophasiata (assembly GCA_036365455.1). NCBI lineage: Eukaryota > Metazoa > Arthropoda > Insecta > Lepidoptera > Hedylidae > Macrosoma > Macrosoma leucophasiata. The sequence goes on from JAWQUS010000013.1 coordinate 8,207,337, forward strand.
TTTTAACTATAGAATGCTTTGTCCTTGTCAGTTGCATTGTCAAATGTGCAGGATAGAAAAAGACAAAGGAGAGATTAGCAACACTTTAGCTAAAATACGTTTATGAATAAGGGAATAGTTGTGTATTTTGACTTCCATAAAATAACTATCACACAGAGACATAACAAAATAGGTCTCAGGGGTGGCAACGCATCTACATTTTGACCTCTGGTTTTTAAGTAGTTGTCACTTAACATCAATGTTAGCTGCATGCTTGTTTGCCAACTTCATTGCATAATAAACGTATAAGTATTAAAATATTTATCGGCTAAATGGTAATCTTCTGCACTATCATGTTGTGGTGTCAGATGGTAATGTACTGCCCTGTAATTTCCAGCACAGAGGTATATATAATACCTTAGGTCTCAGGAGTGGCAACGTATCGACATTGAAATCTCTGGTTTCATGTAAATGTTTATAGGCTACAGTATTACTTACCATCAATGTGAACTGTTTGCTGCTTTGTCACTTCATGACAGAAAAAAATAGAGATAAAACCCCACTAAAAATCTGTTTTGCTGACTTACTTACAGAAATAACTATCACAGAGAGATAACAACATAGGTCTCAAGGGTGGCAACGCATCTACATTTTGACCTCTGGTTTTTAAATAGATGTCACTTAACATCAATGTCAGCTGCATGCTTGTTTGCCAACTTCCTTGCATAAAAAACGTATAAGTATAAAAATATTTATCGCCCTATTTTATATCCTGCATCAGTGCTTTATTGAAGCTTTAAACTAACGATGAGCAGCTAAGTACCTTCACGTAATATTTATAGTCACATTCCCTGTTATGTATGTATCTTCACGCCAGGTCCCTAACGGGGTAGGCAGAGAGTGTAGAGCGCCAGACATCCCGGTTCTGACAAACCTCTCGTGCCTCGTCTACCTTCATCATTCTCTTCATACATGCACGCCGATTCCTAAGACTTTTGACACCACCATCAGACAGAACTCGACCTATTTGGTCATGGTAGGTCAGCCTTGGTCTTCCTGGGCCTCTGCAACCATCCACATTCGCATTGTATATCTGTTTAGTCATTCGCTCATTCGACATTCTTTCTATATGCCCGAACCATCGGAGCATGCCTTTTTTCATTTTTACACCGATACTATCATTCCCTGTTATCCACATCATAATAACCCTAGGTTTAGCTACTATAAGATTTATCCTGGTGGTAGAGTTCCAAGGAGCTTGAGGGCGTAGGCACCGCCGCATTACCTGATTAGGTAATGCGGCGGTGCCTACGCTACGCGCCTACGCTACAGATAGATTTATCTGCCGCCAAATGGTTGTGTTCAGCACTATTGTATCCCGTTTAGATGGTATGGTCCCGTAATAACTATCATGGAGACATAACGACTTAGGTCTCAGGGGTGGCGACGTATCTGCCTTTTGACCTCTTGTTCTTGGTAGGTTTTTTATTAGGTTTTTGTAAATAGGCTACAGGAGTCACTTACCATCGTGTGAACTGCATGCTTTTGTTCTTGAACCTTATAGGATATTCATCTTATGCTTCATTAAATACGATCAAGTTATGTTTCCAATTGCTGATATGAACTTCATAACTGCCTCAGTAGCCTAGTGGTAGCAGGCCTACGCTACTCAGCTACGCTGAGGTCCAGGTTCGATTCCCGGGTGGGGGCTATGAGAGATAATAACAATTTAAGAAGAAGAGAAGTCCAATGACTTCATGTTGAAAAATAGAACCAGAGTTCTATTGGGATTTTTCCATTTTCTGGATATTTCCAAGTACCTCGAAGTTTGGTAATGTGCCCGGAGATATCAACAGGCTCGCCACCTGTTACATGGGCCAAAACTTAATCGGCGAATCGTGGGTGTTTGCGTGTATGAACACATGCATTTACCTCTGTTTTCGGGGATCACAGACGTGAAGTAACGTTTTTGAACTTCATGGATTTTAACAATTATAACATGAAGTCATTGTACGGACATAAATATGTTGTTCCCATGTCTCATATTTTCTAAGACACATTATGCATAGATTTATGTCTTCAGACGTTTTGCGCATATCCTAAAAAATTACCAGGCCGTAAAAGTAGAATTTATTGCTCCCGTACCAGATTCAACCTGGTCCCTAAACAATAAGTTATAATTTATCTCTAACAATTTCCGTGTATCGGCAAATAGTAGTTTGTATTTACGAGGCCCGTAAACAAATGAATAAATCAAATAAATGAAAATATGGATTATGAACACACGCTGATAAAATTGAAAATATTGAATTAAATGTACAGATATCATATATATAAAAAATAAGTAGGCATTTTGCATATTATTCGTACAAATTGAGGACAACTTGTTTCTTAAATAAAAAATATTAAATACTTAAACATGCTATTTCAGATGTGATTATAACTCGATTTTCTAATCGAGGTGTTTAGGAGTGTGCATTATTCCAGTAACACGTTGTATAAAAAAGTAAAAAAGAAACTACTGTGTTTCTTTTTTACTTTTTTACAACAAATATAATGTAGGTCATAAGGTGCAATTCCACCAGTGTGCTGCACTGTGAGGCGCTGTTATGGACAGTGTGTGACACAAATGTTTATTCTGGTCTACTCACTCAAGCAAACAGATAAGAAACATTTCTTTATTGTTCGCGCACAACTGTCTACTTTTGTGCGCGCACACATATGCGCAGGGGACTCGGATTGTTACACGGTTACATAGAAAATCTTGCTTATGGCCTTATTACACGGCACGGTGTTCAGGGTACGATAGCAAGGGTCAGGATAGTGTAATAACATTTCGGGAGTTAGGGCCCTAATTACGGCGACCGGAGCGGCCCGGTCAGCCTAACGCCGTAACTACACACAAAACAAATATGAACAGTATGGACACTACGTACAAAACGTTCAAAACGGCACACTCACAAACATGCGCATCGACGCTCGAGTAGCGAGTGACTCGGAGCTGCAGCACCGCGAGAACCGCTTAGGGGACTCGTTGATGCGCATGTTTGTGTGATTGCGCCGTTTCAACGTTTTGTACGTAGTTTCCATACTGTTCATATTTGTACTGTGACTGAGTAAGGGCCCTGTCGACCGGATAGGCGCGAGGCCACGCCCACCCTTTCTGCCGGACCCTGAATATTGTGTCGTGTAATCACTTTTTTAGTAAAGACTTGTGCGCGTACAATAGATAAACACAGTCTTACCGGTGGAAATGGAGGCCGAACGCGACACCAGCTTTGTTCGTGCACTGCTCGAGTTTTGAAATATTTGTAACAAGTGTGCTGCACAGTGCGGCACACTATTTTGGTGGCATCGTACCTATACAATTATCCCAGTTGGAGAATCCAATCTGCGACCCACGAATCAAGCGGTTCTCACTTACTGCTAGACTATTCAGGTTGGCATTGGCAATCAACCATCTATAGACTGATACCCGTCATATGTCTAGTAATATTAAAGGTACAAAACAAACGGCATACTAATTTACTTAATCACAAAGCAATTCAACCATTGGTTAGACCAAATCATATATTATGCTGGCCTATATCAGCTAGTAATTAAGAGGCGTATCAAGTGTAGTGGATAATCTCGAAATATACTTATCCATATTTCGTCTCTAATTTACTATCGATTCAATAACATCACATGTTCACATAACATAATATATATTATTACACTTCATGCCGTCCTACAATATATTTTATCTGTCTACCGCTAAATTGTATCCAAGTCGTTCCTGTCTTATTCAAGAAATAAAACGATTAAAACTTAAGTAAGCAAAACAAAGCAAATTAAAAAAGGTTTTCACTTGTTAATATAGTGGAATAGATTACCTAAAGGTGCGTGTTTCGGGTCGTTGTATCTAATCGTCGATCACTGTATCAGATGGAAGGGATACCTGTGGAGTGGAATGGCTCAGCGATTGAATTCGATAAAGCTCGAGTGTTCTCTGGATATACAACGTTGTTCGGCACTAATACTATGGTGAACGTTTAGGAATTTCCTAGATATTATAGGTATGTGGAACATTTACGTTTAGATGTTATAAACATGGAGATGCAACTCTCGGAAAGGAGATAGATCACGTTTCCTCCGGTAGTCCATTTTATGGAATGAGACTTAGAGTCTTATTTCACCGGGTCACGATGGCGGCGCAACCAGTCTCTCCACCATGACACTTCAAATATAAACAGTATGGAAACTACGTACAAGACGTTCGAAACGGCACACTCACACAAACATGCCCATCGACGCTCGAATAGCGAGTGACTCGCTACTGCAGTACCGCGTGAACCGCTTAGGGGCCTCGTTGATGCGCATGTGTGTGTGAGTGCGCCGTTTGAACGTTTTGTATGTAGTTTCCATACTGTTCATATCTTTACTGTGACTGTGACGTCCGGACTGGCGGCCGAATGAGACACCATACAGCGCTATTGTCACCTAAGTCTATATTTGTCTGTCTCAGAATAATAAGTGAACGACACGTAGGCTGATTAATCTTCTGTTCGATCAAAACACCCGCCGACTAACCCATTTTTGAGAATACACGCGAAATCATTCACATTTATGTAGAAACGTCAGTGCGATAGGAAATTATATAAGCAGCCGCTTTAAATGTTTCCCGTTGACCTGGAAACTCTACAGTAGATAATATCCGGTCCGGATTTACAATTACACGGACGCAACGGACGAGCGATACACGCACCTTTGGAAAATGTATGAGTATTTATGTTAAGCTTTAAGCTCGTTGAGATAGGCAAGTACCTACAATAAATATTGCACATCGACATTAGGAAGGAGTATTAATAAGTAATAAGAAACATTTATTTGACACACAGCGAGATACATAAAACAGACATAAAACGTAACAGGTAACAGAGAAAAGACAACACATTTTCTAAAACTTAATACATTTCTATACACGTAATATGTGTCTCACGGCTGCCAAAAAGGTGTCCTGTTCAGCAAATGTCAGGTACCGGTATAAAAGGTACCTGACGCTGGTTTTCAATAGGACCCTTAGTGAGTAAACCACGGATGTCAAATTTATAATAAAGGATAATTGTACCTTATACAAGGTACATACATACGGATATAAAACAGATAATAAGCCATTAAAATAACATACTTAATAAAACGATAAATGTAATACATACTAGTAGGTACAAACAATAATAAATAGATTAATATCAAAGTAAATAAAATGTCTTCCGATATAAGTCTTCGGCTTATATCGGGGCTGTAAGGCGTTATCTCCGCCGCACCTCACGTTTGTGATGTTTGTCGACCATTTTGATCAAGTTTTGACCAATACCGGACTATCAGTGCTAAGGTTGGCAATTTGTAACAGAGATAACGCTCTACATAGTCGAAACTAGCCGATTGTCTCTTTCGTATGCACGATTTGCAATATTTCTTGCTGGGTTCTGTAAAGGTTATTGACACAAATGCGATCGTCTGCTTTGGCATCTTCCATGGTTCAATGAGAGACACAACATTGTTATGTTATTCCGTAATATAATGGAGTATTACATTTGTAAAGCGCGCATGGCCCTGCGGCTGGTGTAGATCGTAAGCGATTTACTCGGTTAAGCGATACGGGCGCGGTCGGGTGTGTGATGGGTGACCGCTAGTGGCTAATTAAAATGCACGTTTCCGTGCTTCGAAGGGCACGTTAAGCCGTCGGTCCCGGTTGCTATCGATAGATAGCAGTCGTTAAACCTTGTCCGAGGCCTACTGGGCGGTTTAAATACATCCAACAGCGGGCTGACCACTAATCCCTAACCCGTATCTCCACCAACCAGATTGGAGCAGCGTGGTGGAGTAAGCTCCAGGCCTCCCCCAAATAGGGGAGATATTCGTGTCCAGCAATGGGACATATAATGGGTCGCCATTATTATTGCATTTGTAAATAAATAAATAAAATACGCTTACACTCACAGCCCCACACTAGGTATAAACAAACCTGTGTCGTGGGTGCCGTTATACACATACAAGACCCGAAACAAATATCTGTAGGCCATACAAATATTTGTCCCAGTGCGGGGATCGAACCCGCGACCCTTCGAATCAAACGGTCATCTCACACCGCTGAACTAACCGGGTCGTATTCGTTGTAGAAGTTAGATTGCGTCAAAGTAGTAGTTAATTCGTTTTCTATGTTAATATTTTTATAAAATGATGAAATAAGTAACTTAGGTAGTATATTAGGCTCATTAAAACTCGGTAACGGCTAGACCCGATTAGTTTTTTTTAAATCAAAATCATTTGTTTTTAATACAGAACCTTATGTGCGACTGGACCTTGTATGCCTTACCTACCTGATACTAGTAAGTAAGATAAGATTTTTGTTCTTTATTCTGTAAGAATTATAAAATTTCTTCATTGGAGAATTCTGTATTTGTTTCCTGAGCTATAATAAAATATCTTTCTTCTAATGAGGGGGTTGTTTAACCCATTAAAGCTGCTTGAATGCGGGCGGATAATTAATAACTCCGCTAAGCCTTTCATTACGGGAAAACTAATTTGTTTGTATTATTGTTCACGAGAATACGACTCACGGATTACGGTTCTGTTTATACAGTAATGCCTGATTATGGGCTAGATATGCAAAAATACTTTTTTAATTGCTTTGGCAGATGAAGAGAAATGAAAGAAGAACATGTTAATTACAATATACGTAAAAAAATAAAAACATCTTGTAAAATATTAACGAAAAAATTTCAATTTACCTAATCTTGGCGTAGTGACAGAAGATACAGATAGCATTCGTTTTGTTTTATCAACATAGGTACTATCCCAAGCGTTGGCTGTATCGCCGCCATGTTGAACATAGTTAAAATGATAAAATCGTTTGAATAAAATATGGTTGTTCTTCTAAAATGTATTCTTGAATAAATTGTATGTATTTTTTTCTGATTCTTCTTTAATTTACCCATTTTTTGAGGTCGTGTACGAACCAGAGCCGAGCTCGCAACATCTCCTTTCAGATCGGAGAATTACTAAAACTTTTATGGTTACATACCATTTGAATTCTATGCATTATCCCGTTTTGTAAAGTTCACAATGTATGGAAATACGACCAAAAATAAGCAGGCAGTAGGTATGCAGTACTATACAAGCACAACTCGTCAAGTACCATCGATCATGTTGGCGGCTGAGTGCGACCTTTGCAGCACTTATCGAAACTTGATACTGTGCTTCAAATTATTTCCTCCCTTTTCCGTGAGGAACGGGCAAATCTTTATTTTAGCTTAATTTATTTCTTTGTTGAAGTTTATTCCAGAATCTTTAAATATTTCAGAAAAGTGGCGTGCAATACTTATAAGCAAATAGGGATAGTCACCTCACCACTTCATCAAAAAAATAAACAAAAATACTAATTTTACAAAAAAAAAAAAGTGTTAAATATTCAAAATTACATGTTTCATTAATTCTTAGTATACGCTTATACGCTTACACTCACAGCCCACAGTAGGTATAAACCTGTGTCGTGGGTGCCGTTATATACAAACAACACATACACAAACACCCAGACCCGAAACAACTATCTGTAGGCCATACAAATATTTATCGATTTGTTTGGGATCGAACCCGCGACCCTTCGAATCAAACAGTCAACTCACACCGCTGGACCAACTAATCTTAATTAATTAATCTTAATTCTCAAGAATTTGTAGTAATTGTAAGGAAATGTACTTCTACTGGTGGTAGAGGTCCAGTGACGGAGCTCGCGGACGTAGTCACCACCGCATTACCTAATATTCTTACCGCTAAATGGTAGTGTTCAGCACTATCGTGTTCCGGTAAGTTGGTAATGCACGGCCCTGTAATTTCCGGCACAGAGGCTTAACACCTTAGGCCTCAGGAGTGGTAACGCATCTGCATGTTGACCTTGGTCTTAGTGTAAGTGTCTATAGACTGCAGTCATCACTTAACATCAATGTGAACTGCACCACGAACTGAACCCAACCCAATACTACTGCTAGATGCAGAGGCATACTATACTTCTATCCTACGTCCGTTCTGCCTTTATGGATTGCACGCCGCTGATGTATGAAAACTATAAATACCCATCTCTGTTCTCAAGCTTTTATCATTGTGTATCTATAACTAGAAAAGGTAAAGAAATTATTTTATGATCAACATAAATGCATTCAAAATTATACTTTCGAATTCTTTAATCGAATAACGAAAGACGTACTTGTAAATATCTTTATAACATTCCACAACATCTTACTCAGCTACCTGATATTAAAACTGGAGTATTATGCTCAAAGTGAAGAAAGGCTTCCACGTCCGATCAGTAGGTTGATTAAGAAATGCCGACGCTCGGGTGGTCTGCCTCCGTATGTTACTCCATATAGCCGCAATACTAGTGTATGAAGACCAGACTACAAGAATAAGCGGGCGCGGAGGCGGATTTGTTTGGATGTGTTCCTTAAATGACGAAATGTAATTACTGGTGGTAGAGCTCCAGTGACGGAGCTCGCTGGCGTAAGCACCACCGCATTAGCTAATTTACTTGCCGCTAAATGGTAGTGTTCAGCACTATTGTGTTCCGGTCAGGTGGTAATGTACGGCCCAGTAATTACCGCCACAGAGGCATAAGACCTTAGCCCTCAGGAGTGGTAACGCATCTGCATTTTGACCTTGGTCTTCGTGTGGGTGTCTATAGGCTGGAGTCATCACTTAACATCAATGTGAACTGCATGCTCGTTTGCCACTTCTATTACATTAAAAATAATAAAAAAACAACATTATTTTTATTTATACGTTTCAGCTTCTACGTTCCAACATCGCTAGAACTAGAACGAAAGAACGATTTGAAAATACCACTCCTTGGAGTGCGCATGTCCAAAAACGAAAGAGTGCTATGGGTTGCTATTGCTTGCTCTTTCGTTGTTTACGCAAAAGCATGCTTACTGATCTATTTTTATGTAATGGAGTAATGGTAAGTGAATACGATAGCTTATTTATTTTTTACAGAGATTTCAATATAGATGCGTTGACACTTCTGAAGTCTAAGTTGTTGTACCTCTGTGCTAGAAATTACAAGGCCCTACATAACCACCTGACCGGAACAAGATAGCGATGAACACTTCCTTGTTCCGGTATTTAGTGCCAAGCAGATTAGATACAGCGGTGGTACCTACGCTCGCAAACTTCAGCACTGAACCTCTATCACCAATAAAACATTTATGTCTTAGACATGTATGTCTATGTACAGAACAAAGAACATTGTCATTCTGTACATAGACATGTATGTCTATGTACAGAACAAAGAACATTGTCTTTGTTTACACCAAAAGAATCTGCTGTCTGAAATCCGGTCGGCACTCGAGTCGGAAATTTATGTGGCACTGTACATAATTTTTTTACGTCATGAAGTGTCTAACAGTTCACGTTGATGGTAAGCAATACTAAAGCCTATATAGACATATAACCAGAAATTTTAATATAGATACGTTGCCACTCCTGAGGCTTAAGTTTTTATGCCTCTGTGCCGGCAATAACAGGACAGGGCCGGACTGGAACACGATAGTACTAAATAGTATCATTAAACGCCAAGAACATAATATGTATGAAAATCGCTTCCGCTCACACCATACCCTCACCAGGAGGCCTTACTCGGCATAGAACGAATAGATTATTAACTCAACTATGCACGACTATTGTGAACCTTTGATTAGTTAGCTTTTGATTCACAATGTCTCTATCTTGAAATACCTATCACTTAATAGTTGGAGAGATATCAATGGAACGAGAACTATCAACATTTCTATCAATCTCTATTGTATTGGTAATGTTATTCGTCTTCTTTTAAATATTTTGATATAGATTCTTGTAGGGACTTGTCCTATTTCTTTTTTACGTACTAGCTGACCCTTCTTTCTATCTAAAGTTATATACCTACTTGATGTCAGACGCTTGGAAGCAACAGTTTCTATCGAAAAACAAAAATTAAGGTAAGGTTAAGGTTTTTTCAAATGTCCGTTACCGTTTGAGACGTTAACGAACATTTGAATAAAAAAAACAAATTGATTACTTCATCCCGAGTTAACAGTTAGAATAAATATTTTTCGTCGGAGGAACACCCGTTCATCTACAAATTTAATCGGTGCAGTTTTCAAGAAAATTAGCATACAGGCACATATGGCAGACAGAGACAGTCAGTTCCGTTTTTCCTTTCGAGGTACGGAACCCTTCTATTTTATGATATGTCACACAATTCAGTAAGCAAAACTTATTTCGTTTAATTCTCTAATCCCCAAAGAATAGTTCCCACGTGTGAATTAATTTATTCGGTGCAATTTTGAAGTAAATTGGCTATAGCACACAGTCAGATAGACAGACAAAGGCACGAGACATCCTGACAGTTCCGTTTTTCCTTTTGATGAACGGAACCTTAAATAAAACCTCACTACAAATAAATCCTCCAAATAAACTTTTACAAACACACCTAATATGCATACTTGCCCGCTTTTACGGTATGTTGTTAATTTTATGACAAAACGCGAAACCACCACACTTTTTTTTCCACGCCGTAATACCTAATAGCGTACAAGCACGCAAAGTTTTTGTGTTTCATTAATAAAAGTCTTTTTAGTGCGAACAAAGTGGTTTTATTAATTTAGGACAAAGTTGGGAAAAGGAGTTAAGCGGAGGTCGTTTCATGTCAAACTGCCTGTCGCGCTTAAAATTTCACGGTCGTTTTGATGCGAGCTCATCACTTCCCTTGACGAGTTTCCCTGTGTGAAATTCAAGGCCATTGTAGACATTAAATATTATGAATATATTCAGCTTTATGCTAAGGTTCGGTTGCGCCAAAATATTTGTTTTAAATTACGGTTATTGTCACATGTAAAAGTAAAGCTGAGTTGTCAATCGTCTTACTTTAGCTTTAACAAATTTGTTAAAGTACCGATTAAGCGAAAATGAGTTGCTCCAGTGACGGAGCTTGCGGGCGTAGGCACCACTGCATTACCTTATGTTCTTGCCGCAAAACACGATAGTGCTGAACATTACCATTCAGCACTATCGTGTTCCGGTCAGGTGGTAATGTACGGCGCTATAATTTCCGGCACAGAGACATAATAACTTTAGGCCTCAGGAGTGGAGTAACGTATCTGCATTTTGACCTTGATCTTTGTGTGGGTGTAAGTAGGTTGCAGTCATCACTTTACATCAATGTAAACTGTATGCTTGTTTGCCACTTCCATTACATAAAAATAAACTATTAAGCAGCTCCTTTCTCGATAAATGGGCTATCTAACACTGAAAGATTTTTTTCAATCGGACCACTAGTTTTTGAGATTAGCGCATTCAAGCAAACAAACAAATTCAGCCTTATAATAGATATAAGTATAGATGTCAATTATCTGTCAGATGTTGATACTTTAAAAACGACCCTAATGGTAACTTACCCAATGTCGGTTTATGAGGTTACTAGCGGCCCGCCCCTGCTTCGCGCGGGTGCAATGTTACCTACCCTCTCCTATTCCTCTTAGCGTGATGATTATAGATATAGCCTTCCTCGATATCTTTTGTAGTTTAGGCAGCGTACGCAAAATGAGTAACTTTTCTAATTGATTTTTTATACCTTGTGTCTGAAAAACCCAAATATCTAACGGAACCCTATTTTTCCAAAATAAAATATAGCCTATGTTACCCGTGGATAATGTAGCTTTCGAATAGTGAAGATATTCCTCGATATCTTTGATAGTTTAAGCAGCGTACGCAAAATAAGTAACTTACCTGGATGATTTTTTACACCTTGTGTCTGAAAAACCCAAATATCTTACGGAACCCAATTTTTTCCAAAATAAATTATAGCCTATGTTACTCGTGGATAATGTAGCTTTCGAATAGTGAACGAATTTTTTAAATCGGTCCAGTAGTTATTGAGCCTATTCAATACAACCGAACAAACAAACAAACAAAGTTTTCCTCTTTATAATATTAGTGTAGATGAGGCAAGCGCGTACACACAAATAATAATAGAATTTCTCTGAATTTCCCTTCTTCTAAGTTCCGAAACGAGCGACGGTTAAACTTGTATATTACATCTTGAAATGTTAAGCCTGTATTAGACAGTACCTTGTAAAATGTACAATAAAGCTAAATGCCTGAGGGAACCAGACCGACACTGACCAAAGCGGTGTTTGTAGTGTAGAATATCCTACTGATATTATAAACTAGCTGTGCCCGCGACTTCGTTCGCGTGGAATAGTGACTTTGGTCAGTTTTTTTGGTGCCAACGCCACCAACTCAACCAACGCTACCAACTCCACCAACGTTACCAACACCACCACCAATAACACCAACGCCACTAATGCCACCAACGCCACTTAAGCCATTAACTTGTGAAGTGTTCCAAATCTTCACCGTCTAATACACGCTAGCTTCAAATAAGTAAACATTAAGTAAAATTTAAACATCACGAAATCCATCTATCTTCTTTGTGTACTTAAGAAATTTTTAAGCTACCCGGAAAAGATTTGCAAGTTCCTTATCATGGGTTCCTTACCACAGCGACCCGAAAAAAATACACCATCAAACCCAAAGCTTTTTCAATAAGTATAAAGTATCGAAATCTTTTCTACTTATCCTTTCCAAGAGGGTACACGTATTTATAGCTGCATTTATTAGGAAGCAAATCGCGGCGAACAATGTTCTACGAGTAATAATTGGACAATGATGTGGAAACTGTTCCCGCCATCAGACAATGTTATCCATTTTCACACTTAACACTAATATGAAAGTTTCTTTGTTTGGTTGTTTGTCTGTCAATCACGCCGAATCTACGGAACGGATTTTGGAATTTGTTATACAGATAGGGTATTAGCTGACTTAGATTGTAGGATACTTTTTATCCCGAAAAATGTTCCTGTGGGATGCCATGGGATGTGCGGGGCCGCGGGCAACAGCTAGTTGTACAATATTTTCGAAACGAGATTTTTGGGGGGTTACACAGATAGTGTGACACGGCGTGATGATAGGAGGGGGTCAGAAAAGGCTTATTTTAGCGGGACGTATTTTATTTACGGCCCCTAAATGAGACTTTCTAGTAGATAAGATAAGATAAGAAACATTTATTTGACACACAGCGAGACACATAAAACAGACATAAAACGTAACAGGTAACAGAGAATAGACAACACATTTTCTAAAAATTAATACATACCTATACACGTAATATGTGTCTCACGGCTGCCAAAAAGGTGTCCTGTTCAGCAAATGTCAGGTACCTTCATGTAAAAGGTACCTGACGCTGGTTTTCAACAGGACCCTTAGTGAGTGAACCACGGATGTCAAATTTATAATAAAGGATAATTGTACTAATACTTATTCAAGGTACATACATACGGATATAGAACAGATAATAAGCCATTAAAATAACATACTTAATTAAACGATAAATGTAATACATACTAGTAGGTACAAACAATAATAAATAGATTAATACCAAAGTAAATAAAATATAAGTAGATAAAAAACATCTTATTAAATATCATAATAATAATATGCAATCAAAGAATTATAACGCAATTGTGCGGTGGCGCGTCGATCGCCGGGAGCCGGGAGTCACCTGGAGTGATGCGTCATCCCCACCTCAGGCACCACAGCGCGATAACGACCGGCCGAGCGCAGCAGGCTTTATTGCGATGCCGATGCGCCGGTGTCGCGTACGTGAAACCGCGTTAAGGTAACTTACGTCCGATATTTGTGGGCATATTAAGTATTTAATACTTCAATCCATACAAGTGATACGGCGTAGTACGTGTATACAACATTACAAAGGTTTGTGGACTCATCTTGTATGAATTATTTATGCGAACAATTCTCCTTATGATCACTATGTACCTATACATATATCCTTATTATATAATTTACAGAGGAACGCTATGGCAGTTAATGATATTCATATGGAAAGGGCGGTGCACAGTGAAAGAAAAATAAACAAAGATATAAACAAAATGGAGAACGTCCTTGTTATATACCTACTACTGCATTATATGTTTGAAGGCCGCAAATACAAGGTAACTTTTTTTAAAAAATAAAAACTGCTAATGGTTAATTAGAAATATATTTTTTTTATAATGATATAATTTAATATTGTATAAGAGGAAAAATAATATATAAAATAATTTGCCAATGCAAAAATATGAATACCACAGCCTAAAGAAAATTGTAATACCATTGCTGTTGGGAGGTAGGTAGGTATTAACGTTCAAAAATACATCAACTGCTGTCGACGATGTAGTCATATTTGACGATCGTTTATATAACTTTCCAGGTCTCCAGGATGTTATGCAGTGATAACCGACGATGGGTGAAGGTTCTCCCTGCTTATGGGCAGTCCGCCAATCAGAGTTGGCGAGTCAGCACCTAGCTCGCCGTCGCAAACTTAGGATTCGGGTACTACCTACATGAAATTAAGCAAGTTTCCTTACCCATATTCTTTTTTGTACGTTTTTTATTTAATTAACTTTACTATTCTTCACTTATCACGTTACGTACTATCGATCATCAACCTACCTACCTATTTTTCTTTTTCTATGCGTAACTCATAAAAGTGACGTATTATTGGTCACGAAAGAAGCGAGCTTCCGCTGCTCTTCTAGTAGGTATTGTTTGAGATATTTCTTAAACGTACATAAAGAGCTGACTTGTCTTATCGGTGGCGGGATATTGTTCCATATTTTAGAAGCCGCATAGCGGAAACTGCCTCTGAAAGAAGCCGTCTTATGAGGTTGTATAGACAAAGGTCGTGAGCATTGTCTAAGAGAACATTCTCGCGTTTGACCTACCCATTTTAATTTATTGTACAAGTAAAGAGGTTCCTTAAATTTCGTTACACCAAATAGTAGGCATGCCAAGTGAAGCTTACGTTTAGATTTCGTTTTTAGTATCGAATGGTCATTTATATACGAGGTGATGTGATCCCTGGCTGGTATTGTAAAACAAAATACAGTAGGCAAGTAATATGAGCCTCAGAGCCATAGAGCAACGCGGTCCACCGGTCGCAGCGGACTGGAGGGGAGTAGCCATAGCGTATTACCGATGCAAAATAGTCTATCATTTTTTGCGTGGGGAAATGCATGTGACACACACGCACACTACAAAAATCGTCTATTACTACGAAACTCACACCTTGACTTTAACAAAATACAGAAACAATTTCACGCACACATTTAAATATCTAGGCGACAGGCGTTAGATCATTTGGTCTTGTACTTTGACAGAGGGGAAAGCCTGCATATGGCTACTCTCGTAAGCTTCGTATGAAACATTTCAAAATCACACAGATAAAAAAATTGTTGGTATCTCAACTCAATCTCAAATAAGACAAATAAAACTGATAAAGGCTACAACAGATTAACGACAAGTTGAATGGCTAACAGATGCGACGAAAATTAAAGAATTGCTCATTTGGCACAATATTAGCCAAGCTATTGTCTACTTCACAATAACTTTATCATTAATAACCGTGTACTTTGTATTGTGTAGGTATCGCGTTTTGTGCGATAATCTTCAATAGAACAATGGACATTTTTAGAAATACGCAGATCGTTCTATTTTGTAAGCCTATATACAGGGTGAAATTTTGGTGGTACTGCTTTGTACAATTATTTTATGTTCATTTTGAATGTATATATACAGGGTTATTTGTAACCAGCGCATAATTGTTAAAGGGAGGCTTTGGCTCATCAAGACCAACACCTTTGTTATACAACTTTTTCTAATTCAATATTTTTTTTACCATACAAAAAATAATAAATATCGATACAGACATAGATTATGCACTGCTATACAAAAAATTATCACTAAAAATTGGTCATAGAACGTACTATAAACATTATTATGAAAATGTCGTAGCAATACTAATTGAAAAGTGATAAACCAATGAGCTTTATAACATAACTAGCGGCCCGCCCCGGCTTCGCCCGCGCTGCTCTGCTCCTATTAGTCATAGCGTAATGTAAGCTATCCTATCTCTCAAGTTGGATCGAACTGCACATGGTGTGCGAATTTTATTATAATCGGTTAAGTGGTTTAGGAGTCCATTGAGGACAAACATTGTGACACGAGATTTATATATATTAAGATATATATAATAATAAAAAATAATTGTGATAAACACCGGATCTTTTACATTAATTATAATATAAATAATTCAGAAATATATTTAATTACATTTTTAATACAACGCTACGTTTGATAAGGGCTTACATTTCTACTGTGGTAAGTGATTTGCGTGGTAAAATAAATAAGTCCAGGTACTTACACGAACAAAGTTTATTGTTTATTACACAAACACCTCACACAAGGTTGAAGGTGAACAAGCACGACAATAGAAACAGAAGAGAGTACAGTTGAAGAGAAACAGTAAGCACAGCACGGTACAGCAGACAAGCACAGAAATGGTAAGCTTTTGTTTGTTGACTAAATAATATATACGCGACAGGTGAAGCCGTGCGAGAGCTCGGTATACAGGGAGGAAGTGAACACGACTGGTGCGCGTGCGACAGTGACGTCACACGATGGTAACGGTACCATCATATCAGCCATAAGACGTCCACTGCTGAACATAGGCCTCCCCCAAGGACCTCCATGCCGACCAATCGGAAGCGACGTGCATCCAGCGGGTACCTGCAGCCTTGATCAGGTCGTCGGTCCATCTTGCAGGTGGACGTCCTACGCTGCGTTTGCCGATACGTGGTCTCCACTCAAGAACCTTTCTGCCCCAGCGGCTATCGGTTCTCCGAGCTATGTGCCCTGCCCATTGCCACTTCAGCTTGGAAATCTGCTTGGCTATGTCAGCGACTTTCGTTCGCCTACGGATCTCCTCATTTCTGATTCGATCCAGTAGGGAAACGCCGAGCATAGCCCTTTCCATTGACCGCTGAGTGACTTGGAGCTTTCGTACGAGACCCATAGTGAGAGACCACGTCTCGGCACCGTAGGTCATCACCGGTAAAACGCACTGGTTAAAGACTTTCGTCTTCAAGGACTGCGGGATGTTTGACGAGAAAACGCTCCTTAACTTCCCGAACGCTGCCCAGCCGAGTTGGATTCGGCGAATGACCTCTTTCTCGAAGTTCGACCTGCCTAGTTGTATGGTGTGTCCTAAATAGATATATTCGTCGACAACTTCGAGGATCGAGTTCCCAACGGATACTGGAGTGGGCGATACAAGGTTATTAAACATGACCTTGGTCTTATCCATGTTCATTTTAAGGCCCACTCTTTGGGACACTCGATTGAGGTCTTCGAGCATTGTGCTGAGATCTTCCAGCGACTCTGCCATGACTATAATATCGTCGGCAAACCGAAGGTGAGTGATGTATTCGCCGTTGATATTGATGCCTAGTCCTTGCCATTCCAGGAGCTTGAAGGCGTCTTCCATTGCATTGGTGAAGAGCAGAGGTGAGATGACATCTCCCTGTCTTACTCCCCTCTGCAAAGGAATCGCCTTCGTGCATTGGTCCTGTACTCGGACTGACATGGTGGCGTTTTTATACAGACACTTCAACACTTCGATATACCGATAGTCAATGTGGCAACGCTGTAAAGACTGCAGCACAGCCCATGTTTCAACCGAATCAAAGGCTTTCTCATAGTCCACGAACGCTAAGCATAATGGCCGGTTATACTCCTCGGACTTCTGTATAACCTGCCGCAGCGTGTGTATGTGGTCTATGGTACTATAGCCTTTTCGGAAACCGGCTTGTTCGGGAGGCTGGAAGTCATCAAACCTGCGAGCGAGACGGTTCGTGATCACCCTCGAAAACAGCTTGTAGACATGGCTCAGAAGCGAGATGGGTCTATAGTTCTTCAATAGGGTTTTATCACCTTTTTTGAAGAAAAGCACCACCACGCCTCTGTTCCATGCTTCTGGCGTAGTACCTTCGAATAGGACGGAATTAAAGAGCTTCTGAAGGACTTTCAGTAACGGTGATCCACCCGCTTGCAGAAGCTCTGTAGTGATTCCGTCCTCTCCAGGCGCCTTGTTGTTCTTAAGCTGTTTGAGGGCCATCCTAATCTCGTACAGGCTGATGTCCGGGATATCTTCGGTATAGTGTCGGGTTAATTTGGCTCTCGGGTCTCTAACCAAATCAGAGGCAGGTTGTGCGACCGAGGTATATAACTGCCCCTAGAACCTCTCGATCTCCCGCAATACCTCAGACTTAGTCGACGCTAAACTGCCGTCCTCTGTCTTCAGCTGCATCAGCCGGCTCTGTCCAATAGACAGATCCCTTGCAAACACTTTGGAGCCCTTGTTTCTCTCTATCGTTTCCTCAACACATTTTGTGTTGAAGGATCTGATATCGTGCCGCAAGGACTGTTGGATCTGTCTATTAAGTTGCCGGTATTTTTCAGCTTCATCAGAGGTCTGCAGTGGCATTGAGCGTCGTTCTGCCATAAGGTTGAGGGTTTGATCGGTTAGTTTTTGAGGTCTATTTCGTCGGCGAGTTTTAAAGTATTTATACCCCACCGACTGGACAGTTTCTACCAACCTGTCATTCATATCGTCCACTGAGATGCAATCCTCCAGGCAAGCAAAGCGATTTTTCAATTCGAGCTGAAAGCTCTCGGGGTTTTGTATGTGAGAAATAGTAGGTCGGAGCGTAGACTTCATTAGACGAGATCTTTCGATCTTGATGTTTAAATTCAATGTGTCCCTAACCATTCGGTGATCACTTCCGGTTTTCACCCTGTGAATCACGGAGACATCATTGAATATGTGTTTCTTGTTGGTCATAATGAAGTCTATCTCATTTTTTGTGGAACCGTCGGGGCTCATCCAGGTCCATTTCCTATGAGGTGGCTTCTTGAAAAAGGAGTTCATCATAAAAAGTTCTCCAGAAAATTGGCCAGCCTGTGGCCCCTAGGGTTCCGATTCCCACATCCAAATTACCCCACTCTCAGCTCATAATCGCATCCCTTGCCCAGCTTTGGGTTGAAGTCTCCCATTACAACAGTGAAATACGTTTTGGAAGTATGTATGGCCCTACTTATGTCCTCATACATAGCTTCCACCTCGTCGTCCGGGTGTGCCGAGATCGGTGCGAAGACCTGGATGACCTCAAGTCGAATTGCTTTATGATTAAATTTTACCTACATATTGCCCTGAGAAACTGACTGGTGGTAGAGTTATAGTGACGGAGCTCGCGGGCGTAGGCACCACCGCATTACCTAATATACTTGCCGCTAAATGGTAGTGTTCAGCACTATCGTGTTCCGATCAGGTGGTAATGTACGGCCCTGTAATTTCTTTTGGATATTCTGAGTATCAGGTACGCGACCCTACTCGACACACTCGTGATGCATTCAATGTTGTTAACGAGAGACTTGTGGACGATAAACCCGACACCACCTTGGGACTGCTGGTCGCCCTCCCGGTAGTAGAACAAGTTGCCAGACTTCAGGGTTATCGTGTCCTCTCCCTCTCTACGGACTTCAGATAGACCAAAGATGTCCCAGTGCAACTTGTTCAATTCTTCTTCCAGCTCAGCAATTTTCTCGTCTGTCCTTAACGTGCGTGTATTGTATGTTACCAGTGATAACCTACGTCGGTTTTCCGTTGTGCATGCCGAAGTCGTTTGACGGAAGCGACTCACCCGGAGATTCTTAGCACCCCTGGCTCCAGAGCTCGACCAGCGCCCGTCTACGCCGGTTTTGCTCCTGGAGCCGCCGGGCACTTGGGGCCTTTTCCTCGTCTGCATTTCCATCTTGGGGGGTTTAGACCATAACCCGCCACGCTGGTCCAGTGCGTGTTGGCAGGTCGCCAGAGCCTCGTTTGTTGAGTAGCAGGGTGCACCACGTGCAGGTGAGGTTGGCTTGGGTCTCGATGGCGTTGGTTGAGACCCCTTACACCCCCAGACCCCTTACACCCCTAGGTAACGGTACAATACAATGTTATCGCCCGTTTCCATTGTGCACGGCAACAGCATTGCACGATATTTAAATATTATTGATTTAATATAATTATATATGCATGTATGTGTGTGTGTGTGTGTGTGTGTGTGTGTGTGTGTGTGTGGTGTGTGTGTGTTTATATGTATTGTAAATTTGTATTTATATGTATACTGAGGTAAGTACAATAGTGGGGTAAGCCCACACTACGATTCAAAATACCCCGGGTATCTAAATGCCTTGTGTGAGGCAGTTTGATACGTATTCAATTTTTTGTAAATGGATAATAGCAAATCAATATGTAACTGTGTCCATGCTGCATGGGCGCACAATTTGGAAGTTCAAAGGAGTTGGACCCTCAACACCCTCAAGTCGAATTGCTTTATGATTAAATTTTACCTACATATTGCCCTGAGAAACTGACTGGTGGTAGAGTTATAGTGACGGAGCTCGCGGGCGTAGGCACCACCGCATTACCTAATATACTTGCCGCTAAATGGTAGTGTTCAGCACTATCGTGTTCCGATCAGGTGGTAATGTACGGCCCTGTAATTTCAGGCACAGAGGCATATCACCTAATGCCTCAGGAGTGGCAGCGCATCTGCATTTTGACCTCTGGTCATTGTGTGGGTGTCTATAGGCTGCAGTCATCACTTAACATCAATGTGAACTGCATGCTTGTTTGCCACTTTTATTACATTCTGTTGCTGATTCCATCTCCGAAAAGGACTCGATACTTTTTGGTCGCTATACAATTCCAGCAAAACCGTTTGACAAAAGACGAAATGATACCAAATCCTAAAAAGTTGCCGCATTTAGCATTAACTTTGAAAAGCCTTAAATAATCCATACGTATACTGAAGCTGATCTCTCGACCCTGATAAAACGTCATATTAACCTGACAGTCCGTATTTTCCCCAGGGATACGTATTAAAAGTGCCAGTCTGTAAAGCCCCCAGCCTATTCGGACGACAAATCGGGGAGAAATCTGTCGTGTGAAGGAGCTTACATGGATAAATCGTTTCCGATTACATTCGCTGACGTCTTCATTTATATAGATCAAGCTTTATACAGGACAGTGGTCATCTGATCGAAATTTCGTATATAATTATTTTGTGTCAGCGTTTTTTACCGCCTATTAAATGGTGTACAACAATACAATGTAAACTTATATTACAAAAAATGTAAATGTTGATCAAGTATTCACATTTAAAAGTAAATAATATACTTCGCGAGAAGAGGAGGAGGGCATTGAGCTATCCTGCGAACACTAACAGATAGGTTCAAGTATAGTGCATAAAAAGAAGTGCGAGTCGTACTCGCCCATGAAGGATAGCAAATACTTGACTGATTGTTCACTTATCAAAACCGCTAATATTACTTTGTAATTCATACAAAATATAGGAATTACAAAGTTATATTTGCCGTTTTTGAAGAGAGATAACAGCTGTGAATGAAGTTCAACATAAAATCTAAATCAAATTAAAATTTACCCAAACACTGTTGAGTAAATCGGCCTCATTTTTTTTTAATGGCTTCGCTGTTACGCTTATTTCCAGAGTCAAGTAAAACGATATTTTCATATTATTATTCGTATATATATAGCAGCGTAAAAGTTACAATCAGTCAGTCAGTTATTTAATATTTCAGTCGACTATTAGGATAGCCTCAGTAGTATGTACGGAATTCTTAAATTAAACGACAAAGCTCCAATAACTTTCTTTACGCCTTTATTTTTCATCCAAAATTAACACGTCTTGTCATTCACTCGATCCCCGCACGAACAATTGTTTTTCCCGCCTTCGATTACAACCACAGACCAATAATTACAACTACAATATGTTAGCCGTTTTTATCTATGCTGCTATTCTATATCTATGGCTATCGATACATTGTTTACTCATTATCATTATACATTGTAATAAATCTAACGTGGCTCACCGTTGAATAATATGAACATAATGCAAATATTCATTATGTTAGGCATAAATACAAATACTAATAATTATACTATATGCCAATAGCTCCCAGGCTTAAATATAAACACTGATATAGTATACCATAGGCTAACAGCTCGGCCTTCCTGTTGATAGCGAGTCCTCTCGCGTTAACATGTAAGTCTATGATGTAAGTTCTAAGAACAAGTCATCAAGATTAAATGTCTAAATTCTTATTTCAATAATTAAAAAAAAATAATAATAATATGTAAGTACTCTATGTTAAGAACTATGAACTCAAACCTTTTTCTTATAAATATATTTAAATATTTAATTATACATATTCTTTGACTTGGTGTCACAAATTATGTCCATCAATTTTAGAAGTTACAACCTCTAGTTAAAACAAGCCAACTATAATTTGAGATTTGAAACAAAGTTATTATGATCCAATATTACATGACCATAGATGAGATATTAATTACTTATTATTTATTTTTATGTGAATATTACAAATATTTGGATTATCCTAATACATTTTATTTAATAATTATTTAATTTAATTTACTAAATTAATCCTCACCTCCACTATCCGAATTATTTTCCTCACAACTACTTTCTAGATCCCTACTAAAGTTCAACCAAGGCTGTATCTTGTCAACTGCTACTACGGCTTCATACCGACGATTATTTTTACGTGTTAGGAGTGTATCTTCTATCATGTACCTGTCATTTGGAAGCACCTTTGTTACCCGATACGGACCTTGGTATTTTACAACTAATTTTTGAGACTGTCCGTCATGTGGTACTTGCCGTTCTACGCGAACCAAATCTCCCTCCGAATAGCACTTAGCTGCTTTCCTTTTGCTATCGAATCTTCTCTTATCCTTGGTTTGTTGTTCTTTTATTTTTGCAACTGCGTCGCCTCTAATGTCCACTAACTTATCTGTAGGGGTTGCTTTTATAGTGTCGTCTAAAACATCGCTTAAAATCCCTTCACTTTTGCTTTTTATGTTGAACCCAAAAAGAAGTTCGGACGGTGTCTTTTGGGTTGTCTTGTGGGTTGTAGTATTGAGCCCTAATTGAATGTCTGGGACTTGTTCGTCCCAACACTTTTCATTTTTGCCATGGGTCGAGGTAGAGAGAGCGTCAAGTATGGTTCTATTGAACCTCTCTACTTGACCATTCGCCCGAGGAGTAGCCACAGCGTTGACTATGTGCTTAATGCCATAAGTCGTGGTGAACTCCTTAAAAGCCCCGCTTGTGAAACTAGTACCTCTGTCAGTTATAAGGCGCGTAGGGACACCAAAACAGCTAACATGGTCTTTAAGAACTTTAATTGTAGTTGCTGATTTGGTATCTCTCACAGGTCTTACATTTACGAACTTTGTGAAGCCATCTACGAGAACCAGTATATAGCAATTGCCCTTTTTGCTTTTTATAAATGGGCCTAAGTGGTCTGCGTGCAGTGTATGAAATGGCACGCTTGGCTTTTCAATAGGGTGTAATTCTCCCTCTCGCTTCCCGCCCGGCGCTTTGTGATGACAACATTCCAAACAAGATGTAACGTATTTTTTTACGAATTTTCGTATCTTGGGAAACCAGTAGTTTTTGCGAATACGTTGCAGGGTTTTATCATAACCACAATGGCCAACATCATCATGATTCATCTTTAAAACCTGCCAACGTACACCTTTCGGTACAAGCCACTTTATTTCATCTCCTTCGATTCTGTAAACTCGGTTGTTTTTAAGTTTGTAGTTTTTATGGACATCTATAACTTTTTCTGAATTAACATCAGATAAAATTTCTTTTATCCTTTTGACTTCGTCATCGGCTGATTGTACGGTAGCTATCCAGTCTTGCTCGTGACTTTCGACAGCGAGAATGTCAAAACACTTCTCAGGTTCCGTCACACATGTATCAACTGGATTGCGGCTTAGCGCGTCAACGTGAGTCATACGCGATCCTGGTCTATACTTAATCGTGCAGTTAAATTCTTGCAACTGTACCCACCAACGCGCTACTCGTGGGATTAGATCGCGTTTGATAAAAGTTGACCGCAATGCATTGCAATCTGTAAATATTTTGAATTCGATGCCCATGAGGTAAACTCTGAATCGTTTTAGCGATGCTACTACAGCCAACGTCTCGAGATCGTAAGAATGAAGTTTCCGTTCTTCTGGATTTGTTTTGCGACTAAAATATGACACAGGTTGAAACACACCATTTGAATTAGCTTGTAGTAAGATGCCTGCCAGGCCATCTTTGCTGGCATCTGTATGTACCTGAGTTTCTGCTTTATGATCGTAAAGCGCAAGTGCTGGCCTGTCAATCAACATTATCTTAATTTTATTGAATGCACTCTCCTGCCTTTCTTCCCAGATCCACTTAGCTTCCTTTTTTAGTAAGTCCGTTAGCGGCGCAGCTATTAAAGCATAATCCCTAATAAACCGTCTAAAATACCCCGACAGACCAAGAAACTGTCTCAACTCGTGTTGGTTCGAAGGTCTTCGGAATTTCGACACCGCTTCGGTTTTCCGTTGCCCCGGCCGAATCCCACTGGAGTTAACTTCATACCCAAGGAAGTCAATGGTGTCGAGGAAAAAGTGGCACTTGTTTAACTTAAGCGTCAGACCACCTTTCTCGAGAAGCCCTAAGACTTCCTCTAATCGCTGCATGCCTTCAGCAACGTCTTTTGCGGGGATGAGAACGTCATCCATATATACTATCGCATATTTAATTTTCGCTTCCAGCAATATCTTATTGATAGTACGCTGAAAAACCGATGGTGCATTTACTAGGCCAAAAGGCATCCGGTTATACTCATACTGGCCGTCTGGGGTCACGAAAGCGGTTTTATAACGTGACTCCTCAGCTATCGGTATCTGATAGTATCCAGATGCCAAATCAAGCGACGTAAATACCTTATTGCCAGCCAATTGATCTAATTGATCCTCGATCCTAGGGAGGGGGTAATGTTCCTTCTTAGTTTTACGATTTAAGGCCCGATAGTCAACGCACAAACGCTTTTCGCCGGTTTTCTTTTGCACCAGAACAATAGGACTCGCATATGGAGACGTCGATTCCCTAATTATACCATGATCAGCCATTTCTTGTACCATGTTCCTCACTAAGGCACGGTCTGCGTACGACATGCGGTAAGGGCGATAGACAACCGGTTCGGTGTCTTCAAGTTCGATTACCATCTCTGTTAAGTCCGTGAAGCCTAGGTTATTAAGCCCACTTGAAAAGCAATTACTAAATTTCTCAATCAACTGTTGCAATTTCAATCGCTCTTCATAGCTTAAATTATCGCTACAGTTAAGACTGTCATTGTTTTGTGTTTCGCAAAATGTAACACTACACGAGCTTATTTCAAATTTAGATTTTTCAACGCCCATGCGATGAACTCTCGTTAAAAGTGTCCCCTTCTCAAGAGTTATTAAATTGGGTGATGCATTATAAACCAATAGCACGCCGGCACCGGCTTTTATTTCGTACTCCCCTGGAAGGAGATAATGTTCTTTTCCTTCACATCCCCTTAATGAACCATTAACGTAAATGCGCGTGTCCGAGCCAGAACTGGAGATAACTGGGACGGCGCGTAATGTGTTCGAAGGCATTTCGATGTTTTTATTAGTAACGAGGTGAATTTTATCGCTGCAAACTTTCTGAAAAATAACTGAAATCGGTGTTTTTGTAATAATGATATCAGGCCTTTCCGTAAACGAATGACCTAATAGAACAGACTGATTAATAACATAGTCATCTACTACGTATAAATTTATCGTCTCTTTAATTCCTTGAACCTCCACAGACGCCATTGTCATGCCTACTGGAGAAACGATATTCGCGCCTATACCTCTAAGAACCGGCAAATCGTCGGGTATCACGATATCCAGGCTAAGTTCTCTGGCTTTCGACAATTTTATAAGAGAGCACTGGCTACCTAAATCTAAATGGCAGTCAATGACCTGTTCATTCACCTTGATGTTAATCATATATTTAGCCGTTAAGTCCTCAGTCGTACATAATTGAGCAACCTGTTTCTCATTCTTACTTTTATCCTTGCTCATATTCGTATCGCGGTCTTTAATTATATTTTTATTTTTATAGCAATGAATCGATAAGTGACCAGACTTATTGCAAGCAGTGCAGTTTGCTAGCGGCTTCTCGCATTTGAAACTCGGGTGACCAATTTGGTCACAGTTGTAACACGTCATTTTAAAATTACTAAACTTTGCAGTAACATTGACACCCTTGCGATCATATCGTGATTTCGGATTTACGTCGTTAAATTCGCGACTTTGCCCCACCTTAACAGTCCTAAAATATTTTAAGACCTGTTCGGGTTCGGAAAACTGTGCTGCCTGTGCACCTACTTTTACCGCCCTGTCTTCAACGCCGTACAGTAGACAATCTACAGCCTGTCGCCCATATATCTTACAGCGATTTAACATATTAATTTTGGCATAATAATAAATCTCTAGGGATTCCCCATATTTGACCTTTTTGGCCAACATTTGAGTCAAGAGTTCAGCGTAGTCTTCACGGACCGGAAATGATTCCATTAATTTCTTTTTCCACTCCGCCCAAGTAAACAACATTGATGGTAAACTCTGATACCAAGATTTAGCTACACCACTTAATTTGGGAAGAGCATAGTGTATAATTTCTCTATCCTCCCAATGATAAATTTCAGCACACTCTTCTACTTTTGTTAACCACGTTAAAACTGATTGTTCTTTTGACATAGGGTCAAACTCGGGTACAATGTTAGTATTAAAAGTCAGTTTAGGCTTTTCTGAACTCTTGACTGATTGCAAAATTGACAAAACCTTATCTAATACGTTATCAGTAGAATCAGTAGGTTTATACCGTTTAGAGGTAAGCGATCGTACCTCATCATAATCTCTTGACGAGCTGCGACTTCGCTTCCTCCCTTGCCTAATCCTGTATCGACTCGAACGTCTCGTGTCAGTGACCTCGTTGTCACTGGATTCGGAGCGCGAACGTGAACGCGAATGTCTGCGCACCCCTTTCGCTGGCGTCCGGAGCGACCTCTCCCCGACCGTATGTAACTTGAGTGTTCTTCGACCTTGATGCTCTCCATCAAGGTTGTTATATAAATTAACCTCAGTATCGCGCACCCGCGATACCCCTGGTTGTTCCGAGTAATGTCTCCACGTCTTTGCCTGATCCTCAAACCTGGATCGTCCTGGCCATGACCCATTACTCACTCCACGTTGCCGAAAGTCTCGACCCTGACCCTCAAACCTGGGTCGTCCTGGGTCAAGATTAATCGACACATTTTCTGGCTCTCCATCTTTCGGCCGACTCATATCGAGACCTGAAACTGACAGGCAACCGCTTAACTAGCTGTCACAATACCAATGACTCACGACACAACAATATAAACATACATGTAAACATTTTTATTTAACAATATAAATTTTTGTTTTTGTTTTTATGGAGTACATAAAGTTGGTCATTGGGCTTTTGCTCGGAAGCACGTCCGGCCTCCGGATCCTGGTCTATGGAGGCGACGTGCGGGCGACTTGGAAGCGACCTTTTTTATATAATTGAGGCAAGTCGTGTATATATGGGCATCTTCATTACATAGACAGGATAGATTTTGGCTTCCAGGTGCATTGGTTGCGTTCCACTAAACGGCCGCAACAATTGTAACGCCCGCTGTATTGTTCCACCTAACGCCCGTGGTCGATTAGTGGAACGTACCCACTACAATATCCATGGATTTAAAAAAAAGTCATGTCAAATAAAGATATACGATTCAAGATCCGACCCTTTGCCACAAGAGAAAAAAAAAAGATGATAGGACAATTCGACAGTTCAAACATAGCGATTCCCGCCAATTTGTATTTAATTATACGGCACGTGTATAACAAACCTTCTTACAAAACAATTAATTCACTTGACGAACATTTATAGAGATAAATATCAGTTATTATTGCATAGTTAGCACCCACTTAATCATGTGTGATCACGACATTCCACATTAACACAATTATAGAGATTAGGTCCTTACTTTTGTGACTAAACAGAACATCGACAATTTTTTTTAGTCCCAGCCTCACTCTTTTGTTTCATTAAACAACATTTTACAATTACCTACTCAGATTTCGAACAAAGTAGGTAGGTACCTTTTTACATACTTATTGACACGCTACGAGAAACTGAAGTAGCTATCAACAACTAATAACAAGGGAAAGAAAAAAAAAAGACAATCTAATTCTTCTAAATCAAAATCTTTTTCGTGTACCATCAGTATTAATCGATCATGATATCCTAGCGCAACATTGTAAAAGTCGTACTTACGTTTCTTCCTATTTTCTTTGTAGGCGTAGATCGAAACGAATAGGTTTTCGCTTTCGTCGATCCCACTTCTGAGACTATTAGGATAGCCTCAGTAGTATGTACGGAATTCTTAAATTAAACGACAAAGCTCCAATAACTTTCTTTACGCCTTTATTTTTCATCCAAAATTAACACGTCTTGTCATTCACTCGATCCCCGCACGAACAATTGTTTTTCCCGCCTTCGATTACAACCACAGACCAATAATTACAACTACAATATGTTAGCCGTTTTTATCTATGCTGCTATTCTATATCTATGGCTATCGATACATTGTTTACTCATTATCATTATACATTGTAATAAATCTAACGTGGCTCACCGTTGAATAATATGAACATAATGCAAATATTCATTATGTTAGGCATAAATACAAATACTAATAATTATACTATATGCCAATAGCTCCCAGGCTTAAATATAAACACTGATATAGTACACCATAGGCTAACACAAGTGAGTCATACTCAGATTAGTCAGTAATTCGAGTAATGCGATGGCTACTTTACCAGAACATTTACAATGAAGATTTAGAGGTAACCTCAAAGGCCGTGTTTTCGCACTGTTATTCTATTTCACTATACACGGGCACTGTAATATACCTATATCAAACAAAATGCCACCAATTTTATTTAGTATAACTCAAAAATACACCAAGAAAACTAAATAAAATAAGAGCACCACACGCCTCTTTCAAGGTTCCCGCCAAAACCCTCGGCCTCATTGTTACAGGCCAGTAACAATATGCTGTATAACATAATGGACAAACAAACAGCCGTGAATGACGTTAAAAATAAAAAATCCTTAATTCAAAAGACTTATACAGGACAAAGCTCGTATCTATTATCTGTAAAATGGCAAGGAAATCTATTAAATTATTCCATTGTCGTTTTGGGTCTATTATACTCTTATATCTACCGGATATCTTCAATCAATGGGTCCTCATAGAGAGCGTAACTCAAAGACACCAAAAGAAAAGGAAATGATCTGATTGAAAAAAAATATATTTAGTTAATCCACTCACTGTTTCGCGTCAAGATCAGTTTAATTTGATAGACAACGAATACCATAGAAAAAATAATCGGTTGTGAACTTTTATGTCATTGAATCATTAGTTTATTCGTTTATTTATTTTAGTAAAACTAGCCCAAGCTTAAAAGTACATCATCATCAAATCAGCCGAAGGATGTCCACTGCTGGATCAAAGCCTCCTCATAAGGAGGAAATGCCATAATCGCCACGCTTAGCATGCGGATTGGCGATCGCAGTGGCAGTAATTTTATCGCAGGGTGCTCATCTTGCGTTATTGCACTTACAACCGCCCCATTGGAATGGTTTGACCGCCATTTTTCGGCGAGCTAACCTAACTCGAATTAGGGCTCGAGCCAACCTTACCCAAATTCGTGTTCGAGCTAACCTAACTCGAACTAGAGCTAACCTAACTTGAATTTGGGCTCCAGCCAACCTTACTCAAATTCGTGCTCGAGCTAACCTAACTCGAATTCGGGCTCGAGCTAACCTAACTCGAAAGCGAACTCGAACTAAAATAACTCTAATTCGAACTGGAGCTAACCTAACTCGAATTCGAGCTCGAGATAAAATAACTCGAATTCGAACTGGAGCTTGCGCTAACAACTAGACTTTGTGCTCGAGCTAACCTAACTCGAATTCGGGCTCGAGCTAACTTTACTTGAATTCGAGATCGAGCTAACCTAACTCGAATTCGAGCTCGAGCTAACCTAACTCGAATTCGAGCTCGAGCTAACCTAACTCGAATTCGAGCTCGAGCTAACCTAACTCGAACTCGTGCATACTTGGTAGGATGTGGTTAACGTCCCCTATGCACACAACCACATATGAATGTTTGCAACATCAGGTGAATTATGAACTCTTGCCACAATAGAAGAAATCTTTTAGCCCCAATAGTAAATTAGTTGATTTGGTTAAATGTTCCAAATTAGCAAGTTCTGTACAAGAATGAGCACGCGAATTGTACCCTTGAGAATTTCTATATTATGATATCTGTAAAAGCGAAACCTCTCTCAATACATCTTATACTAATGAAAATAATGTATACTGCATCCTATTACATACTGGTACTATACAGCATAGTGGTAGTTTAAATGTTTTAGGCTGACTATCAATTTCATTGGGACCATGCAATCAAAGTTAGTTAGTTTATTATTGGTGGTAGATATAGGTATAGAATATAGGTGGCTTCAGTGACGGAGCTCGCGGGCGTAGGCACCACCGCATTACCTATAATATACTTGCCGCTAAATGGTAGTGTTCAGCACTATCGTGTTTCGGTCAGGTGGTAATGTGCGGCCCTGTACTTTCCAGCACAGAGGCATAACACCTTATGTCTCAGGAGCGGTAACGCATCTACATTTTGACCTTGGTCTTTGTGTGGGTGTCTATAGGCTGCAATCATCACTTAACATCAATGTGAACTGCATGATTGTTTACCACTTCCATTACATAAAAAAAAAAATGTTTTGTGATACTTGTAAAACATCATATTTTTTACTAAAAGCAAGCGACATAATTTACTTTATCACATCATATAACGTAGAAGTTGTTTTTCGTTTGCCTCCAACAAAATTAATGTAGATTTGATTAGTAGATTTCATCTTGGATTACACGAAAAGAATCTTTACTCAATGGTTCAAGATGAAAAGAAAAAAAGTAATGAAGTTTAAAAACCCGTTTGATTTCATTTGAGAATTGTGTTTGAGAATCATGTTTTAATTCATAAAAATAATCATAATAATATGTCTAATCTTGTTCTTAAATTCGGTGCAATAAATTGATAAAAGGTACAAATCAGGCTTCATTTCTGGCAATTATAAACGAAATGTTCATAGGCATAAAATAACATTATGTGGAGTTTTGACGGGCACGCCAAAGAAAACGGTGTCGTGATATTATTTTCAAAACTAAAGTCTTGTTTTGTGCGTAAAAATTTGATTTTTATTTTAAATCATTCCCTAACGTCCTTAGGTGTAATAAAGTGATATACAGTTAAAAAAAACTATTCGTGTAACTTTCTTCCAAGACTTCATCAAAACTTCTGGTACTCATCATTCCATGTGAATTTTCATTTTAAGCTGTATAAGAATTTCATGACAAACTGTAGGTAGTAAGTAATCTAGAAACGCGGCAGCGTGTCAATCTGTGGTTAAATGTGATATCTGACTT
Organism: Macrosoma leucophasiata; assembly: GCA_036365455.1. Classification (NCBI taxonomy): domain Eukaryota; kingdom Metazoa; phylum Arthropoda; class Insecta; order Lepidoptera; family Hedylidae; genus Macrosoma; species Macrosoma leucophasiata. The sequence goes on from JAWQUS010000013.1 coordinate 8,238,800, forward strand.
CGTAACACAGAGGAATTTCAACTTCAACAGTAGCAACGCTATAACTCCAGAACGCACTAACCGATTTCCACGGTTTTGAATTCGTTGGAAAGGTCTCGGGCTCCGTAAGGTCTATAGCAAAGATTTCAATTTATAAAACGACATCCACGCGGGCGAAGCCGCGGGCAACAGATAGTGAGAACAAAAAATAGCTTTCATTTGACATAAATAATACATGTAGGTACGTTATGGACGTGAAAAGTTGTCGAGGCGGAACGAAAATATCTAAGGGTGGCCAAGTGCGCAACGGTAGCCGTGATTTTCAGAACCTTTATACATATTGCCGAAAAGTGGACGATATTAAAATGAAAAATATTACAATATATATTACAATTTTATTTAAAATTAAAATAGGCTAAATAGGTTTGATTTTCTTAGTTTTTAATTATTTTAAATGTACATTTTATCTAGATTCTAATTTATCTAATTTTTGTGTTGCTTGATTTAATTGGAATGCTGTACATACCTATAATAGGCATATGCATCAGACCAATGCTTCTATTATATATTTTGTAACTTTTTGATGTACTATGCTGTTGGTGTGTCAATAAAAAAAAAAAATTAAAAAAAAAATACACAATAAAAATCATAATTTAAAAAAATAATTGCGGCCATTTTTGTGTGGAGTATACCTAGTGGATATATATTCTTGAGATTATAAAAAATTGGTTTGCAGCATATCTGGATGAACGAAATGATTCTGCAGTGGGATCCCAACCTAAAACAATAACAACATCCGGCACTTCTAAATGAACCTTTGAGCAACAAGTGAACTATTGTAATAATAGAAAATGGATGAAAGCCAAACGAGGCTCTACACGGCTCCTCTATTTCATGTCTTTGTTTTGTTATATGACCAAAGGTAAAAGCGAAAAGCTATACATTCTCTTTCTTATTGCATTATTCTTTGCGTAAAAGTACGTGACAGATAAATAAAGGAATTTGTATTATATGCAGCTTCTTCGCTATTCGGTGGGCTATGTCGGTTACTTTGGTTCTCATGCGGATCTCCTCATTTCTGATTCAATCTCGCAGAGAAACGCCGAGCCCTCTCCATTGCTTTCTGAGTAACCTTGAGCCTTCTTATGAGGCCCATAGTTAGAGCGTCCACGTTTCAGACCATAATATACTAAACTGTAATTCATAAAAAAATTACCTATATTAATAATGCCTGAAATCGATTTGGTTAGCGATTCTGAACAAACAGCTTTCAAGGTGTGCGTTTATTGCATTACACATTGTATATATTCACTGTTCTACTACTTAAACATTTAGCACAGTAACAAAATTACACCTTTCAATGTAAAATTTTAATACGTATTCCATATTTTGAGTGTTGAACGTACATATTTGCCCTGTCGTAGGTTACCCAGTTAATTTGGGAAAACATTCACACATTTCGCCGACAGCAAACTGTTCACACTTACCTATTGCATGATATTTGATAATAGAATCCCCTTTCAAAATTGTTTGACGTCAATGTCGGTTGATTAAAAGAGGAGTTAAATAAATCTAGCATCATCACTAAGATAATGATGGATATTGATGCCTGGGTCCTTCTAAGTAACCGCATAAAAAGTATATAGAAACTATGGATATTTTTATATTTTAACTACTGTAAAAAATAATACATAAAGCTTCTCTTTGCAATTCACGAGCGCGGTGGTTGCTTAAATTGTGGTAAAACGTGTTTGCGTGTGTGCAAGCAAAAGCCAGCGCGTTATTTAGTGCTCTGTATTTTATTTCTAATATAGAATATACATAATTTTTTCTTTATTATTTCATAAAACGTGCTATCAAACGAATGAAATGTCAACTTTGGAGTAAAATTTTAATACGTCATCCATATTTTCAGTGTTCAACGTACATATTTACTCTGCCTCCGGTTTCCTAGTTAATTTGGGCAAACATTTACACATTTCGCCAACAGCAAACTGTCCATATTTCATAATATACTCGCTTTAAATTGGATTCAATTGAGGGGTGTTTAAATCTAGAATTAGTGTTTGACTTAGAATTATTTGTAATATCATAATTACATAATCAAACTATGAAGGGGTAGGCAGAGAGTGTGTATCGCCAGACATCCCGGTCATGACACACCTCCCGTGCTTCTTCTAGATTCATCATCCTCTTCATACATGCACGCCGATTTCTAAGACTTTTGAGTGGGGTCAAAAGTCTTTATACGTAATTACACACAATCTATAAAGGGGTTGATGTTATATTTTTGTCTTAAAGCACAGTTATTGTTTTAAGAGGGGTGGGTTAGAGAAATTAGAAAATTACATAGAAAGTGCTATGAATCGTTCATAATTTTTCCACTGAAAAAAATCTACAAGTAGTAATTTACGGATCCGTAATTTCATTAGGCTTCAGGAGTGGCAATATATCTCATATTAAAATCTCATATTTTGTAATATCACATGGGTTATTACCCATGTGAGTGAATTTTCATTAGCCCCAAAGACGACTATAATACTAGTATTATCAAACAAATAGGAATCCTAAAACGTGGATGCGGGCCTTCAGTAGCTCAGTGGTAAAGCGGCTTAGTTTCGTACCCCAACCGAAGTCAAATTCTTCATTCCATTTCATTTCTGGTTTCCATTTATTTTAATTATTATTCTGTAGGTAAACAAAAACTATCCTACTTGTTTGCCACTTGACAAAAAAGTTTTTGCAATTCACGAGCGCGGTTGTCGCTTGCATGTGGTAAAGACGTGTCTGTACACATGTAAAATCGTCTCTGTAAGAGGAAGCGAGCGCGCGACTTGGGACTCCGCATTTACTCCTAATATATATATAATACACCCGTCTGTATTTTAATAAAAAATAATATTAAAATACGCTTACACTCACAGCTCCACATTAGGTATTATATAAAGCTGTGTCGTGGATGCCGTTGGTACACATACAACACACACACAAACACGCAGAACCGAAACAAATAAAATATCTGTAGGCCATACAAATATTTGTTTCGGTGCGGGGATCAACCCGCGAACCTTCGAATCAAACGGTGGTTTCAAACCGCTGTACTAACCGGGTCGCCATTGATATAAACCACCTGTTACAAATATATAAATTTACATTTTTAATATTTTCAGTATTCAGCGGAGGTATGTACATATTTACCTATTCGTTGGTTACCCTGTTAATTTGAGAAAACATTTGCTCATACCGGCGACGGTGAACATTACATACAAATTTTAGCTCCCATTTCTTTTGCATTTTCCATACTGCTAATAGAATACCTTTAACTGTCACTGATTTCACGGGTGGTAGAGCTCCAGTGACGGAGCTCGCGGGTGTAAGCACAACCACATTACCGGTAATGGTAGTCTTCAGCATTATCGTGTTCCGGTCAGAAGGTAATGTACGGCCCTGTAATTTCCGGCACAGGGGCGTAACACCATAGGCCTCAGGAGTGGTAGCGCATCTGCATTTTGACCTTGGTCTTTGTGTAAGTGTCTATAGGCTGCAGTCATCACTTAACATCAATGTGAACTGCATGCTTGTTTGCTACTTCCGTTACATAAAAAAAGGGTTCAGTTTTTGCCTTGTTAGGTAAAAAACCCTACAAAAGAGGTCAAGGATTCGTTTACACTTTGCTTTTTGAAATGTGTTAAAGATGAAGGAAAGTATACGTAATAATGCTGTGCACACTCTTTAGTTGTAGTCTTGAAAGATCAACTTTGTTCTTTAACAACGATCTTTGAGATGGCTTTGTCAAATGCAGTAAAACGTTGTTTGGTTCCAATTGCACGTTTCAGTTAAGAAGAAAATTGTCAGGAACAAAATTCGCTTTTCACTCTTATTTCTTGTTATTCTTTCAAACTATTCAATGTGCAGTGAACGTTGAACTTTTTGTTTTGTTGAAAAATGGTATTCGCAGATGTGGTGGACAGTTGATTTTAAGTATCGAGTTGGAAAAGAACAGCATATATTTTTACGTACCTTATTAATCATAAGGCGGCTAACCGTTCCGGATTCTGCGGGACCGCCCCGTAATGCTGGATGTAATACCGCTTTGCAAGAATTAATAAAGAAGTCCCGCAAAACGTGGATGCGTCCCGTATGTCCCGCATTCGATGCATTGACGTAGCATGCCTTTCAAGCTATTACATAACTACAGAGTGACACACACACATAAAACATACACTACACTACACTTACACACGCATGCAAACAACAGCGGAGCATCTATATGTATACGTATATAAACACGTATTGTGTGAATTCATTTGAAAACTGTTTGCGTGTGTGTGTATGTGATCGCTTTGTTCCATTTTGGATTTTTGTAAAAAGTTTCACTCTAGTAATATATAAGTACCTACTATTTTAAAAATAAATGACTTCATTTAGTTTTATTAGTACTAAGTTTGTAAGTTTTGTGTTTTTATGTAATTTTGGTACATCACCATTCCCTATCGATCCACAAAAAGTCCCGCAAGCTATTTTCAAAAAGTTAATTAATCACCTTAATTAATCTTAATATATATAAATCTCGTGTCACAATGTTTGTCCTCAATGGACTCCTAAACCACTTAACCGATTATAATAAAATTCGCACACCATGTGCAGTTCGATCCAACTTGAGAGATAGGATAGTTTAAATCTCAATTCATAGTCGTAATATTATGTAAGTACCTAAATTGCAACCGTGCGAAGCCGGTACGGGCCGCTAGTCATATATAAAATATAGTCATTAAACAATGAAATACAATTGTATACAGTTGTATTTATGCGTCAGGTGTAAATGTATAGCCCTGTAATTTCCACAGCGACTTACAACTCAGGAGTGGTAACGGATCTACATCGAAATCTCTGGATTTTGTATAGATTTATATAGGCTACAGTATGAATTACCATCAATGTTAATTGTACGCTTGTTTGCCACTTCATGACATAAAAAATGCGTTGGTGTCCAGAATAACTCGCAATTGCAAGTAATATTAATAATATTAGCAACCCATTATACGTCCCACTGCTGGGCACCAGTCACTCCCCTTTTTCGGGGGGAGGCCTGGAGCTTACTCCACTACGCTGCTCCAATGCGGATTGGTGGAGGTGGCTGAGTTAGTGGCCAACCCGCTGTCGGATGTTTTCAAACCGCCCATAAGGCCACCGACAAGGTTTAACGACAATTGCAATGAAAAAATGAAAATGTTCGTCGACATTTAATAATTTGCTTTCGTTATTAGTTTTCAAACTTCAGTCCTGTTGAACCTCGCCCAAACCAGAGAATATGTAATAATCAAACATCCTATAACTAGTGTATCTATGTTTTATCCGCTTGTAAAGCTATTATATGTTACAAAGCTGTTAGTGGCCGGCTCAATACGATATAACTTTGACAACGTTTGATGGAATCCCTGAGGGAATACGAGGGTTCAAAACTAGTTAACTAGTCCGGTAGAGGTTTAAAAATGAAAGACCGTACAATCACGAGCTTGTGTGGTTTTTGGTAAATCACGATTAATATACATTTACGTTGGCATGTATTTTTAGTTGTTTAACTGCGGGTGATAGTAAAACCGTCGTACATACTTCCATTTAATTGTAGAAATCAGCGCCATGGTGTTCACATGGTACAAACACATCCTACAGAAAATCAGCATAGTCTATTTTTTTTAAGGAAAAAGGTACTTACTTAAGGACTTAAGGTACGATTTCGAACTCGACAGCACGCAGCAGGCAGTGCTGCTGCTGCAGCACTACTGGTATCCGTATATTATCTGTGAGTTTATATGAGATTACATTCCGAGCTACGCGACCTGTCGCGGCAGCAATGCAATAGAAAATAGATAAATATGGTTCTGCGGCAGCACGCAGCGGCAGCACGCAGCGGCAGCACGCAACGGCAGCACGCTGTGTGCTGCCGAGTTCGAAATCGTACCTTTATGTTTGCGGCACAGTAACAGTATTGTAACCATATATTTATAATAGTAGTATAATAAATCTATGATTATAACAGTATTCGCCTACAAAAAATAAAATTAACCGCCCAAATTGAGAACCTTCTCGTTTTTGAACTCGGTTAAAAGGACTAGAACTGTCACGTGTCGCTTTAATCAGATATCAATATTTTAAATCTGATTTCAACATAATGTACCACGTACAAACTCCCACCTATAAATGTTTATCATCACTCCAGCCGAAAAACGTTTGCAGCTGGACAAAGTCTTTCCCGAAGATAGCCACAACAGTGTTTTGTATCATTAGAGGAGAATATGCTAATCGCCACGCTTGGCAGGCGGATTGGCGATCGCAGTGGCGGTAGTAGGTGGCCCAGAACGCTGCTGCCCATCCCATATTATTATTTTTACTACCGCCTATTGGAATGGTTTGACCGCCATTGTTCGGTTGACTGACTGCACTAGCGGAAGAATTGTCATCCATACAAAAGATTTGTTCCGCTAGAGGGCGGTGGGGTCGTCAAAAAAAATGTTTATAGCTGTAAATAAATCCAAACATGCAACGTCTATATATAATTTTGATCAAAAATAAATTTAAGAAGAGCTAACTTTTTTGCGGTCGGATATTGTGTCGGCGGGTGTGTAATCGAAAAGATTTATCTGCCGGATACCGGATATAGAAACGGCGCCTTAACCATTCCAATTTGCACTCGTCGGTTTCAATTTCATTCTTAAATAGCAAAAGTTTACTCAGCTTTGCAAGCTTCACAAATCATTTTCAGGGATAGTTAAGTATTTTGCGCTTTGCCTATATTCTGATCTGTTTTTAATGAGCAGAGCAAAACATCTTACGTAGGTGTAGAACGGGGGGAGCCGGGCGGTGCTCACGAATGTTCCGGTGCCCAGAATTTTAAATTACAATAGGCCAAGGCTGAAATTTGTACATTATCGCTGTACATATAATGCGGTGCCCCCTCTAGAAGATATCTCTACATACGCCCATGCATTGTACACTTCAGAGATAGCAACGCATCTCCTTGACCTCCGATTTCATATAGATATATGTAACAAGTAAAAGATATAAATAACCCGCTATTTAAACCCGCAAGCGCATGGCTCCGCGGCTGGTGTAGATCGTAAGCGATCTACTCGGTTTTGCGATACGGGCGCGGTCGGGTGTGTGATGGGTGATCGCTAGTGGAATATTATTAAAATAAACGTTGCCGTGCTTCGGAGAGCATATTAAGCCATCGGTCCCGGTTGCTATGGATAGATAGCAGTCGTTAAACCTTGTCGGAGACCTAATGGGCGGTTTCAAAACATCCGACAGCGGGTTGGCCACTAAACCGTATCTTCACTAACCCACATTGGAGCAGCGTGGTGGAGTAAGCTCCAGGCCTCCCCCCAAAAAGGGGAGAGACTCGTGCCTAGTAGTGGGACGTGTCAAGGGTTACCATTATTATGTCTCTCGTCAGCACGGGGTCCAATTTGAACCCCGGACCTTTGTCAGGCTTGCGCGGGGACATGGGGGGTCCAACACCTAGAGGCCCTTTCGAGAATTTTGATCTAATTTGTAATGGGTTATATTCGGCGGGACCTCTCTCTGACTGCATCAATAGTTAATACAGACACAGACAGACCCCGCAGAATATAATGGGACTATTGTAATGAAAAATGACTTGCCAAACTTTGGGCTATGTGGGTGAACTGGAGGGACTAGCTGGCTGGGCCTATGGAGTGAGATCCGGCACCTGCCTATATTCAACATCTCACATTATCGAATCCTACTTTAGGCAGGTGGTGACTCGCCTCTCCTTGGTGGGCCCCCCAAACAGCCAACCCGATGGTCGACAGGGGGCAACACTGTTGAGAGAGGCTGGGGGCCCCGGTTTCACCATCACGAGCGAGTAATCTCGAGCTCGGAGCGGGCGTCCCCGCTATAATGCCTTTAGACACTTCCACCCCCGAGTGTATGGCTCTTGCAGAAATATAGACAATAGCCTATTATCTAAATTTCTGCAAATGCCATAGGGGAGATCCACAAATTACGTGAGGTGTTTTTTTGAATTTTCTGTCCCTCCCTCCCCCCCTGGTGAGATGTTGTGAGATTTTATCCAACCCCCTCCCCCATCCCCCAATCTCGCGTGAGATTTTTCAAAATGTGCGTTTCTTAAATATGTAAACGTGTTGGAGTGTTATTGTAAAAAGAAAAAAAACATTATTTCGTACTTTTATTTACGACTAGTTAAGACTAGTAATCAATATTGCTGAGTTATAAGTGTAATAAAATTTTAACAATAGAATACTTAAATCGTAACTAATGCGATTAAAAAAAAATATCTACTCTAATTCAGTCCATGGAGAATCATGCGTGGTCTCAAGAGAGACTATTGGAACCAACATGTCCATATGATTTTCAATAAAATCATCTGCTCCTTCAACTTCGTTCTCATCTAGCCACTCTAAGCCGTTGACACTTGCGCACAGTAACTCATTAGCTCGTCTTGTAACAATCCGTGAGGGTCGCACTTTGCGGAACATACGCACTTGCTTAGCTGGTGCAATGTGGGCTGCTCGCCTGTGCTCTGCAGCTCTTGTGATAGATGCAAAGTAAATGCCGCATGTACTGCAGCATCTTTTCTCTAAATCATCACGTACACTTGGGCAATAGAGATCATAAGGTGTGCTGATGAAGGCATTCAGCGGTTGAATCGGTAGACAGTGGCGTATTAGAAATGGAGCAAATGACTTTCCGTCATGCTCTTTAAAGTCCGGAATTGTCAAATGTCCATCAATCTGAGTGATAGGGTATGGAGGTGGCAGAAAACGGTCGTTAAGAATCATATGCAGATCACTTCGGCGTGGGCTGCAGCACTTCTGGTCATCGCATTTCACAACCTAAAAAAAAATTAAAAACAATTTCCCTTTGTAACTCTTAATAAAAATTTGTTGACGTTCGCGCTCGTTAAAAATAAAAAAAAAAAATAGGCACGCATAAAATTTTGATATGAACCAACTGTAATGTACCTGGAGTAAATATTGGCTCTCTTTAACGTGCTCAGTGTACCATACTTCGGCTGGCAGGTCTAGAACGCTGGAGGTGTCATTATTCGGGTCTATATATTTAGCGACTACTTCGTGTCCGTCAATGCACACTGCAGACCATATTTCAGCCAAAATATCCCCTGCCTTTTTGAAATTATCCTTTTCCAGACTTTCGTCTAATGTTCTGCCGCTGGAATCAAGATGATTCCCAAAAGAATCATGGGGAAGAACAACGCCTGTTAGCTCTCGACTGAGTGGAGCCATGCGTCTCTCTACTCTGTTGAATGCGCTCCTGCCAGGGAGGGGCATTAGTCACAATAAATACTGCGTCCAAATCATATTGTTTAAAATGCTCTATGGCGTGTGCGATCACTTTGCGATATCGCGGATTCTCGTCAGGCCCACCGTCACTTGAAATAATAAGAACAGGTTTAACTTTGCTGTCTATATTCTTTATAAATTTGGAAAAAGACTCAATTGTTAAAAGAGTGTCCAAGTCTTGAGCGTGACTAGTTGCAGTTGATGAAGAGTGCTTGCCAATGTGTTGTGTTAACTCTTCTTTCTTCGGGAATTTTTGTTTCGCTGTATTCCATAATTTTATCACTTCGTCCTGGCAGGACTTTTTCGTCTTATAGACGTATCTTTTGACGTATGCATTATAAAAATCTTGATAAGTCATTTTAAATTAGTGAGAGCATATACTGAGTCGAGTAAAACATTTGCAAGAATAAGCAAAGCAGGTTGGAACCTGTCCGTGTGTCGCTGCCATTCAGCTCGTACGCTCTCGTTCATCGAGCCGCGCGTTCGGCTGACAGTGGCGGGAAAACAAAGGACGGGCTACACTGTATCGTAAACTCTGATTGAATTGAACTATTTGGTATAAAACAAATATGGTAGTTCGACAGTCAGTAGTAATGTATAACGTCGAAGTATGAATGGAATTATTTTCTTTCGAATGAATTAGTGAATGATCTTAATCGCATTACAGTTATGCTTAAATCTTAAGCATGTAGAATCTGGATAATGGGTCAAAATAGTATAGTTTTTTTTTGTTTCAATATGAAAAAAAATTGCGTGATATTTGCCGAGACCCCCCCTCTCTCCAACGTAAGATTAGATGAGATTTGACTCGACCCCCCCTCCCCCTTTAACATCTCACGTAATTTGTGGATCTCCCCTTACCTCTGACTGGCCAATGAAGGCAAGCCAGAGGTGAGAGACCTGATGCTCTGTCCGGCCGTACCTCTGTGTGGCGGACGAGGCGGAGCCCAGTTCTCTCGGAGGAACTCAAGATGATGGTAGAGGGTGGTGTCGCTACTCACCAACAGCTCGCCACAAGCTGCTCTGCCTCCTCCATTATTATTTATTATTATATTATAAATCCGCAAACAGCGAGTGTGAATTTCATATTCTATAGTATAAAAATAAGTCGGGTTTTCCTTCCTGACGCTATAACTCCAGAACGCACGATCCGATTTCCACGGGTTTACATTCGTTGGAAAGGTTGCGGGCTCCGTGAGGTTTATAGCATTAAGAAAATATATTATTATATAGTATTAAAAAAATATAGGAAAAATATAAAAACGACATCCACGTGGGCGAAGCCGCGGGCAACAGCTAGTTAGGTATAGAATAACACCTAACAGCATTTGAATTAGATTTCGGGGTTATACGAGCAAACTCGATACGCGATAGTATTTTAGAGTGTAGGTAATTAACACTAGTTTTTTTAAGAAGTGCTTATAAATTTAAGATATGCTATATTTCTTGTATATTAATTCACTGATTTACAATGTTTATTCAAATCAAACCATTCAGTACTTTTTTGTTTAAAAAAATTTAAATGTGAAATCGAATATGAAATGAAATCGTGCGAGTAATTATGTTATTATATTTTTCAAGCGTGCCTAATGCTTAAATTGCCATCAGTCACCTTCCATTACCTAACTTTCGTAGATTTTCGTGTTAATGTTGTTTATAAAATTCATATCCAAAAGCAAGTCGCTTTACATCACCCAAATTAATATAAACAAGACAGCTAAGGCAAAAAAAATAGGGAAAATGTAAACTCGCCCTGTGATGGTTCCGTAATAAATGTAGGGAATAAAACTGGACTCAACATAATAGTTTTTCCCTACAGATGACAAGAAAACTTGAAATCTAAGTATGTTACTTTGAATTGAAACCCAGAAGTAACACAGAAAGTTTTCCAATGGTACGGAGCCTTAGTCTAGAATAGAGTTTTTTTTTAAATTTTTTTTTTGTTCGGGCTTTATGTAGGCGGCCTGTCTTGAGACGGCACTAGTCTAGTTCACCGGACAATCGGCGAGCGCAGAAGGCGCTCCAGCCTAAAGAAAAGACGTCCGTTGAAACATCCGTTTATATAGCCATAAATATTCATTATTTTGCCATTCCCATCCGTTGTGACCTTCCAATACTGAACCGACGTTGGGAGTGAGATATTTTTTATTAATCCACTTTACGAAATGGCAAATGGCATGATTTAGATACGTTGTTTAACGAATTCAAAAGATAATTATGATAATTTTGGCAGAGCAAATGAATATTCATGTTTTGTGCCCCGGATTTTTTGTCTGAAAGTGGCAAACAGCATGCAGTTCTAAGTAAATACTGTAGCTTACCTATTTACATTTACATAACAAAAAATCTTTCACCTATGTTTGTAATTACGGGATTATACATCACCATCTCACTGGAAGGACAGTCTCAGCTCAACACTACCATTTTTCCTCAGTAACCGGGATCAAACATCGACGGATCCGAGTTTTGTAAATCCTGGCCGATCCCGTCCTATCCGATCCCTGGTTAAGATTTTAATAAATATATAATAATACTAGCGGCCCGGCCCAGCTTCGCACGGGCGCAATACTACCTACATTACTACTACTAATACGGTACCAATGTGTGGAGGAACGGGTGGAAGTGTTCCTCCGACGAAAAGGGAGGATCCTCCGACCAGGCGAGGTGATAGTGCCTGGCGGGCCGCGGCCCAACGATTGACGTTGGGAAGTTGTATATATGCCAACTCTTGAGAAATCTTCGTATGTGCGATGTAATTCGAATTCGTACTAGACAAGTACTGTGATATTTCATCTATGTTCCACTAGTTGGCGCCTTAATGTAGTGGACGCTACAAATGTATAGGGTTCCGAAAGTTTAAGAGGTTATTTGCCCTTAAACCGACCTTACCACTCCTGAGGCCTAAGGTGTTATGCCTCTGTGCTGGAAATTACAGGGCCGTACATTACCACCTGACCGGAACACGATAGTGCTGAGCACTACCATTTAGCGGCAAGTATATTAGGTAACGCGGTGGTGCCTACTCCCGCGAGCTCCGTCACTCGAGCTCTACCACCACTGAAAACCTTGTTGTATCTGTTTCATACATCCTATCAACCTCAAAAATAAACCCTTAGTGGTGGGATTAGGTAATGCGGACCTCCGAGTCTTCTGAGTGTAGCCACTTTGCTACACCCTCGAACTCTGGCATTAAAGCACTGCCCCTCGTTCTCCAGTTAAAATTTCGAAGTCAACGCCCGCAACCAAAATAAGTAAAGATTAAAGAAGCGTAAAGATTAAATAAATTCACCAGATTACCATTATCTACAGTCTAAAGTTTTCAATAAGAACATAATTAATGATATTTCAAATTAAAAGCCAAAAAGATTACGGTTTGAACGAGATAATACTGCGACTTTGTATAGGTATAATATGAGACAAAAGATGAAGACTTAACTTCTATTCGTTTCTTTGAATTCATGTTTATTGTTCTCTTTATATTGTGTTGTCAATTAGTCAAATTATAATGTACAGGATTCTACGTAAAACCAGTGACCTCTTTAATCATGCTTAATTCAGAGATACATGAACTCCACACCTAAACTCCTCGAAGGTTTGAAGCATGTTTTTCAGTTCCATAAATAATAATAAATAATGGCAACCCATTATACGTCCCACTGCTGGGCACGAGTCTCTCCCCTTTTTGGGGGGAGGCGTTATGGTTTACTCCACCAAGCGGCTCCAATGCGGATTGGTGGAGATACGGGTTAGTGGCCAACCCGCTGTCGGATGTTTTCAAACCGCCCATAAGGCCTCCGACAAGGTTTAATGACTGCTATCTATCGATAGCAACCGGGACCGACAGCTTAACGTGCCCTCCGAAGCACGGAAACGCGCAATTTAATTTTGTGGAGGAACGGGTGGAAGTGTTCCTCCGGCGAAAAGGGAGGATCCTCCGACCAGGCGAGGTGGTAGCGCCTGGCGGGCCGCGGCCCAACGGTTGACGTTGGGAAGTTGTATATATGCCAACTCTTGAGAAATCTTCGTATGTGCGATGTAATTTGACTGCACGCCATCTATCGTACTAGACAAGTACTGTAAGGTTTCATTGTATTCCATTAGTTGGCGCCTTAATGTAGTGGACGCTACAATTTGTTACTAGCAGTCACCCATCACACATCCGACTGCGCCCGTAATGCTTAACCGAGTAGATTATACGCGCTTCAGTTCCATTTTCATTCCACTTTAAGTAATAGCAAAGAAAATCCCTACTTCCCTACTTTATTATTTAATTATTTATTTAATATTATAAATGCGAAATTAACTCTGTCTGTCTGTCTGTCTATCTGTCTGTCTGTATATCTGTCTGTCTGTTACCTTTTCACGTAGAAATGACTGAACAGATTTTAATGAAATTTGGTACAGAGATGGAGTTGACTTTGAGAAAGAACATAGGCTACTTTTTAAACGACACCCACGCGGGGTGATAATAATGGGGTAATAATTCTGTAATAGATGGCGAGCCTCTTTGTATTATTCATCGAGCATGTTGCATCGCCGGATTTGGACTTCGGTGGCCCGGAGAGCATGTGGTGTTGCATTGTGGTGACCAAATTCTTTGTGGTTAACTGTTGAAAGTTTCTATTAAGGTCAAGTTAAAGAACAGAGCAACTGAATTATGTTGGCTAACATAAAATTAATTTATTCAAAATTTACCAGCTAAATTATTTGTAGTCTGAGTTTTAATATTGTCGAAGATTATTTTTCAAAACTCAAAAAAATAAAAATTAGTTATTCATCTAACAATTTGTAACAAAATTGTGTATTTTTTTGTTTCTACTGAGCCTTTGTCGATTTTTTTTTGTGGTGCGGTGGCGGCCCTTAGGCACCTGCCTATGTTGCCTGCCACCCCCAATTATTTGAATGTGTTTGGATTACATGTCTGCAAATATCTTATATTGACTGTACTAAATCTTGACAAATAGCTTCACAAAAACAAAATCAATTGGTAAACAGAACAGAAAAAGGTTTTGTCTGTCGTATACGGATAGATACTTATTTGAAACTAATGAGATTCTTATACTCGTACAAAGCGAATTAGGACAATGAGTATCGACATGTCAATATTGTATTCGTGATAGACTTACATCGGATAATCCCTCAAAAGGGATTTTGGACGAATTATCGGCATGATAGCTGCTAATAGCAATTCCCTGTCTGTATAGTCATTCCCATACGGGCATTATTTGTTTTGTGAATAAGCATTATTTTTGCGTTTCGATGCTTTAGATCAGTTTGTAAGCAGATCGGTCCTGATGTACATGACCACTTCGTGAGAAATAAATAGAGCAGTAAACTGAAATATTATTAAAAGTGGTTCTCATAATAATTTAACTCATTGCCTGACCCATTTTAAACACAATAGTTTAAACAATGCATATGGCAAAATTCATGTGACATGGAACCTGTTAATATTACTTTTTCCTACGGTCGTCGTACACTAACTACGCGAATTGCAATAAAACACGATCGATATTCGATTCGGTCAGACGTAAACGAGAATCAAGTTATATATTAAAGAAAAATTTGACCCTAGAGAAATCGAACCTGCGTCTTGTAACGCGGTGGTGCTTCCTCCCAGAGTTCCTAAACTAGAACTCTACCCCCAGTGGTGTATTTAAGATCTGTTAGACGGTTAATGTATGAGCTTGTAGCGTCCACTACATTAAGGCGCCAACTAGTGGAACACAGATGAAACCTCACAGCACTTGTCTAGTACGATAGATGGCGTGCATTTGAATTACATCGCACATGCGAAGATTTCTCAAGAGTTGGCATATATACAACTTCCCAACGTCAATCGTTAGACCGCGGCCCGCCAGGCGCTACCACCTCGCCTGGTCGGAGGATCCTCCCTTTTCGTCGGAGGAACACTTCCACCCGTTCCTCCACAAGCTATTCTTTTTTAAAACGTATTAAAAGGACCTATAGAGTGACAATACATCTGGATTTTTAATTTTCGTATAGGTATCTAACTTATCATCTATGAGATCTACGAGTATATGTTTTTCAGGGTTCCGTATTTCTGAAGGATAAAAAGAACTTTTATAAGATTTATTTGACTTTAAAAAGCTGTTAAGTCAAGAACAATTTATATAAAAATCTGAAATCTACTTAACTGTACCCTCACGAAGTCGGGCTATTCTTTTATACGTGCATGACATCACAATTCCCAGTTTCCTAAGCTCCTTTAAAATTTATTAAATTTTATGAATACTTTTGCTTCCGTATTATGTGAAGTAATTTATGGGTGGGAGCTTTGAGTTGGCGATTGTATTGAAGTCGATGGACTTTGGAATGTAGGTTACTATGAATACAAAAATTTGATTTCGCATCTTCAACTCAAAATGTACTTAATCTTGACGAGTCAACTTCAAAATTTTAGCCAATTTTGCTTCATATTCACGAGGTCGTTTCCACGGAAAGGATTTTTTTATAAACGGAAAGTTTGTTATACACTTATGATACGAACTAATGATGATTTTCTACTTTTAAGACATAAAAAATCTACCCGTTAAAATGTAATATCAGCGTGTAACGGGACAACTAGTCGAACGTCGGAATATGACGACCCCACCACCCACTAGCGGAAGAATTTTCTTCTACTGGAAGCGAATTCTTCCACCATTTCCATTTGACGGCAGTTATAGGTACCTAATAGCCTACGCTCTCGAGCTCTGGAGTAGCAGTTAATCCTTATTTATCTATAACATTATTATTAGAAGATTATTAGAAGGATTATTTCAACCCTCCTATACTCTAATAAGTGATGCAGGTGATGGATGATATGGATAGCTATATCATCCATCACCTGCATATCACTTCACCGATTTATTTTCAATTTTTTACGATATTAAATTGACATTAAATAAATCGAATGGACTAAGTTACGCCCTATGAGTCTCAACGTAACTACAGTTAGTTTTAGTACACTAGTTGTAAAGAACATTGAATATTCTATGAGCACTGTACAGTTGTTCTAGTTGAGTAAGGATAGACATTAACTGTAATGTGGACAAGTTTATCTAACTAACTTGGACACTAACGTTTCAAACGTTTTAACGTCTTGAGTAATTAATTATGTTCCGCTTCTATTTTTGCAGATTTGGTTAAAAGAACAAGTTCCACGGTAAGCCCGCACCTTGTACATTATATCACAAAATAGAGAAAAATACGTAGACTCATTGAAAAATACTCGAAAAAAAATTTTGAATCGTTGTTATTATGTCGGAAACATTTATTTTATGTAATTTTTGTATGACAACAATATGTCAAACTCGAACTCAAAATTCAAACTCAAAAATGTATCCACTTGGAAATAATAGAATTTGCTTGTGATAGGTCAAATTACAAAATATAAAATTAAAGCGAATAACAACTGATACGTTGTTATTACCATTTAGCGGCAAGTATAAGTAATGCGGTGGTGTCTACGCTCGCGAGCTCCATCACTGGAGCTCTACCACCAGTAAATACGTATTGATAGGGTAGGCAACATGTCTCATGACATTTTCCCGGGCAGTCGTCGGCGCCGTCTTGGCAAACGTAACCGGACACTGAATAGCTCTCAAGTCTACCTTAAGTGTCCGCTATTATGGTTCATACGAGTATATCAAGGGAACAACTTTGTGGGAGAGGATATTTTTTCTTGACGTTTCAAAACTAACATGAGTAATAATGTGATTCATTTTACGTGAATGAAAGCCGTTTACAATCCACGTACCTAAAAGGCTACCAACTATAAAAGAATTGTAGATGCTGAAACAATGAACTTCTTTTACAACACCTACATATTTAAGACCATGGTTTAAGCATTTATTGCACCTATGTCAGAACGATGATTGTTGGGTCAGCTAGTATTATAACGTACGTTACGTAACTTCACGCCTGTAATCCCCGAAGGGGTAGGCAGATGTAAATGCATGCATTCAAGCATACATGCAAAAACCCACGATTCGTCGGTTACGTTTTTTGGCCCATGTAACAGGTGGCGAGCCTGTTGACATCTCCGGGCACATTACCAAACTTCGAGGTTCTAGGTAATTTCCAGAAAATTGAAAAATCCCATGAACCAGAGATAATTGATTTTACACCAATATTTCTGATAACCCCCTTCTTCTGATAAACCCGGGAATCGAACCCAGGACCTCAGCGTAGTAGTAATGGCCTGCTACCACTAGGCTACCGAGGCAGCTAGTATTATCATATTTTTATGTCATGCTGGTGGCAAACAAGCATCTATTTCATGTTGATGGTAAATTAATATTGAAGACAATTTTCAGATGGGTTGCCACACCTGAGGCCTAAATTGTTTTGTTTTAGTAATAATTCCTTCAGGTCCATATATTATCATCTAACGGGAAGACGATAGTACTGAATGCAATGATTTAGTGACACACAGATTAGGTAGCGCTCCACTGACGGAGCTTGCGGGCGTAAGCACCACCGCATTACCTAATATATTTGCCGCTAAATGGTAGTGTTCAGCACTATCGTGTTCCGGTCAGGTGGTAATGTACGGCCCTGTAATTCCCGGTACAGAGGCATAACACTTAAGGCCTCAGGAGTGGTATCGCATGTACATTTTGACCTCTGGTCTTTGTGTAAGTGTCTGCAGTCATCGCTTTACATCAATGTGCGCTGCATGCTTGTTTACCACTTTTTTTACTTTATAAAAAAAAGGTAATACCAATTACAGAAAATCAGAGTCCATCTTGCTACGAAAATCGTTAAAAATTTACTGGGAACCGAGTTCTTATTGATATTAATTATACATCCAAAAATATTCACCACCAACGGCAACGTAACACGAAAGCCCAACAAACGTATGATAAGCATGTACAACAAAGGTGGATGATATAAAATTCCATGCAATATTCAACGTGGAGATTCAAAGTTGCGAGATAAATCCCTTTCGGCCCAACATTGTACCGGTTTGGAAAATTTATGAGATTCAATTAACATGTGTATAAACTCATTAGTGTACTGAGACCTAGTATAAACAAGTATTTATAAACTCTCGCGCATCTGTTTACTTTTACTAGCTGTATTGCGGTCACATGTGATCTTCAGTTTTGGTATGAAAAGGTACGACATAAGGCCTTTTGTTCGTCATATTTTATATTGAGTAAAATCTCTATTTATTCATGTACCTAAATAACATTAAACTGGCTAGGTAGCCTAGTGGTAGCAGGCCACTACTACTACGCTGAGGTCCTGGGTTCGATTCCCGGGTAGGGGGTTATCAGAGATAATGGTGTAAAGTCCTTTATCTCTGGTTCTATTGGGATTTTTCCATTTTCTGGAAATTTCCCAGTACCTCGAAGTTTGGTAATGTGCCCGGAGATGTCAACAGGCTCGCCTCCTCTTACATGGGTCAAAACGTAACCGACAAATCGTGGGTGTTTGTCCGACCGAATCTTCGGCTTTGGCTTCTTCCGAAGGTATGACCGAAGCTGAAGTGATTGAGCACGCCATGACCCGGACCACGTTTACAGGACATTCGGAACACTTCGGAGCTCATTTTTGACCTCTTGTTTTTTATGTCAATAGGTTGACAGACTAGCAGATTGGCCACTTGATGAAAAGTAGTCACCGTCGCCTATAAATATTTGTAACTTAAAGGAGGACTGGAAGGACACTTTTGTCGCTAGTTTTTGAAGAAGTTTTAGTGTTACCACAGTCTAAAGAAAACGATCGTGTTATATGTATCTACTTATACTGTGGTGTTACGCTGAGGGAACACCTTAGAGTCTAAGGTGTTCCACTATGAGGTAAGGCAGAGAGCGATATTTTTTTTCTTGCACGTTCTGGGTAAAAACGAGCGTGATTATCACACGGTTCAGCACAGCCACTATGTTCAGTTATACCTACAATAAATGACCCTTGAATCCATTTCGTAGTACAGCAGTGCTTTATGTGGAGTCGAAATTAAGAAATCGCTAAAAACTGCCTCAGTGTAGTAGCAGGTGACTTCTACTACGCTGGGGTCCTGGGTTCGATTCCCGGGTTGGAGGCAATCAGAGATAACGGCATCAAATCCTCTATCTCTGGTTCTATTAGGATTAATCCATTTTTTTAAAGTTTCCCAGTACCTCGCTAGCCCAGTAGCTCGCGGGCGTAGGCACCACCGCATTACCTAATATACTTGCCGCTAAATGGTAGTGTTCAGCACTATCGTGTTCCAGTCAGGTGGTAATGTATGGCTCTGTAATTTCGGGCACAGAGGCATAATACCTTAGGCCTCAGGAGTGGTAACGTATCTGCATTTTGTCCTTGGTCTTAGTGTGGGTGTCTATAGGCTGCAGACATCACTTAACATCAATGTGAACTGCATGCTTGTTTGCCACTTCCATTACATAAAAAAAATCCTCAGAGTTTGGTAATTGAAACCGGAGATGTCTACCGGCTCGCCACCGTGGGTGTTTGCATGTATGCTTGAATGCATGCAACATCGACGACACAACACAGCTTTCTATCGTCGATGGCATGTACAAACAATGTGCAAAAACTTTCCATGTACAGGTGCTTAGGTACATAATATCACGAACCAACCCTGTCTACACGTGAACTACTCGCCAACAAATTAGATAGGACTTCGAAGGGGCTCCCCAGAGATAAGGTTTTTAAATATTCATCACTCCGTCAATATTTGAGCAGCAACGCTTTAGTGTAGGGATAGATGGCTCGCTTCTTGTTCAGTACAGGTGATTTGTGGGGAGGGTAATAAAGGTTAAAGTGTTGCCATTTTTTCAAGGGTGGCGGAGTATTTTTATCCGTTTTAATTTCTTGAAGGTATAAAATGTTGGGATAAATTTTGCGCTTGAAACTCCGTTTGCACATCAATCTTGGTTATTTTTGAGATATTTTAGTATAATAATAATAAATAATAATAATGGCAACCCATTATACGTCCCACTGCTGGGCACGAGTCTCTCCCTTTTTTTGGGGGGAGGCCTGGAGCTTACTCCACCACGCTGCTCCAATGCGGATTGGTGGAGGTGGGTGGATTAGTGGCCAACCCACTGTCGGATGTTTTCAAACCGCCCATAAGGCCTCCAACAAGGTTTAACGACTGCTATCCATCGATAGCAACCGGGACCAACGGCTTAACGTGCCCTCCGAAGCACGGAAACGCGCATTTAATTTGCCACTAGCGGTCACCCATCACACTACCCGACCGCGCCCGTAGTGCTTAACCGAGCAGATCGCTTACGATCTACACCAGCCGCTGGGCCATGCGCGCTTCACGCTTATTTTAGTATAAAAATGACATATTGAACGTTAATGAAATCATTTGAAATTTTATACAATTATCTGCAAGTTTCAACTTGATATTTAAAAAAAAACTAAATGTTGTATTGTGAGTGAAGCGAGCTGCACATCAAAACATAAAAATATCTCTTGTGATCAACTATGCATAATTGAAAAAGTGTTTATTTCTTATTTTATTTCTCTCTCTTACTCAAACTGGAAGTGATGCTTCTTATTACATTATCCTATAGTATTGCAGTGCCACCTTTACCTCCATACTCTCAATGAAAAGCGTAGCTTTCTATTTTATATATCGTTGACTTTGATATACGAGTATATGACTTCAGAAGTAAAACACAACACGCACCTGCATCATAGAAATATCACAGCTTATGTCGAGTTAGAGGAAAATAGACAAGTTTGTATGTTGGTCGGGAGAAATCAAATAGTTTTTTGCCTCGCCACAGAACCTGAACTGAATATAGATGAATAGTAAAAGAAATAGAAATATATAATACATATATCGATGAACCAGGGGATTGGAACCTATTTATTTTCATGGTTTTGTTTGAGATTTTATATGAATTAACTAATAATATAGAGAGAAAGGACAGATTCTAAGGTAGTTTAGTAGTGGTAGTAGTAAAGTTCACTTTATAATTGCATATACCTAAGTATGTAGCTAATTCTGGTTTCGGTAATTCTTTTGTGTTGTATTTCTATTTGTTTGAAAAAAATTTTTGGAAAAGAAATAAAATAGAAAATTGCGCGGGAAATTATATTCTTTTTGAAAACTTAACGACTCTATTAATTTTTCCAATGTACACATGTTATGGCCCTTGACATAACGGTTTACTGACCATCAATTAACGTTTTAAACTGATGAATCGGTAGTAATATATAATTGAAAACGACACAAATTACCAGTAACAACCTAGATTGTACCCGCATGAAACCGGTGCGGGTCGCTAATCTTAATAAAAGTTGGAGTGTCTGTTTGTGATATGTATTAAAATAACCGCTTTTTACTAAATGCATATGTTGTACGTATACTCAGTTGTTAAGTTCTTTCGCCAAAGTTTGTCAAGGCATTTAAACAATCAACGGTTCATATACCAAAACAATTTTTTTACAATTTTTGTGACTGTCTGTCTGTTTGGCGGGACTAATCTTGAAAACGGCTGGACCGATTTTGACGGGTCTTTCACTGGCACTGATAGCTTATGTAATAAGGAGTAACTTAGGCTTCTTTTATACCAGCTGCGCCCACGACTTCGTCCGGATAGATACTGATCATAAATTCTAATGCGGGGGAAGTCGCGGGCAGAGCTAGTTCTTAAATAAAAACTATTCGGAAATTGCCTTGTCTTTGAATTAAAAAAAAGCAATACTTACAATCTTTGCACGCATCAAATAAACACTTTGAGGATACTTGGCAACGTCCAAATGTATCTCGTGGCATTTTTTATATCTCACTTCTGGCGACAGGGCCCAAACGTGCCTCGGATGCCAAAAACACTTTCATTTCCTTCGCCGTAAATACTTCGCCGGTATGAAATAAGTCATCATTTATAAGAAGGAGGCCTTTTTATATGGAATCTTTGTGCTTCCTTCGTTTAGATTTACTACCGAGTATTTGAGAGTTTGGTAGTAGCAGTTCTATTATACCTCGATTTAGCGATGCATATCGATCTATATTTACTAATATTATAAAGCTGAAGAGTTTGTTTGTTTGTTTGCTTGCGCTAATCTCAGGAACTACAGATCCGATTTGAAAAAATCTTTCAGTGTTAGATAGCCCATTTATCGAAGAAGACTGTACAAATGCGAGAGGGTAGCAAGTAGGTCGGTAGGTTGTTATTTTTATTACTGCAACATTTCAGTTTGTAATAAAATAAAATAACATTGTTAATAGTGGTTATCATTCTGTCATAAGTAAAGAGTAACATGAAATATTTAGAATCTACAAAAAATATCTCTCAAAGCCACGTCCGCAAATATAAAAGTTTGAATAAGTTTGTGAAACCCGCACTCTTTAAGACGAATATTGTGTTGCGAAACACACTTTTATAGTACTTGTAAGTGCAATCTTCTGAAAAACTCCGAGAGAAACAATGCTTTCACGATTTTTGCATGAAACTTATATTTGCAGTGGGTGAAGTTTCATATTTCACGAAAGTTTGTAAACTTAATCAATTTTGCGAAACTTTTTAATGTTTGCTTCTACGAAGGGTATGAGGCAGTGTTTTTTGTAAAACAGTTTCGTAACTTTACATTATCGGTTAAAAATGAAACAACATTTAGAGTATACATACCTAGTTACCTAAACACATTTGAAGTAAAGCCCCTACCAATATATTTATATCACGCATATATATTTTGTTATATAATAGGTACCTAATAAGCACCGCATCAATCTGTTCGCGAGAAACGCACGGTTTTTCATGGGGCTTTCACCCATAAATAGAGTGTATTATAACAAAACAAAGTATGATCTACACAAAAGTCCGCAATGGCACATATCTATATTTTAAGGACTGCTTACTATAATTATTATACAATGTGTCCCAGGGATGTGAAGTGACCGCCCGGTGTTTTTCGAATATTTATACAAAATGAAAGATAATTACTCATATTATATGGGTCCTACCGGCTTTGGTTTTTAAAATGATTTTTTATTTATTTGTAAATACGCGTGACATGCTGCAGTTTTTTACGATATTTCCTTAGTTTTCTACATCTATCTTCGTTATTTTTTTTTATTGACTAACCGAAATCATAGTTTATCAAATAAAATTATCAAACACTAACGGCCCGCCCCGGCTTCGCGCGGTTACAATGTTACCTATCCTCACCTATTCATTTTTGCGTGATGTTACATAGCCTTAAGCTTTCTCGATAAATGGGCTATCTAACACTGAAAGATTTTTTCAAATCGGACCCGTAGTTCCTCAGATAACTAAAATGTATTGTAATGGCATTTCATGAATTGCCAGTAATTAAAGTATAAATGATCAAGTAAAAGTTGGGATGAATTGCTGATTGTTAACTATATAACAAAATGTACTGTGTAATGGGTTAACCAGTAACAATTTTGCGGGCCCAAAATTACCCGTCTCCTTTCATATCCGAACAGGTGACCGGTACAGATTCACCAACATAGATAAAACAAGTAACGTCGGTGAAGGTAGAACCGGTTAAAAGTTTTAATGAGTTGTCGGGAAACAGTTATATTTGGAGGGGAAACAATTAAAAACAAAAAAACACAGGTCATATCAGAAGTTTGATAACTCGGGTTATTAGCTAACCCACGTGTTGGGGCAATTCAACACCAATTATTACTGGTAGTAGAGTTCCAGTGCAGGACCTCGGGGGTGTAGGCACCACCCGCCGGAAGAACACTTCCACCCGTTTCTCCACAGTGGTGACCCCGACGTGATTGGAAGCAACCTTCTCACCAGCCACTCTCTACAACTCTACAGCACCTTCGACGACGTCATCCCTCACATCAGCAGCACCATCGAGCGGTAACCAAGTCTCGCCAGCCAGCACCCTCGGCTTCATCAGGATATACTCCACACGCCTGCAGCGATCGCGCATGCCTGGATTACCCTGCAGCCACATCAGCGTCAGCACACTGCGCCGTCCCGCAGTAGCTACTACGCAGCGACTACCTCGATTCAAAGGGGACTTTCGCATCACCGCAGCAGCGACTACCTCGACTCACTGAGGACCTTCGCACCCGACTCACTGGGACTTGCAGCATGGGACTATATGGCATTGGCACAACTCCGCGAGAAGCCCTGACAGCTGCCTCGATACATATCAACCTCCGGTCTTGGAGGGGAGTGATGTAGCGTCCACTACATTAAGGCGCCAACTAGTGTAACACAGATGAAACCTCACAGTACTTGTTTAGTACGATAGATGGCGTGCATTCGAATTACATCGCACATGCGAAGATTTCTGAAGAGTTGGCATATATACAACTTTCCAACGTCAATCGTTGGGCCGCGGCCCGCCAGGCGCTACCACCTCGCCTGGTCGGAGGATCCTCCCTTTTCGCCGGAGGAACACTTCCACCCGTTCCTCCACAGTAGTGTTTAGCACTATCGTATGCATATGGCCCCGTAATAACTTATCACAGATACATAACAACTAAGGTCTCAGGGGTTGTAACGCATCTGCATTTTGACCTCTGTTCTTTATGTAAGTGGCCATAGACTGCAGTCTTCACTTAACATCGATGTGAACTGCTAGCTTGTTTGCCACCTCATTACATAAAAAACCTTTGAAGTGCGTGTCGGGCCACGCGCAGTGTAGGGTTCCGTAGTTTTTAGATTTGAATAATATAATGAAAAAAAAAGTAAATGTTTCTATGGAATTCAAAAATTTCGAGTAGGTAAATTACATTTGGTCGACTATTACTCGCAAACTTGTAAAGCCAACTTAAGTGTAATAGTTTTCCTATCAATTTCGTTATATGTAGCGACTATTGCCGTAACGTTTAAATTTCTAACAACAACCGTTTAGTTGGTAGATACATGACGAAACTATAAGGATTCCTTGTTTACTACGGAACCCTAAAATATTACTCCTCGTAGACAAACACTTTTTCTACATTGCCGAGATTTGGGATTCCAATTGCTGGACCAACTCGTGGTGGATGGTGCCGTGAAGTGTTCTCGAAGGATGACGTCTTCTTGATGTAGTGACTTTCCTCATTATGCCACGGCGCATTTGTGTTAAAGGTATAATGATAAGATTTCATCCAGCTTGTTCAATCAGTAATCTCAGCGGCTAGCGCGAGCACCCCACCATTATTCTGTGGCACGTCGCGGGATCCCGCAGGGCAGAGCGTAATAAAATTTTGTACCTAATAGGTCTAAAGATATTTGAGTGATGGTAGTGCTGGAGCGTGTCGTCCCATGCCATGCCCGCATTGAACGCCGGCTCTTAGTAACGAAAAGTTTATATCCTTACTATCTTATGGTTCAAGTTCCCAGAAACAACCTTAATTATGTGCAAAAATATCTATTTACATATTTTCTAGTCGGATGTGATTGCATAACAGCTTCCATCTAAAATTAAACTCCGTCAGTCTGGCTTATGAACAAATGGAATCGGTATCTGATACAAGAACAGCCATTTTTGTACATAAGCCAATTTTGATCCGAACACAAGCCATTCGGACGCTCTAGAAAATGGATTCGGTTTTTCTGACTTTATATTTGGATTGTACCTGGGTCATGGATTAAAGTCAGCGTCTCTTGTTTTTATATCTCTAACTCTCTTGTTTTTGTTGGTGGTAGAGCTCTAGTGACAGAGCTCGCGGGCGTAGTTACCACTGCATTACCTCTATCTGCCGCGAAATGGTAGTGTTCAGCACTATCACGTTCCGGCTAGATGGTAATGTGTAGCCCAGCAATAACTATCACAGAGACATAATAACTTAGGTCTCGGTGGTGGCAACGCATCTGCATTTTGACCTCTGGTCTTTGTGTGAGTGTCTATAGGCTGCAGTCATTACTTAACATCAATGTGAGCTGCATGCTTGTTTGCCACCTTCATAACATAAAAAAAAATAACATCATCTGCGGTCGGACCTCTCTTTCTCTGTTATCGATATCTTCTAATCCCTACTTTCCTACTTATTAATATTATAAATGTGAAAGTAACTTTGTCTATCTGTCTGTCTGTTACCTTTGCACGTCCAAACGACTGAATCGATTTTAATGAAATTTGGTACAGAGATAGAGTTGACTTTGAGAAAGAACATAGGCTACTTTTTAAGCGATATTTACGCGGGCAAATCCTCGGGCATTAGCTAGTTTTACCATAAATTAAAAAGAGACAGTGGGACCATTTTGACATGATTACCGATAATTTGACCTCGCATTGTGGTTAAATAGATAAATATACAGATCACCGACCCTTCTAGAAATATACTTTCGTGAAATTGCAGAATTTTTAGTGGTGGTAGAGCTCCAGTGACGGAGCTCGCGGGCGTAGGCAGCACCGCTTTACCTCATATACTTGCCGCTAAATGATAGTGTTCAGCACTGTCGTGTTCCGGTCAGGTGGTAATGTACGGCCCTGTAATTTCCGGCACAGAGGCGTAATACCTTAGGCCTCAGAGTGGTAACGCATCTACATTTTGACCTTGGTCTTTGTGTGGGTGTCTATAGGCTGCAATCATCACTTAACATCAATGTGAACTGCATGCTTGTTTGCCACTTCCATTACATAAAAAAAAAGAATGCATTTACATTATAGAATATATGAAATTGCAAATACAAATAAAAACGATTCATAAATATAAATTGAATTCTTGAGTCTAAATCTCACTTCAAATCAATATGAATCGTGGGTGAACGACTCTGCATTCCATTTCGTATAAGTGAGAAAGCGTTTAGTCAAATTTAATGCAAATACTATCCGTGGCGCTTTCAGCACCTCAGTAGAGGCTCAACCAGAGGGCTGAAACTTTACTCATATTCTAATCCAGGTTTTATCATATCATATATCATTTGACAAATCGGGCAGGACTTCAGTAGCTCAATTGGAAGAGCGGCTGGACTAGATTCCCAGTAGGCCGCGAGTTCGAGTCTCGCCTGAAGTCAAATTTTTCTTTCCATTTTTCTTTAAATAAAATATATTTCACAAGCATGTGTTAATGCGAAATAATATAAAACATTTATCATAACAATTATACGGTTTCATGATTCAAATTTTTCTGTATTTTTTAAATGTATGTGGCAACCGAGCATGCTTTTCACATGGATGGTAAGTGAAATAGTGCAGCCTATAGTGAAAATGCAAATGTGTTGCCACCTCTGAGCTCGAAGTGCTCCTGCGCATTAGGCCAGAGCAGTAAGCCGCATGTTGGGTTGCGATGTTTTTGTTGGTCGGCTAGCCAATGCGCGTATAGGTCGCGCCACGTAAAAAGAACGCTGGCGGTCAAGCTGCGCGTCATGTGTTTTTATTTCATTTTATGTTATTCTATGTAATATAGTTTTCAATCTGCCTACCAATACACGAAACCGCAAGCGAAAGCTAGATCAAAAATAAACCAATAGGGCTAGTACTTTTGTGCGCGAGTGTACCGATGCGCGAACACATCCCTTCTACTTTCTTCCAGCGTTCTTTTTACGTGGCGCGACCTATACTTCCATAGATCTTGGAAGAATTAGTTGGAAATGCGCGGAGGCATTTAGTCATGTTGCCTGTGTGATAGTTATAACGGGGTCATACGAGTACATTACCATCTAATTGGTTACCAATCCGTTAACTCAATACTGCTGAATTCTATCTATTTATTTATTCTTTTTATGTACGAAAATGGTACATAAAGGCGGAATTAATGACACTAGGCTTTATTTCTCAATCAACCTTTGGGTTATGAAGAGAACAACGATGTAGGTGCAAAACGGGTCTAAATTCAAAATTTTGTGTTAAAAAAAAGAATTGGTTGAATAATAATTCTATCATTAATTGATGGCAAATAGATTAGGCAATACTTTAATTCTGCCACCAATAAAAATTCTATAGTACTTGGTCTATTGATAGCCCTTATGCCTCTGAACTGCAGATGTCCATCATCACTCCAGCCGAATGACGTCCACAGCTGGACAAAGCCTTCCCCAAAGACGCTGACAAAAGTGTTATGCGTCATTCAGGGAGAATATATCATAATCGCCACGCTTGGCAGGCGGATTGGCGATCGCAGTGACGGTAGTTTTACCGCGGGACGCTGCTGCCCATCCCGCGTTGTTATATTTATTACCGCCCTATTGGAATGGTCTGACCGGCAATTTTTGGTTGACTGACTGCACTGTCCATATGACTGTCCACTGTGCAGATGTGCAGCAATGATTTCATTACTTTATTCACTCAACGAAACATCTACTACATTAAATATGCAGCTACTACGTACAAACAAATGATGTGGGAACATAAGCGAGTTCGATTTTATGATAGCAAGCAAAATTACAACGGTGATGGTGGTCGGTGCACGGAACATGGTAATCAAAGAGCGTTCGATCTATGACACATGTGGTGCAAGTCATAGGAGATAGCGACTCTGATAAAATATTCTTCTGTTTGAAGAAGCTCGAAGATTAAAATCAAGAATCAAAACGTAGCTAATTAATGTTACCTGTCATTAAATGTAGATTTATTATGTTGAAAAACTGCCAACATTTTTTAAATTTTTATAAAATATTGAATTGTATCTGAATTAAATTAAATAATAATTACAATTTCATAAAAATAAAAAAAATAAAAATATGTTTATTTGGGAACATTACAACCGTTGTGTACAATTTTTATAAAAACGATGAATATCTGCTAAAGTTGGAAACTGTGTCGCAGATACCATCGCCCACCTCGAAACATTGGGTTCTGATTTTACACAATAGACTAAATTTAAATTTCAAACTAGACTAAGCTAAAAAAAAAAAAAAAAGAACATGTTATGCTAGATTTTTGAAAAATATAAAAAATTATAAAATAAAAGTGTATGTAAATGTTTGTGTGTGTGTGTGTGTGTGTGAGAGAGAGTGTTTGTGTGTTATTGTGTTGAGTAATTAAACTATTGGTTTCAAAAGGCGTTCTGTGTCTCCGTGAGTTAAAGTAAGAAGCCAGTCTTTGCATTTCTGTTTTAATTTCTGCAGAGGAAGAGAATAAATTTGTAGTTCTTTATTTATTTAATTATAAAGCAAAGGACTATCGTGAAAATAGTTTTTTTTTTTATGTAATAAAAGTGGCAAACAAGCATGCAGTTCACATTGATGTTAAGTGATGACTGCAGCCTATAGACACCCACACAATGACCAGACGTCAAAATGCAGATGCGCTGCCACTCCTGAGGCATTAGGTGTTATGCCTCTGTGCCGGAAATTACAGAGCCGTACATTACCACCTGACCGGAACACGATAGTGCTGAACACTACCATTTAGCGGCAAGTATATTAGGTAATGCGGTGGTGCCTACGCCCTCGAGCTCCGTCACTGGAGCTCTACCACCAGTATATACAATAGTGTCGACTAGCTAGGGATGTACGATGTGGTTCAGTACGACAAACTTTATCTGATCTTCGTTTATTAGAAGTAAAATCAGGGTTATAGGGTACTTCCGAATGTTTCCTCATTACTGCATTTAGGATAAATAATTGACGTACGTTAAGAACAGCACACATCTTATACACTTCAATGGGTGAAAAACTTTAATGGGTGTTTGCATTTGCTTCTTCGGGAATTATAGGCGTGAAGTTACGTAATATTTACATTTATATACAACACATGTACTAATAATTACATAAAAGCCGATCGCGTTCGTAATGAAGATGTAAGAAAGAGGCTTTGTGTGAATGATAGTATCGGTGTAAAAATGAAAAAAGGCATGCTCTGATGGTAAGGATGGTACGGGCATATAGAAAGAATGTCGAATGAGCGAATGACTAAACAGATATACAATGCGAATGTGGATGGTTGCAGAGGCCCAGGAAGACCAAGACTGACCTTCCATGACCAAATAGATCGAGTTCTGTCTGATGGTGGGATCAAAAATCTTAGGAATCGGCGTGCATGTATGAAGAGAATGATGAAAGTAGACGAGGCACGAGAGGTTTGTCAGAACCGGGATATCTGGCGGTATACACTCTCTGCCTACTCCGTTAGGGACCTGGCGTGAAGATACAAGATACATACATACATACATAAAAGCCTTAGAAAACCAAATATTACAAAATCGTTACAATGAGACGACCGTTTGATTCGAAGAGTCGCGGGTTCGATCCCCGCACCGGGACAAATATTTGTATGGCCTACAAATACTTGTTTCGGGTCTGGGTGTTTGTATATGTGTTGTGTGTGTACAACAGTGCCCACGACACAGTTTAATACCTACTGTGAGTGTAAGCGTATTTTATTTTTTATTTTATGATAATTAAATAAAGATACATAACTTGTATGTCTGAA
Organism: Macrosoma leucophasiata; assembly: GCA_036365455.1. Classification (NCBI taxonomy): domain Eukaryota; kingdom Metazoa; phylum Arthropoda; class Insecta; order Lepidoptera; family Hedylidae; genus Macrosoma; species Macrosoma leucophasiata. Next base: position 8,269,399 of record JAWQUS010000013.1, read on the forward strand.
AGTAAGAAGGTCGCAGTTACCAGCATAACGTCCATAATGCCAATCGAGTGGCCCACTAATTAACTGCAATTGGTTATAGATTTACCACCTCAATATTTGCTACTTTCATCCATCTCACGTTTTCGTGTATCGTAACTTCACGCCTGTAATCCCCGACATGGTAGGCAGAGGTAAATGCATGCATTCAAGCATACATGCAAACACCCACGATTCGCCGGTTACGTTTTGGCCCATGTAACAGGTGGTGAGCCTGTTGACATCTTCGGGCACATTACCAAACTTCGAGGTTCTAGGTAATTTCCAGAAAATTGAAAAATCCCAATAGAACCAGAGATAGAGGACTTTACACCATTATCTCTGATAACCCCCTACCCGGGAATCGAACCCAGGACCTCAGCGTAGTAGTAGTAGCCTGCTACCACTAGGCTACCGCGGCAGTTAATTTCGTGTATCCATACTTACATTTATTTAAAAATCATGGAGCATTCTAAATGGAAATAAAAAATACTACTAACGGAGAACCTTATCCTGCTATACATTTTTCGGTCTTGTATTGTTCTCCGCGTGAATATAATGCAAATTCGCGTACTTCTTGTAACTTGTACCACACCTCATATGGTAGCGTTGTCTGCATTGCAGGGAATTACGGCCTTCGGTCTTACCTTAATATTGCCCATAATATTTAGGTGACCCCTTCGTGTAATCCTCAGTGATCCAATCTACTTTGGTATACCCATTTGAAGTCGAAAGTTACTTAGCCGGAAAACATGTTTACACTGAACGTAACCTACAAACGATGCTAGCGTATGTATTAGATATTTGTCCGACATAAAAACTCGATCAAGTAATATATAGGACATTGCGGAGTAGGTGGCATGTTATCTGTAAGCGCTATTTTACGGGTGTTTTTCTCAAAAACGTACAAAAAGTGTACAAATGTACGCATTCGGCAATGTACGTCACGTACGTGATCGGAGCTCGCGGGCGTAGGACCACCACATAACCATATATACTTGCCGCTAAATGGTAGTGTTCAGCACTATCGTGTTCTGGTCAGGTGGTAATGTACGGCTCTGTACTTTCCGGCACAGAGGCATAACACCTTAGGCCTCAGAAGTGGTAACACATCTGCATTTTGACCTCAGGTTTTTGTGTGGGTGTCTATAGGCTGCAGTCATCACTTAACATCAATGTGAACTGCATGCTTGTTTGCCACTTTCATTAAATAATAAAAAAATAATAATTCATGACGATGAAGTATGATGCGGACGAGAAAGGAAACGTGAACTCACTGACCTTGGGACGCCTTCCTAGCAGCTAGGCGAAAATATGGGGCTCTCTTCCTTGTGTCTTAATGCGATTTTGGTACTCTAACCCCCTTATTCATAAACGTACATTAGATACGTTTTAGCTATAGAATACTTTGTCTTTGTCAGTTGCATTGTCAAATGTGCAGGATAGAAAAAGAAAAGGAGAGATTAGCAACCCTTTAGCTAAAATAAGTTTATGAATAAGGGGGGTAAGCGTTCGTATTATAAGCGTTGGTTTTTAACACTTCACTTCACCAAGCTCAGATGGAGCAACTGGGAGACTGTAACTTCTCTGACGCCGGGGGTCAAAAAGGTGCGAAGCGGCGGTGGTCTGAAAATTGAAGCACGACAGGAGTGAAAGGATGAGGTGGATGTAGGGAAGAAAAAGAGGATGCGACGAAGGATGTTTGTAGGCAATTTAAAATATACGAGTTACGGGGTTACTACATACAAACATCCAATGAGCTTATTGAAATCACTCTACGCATTACCAAACTTTTAGGGTGGCTCGGTTAAGCGCATTCACAGACCAATTAGCCTTCCTTAGCGCAATACACACTGAGCCCGCCGGGCCGCCGACACAGCCCGGTGAAACAACCCGGCAGCCTACGTGAAAAAAAAATATGTTGGCAACCTGCGCCCGCGCGTGTCGACATGTTGGCGGCTTGCCGAAGAACGCTCAGTTTCCCGGCGATACTCGAGTATTAGTGCCAAGTAAGTTCCTCATCTCAAGCCGCCACTTTTCCGACTTGCAATGAATAAAACCACGAACTAACCCGACTACAAAAAGTTGCCGACATAGGTCGGCGGCCCAGCGCGCTCAGTGTGTATTGCGCTTAAAACTTCCGAAAACGATGGACGATGATGATTTCCGAGAAAACCCAATAGCACTTATTACTCCGCGACTAGTTTTTTTTTTATGTAATTGAAGTGGCAAACAAGCATACAGTTCACATTGATGTTAAGTGATGACTGCAGCCTATAGACACCCACACAAAGACCAAGGTCAAAATGTAAATGCGTTACCACTCCTGAGGCCTAAGGTGTTATGCCTCTGTGCCGGAAATTACAGGGCCGTACATTACCACCTGACCGGAACACGATAGTGCTGAACACTACCATTTAGCGGCAAGTAAATCAGGTAATGCGGTGGTGCCTACGCCCGCGAGCTCCGTCACTGGAGCTCTACCACCAGTAAAAAGTTGATATAACCAAGGATCTTAGCGTAGCTATAGTGACCCGCTACCACAACACTGATTTATTTGAGACTATTCGCGTCGTGACGTATCGGCTCCACCGCCCTCTAGTAGAGGAAGATTCTTTCGCCTTTGAAGACCGTCAAACAAACAATGGCGGTTCCAAACAAACTTTTCTAAAAGGGTGGTAGTAAACAATAACTCAGGATGCGAAGCAGCATCCCGCTATTAAACTGCCCCCACTGCGGTCGCCTGTCTATATGCCAAACTAGTGATTCCCAAAGTGGTCCATATAGACCCCCTGGGGTCCATAGGACTCGATGGGGGTCTATTTAGGCGTTGGAAATATGGGAATGAGATATAAATTTAGCAAAGAGGGGGGTCCACCTAAACCAGAAAAAATTGAAAGGGGTCTACAAAAAAAAATAGTTTGGGAACCTCTGCGCCAAACGTAGCTATTATGATGTTTTTTTCAAAACACAACTGTGGGCATGTTTGGGAAAGACTTCTGTGCAGCGTCTTTTGTCAAAAGTGTATTCAAATATACATACAGGGTATATTCCAAGTGGATCGAGCGTCTGCTTTATCGTGAAATTATAAATTCATTACGTTGGCGTGAATGTAATATGTAGTCGGTAATGGATTAAATTTACATTTCCATCGACAGGAAGATTGCCTCAATTTTCCAATTTTATTCATCGCCATTCTAACTGCTGCGCAATTTCCCTTCACTCAGTCATTTAGTGAATATTGACTCATTTTTTACTGGTATAAAAATATGACGTAAGTAGATTTCAGAGTAATCACAAAAATATCATTTATAAATTCAATCAGTTACTTCCGATCAATTCAAGAAACTAGCTGTTTCGGCAAACTTCGTATTGCCTCACAATTAAATAATGTGTCAAATGTTTGATAGATACGGACTATTTGTATGGAACAATGAAATTGTGGTTTTTACTATTTCTCTTCAATATAATATTAGGGGGTCATGCCAGAAGCGTGCACGTCGCGACCCCTGCCAGTCCTTTGGGGCTGCAATTCTGGCACGAAGGCGTACCGCAGTGCGAGTTAGGGCGTCCCCCCGAGGCGACGCGTACCGACCCGTCCCCGTCGGTACGAAAAGCGGCCAAAGCGGCGATGGGGACCGCCACCTGTCACGCCGGGCCCGATACGGCGGATCGAGGAGTGGGGAGTGCCAGATAGTCACGTGGAATGTGAGAGGTGGGATTTGTGAGAAGATGAATGAGTTGACGAACGTAATGAGTGTGAGACGCCTGGATGTTTTGTGTGTAACAGAGACTAAACGAAAGGGCTGCGAGGTCGAAGATCTCCCGGGTGGCGCGATGGCTCTGTGGGCAGGTGTGCAACAGAGCAATCATGCCAGCGCGGGGGTGGGCGTCCTTCTGTCCTCTCGTTTAGCCACTGGAGTGAAAGATTATGGTTTGGTGAACCCGAGACTAATCTGGGTCCGAATTAAATTGGGCGTCACTAGGGTGTTTTTGGTAGCAGCTTATGCACCGGTTAGCTCAGCGACGACCCAAGACCTGGAGAAGTTTTGGGAATCTACAAGGAAAGTTCTCGATATGGTCGAAGCTAATGAAAGGGTAATTTTGTGTGGTGATTTGAATGGATGGGTCGGGACCAGGCGGCCAGGATACGAGGCCGTTCTAGGTCCATATGGTGATAGAAGAGTAAATGATGCTGGTAAGCTGATACTTGACTTATGCTTGGAACGAAGTCTCCTTGTGTCTAACACAGAATTCCGTCATAAGGACATTCACACGTATACATGGAGGAGGAATGAACAAAAAAGTATGATTGATTTGATCATGATTGATAGTCGTCTTCGGAAGAGCCTGATGGACACTAGAGCCTACAGAGGTCCCACTCTTGATACAGATCACTACTTGGTAATAAGCCGGTTTAGGGGTCTGTTCAAGAAATGGCGACATTGGCGTGTCCGTGTGCCTTTCGGAGGACTTGAAAGAATAAAGAGTGAAAAGTTACAAGACATTAGTGTAAGGAGAGTGTATGAACGTCAAGTCCGTGAAAAGTTAGACAAGGTTTGTCTTACGGACTTGGACGTGGATGAATGTTGGCAAGTTATGAAAGATAGTATGGTGGAAGTTGCGAAAGAAGTATGTGGTTATGCAAAGATACGCAAATCCTTGAAAGGGGATGCGTGGTGGGACAAGGAGGTGCAAGGGGAAAAGAGACATTCTACTGATATACTTTTTACATTAGTTTATGACATTTAGTTTTATCTTAGTGATATTCTTGACTTTACATATATTTTTTATCTTGTTTGACATGTATATCAATTGTTATTCGCTTTAATTTATTTTGTTTGTTTTTGACGTGTCATAAGAGGTGCCTGTCACCCTAAATGAATAAATGAGTTTCTGATTCTGATTCTGATTCAAGACTCCGTTGAAAGAAAGAAGAAAGCATGGCTGGATTATGTAGCATCTTTGCAAATGAATAATGGTATGAGAGATGAGAAGAGAGAAATTTACCGTCGGCTCAAGAATGACACCAAGATTTTAGTGAATGAAAAGCGTGAGAGAGATAAAGTGGAAGCTGATGAGAGACTGGCGAAGAGCTTTGAGACTAACATCAAACTCTATTGGAGGGAAGTGAAAAAGTCTAGAAGCTCTTCTCCAGTTTCTGGAATGAATAGAATAAAATCTAAGTTAGGTGACATTCTTGAGAACACGCAAGATGTGTTAAAACGATGGAGCGAGTATTATGGGGAAATGTATGATTATGCTCACAACCCTGACGCCGGAGTTGCTGACTTGACGGTGCCGGCTTGTGAGGATATAACAATAGATGAGATTGTATGGGCGATACGAAGTTTGAAATGTGGTAAGGCTGCGGGTATTGATCAGGTTTCTGCCGAAATGATCAAATATGGTGGTGCTGCCCTTTGGGATTCTTTCTGGGTGTTGTGCAACCTTTGCTGGAGATCCGGAAGAATCCCAAAGGATTGGCGGTGTGCGGTCATCGTGCCTTTGTATAAAGGCAAGGGTTCACGTATGGACTGCACCAGCTATCGAGCGATCAGAGTGATCAGTTTGGCAGCTAAAGTGTATGGGAAAGTCTTAGAAAGAAGAATGAAAGAGAAGTCCGACGGGTTGTTGTGGGATGCACAGGGTGGTTTCAGAACTGGAAGAGGATGTATGGATCAAGTTTTCTCCCTCCGCAACATCGTAGAGAAGCATCTTGCTGTGAGCCAGAAGGTTTTCTGCGGTTTTGTGGATTTGGAGAAGGCGTTTGATAGGGTATTACGAAAGGAGCTGTGGGACATTTTGCCAGAGTATGGTATTGATGGCAGTCTGCTCCGTGCAATACAGTCCACGTATGTGGGCTGTCAAGCATGTGTGCGGGTAGATGGTAACATGTCACCCTGGTTTGATGTTAACATCGGTGTCAAACAGGGTTGCGTGCTTTCGTCTAGGCTGTTTATTATATATCTGGACAACCAGAGGGTGAAGTTGATGGATGTGGGAGTGCGTATAAGACTTAATGGTGAACTGTCTGCTTTACGCAGATGATGCGGTAATTGTCAGCTCTACACCATCTGGGCTACAAGCACTAGTCACAGTCATGAAAGAGGATTGTATGGAGAAAGGCTTACAATTGAATGTGGATAAAACTAAAGTATTAGTGTTTGAAAGAGATGAACAGAGAACAAATGCAAGGGTAGTAGTAGATGATGCAGTGTTAGAACAGGTTGATGAAATTGTATATCTTGGATGTGCTTTTAGCAAGGATGGTAGGTACACCACTAACATAGAAAGACGAGTGCTTGCTGGGAATTGCGTGAATGGAGCGTTGGGTAAGCTGCTAGAATCGAAACATCTCAGCCAGCGGGCTCGACTAGCCGTACATAATGCTGTACTTACTCCAACGCTTTTATATGGAAGCGAGAGCTGGGTATGCAGGAAAGAGCATGAAAGTAAGTTGAACGCGGTCGAGATGAGATCTTTGCGCAAGATCTGCGGTGTATCACTCACCGATTGCGTTCGTAATGAAGATGTAAGAAAGAGGCTTTGTGTGAATGATAGTATCGGTGTAAAAATGAAAAAAGGCATGCTCCGATGGTTTGGGCATATAGAAAGAATGTCGAATGAGCGAATGACTAAACAGATATACAATGCGAATGTGGATGGTTGCAGAGGCCCAGGAAGACCAAGACTGACCTACCATGACCAAATAGGTCGAGTTCTGTCTGATAGTGGGGTCAAAAGTCTTAGGAATCGGCGTGCATGTATGAAGAGAATGATGAAGGTAGACGAGGCACGAGAGGTTTGTCAGAACCGGGATATCTGGCGCTCTACACTCTCTGCCTACCCCGTTAGGGACCTGGCGTAAAGATACATACATACTCTTCAATTTCTTCATATTTTTTTACCTTTTAAACCTTCCCTGGACTTCCAAAAATCATTCAAAACCAAAATTACCCAAATTGTTCCAGCCGTTCTCGAGTTTTAGCGACACTAACGAAGCGCGCATGGCGCTGTGGCTGAAGTAGATTGATGGGGTGATGGGTGACCGCTAGAGGCAAATTAAAAAATGCGCGTTTCTGTGCTTCGGAGAGCACGTCAAGCCGTCGTTAAACCTTGTTGGAGGCCTAATGGGCGGTTTGAAAACATCCGAGAGCGGGTGGGCCACTAACCCCGTATCTCCACCAATCCGCATTAGAGCAGCGTGTTGGAGTAAGCTCCAGGCCTCCTCCCAAAAAGGGGAGAGACTCGTGCCCAGCAGTGGGACGTATAATGGGTTGTCATTATTGTTAATATAACTAACGAACAGCAATTAATTTTATATATATAGATTAACTTATTTCAACCCACTGAAATTGCTGTATATGACTAACGGACTTATTATAACTAGTCCGTATCATCGTGATTGCGAACACAATTTGGTGAACAAGGCACACACCGCAACGTAATCCTAGGGATCGTCTCTGATACGGAGAACCACAAAGATTACTACAGCTTAACTGTTAACTTATGCCTTTACTTCCCTTTAGGGTTCCGTAGACATAATGAGATATGTCATTGGATGGATGTTTCAAAATGGGTTGTGAAAAGTGTGAAAACCATTTTTCAATCGCTACGTTTTTGGGAATATTTTTCCATCGGCCAAAGAATCATGGCAAGTCACATAAATTGATTTGTACAGAAATTATACATTGTGTTTAATATGTAGGCACGGAAGTTATACATATTTAGCGTTATAATCCAATATACCGGAAATAAAACAAAAGGACAAAAAAGTTCAGCAACTGCGATAAAAACGACAGAGGTATTTCTCAACATTCATACTTCGACTTGTTTCTTTATCAATGGTACAGCAATCAACGATTTACAAAAATGGTTCAACTCGTAAACTCGTATCCCCACCGGTTCTCCGATTGGCTCGAACAAAATACGCGGGAAGCTATTCAATTCGTTGAAACTAAAACGTCACGACTGACAAGCGCCACCGTACAGGTCGTGTTACCATAGACTGCAGCCTATTATAGGAATATAGTCCAGGAGAAAGGAAACTCTGCACACTTCAACAATTCACCTTTTTATTCTGATCAACTTATGAATCACTTAATCACAACTTGTCGTTACCGAAGTCGGCACACCAATGCCCCTTGCCAACATTCGCCTTATTTTATAAGCCCTGCTTATCAAACCCCCTCCATTTCTAAATGCCGGCAATGCGAAAGGTATTGCCGGTAATCTTATCGACTTATTACACTATTGGACATCAATAAAACACTAATTATAGTGATTATGCTAACACTATAGACACACCCACACAAAGACCAAGGTCAAAATGCAGATGCGTTACCACTCCTGAGGCCTAAGGTATTATGCCTCTCTGCCGGAAATTACAGGGCCGTACATTACCACCTGAAAAGTGTTTTTACCCAATATCTATATCGCGTCACGACCTGGTTCGTAAAATTAGTAAAATGAGTGTTAAACGCGAGTGTTTTAAAAGTTATAAGACAACTATAATAACCAAAACACAAGCAAAACACTGTGAAAGTTGTGTTATAATATATGTTCATAGTTCTACCACAGGTTCTATCTACATTCTAATTAATTAAGGTGCAGGTGCGGTGTATACAGCAATTCCCAGTAGCCACCGGAAACCATATCGTTCGTTTACCTTGCTGTCATTTTATTAGATTTATCCCCTCGACTTATGTTTGCCTAGTTGGTATAATAGTTAGAAACGTATTATTTAGGTTAAGTTATTATTAAAGTAAAAGATTTTGTCAAATTTAACAATAACAGTAACATTAACTTTAGCATTGATTGTATAATTGTTTTATATTATTTCGCATTAACACATGTTTGCGAAATATATTTTATTTTAAAGAAAAATGGAAAGAAAATTTTGAAATATTCAATAAACTGCAAAGTCTATTATATCGGTTGCCTAACTAGCATACTTGGTAATATATGGCGCTGCTGCTACCATAAAGCAATGCAATAAATGTGAAGGAAAGATTTGACAAATCGGGCAGGACTTCAGTAGCTCAATTGGAAGAGCGGCTGGACTAGATTCCCAGTAGGCCGCGAGTTCGAGTCTCGCCTGAAGTCAAATTTTTCTTTCCATTTTTCTTTAAAATTGACTGTATAATTCGTTGTTAAAATTATTTTTTTGTTGGTGCTAAAGTAAATTGATTTACCGTGATTTTGTACTTGTAATAATGGTTTCCATGATAATTTTGGGAAATCCTTTAGTAAACTAGTGTCCCTGCACAGTTTCCCAATGACATTGTTATTATCCTTCCTTTAGTTATTTGAAAGAAAATCTTATTGTGAAAAATATTATGAAACTCCAAAATGAATAATAATTATTAAGTACTAAAGTACAATATAAATAAATAAACTCAATGTATATATGACACTCTACTCTCTACAGATAGGGCTAAAAAAAATTTTCATGTGTATTATTGTACCACTTAATGGAAGCCTCCATATTTCATTTTAGTTAGAAAACCAGGAACTGAGAAGTACATCTAACAATATAAATTTTGCCAAGACAAGCGCACCGCAAAAGTTTGTTGGGTATTCGAAGTTCGAATTAGTTGAGGCGCAACTTGGTGTCTACAGCAATACGGCAGCGTGGTCCACAGGGATGTTCTCAGTCCGTTTGCATTGCTACCGCTTTATTAAATGCATCCTCTTACCACATATTTTCATAGTACTTACAGCGATTACAAACCTGTGATAATACAAATGCCCCTTTTTGCCTCATCTAGATCGCGAGTTGGCGAGGCCGTTGCCATATGCCCTTTGCACATTGCCAAACTTTTGAGGGGTTAACAAAAAAGTTTTATATGTGTGCCTGGATATGTCAATAATAATCTGAGCCCACACCATGACGTCTTATTGCGATTCATTTTAGGAAATACCTTCTTTTGGAACGAAGTTCCTTATCGCCTTACGCTGGCTAAGGGGGCTTGGCGAGCGTCACGAAAGATCCTCACGACACTTTTGCTATAGTGCGTAGCGCTCGGAGAGGATTCGACTTCTTCGTTCTCTCTCTCTCTCGACAGTGACAAGCCACGCGCGTTTGCTGTGTATGTGTACCGTACATTGTTTTGTCGTGTTCGTGTATATGTAGTTTCAGTTGTTTTTAATATTTTAAAAAATAAACAATGGATTGTGAAAGTGATTCATTAAAAGTTGAAAAGGAACTTAGTTCCAATCGGGTGTCCCACATGTGACACCTCACAGTTATTTTTTTAATTTATTTATTTATGCCGTGCGTAACAACGAACGCACAACAGTAACAAGTAGTAATAACATTAAAAGACTACTTTCAGTAGCTCAAGCTAATCTGTAACAAAGATCACGGTGTCTTCAATTAAGGAACTGCCAAATTGTCTGTTTTATTTGTTTATGTGATAATGTGTATGAAGAAGCGAGACAGAGCAAATTACGAGTGACTTCAGCTTCGCAATAAAAGATCATGGTACGGCCTCAATTAGTATTAAATCAGACTACCTGTCGTGCAAGCAGATTAAGTACTATACGGCCCTGTAATTTCCGGCACAGAGGCATAACACCTTAGGCCTCAGGAGTGGTAAAGCATCTGCATTTTGATCTTGGTCTTTGTGTGGGTGTCTATAGGCTGCAGTCATCACTTAGCATCAATGTGAACTGCATGCTTGTTTGCCACTTCCACAACATAAAAAAGCATAGTTAAATGGTTTTCCTTCTTGAATTTATTAAAAGCATTAAATTACATGCTGGGAAACGTTTTTATAATTATTTTGTTATTCTTTTACCTTTTCAGCAATGTTTCCACCACCTAACGTCCGACCCTTCAACTGAGAATGTTTCTCAATGTAATTTAACGGTATTACTCGCCTGAGACCCATTAATGCGAGCTCGATGAAGACTTCATTTCTGTTTAGTAGGTATTTATCTTATGTTGTAGCCTCTTTTGAGCTTTCGTTTCTTCTTTTCAAGTATCACTTAATGCCAAGAGATAAAATCTTGAAGTAGTTGTGTAAAACATGTTTTTATTTTTAAAGGCATATTTTAATATATTTATCTTTTCACATTGTAAGCAAATTATTTTTAATGCTTTATTTTTAAGCTACCGAAGCCCCACGTCCGAGCATTGAATTTATCTTTCCCTTTTAGAATTGACCGATCCGGGATCAGTGAACAACATCCATTGATAACTAATTCATAGCTATACAACCGATATGATAGACTTAGCAGTTGTACCCTTGATAATTGTCATATTATTATTTTTATATTTGGCAATAACACATGTTAGTAAATTTAAAAATTAAAGGAAAAAACACTGGTAATTATGAAAATACTATTTCACTTTACTGTACAATAGTTGGTCTCTGCTAAAGGAAATGTAACTGTTTTATACAAAAACCACAACTTTCACAAATTATTTGGTACAGCTGAACCTTAGTGTACATCACTATTAAGTAAAACTGTAACATTACATCCCTAATATTTGAAGTAATTATTATGATGAAGCCTTAAGCTGTTTCTTTGAAAAGTTACGTATACATAGTACTTCTAAAGTACATAGAATGGAACATAAATATAGTTGTGTATTATAATAGCCCTTTTCTTTGAATTATTGTTTTTGTATCTGTATTTATTGTAATCAATCCATTGATTTAATTTTCTTGATATAGCAACAGTATTTTTTAAATCGATGGGAATACATTATGGTATTGGTATAGATTAGATGGTGTTGTACGGCCCTGTAATTTCCGGCACAGAGGCATAAGACCTTAGGCCTCAGGAGTGGTAACGCATCTGCATTTTGACCTTGGTCTTTGTGTGGGTGTCTATAGGCTGCAGTCATCACTTAACATCAATGTGAACTGCATGCTTGTTTACCACTTCCATAACATAAAAAAAAAAAAAAAAAAAAGATTATTGGATTATAATATGGGATACTATTTGGAAACCAATAGGAGTTTTATCCCCAACCAATCATAGTTTGATGTTGCTTATAAATTGCTTATTTTTATATCTGTCGTTTGGACACCGGTACAAATTGAGAATGAATGGGTGTCCAATATTCGATCCCAAATATTGGATTAGATGAGCGTATTTACAAAACAGATAGTAGGGCCGTAGAGTCATTTGACCAGATATTTTTTGGCACTTTGAAGAGCGCAGAGCGTCGCAGAACTCATTAGTACATACAAAAGGACTTTTGTGTGGCGTGATTATGTACATAACGACCACCGTAAGGTGGGGGTAGGGATATGGTCTAATTATGCTGCGTTTATGACAGACAGCTGTCTTGCAGTACTTGGACACGGATCAGACGCTGCACTGAGCAGACTCAGAACCTTTTACGGAGTCGTAAAAACGCAACTCTTAAACAAACACATCATAAAGTACTCGTGGAAGCTGAAGCATCGTGAAATGTCCTGCGTGGAAGCTAAATTGCTCTTCTTTGCAAAGGAATTGCTTTAGCCTTTGTAACAGCTGTTTGAACGTCTTCAAGCCGATACTATATTTAATGAAATCCAAACTATTGAAATCATTTTTCATCTAGTGGGGACGCAGCTTTATACAACTTGCAGAGCTCGTTAGTAGGATGCGAGAACTGTTGCATAAATGTCGAGACTGCTACACTTTATGCACTCGACATTTGTACCTGCTTGTTAGGGTTAATCTATTCATTTTGTGGACGTGATGCAACATGTATGTTATATTTTTAGAACAGTTTAGTGCTTGAAAATAGTATGTGAAACTAGGAAAATTACCTCGGTAGCTTAGTGACACTAGAAACACTAGGAGCTAGGCCGAAGATCTCAAATAAAGCCCCAATTAATAATAATGGTTTTGGGTTTTTGAGAAATGGGAAATATGCAATGGCTTCTCATATAACATATATCCTATTCACTAGACACATTTACATTTTTTAGGAAGCATTTTGTTAGTAGGTACGCGAGAACTGTTATAGATGTCGAGATTGTTACAATATATGCACTTTATATTTGTACCTGCTTGTTGGGGTTAATTTATTCATTATTAGAACGTGTAGTTATAACATTGTTACTTTCTTAGGGTAATGTAAGTTTATGGGTTTACAAATGGGACTGCGTACGCCGCGTTAAACTAAAAATCTGTAATGTGCCTAATTATTGCTCTGCCAAGCCCCGCGCCATACACCCCGCCCCGCACGTCACTGTACAGAGCGTAGCGCTACCGGTGTCGGCAGGGATCGCGACAAGAACATAGCATAGAGGGTCAGATTATTAGTCAGGTACAGAGGCATAACACCTTAGGCCTCAGGAATGGTAACATAATATAACCTTATCTCATCTTACATCGTCTAAACTCATCTAATCTACTTTTATATTATTTCGCATTAACACATGCTTGTGAAATATATTTTATTTTTAAAGAAAAATGGAAAGAAAAATTTGACTTCAGGCGAGACTCGAACTCGCGACCTACTGGGAATCTAGTCCAGCCGCTCTTCCAATTGAGCTACTGAAGCCCTGCCCGATTTGTCAAATCTTTCCTTCACATCTATTGCATTGCTGTATGGTAGCAGCAGCGCCATCTATTACCAACTATGCTAGTTAGGCATAGTTGGTCATCTAATCTAAACTCATCTAGTCTTAACTCATCTAATCTAAATTTATCTCATCTCAACTCATTAATCTAAACTCATCTAATCTAAACTCATCTAGTCTAAACTCATCTAGTCTAAACTCATCTAGTCTTAACTCATCTAAACTAAATGTATGTCATCTAAACTCATCTAATCTAAATTAATCTCATCTAAACTCGTCTTATCTTAACTCATCTAATCTAAATTTATCTCATCTGTCATTTAATCTAAATTTATCTCATCTCAACTCATTAATTTAAACTCATCTAATCTTAACTCATATAATCTAAATTTATCTCATCTAAACTCGTCTAATCGTAACTCATTTAATCGTACCTCATCTAATCTTAACTCATCCAATCAAATCAACAAAATTTAAGTAGGTCGTATCTTATCCAATCTTATTGTAGATAAAAATAAATTAGATGAAATAAAATAAAATTATACTGTCCACCTAATCTCATCAACTTAATCTCATCTCTACTGATGAAATTTAATTAATTTAAAAAAAAAATTAAAAAGTAATCTTATTTAATTTATTTATTTCTTATCCAATCTTATCAAATCTCACTTATCTCATTTAATTCCATGTAATCTTACCCTATTTAGTTTAATCTTATCTTATGTATTCTCATTTAAACTTATCTAATTTTATATAATATGATCTGATCTTATCTCATCTTACATCATCTTAACTCATCTAATCTAACCTCTAATAATCTAAACTCGTCTAATTTAAGCTCGTCTAATCTAAGCTCATCTAATCTGTTTAGATAACAATCTTATCAGAATAACTTAAGTTTTGTTGATTAGATGAGTATAAGATTTTATCTCATCTCATAGAATATTATCAAATCTCATTTCATCTAATCTCATCTGATCTTCTCCTATTTAATCATATCTCATCTCATCACATTATATCTGATCTGATCGATGAGATAAGACGAGATTAGATAAGATTGGATAAAGTATATTAGAAAAATAAATAAAATTAGAATAAATAAAATAAAAATAGATAAGATGAGATTAGATTGAATTGATAAGATTAGATGGACAAGATTGGATGAGCTTTGATGAAAATAACCTCATATTATATAACCTAATTTTCATCTAATCTTAACTAATTTTACATGAGATAATCTCATCTTATCTCATCTTACATCATTTTTTCTCATCTAATCTAACCTCAATTATTCTTCACTCATCTAACCTTAACTCATCGAATCTTAACTCATCTTATCTTAAATCATCTAATCTTAACTTATCTAATCTTAACCGATCTGATCTTAACTCATCTAATCAACAAAATTTAAGTCTTATCTTATCTCATAGAATCTTACCAAATCTCATTTCATCTAATCTAATCTGATCGATGAGATAAATGAGATAAAATAAGATTGGATAAGATACGTTAGACAAAAATAAATTAAATTAGATTTAATGAAATTAAATTAGATCAGATGTGATGAAATTAAATTGCTAAGATTAGATGGACAAGATTGGATGGGATTAGATGAAATTAGATTCAATGAGATAAGTGTAAATGAAATAAGATGAGATGATATTAGATAAGATTTAATGACATGACAAACTTATAAGTTTAGACAAAATTGGCCAAGATTAGATTAAATAAGACTTGCTTAGATAAAATAAGAAAAGAACTAGGCGATTTCGCTTAGGCGATCTCGCTAAGACGATTTCGGTTTGGCGATCTCGCTTGGGCGATCTCAGTGGGCGATCTCGCTTGGGCGATCTCGCTTGGGCGATCTCGCTTGGGCGATCTCGCTTGGCCGATCTCGCTTGAGCGATCTTGTTTGGGCGATCTCGATCTTAAATCTTACTTCTATTAAAATTAACTCATCTAATATAAACTCATCTAATCTTAATTAATCAAATCTAAACTCATCAAATCTTACCTCATCTAATCTAAAATCATCTCATCTAAACTAGTCTTATCTAGTCTCGTCTAATCTAAACTAATCTAATCTGAACTCATCTAACCTAAACCCATCCACAAATTTAAGTTAGTCTTATTAGATTAACTAAGCAGTTAATATTTAGTGATAAGATTTTATCTAATCTTATAGCATCTTATCAAATCTCATTTCATCTAATCTCATCTGATCTTCTCTTATCTCACATCTCACCTCATCACATCTTATGTGATCAGATCGATGAGATAAGATGAGATTAAATAAGATTGTACGGCTCTGTAATTTACGGCACAGAGGCATAACATCTTAGGCCTCAGGAGTGGTAACATAATATAACCCTATCTCATCTTACACCATCTAAACTCGTTTAATCGTAACTCAAACTCAAACTCAAAGAGAGAAACTCATCTAATTTAACCTCTACTAATATTAACAATTCAATCTAAACTCATCTCATCTCAACTCATTTCATCTCATCTCATCTCAACTCATCTCATCTCCTCTCAACTCATTTCAATTCATCTAAGTGGTCATTTAATCTAAACTCATTCAATTTTATTTCTTATTCAATCCTATTCATTTCATTTTATATCTATCCAATCTTATCAAATCTCATCTTATCTCATATAAATCAATTGACTCTTACCTTTCTTAACTAAATAGTTTATATCTTACCTAAACTCAAGTCATCTAAACTCATGTCATCCAAACCCATCTCATATAAGCCCATCTCATCTAAGCTCATCTCATCTAAGCCTATCTCATCTAAGCCCATCTCATCTAAGCCCGTCTCATGTAAACCCATCTCATCCAAACCCATCTCATCTTAACTCATCTCATCTATAATATTAATTCTCTAAATACTATCTCTACTAATATTAACTCATCTTATTTAAACTCATCTAATCAACAAAATTTAAGCTAGTATAACTACTAAACAATAACAATGAATTAAATTAGGTTTAATTAAATTAAATTAGATCAGATGAGATGAGATTAAATCGATAAGATTAGATGGACAAGATTTGATGGGATTAGATTAGACGAAATGAGAAAAGTTTAAATTAAAATATATGATATTAGATAAGATTAAATGAAATGAGATTAGATGAGACGAGATTAGTATATAAGTTTAGATAAAATTGGCCAAGATTAGATAAAATAAGAATAGAACTAGGTGATCTCGGTTAGGCGATCTCGCTTAGACGATGTCGCTTAGACGATCTCGCATGGGCTATCTCGATTGTGTGATCTTCCGTCCCACTGCTGGGCACGAGTCTCTCCCCTTTTTTGGGGGAGAGGCTTGAGCTTACTCCACCACGCTGCTCCAATGCTTTATTAAAATCAAAACAGAAAAAAAAAAAAAAAAAAAAAAACAAATTGAGCCAAATGTTCTTAATCGGAGTGCTTATCGAGCGTTAGTTATTTGGGCAATGGCTACCAAAGGATTTATATATTAATTAACTCACAAGATCACAACATAGCAAAATCCACTTCAAATCATACATAAATCCATCAGAGTCAACACTGCCATAATGAGGTCACGGCTTCAAAAACTAGCTTCATGAGGCACGTACTTCATTCCCTTCCAGATAATATCGTCACATTATCGAAGGTTGCCGTCGGGTTGAAGATTGAAGGTTTAATGGCGAGTCATCATCAGTTTTAGTGGAGTGCATTTACTTAGATTGGTCGCACTATGTATCTTGATATTAGTGATAGGGAGACGTGTAATCATTTATTTGTTTAAAATTTAGGTTAGCTGATGACAAGCATGCAGCTCATATTGATGTTAACTGACGACTGCAGCCTATAGACATATACACAAAAACCAGAGGTCAAAATGCGTTGGCACACCTGAGGCTTTAGTTGGTATGTCTCTGTGATAGTTATTACGGGGCCATACATTACCATCTAACCGGAACACGATAGTGCTATAATAATAATGCAATACCATTTGGCTGGAGATAGAGGTAATGCAGCGGTGCCTATGCCCGCGAGCTCCGTCACTAGAGCTCTACCACCAGTAACTTCCACTAAAGCTAATATTATAACAACAAAACATGGTAACTGAATGAAGTCACGGCTTTAAAACCCAGCTCCATGGAGTACGTGATTCATGCCCTTCTAGATAATAGCGTCACGTTATCGAAGGTTGCCGTTGGGTTGCACAGACAGACAGACGAAAACTAAAACAACGGAAAATGAAACGGACATGGCGAAACTATACTTACGTTCCTTGTGTACTACGGAACCCTAAAAATAGTCAACATCCCGATTGTCTGCCCGTGTCCACGGTAGCTGGAAAGCGGCAAGAGAAGTTGGGAGTATTGTCTACGCGAAAAAATCCGCAACTATAATTTCTACAATGTATGAAGCTCGCGAAAACCTGTGAAAACGTTATTACGAAGGCACTCTGAATGTAACCGAATATCAAAATATTTCCACGATAGCAAACAAAGTTGTTAAGTAAGGACGTTAACATACTTTGCCACTAATGGTCGTTCTTACCGAACTAATATTCAGCATTTAATTGGAAAGTTACACCTCTCAAGTTATAGGTCTAATGGATCGAATGCGAAAACACTGGAAGTATCTAGCTTGAGTATAAACTTAGTTCTACTACACTGTTGTTTTGTAAATAGCTTTTACCGGCGGTAAAATTGCCACGACAGATTAAAAAACATAGGCGCCATTACATTTTCAAGTTCAAATTCTCGCAAGACTCTTTTGCATTGTCGGGTTTCAAGCTACCTCTAGTGAATGAGTTATAATAATAATTCAATCAGTGGCAATTTCTCTAAGATGACGCGTATCGCGCCGTTATACCATATTTTTAAGCATTAAAATGTAAATAATCACAACACAACCTAATTACTTAGACCTAGGTACAATAAATAATTGCATTTTACGAGCGCTGCGGTATGTAGTATTATTACATATTCTCTGGCTGCGGTTTTCTAACACGAACGCAACTCGCAATTGTCGTCGCGTTCGGTCGGCGGCGAACGCGGCCGAGGCCAGCGATGCGCTTCTATCAGCGCATGCGGAGTCCATACAAAGTCGTTCGCCGCCCGCACCTCGCCCCTTCAATCGCCTAGTATTACTCACGGAGTATGCAGCGCGGGTCTGGCGCTGTGAATGGCGCACTACCTTATGATTTTTCGCATGTTTTTCGTGATAGTGTAGATTTGTGATAGTAATTGTTGCGTTTCCTATCTTTCTATTGATTTAATTGACTTTTTGTTTAATAATTTAACCCTAAAATCGCGAAAACATAATATCAGCTATATCATACAAAAATGAAAATGTTAAATTGTATGAAATTTCTTTTTTGCAAGGTACGTTCCTTAATGAACGACTGAAATTTGTTCAGATTGACCGTCTGAAAAAACGGTTTTCAGGTTTTGCGCACTTAACACTACACCCTATATAACAAAAGCTGGAGCCACCCCAATCATTAACACCAAGAATCACCACTGAATTCAATAGGTATTAATGAATACCAACTTAATAATAAAATTTTAACTTTTCATTACCTAATCTATTTGCAGCCAAGTGCAGCGTTCCGACTACATGATAAGGTCTCCATAATTTCTGTAACAGAGGCAAAACAACATGACCCAGAAACATAGAGCAACGCGGCACACCGGTCGCGGCGGCCCGAGGGGAGTAGCCATAGCGTGTATTACCGATGCAAAACAGTCATTTTTTGGGGGGGGAAATACGTGCGACACACACGCACACTACAAAAATCGTCTATTACTACGAAACTCACACCTTAACTTTAACAAAATACAGAAACAATTTCACGCATCTAGGCGACTGGTATAGGCCCATTTGGGCTTGTAATTTGACAGAGGGGAAAGCCTGCATATGGCTACTCCCCTCCTGTGTTGCTCTATGCCCAGTAATTAACAATTATTAAATTAAAAAAATATAACGAATATCAAAGTAAGTGTAAACGCAGACTCTTACTCTTAAAGCAGTTCGCTGAATGATACACTTTTTGTTACATTTGTCTGTTTCAAAATGTTTCAATGGCTCCAAGTTCGCAAGTTAGCACAACAAAGTTGTGTAGCAACGTCTGGCGCGAATGTGATTTATTTGTTAATTACACGCGCTTCACGCTATGCAGTTTCTTTAGAGCAATTGCTGTGACTTTGTTTGCAAAGTTTAGCAGTTTAGTGCGAATTGTGTTTAAGAATTCAATTTATGAAGTTCTTAGTCATTTTACAAAATGGCGCCTTGTCGTGCAATCTGCCTCGGATTTTGGTACCTCAAAAGGTAAAACAGAATCCATATCAAATCACATTCTTAAATATCAGTAAAAAATTGATCTGATATGGGTTCCGTAACCCACAACGTGAACAGCTTTGTCACTGAAGAGTGACGAAGCTGTTAAATGTTTGAACACATTATTCAATTTTTAAAGAGTACGAAGGTTCCGTGTCACCTATTCAATACAAAACCCTACAAAACTCTTCCGTACATAAAAAAAAGGTTCAAGGTAAAACAACTTAGAAATACTATCTAGGGATCCTAGAGAACATTTCCTGGTAATCTAAATAATTTTCAATCACCGGGCAAATGGTCCTTCCTAACCACAGTTGAGGAGGCCTATGTTCAGCAGTGGACGTCTTATGGCTGATATGATATGATGAACCACAGTTGAAGCTCTCCATAATATGGAGCACTTAATTCCGGAGAATGAAAAATATTTTGCTATTTTACCCTGACCCATTCATCCATTTTTTCTGTATAAATCTTACCATTATCCTTTTGCATTTAGGTTCTTAAAAAAGAAGAACAACACGAAATAAGCGAACCACAAAACTTCTGTGGGAGCGGGGGCTATGCGCAAACGAAGGTGCCGGTATACTTTAAATATCATTTTTTACATGCACACACCTGTACTCACCTTTTTCCTCTACATGTTTGACTTACCAGTTAATATCTTACAAAGCAAGACAACACTTCAGGCGACGTCGAGTGGCATTACGGTTATGGTTTTACATCATACATCATCTCGTACGATAAAACAAACCCTAACTCAGTAAGACACGTGATGTAGCGGCACTTGCCTCCCTTTTATATTACCACCATTTCTCATATGAAAAGGTTATGTAATGTGGAATGAGTTTCTTTTTCAGTTTCTTCATTAAGCTCAAGTATATTTATTTCATAATTGTGAAATTACAGTGTTTAAAAGCTCATTCAGGTCTAAGTACTTAAAGACATTTCAGGTTTTAGTCATGAACGGGTGAAAAGGCATGAAAAGGCTTTCTGGTAAAATCTAAACAACTGAATAAACTTTGATAATCATCCAAGTTAAACACTTAGAGACTGTTAGCACAGTTTAAGAAAGACTAAAGATTTATAATATTTACACTGTAGGTAGAGTAAAGCAGCTTAAGTGAGGGAGTTTTGTATTAAATCGAGTTTGTCATATTAAATATGGGGGATGCAATCTGTTGAGTAGCTCACCAAATCTAATCATTACCTATGGGTATATAAACTACTAAGCCCGTAAGATAGCCATTTTTTATTTCAAAGCCGCCCTTTGTCACTTCTGTTCCCAAATGGACCGCGCTGTCCGCGAATAGTTCACAAGTAACATCGCATCGTTCTCCCGTGGACCACCCGTTGACATCGAGTGGACGCCGCGTGCCGTAAAACGGCGGTGCTGGTAGGGTGCTGGGTGGCTGTAGTGAGCTATGACCTTAATACACATTTACCTCTGATAGTCCTGGACCCGGAAATTGAACCTAAGAAGCGTAGAAGTAGTAACTAGCCCACTAGACTACTGAGGTAATTGGAGAATCGAACAGAATAGTCGTTCTCTTTTCTGGTGGTAGAGCTCCAGTGACGGCAGGCAATACGACATTATCTTAATATATGCAAGTGGATTAGGTAAAACCATAGGCAGTAGGTAGTGTTCAGCACTATCGTGTTCTGGTCAGGTAGTAATGTACGGCCCTGTTATTTCCGGCACAGAGGCATTACATAACTACCATTACGACACTAGAATTTAGCGGCAAGTTTATTAGGTAATGCGGTGGTGCATACGCCCGCGAGCTCCATCACTGGAGCTCTACCCCCAGTAACAAAAATATAATATAAATATTGCTTTCGCGAAGCTAAATCTTAATATAAACTCAGGCAACAAATTTCCATTGCGTTTAAAATTAAGTCGTAAAAGTAGCTTACTAATGAGATGGAGTGGCCGTCAAGATTGGTAGCTTATTGCATTCCCCAGAGATTTATGCTTCTCCGTTGCTTGGACGGATACTTTTATTGGTCAACGTGTTTACCGGTACACAAAGATCGTTTTTACTTTTTTAGTGGAGGAAACAAATAGTATCAGTATTTGATGCTAATTCACTCTTTCAATTCATGAATAGGATAGAGAAAAGCTAAAAGTTGTAACGTCCATGAACAGTTTGAAACAAAACCAAATTTCCCACTAATAATGTTTGATGTCGATTGTTGTTGAAAAAAAGTGAACAAATAGCGGTCAAATTTTAACCAAGTCGCTGAGCCGCTGAGAAAAATATAAAAAAATATTTGCGTCATATTTTGATAAACCAAACCAAGTGGATTATATTCTCTAGATTATAAATATGCGTAAAAATTCAGCAGATCTATATGAACCGATCTTTAATTCTGCAGTGAGATCCTAACCTATAATGTTTTACTTCAGAAAAGAATTGAATTATGTGATACTCGTAACCGTTACATTTGTCTACTTTACTGACGGGAAAAGGCGAAAAAACGAAGTGGTCTAGACGAATGTGACAGAAAAATGATTTGTCTAGTCTCTCTAGTTGGCTGCGTGGGTGGGAATCGATAAGTGAAGGATGGAAGGATATTTCACGAGGAACATGAGAGCTCTCCAGAATCTCCTTGATTTAGGATCTCA
The DNA here is from genome assembly GCA_036365455.1 of Macrosoma leucophasiata. NCBI lineage: Eukaryota > Metazoa > Arthropoda > Insecta > Lepidoptera > Hedylidae > Macrosoma > Macrosoma leucophasiata. The sequence continues at coordinate 8,291,903 of JAWQUS010000013.1, forward strand.
CTGAGAATAATACGTTAATTTGTAAGTATAAGGTAAGGTATTTTCTAGGGTTCCATCTTCTAGAGGAAAATATGTTTTCGTATTCCAATCAATCTGTTCGTATGTTACAACCATTTTATTAGTATACATGTTGAAATAATGACGAAAATGCAGTATTAACGAGACACGTACAATGAGAATTAGAAAAAAGGAAAATCAGCCTATCCGCCTGGTACTGATTATCCGTCAAGAAACTGAAAATAGCAGAAGCTAGCCGGATGCTGGGTTTTCAGAACAACGCCAATCTAACATGTATTTTGCAACCAAATCCTTCATCAAATTGCTACAAAATTTCCACCGCAAAATTTCATCTCAAGTTATGTTTAATTTCGTCAAAAAATTAAGTGATTGATTGTTACCACAAGTTATCTGTTTCCAAAACATTACATAACATAATATATCAAAAATAAATAACTCCTTACTATCTAAAATTGCTCAATTACACTTGGAAACGTTGTTCTACAAAAGTAACTATATAATATTGTGGTGACAAACAAGCATGCAGCTCACAAAGTGATGACTGCAACCTATAGACATCTACATAAAAACCAGAGGCCGTTGCCACCCCTGAGACCTAAGGTGTCATGTCTCTGTGATAGTTATTACGGGGCCATACATTACCATCCAACCTCTTCCGAACACTTCGATTCTTGAAGAACCCCATATTGTAGCACCTAGGGAACACCTCAGAGGGAAGTTCGTTCCACAATTTACACGTTCTGGGCAGGAACGAACGCGAAAGCCGCACCGTTGAGCACTTCCAGGTGTCCAGTCGGTGAGGGTGGAACTTCTCTCTTCGGCGGGTAGTACGGTGTAGGAAAAAAGACGGTGGCACCATATCAAACAGTTCAGTAGAGCACTCACTATTGTAGAGACGGTACAACACGCACAGACTCCCAATGTCTCTGCGCAGGCTCAGATGTTCGAGCCTGTCAGTAAGTCCTGGATCGTTAACAATACGAAAGGCGCGTTTTTGTAGGGAGTCAAGTGAAGCAATCTGGTATTTGGAGGCTCCCGCCCACAAATGAGAGCAGTATTCTTCCACCAGTAAAAAGAATTACTATTAATAAGTCTTCACAACATTTTGCTTCTTCACTGACATAAAATATTTTAGGCCGCCACGACACAAAAATGACGGTAGGTGGAAACTCAACTGACAGTAAAAGCGCAAAAAGTATGGAGTTATGGATGAATGAATGATGTTGAAAAAAGTTTATCTGGACTGTCCAGATATTGCGTGGGTTGGTATTGTTTCTACCGACACTTGAAAAACAGACTGATATTTCAGGAATTAACGATGACACGTAGGTGCTTCACGAGGTTTGCTTGACTTGTGTCATACTACCAATTATATTATTACCACATACTGCGAATGTAGGACAAGATAAATTGTTAGCACTAAAGCTTTTTAGGCGTCCAGTAGCCAAATGGTTAAATAGAAATAACTAATATTTCTATAATTTCATCGGTGGTAGACTTCCAGTGTAGGCGTTTGACAGTAGTAGGTAGTAGGTAGTAGGCATTAGGCAATAGGCAGTTTGAAATGTTTCAAAATAATATTGTTGGAATTGGCCGACTCTGGTACCACCAGTAACAAATGCAATCATTTTGCCTCTTATGGACTCGCAGATAAAAAATCGGAGTATAAATACAGATTGTGAAATAACAAAGGTTGCCGCTACGTGCTCGGATGCACAAAGCTTGTCAACATTGTGAAATCACTGACAAAAACTGTCGCTCTGGACATTCGAATTGAGTAAGCCTCCTACGCTTTACATCCGCTTTTGACGTGACAACGTCTTAAATTAGGTTGCGGCTCGGAGTCACTCATGAAAAAGTGTAACGCCCGGTAACGTAACGATGAGTCACCAAACGAGAGAGAGGCCTGCCGGACCGGTGAATGCCTTTCTACCGAGAAAAAGACGTTGTCACGTAAAATCTTCGCCCGTAAAACCGACTTTACAGGCAACCAGTTTTTTTTTGGTCAATATTATTTTAACCCAATGCAGCATTATAAATAACATAATATCCACTAAAAGTATTCACGAAGGAGGTAGAAAACAATCCTCCGTAGACCTAATGACGTAACGAATATCATTTTTTTTAAAATTCGCGTTTGCGAATATTTGTCACCACTATTTGCCATTTTAAATACTAAGTAATATTGATGACCGTGATAATAATATATTGAAATACCTAATCGATTAGGACATGAAAAAAATGGTATCTGCTAATTTTATCGACAATTGTTTTAAAAAAAATCTCTTCATTACAAAACCAACGTTTCGCAACGATTTCGTTTCACATTTCAATTTTCCACAACTACATCACTACACAAATAATGCACATGACAAACAGATTATTACAAACCTATTCATTTCATAACTCATCACTTCATAAATAATTTAATTGAAAAAAATATTTTCAAATTTTACGACATAGTCAGGTTAGGTCGATTATTTCGGAATTATATATTTCAGAAATTAATACGGTACAAAACGTTGGTTTTGAAATGAAGATTTGCGTAACGTTTGTCGGTGAAACATAAGTAAACCGAAAAAAATATTTTACTACTCATAGCATGACAAACCCGCTGCCCTCTAGTAGAGGAGAATTCCTCTTGGACCGTCAGTTAACCGAACAATGGCGGTCAAACCATTCGAATAGAGGGGTTAAACTACCGCTGTTGCGATTGCCAATCCGCATACCAAGTGTGGCTATTATGTTGCATATTCCCCACATGACGCACAACACTGGTCGTTGTGGGAATTTTTAGGGAAGGCTTTTGTCCATGGAAATGGTTATTGTAATGCGAATATTCATTACATGACTATTACGTGCAGTAAAATACACACCGAACCGCAGAATTTAGACACACGTAAATTTTCCATGCAATTTCTTTTCGTTTACGTCCAGTCTTAATTCTGTTCCCTTCTCGAACGCGTCGTAAATGAAAACAGTGGAAACTGCGGCCTGCCAAACACGGATGAACTACAGCCTTATTCTGGTACTTTTATTCACCTTTTTAAGGTACACGATTTATATAATGTTACTAGCACTGTTTCTTGGATCTTGTAAAAATAGAATATTACATTATTTAGGTAGGTATATTAGTAAAGAATCGTAGAACTAATGTAAATAGATGTAGATTTATTATTGTGACTATGGAAACAGTACGTACCTAACATACGTCATAGGCGGTAATCCAATGACCAAGCATTACGCTAAGCTTTATTTTTTCGAATTAAACTGAACATATGTCGTAATTGAACAAGGCATAAGTAAATACTTGTATATTTGTATATTTTCTGATGATTATTTGTCAAAATGTTTATTTGACTAATAATTTAATAATATTTTCTTAACAAAATTACTGATTAGCATACTATTTGAGTATTCAGCAGCTAAATTTGATAAACTTTGCTTCACATTTTTTATATGTAACCTCAAGCGTAAAAATGAAGATTATGATAATTTAGGGCAGAGTGCAAGAACTCTTATTTTAAAACGTTTTATTTTAGGACTGCAATGAACAAACTTGATTCAACAAATGTGATTATGATATATTCCATAGTTAAAATAAGTTTAATGTCCAGAATAAGCCTGCTGGATAGGGCGTGATGGGCTTTTAGCGACTGTCATAACGGTGGCTTTGGAAGTGCGCCTCGAACACGGTACATGTGACGTCAGCTGTTGTACCACATTACGTACTTGCATGTACATGTACACAATAATTGCACATGTGTGTTGCATACAACTTGCGACTACCTCAAAACTTACATTGAATTTTACACGTACTCGTAAGTATTAAAAGACACTAAAGTATATTAAACATAGCCATTTTTAAGTCACTATAATAGTAGTAACACACGACCGCCAACCAAATCCGCTCTCGCTATACACGGCCGGATTCGGTCCGGCGGACCTAATTTATATTACAACGGATTTATAATAATTATGTCCGCCGGACTCTACACACGGCCAGATTTGGTTCGGAGCTTACCAAATCCGCTGTCCGCTCCGTACCAAATCCGGGCGTGTGTTACTACTATTAAATTGAATTAAAGTTGTCAATTTCAACTGTCGTGAACTTAGAGTGTAAAGTCATTCTAATATGTTAGGATCCCACTGTTGTATCATTTCGTTCATCTAGATATGCTGCAAACCTAATTTTTATGCATATTTATAATCTAGAGAATGTATAACACTAGGTTGCCAATCAAAATTTGGCCGCAAGTATTTTTTTTTATGTTATGGAAGTGGCAAACAAGCATGCAGTTCACATTGATGTTAAGTGATGACTGCAGCCTATAGACACCCACACAAAGACCAAGGTCAAAATGCAGATGCGTTACCTCTCCTGAGGCCTAAGGTGTTATGCCTCTATGCCGGAAATTACAGGGCCGTACATTACCACCTGACCGGAACACGATAGTGCTGAACACTACCATTTAGCGGCAAGTATATTAGGTATTAGGTAATGCGGTGGTACCTACGCCCGCGAGCTCCGTCACTGGAGCTCTACCACCAGTAAAAAAGTATAACAGGTTTGCAGCATATCTGGATGAACGAAATGATTCTGCGGTGGAATCCTAACCTATAATCCACAATTGGATCAAGAACAGACAACAATCTATAAAACAATATCAAATATGATATTATTAATAACAGAAAGGTTTACCTCATAAAAACACGATAAAGGGAAAGTGCTATTTACGATTATGTGGAAAACATATCAGATTAATTGGAACAATAACTCTTGTGAAACGGACAGAATTATACTGTTTCATATTCAACTTATGCATATAATGAAGAGCCAAAGTATAGAGATTTTATATATTTACATATTTATCTCCTTCGTTATCACAAGTGAATGCACGAATCTTCACACCATCTGTGCCAGTGTTCCAATGTCGAAAATCGAGGACGTAGGCACCACCGCATAAACTGATCTCTCTGCAGTGTTAGCGTTCAACCCATAGAGCAACACCGGAGGGGAGAAGCCATATGCAGGCTTTCCCCTCTGTCAAAGTACAAGCCCAAATGGGCCTATACCTTTCGCCTAGATGTTTAAAAGTGTGCGTGAAATTGTTTCTGTATTTTGTTAAAGTCAAGGTGTGAGTTTCACCTGCGATTATAGGTCGCGCCAGGTAAAAAGAACGCTGGCGGTCAAGCTGCGCGTCATGTGTTTTTATTTCATTTTATGTTATTCTATGTAATATAGTTTTCAATCTGCCTACCAATACACGAAACCGCAAGCGAAAGCTAGATCAAAAATAAACCAATAGGGCTAGTACTTTCGTGCGCGAGTGTACCGATGCGCGAACACATCCCTTCTACTTTCTTCCAGCGTTCTTTTTACGTGGCGCGACCTATAACATATATGTATACTACTCATCAGCTGGTAGTAACCACATAAGTTAAATAATTTCTAACATCTACAACGTACCGTTAATAAAATACAAAGCAAGTGTTATGAATAAATTATAAATCGTTTTACGGAAAGAAAAATGCTAAAGCACACTTGAGAGCATATGACAGAAGCCTACCTAGCGAATGTATTCAAGGCGGAAATTAAAATATTCATAAAAGCTTTAAGATCAAACTTCAAAGGAACTGAGTGAACGCTAAGAATGTGTGAACTTATTAGCTACATAATACCCTAAGGTAGGCGGGTATGTCGTGCGTGGATAAATGAAACCAGTAACATAACGATGGGCGACTATGAATATTATATTCGAATTTTCATACACATAAATCATTCGAATAATTCTGATGATATGCTCTTAAGATTTCGCAAGCAAACATTCTATTTGCCCGAGATCACGGAAGTTGTAGGCACCACCGCATTACCTAATATACTTGCCGCTTAGTGGTAGTGTTCAGCACTATCGTGTTCCGGTCAGGTGGTAATGTACGGCCCTGTAATTTCCGGCACAGAGGCATAACACCTTAGGCCTCAGGAGTGATAACGCATCTGCATTTTGACCTCGGTCTTTGTGTGAGTGTCTATAGGCTGCAGTCATAATTGATGACTTCGATTAATGTGAACTGATGGCTGTTTGCCACTTCCATAACATAAAAAAACCATATTCTAAAACATTCCTTTGACTCACACTCAGCTGAGGACACTTTATAAGGACGTCTCGAAATCCATATTTTTAGTTGTATTTTGACAGTAACTCATGTACCTATACCTTAGACTAAGTACCCATAGACGTAGCCATGTTCGCCATGTGCTTTGTGGAAGTGAGACAATTATATTCAAAGAACATAAGAAAGTTGAAATAGATAATAATAGCATGGTATCTTTTGTCCCTTACGGCGTGCCGGTTTTTGCTTGGCGAACTTCGTAAGTGACAGCAAAAGTTAGCCAAACAAATATCTGTCATCGCAATTGCTGTAATAGATAACCTATCTTATTATTAGGGACCTGGCGTGAAGATACACGCATCTGCATTTAAATCGAGATCTAGAGATCTCAATGTTTAAAAAGTTATCTATAGGCTGCAGTTTTCATTTACTCGGTACCCACTTATCGATGAGAACTTGTTGATCATTGTTTGCCGGTGTATGTTGCTTGCTTTTAATGTTTTAAGGGCATTAAAAATGGTCGAGACCCGTCTGAACTTAGTATTTCCGTTCATTCCACGGAAGTACTAACATTCCCACATTCTGACATTTCATGACAGGACTCTACCATTATAATTGTATAATGATTTATGTTTGATATTTATAATTTGAATAATAAAGCGATAATCACTCTGAAACTCTTAGTTTTATTACACGCAAATATTGAATGCCTTACCCGATACAGCAATCGTTCTGATAAACTATCTATAAGATCGCGGCCAAAGAAATAATACCCTGTAGGTGATGTTCCAGAGTGCGAGCTGTGAATAATCTAGAACCTAGATTATTCACAACTCGCAGCATAATAAATGCTAATTCATGGTTACCTATTTTAATGTATGTACATTTTCTCGATATGTTCTTGACCTTTCAGCAAGCAGTGTAAGTACCTATACGTATATAAATATAATTATTTCAAACATTCGTTTTCGTTGAAAAATTTGAATGAAATAATTTATTGTCGCGCATTAAAGTCGTTAGTTATTATTAGAGATGGGCCGAAAACTTATTCGGTTGGTATTCGGTATTCGGCATATTCTGCATCGTTTCTTTGGCTTATAAAATTAAATAAGAATTATTATCTTGTAGTTATGTAGATACCGTGTCGTGTAGCCAATAAAATATAAATATTCGAACCGAATATAATCGGCACCAAAACCGGTCAACCAAATAATTCGGCCGAATATTCGGTTCGGTATAAGTTAAACCGAATAATATTCGGTATTCGGTTATTCGGTTATTCGGTAAAACCACTATTCGGCGCATCACTAGTTATTATTTAATATATTTATCTATACCAATTAGTAGTAACCATTCAAGTTGTTATCGTCCAATAACTAATGACTTCAATTTAGCGTGTATTCATTCAAATTAATCTAATTCTAAAATCAGTTTGCAAATCAGCATTCGATTTACATGATTGGTAAGTCAATGCAGCAATCTATAGACATCTACACAAAAACTACCTACCTACTACTACTACTACATAAAACCATTGTGACAAGAAGTGTGACAACCAGATAAAAAATATTGAAGCCTGATATTTTGCCTCTTTGATACTATCATTACGATGCACTGCCATTGGCAGCAGGTAAATTGAGTAATTCGGTGCCCGCTGTGCTTACGGCCTTGAGCTACGAACTCTACCACCTTTTTTTATGTTACGGAAGTGGCAAACAAGCATGCAGTTCACATTGATGTTAAGTGATGACTGCACCCTATAGACACCCACACAAAGACCGAAGTCAAAATGCAGATGCGTTACCACTCCTGAGGCCTTAGGTGTTATGCCTCTGTTCCGGAAATTACAGGACCGTACATACCACCTGACCGGAACACGATAGTGCTGAACACCATACCATTTAGCGGCAAGTATATTAGGTAATGCGGTGGTGCCTACGCCCGCGAGCTCCGTCACTGGAGCTCTACCACCAGTAAAAAACATTAAAAGTGTGCTACAGTTTATTGCAGCGGCTTCGGTGGCGGATCTCATGCCATAATTTTTCTATAGGTACTACCGTGTGCTATTGAGATGGTAAAGTAGAACTTCTTATCACTAGCACATACCTAATATAATTGTCGGAGATAGTGCAAATGCACGTTACTCGTATTGGATAATTCCGCGCATCTGACAAATCTTGGGCATTGCTTGCAGGATCTTTTAATATTATAGATAATTTTCGTCCGACCTATAAAACGCAAAGAATCGCCCAATTACAAAAGCGCGCGCTCAAGTATCGAAACCGCGTAGGTATGTGATCAGTTGACATCGGGAGCAAAATTGTGGGTTTTTATGTTAATAAGCTATGATACTTTGCCATCCACCTATATAGAGGTCCCAATATACTTTCAAAATTTAAGAGCGTATTTCGGACACGAATATATTATTTAGAAGAGTGCCTCTGTAGTTTTAATGCTACTCCTCCTTCTTGCGTCGTATTTCCTCAATGCTGAGGGTCGTGACCTCGACGAATTACTTTTTCACGAACGATATTTCACCATGTTGCTCTGTCATCGGCGATATGGATGGCTTGGCAAACCGTGGTTTCCAACTTAAAACGAATCTGGTCAAACCAGCGTAATGGGCTTCTGCCCCTGGGCCTTTTTCCTTCCACCTTACCCGTCAGCAAAGTCTTTTCCAGATTATCACCTTTCTTTCTCGTTTTAATGCTAAGATTGTTTATAATATTCAGTCCGCATTTATCTAGTGAACAATGTAACATAACAACCAAATCACCTTTCAACTTAAATTGTATCCAAGTAACCCAGACTCTAGAGGAGTGTACGCCTCAGATAACAAAGCGTGTAACGCGACTGTCTTCTCTGTGATTAATTTGTTAGTGTAACACGCTCTTTAAGGATTCAAGTGAGTGAAATTTCAAAGTTTACTATTCGTCATATGATTTTACAATTCAACCAGTAAGCCGATTTGAAATAACATTCAGTTTACCTGAAACCTGAATCTTAATTTTCATTTTTATAACTTCAAAAATGGACCACGGTTTGAAATTCCCACGATATTTTAACTTGAACCTACGAGTTCTATGTGTTGCTGTCTACCGTTACACATTTTGTAACCACACTATTTCTAGAAACTACATCACCAGCAACAAACTATCTTTTTCTTTTCCATTTATAAAATGTATAAAGTAGCATTTGTATCCGCACGATAATCAATTCATCTAATTCAAATAGCCAAGGGAAAACTCGCTAAGTCCGCAAAAGATATAATTTCCTGTTGGAAGTTTCTATGCATTTTAAAAATGTTAATAAAACAGAAAATCTTTATTTCATTGAAATACGATTATTTCCGCAGATCTTGTTTTGGTTTTTCTGTGTTGTAGATTCTTTTGGTGAAATACATAAATGTTAAGCATATGCATAATATAAACATACACACTATACAACGTGTAACAGGATTGAATGTACAACCCGATACTAGTTTGTTCAGAATCGATAACCGAATCGATTTCAGGCATTTTTGATATAGGTAATATTTTGTCCCAAAATTAATTACAATTAAGGAAATAATGGTCTTCCATTTGATAAAAAGTCAATACAAACGAAAATGAGACTAACGTCTATCCAAAATAAAATGCTAGTCTCGACAAGCCTCAGTAGCGTAGTGGTAGCAGGCCACTACTATTACGCTGGAGGTCCTGGGTTCGATTCCCGGGTCGGGGACTATCAGAGATAACGGTTTAAAATCCTTTATCTCTGCTTCTATTGGGATTTTTCCATTTTCTGGAAGTTTCCCAGTACCTCGGAGTTGGGTAATGTGCGCGGAGATGGCAACAGGTTCGCCACCTGTTACATGGGCCAAAACGTAACCGGCGAGTCGTGGGTATTTCCATGTATGCTTGAATGTATGCATTTACCTCTGCCTACCCCTTCGGGGATTACAGGCGTAAAGTTACGTTACGTTACGTTACGTTAATAATTTAAAAAAAAATAGCGGATACTAATCTTATAACTAGCGAGTGTTGAATAAGGCTAAGCAGGTTACGCTACATCACATTGCAAAATTGTGCGTGTGTGACTATGTTCGTGTTTTATGTGCGGCTCTAGGAAGAGATAGGGTAAGTATGCATAGGGTGTGCATATTATTCGTACAAATTGAGGACAACTTATTTCTTAAATAAAAAATATTAAATACATAAACATGTAATTTCAGTTCATGTATTAAGATTAAAACTCGATTTTCTAATCGGGGTGTTAGAGAGTGTGCATCATTCCCGTTACATGTTGTATAAACATACCGCTTCCGTTCTGCAACGCATCTGCATTTTGACCTCTGGTTTTTATGTAGATGTCTAAAGGCTACAGTACAGTACTTAACATCAATGTGAGCTGCATGCTTGTTTGCCACCTTCATTACATAAAAAAAATATTTCGATCTCTCCCCCTCCTCCTTTATTACGCTTTTAGGGTTCCGTACCTTAAAAGGAAAAAAGGAACCCTTATAGGATCACTCGTGCGTCTGTCTGTCTGTCAGTCACAGCCAATTTGCTCCGAAACTACTCGACCGATTGAGTTGAAATTTGATGAATATATGTAAATTGGTGACCAAAAGATGAACACGTCAAGTAAATTAATAAATTTTAAACAGGGGGGCCACTTTTAGGGGGTAAATCAGAAAATTTTAAAAAAAAATACGTAAACTGTGTCGTGTGTTGAAAGAAGTTGTTGTCAGCATCTCAGATATATTTTTTTAAATATTTTTGAAAGGAGATGTTGCAAAAATGTATGGACCTCCGGCCATGTATTGTACACAATATCATTAAACAGGCAAAATCAATATAAAAACGTTTTTTACTGCATATTTTCACTTATTTAGCTTTGTTTGCAGTTACAAAATATTATTTGCAGTTAGAATTGCAACTCAAAACCAACATGGCGAATATGGCGGGCGATGTCATTTTGATATTTTCATTTTTTAAATTGTATTTTGATTATATAGTACTTGGAGAAAAAAGTAATATTAACTAAATACTATTGAAATCGATTGATACCAAGTGTCGGCTGTATCGCCGCCATGTTTAACATAGTTGAAAATGATAAAATCGTTTGAATTAAATGTGGTTGTAACTCTAAAATATATTCTTGAATAAATTAAATGTATTTTTTTCGGATTCTTCTTTAATTTACCCATTTTTTGAGGACGTGTACGAACCAGAGCCGAGCTCGCAACATCTCCCTTTGAAGTTATTTAAGAAAAACGACGAAAATTGACCATTCCCCCCCCCCCCCCTATCTCCGAAACTACTGAACTTAAAATTTTGAAAATATGTGCAAAATAGTTCTTTGCCTATAGGTTACTGGAAAATCTATAAGAAGTTTGAGTATTCAAATGAAATCGAAAACTCTTAACAATATATCCCCCCTGCCGGTACCACCGTAACCGCTATGTCCCTGCATTTTTAATCTGTAATATTTTCGAAAATATTTATTTCAATTACGGAACCCTCACCACGCGAGTCGAACTCGCACTTGTCCGGTTTTTTAAGCTATTCCTATCGTCTAAATTAACGTGTATCGTCACACTTGACTACATGACAAATACAATTTAACAGAAGCGATAATAGATCGCTGTATCTATACTAATATAATACCTTTCAAGCTGTCCATATATCGGATTCAATCTCATGTAACACAATGGTTGATTAACAGGTTTTAATAGAAATGTAATAATTAATGTTCTAATCATAGATTCTAATTGAATAACAGAGGTGTAATTGTAATAGTCATTAATAGAACTTTCGCTAATGAAGAAGTCTGGATACGGGAGTATACACACGCAATATTAAAATAACGATAGCTGTGAAAATTTGTTATAAAGGAGACGCTCATTTTATAAGAACCGAATGTGCTTATATAACTATAGTGCTCAACAATAAATATTGCACATCGAGCCTAGGAAGGAGACTTCGGCTTATTTCGGGTCTGTAGAGCATTATCTCTTTCGCACCGTACCTACTTGATGTTTGTCGACCAATTTGATCAAGTTTTGATCAATACCGGACTGTCAGTGCTTACGTAGGCAGTAAGCAACAGAGATAACGCTCTACGAAGTCGAAATGAGCCGATCGTCTCTTTCGCAGGCTCGATGTGCAATATCAATTGTTGAGGACATCGCAGATTTATGAAATTACAGTGATTGTGTAAGATTGTATGTAGATACTGTAAATTGTAAAAGAATGTATGTGCTTAATGTATTTCTATTGATTATTTTGTTTCTAACAACATTAGCGCGAAAGGAAAAACCAACTCCAGGATTGGTGACTGTGGGTAGGTAGAGCTCAATTAAATATGTATATTTTTTTCCTAACATATAATAATTAATAATTTTTGTGATATCATTGTACATCTGGAATCACTTATCGTTTTATCTTTACTATATGTATCTTCACGCCTGGTCCCTAACGGGGTAAGCAGAGAGTGGAGAGCGCCAGATATCCCGGTCCTGACATACCTCTCGTGCCTCGTCTACTTTCATCATTCTCTTCATACATGCACCCCGATTCCTAAGATATCTTTACTGATACCCTGAATTAACCCTGGATTAATCTATACTAATATTATAAAGCTGAAGAGTTTGTTTGTTTGCTTGAACGCGCTAATCTCAGGAACTACTAGTCCGATTTGAAAAGTTCTCTCTTAATGTTAGATAGCCTTTTTATTGAGGAAGACTTTAGGCTACATATCATCACGCTATGGCTAATAGGAGCAGAACAGCGCGGGCGAAGCCAGGGCTGGCCGCGAGTTAAACATAAAGCTATAAAATATCAGGGGCAAATAAAATTTATAGTTAAAACAATAAAATTAATCAGCAATAAGTTATATTTTCAATAAAAAATAATTTATGCCTCAACCATTAATCACCTGCACTAAAGTTTTAATACAAGCAAATATATCTTTTTCAGTATTTTGGTATAATGTATAGGTAAAGAGGCAACAGACATCACAATTTAAAATCCCTAGTTGTGTTGCGGCGTAAAAGTTAAGCGGTAAAGAATATTATAAAAGGGTCGCTTTTAGGAAAATATAGGATTAAAGGTACCTTGACGATGGTGGATGCACTCTCTCAACACTGAACTGCGCGGTGGGCTGCTACTGCAGCCGCTGTACAGCGGTCGCGGGCTAGCGGTAGCGGTGTGCTGTGTGTCGTGCGTGCGCGTTCGCTTTCAACGGGGTTCTCGTGCCGGAGCTGGCGCGCGCCTCTAACGTCAAAAAGAAGCGAGGACGATGGAGGGGCGGGGGTAAGGAAGGCGACAATGCGATGCGCGCGCGCGGCTAATACGGTGTATAAATTTGGCGGTAACAAGTTGTATGAAATGTTGTTTCAAACCAAGATCCAATAGGCTCTAGCCGATAACTTTTGAGACCAAAATAAAATAAGAACAGGATGAAACCTATTAGAAAAGTAAGAAAATGTAACTTTCGAGAAAGACCGTAAGAGTCTTACACTACCCGGGGAATTGCTCATATAAAAAAGGCCTGCTGCCTTAATTGCCAAACATCTGTGTCGATGCACGCCACCTGTGCACCTTTATAGTCATCGTTTTTCACAGTCTCCAACCTATCTGAGGCAGATATATGAGTTATTATTATGTTTACACTAGTTTTTTGCCCGTGTTATTTCGCACGCAAATCATTACCGTTTCTGTACCTAATCATAACGCACATGACAAAGAATCATGGAATACCATACCGTGAATTGTTAAAAAAAAATGAAAAAAGATACTAGGTAAAACAGATTAGAAATATTACATATAGGTACCTAGAACATTGCCTGGTGTTTAAAAAATTTTTAGTTCACCGGAAAATTAGTTAAAAAGAGAGATAATACCAGGATGTGTTCTTTAAGTTCACTAGATAATAAAATACAGCGTATTTTCACATTTACACTCACAACCCAACACTGGGTATAAACCTGTATCGTGGGTCCACATACAACACATACTTACACAAACACCCAGACCCGAAACAAATATCTGTAGGCCATACAAATATATTTGTATATTTGTCCCGGTGCGGAGATCGTACCCGTGAGCCTCGGTTAAAACGGTCATCTCACACCGCTGGACTAACCGGGTCGACTAAAGAGTTTTATTTGTATTGATTTCAGAAACAACAACACAAACCGAGCTCATAATAACAGATATACCAGAATCAGATGTGAAAGCAGCGCTCAATCTTGACTACGGAACCTACACCACCATGGTGTTCAACTATATCAACTCACAATTCGACCATCGTATGGACGTTGACAAGTGCGTTGACGATCTCATTAAATGCCAAATTACACAGTAAGTTTATATGTGTGAGTACAAAATCGAAAACAAAAACAAAGAGTATACATTCTTCCATATTTGTATCACATCACCACTCACGTAAGAAAAACACAATAGATTTATTTTTACACTTCATTGTACACCACCATGGCCTTATAATTTTCGGCACAGAGGCATAACACCTTAAGCCTCAAGAGTGGTAACGCATCTGCATTTTGAGCTTGGTCTTTGTATGACTGCAGCCTAAAGACACAGGCTGCAGTCATCACTTAACATCAATGTGGACTGCATGCTTGATTGCCACTTCCATTACATAAAAAAACACTTTTTTGTGTAATAGATTATCGCCTTTAAAGTTTTTCAAAATGCCACCCCACCCATACAAACACAAAATCATTAGGGTTGTCGCATTTTTTGTTTTTATTTACGTGGCTTGTAACACTTCAGTTTACGTTGTCGTCAAGTATAAATAATAAAAAAATAAGTCAAAATTATTTATTTATAATAATAATAAATAATAATAATGGCAACCCATTATACGTCCCACTGCTGGGCACGAGTCTCTCCCCTTTTTTTTGGGGGGAGGCCTGGAGCTAACTCCACCACGCTGCTCCAATGCGGATTGGTGGAGGTGGGTGGGTTAGTGGCCAACCTACTGTCGGATGTTTTCAAACCGCCCATAAGGCCTCCGACAAGGTTTAACGACTGCTATCCATTGATAGCAACCGGGACCGACGGCTTAACGTGCCCTCCGAAGCACGGAAACGCGCATTTAATTTGCCACTAGCGGTCACCCATCACACTACCCGACCGCGCCCGTAGTGCTTAACCGAGCAGATCGCTTACGATCTACACCAGCCGCTGGGCCATGCGGCCTTCATTCATTTATTATGCATTTATTTAATAACAAAAATTAACTTGTACGTTCAGTCCAGCAAATCTAGCAATAATATAAGACAAAGCTTCCATAATATAATTGAATGTTTCGATCAACGTCATGGTTTAATTATAAAGAAAAAAAAAACATGCTGAAATTCAAACATTACTTTTTAAAGCGATTTTGATCATGTTATTTTCATTTACTCTTTAATTTTTATTGACAGATTTCGATCTAGTTTTGCCACCCTTTACTGCTCTCTCACAGTTATTTCTGTTTTTCAGATAGATAATGATAATAATTCCCTTGATATTTGAATAATCAAATTACTATTTTCAGAGGAATGGCAACCCCAGTGTGTGTCATGAACGATCCATATGATAAGTACTATGGCTTCAGGACTTTCAACTCTTACTGTGATGTCTATTACGACAACTGTAGACGAGGAATGAGTGAGTATTGTAAAAAAAACAGATTAAAATTCATAGATTATCTATGTTAAAATA
The DNA here is from genome assembly GCA_036365455.1 of Macrosoma leucophasiata. Lineage (NCBI taxonomy): Eukaryota > Metazoa > Arthropoda > Insecta > Lepidoptera > Hedylidae > Macrosoma > Macrosoma leucophasiata. Next base: position 8,307,751 of record JAWQUS010000013.1, read on the forward strand.
CTACCGATTCGTTACCAACTGAGGCCTAACCTGTAATCCCTCTGTGATAGTTATTATAGGGCATTATCATCTGCAACACAATAGTCCTGAACACTACAATTTGGCGGAAAATAGAAAAGGTGAATTTAAAAAGGCGACGAATCAAGCTCCGGCACTGGATCTCAGTAACCACCCGTACATCAGTAGATACTACGTACCTGTACATGGGCGTCGCCGGGGGGTGGCAGAAGGGGACAGCTGCCCCTCCCTAGAGAAAAAAATATCCCAATTTACAAGCAATACTGACATGTGTCATAAGTAGGTATAGGTACCAACCTAGAACCAACCTGCCATCTCCTAAAGCTAAACTGCCCCTCTCTATATCATCAGCTGGCGACGCCCTTGCCTACGTAATCTAAGTATCATAATAATTAATATTACGTAATAATAAATTAATTTCTTTTGTTTTTCAGGATTTTGGCACATAATAACCCACGGTCGGTGTGTAATACACGGTAGAGTGTACGATATTCATATACCACATACTTACAGAAAGAAAAATCTGAATGAGAATGTAAACGAAAATTAGTTTTACATTGAAAAAATTTCCAAACCGTGACCTAAAAAGGAAACAATGAATTGGAACATTGATGGTGATAATGGTATAAGGTGTCAATAGGCTCGAAAGATGGGACAAAACCTAACCGGCGAATCGTATGTAATTTCATATGTGTACAATATACCTATTAGTAAAAAACAGAAATCACATTAGCCGTTTCTGAAATAAGCGTGCACAAACACACAGACAAACAGACATTTTGCCGGGATAAAAAGTACCCAGTGAAGTGCGCCAAACGTTAAACTATAATTATACCAAGTTTCATCGTAATCGTACCGGTAGATTTGTGTGATGATTGACACACAGACAGACAATTTTTTTTTAATCACTTATTTGTGTGCGGTATCATGCTAGTAACATCCCCTGTATTTATTATTTCAATATTTTTAATGTACAGAATTTACACACATTACATTACACTTCTACAGTTTTATTATAAGTATAGATTTTGCTGTGCCCAAACGGGTCTGTGATGTGATACAGAAAATGTTATTTCATTGTCCTCTCCAGCCTACCCCTTCGAAAACACAGGCGTGAAGTAGTTTTACTCGTATAGTGTTGTAATAGACTAGAATAAACACATAATTAATTATTTATTTATAAACGTTTTTTCAGTCACAATATCTACATGTTTCGTAAGCAAAAAAGTGTGTTTCTCGATGAATACAGGGCTTTATTATTATGGTACAATAATAGATATAAAAACAAGTGACTATATCTTTGTTTGTCCCAAGTATTTTTGGACCATTTACCCGATCACGAAGAACATTTCGCGAATCTTTATGTGAATGTCGGATGGGTAAAATTTCAAAAAACAAGAAGCAAAAAAAGTGCGGAATTACCTCAGATCCAGTAAAAAAGGCTTTCCTTGTTTCAGCTTCAACTATAATAAACACGCTATAAGTTATACTTTACCAAGTCACTTTCTAGTAACATTTGTATCGTTATAAATAGCTATGCGTGTTAAAATCAAATTTCCGGCAGCAAATCACAAAATCAAGTCGGGTTTGGGGTCCTATTATTCCTTGTAGTAGTATTTTTATTGCAAATGGTCATTTGTCACCCACTCAATTGCCCTAAAATGTCCTACTGCTTACCTGAGGCTGTAATTTGTAAGGGCTCATGTTTATACATAATTACATCATAAGATTAAAACGCTATAAGAACACTTAATGAGATTAAAATATTAAATCCGTAGTAACATTTTAAGGTGTATAATTAAATCATAATTACTAGCTGTTGCCGGTGGCTCGGCCCGCGTGTAGGTCGCTTTTCGAGTAACCAGTGGAAATTCATCAAATCATGCCATGGTCTACAGGAACATTTTTTCGGGATAAAACCTATCCTTGTTAATCCAAGTTACCCTCTATGTGTGTGCCAAATTTCATGAAAATCGGTTCTGCAGTTTTTGCGTGAAGCAGTAACAAAAAAACAGATAAACTTTCGCATTTATCGTATTTGTGTGAGTATGATAATAGATTAGATGGTCTGTCGGTGGTTTAAGATTAATAACAACTAATCTATTTCTACTTTATACCCAATCATCATCATTAGGTACTCCAGCCAAAGAACGTCCACTGCTGGACAAAGCCGTTCCCAAAGATGCCCACAACAGTGTTGTGCGTCACAAGGGGAGAATATGCCATAATCGTCACGCCATCCCACGTTATTAGGTATATACTAGCGCCCTATTAGAATGCGTCGACCGCCATTATTCGGTTGACTGCACTACAGGGCGATGGGGTCGTCACAATGCCTTGGTAGCACACGAGTTTAATTTAAAAAAATAAAATTTGAACGACTGTTATAGGTAATTCGTAAAGAAGATGTAAGAAAGAGGCTTTGTGTGAACGATAGTATCGGTATAAAAATGAAAAAAGGCATGCCTCGATGGTTCGGGTATATAGAAAGAATGTCGAATAAGCGAATGACTAAACAGATATATCGTACAATGCGAACGTGGATGGTCGCAGAGGCCCAGGAAGACCAAGACTGACCTACCATGACCAAATAGGTCGATTTCTGTCTGATGGTGCAGTCAAAAGTCTGAAGGTAGACGAGGCACGAGAGTTATCTCAGGATCGCGATATCTGGCTCTATGCAGTCTCTGCCTACCCCGTTAGGGACCTGGAGTGAAGATACATACATACATACTAATAGGTACTTCTATAACTATAAACGTAAGTTTTTTTTAATTGACTGAAATTTTCTATTTATTGTAAAGTATACGAAGCGAAGTATATCTTCATATCAAATATAGCAATATCGAGAAATAAATCATGGGTATCGTTCTTACCGGTGCCTTATAATAGTGGGAAGCCGTGGGTTGTAACAAAGTGGAATGATTGCGCCTTCGTAGTTTGCTATAAGGGGTGATGGATTTTTCCGAGAATGTCACTGACCTTTCAATCTAACACAACTCCGAGCTGTATCGTTATCGCCTTTACTCTTTCAAATAAGTATGAGCGAAACCTTTTTATGATAGGTATTTTTGCCCCGACCTAATGTAGTTTTTATTACAAATACTTTTTTTTATCTTTCATATCTTACATTGTTGCTCTATTAAGCTATTGTCTGCTATTGTACTACCTTTTTATATGTGAGGAAGGTGGCAAACAAGCATGCAGCTCACATTGATGTTAAGTGATGACTGCAGCCTATAGACATCTACACAAAAACCATATTTCAAAATGCAGATGTGTTGCCACCACTAAGTTGTTATGTTTCTGTGATAGTTAGTACGGGGCCATACATTACCATCTAACTGAAACACGATAGTGTTGAACACTACCATTTGCGACAGATAGATTAGGTAATGCGGTGGTGCCTACGCCCCCGAGCTCCTGCATTGGAACTCGGGGAAAATTAAAGTGAAAATTATTAATAACTAGCTGACCCGGCAAACTTCGTATTGCCTCAGAATGAAATAATGTGTCAAAGGTTTAATATATATGGACTATTTGTATGAAGCGCGCATGGCCCAGCGGCTGGTGTAGATCGTAAGCGATCTCCTCGGTTAAGCACTACGGGCGCGGTCGGGTAGTGTGATGGGTGACCGCTAGTGGCAAATTAAATGCGCGTTTCCGTGCTTCGGAGGGCACGTTAAGCCGTCGGTCCCGGTTGCTATCGATGGATAGCTGTCGTTAAACCTTGTCGGAGGCCTTATGGGCGGATAGAAAACATCCGACAGTGGGGGTGCCACTAACCCACCCACCTCCACCAATCCGCATTGGAGCAGCGTGGTAGAGTAAGCTCCAGGCCTCCCCCAAAAAAGGGGAGAGACTCGTGCCCAGCAGTGGGACGTATAATGGGTTGCCAATATTTGTATGGGAAAATGAAATTGTTTTTTTTACTGTTCCCCTCCAATTTCCCTGGACTTCCAAAAATCATTCAAAACCAAAATTAGCCAAATCGGTCAAGCCGTTCTCGAGGTTTAGCGAGACTAACGAACGACTAAATTTATTAACGAACAGCAATTGATTTTTATATATATAAGACTAGCTGTTGCCCGCGGCTTCGCCCGCGTGGATATCTTTTTAAAAATATTTTTTCCTAAATTTTCTTTGCTATAAACCTCACGGAGCCCGAGACCTTTCCAACGAATGCAAAACCGTGGAAATCGGTTCTTGCGTTCTAGAGTTATAGCATCAGGAAGGAAAACCCGACTTATTTTTGTATTATAGATTAGATTATTATTATAATTCCCATCTTCATACCACTTACTATTAACATTACCAAACTGTTATGGTAGGTGATAATTCCTACCAATATTAATATGCAAACAACATAAACCACATAGAGAATAGAGGTCACAATGCGATATTAATATGAGCCTTAAAATCTTGAATGACTAAACAGATATACAATGCAAATGTGGATGGTTGCAGAAGCCCAGAAAGACCAAGACCGTCCTACCGTGACCAAATAGGTCGAGTTCTCTCTGATAGTGCAGTCAAAAGATGAGGCACGAGAGGTATGTCGGGACCGGGATATCTGGCGCTCTACACTCTCTGCCTACCCCGTTAGGTACCTGGAATGTAGATACATAAAAACAATGTCGACTGCCTACCCCTTCAAGGATAGAAAGGTGAATGAATGGTGACGCAGTTGTAATAAACGACGTTAAAATAACAATTATGCTAATGCAACGTAATTTCATATTGAAAAACTTTTCATAGCCTAATGAAAGTTTTAGTACTTTGCATATATATATATATTTTTTTTTTTTTTTTTTTTGTAATCGCAGTGGCAAACAAGCATGCAGTTCACATTGATGTTAAGTGATGACTGCAGCCTATAGACATCCACACAAAGACCACGATCAAAATGCAGATGCGTTACCACTCCTGAGGCCTAAGGTGTTATGCCTCTGTGCCGGAAATTACAGGCCCATACAATACCACCTGACCGGAACACGATAGTGCTGAACACTACCATTTAGCGGCAAGTATATTAGGTAATGCGGTGGTGCCTACGCCCGCGAGCTCCGTCACTGGAGCTCTACCACCAGTAACTAAACCAGTAACTAATAGTATATAATTTTTATGATAGACACACATGTTGCACAAAATTGCGTAGACATCACAAATTACTTTTTGATAGTTGCAATATACATTTAATATTATTAACATAAAGGTGAACAGCATTTGAATCGAATAATTATTTTGTTAGCCTTATTAGCTTTGTTATAGCAAATGATGTACAGAACTATGTATTATGGCAAATTATTTACAAGCTGAAGTTATTATTTCATATTTATAATATTAAGTGATAGCAGAGTTACTGGTGGTAGAGCTCCAGTGATAGAGCTCGCGGGCGTAGGCACCACCACATTACCAAATATACTTGCCGTTAAATGGTAGTGTTCAGCACTATCATGTTTCGGTCAGGTGGTAATGTACGGCTCTGTAATTTCCGGCACAGAGGCATAACACCTAATGCCTCAGGAGTGGCAGCGCATTTGCATTTTGACCTCTGGTCATTGTGTGGGTGTCTATTGGCTGCAGTCATCACTTAACATCAATGTGAACTGCACGCTTGTTTGCCACTTTTATTACATAAAAAAAAAAAAAAATTATAATCTTAAGTGATAGCAGAGTTCCAGTGTTTCTGACAAATCTATAACGGTTCTGTTTTTTTTGTCATTTGAATGCAGAACCTAATTGACTAATATGGCTAAACTAAACTTAAAACGTATAAAATAATTAATGATAAATGTTTCACAAATCAATGGTGAATGTGAAATCCGCAATGTCTAAGCAAATCCTAAACGTTCACCTTGAAATTAGTGCCGTTCATTATCGTATGTTATCCAAAGATCACTCGTGGGTTATCGAATTCAATCGCTGAGCCGTTCCACTCCACAGATATACCCTCCATCTGATACAATGATGGACATTAGATTAGAAACATCGACCCGACACACGCACCTTTAGATATTCCTAAACGTTCACCATAATATTAGTACCGAACAACATTGTATATCCAGAGAACACTCGAGTATTATCGAATTCAATCGCTGCGCTGTTCCATTCCACAGGTTTCCCTTCCATCTGATACAGTGATCGACGATTAGATACAACGACCCAAAACAGGCACCTTTAGGTATTCCTAAACGTTCACCGTAATATTTATACCGAACAACATTGTATATCCAGAGAACAGTCGAGTTTTATCGAATTCAATCGTTGCTCCGTTTCACTCTACAGATATCCCTACCATCTGATACAATGATCGACATTAGATTAGATACAACGACCCGAAACACGCACCTTTAGGATCCATTCCAGTACATTTATAATAAGAGAAAACTTTTCTTAATTTGCTTCCTTTTTTTGCTTTTTTGGTAATCGCTTAGAGGCATCACTGCCAATTGATAAATGAAAATAACTCTAAGTAGATATCATCAATTCTAAAAACGAACGCTATTTGTTAGTAATTATAAGTTATTACGGTTGTTTTTAAACCGCATTTTCTCTTGAACATCCATTGATTCAGGAGTTGTGTTTCAGTTACACTGAATAATATGGGAATGTGATTTAACGAAAAGATTTTGGACATTTGATTTTTCTGATTCATTTGAGTCATGAAGCGAATAAGCATATTATTATGTGAAATCAATGTTAATATGCGATGCCTTAACATTTTTCACGTTATCGAATTCAATCACTGAGACGTTCAATCGATACAGTGGTACCGTACGTCGAACATTAGAGACAAAACTCCGAAACCCGAAACTCGCACCTTTGGCTACTCCATTAAATTAAGAACATTGAAAAGAAAAAACGTTTAAATTTCCTTAAAAAAAAATTTTAAGTATTTAAAGCACTAATCTTTTAATGACGTTTAAGAGACTTTTAATTAAAAAGCCTTGATAAATACAAGCAAGCTGTAACACTTCTCCATTTTGGATGCTTTTGAAGCAAACCCGTAGCATATGTGAAATCAATGTTTGTATAGGTACGATCTCACAACGTTCCTATTCAACTATGAGCATTGCCGTACAACATGTATGTCGAGAAGCTCTCGAGCGATATTGAACACAATATCTGAGTCGGTCCATTCCACAGATATCCCTTACAGTGATCGAAATTTACATACACTAACTCGTTAAATGTACCTTTAGATACTCAATATAAACAAGATAAGACTACAGGTAAAATAGACCTGTTATGCTTAAATTTTAATTCCAAGATTATTTATTCGCTCTAGGGTTTTTTGTAACATATCGAGCTTGATCCTCAGGTTGGGATAATAATATTTTACAATTGGGCCGATTTTGTAACGGTGTAAAATCCTTTATCTCTGGTGCTATTGGGAAGTTTCCCACCACCTCGAAATTTGGTAATGTGCCCGGAGATGTCAATAGGCTTAATCGGCGAATCGTGGGTGTTTCGTAAGCATGATTGAATTCATGCATTTACCTCTGCCTACCCCTTCGGGGATTACAGACGTGAAGTTACGTTTAATTCCAGACTAATTTATCCGTTCTAGTGTTTTTTGTAAAATATCGAGCTTGATCCTCAGGTTGGATAATGATTTTGTATGTACAGGTTTTTGCAGGTATGCTCATGCGTGCGTGTACACACACGCCATTAAACAGAATCTTGCATGAAACCGAAATGGTCTGTGACTGTGCGAAAACACTGTAACTGGAACATGATAGCGCTGAACACGATCATTTAACAGCAGCGACCCCCAGCAGGCCATTTCATAGAATATGACTTATTTATATTTGTCTCAGAATAGTGAGTGAACGGCACGTGGAGTGATTACAATATACTGTTATGAAATTCCCACTTACAAATCCAAATTCGTAAATACACGCGAAATAATTCACATTTTCGTAGTAACGTCAGTGTGAACGCCCATCAGAATGGTTTGACCGCCATTGTTCTATTGACTTACTGCAATAATGGAAGAATTCTCTTCCAATAGAAGTAAATGCCCCTGTAAGCGGGCGCTGGGGTCGTCACGTCCCGACGCCAGCGACAAGATATACCAATCTATAGTTTTTTTTTTTTATGTAATGGAAGTGGCAAACAAGCATGAAGTTCACATTGATGTTAAGTGATGACTGCAGCCTATAGACACCCACATGAAGACCAAGGCCAAAATGCAGATGCGTTACCACCCCTGAGGCCTAAGGTGTTATGCCTCTGTGCCGGAAATTACAGGGCCGTACATTACCACCTCACCGGAACACGATAGTGCTGAACACTACCATTTAGCGGCAAGTAAATTAGGTAATGCGGTGGTGCCTACGCCCGCGAGCTCCGTCACTGGAGCTCTACCACCAGTGAAATATATATAGTTAGCAAAACTCATTTCTTTTAATTCTCTTATGCTCAAAAAACTGTGTCTCCACGTGTGAAATTAATTTATTCATTCTTTGAAAGCAAATGAGCTATGACAAATGACTTGATAGACAGACGCACGGAACGAGAGGCGGAACGGCTAGAATTCCGTTTTTTCTTTTGAGGTAACGAACTCTAAAAAATATCTCAGTACAAATAAATCCTACAAATAAACTTTTACAAACACACCTAATATGCATACTTGCCTGTTTTTACGGTATGTTGTTAATTTTATGACAAAACGCGAAACCACCACACTTTTATTGCCACGCCGTAATACCTAATAGCGTACAAGCACGCAAAGTTTTTGTGTTTCATTAATAAAAGTCTTTTCAGTGCGAATAAAGCGGTATTATTAATTTAGGACAAAGTTGAGAAAATGAGTTAAGCGGAGGTCGTTTAATGTCGTACTGCCTCTCGCTCTTTAAATGTTCAGCTCTTCTGATGTTAGCTCATCCCCTTCCCTGACGAGTTGCCTTATGTGGCATTAAAGGCCATTGTATACGTAAAATATTATAAGTTGTGTTTATCTTCATGCTAAGTTTCCTTAGGGGCACGTATAGAGGAATCCAATGTTATGTTCCTGCTACGAAAAGTAAGGATCCTCAGATGAAGCCAGGTGATAGTGCCGTGGGGTCCAACGATTGTTTAATTTTGAATCGATGTATGAAGGTAGACGGCACTGGTCTACTGAAGTAGACCTACCTATGCGCTTGTCTACCTACCTATTATGTGGTTCACCGCATAATAGGTAAGCTAATACGTAATAGGTAAGCTCTTAAAGCTTAAACTCCAAGGATTGAAGTAGATAGGTGTATAATAAATTAAGAAATTAAAAAAAAATTGGTGGCGTTGGTGACATTGGTAACGTTGCTGGCGTTGGTGGTGGAGGTGGCGTTAGTGGCGTTGGTGGCATTGGTGGCGTTGGTATCATTGCTGGGGGTGTTGGTGGCGTTGGTACCGTTGGTGGCATTGATGGCTTTGGTGGCGTTTGTCTAATATAGTGTACAGTAAGTATACAGGATATAGTGTACAGGAAGTATACAGGATATAGTGTACAGGAAGTATACAGGATATAGTGTACAGGAAGTATACAGGATATAGTGTACAGGAAGTATACAGGATATAGTGTACAGGAAGTATTAATGTAAACCAGATTTTTTAGCTATCCATCCATCATGTTTTCGTATGATCTAAAATAAACCAAAAGTTATATCCAAAAAATTGTGTCTAAAGACACTTCCACGCAAACGAAGTCGCGGGCACAGCTAGTCTATAACACCCTCCGTGTTTTCACCTCTTCACCAAATGCATTGTTATTTAAAAATCATCCCTCTTTTCCATCATAAAACTGACTAACTAAACATTACAACTTTTCCTTTACTTATATTTTTTACTATTTCCCGAAGGTCCATTCCATAAATTGATGAGCAGTATTGCAAATCCTCCCAGTCTGATATTTACTAGCTTGAAATAAGTAAAGTTAAACATCGCGAAATCAATCTTCTTCGTGTACTAAAGGGATTTCTTTAAGCTGATACCCGGAAAAATTCAAGTTTTTTATTATAGGCTGGAACAATGGCGACCCGGAAAAATACACCGGAATACCTAACTTTTCAATAAGTATAAAGAATCGAAATCTCTCCTACTTATCCTTTCCGAGGGGGTACACGTGTATATAGCTGCATTCGTAAGGAAACAAATGCTCCGAAAAATGTAGCAGAATTGGACAATGATGCAGAAACTATTCCCGCCATGAGACAATATGGGGTTCTTCAAAAATGGCGTTAAAAGAGTCCTTCAGGGCTGGCAGCGCGTGGGAAACCCTGGTGTTGCAAATGTTCATAGGCGACGGTGACCACTTACCATCAGGTGGCCCGTCTGCTTGTCTATCAACTTAATCACATATAATAAAAAAGACAATGCTGTACGTTGTTGTACAATATTTAAAAAATGTCATAAAATATTGTCTTGTATACGCGCTGCTATCCGTTTTCTTCCTTTAAACCCTCAATTTTTAATCCAAAAATGCAGATACGTCTGTCACTTGTTTGTTAGTTTTTTAATGAAATAGGTAAGCATATCATTATAGAGGCTTAAACTTCTTAATAACTTAAACGTATACATATTTTTGAAGCATGTAATATAAATAATGTAAATAAACAAAAGACTTAGAACGGGAATCTTTTAGACTAGGTATTGAAAATAAGATAAGGTAAATTCTTAAACGGGTTTAATATTTAACGTAAGTAATTAAGAACTGAACCATATACACATGGAGGAATTTGTAAATAATTGATGCTTTCCATAGTATACAAAATTGTTCAGTGTCTTTTTAATTTATTATGTGTTTTTTATTATTATTAGTGGTTATTCACTCTAGGTTAGTTTAAAAAAAATGACGATGTAAAAGTGCTCTCCAGGAGCCTAATTATATGAAATAAATGAATAAACTGAATAAACTGAAACTGAATACAAACGAAACGCTTCAATTTTCAACTGAAACATTTCAAAAGCACTCAGACAATTTTAATCTGAACTCAATCTCCAACAAGACAAATAAATTTTTATTTTTAAAGAAATGAAAGAAAAATTTGACTTCAGGCGAGGCTCGAACTCGCGACCTACTGGGAATCTAGTCCAGCCGCTCTTCCAATTGAGCTACTGAAGCCCTGCCCGATTTGTCGAATTTTTCCTTCACATCTATTGCATTGGTTTATGGTACCAGTAGCGCCATCTATTACCAACTATGCTAGTTAGGCTGGACTAGATTCCCAGTAGGTCGCGAGTTCGAGCCTCGCCTGAAGTCAAATTTTTCTTTCATTTCTTTAAAAATAAAAATATATTTCACAAGCATGTGTTAATGCGAAATAATATAAAACAATTAAGACAAATAAAACTGCTTTACAAAAGATAAAGCATTAACGGCAAGTTAAATAGCTAAAAGATGCGACGAAAATTTAAGAATTGCTCATTTGACACGATGTAAGCCAACGGTGGCTTGACAAAGGGAGCATTTTCTTTGTGGCACAGACAGCTATTGTCTACTTCACAATAACTTTATCATTAATTACCGTGTACTTTGTATTGTGTAGGTATCGCGTTTCACGCAGTAAATCATAATCTTCAATGGAACAATGGATATTTTTAAGAAATACGCAGATCATTCTATTTTGTAAGTTCATACATAGGGTGAACTATGCGAATATACTTATGCGATGGTTTTCCCGCGGCAGAACGATTGGCCTTCGACAATAGGTACTATCGAAAGAAAAAATTGAAAACTGTTTGTTTTCAAATATCTAAAACATTTATCACCATTTCCAACTAGTATATGTAACCGGCACAATCACAGACCAATCAGCGTTCCATAGTCGATGGGCACAATCCATAAAAATATTATAGTATATTATACCTGACTTTTCAGTGTTCCCTCGCAAAATGGCAAAATATGAACTATTACAATTTCAAGTTGTCCGCCTATCCATTTGACCATTCAAATGTTACAACTTAATTTTATAGAAACTATACGTACCTTTATTGATAAAAAAATGATGTTTACTATAAATTGATCGATATGGAATTGTTCTATAGCCAACGGTGGCTTAACAAAGGTGCTTTGTAGTTGAATTTCGAAATTAATTTTGTTTAATAACCGTGCACTTGGTATTAATATTCCAGTAAAAAAGTTAGCCCATTGTCGTTTTTGTTAGTTTCATTAAAAATATACGGTATTTTTTATTAATAATGTAGCATATTTTTATGTGTATGCAAATCAAAATAAATCAAACAATACAATTATTTATAAATTTAGCATAATAATTGCCTCGTATCGGGCGGAAATTGGAAAACGTCAATCGATTTCACAACAACGGACAAGAAATGACAGCACTAATGAAACTGGCACAACTTCGCAATTATTTCCCCTTCATTTTCTATGTATGTGTGTATCTCCAGTTCAGGTTCCTTACGGGATAGGCAGAGGGCGTGTATGTGTCAGATATCCAATTCTCACACACCTTCCGTATTTAGATCTACATTATTCACTGTTTTCATGCACGCCGATCTATGGAAGTTTTTTTATGTGATGAAGGTGGCAAAAAAGTATGCAGTTCACATGGATCTGCAGCCTATAGACATCTACACAAAAACCAGACATCAAAATGCAGTCCAGCCGAAAGACGTCCACAGCTGGACAAAACTTTTCCCAAAGATGGCTACAACAGTGTTGTGCGTCATTAGGAGAGAATATGTTTGCATGTATACTTGAATGCATGGTTTTACCTCTGCCTACACCTTCGGAGATTACAGGCGTGAAGTTATGTAGTCCGGAATTGATTTTAACAGTATTCGTCCATAAACTCACATAATCGAACAACAGGAAAATCGTTTAAAACCAATTTTAAAGAACCACTTTCTTATTGATTTCACGAAGGAGAACCATTTAATTACTAGACCTTAAACATCTCGTATTGTACGTTAACATTCAATAGTCTTTTATAATCGATACGTATACAAAAATATTGCCCTCTCAAACCCGACAAGGCATCTCATTAACTAAATAGTCCCTTCTTTTATTATATTGTTGTTAGTCTTCAAATCACATGAGAGCAAATTATAAAGCTTCTAGGAAAATTGTAAATAACTTTATGTTCAACATAAATATCAAAATAAGGCTGTATGCTTATACATACGCCCTAGCCTAATCCTCCAGGGGAGCCTAGTGTACTCGGAAGTTAATCAGAATTGGTCATACATCAGGAACCGAAAGCTGTCTGAAAACACTTTAGAAATCGGGGAACTGGCTTCTTGACCACATGGGCACTTTATGCGATCGTAATTTATATTTGAAGCGCGCATGGCCCCGCGGCTGGTGTAGATCGGAAGCGATCTACTCGGTTAAGCGTTACGGGCGCGGTAGGGTGTGTGATGGGTGACCGCTAGGGGTAAATTAAAAATGCGCGCTTCCGTACTTCGCATATTAAGCTGTCGGTCCCGGTGCCTATCGATAGATAGTAGTCGTTAAGCCTTGTCGGAGGCATTATGGGCGCTTTGAAAACATTCGACAGCAGGTTGGCCACTAACCCTTATCTACACCAATCCGCATTGGAGAAGCGTGGAGTAAGCTCCAGGCCTCCTCCCAAGAAGGGGAGAGACTCGTGCCCAGCAGTGGGACGTATCAAGGGTTGCCATTATTATTATTCTTATTAATCTATATTTTACTGACTTTTGATAAATGGATATTGCACTGACTCAGACCTCTGAGGTTAAAGGTACAGTTAGTGCAAAATCCGTATCCTTAAGTAACAGTACATCTGAAATTAGACCTCTGGTTTATTAAGTATGTATGTGTCTTTTGAATGCTTTTAGGCCGCACACAAAAGACGATAAGCAAGTCGAGTAAAAACCCTCTGACTAAGAACTCGCTTACCGGATCCCGAAAAGTTGCCGCATTTAGCATTAGCATTGAAAGGGCTTAAATAATCCATACGTATACAGAAGCTGGCTCCTCGACCCTGATAAAACATCATATTAACCTGACAGTCCGTACTTTCCCCGGGGATACGTATTAAAAGTGCCAGTCTGTAAAGCCCCAAATCCTATTCACAAGACGACAAATCGGGGAGAAATCTGTCGTGTGAAGGGGCTTATACATGGTTAAATGGACATCTTTATTTATATAGATCAAGATTTATACAGGACAGCGGGCGTCTATTGATCGAAATTTCGTACATAATTATTTTGTCAGCGTTTTCCACCGCCTCTGCAATAGTCAATGCAAAAATTATGAAAAATAGTATGTATTTATTTGGACTAAGATAATAAATACAAGCGTTAAATAAATGATACACTATGTAATGAGAATCAATGGCCTCCTGCTACCATTTTCAGACAAGATCAAGTATAGTATAAAAAATACGGTGTAAAAAAAAAATAAGGTTCAATTTATAGTTGCCACCATCTCCTAATTCTACATCGCACCACTCACCGAAAAAATAAGTTTTTTTTTTATATAATAAAAGTAGCAAAAAAGCCTTCAGTTCACATTGATGTTAAGTGAAGACTGCAGCCTATCGACACCCACACAATGACCAGAGGTCAAAATGCAGATGCGTTGCCACTCCTGAGGCTTAAGGCTTAAGGCTTAATACCTCGTGCCGGAAATTACAAGGCCTTACATTACCACCTGACCGGAACACGAAAGTGCTGAACACTACCATTTAGCGGCAAGTATAATAGGTAATGCGGTGGTGTCTACGCCCGCGGACTCCGTCACTGGAGCTCTACCACCAGTTCTATCATAGCCGAGAGACGTGAAAGCCAACAGACCAAATCATGCGGGATTTTTTGCGCAGATCTTATTAGTGCCGGCGCCCATTGATTCAGATAAAAATCACAAAGGCGTCGACAACACAACTTATATTTTCCTTCAAATCTCGATGACATTTAAAATTTCCGAGAAATCACATCAAAAGTTAATATTACTCACTCCAACGACACATATTTTCGTCCTAAATCAAAAAAACAAAGCCTGACGTGAAGAGTATAGAACATCCAAAATTGCTTCTACACCATTGAAAATACGTGACAATATACGGAACCCTCAGGACAAGAGAAATCCACAATTTTTATATGAAAACAACGGATACACAGCTTACACACGCCCGAGTACTTTGTCATTTTTTTTTTCATCGGGAGCATATTGTTCGTGGATTTATTTCATTTGAACAAAACAGAAACGTATCGTTAAAGAACATTGTGATTGGATGTGACCTAGATGTTGCGTAATTTCTAAATGTATGAGATAAAAATTTCAGTGTTTCTATTTGTACTGAAGAATGCAAAGTGTTATTTGAACCGAGGCTCACGGATTACACTACTAACAACTAGACCCGGTCACGCTTTCCTGTATCTCAGTCTGATATTACCTAATAATTGGGAAATCAAATTTCGTTTTCATGACAATTTCTAGATTCAGACAAAACAATATAGCCATGTACAAAACTAAAGCATTAATAATAGATGTAATACAAATAGTTGTACCGTGATGTGAAGACGGAATGGAGACGTTTTTTACTGGTGGTAGAGCTCCAGTGACGGAGCTCGCGGGCGTAGGCACCACCGCATTACCTAATATACTTGCCGCTAAATGGTAGTGTTCAGCACTATCGTGTTCCAGTCAGGTGGTAATGTACGGCCCTGTAATTTCCGCCAGAGAGGCATAACATCTAATGCCTCAGGAGTGGCAGCGCATGTGCATTTTGACCTCTGGTCATTGTGTAAGTGTCTATAGGCTACAGTCATCACTTAACATCAATGTGAACTGCATGCTTGTTTGCCACTTCGATTACATAAAAAAAGACTAACATTATGTATCTACTTCAAAAAACGTTGAACTCAGGATCCTTGTTATTTGCGTAGGTTAGTACAATATATAAGGCAATTTTTGCATGACTGAGTAACAATGAAAAACCAATTAAATTGGAATCGAGAGAACAATGATTCTACCTACCATATATCATAAAATATTAATATTTAAACCCTCCACGCTTCACACAAGTGTAGTTTGATTTAGTGTTTGAACGAATGAGAACTATGATTGGATGTTGATTTGGACCATTCAAACTGCGGACACTAATACAAAAAAAGTTAGCGCACGTTCACATGAAAGTAAATATATTACGTTACATGATAAAAAGATGTTTTAGTTAAAATACAAATAGCTGTGATTGACATGTTCATAAATATCAATGGACTCTAGAAATTACTTATCATTTACCACCCGACCGGATCACGATAGTGCTGAACACTACCATTTAGCGGCAAGTATATTAGGTAATGCGGTGGTGTCTACGCCCGCGGACTCCGTCACTGGAGCTCTACCACCAGTAAACGTCACAGCGCCTTAAAACAGCATGTCATAAAAAATATATGGAAAACAACGACGCACGACGAGCGCAACGCACCAATGAGACCTCGCTCTAAGCTGCATACATTAGCAAACAATTTTTTGTAGATATCAATGGGTTGTAGTCATAGAGCAACGCGGCCCACCGGTCGCGGCGGACCGGAGGGGAGTAGCCATAGCGTGTATTACCGATGCAAAACAGTCTGTCATTTTTTGCAGGGGGAAATGCGTGCGACACACACGCACACTACAAAAACCGTCTATTACTACGAAACTCACACCTTGTCCTTAACAAAATACAGAAACAATTTTACGCACACATTTGAACATCTAGACGACAGGTATAGGCCTATTTGGGCTTGTACTTTGACAGAGGGGAAAGCCTGCATATGGCTACTCCCCTCCGGTGTTGCTCTATGGTTGTAGTAATTGATATTCACGGCAATAAGCTACTTTTTTTTTTTTGTTATTATGGCATCGCTATTACGCATATTGCCAGTGTCAAACAAAACGATATTTCATATTTATATAAGCAGCGTAAAAGTTAGCATATTATAGTCATCAAGTATAATATGTAAGTATCAAGTATATAAGTTATCAAGTATAATATGTCAGTCAAGTGAGCCACAATCAAGCCATTCGAGCAAAGCGACGGCTACTTTACCAGAACATTTACAATGTAGTTTTGGAGACAACCTGAAAGGTCGTATTTTCGCACTGTTATTCTATTTCACTATACACGGGCACTGTAATAAACCTATATCAAACAAAATGCCACCAATTTTATTCAATATAACTTAAAAATACACCAAGAAAGTGAAATAAAATAAGAGCACCATACGCCTCTTTCAAGGTTCCCGCCAAAACTCAAATAAGCTACTTCACGGCCCGTACAAAACCTTCATTATACCGGACCATGCACACTCAATAATGTAGCAAGCGTAGCAGTCATCGTAGCGAACATATCGTAGCCGTAGTACATTTGCTACGCTAAGCTGGCTACAAAGTAGATGCACTCAAAGTCTATACTCGAACATCTGTATTTCTGATGTAGGTTTAATATTATGGCGATACATTTTTTTTTTATTTAATGGAAGTGGCAAATAAGCATGCCGTTCACATTGATGTTAAGTGATGACTACAGCCTATAGACACCCACACAAAGACCAAGGTCGAAGTGCAGATGCGTTACCACTTCTGAGGCCTAAGGTGTTTGCCACTGTGCCGGAAATGACAGGGCCGTCCATAACCACCTGACCGGAACACGATAGTGCTGAACACTACCATTTAGCGGCAAGTATATTAGGTAATGCGGTGGTGCCTACGCCCGCGAGCTCCGTCACTGGAGCTCTACCACCAGTAATTTATGACGTAGATATAATATTTGTGTTAGATATTACTTAGGTTTAAATTGTGGTAGGACACCAATGGTGTGGTGAAGCTCGGAAGTTTGTGGTACCTGTAATGTATCAGACATCAAAATCTAAGATCTCATTCCAAATTGATGTACCTATTATATATAACGAAACGTAACTTTACGACTGTAATCCCCGAAGGGGTAGGCAGTATACTTAAATGCATGCATTTAAGTATACTACCTATTATACATTCCTATTATATATGGATACAAGTAATACATAAAAAGTGTATACAAAGCCGCAAAAAAGTTCGATCGACTTTATTGTAACTAGTGATCGCCCAAATAGGGAAATTTGAATTCTATAAGGATGGTAAAACCGTTTTACCACAGGCTGGTACACAGCACATGTAATTATTTTGACATTTTAACATTGACAATGTGAACGTAATTTGTTGTGTTGTCAAATGATTAGTAATCAAATGGTAGTGTGCAAAAAAAACGTGACTTCACGCCTGTAATCCCCGAAGGGGTAGGCAGAGGTAACTGCATGCATTCAAGCATACATGCAAACACCCACGATTCGCCGGTTACGTTTTTGACCCATGTAACAGGTAGCGAGCCCGTTGCAATCTCCGGGCACATTACCAAACTCCGAGGTACTGAGAAGATTCCAGAAAATGGAAGAATTCCAATAGAACCAGAGATAAAGGTATTTAAACCGTTATCTCTGATAGCCCCCGACCCGGCAATCGAACCCAGGACCTCCAGCGTAGTAGTAGTGGCCTAATACCACTAGGCTACCGAGGCAGTTAGTGAATAGTGTGTGTAATGTTTTATTTATTTATTTAGAGTACTTTGTATGCATTATTGAATAATACTACTGTTTGCACTTCTTCTCCATATAAACTGTAAGTGTGCCAATTTTCATACTCCTCTGTAAACGCATTTTCGTAAAAAGGGTCCAAGTTTTTGCTTCACGTATTAATATTAAGATTCTTGTTTAAAGCGCTAACGTTATCGCGGTCGGATATTGTGTCGGCGTTTGTGTAATCGAAAAGGTTTATCTACCGGATACCGGATATAGAAACGGCGCCTTAAACGGTTCCATTTTACTCGTAGATTTCAATTCCATTCTTATATTCCAGAAGCTTACTTCGGTTTTAGAAACCTTGTAATATTTTTTTAACACTGCTACAACGCTGAGGTCCTGGGTTCGATTCCCGGGTAGGGGGTTATCAGATATAATGGTGTAAAGTCCTTTATCTCTAGTTCTATTGGGTTTTTTCCATTTTCTGGAAATTTCCCAGTACCTCGAAGTTTGGTAATGTGCCCGGAGATGTCAACAGGCTCTCCACCTGTTACATGGGCCAAAAACGTAACCGGCGAATCGTGGGTGTTTGCATGTATGCTTGAATGCATGCATTTACCTCTGCCTACCCCTTCGGGGATTACAGGCGTGAAGTTACGTTTACTAACAATATATAGTCCTTCCACCATATTGTAATAGGAATTAACATGTCGTTTTCTTTAGACTGTGGTAATAGTATGTACAGTATCCAACAAGAAATATTGCGAATCGACCTAAGGAAGGAGAATTCGGCTTATTTCGTGTCTGTAGAGCGTCATCTCCTTCGCACTTTAGCGACGTAACATTTGTCGACCATTTTGATCAAGTTTTGACCAGTAACGTATCATCAGTGCCTAGCCAGTGTGCAGCAGAGATAATGCTTGACGAAATCGAAACTAGCCGATTGTTTCTTTCGTAGGCTCGATGTGCAATTTTTATTGTTGCGTACTGTAGTGTATTTTATTACATTGAAATGAAAAATACTTCTTGGATTTGAATACTAAGTTGAGACTAGTTTAAAATTACGCAACTGGTACAAAACCACTCCAAAGCTTCATACAATATCGGACCGTCTCCTGCCTTAGTGGTACAGAATCCTCTCTGCGCGAGTCCGGATTGATGGTTTTTTTTTTAAGATTTTTTCGCGTAGATATTTGGAGCCCTATAAACGTCAGAGAACGTGGTCCACGTTATTGAAAAGACGTCCGTTGAAACATTCGATTATATAGCCATAAATATTCATTATTTTGCCATTCCCTCACTTTGTGACCTTCCAATACGAAACCGGCGTTGGGAGTGAGATATTTTTTGAGATATTAATCTACTTTACGAAATGACAAATGGAATGATTTAGATACGCTGATAATGAATTCAAAAGATAATTATGTTAATTTTGGCAGTGAACGAATACAAATTTAATGTTTGTTTTATGATTTTTGAGGTTCCGTACCTCATAAGAAAAAAACTGTACACATAAATTACTTGTGCGTCTGTCTGTGTATCTCGCCGTCCGTCAAAGTCGATTTCCTCTGAGAGTACTAAGGCGATAAAGTTTAAATTTCACATGTAAAAAATAAATAAATCAGTAACCCGAAACTAAAGCGTAGGTCAAAAATGCACAACGGTCATATTCAAGTTTTCACTTGTGCCGGCTTTCCCGGGGTACAACCTGTTTTTTAAAGCAATTCAATGTAAAATGTAAACTTTGCAACAGGCAACACAAACCTGCGATGCGATGCGAAGCCGCGCCGCATCGCATTACAATACACCACATTACATGGGACAAAACGTTAGTGGTGAATCGTGATTGTTGCCATGTATGCTTGGATACATACATTTACCTCTGTATACCTCCTCGTGGATTATAGTCGTCAAGTTACGTTATTCCTTATTTGCTAGTGTAGCTAAAATTATTATTACAATAGCGTAATCCTATCACTGAATGTCAGTAACTGGGATCAAATATTGACGGACCCGAGTTCTGTAAATCCCGGCCGATCCCGTCTTATCACGTACCGCCCTAGTTTACATTTTAATGAATAAATAATAACTTAACATATGTGAATGAAAAATAAACGGAAATATTATTTTACTATTTATAGTACGATCGTTTGGTAGAATTCATAGCTGTCCAAAAATAAAAAATAACCCGTAAAACAAAATCACGTCTGCATTCTCTGAAAGGATAAAAAGAAGGATAATAATATCATGAATATGATAGACTTTCTATAGGTTTTACCTGTGATCTATAGGCAAATAACTTAAGTTCATTTTTTTTTTCAAAACTTTAGGCGTAGAATTGTTAATGTCGGTCATTGTCCGTGGTACACCTACTTAGTCCACCTGGGTGAACCAGGGGTAATTTTTTTTACCCGTGGTACACCTATTATGAATTGGGTGTACCAGGGGTAATTACATCTTTCCGTTGTCCACCAAAGTTCACCTCGATGTTCCAAGGGAAATTAATTTTTGTATTATATCTATTTTCTTTAATAACTTTCAAACTATTAAGAGAATTACAGTGAATGGCCGCATGATAAACCCGTTGTCTTTCATTAATTTTCATTCTAAAAATGCTGTTCACGTCATGCAGAAACGATGAGACGAGAGATATATTGGATGGGAAATTGTAAGACATAGCATCCCAAATGCTACCCAGCCGAGTCTCTTTCGAAGTTGGATTACCTGTTTGTCCAAGAATGCTCTAGCTCTCAATCACTATAAGAGTGGAAGCATAGACATTTCTCAATACCTAATTTTGATACCCATTTTTTCAGTAATTTTTTCCAGTAATGTGGGCTTTGGAACTCTGCCAGTGAATAACAAAGGTTGTCCCATATTCTTTTATTTAGTCTTATCTTGCCGTTTGTAAGAGAGAGTATGGAACATTCTGTTGATACCTATTTTTATTATTAAGTATTTTTGGATCATTATTTATTTTATTTTTGTTTACTTTGACATATTAATCAACGTATCAGTTGTTATTCGCTTTTATATTTTATATTTTGTAATTTGACTTATCACAAACAAATTCTATTATTTCCAAGTGATTAAATGAGTTTTTGAGTTTGAGAAGATCCAGAACTGCGCCGACTTTTCGCCGAGTTTCGAAGGTTTTTTTGCAGAAAATAAAATAATTTCTACAGAAAAATATACTGAGTTTTTTTGTGTAGGTACTGGTACTGGAAACTAATGAGATTCTTGTACAAAGCGGATTAGGACAATGAGTATCGATATGTCAATATTGTATTCGTAACGACTTAGTTCGGATCATCCCTCAAAAGGGATTTTGAACGAATTATCTCCATGACAGCTGCTAATAGTAATTCCCTGTACGTGTATAGTAATTTCCCTTCGGGCATTATTTGTTTTCTGACTAGTTAAGCATTATTTTTGCGTATCAATGCCTTATATTCGTAATATTGACAAGACAAGCAAATGAAGAGAATCACGAAATGAGGCTTTATAACAATCCGTATTTAATAAGTTATGACGCATAAGTATATTGATAATTGTAGGAGGTGAATATTACATATTATTTCCTTATAGTAAAGATTATATCACATAACTTCTATTCTATTATTACCGATGGTAGAGTTTCAATGTCAGAGCTCGAGGGAGGATGCACCACAGTATTATATTTTCAGGTGGTGGTCAATAGATGGCAATGTAAAAACCATCACAGAAGCGAGTTAAATAACTAAGGCATCAGGGTTGGCCCTCGTTGTAACACATTTGCCTTAGGTATGTTAATGTCGAATAATGAAGCGCGAATGGACCCGCTGCTGGTGTAGATTGCAAACGAGCTACTCGTTTAAGTGATACGGACGCGATCGGGTGTGTTAAAAATGCACGTTTCCGTGCTTCGGAGGGCACGTTAAGCCGTCGGTCCCGGTTGCTATCGATAGATAGGGTCATTAAACCTAGTCGGAGGCCTTATGGGCGGTTTGAAAACATCCGACAGCGGGTTGGCCACTAACCCTTATCTCCACCAACCCGCATTGGAGCAGCGTGGTGAAGTAAGCTCCAGGCCTCCCCCCAAGAAGGGGAGAGACTCGTGCCCAGCAGTGGGACTTATCAAGGGTTACCATTATTTATGTTAATGTCTATAGGCTGCAGTTTTCACTTACCATCAATGTGAACAGTACGCTTCTTGGCCATCATGCTGTAAAAAAGATGTAAACGATAAGTAATCCGTTGCTTTAATCAGTAATTCTAATCCACAGTAGTTTTTAATTTGACCAAAGGAATTCTATAAAATATCTAAACTTTATAAAAACAAACTGAACTCCGAAAACACAAACGAATTCTAATCAGCACAATCAGCAGAATGGAATTAATTATCCATAGACACAGACAAAATGGTAGGCTCAGGTGGGCCTTGAAGGCTTCTGAGCCTTTAAGCTGTATATATATTTAGCTTATGGGTGCTTTTCCACCAGAGATGTGCTATACTACGTTGCTATGGATGCGTTTGATATCCACCAATCATATTCAATGATGCATATAGCTTAGCACTGGTGGAAACTGATTCAACGTAGATATCGCACCTTTAGAATTGAAGTGGCATATCTCAAAAAATTAAGAAAATGACTTTTATACTTCAAACGACTTAAAAACTTGTAATCTATCAAATCATTAATAATTTAATAGTAGTTAATAATAGTTTTACATGTAATCTATCAAATAATTTATAAATTATTCCGTAATGTGATAGATTACATGTTTTTGAAGTCGTTTGATTTAATTTTTTGAGATATTATGCCACTTTAATTCTAAAGTACGATATGTTTTTTATTTGGAGGATGTGTGCTATGGATATGTGCTATGGACGCGAGCTATAGATGCGTGCTTTAGGCCGCCTCAGCGGAGTAGCCATAGCGTTTATTACCGATGCAAAACAGTCTGTAATTTTTCGGGGTGGGAAATGCGTGTGACACACACACACATACAGCAAAAATTGTCTATTACTACGAAACTCACACCTAGACTTTAACAATTTCAGGCACACATTTAAACTTCTAGGCGACAGGCATATGCCCACTTGGGCTTCTACTTTGACAGAGGGGAAAGCCTGCATATGGCTACTCCCCTCCGGTCCGCCGCGGCCGTTGTTCTATGCTATATGCAGAGTAGAGTACCTATGAGAGATGCGCATCTTTCTCGCGCAGCTACTTTGCGGCGGCGCATCTTTATAGCGCATCTTCCTCGTACAGCTACATAGCTTAGTAATGGTGGAAACAAAAGCAAAAACTTTACAGCACAATGATCGCACTTATCCACACAGTATTTTTGGGTTCGATAAGTTATTACAAAAAAAAATGAAATTCTTATTGGATCACACGTGGGTCTGATTATAAGACCGTCTTTTTTTATGTAATGAAAGTGACAAACAAGCATGCAGTTCACATTGATGTTAAGTGATGACTGCAGCCTATAAACACCCACACAAAGACCAAGGCCAAAATGCAGATGGGTTACCACTCCTGAGGCTTAAGGTGTTATACCTCTGTGCCGGAAATTACAAGGCCATACATTACCACCTGACCGGAACACGATAGTGCTGAATACTACCATTTAGCGGCAAGTATTTTAGGTAATGTGGTGGTGCCTACGCCCAGGAGCTCCGTCACTGGAGCCATACCAGTAAAATTCATTACTCTATGTCTTAAATTTAATTAAAATTAATTAAATACACGCTTTGCGACAAACAGCACCATCTTATGGGATTTGGTGTTTAACTACAGCGAACGTTTAACCTTCAATTTAATTTGATATACTTAGCTATGTACGGGACGTAAAATGCACACGCAATAAATAAATTTCAAGTACGGAGGCCACTTTTGGGGTATTAAATGGATTTTAAAAAGTCCGGCAATGTTCACGTGACATATCAAATTAAAGACCAATTCATTAAAATATTTTTACTTCAATGAGTGTTGCTCGCTTACTACTTACATACTAAACATAAGAACACATCAACTGAATGTAACGTAACTTCACGCCTGTAATCCCCGAAGGGCACATTACCAAACTTCGAGGTACTGGGAAATTTCCAGAAAATGGAGAAATCCCAATAGAACCATAGATAAAGGACTCTACACCATTAGCTCTGATAACTTCCTACCGGCAATCGAACCCGGACGTAGACCTCAGCGTAGTAGTAGTGGCCTGCTACCATTAGGCTGCCGAGGCTGTTAAACTGTATGTAAACACTGAATATCACTTCACCAATTTATTTAAAAAAAAAACAAGAAAGTTGTACTAAAAATTGCTCTATTCCAATATAAAAACGTAACTTTAGTCAGCTTTACTACGCTAGTTGTATACAAAGAACAATTAATATTCTATGAGCACTGTGCAGTTGTTTTTGTTGAGTAAGACTAGACATTAACTGTAATGTAGACAAGTTTATAAAACTATCTTTCACACTAACATGAGCAAGTTACTGTGTTTCGCTTCCATTTTTGCAGAATAATTGAAGAACCTAAAGTTATCGATGTTTTAAATATTTTTACCTCACCAGAATAAAAAAAAAGAAAGTTTTATAGTTCATATTTATAAGGAGAACTATTACTACTGTTAGGAACGTAGAGCAACACGGGCCACCGGTCGCGGCAAATCGGAGGGGAGTAGCCACGGAATAGATAAATAAGGATGGAAAGGCCTTTGCTTCAATTTAGTATTAGAACCAGTGTCGCCGCTTTTCTCCCACCGTGCAATTTCTTACACAAATGTAACACCATCTCGACAATCACCCACACATTAATCTCAGGGCAGCTATTCCTTTGCGTAAGTTTGCATACTAAGATGTAACGCCCGTAGACAATAAACACTCGCACGCACACAACAATATACTCACCAATAAACTAGTCGAAGTGTAGCGAACGCATTACATGCTGTACATTGCCAGCGGAGACAGTAATAGCGTTAATTGAGCGAGTGCTTAACGAGCAATGTATTCGCTAGCAGTAACGTTTCAATAATGCAGTTTAAGTTCGAATATTCATATTCCTTTGTATATTTATATGTTTTTTACAAATATTATAACAATAAATGTTATTTGTGTCTTACCAATCAAAAGATATACCTCCTCGCTTTATACTTGAGGTCTGACATTTCATATTACATGTTAAAATTGGCACTACATGGTATTTTACCAAGAGATGCGTCGTTCGAAGCAGTCTACACGACACTACGAGCGGCGAACGAATGGTTCTGCCGAACTGTGTGTGTACACGTATAGTTGTCGTGCGCTTGCCACGCCCACATTACCATTTCATCTTTATTTAGTAGCCATAGCGTTTATTACCGATACAAAACAGTCTGTCATTTTTTTGCGGGGGGAAATACGTGCGACACACACCCACACTACGAAAATCGTCTATTACTACGAAACTCACACCTTGACTTCAACAAAATACATAAACAATTTCACGCACACATTTAAACATCTAGGAGACAGGCATAGAAACACTTGTGCTTGTATTTTGACAGAGAGATTTAGCCTGCATATGGCTACTCCCCGCCGGTCTCCCGCGGCCGGTGACCCGTATTCATCGACTAAGCTGATTGGTCTGTGCCCGTGTTGCTCAATGGTTAGCAAGGACCGTTTTTATTGATTATCAAGACAATATTTCGCAGACGTTTCACATTTCATCTTATTTCATTTTGTTTTTTGTTTCCAACACATCAAGGTATTGAATTTTCCATGATTAATACCACGGTAAAGAATAATACGCAAATAAACTCGAAGGCTAGCAAGCTAGCTAAGCTAGTATTCAAATATTTGGTGTAATTCGTGTTTTGAACTTCCTCTGCACAATGAATAGAATAGAATAATACTTTATTTTCAACAACAACTTAGAGCTAAAATAAAAATAAGTAAGACTTTCTATAAATTACAAATTGTTGTTACAAAATGGTCCCCAATTCAGCATAAAGCTGCTGGTATTTGCGAAGTGAGAAAGGATACAAGCGCCAAATACCATATCTATTCAGCTAATGACACAAAGAATAAAATATTGAGAATAGTTAAAGAATACTTGAAACGTACTTAACTGCCTCAGTAGCGTAGTGGTAGCAGGCCACTACTATTACGCTGGAGGTCCTGGGTTCGATTCCCGGGTCGGGGACTATCAGAGATAACGGTTTAAAATCCTTTATCTTTGCTTCTAATGGGATTTTTCCATTTTCTGGAAGTTTCCCAGTACCCCGGAGTTTGGTAATGTGCCCGGAGATGGCAACAGGTTCGCCACCTGTTACATGGGCCAAAAACGTAACCGGCGAGTCGTGGGTGTTTGCATGTATGATTGAATGCATGCATTTACCTCTGCCTACCCCTTCGGGGATTACAGGCGTGAAGTTACGTTACGTTACGTTACGTTTACTTGAAACGTCCCTCATTACTTATACGCATTACTCTGTACAAAAGACTCAATCGAAGAAGTTTTAAAGTTCCATCTTGAGTAGTTTTCCTAACTACAAACGCTTGTCGTCTAACTTCTAAAATTTTGTACTTCGAGTCGGTCATTTTAAGTCGCACTCTTTGTTTTTATTCAGTGGTAACAGATATTCTTACCATTCAATTTTACTACGAAAGAAAAAAGCCACCAACTGCATCATGAACTTTTTTTTAATGTTATGAAAGTGCCAAACAAGCATGCAGCTCACATTGATGTTAAGTGATGACTGCAGCCTATAGACACTTACAGATAAACCAGAGGTCTAAATGCAGATGCGTTACCACTCCTGAGGCTTAAGGTGTTTTGCCTCTGTGCCGGGAATTACAGGGCCGTACATTACCACCTAACCGGAACACGAAAGTGCTGAACACTACCATTTACCGGAAAGTATATTAGGTAATGCGGTGGTGCCTACGCCCGCGAGCTCCGTCACTGGAGCTCTACCACCAGTTTTATTCTTGACAGTGCTTGAATTCTCGAAAAATACGAGTTTCCAAAAAAAAACAGTAACCGACTGAACGCTCTGACACATACAACCTACGTGTAATTTTCCTGAGATTGTAAGTTTCATTATCAGTACCTACCGCATATTTTAGGACTAGGAAATATTTGCCAGACGATTCGACGTAGAATTCATAGTAGTTCACGCTACGGTAGTTTAAAAACGTCTAGAAAAAATATTATCTCTGACAAAAGTCGTTCGCTTGATATGTGAACCATAATAGCGGACACTTAAGGTAGACTTGAGGGCTATTCAGGGTCCGGTTACGTTTGCCAAGACGGCGCCGACAGCTGCGGTGGGCAAATGTCATGGGACATGGTGCCTACTTTATCGAATGCAGACGTCAATTTAATCTGTTATGTCATGATCAAGGTCAAAAATTACCCACTTTATGGTCTCACCGATCGTGTCATGAAATTTTATTTACGTAAGACTGCAGTGTGTGTGTGAATCACAGAAGACAAAAATATTCTAACAGATAAAGATGAACTACAGCTAAGCAATAGAATCGTTGAATTCTTTACTGGTGGTAGAGCTCCAGTGACGGAGCTTGCGGGCGTAGGCACCACCGCATTACCTAATATACTTGCCGCTAAACGGTGTTCAGCACTATCGTGTTCCGGTCAGGTGGTAATGTACGGCCCTGTAATTCCGGCACAGAGGCACAATACCTTAGGCCTCAGAAGTGGTAACGCGTCTGCATTTTGACCTCTGGTCTTTGTGTGGGTGTTTATAGGCTGCAGTCATCACTTAACATCAATGTGAACTGCATGCTTGTTTGCCACTTTCATTAAATAAATAAAAAAATATATAAATAAATTGTTGCACATCCGCTACCTAATTTTGAAGAACTGAGACTTCATAACCGTTTGTTGAGATAATGGTTCATGAGATACAGCCTGGTGACAGAAAGACGGACAGCGACGTCTAATGTTACCTTTAGGTACGAAACTCTCAAAAACAATTTGTTTTTTTTTTAACTCAATTGTCACTCAATCTGTCAAATGCGAAGCCTTCTTAATTTAATTGTGGATTAGTCCCCTGGGGTGAATGTCGATAAGTCAAGTTTGACAGCGAGGTTTACGGTTCGCAGGAAACACGACAGTTGACTTGAAGTTTCGCTGCCTTGTCACACTGGAATATTACTTGGAATATAAACTGATATTTTTAGTAAAATATTTATTTTGTCATTTTCACATATACTACGAGGCGTGCCTTTTAAGTTTTGTCGTTTGTGAAAAAAGTTAACTACTGAAACATAATACACATTTTATTGTTTTTCAAAGTATTCTCCACGATATTTTTTATTTTCCATACGCTCAAACCAGTTATAGAAGCATTTAGTCCACTCAGAACTAGGGGTAGTCAAAATCGCCGATTTGAAAGCTTCGACTGCTTCTTTACCCGACTGGAACGGTTGACCGCGAAGTTTTTTTTTAATTTTGGGAAAAGTATAAAAATCGTTAGGGCTTGAGTCAAGACTGTAAGGAGGGTGGTTCAAAATTTCAACGTTTTCCTGCTACAAATACTCAATCGTTCGTCCAGGGGTGTGCGAGCTTGCATTGTCATGGTGTAGGATAATGCATCGCTTTGGGTTGTTTTTACGAACCTCGGAAATGACTTCAGGGAGACAAGCTGTGGTATACCAGTCTGCATTAACTGTCTTACGATCCTCTAGCCCAATCGTCGCAACGTGACCTGTTTTCGCCACGAACGAAGCCACCATTTTCTTTGAAGTGCTTCGTGAACGCACTACCTTTGTCGGTTTCGGCTCATCTTGGAAGACCCAGACGGTCGATTGCTGTTTTGAATCGGGATCATAGGCATAGATCCAAGATTCATCACCACTAATGATGTCGTATTCGTGATTTGATTCTCCTCGGCTTAATCGTTGTAGAGTTTTCCTACACCATCTGACGCGAGCCGCCTTGTGGTCGTCGGAGAACATATGCGGGATCCAACGGGAGACCAGTTTTCTCACACCAAGTGCTTCATGTAAAATCTTTTGGATTGTTGTCCCTGAAATGTCTAAAGATGCTTCAATCTCACGATACGTCACATGACGATCTTCGGTTACTAATGATTTCACACCAATGATCCTCGAAACATTGAAGTCGCGTTAGTCTTCTTCGAAAGTTATAAAAAATTATTGCACGAAAATTTTCCTTAGAGAAATTCGTTTTTATAGTCGAATCGTAGATATTTCAATTGTTTTCAGCTTACAAATTCAAACAGATTGAAACGCTATACGGTTCTTAATTAAAAATTGGCAATAAATAGGTAAACGACAAATCTTAAAAGGCATGCCTCGTATCTAATGGCTGAATACTCAAACGTCACTCAATTTTAAGCAACCCTCAAATGTGCGCTATCTCTATCGTTTGAACGTGTTTTATAAAGACAGAAGACTTTTAAGTCCCACTTAGATTTCAGTGACGTTTGAGTATTGGGCCGTAAGCTTTCTTATAGGCTAGGATCCCACTGCAGAATCATTTCGTTTATCCAGATATGCTGCAAACCTAATTTTTACGCATATTTATAATCTAAGGAATATATATCCATTTTTTTAAATATTATAACATTTTTTTTAACTTGTTTTTTAAATAAAATACCTTGCATTTCACGGCAATATGTATAAAGATTCTGAAAAATCACGGCTACCATTTGGCATTTGGCCGCCCCGACATATTTTCGTTCCGCCCCGATAACTTTTTTCGTCCATAACGTACGTGTATTATTTATATATCAAATTAAAGGTAATCTTTTATCTTATTATTATGATATACGGGAGCCAAATTAAATCAGCCGCAAACAAGAGTTGCTGGCTGTTAAAGATAAAATAATTTTGCGGCCAGATTTTGATAGGCAACCTAGTGGGTATATATCCTCTAGACTATAAACATGCGTTAAAATGGTTTGCAGGATATCCGGATGAACAAAATGATTCTGCAGTTGGATCTTAATCTATTACAGAAACTGATGATAACAAAATCGAGGAACACAATTTGGTGTACGGTTGCATCATCGAGATTATTTCTGATCAGTACGTTATGTTTCAGCAGGAGCTACTGAGTACAATTTGTTTTCATTTCTTTATTTTATTTTACTTAAAATAGGAGGTTAGGGAATTGTGGATTATCTATATTTCTCCCTTATTCATAAACGTACATTAGATACGTTTTAGCTATAGAATGCTTTGTCTTCGACAGTTGCATTGTCAAATGTGCAGGGCAGAAAAAGACACATGAGAGATTAGCAACACTTTAGCTAAAATACGTTTATGAATAATCAACTTCGTATATAATTTTTACTTTTTTATTTGATATTCCATTAGTTAAGGATTTGTTACATTTAACGCGGGGACAAAATTGGATCGTCTTTAAGTATTCACCACTGAAACAAAAAGTAAGACTCAGACATGAAGCCAAGGGAATGCCTTTATTGCCTTCCCAGTGACCCTCGTCACGGTGTCCATGGCTGACATGTGGTTACGCTAATCGAACTGTTCACTTTATGAATGAGTTTACCGAGTTTACTCTGTTACCTCTACCATGAATACAAAAAGCGTGTTCTAGTATACAATATATTGTAAGAATGTCCCTTTTTAGTGGTTTGGCGGTTAAGCGCAATACTCATTGAGCCCGCCGGGTCGTAGGCCGTAGGTCGACACCTATGTGGGCAATTTTTTGTGGGCGGCGGCTATATTCATAGCAAGTCGGAAAAGTTTGTTGGCGGCATGTCGGTGGCTTGAGATGAGAAACTTACTTGGCACTAGCGCTCGAGTGTTGCCGGGCAACTGAGCGTACGTCCGCAAGCCGCCAAACCTATCTGCCGCTACATGGTAGTGTTCGGCACTATCATGTTCCGGTTAGATGGTAATGTATGGCCCCGTTATAACTATCATAGAGACATCACACCTTAGGTCTTAAGAGTGGCAACGCATCTGCATTTTGACATCTGATTTTAATGTAGATGTCTGTGGGCTGCAGTCATCACATAACATCAACGTGAGCTGTATG
Source organism: Macrosoma leucophasiata (assembly GCA_036365455.1). Taxonomy (NCBI): domain Eukaryota; kingdom Metazoa; phylum Arthropoda; class Insecta; order Lepidoptera; family Hedylidae; genus Macrosoma; species Macrosoma leucophasiata. Next base: position 8,339,307 of record JAWQUS010000013.1, read on the forward strand.
CTTGTTAGCCACCTTCAAAACAAAAAAAAATAAGAACAAAACACCTAATCCCTACTCATCATTCATCCCAAAATTGAAGACCACGTGTGACCTAGTGCCGACTCCGAGTAACAGCTAGTAAAAATCACGATAAACAGGTGTGTGTGAGTTTATACTTGTTTAAACTAGGTCTCCAGCGATGCTACACTGAGTTTATACACTTGCTAAGTGAATCTCATAAATTTTCCAAACCGGTACAATGTTGGGCCGAAAGGGATTTATCTCGCAACTTTGACTCTCCACATTAGTAAGTTTTGAATTATTTCTAGAAGCCCAGGGAAGGTTTAAAAGGTAAAAAAATGTGAAGAAATTGAAGAGGAATAGTAAAAACACAATTTTATTTTCCCATACAAATTGTCCGTATCTATCAAACCTTTGACACATTATTTCATTCTGAGGCAATACGAAGTTTGCCGTGTCAGTTAGTCTATAATATAAAAATAAGTCGGGTTTTCCTTCCTGACGCTATAACTCCAGAACGCAGGAACCGATTTCCACGGTTTTGCATTCGTTGGAAAGGTCTCGGGCTCCGTGAGGTTTATAGCAAAGAAACTTCAGGATTATTAGACGACATTCACGCGGGCGAAGTCGCGGGCAACAGCTAGTTAGGTATAAAAACAACCTTTCTTTTGCGTACACTTGAACGATTGCCGTAGTTAGGTGGACTTTTGTTATTCAAAAACAGACAAGTGTGTATCAGATCATGACATTATCATTTCAGCCGATAGACGTCCACTGCTGGACAATAGCCTTCCCCGGAGATGCCCAAAAACAGGATTGTACATCATTAAAGGCAGAATATGTCATAATCGTCACGTTAGGCTAGCAGATTGCCGATCGCAGTGGTTGCTGTATTGATCGCGGGACGCTGCTGCCCATCCCGCGTTGTTGTATTTCCTACTGTCGGACTAATAATCTTCAAATCCATTATTTGTTATATTTGGCAACCATTATTTGCCAGATTGAGGCAACATTATGTCAACAAAAAGAAAAGGCGCGATTCAAATCAAAGTGAGAAAAAATATTTGTTTATTAAAAAAAATGAACGCATATTAAGATTGTCATAAAGCCACTAAGTTATATGTTATATAGAAGTTATGAAAAAGAATGAGTATGTTATTAAATACAAATAACTTTAAGATTATTATATGTTCGTCTGAGATTATTATATCAACAAAAATAATAAAAGACTACAGTGTACTAAAAACGCCAACAGTTTTTTAGTAAACTTCATTTTCTGTAAATTTCAGTTTGTTGTTCAAAGTACCGACTGTCATCTCAGACTGACATTCAGTCTGAAATTTACACGTTTTCGAATTTTAAGAAAAAGCATTACATTCTACGCACGCATTAAATAAACACGTTGAAAATACTTGTCAACATCCAAATGTATCTCATCGTGGAATTTTTTATATCTCACTTCTGGCGACAGGGCCCAAACGTGCCTCGGATACCAACACTTTCATTTCCTTGGCGGTAAATATTTCGCCGGTATGAATATAAGTCATTATTCATAAGTATGTACCTTTTTATCCGAAATCTTTATTGTGCTTCCCTAGTTTAAATTTAGGTCTCTGTTGCGGCAGAGAATATGTAATAATACTACGTATAGAATGGACACTTCGACGTCCCACCCGATTTCCCCGCATCACCCAATCTCCTCCCCTCTTATGGGCGACGGTTGGTATTTTGTACGTGCTACGCACACCGGTGCACGTGTAAATACACGTCACTGATTGATGTCTGTGTAATAGAGACCAAATTAAGCGGTTATATGGTTGTGTTTTGGAGTGTCCGCGGTGTGGTTGCGGTTAAAAAGTTGTCAGCTGTTAAAGTTTTATCTAAACAAACCAGCTTAGATCAAACGAACTGTGAACTGCTCTACTGAAATGAATATTTTTGCAGAACCAACATTGATAATAATAACAGAGTAACATTAAATATTTAGATACATAAATTGTTACGGAAACTGCGTTTGCAAATATAAAAGTTTGAATAAGTTTGTGAAACCCGCACCCTCTAAGACGAATATTGTGTTGCGAAGCACACTTTTATACTTGTAAGTGCGATCTTCTAAAAAACTCCGAGAGGAACAATACTTTCACGATTTTTGCATGAAACTTATATTTGCAGTGGGTGAAGTTTTATATTTCACGAAAGTTTGTAAACTTAATCAATTTCGCTAAACTTTTTCATGTTTTTTTCTACGAAGTGGTATGAGGAAACTTTTTATTTTAAAGTACAGTTTTTTAATCAATACTAGCTGACCCGGTAAACTTCGTATTGCCTCAGAATTAAATAATGTGTCAAAGGTTTGATAGATACGGACGATTTGTATGGGAAAATAAAATTATGGTTTTTACTATTTCTCTTCAATTTTTTCACCTTTTAAACCTTCCTTGCCCTTCCAAAAATCATTCAAAACCAAAATTAGCCAAATCGGTAAAGCCGTTCTCGAGTTTTAGCGAGACTAACGAACAGCAATTGATTTTTATATAAATAGAAGATAGATAAATAGAACATAAATAACCTAGCTTCAGTCATTTATATTTTAAGCTAAGAATACGAGTATCTCTCACGATATTTCATCACTGACTGAGGTGATCGGTACATATTCACGTTAAGTAGGTACCCTTGTGTAGAGGTGGAAACAGTTTAAAGTTTAAATGAGTTCTCGGGAAACAGTTTACATTCGAAAGATAAAATACGAAAAAACCCACGTCTTGACATTAGATGCCCAAAGTTTGATAACTCGGGTAATTAGCTAACCTATGTTTGACAATTCAATATTAATCGTCTCTTTTCCTTCATCTCACCACCAGCCAAAAAGGAAAGTTCCTCCCACACAGATGGATGGAAGTGGTCAATAGTCCAAATCACGCATACATTCCTGCCCAGAACGTGCAAATTGTCAAACCTTTCATATGAGGTGTCTCCGGAGCTACAACTAGGGGACCACAAACACTTGGGGTTCTTCAAAACTAGCGTTAAAAGAGTCCGTCAGAGTTGGAAGCGCGTTGGCAATTCCCCTGAGGGCCGACCGACTTACTCTTATTCTTCCGTTTAGCTTTCGATTACGACATCTTCATGTCAGTTCAACCTAACCTAACCTAACCTAACTTTTTCCTGGAAGTGTTTTCGTCCGCATGTATATTATATACTTAAGAGCAAAATGTTTTAATAGGCGGTACAAAACTAACAAGATAACGACCTAAACGAAAGCATTAGAGTTAAGCGGTCGGCCCCCTGGTATTGTAAATGTTCATAAGCAAAGGTAAGCACTTTCAATCAGGTGGCCAAAATTAAGATAATACGTGAAATTACATTCGCGTTTAGGGCCCGCTTGTGAAGATGAAACCTGTTAAAAGTTTAATGAGTTGTCGGCACACAGTTAATATTCGGACGGGAGATAAATATTGATATTGCTGTTCGTAAGATTAACTCCAATCTCAATAAAATTAGTTCTTGGTCTCACAAATATGGCATCCAAGTCAATCCGGATAAGTGTCAGGCCATTATAGTTGGTAGCTCAAGACAGTTAGGTAAATTAAGTGGTAGTTCTGTTGCACCTGTCATGTTTGAAGGTCGGATTATACCTTTTTGTTCTGCTGTGAAGGATTTAGGACTACACATCGATACGACTCTTAGCTGGAGGGTCCATGTCAATGAAGTGAGTCGAGCTGTCTACGCAACACTTCATTCCCTTAACCGACTAAAAAACTTTCTTCCAACTGTAATTAAGACGCGACTCGTTCAGGCACTAATTTTTCCCCTTATTGATTATGCTGATGTGTGTTATCTGGACCTGAATGAGACTCATCTTGATAAACTTGATAGACTCATTAATAATTCTCTCCGTTTCATATTTTGTATTCGCAAGTTTGACCATGTTTCTTCCTTTCGAACAAAGCTAAATTGGTCTAAAGCTAAATCTTCCTGTTCGACAGCGAAGACAAGCACGGCTTCTTAGCTAACTTTTTTCTATTCTTTCTGACCCCACTACTCCTTCATATTTAAAAAGTAAATTTAATTATCTTTCTTCTTCGAATTCGTTTCAATTACGCTCCATTGATTCTAATATTCTTTCCATACCTCTTCACCGTTCCGGCTTCATATCCAGCTCTTTCGTCATCCAAGTGATCCGTTTGTGGAATGCTCTTCCAGAAGATATCCGTAGACTTACTACAAAACAGGCTTTTAAGAAAAGAATCAAAGAACACTTTCTTAAACCTTAAATCCGCAATATCATCATCATTACTTTTATCATGTATTATAGCACTGTGTTAATTTAATTTCTGTTTAAGGTATAATGCTATTTATGTATACATATGTATATATATGTATATATATATATATTATATATTTATATGATAGTTATTTATTTGTGTATTACGTATGTATAGAAATAATTTAAATATTTATTTTGGTGTCTGTAATATATTTATTTTTGTATTTAATTGTACCATTCCAACTTAATATCTCGTTTTATTAGTTTATTTTTTTTGTAAGCACCGCCAACAATTTTTTTTTTAACTACCAATGGTTGACTGGCAGAGAGCGCTTTAAGCGTTAAGTCCGCCATTTGTACCGATATTTTATTGATGCAATAAAGAATAAATAAATAAATAAAAATAAGAAAAACCCGGTACCCAGTAGGTGCCCAAAGTTTGATAACTCGGGTTATTAGCTAACCCGAAACGTGTTTCGGGCTAATTGTATATCAACTCGTTTTAATCCCACATCGTTTATAATAGTTAAAAAGAAAGTCCTAGAAGTCGCAAAAAAATAGCGCGCATGAAAATAATTTTAAATCGAATGCGTTGCTCACACCAATGGTATAAGATGAGACTTGTTTGTTTTTTTTTTGTGCGCCAATGCTTTTTATATATGGCAGAATGACGTTTGCCGGGTCAAGTAGTGTAAAATAAATGTGGTATTGTTAGTTAGACTTTTATTCGAAGGTCAGTCGTAAAGCGGTCTGTGAATCTCGCCATCCGTTTCTTTGATACTGGTTAACTTATCGACATATTATCATTCACATCGTGTACATGAACATATTGCAAAGGAGCAGTTGTGAAACGAAACAAACGAAGTTTTTTGTTTGGCAACGAAGTTCTTTGGAAGCGCCTTTATTACACTGAAACTTTCAACGCCTTCTTATTGTTCCTGTATTTGGCTTATGTTATTATACTAAAGTCTTATAATAAAGTCTTGTGTAATAAAGTGGAAGGGGTTGTTAAATTTAGTAAATATGTCGTTTAAGCAAACATCTATTCTAAATCTATTTAGCAAATTATTGAAATAACTGTTAACTCTTGGTAGAGTTGAATCAGGGGGCCGTCCACCTATCGACTATACTGTCGTCAGTGACATTGCTGTCGTCATTGACATTGCTATCGTCAGTGATACTGCTGTCGTCGTTGATATTGTTGTCGTTATTGTCATTATTTATCATTATACATCTATTTAGCAAATTATTGAAATAACTGTTAACTCTTGGTAGAGTTGAATCAGGGGGCCGTCCACCTATCGACTATACTGTCGTCAGTGACATTGATGTCATCATTGTCATTGCTGTCGTCATTGATATTGCGTCATCGACATGGCTTTCGTCATTGTCGTTGCTGTTGTTGCTGTCGTGATTGACATTGCTGTCGTCCACGTGATACATAACTTTTTTGCAAAAAAAAAAATAGTTTGGTGTCTCTTAAGATTCCTGAAGTATTTATTTTTAAAGTGAATATATAACTAAATTATCTGTGACTATTGCAAGCATCGCCCTGTCACCGTTATTAATATCGAGCAAATAAAATACGCTTTTTGTCTGGAAGCCCCCCAAAAATATTTAAATTATTGTGTTTGTTGTTATAGGGGCAACAGAAATATATAATCTGTGAATTTAAATTGTCTATCTTTCACAATTTCATGAGATACAGCATAAAAAGGCTAAGTTTCGGGTGGATTATAATTCCACTTAATGCAAGTCTCCATATTATCTTTCAGTTAGAAAACCAGAAACTGAGAAGTACATCTAACTATATAAATTTTGACAAGACAAGCGCACCGCGAAAGTTTGTTGGGTATTCGAAGTTCGAATTAGTTGAGGCGTAATTTGGTGTCTACAGCAATACGGCGCAGAAAGGCAGCGCGGTCTACAGGGATGTTCTCAGAACGTTTACACTGCTGTCGCTATATTAAATGCATCCTCTTAGCGTATGTCTCCCTAGTACTTACAGCGGTTATAAGCGTTTGATATTACAAACGCTACTTTTTTGCCCTCTAAAGATGGCAAGTTGGCGAGTCTATTGGTATTTCCTGGAGACATTGTCAAAAGAACAATGGCGAACTCGAATACATGTTTTTATGTCAGTGAAATACTCACTGTCTTCAGCTCAAAAATATTGCTTATTATTCAACATTCAATTCCTGAGTTGCGTGATATACAGTTTTTTCGTCAAAACGGCCAGGAAAAAATTATAAATAGGTTTTAAAGTTTTATAGGTTTTGGTTACTGATATCAAGTTTTGAAGCAAAATTTTTCCGAAAGAGACCGCTCTTTCGGAAAAATCGACTGCTTCCAACAATCATACACAAGAAGAGCAATATCTATTAGTCCACAAACAGTCCTAAAATTCTAAAACATCCTAAATAATCGAAGAAAACACCACATACAAAACAATACACCGTAAAAGTGACAGAATCTGACAGAAGTGACAGATAACACTAGCACTGAATGACAGACAGCGGACAGATTAAAAATGAATCGATATCGATTATATATCAATCACATTGATTAAATTGAATTGAATGTCAAACTGAAGACCTCATATTCAGGAATGATTATGATTGATCTAATCTAGTTATATCGGACGAGTAGTAATAGTATATAGAAATAAAATTACTTATTTGGTATTTGTTATAGCATACACAATATATAGCAATATGTTCATATACAACATCGATTTTGGAATCGATATTTCACATAAATAACGTTCAATTAAATTCTTTTTATTTTTGTTTTTTAACCTAGCCTTTATGAAATTACTTAGTTTGTTCAAAAAACGTAGAAAAATATTTAAATACGATCTGTGCAAATGGTTTATAAAGGCGCTCCAACTTTTTACACATAAATTTTCGCCATTGTTCTTTGGGGGGTTAACAAAAAAGTTGTGCCTGATTGGTCTGTGCTACCAGGATATGTGATGTGACTCTAATAACCTGAGCCCGCACCATGACTTCTTATTGCGACTCACTTTAGGAAATGCGTTTTTTTTTTCATTTATGACGGTTCGTATGAAGAAAGAAGACAAAGCTTATAGCGATTTAGTTTCGGCTGACAGCAAAAAGTATGGCCGCTACTTCTATGTTCTTTTTTTATTTATTTAATTAAACATACAACTATCGTAATAACAATTAAAACTACATCAAAAGCCTGAAAAGGTTTGTGCTGATGCAAGCTTAATATCTCTCGTCAGCACGAGGTCACGTATACCGACCGGACCGTGGCTAATTGTGTCTGTATAAGGTCGAAAACAAATCAAAATCAATCCCTGGCCTTTTTGTTTTCGGAAAGCCAGGGATGGTTTAAAAGGTAAGAAAATTATATGAAATTGTAAGGGAAATAGTAAAAAACAACATTTAATTTTCCTATTGGATCTGACATTTTTGCCACGGCAACTGGTGGCAATTTTTGTAAGTAGCCCACCGATGCAAAGTTCTGTCACGTAACTTTTGTGTATCGAATAAAATATCAATCAATTTCAACATTAAATTAAAAATACTGTTTATTTATCTCTCAGCCTCTTTCGACAATATTCTGTCTGCATTTTTATTTACGTAAAGCGCAAGTGAGGTATTTTTTGTGACATAAATTATTTCAAAACATTAATAGAGTTGTGACTTTTATTAAAACAATGAACTCCATCGTTTTTCCTTGAACAGATCACGGACAACATTATATTCCAGTATACTTTCTTTAACCGAAGAACTATTGATATTTATGCAAAAGTTTTATGCTATAACATGTATTTCCGTGCAATTTACACCGGTGTCAGCGCCATGTTTGATTTTTTTGAATGGGCCCTGCCCCCGCCCCCATGTCTGATCCCAATACTTTTAGAGTACCTGTCAAACCTTTGACACATAGTTTAATTCTGAGGCAATACGAAATTTTCCGAATCAGCTAGTAAATAATTATTATACCGATACCGTTGAATATATTGAATTTTATAAAACCATATTTTAAATAACTCCATAATGTTTTCTGACTGTGGAAAACTTTACACAAATAAAATTATGAGTTGGCGATCATTTGCAATAAATATAAATTTTAATTTTATTGGCTTTCCAAAACAGCTTCAAGGTATACATATTTTTTCAAAACGACGCCATTAACCTCTGATACCGTAACGATAATCGTCTGTAATAATTTCTAGAAAAGTTTTCGCAATAGCAGAACCGAAGTTACAGGTGAATTAAAATTCAGTGGCTTCCATTAGACTTCGCTCGGTATTTGAGTGGACATTAAAAGGCTCGTTTTACAAACTTTTTTATTTACTTAAACCGACGAGGTGAAAGTTGAACCACAATTCGTTGAGAGTTGTCTGTGTACTGGAAGTTGGATATGTTGGAAGTTGGAGTAATGTACTGGATCGTTGAAAAGTAATTAATCTCGGTTATGGATACCTTTACAAGTCTAAATTATCGGTGACGATGCACTCCTTGTGTTTTAGTTTTTTGGATCGGATTGGGGTTATCCGTATTACCGAAGTCCAAAGCACAAAATTGCTGAGCTACTGGGCCATTTTTACATGATTATATTAAAGTTTTCACAATAATAACTTGTCACAATGATGAGACTTCGCTCCGGACACGTGCCATTTAATAAGTTTAAATTCTTAATGAGTCAATCTGATACCCCTAATTGTAGTATATGTGGTAAAGTCGAAGACGTATACCATATTTTGGTTAAATGTGTTCGAGGTGAGGCTCATCGCAGGGCTTCATTAGAAATAGGACATTGCAACAGTGTTCTGGCAGATGCTACTACGGATGACGCCAGAATACTGTTGCAACTATATCAATTGTCAATGAGGTAATGTTGTTTAATTATTTTTTTAAATGAAGAATGTAATTCATGTGAACGTATAGAGCGTCATGGTCTTTGACCAAGCTCTTTAAATGGAGATTAAAAAAATAATAATAAATAATAATATGCTGCGACACGGCTCGTTCCCGCGTTTCCGCCAAAACTCTTCTTGAGTTCCTTATTGCCCATCAATGTCATTTCAAGTTAATTGCCTTTTTACACCCTTGACAGCAACAACGACAAGGCCTATTATCAAAACAATATTCAGTTGTTTAGTTAGAATTGAAAACGGTTGATTGGTTAATGTAATTAATTTTATAATTGTCATGAACAAAATGGCCGCTGAATGAATTTGGATGCACAAGGACCTGTGAGTCTTTAATTGAATACTATACTATCCTAAAAGACAGACTTACTGACAGAGAGAGTAAGGAAGAAATTTGACAGCTTGCCTGGAGTCCTGGGTTCGAAGGTTAATATTTTTGTGATTTTTCCATTTTCTGGAAATGTTCCAATGCCCAAGAGTTTGATAAAGTGCCTAGAGATGTCAAAAGGCTCGCCACCACATTACAAGGAAGAAACATAACTGGCGAATCGTTCATTTTTATATATACACTTCTATGCATGCATTAGCCCTTTATTAACATAAAATTATCACAAACATTTATATTATGTACCAACTTGGCTCTATTCAAACCTTTAAGATTTACTAAGACAATACTAACAGCTGAGCCAAGTAATTTTCGCAAAGCAAAGCTGCATCCAAGTTTCAAGTGACATGTGGTTTCCAAGAGAGAAAATAATTATCTCAGGGAAGTAATTTAAAGTTACGATAGGCTGAATTACCTAAACAATGATGGAGGTCTGAAGGCCGAAACTAGTTGGCTGTCAACATATTTTAATGTGTATAATAATAATAATAATGCAGGTGTGGCATTTGCAGAAATTTAGGTAATAGGCTGTTGTCTAAATTTCTAGAAGAGCCATACACTCGGAAGTGTCTAAAGACGTAATAGCGGGGAAGCCCGCTCCGAGCTCGAGATTACTCGCTCGTGATGGTAAAACCAGGGACCACACCTCTCGACACCCCCAGCCTCTCTCAACAGTGTTGCCCCCCGTCGACCATCGGGTTGGCTGTTTGGGGGGCCCACCAAGGAGAGGCGAGTCACCACCTGCCTAAAGTAGGATTCGATAATGTGAGATGTTGAATATAGATAGGCAGGTGCCGGATCTCACTCCATAGGCCCAGCCAGCTAGTCCCCCCAGTTCACCCACATAGCCCAAAGTTTGGCGAATCACTTATCATTACAATAGTCCCATTATATTCTGCGGTGTCTGTCTGTGTCGATATTAACTATTGATGCAGCCAGGGAGAGGTCCCACCGAATATAACCCATTACAAAGTAGATCAAAATTCTCGAAAGGGCCTCTACGTGTTGGACCCCCCCATGTCCCCGCGCAAGCCTGACAAAGGTCCGGGGTTCAAATTGGATCCCGTGCTGACGAAAGACGTAATAATGCTACTTGACACGGCATGAATAGTGAGGAGATTCCTCTCTCTGCGTCCCTAACCACCGGTAGCTTGGAGCCTGTTGCCGCCTGTTGTCGGCGGCAAGCTATTTTAATTTTTTTATATATATATTTGTTTTTGATATTTATATATGTAAAAAAATATAAAATGAGTTCCAAAATAAATGAGTGAAATAATAATAATAATGGCGTCCCATTATACCTACATCCCACTGCAGGACATGAGTCTGTACCCTTTTTGGGCGGAAGCCTGGAGCTTACTCCACCACGCTGCTCCAATATGGATTGATGGTGGTGGAGGGGGTTAGTGGCCAGCCCGCTTTAATGTGTAATTGTATCATGCTATCAGCCGAAAGATGTTCCACTGCTGGACAAAATCCTCCTCAAAACATAACTATGTAACTATGACGTAACTATGAATGGTCCTGAACGGCTCTCATCCAGCGATTACGCACAACCTTCACCAGGTCGTCAGTCCATCTCGTGGGTGACCTGCCTACGCTTCGTCTTCCAGTACGCGGTTGCCATTCGAGAACCTCTTCTGCCTCAACGGCCGTCAGTGCTTCGAGCTATATGCTCTGCCCACTGCCACTTGAGTTTCGCTATTTGATGGGGTATATCGGTTACTTTGGTTCTCATGCGGACCTCCTCGTTTCTGATTCGATCTCGTAAAGAAACTTAGAGCATAGCCCTTTCCATTGCTTACTACGTGACTTTTTTTTTTTCTCGTTATCGTTTCATTATGTTATTATTTTTCTCATTTCTCTATTCAATTAACATGCATACGTACGTATTAATGTGTATATATACCTGTATATATATTTATACAAAAGTATATATCTATATATATTTTATATTTATGTATTATATTTCTCTTTTAGAATTACTATTCATTTATTTACTTATTCCCCGTACACCCCCATCTTATTTATACAATTTATTTCCTCCACCTGGTTGTCTGGAAGAGATCGCTTTTAGCGATAAGACCGCCAATTGTGCAAAATGTTTTATGTATCGTGAATGTCCTAATTGTTTTGGTGTACAATAAAGAGTTTTATTATTATTATTCCACTTATTTATTCAAACTACTTATTAAATAATTTTTTACATATATATGTATGAAAAAAAACAACAAATATATATATAAAAAATTAAAAAATAGTGTGCCGCCGGCAGCGAGAGCAGGGTCCAAGCTGCCGGTGGTTAGGGACACAGAGACAGGAACCTCCTCACTATGCGTGCCGTGCCGAGGAGTACTGCTTTCTGTATCAGACCCTTGATCCATCCACCTAGCGAGAGCCTCTTGAGATGTTGGTCGAGGCTCTTCGCTATCAGCCCGTTCACCGATACGACTATCGGCACAATAATGGCCGAATCCACATCCCACATGGCGACAACCTCGTGAGCCAGATCAAGATATTTTATTATTATTATTACGTGACCTTGAGCCTTCTTACGAGGCCCATTGACCTCTATCACTAGTAAAATATCCTGTATGAATTAACATAAATATTTAATACCATAAAAATCGTGCTGTTATCGCAAAGCGAATTTTGGGTCGCTGAGACAACAAAAGCCATATTCTCATCCGAATCAGAATACACCCAATAACTCATGTCTCGACAACAGACAGAAAGCAAACAGGCTAGTAGTTGAACAGAATTATAATTCTATTGAACAACATTCATTCATGGCGGATAAACATACATCGCCCATAAATCGTGCATGTTGATCTTGTATCGAAATTACGACACGTTTTCTTGCGATTCTACATGGAATAACTATGTAACTATTGATTTCATGGTCTTAATTGTCAGATTTTATAAAGAAAAAGAATATTGACTGCCTCGGTAACCTAGTGGTAGCAGGCCACTACTACAACGCTGAGGTCCTGGGTTCGATTCCCGGGTAGGGGGTTATCAGAGATAATGGTGCAAAGTCCTTTATCTCTGGTTCTATTGGGATTTTTCCATTTTCTGGAAATTGCCCAGTACCTCGAAGTTTGGTGATGTGCCCAGTGATGTCGAGAGGCTCGCCATCTGTTAAATGGGCCAAAAAAAAAACGTAACCGGCGAATCGTGGGTGTTTGCATGTTTGCATGTATGCTCTGCCTACCCCTTCGGGGATTACAGGCGTGAAGTTACGTTTTTTTTATGTGAAGTTACATAAAAAGAACATTTTACCAAATCCAAGTATTTCTCTAGAAATGATTGTCCCTAAATATTCGTAGTACAATAAGCATGGACTTGTATATGCATCCAGCTTATTAACACTCCATTAACGCAAAGAATATAATTAGAATGTTCTTAATTCTTAATCTGACATCGCCACGAAATAAATACTGAATCGACATCAATTCTGTTCTTATGTAGATCTTTATCAGAAAGAGTTCGCGAAAGGCATTATCTCGCGAAACTAGTTTAATGCGAAACTTCAGTGAACACACACCAAGTTATATTTGCGACTGGAGCGATAAGTAGATTTATTGCTTCACCAACTCTGTATGCGTGTTGATACTAGCAATACATGACTTTGCTAGTACAGAACAATGTAGTTACCAATATGTACAGCCCTGTAATTTCCGGCAGAGAGGACACCTTAGGCCTTAAGAGTGGTGACCATCTGCATTTTGACCTTAGTCTTTGTGTGGGTGTCTATCTTCTTCTTCTTCGTGTCAACTACTTCAAAGCGAAATGTATTAAGTTTTAAAGAATCTTGACCCAAAACTTGACAATGGCCACCGCATTGTCTGTAGCCCCGCTAAGGTCGCTTGTGGAGCAGCTAGTGGGACACAGAGGGCAAACCATCAGATGAGCCATTGTCTGAACGGATTCTCCACAGTCGCACATCGTATTGGCTGAGAAACCCCACTTAACCAGGTTTTCCCTGCAGCGACCAACCTGGGTTCGCAAACGATTAAGCGATTTCCATATTGGCCACTGCAGGTTATAGCCAGGAGGCAGGGACTCCGAGGGTGGTATAAAACCTGAAGGAGGAGGACACTTGGCAGCCCATAGATGTTTTTTGCCCTCTACAGGTGTGCAATCCAGAGGTTCGGTGGACCGTAGAAAACTCTTGCGACTCAAGAGGCGCGGAGGTGAGATTTTGCAACTGTGCAGAGGGTGCCGTGGATCAAATTCTTGCTTGTGTTTCTCCACTGCACAGGCTATTTCTCGGCGGACATTTGGAGGGGCTATACCAGCAAGGAGAAACAGCATGTTTAGCGGGGTTGGTTTTAGACAACCCGTTATTATGCGGCATGTATCGTTTAGCGCTATATCGACCTCCTTTGCGTGGACAGAACGGTGCCATACAGGGCAGGCATATTCGCCAGCGGAGAAAGAGAGTGCCAATCCAGTAGTGCGCAGAACATGCGGGTCTGCTCCCCAGGATGTAGTAGTGAGCCGCCGGAGGGTGTTATTTCTCGCCCCTACTTTCATCTTAGTATTTTGGCAGTGCCATTTATACGTCAGAGAACGATCGAGTGTGATGCCAAGGTAACGTGGTGTTGGACAGTGCTCTATTTCGACGCCTCGCCATGATAGCTTAAGGACTCTGTTAGCTACATGATTGCGGCGGTGGAAAACACAAGACTGCGTCTTGGAAGGGTTCGGTCGTAGGGCATTCTCGATGTAGTACTTGTCTACCTTTTCCAATGCAGTCGATAGAAATATTTCGGCCTTTTCAAAACTTGGCGCTTGGGCTGCGAGTGCAAGATCGTCCGCGTAGAGGAAGTGTTTAGTGTAGTCTGTAATAGGCTGGTCGTTGGTGTACATGATAAATAATGTAGGAGCCAAAACACTTCCCTGTGGTAGCCCGTTCTTTTGGCATCGCCACCTGCTCTTTTTATTGTCCAGGTAGACCTGAAACCGCCGATTGCTCAACATCTCGCGAAGTATAGACACAAACTTTGCATCATTGGTCATGTTACTAATCTTGTCCAAAAGTATTCGAATGTTAACTGTGTCGTACGCAGCTGACAAGTCAACGAATACCACTCCAGTTATGTTACGAGTTTCAAACCCATCCTTAATATACTGCGTAAGATTGAGTGTCTGGTTTGTGCATGACTTTCCGGGGCGGAAACCTGCCTGCTCCGGTATCAGTTTCGGGTCTATGGTAGAGGACAGTCGATTTAGTAAGAGCCGTTCCAAAAGCTTAAAAGTGTGGCACAGCAGTGAAATGGGGCGATAGTTTTTTGGGTCTGTTGGGCTTTTACCAGGCTTGAGTAGTGCAATTACCTTAGCTCTTCTCCATATTTTAGGCAGTTTGCTAGAAAGGATGCAGTTATTAAAAAGGCTGAGCAACCACGTAATCGCCTATTGGTGTCTATAGGCTGCAGTCAATTAAAATATATAAAAAATAAAGGATGACTTCATTTTAAAAAAAATCCATGATCACTAGTTAGTCAGACGCACATCAAATCACGTCAGGTCGGTAACACTACGATGTAACGCCTCGACACGGCACGCGTTGGAAAGATACGTTTTTTATCCCAATTGTACAAAATTGTACGGCCCTGTAATTTCCAGCACAGAGGCATTACACCTTAGGCCTCAAAAGTGGTAACGCATCTGCATTTTGACCTTGGTCTTCATGTGGGTGTCTATAGGCTGCAGTCAATGTGTCATCAATGTGAACTGCATGCTTGATTGCCGCTTCCATTACATAAAAAAAAACCTTGTACGCGTGATTCTAACGTGAACCTAACTGTGTAAGAATTATCTTCTAACAGTTTGGTATCACCATACGAAACCAATGACTGAATCGACATCAATTTATGTAGAGAAGGAGTTCGCGAACGGCATTATCACACGAAACTACTTTCATGCGAAACTTTGGTGAACACACATCCGCTTATATTTGCCGCTGGAGCGATAAATAGATTAATTGTTCAAAGTTTCGACAACTCTGTAAGCGTGTTGATACTACGGTACATCCTGACTTTGCACGTGTGTCGCACGTATTAAAGTGATAGGTATGTTGTTGTGTTGTATAACTATACTTATAAACAAACTGTAGAAGTGTGAATTCTGTACATTAAAAATATTAAAAAAAATAAACCCCAGGGGATGTTACTAGATCGATACCGAACACAAATATGTGATTAGAAAAATTTTTGTCTGTCTGTCTATCTGTCTGTCTGTCTGTTTATTCAAGCATCACACAAAATCTAAAGGTCCGATTACGATGAAACTTGATATAATTATACTTTAACCTGTGGCGCACAACACTTGGTACTTTATATCTCGGAAAAATGTCTGTTTGTCTGTGTGTTTGTGCACGCTAATTTCAGAAACGGCTTATCC
Source organism: Macrosoma leucophasiata (assembly GCA_036365455.1). Classification (NCBI taxonomy): domain Eukaryota; kingdom Metazoa; phylum Arthropoda; class Insecta; order Lepidoptera; family Hedylidae; genus Macrosoma; species Macrosoma leucophasiata. The sequence continues at coordinate 8,355,273 of JAWQUS010000013.1, forward strand.
AATTGCAGTTTCACTAATCTATTGTGGTAAGTTTTACTAAACATTTAGTGTTTGTTTCGTGTCAATCGGTTCAGAAATAAAAAGTTATGACTATTTAAAGAATCATATCGAATATTTTTAACTATTCTGTATCTATCTTCTATCTTATAGGGGGTTTCGTACCTAAAAGTTAAAAACGGACCCTACGGATTACTAATTCTCCGCTGTCTTTCTGTCTGTCTGTCCGTCCATCCGCCTGTCTGTCACCAGGCTGTACCTATCTCATAAATAGTGATAGCTAGAAAGCTAACATTTTCACAAATTATATATTTCTGTTACCGCTATAAAGACAAAATTAATTACTAAAACTAAGAAAATGAAAATTTTAATTTAAATTTTTCTCTTTTGCCGGCTATTAAGGAGTGCCTATATTATGCAAAGATATATCTTTTATCTTTCATTCTCTATTAAAAGCACTAATTAACTGAAACTTTAGACTAATTATTATTAAACAAAACTACATAATAATTTTCTATAAAAAAATATTATCTCTGCATAATATTTTTTATAGAAAATTATAATGTTTAAGTTATATTTAAAATGGCCTTTTCGAAAATACGGTTCAGCAAAGATTGAACGCTCGTTTAAACACATAATTAGACTTTTTTCGCAATCCTCGCAGCCTGTGTGTATCCCCGATGGCCATACGTCTAATATCGTGTATAGAGAAGCAATACTGCAAAGTAGATTTTTTTAGCTACCCAAACCAAAGTGTTTATGATCCAAAATTAACGAAAATGTGTATCCAAAAGCGCTGCCCAATGTCACAAAGTCACTATTCCACGCTGGGCGTTCGACGTCGAACGTCCCGACGCCTAGGGTCCCGAAGCCCAGCGATCCGACGCCCAGCGTCCCGACGCCCAGCGCTTCGACGTTCAACGCCCAAGCGTCCCGACGTCGAGCGTCCCGACGCCCAGCGTCCCGATGCCCAACGTTCCGAGCGTCTCGACGCCGAGCGTCCCGACGCCGAGCGACCCGACGCCGAGCGTCCCGACGCCGAGCGTCCCGACGCCGAGCGTCCCGACGTCGAGCGTCCCGACGCCGAGCGTCCCGACGTCGAGATTCCCGACGCCGAGCGTCCCGACGTCGAGCGTCCCGACGTCGAGCGTCCCGACGCCCAGCGTCCCGACGCCCAGCGCTTCGACGTTCAACGCGCAAGCGTCCCGACGTCGAGCGTCCCGACGCCCAGCGTCCCGACGCTGAGCGTCCCGACGCCCAGCGTCCCGATGCCCAACGTTCCGAGCGTCTCGACGCCGAGCGTCTCGACGCCGAGCGTTCCGACGCCGAGCGTCCCGACGCCGAGCGACCCGACGCCGGGCGTCCCGACGCCGAGCGTCCCGACGCCGAGCGTCCCGACGCCGAGCGTCCCGACGCCGAGCGTCCCGACGCCGAGCGTCCCGAGGTCAAGCGTCCCGACGCCGAGCGTCCCGCCGCTCGGCTACGGGACGCTCGGCGTCGGGACGTTCGACGTCGGGACGTTGGGCATCGGGACGCTGGGTTTCTGGGTCCCGACGTCGAGCGTCCCGACGTCGAGCGTCCCGACGGCGAGCGTCCCGACGCCGAGCGTCCCGACGCCGAGCGTCCCGACGCCGAGCGTCCCGACGCCGAGCGTCCCGACGCCGAGCGTCCCGACGCCGAGCGTCCCGAAGCCCAGCGTCCCGATGCCCAACGTCCCGACGTCGAACGTCCCGACGCCGAGCGTCCCGTAGCCGAGCGTCCCGACGCCGAGCGTCCCGATGCCCAGCGTCCAACGTCGAGCGTCCCGTCGCCAAGCGTCTCGACGTCGAGCCTCCCGACACCCAGCGTCCCGACGCTGAGCGTCCCGACACCCATCGTCCCGACGCCCAGCGTCCCGATGCCCAACGTCCCGACGTCGAACATCTCGACGCCGAGCGTCCCGACGCCCAGCGTACCGACGCTTAGTGTCCCGACGCCCAGCGTCCCGACGCCCAGCGTCCCGACGCCCAGCGTCCCGACGCCCAGCGTCCCGACGCCCAGCGTCCCGACGCTTAGTGTCCCGACGCCCAGCGTCCCGACGTCGAACGTTCCGACGCCGAGCGTCCTGACGACGAGCGTCCCGTCGCCGAGCGTCCCGACGCCCAGCGTCCCAACATCGAGCGTCCCGACGCCCACGGACGCTGGGCGTTGGGACGCGGGGCGTCGGGACGCTGGGCGACGAAACTCTCTGCGTCGAGACGCTGGGCGTCGGGACGCTCGACGTCGAGCGTCCTGACGCCGAGCGACAAGACGCCGAGCGTCCCGACGCCGATCTTCCCGACGCCCAAGCGTCCCAACGTCGAGCGTTCCGACGGCGAGCGTCCCGACACTGAACGTCCCGACGCCGAGCGTCCCGACGCCCAGCATCCCGTAGAAAACTTCTATGCAAGGGTTCGAAAATAAATTCCCATGCTCGCAGACTGCCCTCTTAAAACTAAATCAAATAAGATGGATCAAATACGGCAACTGTGTTAAAAGAGCAAGTATATTAAGTACCACCTTGCCGCCCCTTCTCTTTAATTACAGCAAAATGTTTCAATTAACAAGCGGTCGTTTTCACCTTCACCTCTTATTTATGAGGCTTTCGTTGAGTTTCGAACTCACCACCTCTCTAGTTTATCGATTTACACCAAAGACGGTTTCTTGATGATTAATCAATTTATACGTAGAGATCATTTTTTTTAATGAAAAATTATTAGGTATCGATTAGAACAGACGTTTATCGTTCAGATAGCACGTTTTAGTCTATATAACAGTTGCAGCATTTTTTTAAAAATTATGTGTACGATTTTTTAATGTAATAGAAGTGGCAAACAAGCACGTAGTTCACATTAATGTTAAGTGATGAGTGCAGCCTATAGACACCCACACAAAGACCAAGGTCAAAATGCAGATACGTTACCACCAAGGTGTTATGCCTCTGTGCCGGAAATTACAGGGCCGTACATTACTACCTGACCGGAACCCGATAATACTGAACACCGCCATTTAGCGGCAAGTATATTAGGTAATGCGGTGGCTCTACGCCCGCGAGCTCCGTCACTGGAGCTCTGCCACTAATGCGGAGTTTGTAAACAATGGGCTACTTATTAGGTTGTGTCTCAAGAATACTCATGCTTCATTATCTTGCGTTACAGACATTTAAAAAAAGATTGAGATATTCTGAAATAATGATCATACTTGATTTACTAGCGCTTAACTCAGAGCCAGCCAAACATTATTTAATTTTAAGCTACTCTGATGTATTATAAGTAATGTCACTAAATAGGTACAGTGCTCATCAAGAAATACTGAATGCACATCGAAATTAAGAAAGAGGCAACACACTTCTGCAAACAGAATATCTATTCCGTACTTCTGCACACTGCCTACGTAAGCACGAATAGTCTGGTATTGGTCAAAACTTGATCCAAATGGTCGACAAACATTGGTTGTGTGCAAAAGAGATAACGCTCTTCATTAGCCGAAATCTCTCTCCTAAGATCGATGTTCAATATACTTGCTGCGTACCTACTGTTAAAGTATCATCGCCTTGTCAAGCATTGGGTAGTATCTACAGCAACCAGCGACAACAGAAATCGATCACAGCGACGAATTTATACATTTCTACTCAAATTTCCATGTATCTGAATATACTACAATTGTCTATTTATTTGTAATATTTTACAAGTTTCATAAAATTGACCAAAAAATATTTTTTTCCATTTCGGATACATCCGACTGAATTATTTCAAATTACAATTTCTCATTTAGACATTCGCTAATTACCTTATATCTCATTAAATTTATCCCAGCCCATACAAAGCAAAAGTATATGCGAACAAAGGTATGAATATTCATGAATTTTAATCAGGACAATAACACATGGAGCATCTGAAATATTTATTCCTTTTCCCTATCTGATGGATGGATGGACGGTACTCAGTTTTGTAATGTGTTTGCATGTTATTTTTTATTACATACGAGTTGCATACATTACCACATTACCATCAAACCGGAACACTATAGTGCTGAACACTACCCTTTAGGGGCAGATAAATTAGATAATGCGGTGGTACCTACGTTCTCGAGCTACTACACTGGAACTCTACCACCAATAAAACATGAATAATATCTTAACATCAATGTTAGCTGCATGCTTATTTTCCTTCTACAAAATTTTGAAATAATCAACCCTATAAAATATATTGAATAATATTATATTGTTCAACCAGAGAAGGTTGTGTTTAGATTAAATTATTAACAAAAGCCAATAATTCTCACCATGAAGGCTGGGTTGCACCAAGATATTTATTAAAGTTAAAGTTATTGTAACATTTCTCATCCCTGTCTAACTTTGGAGAAGGATGTTACAACCACTTTAACTTTAACAAATATCTTGATACAACTACAGCATTAACGTAACTTTAGATATTTCAAATAACACAATCTTCGGAATGTGAAACAGGGTTCTTCCGGGAGAGCAATATAACGTCACAGTTCAAAATTAATTCTGATTCAAGAAAATTCTAAGTGGAGATCAACGTGGTAGGAATTTACACAAAATTTATCATTTATCTGTTCGATAATAAAAAGTTATTCGATAAGCCTTTTCATCGTCTGTTGAGACTATTTTTATAGTTTTTAAATCCTTGGCGTTATAAAGATAATTCACCTAAGCGTTTTTTTTTTATTATCGAAAAAGATGTTAATACGAAAAAGCTCTTATTTAACTAGTGTTAAAACTGAACTAGCATTAGCAGCACTTCATTCCACGGTGACGACCACAATTCAACTGATCCCCCTCTTACCATTGACAAGCCAATTTATACCATTGACAAGCTCATTTCTACCCTCAATTACTCGACTTCGTAAACAACAGTACGAAGTCGAGTCGTTATCTTTACAATAGCTAGCAGGTGTGATTCAAAATGTAAACAACCTAATTCCAATTAGGCACCTGTTTTGGCATAAACACCACATGCTTTTGGACAAACACCACGTGATTTGGCACAAACACCACCTGTTTCACCTTAAATGATGCCTACTATATTTTAGGCACTAACACTAGTCATATTCAAAATGTTTACGGTCTCCAAAAAGGTTGTGGAATTTATTCGTTTTCAGATGCACACGTAGTATGAATTACTTCCAGTGCCATTTTGTATGAATAAAGTTGAAGGCATGGCCGTAAAACTACTATTTTGTCGGCGTAATTAAGTTTTATACTTGTGCCAAATTCCAAGTCTCTAGTACCTACCAATAGTTTTTGCGCTAAACCGTGGACGGACAGACAGACAGACAGACACACGGACATTGCAAAACTATAAGGGTTCCTTGTTTACTACGTAACCCTAAAAAAACAGACAGTGTCCCATAGTGCTCACATCCGCCTTTTTTTTATTGAAAAAGAATGGAAATAATATTTTAGAAGACTCGAAGACACTAAGAACACATTATAATTAAAACGTAATAAAATCCGTCGTCCCTCTCTGTCACGTAGACGGCTTGAAATCTTGCAATTGTTTAAACATTTCCAAATTCATTTACAGTGAATGTGTTGCGAAATCTGACAAAGCTGACAGAGCGCTGTAATTTTCCAAGATATAAATCTAAGAAAAGAATATTGCTCCATTATTTCGCCACCCTCTCTATTGTACCGGGGCTATCATCATCACGAATGAAGAACAAAAGTTAATAAATAGCCAATATTCGCAACATTTAATATTACATAGATATTTCATATTTCAAATAACAGTCTTCCGAATAAGAAACTGGATTTGCCCGGGAAGCAATATTAACATCCAAGTTCAAAATTAATTCGGAGCCAAAAAAATTCTTAATACACGTGATAGAATGTACGCGAAATTAAAGAATTTAGGTTGATAATAAAAATGGGTAACGTTTTAACGATTTGCAAAATAAAGCAAAAAGTTTACTGTTTACTTAGTATGGTTTCAGTTAGATGGTAAAGTATGGCCCCGTAATAACTATCAGGGGTGGCAACACATATGCATTTTGACCTCTGGTATTTGCGTAGATATCTATAGGCTCCGGTCACTTAACATCAATGTGAGCGGCATGTTTATTTGCCACCTTAGTAACATAAAAGAAAAAAATTGTTGAGAGTCTTATTAGGCCCTAAGTTATCCCATATCACCATATCTTCATAACAGCATGCTGGCGTCCCACTTCAAGCGCATAAAAAACGTAGTTATTCTCTAAGTGCTGCGTCAGTGAGTGCATTCCTAGAATTATTACTATGCCATTCATTCGTTGAGTGTTTCGACATTCAGTGAAAAAAGACCTTCCTACTACCACGTGAAAAAGTGTAGAACATCTTTCTCTATTTGATGCGGGTTGGTGTAGTGCCTTGACAGTACTTTGGCTTGATAATCGGTAACAAATATGCAGTGTCTCTCCTAAGCTCCCTTTGGAATAGTATTGGTTTGGAATACTATCATGGTACTATACATAAAGTTGGATCCTGTTTGCATACCAACCAAGCGCCCGGCATCATTTTGATTACACTAAGTGAATAAATATTTTATTTTTCTATTTAACCTAGGCGTAAGTAACATTGTAAAGTGTCTACAAACTTTCAAACTATAAGAAGTATATTTAAGATAGACCATTGAATAAATTGTCTATTACTAAAGGGGTCTTAAGACTAAAATATTTGTAAATTTAAATTGAAAACGGTCTCCAAATTTGATCCTATAAGCTACCAGTTTATCTTTGAAACCAAGCATTTGTCTACGCTCTTGTGAATTACATGCGCTTACAAAGTTATTTAAACAAAAACCTGCCAAGTGCGAGTCGGACTATTTTTATAGGGTTCCGTAGAATCTTATGTTATCGTATATATAGCATAAATAGAATTGTAGCGTCCACTACATTAAGGCGCCAACTAGTGGAATACAATGAAACCTTACAGTACTTGTCTAGTACGATAGATGGCGTGCAGTCAAATTACATCGCACATACGAAGATTTCTCAAGAGTTGGCATATATACAACTTCCCAACGTCAACCGTTGGGCCGCGGCCCGCCAGGCGCTACCACCTCGCCTGGTCGGAGGATCCTCCCTTTTCGTCGGAGGAACACTTCCACCCGTTCCTCCACAGTGGTGACTCCGACGTGATTGGAAGCAACCTTCTCACCAGCCACTCTCTGCAGCACCTTCGACGACGTCATCCCTCACATCACCAGCACCTGATCGAGCGGTAACCAAGTCACGCCAGCCAGCACCCTCGGCTTCATCAGGGATACTCCACACGCCTGCAGCGACCGCGCATGCCTGGACTACCCTGCAGCCACATCAGCGTCAGTACTGCGTGGACGGACGCAGTAGCTACTACGCAGCGACTACCTCGACTCAAAGGGGACTTTCGCATCACCGCAGCAGCGACTACCTCGACTCACTGAGGACCTTCGCACCCGACTCACTGGGACTTGCGGCATGGGACTATATGGCATTGGCACAGCTCCGCGAGAAGCTCTGACAGCTGTCTCGATCATATCAACCTCCGGTCTTGGAGGGGAGTGATGTAGCGTCCACTACATTAAGGCGCCAACTAGTGGAATACAATGAAACCTTACAGTACTTGTCTAGTACGATAGATGGCGTGCAGTCAAATTACATCGCACATACGAAGATTTCTCAAGAGTTGGCATATATACAACTTCCCAACGTCAACTGTTGGGCCGCGGCCCGCCAGGCACTATCACCTCGCCTGGAGGATCCTCCCTTTTCGCCGGAGGAACACTTCCACCCGTCCCTCCACAGAATAATATCTATAATCTAGACTTCTATAATCTATATTATCCTGTTATCTATAGGTAAAAAAAATATTTTCAAATTTTTAACTCAGTAGTTTTGGATATTAAGGTTGGGACAAGGGATAAAGAATGTTCAATTTCATCTATTTTCTTACAGTACTTCAATTCCGTTTGCGATAGAATTATGATTAAAATAAGGATATATATATTTTTTCAAAAATACTTTTGAAATCCATAAATTATGGCCTGTTTCACGATAAAGGTACCTACATAGTTATATGCCGCAATGAAGTTTAAAAACTTTTCTTTAATTCTGTCAATGATTTACATGTACACACCAAATTTCAACTAAATCGGTCTTGTACTTTCGAATAAATATGCTATTATGGACAGACGGACTAACGCACGCGTGATCTTATAAAGGTTCCGCTTTTTCCTTTTGAAGTACGGAACCCTAAAAAGTACCTCCGTTGTCATGACACCGAATCAAATACGTGACTATTTGGTTATTCATGAGTTGTCACGCATAATATATTATTCCATTTATGCTCATCTTAACTCGACGTATCCACAAAGGAAATACGGCTGAAAACCACTCGTAATTTTTAAGGTAAAAAAGTACACATTTTATATTTTACAATCGAACCTCCTTCGTAATTTAACTTTTAATAACCTACTTCCGTATAATTGATCGCACAGATTACCTAATTAATTTGTTTATACTATGTGCGTTTGAAAAAGCGAGACAAAGAAGAAAGTGAGTCAGTTCAGAGGGCCTAGCCGTATTCCCAATCTAGTCAGCAAAGAGTATACAAAATGCTATTCAGTTTTTACGAACTAAGAATAATAATGTACAGGTTTGAATTGTAGATGGGAAATCGTTTGACACTTGGCTTGAGGCACAGGAGCGCAATAAGACATCATGTTACATCTTTGGTAAGAATTAAATTTTAATGTAGTAAGTTTGACCCAACGACGAGACAATGCAGCTTGACCTGTCGTACAAGCAGATTAAGCAAAGTAAAATGGTTGTTTTTATATTTATTTTGTTACATTTTCGGCAATGTTTCTTCCACCTAACGCCTGACCTTTCCACTAAGAATGTTTCTCAATGTTGCATTAATGGGATTACTCGCTTGAGGCCTATTACTGTGAGCTCGATGAAGACTTCAATCCTGTTCAGTATTTATCTTATCTCTGGCTTCTTTTAGGTTTTCGTATACTTTTTTCTGTCAACAGGAAAAATCTTAAAATGGTTATATAATATAACTGCCTCGGTAGCCTAGTGGTAGCAGGCCACTACTACTACGCTGAGGTCCTGGGTTCGATTCCCGGGTAGGGGATTATCAGACATAATGGTGTAAAGTCCTTTATTTCTGGTTCTATTGGGATTCTTCCATTTTCTGGAAACTTCTCAGTAAATAAAAAAAAAAAAATACGCTTACACTAGGCCCCGGTAGCAGCCCCACAGTAGGTATAAACCTGTGTCGTGGGTGCCGTTGTACACATACAACACATACACAAACACCCAGACCCGAAACAAATATCTGTAGGCCATACAAACATTTGTCCCGGTGCGGGGATCGATCCCGCGACCCTCCGAATCAAACGGTCATCTCACACCGCTTGACTAACCGGGTCGTCAAAACCTCGGAGTTTGGTAATGTGCCCGGAGATGGCAACAGGCTCCCCACCTGTTACATGGGCCAAAAACGTATCGTAACGGGCGAATCGTGGGTGTTTGCATGTATGCTTGAATGCATGCATTTACCTCTGCCTACCCCTTCGGGGATTACAGGCGTGAAGTTACGTTATATAATACAAGTTTTTAAAGTGTAGTAAGTGATATTTAAATGACTGAATTTTCCACGATTTGTAAGCATAATAAACGCACCACTGACTGAGAACAGTAAGAAGTAGGCATCCGCTAACCAAGGAGTTTTGAAAATTCCATTGTAAAACTTAAAAGGGATTATTTTATGCGAAATGAATGAATACGAAGCGAAGTTTCCAGAAAAAGTAAATCTTCAACTAAGACTACAGTTACTCACTATTAATCTTAAAGGCTTTAATAAAATTATAGTACTTTAGAATTTGTTTGATATTATTTCGCATTAACACATACTTGTGAAATATATTTTTTTTTTTTTTTTTTTTTAAAGAAAAATGGAAAGAAAAATTTGACTTCAGGCGAGGCTCGAACTCGCGACCTACTGGGAATCTAGTCCAGCCGCCCTTCCAATTGAGCTACTGAAGCCCTGCCCGATTTGTCAAATCTTTCCTTCACATCTATTGCATTGCTTTATGGTAGCAGTAGCGCCATCTATTACCAACTATGCTAGTTAGGCAACCGATATAATAGACTTTTCAGTTTATTGAATATCGTAAAGAAGTCGCTTTTACCCTTAATAATTGTTTGATATTATTTCGCATTAACACATGCTTGTGAAATATATTTTTTTTTTTTTTTTTTTTTTAAAGAAAAATGGAAAGAAAAATTTGACTTCAGGCGAGGCTCGAACTCGCGACCTACTGGGAATCTAGTCCAGCCGCTCTTCCAATTGAGCTACTGAAGCCCTGCCCGATTTGTCAAATCTTTCCTTCACATCTATTGCATTGCTTTATGGTAGCAGGCTGGACTAGATTCCCAGTAGGTCGCGAGTTCGAGCCTCGCCTGAAGTCAAATTTTTCTTTCCATTTTTCTTTAAAAAAAAAAAAAAAATATATATATTTCACAAGCATGTGTTAATGCGAAATAATATCAAACAATTATTAAGGGTAAAAGCGACTTCTTTACGATATTCAATAAACTGAAAAGTCTATTATATCGGTTGCCTAACTAGCATAGTTGGTAATAGATGGCGCTACTGCTACCATAAAGCAATGCAATAGATGTGAAGGAAAGATTTGACAAATCGGGCAGGGCTTCAGTAGCTCAATTGGAAGAGCGGCTGGACTAGATTCCCAGTAGGTCGCGAGTTCGAGCCTCGCCTGAAGTCAAATTTTTCTTTCCATTTTTCTTTAAAAAAAAAAAAAAAAAAATATATATTTCACAAGCATGTGTTAATGCGAAATAATATCAAACAATTATTAAGGGTAAAAGCGACTTCTTTACGATATTCAATAAACTGAAAAGTCTATTATATCGGTTGCCTAACTAGCATAGTTGGTAATAGATGGCGCTACTGCTACCATAAAGCAATGCAATAGATGTGAAGGAAAGATTTGACAAATCGGGCAGGGCTTCAGTAGCTCAATTGGAAGAGCGGCTGGACTAGATTCCCAGTAGGTCGCGAGTTCGAGCCTCGCCTGAAGTCAAATTTTTCTTTCCATTTTTCTTTAAAAAAAAAAAAAAAAAAATATATATATTTCACAAGCATGTGTTAATGCGAAATAATATCAAACAATTATTAAGGATAAAAGCGACTTCTTTACGATATTCAATAAACTGAAAAGTCTATTATATCGGTTGCCTAACTAGCATAGTTGGTAATAGATGGCGCTACTGCTACCATAAAGCAATGCAATAGATGTGAAGGAAAGATTTGACAAATCGGGCAGGGCTTCAGTAGCTCAATTGGAAGAGCGGCTGGACTAGATTCCCAGTAGGTCGCGAGTTCGAGCCTCGCCTGAAGTCAAATTTTTCTTTCCATTTTTCTTTAAAAAAAAAAAAAAAAAAAAAAATATTTCACAAGCATGTGTTAATGCGAAATAATATCAAACAATTATTAAGGGTAAAAGCGACTTCTTTACGATATTCAATAAACTGAAAAGTCTATTATATCGGTTGCCTAACTAGCATAGTTGGTAATAGATGGCGCTACTGCTACCATAAAGCAATGCAATAGATGTGAAGGAAAGATTTGACAAATCGGGCAGGGCTTCAGTAGCTCAATTGGAAGAGCGGCTGGACTAGATTCCCAGTAGGTCGCGAGTTCGAGCCTCGCCTGAAGTCAAATTTTTCTTTCCATTTTTCTTTAAAAAAAAAAAAAATATATATATATTTCACAAGCATGTGTTAATGCGAAATAATATCAAACAATTATTAAGGGTAAAAGCGACTTCTTTACGATATTCAATAAACTGAAAAGTCTATTATATCGGTTGCCTAACTAGCATAGTTGGTAATAGATGGCGCTACTGCTACCATAAAGCAATGCAATAGATGTGAAGGAAAGATTTGACAAATCGGGCAGGGCTTCAGTAGCTCAATTGGAAGAGCGGCTGGACTAGATTCCCAGTAGGTCGCGAGTTCGAGCCTCGCCTGAAGTCAAATTTTTCTTTCCATTTTTCTTTAAAAAAAAAAAAAAAATATATATATTTCACAAGCATGTGTTAATGCGAAATAATATCAAACAATTATTAAGGATAAAAGCGACTTCTTTACGATATTCAATAAACTGAAAAGTCTATTATATCGGTTGCCTAACTAGCATAGTTGGTAATAGATGGCGCTACTGCTACCATAAAGCAATGCAATAGATGTGAAGGAAAGATTTGACAAATCGGGCAGGGCTTCAGTAGCTCAATTGGAAGAGCGGCTGGACTAGATTCCCAGTAGGTCGCGAGTTCGAGCCTCGCCTGAAGTCAAATTTTTCTTTCCATTTTTCTTTAAAAAAAAAAAAAAAAATATATATATATTTCACAAGCATGTGTTAATGCGAAATAATATCAAACAATTATTAAGGGTAAAAGCGACTTCTTTACGATATTCAATAAACTGAAAAGTCTATTATATCGGTTGCCTAACTAGCATAGTTGGTAATAGATGGCGCTACTGCTACCATAAAGCAATGCAATAGATGTGAAGGAAAGATTTGACAAATCGGGCAGGGCTTCAGTAGCTCAATTGGAAGAGCGGCTGGACTAGATTCCCAGTAGGTCGCGAGTTCGAGCCTCGCCTGAAGTCAAATTTTTCTTTCCATTTTTCTTTAAAAAAAAAAAAAAAAAATATATATTTCACAAGCATGTGTTAATGCGAAATAATATCAAACAATTATTAAGGGTAAAAGCGACTTCTTTACGATATTCAATAAACTGAAAAGTCTATTATATCGGTTGCCTAACTAGCATAGTTGGTAATAGATGGCGCTACTGCTACCATAAAGCAATGCAATAGATGTGAAGGAAAGATTTGACAAATCGGGCAGGGCTTCAGTAGCTCAATTGGAAGAGCGGCTGGACTAGATTCCCAGTAGGTCGCGAGTTCGAGCCTCGCCTGAAGTCAAATTTTTCTTTCCATTTTTCTTAAAAAAAAAAAAAAAAAAAAAAAATACTTTAGAATTTGTTAGCAACAATTTTGGAGGAAATGTATGCCTACTTATTTTGTTATTCTTACCTTTTCGGCATTATATTTTCCGCCGGGCCCATCAGTTAAGGTTGTTTCTGAATGTTATTTAATAGGATTTCTCCTCTGAGACGCATTAATGTGAGCTCGATGAAGACTTCATTTCTGTTTACAATTTATCTTATCTTCTAGCTGTTTTAGGGCAATCGTTTATTTTTTCAAGAATCCACTGTGGTGTAAAGGAAAAAGGAGACGAGTCAAACGTTTAAGTGTATGACTTAACTCCTTTTTCCTTTCAGCACAGTTTGACTCATCTGCTTTTTCGTTGACACCACAGCATTAACGTTGAGAAAAATCTTAAACAAGGTAGTGCAGTACGTTACAATTTTTCTTTAATTTATGAATTTCTCATGATTTAATGAAGATGCATAACGCTGACTACGTTATAACCTATAAAAAAATCGTAGCGCCGCCTGTCGTGTTCAATTGTGAATTTAAACCATACATGAACGCTATGAGTTCTATATAATGTGTTACCCGTTCATTTTACCGTCAAACGTTTCATAACTATTCATTACAAAACCTTAGTTTCACAACGATTTCGTTTCACTTCTCTACTTTCCACAATTACGTCACTACATAAATAATTCACTTGGCAAACAGATTATTACAAAACTATTCATTTGATATCTCATCACTGCATAAATAATTTAGTTGAAAAAAACATTCTCAAATTTTACGACCCGGTCAGGTAAGATCGAGGGGTGCCACTCCGTGCGGTGTTAGGTTATTTTTTGCTGTCAGTATTAATTATTATTTTGTACATTTACGTAATCAAATGCTTGCAAAATAATTAGTATACGAATTGTTGAGTTGCGAAATGATACACATTTAATTGTACATCACTGTAATATTAGGCAGTATGATGTAATTATATGATGAAGCCTTTAGTTTGTTCTCTGAAACGTTACTTACGTATAACTTTAAAAGAGAATGCAACACTTAAACAGTCTTTGTATAAAATATCTCTTTTATTTCAATTATTATTTTTAGATGACTCTACGCATTGCAACCTATCCATAGATTTTATTTTGTTGATACACCCAACAGTGTTTGTTAAAGCGATTCGAATATATTTTGCTATTGGTTTAGATTATTGGATTATAATATGGGATACTATTGGGAAACCAATAGAGTTTTCTCCCCTACCAATCATAATTTGATGTTGCTTATAAATTGCTTATTTTTTATATATGTGTCGTTTGAATACCGGTACAAATTGAGAACGAATGAGTGCCCAATATTCCAATACTCGATTCCAAATATTGTATTAGAAGATCGCATTTCTGACACAGATAGTGTAGGTTAAGATCCCACTGCAGAATCATTTCGTTCATTCAGATATGCTGCAAACCTATTTTTGACGCATATTTATAATCTAGAGAATAAGCAACCTAGTGGATATATTTTCTCTAGATTATAAAGTTGCGTAAAAATAGGTTTGCAGCATATCTGAATGAACGAAATGATTCTGCAGTAGGATCTTAGCCTCGTAGGGCTGTAGAGTCATCTGAGCAGATATTTTGTGGCGCTTTGAACACTGTATCGCAGAACTCATTAGTACATACACCAGAACTGTTGCTCGTCGCGATTGTGTACCTATACCTTATGAACACTTTAGGAAGGTGGTGGAGATGTCGCTTGAATATGCCGTGTAATGGCACAGTAATGTGACAGACAGCTGCCTTGCAGTACTTTTGGGATTCAGAACTCTCCACCGTATTGTAGAACCGCCACTCTTGAAGTAAATCTCTTAAAGGTTGACTGGTAGAAAACGCCTAGTGGCATTAAGTCCGCCTTTTGTATCGATTTAGTGTATAAAAGATTAAATAAACAAATAAATAAAATCAATCACCCTAAGCATGCTAGGTACGACTTGTGAGAGTCCATTAGCCAACGCGAAATCGTATGCAGACCTTATTTTTTTCTCGTGATTCGACAGTCAACATCCGAAACACAATGTCTATTATTGTTGTCCGCTGCTAACAAAAATATAACAAATATCGATATTTGTTATATTTTTTGTTAAAAGTAAAAGACGTGACCGTTTTCTCTTGAAACAGTACGCTGGCCTAAGAGATGAACTGCTCGTTATATTGGTCTATTTTGAACGGTTTTAATGGTTCCAAGCTCGCAATTCAGCACAACAAAGTTGTGTAGCAACGTCTGGCGCGAATGTGATTTATTTGTTAATTACACGCGCTTCACGCTATGCAGTTTCTTTAGAGCAATTGCTGTGACTTTGTATGCAAAGTTTAGCAGTTTAGTGCAAATTGTTGCCGGCGTGTTTAAGCATTTGACTTATGAAGTTCTTAATCATTTTAGCAACAAAATGGCGCCAGGTTTTAGAAAGCTAAAATATACTTAATTTTTATGAAACAAAATTGTAGCAAGAGTTCATAAAAAAATATTTAAAACCCTTCCTAGTGCGAGTCGAACGTCAAAGAAATTTCTGTAGTTACCTTAAACACCAAAGATTTCTTACAGATTTTAGTATAATTGAAAGATAAATCAATGATCTCCGTACTTTTATCAAAATTTTGATTCAAAGTTTTGAGAGACAAAGCGCTATGGTCGATTTTCAAATTTTTCACCTATTTATTGAAACATTTAAAACGAATTTTCAAAATTGCCTGTTGGTCCAGCGGTATGTAACAACCGTTTGAGGCTCATGAGTTCAATCCCCGTATGGGGACAAATATCGGTATGGCACACAGATATCTATTGTATATTTGGATTTTTCCATTTTCTGTACATTGCTCAGCAATTCGGAGTTTGGTAATATGCTCGGATATGTCAACAGGCTCGCCATTTGATATATGGGACAAAACGTAACCAGCGTATCAAGAGTGTTTGCATAAATGCATGCGTTTTCCTCTGCCTATTTCGGTGATTGGCGGCGTGAAGTTACTTTTTAGGTTTTTTTTTTTACTTTTACAGACTCCCACTCACCTTTTTTCTCTACATGTTTTTGGGTTACCAGTTAATATCTCGCAAAGCATGACATCGCTTCAGGCGGTGTCGAGCGATAGTAAGGTTATGTTTTTACAACATACATCATCTTGTACGATAAAACAAACCCTAATTCGGTAAGACACGTGATGTAGTGACACTTGCACGCTTTTGAATTAGCATCATTTTTCAAAAGAATATTCTTTTTAAAAAAGTAACGTTTATTTAATAGTAAGTAAGTAAATTTTTTTTTCAGATTTTTTTCATGTAATAGTGTTCACATTGATGTTAAGTGATGACTGCAGCCTATAGACACCCATGCCCACCACACAAGCATGCAGTTCACATTGATGTTAAGTGATGACTGCAACCTATAGACACCCATACAAAGACCAAGATCAAAATGCAGATGCGTTACCACTCCTGAGGCCGAAGGTGTTGTGCCTCTGTACCGGAAATTACAGGGCCGTACACTACCACCTGACCGGAACAGGATAGTGCTGAACACTACCATTTAGCTTCAAGTATATTAGGTAATGCGGTGATGCCTACGCCCGCGAGCTCCTTCACTTGAGCTCTACTACCAGTAAAATATTAAATTTATGCTCAAGTATATCTATAATATAAAAATAAGTCGAGTTTTCCTTCCTGACACTATAACTCCTGTACGCATGAACCGATTTCCACGGTTTTGCATTCGTTGGAAAGGTCTCGGGCTCCGTGAGGTTTATAGCAAATTAAGAAAAAAATGTTTATAAAACGACATCCACGCGGGCGAAACCGCGGGCAACAGCTAGTTTTTAATAAAAATATGAACCACGAGGACCGCACCGAAGAAATAACACGGTTTTAAACTCGTTCAGTACTGAGTGCTGACCAAAACCGAACAAAGAGCCTTCCCTTTTCCATTTAAACCCATTGCCTAAACGCATGAAACGGCTCTTAGTTAATATATATACGACTGAATAAAGACAATAATCCAAGATAAATACACCTTGAGACTATGAGTAAAGCTTAAGAAAGACTGAAGTTTTATTATATTTACACTTTGGTAATAGTAAAGCAGTTTAAGAGCGAGAACCTGGATTTACTCGAGCGCGTCAATTTAAAATATGAGGGTTACTCCAGAGTATCACCAAGCATCTAAGCTTTTTATAAATATACAGGTTGAAGGTAAATCAAATGTTGTTGGGATTGACGTAGAGAGGCTACCTGCAAGAAGTATGTATATAACAATATGGGGTTCTTCAAAAATGGCGTCAAAAGAGTCCTTCGGGGCTGGCAGCGCGTTGGCGACTCCCCTGGATAGGCGACGGTGACTACTTTCCATCAGGTGGCCCGTCTGCTAGACAGTCAATCCTTTGATATAAAAAAAACAAGTAATGCGATAATTTCAAATAACCCTGTAAATGGCTGTACCCATAAGGCAGCCGGTTATAATATATATTTTTTTTTTTAAACCGCCATCAGCTTACTGCACTGAATCGTCGGTATTTTGGTTGGAAGTTTCGTTTGGGTATATTTAACGTACTCGGAATATCTCGCGATCTCGACCCATGTTGAAGCCGTGACCTGTTCGAAATGGTCAAACATGGTGATGTAAAATTACTCATACATGTTAAATAGGTACTCAAAGGGAATGTTAAGTGAACCCCAAGCAAAGGAGATCAGCCAAAATGGTTCATAGATTGTACATGAACAAATACTTTACATAAAATTTGTACGCATAGAGCTGTAAATTTTTCAGTAAAATATTATACTGAAAACCACCGGAAAAGTATCTAAAACAGTTTTTGAAAAAATCTGTACTTTTGATATTTATGATGGCGTAGAAAGGAACGTAACGAAATGTAATGGCGTAGGATATAATTATTGTATCAGAAAGTATCGATTAATCATAATGTTTATGATCGAAAATGAACGAAAATGTTTATCCAAAAGCGCTGCCCAATGTCAAAAAGCCACTATTCCACGCTGGGTGTTCCGACGTCAAGCGTCCCGACGCCCAGCGCCCCGACGCCCAGCGACCCGACGCCCAGCGTCCCAATGTCGAGCGTCCTGGCGTCTAGCGTCTCGACGTCCAGTGTCCCGACACCCAGCGTTCCGACGCCCAGCGTCCCAACGCCCAGCGTCCCGACGTCGAGCGTCCTGGCATCTAGCGTCTCGACGCCGAGCGTCCCGACGCCCAGCGTCCCGACGTCGAGCGTCTCGACGCCCAGCGTCCCGACGCCCAGCGTCCCGATGCCCAGCGTCCCGACACCCAGCGTCCCGACGCCCAGCGTCCCGACGCCCAGCGTCCCGACGCCCAGCGTCCCGACGCCCAGCGTCCCGACGCCCAGCGTCCCGACGCCCAGCGTCCAGGCCCCCACGCCCGACGCCCAGCGTCCCGACGCCCAGCGTCCCGACGCCCAACGTCCCGACGCCCAGCGTCCCGACGTCGAGCGTCCCGACGCCCAGCGCTTCGACGTCGAACGTCCCGACGCCCAGCGTCCCGACGTCGAGCGTCCTGGCGTCTAGCGTCTCGACGCCCAGCGCCCCGACGCCCAGCGCTTGGACGTCGAACGTGCCGACGCCCAGGGTCCCGAAGCCCAGCGACCCGACGCCCAGCGTCCCGACGTCGAGCGTCTCGACGCGCAGCGCCCCGACGCCCAGTGCTTCGACGTCGAACGTCCCGACGCCCAGGGTCCCAACGTCGAGTGTCCTGGCGTCTAGCGTCCCGACACCCAGCGTCCCGACGCCCAGCGCTTCGTGTTGTTTTTGTATGATCCAAAATTAACCAAAAGTTATATCCAAAAATGCTGCTTAAAGCACTATTCCACGCGAACGAAGTTGCGGGCACAGCTAGTAAATAATAATTTAAGAATTATAATAATGAAAACGAATCTTATTACTAGCAAGTGTTAAATAACGGTGTTGCACAGGTTACGCTGTATATATACCTGCTTACACGCAGGTATGTGTTTTATGTGCGGCCGTAGGTAGAGTGAGTACAGTAGTATGCGTACGTAGGATGTGCATGCTGTTTGTACAAAGTGAGGATCGCTTGTTTCTTTAATAAAAAACATGTAAATTTTCATCATGTATTATGATTAAAACTCGATTTTCTAATTGGGTTGTTTGAGGGTTGTGCGTTATTCCCGTTACACATTTTGTATTTGTAGCAGATTTTTTCGGACCTGGATGTGTTTTGTGTGTTTACAACAGCACCCATGACACAGGTTTTACCTAGTTTAGTGTGGGCTATACTCAATGCCCCGAGTCTATTTTATTTATATTATTAACTTATCTGACGTTATGATAAAGTCTGTATAAGAGACATTCTCTAAAGTCAGTATGGTAAATCTTAATATAAGCCCAAGCAACAAATTTTCATTACGTTTAAAATTAAGTTGTAAAAGCACCGTTCTAATGAGATCGAGTGGCCGTCAAGTTAAGTGGCTTATTGCATTTCCCGGTGATTTATGCTTACCCATTCATTTTATTAGCCAGCGTGTTTACCGGATACACATAGATCGTTTTTACTTTTTTATGTGGAGGAAACAAATAATACCAGTCTTTGACGCTCATTGACTATTTCAGTTGATGGACAGGATAGAAAAGAGCTAAAAGTTGTAACATCCATGTACAGTTTGAAATAAAAAAATATTTTTTTTCCAGTGTATTTGCAATTACGGCATCGCCGTCACATTAAATATTTACCAATGGCAAAAGCTGCAATTAGGTAAAGTCTTTGCGAGTAGTAATTTTTAAAGAAATAAAAAAGAAATCAAAGAGTTTCGCAATGGTAGAGTTAGAACTCTTTTAGGCCTCAGGGCAGGCAACCCATCTGCATTAAGACCTCCGGTTTTTTGTAGATATAGACATCTACAATACAATAACAATACATCTACATCCATGTGAACTGCATGCTAGTTTGCCACTATCATTGCATAAAAAAATTACGCTTACAAACAGGATTAACAATAAAGAGGTTAAAAAAAATATGCCTCGATGAAACTGCACAAACAAAGCAATTTAAGAAGAAGCCCGTAAAACACAAGCAATCGCATTTTCCTATCCATTCCTACACAATTGCGATGAAAGTCCGCAAAAGCCGGATCCGCAAACCGTCAGAAAATACGTATCGTGCGGTTGTGGTTCCCGATTGTTTTTGAATGTGCCGACCGACAACCGCTAATATCTTCGCTGTAGCTGCAAACGATCTGCAATTAGACGAAGCATGCTAACGATATTGTTCTATGCTAATTGGAGTTTGAATCTGTTGGGAATTTCTGTATCTGTGAACACTCAAATTTGTTACATTAATCATAATCTATACATCTATATCTATACAAATAAATAAAATTGCACTGTCTGTTTTTAATATAAAAATTACCGCTTTTTACTAAATGCATATGTATGTATACACGGTACATATACCAAAACAACATTTTTTACTATTTTTGTCTGTCTGTCTGTTTGTTCCCGCTAATCTCGGGGACGGCTGGACCGATTCTAAAGGGACTTTCACTGGCAGATAGCTTATGTAATAAGGAGTAAGTAGGTTACTTTTATACTAGCTGCGCTCACGACTTCGTCCGGGTAGGTACTGAACAATCATAAATTCTCACGGGGACGAAGTCGCGAGCACAGCTACAAGTGCCGGCAGAAGAACATGACATGACATAGCAATTGCTTTGGTTAACAGTATAAAAGAAGTATTATGTAGTACTATTTATGGGTAATAATAGCGGTTCATTAATTGCGCTATCGTACACAAACATAACATTTATATTGTATGTATGTATGTATCTTCATGCCAGGTCCCTAACGGGGTAGACAGAGAGTGTAGAGCGCCAGATATCCCGGTCCTGACATACCTCTCGTGCCTCATCTACTTTCATCATTCTCTTCATCCATGCATGCCGACTTTTGAATTATATTTATAAATATTAATTGACATTTATATTAGTTTTAGAAAAATACGCTTCAGAACTTTTACAATTATATTAAACTAACTGTTGTAACTAAATATTTGTCGTAGGTACCTCAGAAGTTAGCAAAAGTAACTCAACTGCTTTCAGAATCATGACATTTATAGCATGAAATCATTAAAACCTACACGATGTTGCTATAAAATATTATCTGTATTAAAGCAAAAAACCGAAATGAATACTAAAACTTTAAGACATCTACACAAAAAATAGAGATCTAAATGCAGATACGTCACCAAATTTCAAAATAGAGGGTGGATCCAAAAGTTCGTGGCCCAAACTACAAGGAGACATGACATCTTTTTAAATTTACCTTCATTTGTTAGTATGTCTTCTATTGATTTATTGTGCGCAGTTTCATTCCGATACTGCACAATATAAATTTTCTGTGATTATTTGTTTGAAGCATTCTGACGCGATTTTCAATAATGGAGAAAATTGAACATCGTGCAGTCATTAAGTACCTCAATAAAAAAGGCCTGTCACCAAAAGACATCCATCAAGATATGGTGGGCACTTTGGGGGAGTCTGCTCCATCGTATTCCAGTGTCAAGAAGTGGGTAGCTGAGTTTAAGCGCGATCGTGAGAGCATTGAAGATGATCCTAGGAGTGGACGGCCTACAACCTCTACCACGAAAGAAAACATCGATAAAATTTGTGATCTCGTAATGGCTGATCGACGTTTGACCATTGGTAAGATAGCTGAGACAACAGACATCAGTTATGGCCGGGTGCAACACATAATAACGAAAGAATTGGGATTCCATAAGGTTTCTACTCGCTGGGTCCCGAGGTTGCTTTCAGCTGAACAAAAACGAGTTCGATTCACAATTTCGCGAGACTGTTTGGAACTTTTTGAGACTGATCCCGAGGACTTTTTGTCTAGATTTGTTACCATGGATAAAAGCTGGGTTCACCACTATATTCCTGAATCAAAGCAACAATCCAAACAGTGGAAAAGATCTGACTCACCTACACCGAAAAAGGCTAAAGTCGTTTTGTCGACTAACAAAGTCATGGCTTCTGTTTTTTGGGATGCGAAGGTCATTATTTTTGTAGATTATTTACCGAAAGGTCAAACTATTAATTCTAGTTATTATTGTAACCTTTTACGAAGACTACAAGAAGAAATAAAACAAAAATGTTGCGTAAGAAAGTTTTGTTCCATCAAGACAATGCACGTGTTCACACTTCGGTTGAAACAATGTCTGTAATCCATGATTGTGGCTACGAATTGCTGCCCCACCCACCTTATTCGCCGGATTTAGCCCCCTCATATTATCATTTATTTCCAAATTTAAAAAAACATTTGGGTGGCTCGAAATTTTCGACCAAAGATGAGGTGATAGTCGCAGTAAACGAGTATTTCGCCGACCTTCCGGAATCTTTTTTTTTCGAGGGGATAAACAAGTTGCAGTTCAGGTGGAAGAAGTGTGTTGTTGAGCTAGATGGAGACTATGTCGAAAAATAAAATTAGACCCACTTTTCTTTCATTTTCTTGGTCGGGCTTCGAACTTTTGGATCCATCCTCGTATATAAACATTTGATTGAATATATTGTTCATGTTATTATTAAACTACATGCCTATAAATAAGCTACAACAACCTTGATTTACGTTCGAGTCATAAATGTATCCAATACATTTTGCTTCGCATGATTGAGAAAAGCCTTTTTACTCCAAAATAAACTGGAACACGTAAAAATAAGGCACTTTATGCGAACAAGAGCCATGTTTCTACACGGAGTGAATTATTTTATGCTTCCAACACCAAACTGCTATTCATATAAATATTAAGAGGCTTTTATATCGCATCCCTAGTGAGGTAAATAGATTTGTATCGAGAGCATGTTTTTTTTTATTTTTTTTTTTATTTAATCTAAGTGGCAAACAAGCATGCAGTTCACATTGATGTTAAGTGATGACTGCAGCCTATAGACACCCACATGAAGACCAAGGCCAAAATGCAGATGCGTTACCACTCCTGAGGCCTAAGGTGTTATGCCTCTGTGCCGGAAATTACAGGGCCGTACATTACCACCTGACCGGAACACGATACTGCTGAACACTACCATTTAGCGGCAAGTAAATTAGGTAATGCGGTGGTGCCTACGCCCGCGAGCTCCGTCACTGGAGCTCTACCACCAGTAAAATCTATGCATGTCTACATACATAATGTTTTTTTGTTAGTAAATCGCACTACGTAGCGATTCATGTAATAACAAAATTGTAGGTTATCGTAGCAGTGCTACGCTAAATTGGTTTAAGCGTAGCAGAGCTACGGTTACTACATAATAATTTGGGGTCTACGCCGCGTAGGATATACAAAATCATTCGTAGAATTAAATTGTATTACAAATACCACTATGGTACCACAACTTCGATGAAATAGAAATAGTTTATTTTTTGACACACACACACACACACTAAATAAACAAATGATAATAATAATAAAAAAAAACAATAATAAAAACAGAAACAACTTAACACGATGACGAGTAATGATACCTAGGTATTGTTATGACACGATCAAGTCTATGTGATTATGGTTTACACTCTCTGCCTACCCCGTAATGGACTTGGCGGGAAGATAAATACAAACAATCAAAAGATCGGTTTACTATTAAAATTTTGTTATACATGTTGTAGGGCGTTATCCAGAAAGACAAATACTAACTAATCTTGACCTAATATGTCGAATACTGTCTGAATGTGGGATCAGAAGCCTTCGAAATCGCCGCGCATTTATGAAGAGAGTGATAAATGTAGAGGACATGCGGGCGATGTGATAGAATCAGGATATTTGGCGTTCCACAGTCTCTACCTACTTATTTAGAGACTTGGCGTGAGGTACATACATAAATAATAATAATAATTTTGTAATTTCTTCAGACATATTCGATAAAAAGAGTTAAAAATTTGTTTTTACGCGCTAACACATGCGAGTGAAATATTTTTACAACCACCACAAGGCAATGCAATAAATGTGAAGGAAAAAATTGACAGTTAGGTGTGGCCTTCGGTAGCTCAATTGGGAGAGCGGTTGGACTACAGTGGTCGCAGGTTCAAGCCAAACTTGAAGTCAACATTTTTCTTTAAAAAGAGTTAAAGACTATCGATATCTTTATGCAATCTCTAGTTAAGTCCTATCGTGTAAGCAGGCGTTGACAAATTCACCCCCATTCGTAGACAGGCTTCCCTTTACCCTACCGTTACCTTCACTTTCGTTCGTTTTTCGTACATAAAAACTGAAGGACTTTATCATTTGTTATGGTATGAATTTATTGGCACGACGAAATAGAAAGTGGTAGGAAAAATGTTTATTCACATTGTTGGTTGATTTATTATGTTTAACTGTATGGGAACGTTTTATTTTCAATGGTTGGAAGGGGCAGTAGAATAGAGTAAATCTTCCGAACTGTATTACCTATAAACGTTTACATAAAACCCGGAGATTCAAATGTAAAAGCGTTGCTATTCCTAAAGCGTAAGCTGTTATGTTTCTGTGCTTAAAATTACGGAGCCAAAATCTAACAGATTCTTAGCTAAAATAATTTTATTCAGGTGTTACAGATACTGTGATATTTCGAATGGCATAAGCATCGTCAAACGCTTTATTACAAACAATAAAGTATGTTATTAAATAGAGTAGCTATGATCCTTCATAAATATCTTCCAAACTGTCAGTGAATCGTAACAGCAGTTTTATCACCTGACTTATCCTTGGTAATTGACTTATCGCTGGTTATTTAATTGAAGTAATTTGTAAACACTGCTCGAAGTATCCATAAATCTATGCGTAACTCTTAGAACTGGAATCCCAAAGCGATTTGTTTCAGATATACAGAGTGTTTGTTTTTTTATTTTAAAGACAAAGCATTCTATAGCTAAAACGTATCTAATGTACGTTTATGAATAAGAGGGCAAATAAATAAATAGACACTTAGGTCTCAGGGGTAACAAATCTTTGAGCCAACCAAAACCAAACTAACCCGGTTCGCTTGGTGCGATATATTGGTGGAATATATCTCACTTGGGTATATATTCCACTAATTTTATTACCATCAAGCAAGCTTATTTAAACAGGCAAAACGTTATTTTCAAAATTTCTGAAAAAAACAGACTACTATTAAGGGAGCCTTCAAGTATTCACGCATTCGCGTGTGAAGGGAGGGTCTTGTAAAACGTTACGATGCGTTACAGGGGCACAAACACGTGTTACATAAATGCTCATTTGGATGTTACGTTTTGAGAGGGGAAGAAGGGGTACATAACAACGTTACGGCACGTTACATGGGGGGTGGTGGGGGGACAAAAATCTTCAAGAATTACGTTACGTAATAATTGAACTGCCCTAACCTACTTTATTTCTTTCGATCCAAAAATATTCGTTGTTCAATTTTTATCCATTAGGATAAGCCGTGACCAAATCCCTAGCCATTGATCCCTGAGATTAGCACGTCCATAAAAAATGTACGACCGTTTCTATTATTGAGAGAATTATGTTCTTCATTTAATCGACTCAAAAAAAAAAGTAAAAAGCAAGTACAGTGTCCAACAAGAAATACTGCATATCGACCTTAGGAAGGAGATTGTGGCTTATTTCGGGTCTGTAGAGCGTTATCTCGTTCACACCTTACCTTCTGACGTTTGTCGACCATCTTGATTAAGTTTTCACCAATACCGAGCTATCAGTGCTTACGTAGCCGATTGTCTCTTTCGTAGGCTCGATGAGCAATATTTCTTATTGGATACTGTATATATGTTATTTGAATTCAAAAGGGAAGGCGAAAACATTTTGTAAGATCACAAAAATCTAAATTCATTCATCAAATTCATATTGTGCATACTTTTATGCTTGTTTACCACCACTTGTGTTTGACGACCCAGTTAGTCCAGCGGTGTGAGACGACCGATTGATTCGAAGGATCGCGGGTTCGATCCCCGCACCGGGACATTTGTATGGCCTTCAGATAATTGTTTCGGGTCTGGATTGGTTTGTGTATGTGTAGTATGTGTACAACGGCACCCACGACACAGGTTTATACCTAATGTGGGGCTGTGAGTGTAAGCGTACCCTAGCGTACCAATTCGGATTCGCCACATCTTTCATCCTACTAATATTACACTTTTACGTAAAAACTACTAAACGGATTTGATTGAAACTTTACAATAATATAGCTTATACATCAAAATGACACATAAGCTACAAATTATAAAGATAGTAATACTAATCCTGCGCAGACGAAGTCGCGGGCATCAGCTAGAATAAAATAACCTTATATTTGGTGTAGGTACTCAACAGGTTGTAAGGCATATAATGTTATTAAACCTCCGTACTCTGATATTAAACTACCCTCTTGGGCTCCTACAACTATTAATACCAAGAAGATGTGGACACTAGGTCTCATCTTATCTTAATATATATAAATCTCGTGTCACAATGTTTGTCCTCAATGGACTCCTAAACCACTTAACCGATTATAATAAAATTCGCACACCATGTGCAGTTCGATCCAACTTGAGAGATAGGATAGCTTACATTACGCTATGACTAATAGGAGCAGAGCAGCGCGGGCGAAGCCGGGGCGGGCCGCTAGTAGTCAAATAGATTTAGATAATGCAAGAATGGAAGAAATTTAGGAATGTATTACTTGATAACTCAATTGATCTCAATCCTTGGGACGATACTAAGACCACGATTTTTTGAATACAAAACATGATCTTAATGACCTGTTTTGGGGCTGAGATCTGTCTATTGATACGGGTCTTAGATAAGGTGTCTACGTCTCTGATCTGGTTTCTATTCTAACGCCCGAAAAATAGATAGTTCTCTAATCATTAAAGAGATATTTAAGAAAATAAATGACCGTTTTCTGAGCCACCTGTGAATCAATTTCTTTGCATAATTACTCAATTAGTTCAGCGACACTCCTGAGACCCTTATAATTTATTTTAGTTAATCTATTCATTTGAGCCGAGATAAATCTTTGCACAAGTTTCGTAACGAACTACTAATTCTGTTCAAATACTGTAAATCTGATTTAGGTGATATTTTAGATGTGGTCATTGTTGTTAAAGTTGGATGGAGAGTTTGATGAAATATTGTTTATTTTAGTGCCCTGGTCGTCTTGTCGCTTTACCACTACTTCGGTAGCTTAGTGGTAAAGCGGCTGGACTGGTTATCCTGAGGTCGCAGGTTCGATTTCTGCCCGAAGTCAAATTTTTCTTTCCGTTTTTTCTTTAATTTCTAAAGTTCACTCGCATGTGTCATTGCGAAAAATAAATAGTACAATTACTCTCATAGACTCAGTATAAATGTCCTCCAGTATTTCACATATTCCTTTGAGGGTCTTTGGTTGTAGTACCCTGGCATCTTCCAGTGATTCTTAGCACCACTTGCTCTGCCGTTACCATGACCGGTGCCACCATGATCAGGAATAGCAAGGCCGCCGAGGACTAGGGGCCCTTTTGTTTGTACATCATATAGGGTGATTTGCCATAATCGCCACGCTTGGCATGCGAGTTGACGATCGCAGTGGCGGCCATTTTAACGCGGGACGCTGCTACCGCTACCTGCTAACGTGGTTGCTCACTATGGACCTCACTTTGTTAAGGCTCAAGGTATCGTAGAGAGCAATGGAAAGAGCTATGCTCGGTATATCCCATTCGAAATTGAATCAGAAATGAGGAGATCCGCATGAGAACCAAAGTAAATGACATAACCCACCGGATATCGGAACTCAAGTGGCAATCGGCAGGGCACATAGCTCAAAGAACCTATGGCCGTTGGGGCAGAAGAGTTCTCGAATGGTGACTGCGTACCGGAAGACGATGAATTCCCACGACTATGAATCCATCATAATCAATTAATTAATTAATTAGCAAAGGGAAAACTCAAGGGAAATTCCACAGAAAATTTTATTTCTGTTCTGATGCATTTAAAAGGTTTTAATGAAATTGAAAAAAGAACAGCTTTGTTTAAGTTGTTGAACCTGGATCCTTCAGCTCTGAATTTTATGTAAATAAAATCATTTTTAAAATACGTGGTATAAGTCTAAGAACTCGATGCAGGCGTAGTGCTCAATGCACAAGCATTGGCTGTGCTGAAGCTAAGACTACGGCTAGCTACTGGCCATTGTGCCAGTAGCTATAGTATCATATATAAGGTATATTAGTGAGTCAGGAAACGCAAATGACAAAGTCCAGACACCATAATTTAGTTTATTACTATTCCTGAAAACGCAGGAGTCAGACATTATAATATATAGGTATGTATTTTTTATCAAGGGAAGGTGGCAAACAAGTATGCAGCTCACATTGATGTTAAGTGATGACTGCACACTATAGACATCTACACAAAAACCAGAGGTGCAAACAATTAATCACCAGGAACAAATTTCTATCTTTTTCTTTTCCATTCGACAAAGTAATAAAGTAACGTTTGTATCCGCACGATAATCAATTCATCTAATTCAAATAGCCAAGGGAAAACTCGCTAAGTCCGCAAAAGATCTCATTTCCTGTTGGAAGTTTCTATGCATTTTTAAAATGTTAATAAAATGGAATAAATAAAATCTTTATTTGATTTGGATACGTTTTTTTCTGCCGGAAAAAAACCGGTCAAGTGCAAGTCGGGCCGGGCCACGCGCAGTATAGGGTTCCGTAGTTTTTAGGTTTGATTAATGTTATAAAGAAATAAATAAAAATGTTCTATTGAGTTGTTCAAAAATTTCGAATAAAATACATTTGGTCGACTATTACTCGCAAACTTGTTAATCCAACTTGAGTGTGATAGTTTTCCTTTTAATTTCATTATATATAGCTACTGTGGCCGTAACGTTTAAATTTCCAACAACAACCGTTTAGTTGGTAGAGGGGCGGGACACTTGACTCTAATGTTGAGATTCACAGACCGCACTACGACTTTACTTTCGAGCAAAGTACGCTTCGAACTGTCAAAACCCATACATTTCTGACAGTTCTTAGCATACTTTGCTCAAAGTAAAGTCGTAGTGCGGTCTGTGAATCTCACCATTAGTCTAGTCTCGAACAATTAACGAGTAATAACGACACCCAACACAATATAGAAAACGAAAAATTAAAAAAATATCCGCACATGTAACATGACGTAACCTAAACAAAAAAAAATGTCATCTTTTTATTCTACCACTTTCTCGGCGTAATAAAGATGTATACTTGTGCCAAATTTCAAGTCTCTAGTGCTAATAGTTTTTGCGCTAAACCGCGGACGGATAAACAGACAGACAGACAGACGGACATGGCGAAACTATAAGGGTTCCTTGTTTACTTCGGAACCCTAAAAACTGGCTAAGTGAAAGTCGTACTCCCGTACATAGGGTTCCGCACAATTAATTAACTTTCTTATGATTATAAATACTTTAGTCTAGAGATCTATTCTCGATTGATTTTTGAGACGGATTGATCCTTCTCGAAAATTTTACTGGTGGATAGAACTTCAGTGACGGAGCTCGCGGGCTTAGGCACCACCGCATTACCTAATATTCTTGCCGATAAATGGTAGTGTTCAGCACTATCGTGTTCCAGTCAGGAGGTAATATACGGCCCTGCAATTCCCGGCACAGAGGCATAACACTTTAGGCCTCAGGAGTGGTAACGCATCTGCATTTTGACCTTGGTCTTTGTGTGGGTGTCTATAGGCTGCAGTCATCACTTAACATCAATGTGAACTGCATGCTTGCCACTTCCATTAAATAAAAAAAAATTATCTACATCTACATCTTGTAAACTATAGAGGGTAGCAGAACTCCTACCCAGACACAATTTTTATTTTGATTATTTTTATTCCGTTTTTTTATCCAACACCGGAGGGGAGTAGCCATATGCAGGCTTTCCCCCTCTGTCAAAGTACAAGCCCAAATGGGCCTATACCTGTCGCCTAGATGTTTAAATGTGTGCGTGAAATTGTTTCTGTATTTTGTTAAAGTCAAGGTGTGAGTTTCATAGTAATAGACGATTTTTGTAGTGTGCGTGTATGTCGCACGCATTTCCCCCCGCAAAAAATGACAGACTGTTTTGCATCGATAATAAACGCTATGGCTGCTCCTCTCCAGTCTGCTGCGGCCGGTGGCCCGTGTTGCTCTATGTTTTTTGCATGCTTCTTACATTATGGAAACTATATTTGCGAGTATATCACTAACTACGGGAAAGAAAGTCTAAGAAGAAAAATAGCAAGTATTTAAACACAGATCGTTACAAAAATGTAGAATACCAATTACCCGGAGCTATCACCAGTACAGCCGACGTTTCGCCCCCGGCCGTAAACTCGATCTACATTAAGCTCGTCCTACAAAATATTCCCGGGAATATTAGCTATTACTATAATTTCAGCCAACGTACAATTTTATTACGCAGTCGTACTGAGAACCTTGATATTAAATTTCTAGTTGTTTATTATCTAGTATTAGTCGTAAAAATGTATATTATTGTGATTGGGTCATTATTGACGGTGATTGATGATTACGGTGGCGCGGACGTGTGGCCCCTCACAATAGAGAACGTTAATATATTTAATTCTTTAAATCAAGACTATTTGTAAGTGGCACGCAAGGGAATAACGTTGGGGAGGGAAAAAAAAAAAAAATATATATATATATGGCCTCTCTCAGTGAGTTTCCCCGCGTGCCACAATCCCCCATTTAGGACCACGCCCCCGACGCCTCGGGGGCAGATAGGCCCGGGGTACGAGGATTCCCTCAATCCCCGAACCATCCCCCCCCTCTGTTGCGCTTCCCGCGCTGAGGGAGGGATGATGAAGATTCGTTCGTTCGTTCGATGATTATGAGAACAAAGAAGCCAGTTTACATGAAGACTGAAAGATCTTATAAACTGGCTTCTTTGTCATGATAACTCTATGATTCACTGATTGGGGCTAATAATTGTGAGACCATTATTAAAACCACAGCTCTTACGTTTAAGTTATTGTTTTTTTTTTTACATAAATATTCTAAAAGAAACTGGTGTCTTTGTTGTCACCTTCTCTCGGTGGTTTTGGAAAATAGCTTTGGGTCATTAAATCCATATCTAACGGGTTCTCGCTCGTCTTTCGGGAATTTCTCATGTTATAGAAACTATATGGATTTCTGTCGCGTATATAACTGACTACTCTGACTAGGGAAAGTGAAGATATGCTGATTTATAAAACAGGTAATTTTAAAAGGCAGAACACCAATTACCCGGAGCTATCGCCAGAACAGCCGACGTTTCGCCCCCGGCCGTAAACTCGATCTACATTAAGCTCGTCCTACAAAATATTCCCGGGAATATTAGCTATTACTATAATTTCAGCCGACGTACAATTTTATTAGGCAATAGTACCGAGATCCGTGATATTTCTTGACGGGTTTAACCTAATATTAGACGTTACTGAGATTACATAACGTTTTGGCGAGCTTCATACATTCGCAAAACGCGCGGGCGTAGGCACCACCGCATTACCTAATATACTTGCCGCTAAATGGTAGTGTTCAGCACTATCGTGTTCTGGTCAGGTGGTAATGTCCGACCCTCTAATTTCCAGCACAGAGGCATAACACCTTAGGCCTCAGGAGTGGTAACTCATCTGCATTTTGACCATGGTCTTCATCACTTAACATCGATGTGAGCTGCATGCTTCTTCCAGTTTGCGAGCATTAAGCTGGAATCATAAAATATAAACTGGGATTGTTTAAATATAATAATAATGTTGTTTAATTTAAATGTTAACCCTGTTTATGTGATTGTAGTTATTTATTTATTTATTTATTTATGCTTTAATGCACCTGGTACATAAGGCGGGCTTAATGCCACTAGGCATTCTCTAACAGCCAACCTTTGGGTAGTAAAACAGAATTGTGGAAGGTACAATTTGAATAGAGAGCAATAGAAAAAAAAAGAGTAAGTATATGAATAATATATTAAATAAGATACATAAAAAGTACATACTATACATATAAAATAATACAAGTCGGTACAAATACAATTAAATTATTAGGCATACTTATAAACATAAATATAAATATATATATCTTAATATATATAAATCTCGTGTCACAATGTTTGTCCTCAATGGACTCCTAAACCACTTAACCGATTATAATAAAATTCGCACACCATGTGCAGTTCGATCCAACTTGAGAGATAGGATAGTTTAATTCTCAATTCATAGTCGTAATATTATGTAAGTACCTAAATTGCAACCGTGCGAAGCCGGTACGGGCCGCTAGTATATATATATATATATATATATCCACTATAAAAGTAGAAATAAATATACCTCAATATATAAATACAAAGAAAACAAGATAAAAATAAAGTAAACGACGACAAGTTACTGACAAGAAAGTTGCGATGATAACCTCAGGAAGTGATCACGTAATTTCCGCTTGAATGTGAATTTGCTTAGTGATTTCCGAATTTCCAGGGGCAGCGTGTTCCAAAGTTTAATGGATGTAACAGCGAAAGAGTTGTCCATGAAGGCGGTCTGGTGAGGAGGTATTTTCAGAATTAAGTGTTCCGATAAACGGCTAAGAGGATGGCCCAGAAAGTCGAATTAACATTTAAGATACGTGGGAGAACAAGGATCGTTAATGATAGAGAAAAGTAAACAGAGCATCCTTACCGATCTTCTCTGCGGGATAGAAAGCCAGTTAAGCTGGGCACGAAAAGAGGATATGTGGTCAAATTTTCGTAACCCGAAAATGAACCGAATGCACATATTGAGTAACCGATCCAATTTGTTTGAAAGTTCTTGGGAGATGTCCGAGTAACAAACGTCCGCATAGTCAATGGTGGGCATTATGGTAGATTGTACAAGAAGAGATTTAGTACTGGATGGGAGGAAATTTCTGAACCTGTAGAGGGATCGCAGGGTTGCAGTGGTGCGTTGACTGATTGATGAAACCTGTTTTTTCCAATTTAAAGTTGAATCAACGTATAACCCTAAGTTTTTAACGCAATCAGAGTATGGAATCATTGAGTTATCGAACACGATAGGTGATAAGTTGTTAAAGTCCAGTTGCTTGATGAAATACTGACTACCGATGACAATTGCTTGACATTTCGAGATGTTAACAGAGATTCCAAATTTGCTTGGAGATCGTCATTTACTGAGGCAATGGCGAGATCAATGTTAGTCAAGTCAGCTTGAGCGTATATCTGAAGGTCGTCTGCATACAAATGGTAAGAGCAACGAAGGATAGAGGTGATGATATTGATAAACAATGCGAAAAGAAGTGGTGAGAGAATTCCGCCTTGGGGTACACCAGCAGCTACAGTGCGCCAACCAGACAATTCCTGATCAGCACGAACTGCCTGCTGGCGACCACGAAGATATGAAGAGAACCAATTTAGTGCCACTGATGAGGTTCCTATATGCTGAAGTATGGCGAGTAAGATGTCATGGTCAACGGTATTAAACGCGTTAGAGAAGTCAATGAGGACCAAGACTGTGAGCTGGGATTGTTCCATACCGGACCTGACATCTTCAATGACCTGAAGTAGAGCGGTAGATGTGCTGTGGCCAGCACGATAACCGGACTTAAAATTGAGTAAGGAGGTTATTTGAGGTAACGTAAGCAGAGAGTTTCTTGTGAACAACGGCTTCTAAAATCTTTGATAGAAAGGGAAGTATGGATATAGGTCTCAAATGATTCGCTAAGCTAGGGTTGGAAACTTTAGGAAGAAGGGTAATGAATGCTTTGCGCCAAACAGATGGAAAACTACCCGTCTGTAGCGAAAAGTTAATAATGTGTGTAAGAGAGGGTAGTATATAGTCAAGGATTACAAAAATCTTTTTCCGACTAACACCATCGGACCCAATAGCGTTACTCTTCAACGAAGATAGAATTTTGTGAACCTCATCAAAAGTGACAGCAGAAAAGGTGAAAACGTTAGGAAAAGAGCGCATGGAAGTAATGTTGCAAATAGTTTCGAATTTAGTGCTGGAATCTAGAAAAGATGAACTAGAGAAGTGTTGGTTAAGGCTATCGAGTGTATGAGGAAGCGAGCAAAGGTTGTAGGATGATTTAGTAAAGAGATTTAAGAAACTTCCATACAGCAGCTGGGGACGAATTCAGTACGTTATCGTAGATATAGCGGTGTTTAGCGACTCTTACCATTTGGTTCCAGCGGTTCCGAGCAAGTTTATAATTACACCAATTAACATCACTGCGATCCCTCTTAAAAGTGCGAAAGGCCCTATCGCGTCGTCGCATCGCCATGCGTACACCCCTAGTAATCCACGGTGCTGGGGGCCGCATGAGACGACGAGCTTTTTCAATGGTGCATGTGTGTTTAGTAAAAATAAAATTGAATTATTCAGTATAGACACCTTTTCATCAATCGTTGTTGCGACTTCGATCGCAGACCAATCAACAGATAAAGCGTCAGATTTGAGTTTATCATGGTCCAAACCTGCAAAATTTCTTAAATAAACTAAACGTGGCCGGACTTTAGGAGGCTTTAGGTTATATGAAACGTAAATTAAATCATGCCTGGATAGGCCCGGAGCAGAAAATTATCCATGATTCAAGCAATAGTTAACCGAGGCAGCAGTAATCAAATCGAGCCAAGAATCATCAAAATTGATGTTTTGGTGTGTGGTATCTAACAGAAGTAAAGAGAGATTGGCAGAGTCCAAGATAGATTTAAGTTTGGATGATCTCGAGTTGATTCTTGCCATGTCGGTATTAAAATCACCCATGACTATGAAGTGATTGTAATCGGAAGAATATGTATGTATCTTCACGCCAGGTTCCTAACGGGGTAGGCAGAGAGTGTAGAGCGCCAGACATCCCGGTTCTGACAAACCTCTCGTGCCTCGTCTACCTTCATCATTCTCTTCATACATGCACGCCGATTCCTAAGACTTTTGACCCACCATCAGACAGAACTCGACCTATTTGGTCATGGTAGGTCAGCCTTGGTCTTCCTGGGCCTCTGCAACCATCCACATTCGCATTGTATATCTGTTTAGTCATTCGCTCATTCGACATTCTTTCTATATGCCCGAACCATCGGAGCATGCCTTTTTTCATTTTTACACCGATACTATCATTCACACAAAGTCTCTTTCTTACATCTTCATTACGAACGCGATCGGTGAGTGATACACCGCAGATCTTGCGCAAAGATCTCATCTCGACCGCGTTCAACTTACTTTCATGCTCTTTCCTGCATACCCAGCTCTCGCTTCCATATAAAAGCGTTGGAGTAAGTACAGCATTATGTACGGCTAGTCGAGCCCGCTGGTTGAGATGTTTAGATTCTAGCAGCTTACCCAACGCTCCATTCACGCAATTCCCAGCAAGCACTCTTCTTTCTATGTCAGTGGTGTACCTACCATCCTTGCTAAAAGCACATCCAAGATATACAATTTCATCAACCTGTTCTAACACTGCATCATCTACTACTACCCTTGCATTTGTTCTCTGTTCATCTCTTTCAAATACTAATACTTTAGTTTTATCCACATTCAATTGTAAGCCTTTCTCCATACAATCCTCTTTCATGATTGTGACTAGTGCTTGTAGCCCAGATGGTGTAGAGCTAACAATTTCCGCATCATCTGCGTAAAGCAGACAGTTCACCACTAAGTCACCCATACGCACTCCCACATCCATCAACTTCACCCTCTGGAGGCATTTGTCCAGATATATAATAAACAGCCTAGACGAAAGCACGCAACCCTGTTTGACACCGATGTTAACATCAAACCAGGGTGACATGTTACCATCTACCCGCACACATGCTTGACAGCCCACATACGTGGACTGTATTGCACGGAGCAGACTGCCATCAATACCATACTCTGGCAAAATGTCCCACAGCTCCTTTCGTAATACCCTATCAAACGCCTTCTCCAAATCCACAAAACCGCTGAAAACCTTCTGGCTCAGAGCCAGATGCTTCTCTACGATGTTGCGGAGGGAGAAAACTTGATCCATACATCCTCTTCCAGATCTGAAACCACCCTGTGCATCCCACAACAACCCGTCGGACTTCTCTTTCATTCTTCTTTCTAAGACTTTCCCATACACTTTAGCTGCCAAACTGATCAAACTGATCGCTCGATAGCTGGTGCAGTCCATACGTGAACCCTTGCCTTTATACTATTATTTAATTTGTTTGATCTGCTTGACATCCGTGAAACACCAGGGTCCCAGATGAAAATCAGCGTCAAGTCGATTGATGTGATCGACTTGACATGAAGCTGATCTGGGCTCCCATTTGGACCAGCCGTGAGACTTAATCTCTTTTTTTTTCTTTTTTAATTGTTATTGTTCTTGTTTTTGTTTTTTGTTTAATTGTATTGTAATCGTCCCCCAATCGTCTGGCAATTTGTATCGTCATGTCTCTGTGCTGTCCAAATAAATGTTTTCTTTTCTTTTTCTTTTTTTTTTTTCTATACAAAGGCACGATGACCGCACACCGCCAATCCTTTGGGATTCTTCCGGACCTCCAGCAAAGGTTGCACAACACCCAGAAAGAATCCCAAAGGGCAGCACCACCATATTTGATCATTTCGGCAGAAACCTGATCAATACCCGCAGCCTTACCACATTTCAAACTTCGTATCGCCCTTACAATCTCATCTATTGTTATATCCTCACAAGCCGGCACCGTCAAGTCAGCAACTCCGGCGTCAGGGTTGTGAGCATAATCATACATTTCCCCATAATACTCGCTCCATCGTTTTAACACATCTTGCGTGTTCTCAAGAATGTCACCCAACTTAGATTTTATTCTATTCATTCCAGAAACTGAAGAAGAGCTTCTAGACTTTTTCACCTCCCTCCAATAGAGTTTGATGTTAGTCTCAAAGCTCTTCGCCAGTCTCTCATCAGCTTCCACTTTATCTCTCTCACGCTTTTCATTCACTAAAATCTTGGTGTCATTCTTGAGCCGACGGTAAATTTCTCTCTTCTCATCTCTCATACCATTATTCATTTGCAAAGATGCTACATAATCCAGCCATGCTTTCTTCTTTCTTTCAACGGAGTCTTGCACCTCCTTGTCCCACCACGCATCCCCTTTCAAGGATTTGCGTATCTTTGCATAACCACATACTTCTTTCGCAACTTCCACTATACTATCTTTCATAACTTGCCAACATTCATCCACGTCCAAGTCCGTAAGACAAACCTTGTCTAACTTTTCACGGACTTGACGTTCATACACTCTCCTTGCACTAATGTCTTGTAACTTTTCACTCTTTATTCTTTCAAGTCCCCCGAAAGGCACACGGACACGCCAATGTCGCCATTTCTTGAACAGACCCCTAAACCGGCTTATTACCAAGTAGTGATCTGTATCAAGAGTGGGACCTCTGTAGGCTCTAGTGTCCATCAGGCTCTTCCGAAGACGACTATCAACCATGATCAAATCAATCATACTTTTTTGTTCATTCCTCCTCCATGTATACGTGTGAATGTCCTTATGACGGAATTCTGTGTTAGACACAAGGAGACTTCGTTCCAAGCATACGTCAAGTATCAGCTTACCAGCATCATTTACTCTTCTATCACCATATGGACCTAGAACGGCCTCGTATCCTGGCCGCCTGGTCCCGACCCAGCCATTCAAATCACCACACAAAATTACCCTTTCATTAGCTTCAACCATATCGAGAACTTCCCTTGTAGATTCCCAAAACTTCTCCAGGTCTTGGGTCGTCGCTGAGCTAACCGGTGCATAAGCTGCTACCAAAAACACCCTAGTGACGCCCAATTTAATTCGGACCCAGATTAGTCTCGGGTTCACCAAACCATAATCTTTCACTCCAGTGACTAAACGAGAAGACAGAAGGACGCCCACCCCCGCGCTGGCATGATCGCTCTGTTGCACACCTGCCCACAGAGCCATCGCGCCACCTGGGAGATCTTCGACCTCGCAGCCCTTTCGTTTAGTCTCTGTTACACACAAAACATCCAGGCGTCTCACACTCATTACGTTCGTCAACTCATTCATCTTCTCGCAAATTCCACCTCTCACATTCCACGTGCCTATCTGGCACTCCCCACTCCTCGATCCGCCGTATCGGGCCCGGCGTACAGGTGGCGGTCAAAAAGAGGTTCCAAAGAAGAAAAGTAGTCGATAGTGGGTGGACAGTAAACTACCCCAAGAACAGCCTCAGCCCCTTTCATAATGATTTCAATAAAAAGATATTCAGGACTGCCACTGTAGAGGGAGGGTGAAGAAAAAATAATGTTGAATGGGATGTTGCTACGGAGATAAATAGCAACACCCCCGGCTCGTTTCCCCGTACGATCATTTCGAATAAGAATAAAATCCGGAATACTGAAAGAGGTGGACGGAAGTTCGGGCTTGAGCCAGCTTTCCGAAATAAGCAACGCATGTAATGAGGTTTCTGAAAATAAGTTAAGAAGCTCTGCATGGTGCTGGGGTACACTTTGAGCATTTACGTGGCAGACATGTAAACAATGCGGGAACTTTTCCAGATGTTCGTTCAATGCATGATTGAGCGGTAAAGAATAATCTAGAGAATTGTACGAAGTAGATGAGTGATCACTGTTCGCTAGTAACAGTGATCACTCGACACCGAATAAAAAGTTATATTGGCGTCGAGACGTGATATAATTATTTAATTATTCAAACTGTTTACCTTTTTTTGTAGGTGTTCCGCACACCGCTAGTATTAGTTGGAGCCAAAGGGTTTGGTCTGTGGAGGGCTGGAAAGCGAGCAGCCGCCGGATTTCGTATTGTTCCCGACTGCTGAAATAATTATGCTTTAGATAATCCTAATTGGGATAATTGCTTTGTTTTATACTTTTCACTTTATATATCATTTTAAAGCAGCCGAGTTTTATATTTTATGCCACATTTTTATAAATCGCACATAGCCTGTTAGGTTATTTACCCGAAGATATGTATAAACCAACAAATCCACAAAATATTGTATATGGAAAGGTAGGCCATGAAACGAGTAGTTAGTAGGTAACTGAGGAAAAAACAAAATGGAGAAAAACACCCGTTGACCTCGTACAGGATATTTTTCTTACCATATTTCCTGTACATTTTTGTTAAAAAAACAAAGGCAATGTAAGTATACTTAATTAAGCAAACGAATACTCGGGCCAGAAATAAAGATAAGAACGAAAAACATTATATATTATGGTTCCATTCACACAAAATATTAGAGAATAAATTATATTGTATTATATTAATAACATAAAATAACACAATGTGTTGGGTGTACCAAAATATACAACATGTAATGGGAATAATGCACACTATCTAACACCTTGATTAGGAAATCGAGTTATAATCATAATACATGAACTGAAATAACATGTTTATGTATTTAATATTTTTTATTTAAGAAATAAGTTGTCCTCAATTTGTACGAACAGTATGCACATCCTATGCATACTTACCCTACCTCTACCTACGGCCACACATAAAACACGAACCGAAAAAAGTAAGTGATATATGATGTAGCGTAACTTGCGTATCCTTATTAAACACTCGCTAGTAATAAGATTAATATTTATTTTCACTATTTTATTTTTTTAATTATTATTTATAGTAAAAACACCTCTCAACGAGTTCTAATAAACTTGTTGAGACTAGCATTCATTTTTGGGTAGACGTTAGTCTCTTTCGTTTGTATTAACTGTTCGCCAAATGGGTGACCATAATTTCCCGAATTGTCATTAATTTTGGGACAAAATATTACCCATATCAAAAATGCCTGAAATCGATTCGGTTGTCGATTCCTACCTAACTAGTTTCGGGTTGTGCATTCAATCCTGTTACACGTTGTATAGATACAACGTGATATGGACGGATGTGAGAAGCCAAATAGTACTTATCTCTAACTAATGCCGTAGACTTGTTGGTGTAACGTGAGTGGGTGAAAAAAAAACATACAAAACCTCAATATTTAAATCAATTAAAATTACCTTGACTCTATGAATTAGTATAATGGTTTATTCGTAAATTGGTAACATTGAATTCAGCAGTTCTGCTCGTTTGGACAGGCGACAGCCCTACCCGTAACAGGTTTGTATCTTGTAAGGGGCTAATTCGCGGATTTTACTGTTTAGTTGTGTAATAGGATTACACAAGAGATGTTGTATGTTGATGTTAGCAGATAAGACGGATTAGCGAATTAAGCTCAAGCTCCTCGCGTGGTAGACAAGTTGATGTTGAAACATAGAAAGTTATTTGTACTTGCAATAGGTTTCAATTATATTGACAAGTACTCGTAATTATTGTCAGGTTCGATTTTGAGCTACCAATGAGATTGAAAACAAATTTCCTAATAAAAATTATATTCCAATGTCGTATTGAAAACTTCAATCGTCGGTTAGGTACACTAAATAATATCACTGTCACGTAGCCACATACTTAAAAGGCTATTACACGACACGGTATTCAGGGTCCGGCAGAAAGGGTGGGCGTGGCCTCGCGCCAGGTTGCCGTTTATTACACTATCTGGTCGACAGCGCCCTAACTCAATCACAGTACAAATACACGGGCCGCTCCGGTCGCCCTAATTAGGGCCCTAACTCCCTAAATGATATTATACTACCCTGATCCTTGCTATCGTACCCTGAATACCGTGCCGTGTAATAAGTCCATTACTTGGTTCCATGCAGATTCCAGTTTAGTGGTGTATATGTTTCTGTAAGCATGTTCATACGAGCATACTGTTGCGGTATCACCGCGCAAGTTTATGCAGAACCGAATATTCGTATCACATGTGTGAAAGGTTAGTTTACCTAGCAAGTAGTAACTCAAATCTCAGAAAATAAGTGTGCGCACAAAAAGTTACGGAAAAGAGCAGCCTTTTCTGAGTTTTGTAAGACATTAACGCATAATAATTTTAGATTCATCATTGGAGTAAGTAGCTTAGTTTAAGTCTGAGCCTGCGCAGAGATATTGGTAGTCTGTGCGTGTTATACCGTCTCTACAATGGTGAGTGCTCTGTCGAACTGTTCGACATGGTGCCACCGTCTCTTTTTCTACACCGTACTACCTGCCGAAGAGAGAAGTTTCACCCTCACCGACTGGACACCTGGCAGTGCTCAACGGTGCGGTTTTCTCGTTCGTTTCTGCCCAGAACGTGTAAATTGTGGAACGAACTTCCCTCTGAGGTGTTCCCTCGGTGCTACAATATGGGGTTCTTCAAAAATGGCGTCAAAAGAGTCCTTCAGGGCTGGCAGCGCGTTGGCAACTCCCCTGGTGTTGCAAATGTCCATAGGCGACGGTGACCACTTACCATCAGGTGGCCCGTCTTCTTGTCTGTCAACTTAATGACATAAAAAAAAAATGTTTATATCATGCTATAAGAAAAAACTTACGCTTATGTCGCGAGTTTGTCTACGAAATATTTTACATCCTGTATACACAAGTTGCTGCATACTTTGTATTTTATATAATAATCATTATAACAAAAAATGTAATATACCTACACAAAAAGGCATCTATAAAACATTTTTAAGGGTACTAAAAACCAACAATGTTGTTTGACGTGAATCGTGCAACTTAGTATGGTTTTATATTTCAGAGCTATTGTATGGAACGACGTTAGCCGAATTATTATAATAATAAACTGGGTATATTGCTGACACGGCGCCATTATCACGCGACATGACATCTTTTTATGGCTACTTTACTTGTAAGCTACAATTTTTCTGGTTATTTTCCATTGCTGTACGAGAAAGTTTGGTGATATCTAACAAGACCCACACAAAGACCAGAGGTCAAAACACAGATGCGTTGCCACCCCTGACACCTTAGTTGTTATGTCTCTGTGATAGTTATTACGAGGTCATACATTACCATCCAACCGGAACACGATAGTGCTGAACACTACCATTTGGCGGCTGATAGATTAGGTAATGCGGTGGTGCCTACACCTTCGACCTCTTACACTGGAACTCTATCACCAGTAGGAAATTATTAAAGTGTGATTGATGTGACCTCATGTAATTTTATGGTATTGTAAACGCCCAAGACTTAAAAAATACGTAACTTCAAACGTAAAACGTAACTTCACGACTGTAATCACCGAAGGGGTAGGCAGAGGTAAATGCTTGCATTCCAGCATACATGCAAACACCCACGATTCGCCGGTTACGTTTTTGGCCCATGTAACAGGTGGCGAGCCTGTTGACATCTCCGAGCACATTACCAAACTTCGAAGTACTGGGAAATTTCCAGAAAAATCGAAAAGTCCCATTATAACCAGAGTTAAAGTACTTTACACCATTATCTCTGATAACCCCCTACCCGGGAATTGAATCCAGGACCTCAGCGTAGTTGTAGTGGCCTGCTACCACTAGGCTGCCGAGGCAGTTAACTGAGCTTACTTAAAAAAAAAATTTCTTACATCAAAGATTACCTCTGTTTTTCAGTTCACAATTTCAGGAAACTTTGTCCCCCGAAGTTCATTTGTACATCGATTTTCTCAGAGAACCGTGGTGCTTACGCCCTCGAGCTCTGACACCAAAACTCCACCAACAGCAATAAGTAA
This sequence comes from Macrosoma leucophasiata, assembly GCA_036365455.1. NCBI lineage: Eukaryota > Metazoa > Arthropoda > Insecta > Lepidoptera > Hedylidae > Macrosoma > Macrosoma leucophasiata. Next base: position 8,397,862 of record JAWQUS010000013.1, read on the forward strand.
AATATCTACGTTACTACTAAGACGATTTTTAAATAAACAGTAAATTCAATCCTGACATTCGCCACGAACTTATCCCTCGGATGGTAAGCTTGATTGCAATAGGCCAACCTAAGCTTACGGATAAAATGGCAGTGACAACTTAATACCAAGTTGGGCTACGCATTAACTTGTTACAAATTAACGGAGGTCTGTAATGTATTTGCGTCCGCAGTCTATATATTTCTTGAACCTAAATATACGTAGGTATGTAAGTTACCTTTCTTTCACACAGAGAATAATCTATATATCTATATACATATAAATAAAAATCTCGTTAGTCTCGCTAAAACTCGAGAACGGCTGGACCGATTTGGCTAATAATGGTTTTGAATGATTTTTGGAAGTCCAGGAAAGGTTAAAAAAATTGAAGGGAAACTGTAATAACCACAATTTCATTTTCAACAAATAGTTCGTATCTATCAAACCTTTGACACATTATTTCATTCTGAGGCAATACGAAGTGTGCCGGGTCAGCTAGTATGTAATATGAAAAAATCGCACGTGCATTCGGTTCTACGGGTTACGTTTTTTTATAATCAACACTTCAGCCGAAAGACGTCCAATATTGCTGGACAAAAGGCTTTCCCAAAGATACCGTTACCGTGAAGTAGAGTTGTACCTACTTAGGTCATTATGGGAGAAACTTCTCCTGTAATGGTGCTTCGATTTCTAAATTCCCCAACGCGATGCCGTGCACCCGAAGACCGAGAGAGTGATGATTTCTAATTTATTATATACTAGCTGTGCCCGCAACTTTGTTTGCGTGGAATAGTGGCTTTGGGACTTTAGGCAGCGCTTTTGGATACACATTTTGGTTAATTTTGGATCATAAACACTTTTGGGTAGCTAAAAAAAACTATTTCACAGTAATGCTTCTCTGTACACAATATTAGACGTTAGGCCATCGGGGATAAAAACACACAGGCTGCTAGGATTGCGAAAAATTGCTAATTATGTGTTTAAACGCGCATCCATACTATGCTGAACCGTATTTTCGAACAGGCCATTTTAAACTTCTATGCGTAATATTTTTATTTTTAGAAAATTATTATGAACTTTTGTAAAGTTTCAGTCAATTTGTAAAGATAAAAGATAGATCTATGCATAATATTGATACCGAGCAAAAATATACCAATAAAAAACACGTTTATTGTATGCCCGCTTGGATCCCTTAATATTTTCATTTTCTTATTTTAGTATTTAATTTTGTCGCTATAGCAACAGAAATACCTTCATAATTTGTGAAAATTTTAGCTTTCTAGCTATTACTGTTTATGAGATACAGCCTGGTGATAGACAGACGGATGGACGGACAGACAGGCAGAGAGTGGAGGATGAGTAATAGGGTCCGTTTTTACCCATAAGATACGGAACCCTAAAAAAGATAGAAAATAGATTCAGAGTAGTTTAGATTCTTTAAATTGTAGTAACGTTTTTATTTCTGAACCGATTGACATGAAACAAACAGTAAATGTTAAGTGAAACATACCATAATATATTAGTAATAAATAAAAACCGGAAAAGGAATTTCTGAAATTAGCGTACGCAAACATACAGACAAACATAATTTTTTCCGGGATTAAAAGTACCCAGTGTTGTGCGCCAAACATTTAAGTATAATTAATTATACCAAGTTTCATCGTAATCGGACTGGTAGATTTTGTGTGATGCTTGAACAAACAGACAGACAAACAGACAGGCAGACAGGCAGACAAAAAAAATATCTAATCACATGTTTGTGTTTGATATCGATCTAGTAACATCCCCTGGTATTTATTTTTTCAATATTTTCAATGTACAGAATGTACACTTCTACAGTTTTATTATAAGTATAGATAATTTGATTTGAGGTGGGAATCGAACAGATTCACCCGTTAATAATTGTTTTATATTATTTCGCATTAACACATGCTTGTAAAATATATTTCATTTAGTCAATTTTTTCTTTCCATTTTTCTTTAAAAATAAAATAGATTCACCCGTTACACTCATCACATCCACACAATATAGTACACCTACTACAAACACACACATACTTACATTTTGTAGCGTATAAAACGCCGATTGTGTAAAAAACACACACAGGCTATTTCAGCGAAAGGAGCATATGTAAATATACTTACCACCATTATTTGCACAGAATTTTTCAATTTCATATACGCCTATTTACTGCTTTCATCATATAAAAAATACACTAGGGACCTATAGCTACAGACATAGTTGTTACCAAAGAGTACCTACATTATCTATACTAATTGTTAACTTTATAACAAACTAGCGGTCCGCCCCGGCTTCGCACGGGTACATTAAACGAGGCTATCTACCTATAGGTATACCCCGATGCCCGTTCCTTCTTCACTCCCGCAATGTTAACCGTAATACCACATTATTATCTTTCATCACTTCAACAGTTCAAAATTTACCGTTTGTGTAAACGGTTTGACAATTTAATTTAATTAAAGCCTGTAAACGATATGCAACACCGACGACTTGCTAAAAAACTGAGAAAATTACACGCACGCCTATATAGGTACATAGTAGGTACATTTGAAGAAAAAATATAAACATAAAGCAATAATAATTATATTATCGCAGACAATTTGCTTTAATCGAAGCTCATCCAAAATGAAATGACCGCATGAATTACATGACAACATGCTTTTACTATCAACACTGAAAAGAGTTTAAATTTGACAGCACAATCCCCATCTGAAGAAAGATTCAATTTGACCATTTATTGAATTCATTTGTAACAAAAAAATGTGGTAAATGAAGAACCGCTGTACCGATTTTATGCAAACTTCACATAAACCATCCACTGAATAGTCCGAACAAAGCCAAAATATTTGGTTTGGATAGGTGGGCCCGTCATAAAATTACAACGAAAAGTGGCATTGATTTTTATACATTACTAGCTTTACTCTGCGCGCGTTTTTACGCCACCAACTTAAAAATGACATTAGCGCCATCTGTCGAATTTGCCAACTCAGAAACCTTCGTGGTCTTATGCACAACAACCTTGCTAAAGATCATCACATGATCAAATGCGTAGTTTACGATTCTATAAAGGACATAAAAACAAACTTAAAAAGAAGATAGCATGTTACAAAATTAAAGTGTAATATTACGTATGTGAAGCGCGCATGGCCCCGCGGCTGGTGTTGATCAGAAGCGATCTACTCGGTTAAGCACTACGGGCGCGGTCGGGTAGCGTGATGGGTGACCGCTAGTGGCAAAATTAAATGCGCGTTTCCGTGCTTCGGAGGGCACGTTAAGCCGTCGGTCCCGGTTGCTATCGATAGATAGCAGTCGTTAAACCTTGTCGGAGGCCTTATGGGCGGTTAGAAAACATCCGACAGCGGGTTGGCCACTAACCCACCCACCTCCACCAATACGCATTGGAGCAGCGTGGTGGAGTAAGCTCCAAGCCTCCCCTCAAAAATGGGGAGAGACTCGTGCCCAGCAGTGGGACGTATAATGGGTTGCCATTATTATTATTATATATTACGTATGTAACCCGTATTTAATTACATAGATTACTTCAGAAATTCCCAACATGTAACGCAAATAATAATTCCCTAACACGAAGTTAACACTCTGAGGTGAACAGAGTGCTGTAATTTCACGAAATGGAGCATAATTGCAAATGAATGCCGCCTGCAGCTGCTACAAAAGGAAGCACAAGTCGTTATATGGTTTTTGTGACGGCGTAATATGAACCAGCTCTACTTTAGGGTTCCCTACCCAAAGATACCTACTACTTCTTTCATTTTCATGTCTTTAAATTAAAGGAATACCTATGTTCCTTTAAATTAAAGAAAATGAAACTTCGTAACCGAGTTTCTTGCTAATAGTCTAAGATCAGAATCTAGGTTCAATTATCTGTTTACCGAATGAAACATTGTTTTTTATCCGAGTTCAAAAAAACGAGAAGGGTCTCAATTCGGCCGGTATATATTTTTTTATCAAATTTCATACATAAACAAACATGTCTTGCCTATTAGCTATGTGTTGCCTATCATTTTTTTTTATGAAACGAAGGTGGCAAGCAAGCATGCAGTTCCCATTGACTGCAGCTTATAGACACAAAGACCGGAGGTCAAAATGCAGATGCGTTGCCACCCCTGAGACCAATTATTATTATTATAGCATATTCAAATACTTAGAGCAGCGTCAGACAAGGTGTTTTTAATTTTTTGCATGTTTCTGATCTTTTGCCCGAATCGTGCCTAATTGCCATAAGTAATTCATTTTTACACCGCAGAATACCGCAGACTATCTCAGAAAAAAATATAAGACTGTGACGTTATTGTATATACATATAATGCGATGCCTCCTGAAAAATATATCTAGATACGCCTATGTTAAAAAGAAATTTATTGAAAGAACTGACTAGGTACGGAATGGGTATCTATATTTGAGTCACGCTTCTCAAGTCGGCTCTATGATATTTGCACTCCCTTGAGTGCGATGACCACGAACGACTTAATGAACTTCGCAAAAACCAGACTAGAAAACTTTTTCATGATAGGTATTAAGTTAGTGAAATAATTGCGCTTCTTGGAAAAATTGTTGAATAACATAACGTGCTGTGTGTCCCAAAAGATTTAAATAGATAGAAGTATATCTCCATTTAAGTATTCAAGATCTATCTACATCGTTTTAAGATTATAGGTATCTAAGTAAATACCTAAGTAGGTACTATCAATATCAAAAATACGCTTATCACAGCCCCATACTGGGTACAAATCGGTCTCGTGGGTGTCTTTGTACACACAAGACATACACACACAGATATACAATACACATATATGTAGGCCATAGGTATAAATATTTGTCCTGGTGCGACGTTCGAATCCGCGGCCCTCGGAAGATTTTTATAATGGACTTATGTATATAAGCGGCTCGTCTCCGTACTCGTCTTCATCAACAGGACCTACTTAGTATTATTACATATTCTCTGCTACTGCCCTGTTTCTAGTTGCTGGGTCTGCCAGGTTCGAATCCTCAGCGAGTTTGTATTTCGTTATTAAAAAAAAATAGCGATTAAATATCTAGCCTCTAGGTACCTCTAGATTTCCTATTTCATGGTCCAAAATTCTGGTGAATTTGGACTTTAATTAATTTAGGTAATTTAGGTACCATCAGGGATTTGGCTGATTGATCTCTCGGGATGCGATGGTAATAAAAGCTATATTTGATTGATTTTGGATAAGCGGAGAGTTCTCCATCTGTACCTATCTATTAATAAGTACTCATATAAACCTAAGCTTTTGAGAAAGGTGCAAATTTCTAAACAAAGAATACTAACGACATTACGATTTTGCTGCTGGTAGATTTCTAGTGTAGGAGCTCGAGGGCGTAGGCCTAAAAAGAGTATTACCTAGTCTCCGCCAAATGGTAGTATTTAGCACGACCGTGTTCCGGTTAGATGGTAATATACAGCATAGCCGTGTAATAACTTATCACAGAGACATAACATATAGATAGGATCTCAGGGGTGGCAACGCATCTGCATTTAGCCTCTGGTCTATGTGTCTACAGGCTGCAGTTATCAATTAACATCAATGTGAAATGCATGCTTGTTTGCCACCTTCATTAAATAATTAAGGAATATATCCGCATAAAGGAAAAAAAAATACAAACGCTTCGTAGGTAGGTATTTCGTAAATATTTAAAAAATATTAAAATTGAGCATTCAATATATAAAATACTGGTATCCTGTAAACCCATGCGCGGATCATCAGCCCCAAACAAAGATGGCTCACCATTAGGGTACCGACATTAATCATTCTTATTCAGTCGCTTGCCAACATTATTTCGTGTTCTACATTTTCTAAAGTAAGATTAATGAAGTAGTTTTTTTGGAAATGATAAACTCGATGGCACTTCGAAGTCGTCTACGTGACTCATAAACCAATCTATTTATCTTTGTTACTAGCCAATAACAAAGACAAATACTTAGACTGACACTGAATTGGTAAATAGTCTATAATTTAAAAATTAACATATTTTTGTAGATACATTGTTTTGAGATAACAAAATTATAATATCGCAATATTGACACTTTCGATCGGATATTATGTGCTTCACGAGTAAATGTTAGTTTCACAGCTGAGTAGATTTTGTAAGCGACATTCTAGGCTCTAACGGCTCTATTGTAGTTGGTCGGTCTTGCGTTAACACCAGGTACAATAAGGTTTGATTGTAATCGTGAACTCAACAAAAGCTCAAAGTTCCTGTAAAATAAATGTAGATATAATAAAACTAAAACGATGTATGTACTTAGGTTGAGTGGTACAGCATCCCTTAGCGTATCTTACCCTCAAGTTAAATCATTAACATCAATCGACCATGATCCGTACAATTTTTTTTTATGTAATAGAAGTGGCAAACGAGCATGCAGTTCACATTGATGTTAAGTGATGACTGCAGCCGTTAGACACTTACACAAAGACAAAGGTCAAAATGCATCTGCATTTTGACCTTTGTCTTTGTGTAAGGCCTCAGGAGTGGTAACGCATCTGCGTTACCACTCCTGAGGCCTAAGGTGTTATGCCTCTGTACCGGAAATTACAGGGCCATACAAAATTTAAAAAGCTATAATTTTTATTCTACTTTATCTTAGTAGGTAGTACCTACTTAGTGGATTCATAAAATTGCAACATACCTATAAATTGAATTGTTATACCTACCTATAAATTCAACCTAGCACCGACGTGGCAGTAGTGGCCTAGACAAGGTACCTACTGAGGCTGTTGAGTGCACAACTATTTAAATTTTATAATTTATAGGCCAAAAGTCGCCCTATATATCAAGAGCGTATTTTTGTTAGACACAAGTGTCCCCTCCTCTACCAGTTTAACGGTATTTGGACGCGTGGTAAAATTATAAAACATGTAACGAATTTAAACGGAAAACTATCACAGATACTAATCTGTGATAGTTTTCCGTTTAGATTCTACTTTACTAGTAGGTTTCCAATAGTCGATCTACTTATAAAATGTACTTTGAAAACGGAACCCTACATTGCGCGTTCCCCAACACGCTCTTTTAAATTACTATAATAACGCGGTTGTACCTAACCATAATTTGAAATGGTCGAGCAGTTTTCCTCCTTTCAGCCTTAATCATAGTTAGAAGATTTAGCAGCTCTTACCTTTTTAATTCTTCATGATAAATACAGTAATACCCCGACTTACGCTACTCCGTTTTACGCGAATTCAGAGATACGCGGTTTTTTTGTCATACCGCTCGCATCGGCTGCCTCACTCCGTTCGGTCAATTTTCGGATTTACGAAAAGTTCGAGTAGGTATATTGATATACATTATTGATTTACCTACCTATAATTATGTCATCCATAAGATTAAAAAATGAGTAATATGAACCGAGTATTTATATGCAAAGGTAAACACTTGTCATGTGCCATTTTCTTGTGCTTTTCTTCAAAATCAGATAATTATTTTGTACTCGAAATTAGTGAAATTTTCACTCCGATTGAAGCTATTACATTTTTTTAGGATAATAATATCATATCGAAGTATCCAATATCACTGCTTGTGCTAACACTCTCTGGATCGACGCGTAATTTATAATGATTGGAAATATTGTTCATTGCTACATACAGGCCACCAAGAAAGGCTTGTCGGGCAGCAGGTTGCGTATCGTATATCGGTATAGACCCCATTTGTCATCAATGCATTAAATTTATGCAAACTAGGTAGTTCGATTTTTATCAATATCAAACTAGGGATTCGATAAACAATTAGATTAGACGTCTTAATAAACAACTGATCGACTTGGAACTTTCGTCAGTTTAATTGTACAATTTAATAAAGCTTATTTTAAAGAATAATTTGAGTTCAGGCGAGACTCGAAATCGCGGCCACTGGGAATCTAGTCCAGCCGATCTTCCAACTGAGCTACCGAAGTCCTTTTTTTCTTTAAAATATATTTCACAAGCATGTGTTAATGCGAAATAATATAAAACAATTAATAAAGCTTAAACTTGTGATGACTTAGACATTATGTTCGGCCGGATATTATTTTGTGAGTTAGATTCTTTGTTCAACAGTAAGTAGAAAAGCCCTGAATGTTTCAAGACATTTCTAATGAATGCCAACCTACTACTACCTACTAATTCTAACCACTGAAAGAAGAGAAAAATATGAAAAAGAAAATATAATATATTCAGATATGGGTAAACCATATTTTATTTATTTCTTCGTTAATAAAGATATAATAAGGCTTATATTGACAGAGGAAATAACACGATAAAAATCAAAATTACAATCTTGTATAGAGACAGAAAAGGAGTATAAACCTTAATGGTACATGTTAATGTACAATAGTTCTTTAAAATATGTATTGTATTTTGAATTCTCAATATATTTATGTTATTTCAAAACGTAACTTCACGCCTGAAATCCCCGAAGGGGTAGGCAGAAGTAAATGCATGCATTCAATCATACATGCAAACGCCCACGACTCGCCGGTTACGTTTTCGGCCCATGTAACAGGTGGCGAACCTGTTGCCATCTCCGGGCACATTACCAAACTCCGGGGTACTGGGAAACTTCCAGAAAATGGGAAAATCCCAATAGAAGCAGAGATAAAGGATTTTAAACCGTTATCTCTGATAGTCCCCGACCCGGGAATCGAACCCAAGACCTCCAGCGTAATAGTAGTGGCCTGCTACCACTACGCTACTGAGGCAGTTAAATTAATAAGTAAAGGTAATTTCAAACAGACACAATATCGGAATGGAAACTTAAAATACCATTCATACAGTACTACATTTTTTCTGGTTATAATTTGGTGTACCTCTTTGGTCTTCATAGTGACTTTTCAAATTTATGTAATACCACTTCCGCTTTTTATTATTAGTTCTGCATAAATATATTGAGAATACAATATCTGAGATGCACTACAGTCTGTTTTTTTTCTCTACGGACTAAATTGACACATGCAAATGTCAATTTCCAAAATAATGATACCAGCTTTCTAGTATTAGTGTTGTATGATACCGGTTTTATGAATCGTTACTTTTTACTTTACCACATAATTTTATTATTATTTGACAATAGATCAATCTTTTAAAAATTAGGGTTACTATGGAGTATCACTGATTTAATTTAAATTACTTATTGCACTAAGTAAACACGACAATTATTTATTTGTTGTTGAAGAATACGCAATAACAAGTTTTTAACAGGAACGACACAAGAAATAGGTCGATGTACTGTAGATATCAATGCCATAAAAACGAAAATACGGCGCCATTTTGAATACACGGCATTCGTCCTTCAACCTCCGAAATGCGATTTCACGGCCAAAAAACATGGTAATGAACGCGTTCATTATGTACACACCATACAAACAAAAACGAATGTGTGACTTCGTCTAGTGACTCCCCAGCGCTGGGAAAATTATATTAAACATGTACCTAATAATTGAAGTTGAGAAAAAAAATGTGTACACTAGGCCATAGGGGCCGTTCAAGTATTACATAAGCACTATGGGCGAGGGGGTCTTTGCTTTGCTTATTTTGGATGACATGGGGGGTAGGGGAGTCTAGATGATGATTACGTCATCGGTAGTTATTTACTTATTACATCAGTAAAATCTAATCTCTATCCTTAATCTATTTTATTATTTCTAAATAATAATAATAATAATGGCAACCCATTATACGTCCCACTGCTGGGCACGAGTCTCTCCCCTTTTTGAGGGGTGGCCTGTAGCTTACTCCAGCACGCTGCTCCAATGCGGATTGGTGGAGATGGGTGGGTTAGTGGCCAACCCACTGTCGGATGTTTTTCAAACCGCCCATAAGGCCTCCGACAAGGTGTTAACGACTGCTATCCATCGATAGAAACCGGGACCGACGGCTTAACGTGCCCTCCGAAGCACGGAAACGCGCATTTAATTTGCCACTAGCGGTCACCCATCACACTACCCGACCGCGCCCGTAGTGCTTAACCGAGCAGATCGTTTACGATCTACACCAGCCGCTGGACCATGCGCGCCACTAAATTTGCCACATTGATAAGATATTTCTAAAATTATAATTATAATATAAAAAACACAATACATTAATTGAAAAATGTTTACGTAAGCATGGGGGAGGGGGTAAGAGCTTTGCTTACTTTTGCTGACAAGAGGGATTGGGGGTTAAACCCCCAATCCCGAATTGTCGAATTGTAATAAATCTGCTTACGTAATACTTGAACGGCCCCATATTGTCGACGACATTACCGACTGATTTATTATTGAAGAAGGTGATAACTCTGACGATTCGGCACATTGAGGTACGGAGTCATTACCTGATTATGATTATTAATTTGCATGTCATTATTAAGATTTATAGACACTTAAAAAATAAGTGTATTGCATTTATATTTTTATCATATCTATACATTAACCATACAGGTACATTATAAAGGCATGCCTATTGGTACATTACGGGTGTCGCCACACTCAAAAATTTTAAAGACACTTTTTTGTAATTACCTAAGTTTTATCTAAACCTCAAATCTTAGGGTTCTCTTTAGGCACTGGTTTGAAATGCAATAAGTCGTCTTTACCATTTCTTCTTTACTAGCGCAGTGTAAAATATTATTAAGATATAATATAAATTAAAAGGCTAGGAACAGTAAACGTACTAAGTTGCACTACATTTCCTTTTATTATTGATTTGTTGTTGTTGATATTGTTTATTTGTTTTCTGTTTTTGTTACTGTTATGAAACAATATGCAATCCCTTAGATGTCCAAATACGGAAACTTATAAATGATGTAATTCTATTAAGATTGTTTGTAAGCAAATAAGACTGTTTGTTCTCTTGAATAAAATAACATTTATTACTGAAAAACGATACTATATTGTAAATTACGTAAAGTTACGGTAGTGGCACATCACTATTAATGATCCCCAAAAACCTAGCCACACAGCTTATGTCAATTTAGTCCGTACCGAAAAAAAACAGACTTTATATCCTAACAAATTAAATAGACTAATATAAAAATTATTAGCCATAATATATCCCTAACATCAGTCACATACAGTATTAAAACACATCAAATTATACTAATCATCATTACCTACAAGCAAAACTCTATTCTTATCAACCCTAACATTTGGTGCACTTTTCAATTTCTTTATAAATTTATCAGCAATCCTGTCATCAACATCATTACCTGTCGCCTCTACATACTCTGCCAATACCTTCTTTTGCAATCTCTTAAATGGAACCTCATTACCTTTCTTCTCCAAAACGGACATTATAACTGCATGCCAATTGAATTTATCACCTTTAGTCACGACTTCCTCACTTTTGGCGACATTCTGATCATGCAGACAAACACTCTCATCACCATCTACCTTCAATTTCTTTTTCTGAGCTTTCTCTTTATTTATAGGTTCATTTTCAATGTTTTCAATAATGTTTTCAGTTGCCTCCAGGGCGGCTGTAACTGTGTCTTGTCTTTTCCTCTTCTTATTTTTGTTTTTACCTTCAACTGGCAGATTCTCTTCATCATTGGTGTTGACAGAATCAGTTCTATTTTTGTTCTTCTTACCTTTCTTATTTCCATGATTTTCTATTTCACTAGTTTCAACTGGAGATGCCTCAGCTTTCTGCAACTCAGCCTCGTACTTCTTGCGTTTCTTCTCTTCTTTCCTTTGTTTTTTAGTCAGCTTTTTATCAGTGTTACCATCATCACCATTTTTTACTTTCTCTTCTGGTTTTTCTTCACCATTTGTAATAGCTTCTTCTGATTTATCATTTTTTTCTTTTTCAGTATCATTTTCTGAATCTCCATTTTGGTTTTCAGTGCCATTTTCTAAATCCCCATTTTGTTTTTGAGGGCCATTTTCTAAATCTCCATTTTGTTTTTCATTGCCATTCACTGAACCATTTGTATTATTAACTTCAGACTTCTGATTTTGATTCTTATTTTGCTCATTCAAACTAGCCAATTCCGCAAGTTTAACAGATATAATTTCCCAAGCTTGTTCCATGTCTTTAGGATTGGTCTTGTGTCCGCAGACATTTTTTACAAAGTTAATGAATTTCGGCTTCTTACGTGGTGTGTTATTATGTTTGCTAATTGTTTCAATTATTCTCAAAACATTTCTTGGAGCATCCTTCTGTTCATCTAACACAGATTGCACCATTTCCACCCAAGCATTCTGCTTTCGTTCACCTTTTTTTTCTTTTGGTGTAAAACCTTTTCCTGAGTAACGCTCTTCCTCTGTGATACATTTTGTATGTGCATCATAATCTTGACCCCTGCAAATGATAGGAATATTTGAGGTTTATTAATTTTATTCATATTCGTCAATAAATTCATCCAGTCTACTTTCAAACAGTGATATCATCATCATTAAAATTCAATTGACACATGATCAATTTATGTCTTCATTGTTCACATATCGCACAAAATCCCATCTTTTAACGTTTTACTCTTTTTGTCATAAAGTTATAAGGTATACTTACAAAAAATCTTTGAAGCAATCCATACAAGACAAATTGGGACTTCGGTTCCTACATTTGGTCAAATAATGCTTTTCCACTTTAGGCTTTGTCACCGACTCTCCACAGTATCCACAAGTAAATACAACCATTTCTCACACCAAGTCAATCCAAACTAACAAGTGCTAACTTTCCTGAAATTAAAAACATATAAAATCGGCGACATATCAAACTGATGTGCACTTTAAGAGATTGTGATAAAAGCTATATTGAAATGTTTGTGGTAGTTGCTCTACTAATATCAATGACCCTAATAGTATTGTTTACACAAAAAAAATCTAAAACTCTTGTTAAAACGAATCCAACGTATGCAATATATATTAATAATAAGCGATTTAAATCTTTTTTTCTTTCGTGATTTGTCTATACGCATGAAGTCCTAGCTAAAAGTAAGCAACTTCGAGTTAAATTGAATACAAATTAAATTCAGCGTAAACATAATATGCAAACAAGTATTTATGTCACATTTATATTCGATACAGTAGGTATGGATGTAATAAATAAAATGTATACAATGTAATGCGGATATTTGCTTAGCATTACAATTACAAAGAAAGCGTCAACACAGATCATTTACTTCTATGTTTTTTCACAAGACTTCCACAAGATTTTAGTTGAATTGTATTTCATGCGACGAAAATAGATTAATCGCAATAAAGCATGCCATAAAAATAACAAATAACCCACAATTCACAACACCAGGCAAGAGAAGGCGTGACAGAAATTGACATTTGTCACAAAAGGAAATGTCAAATGCTAATGGATAGGGTTACGTTCCATTTGTCGTTTGCAACTCCTATTACCACTGTAATAAAATTCAAGTGCAGTTTCATCTACAAAAAAAAAACTATTCCATATCGTATGAATAATTTGGGTACAGCGCAGTCACGAACAGCATTCTATTTTGTTAGAGTTAGAAAGACTACTACGAGCCATAGTACAAATCTGTTATACTCGTCGCGGGCGTTAAGTGAAACGTTTATATCTTTTCGTTCCATTTCATGCCTTTAAAGTTATCACTTCGGAATTCTTAAATACAATCATAGATTATACATACAAAATATTTAAACAAGTTGATATGTGCATAAAACTCATGCATATTAATAACGTTTTTCATATTTTCTTTGCATGCATTACATACTTTTTACCATATAAATAATTTAATGTTTTTTTCTGAATTACATTTTTACGAATATCTTTGGCTGATGTTTCATTGGTGGAAAAGCATTGTTAAAAATTGTTGTTAAAAAAAAATCCAAAAAACTTTCGTTGCCCGACGGATGCGGGTGTGTCTTATTTTAAAAACTTTATAATTAAATTTTTAATTACATAAAAAGTCAGTATTTAATATGTTTTACTGACAAGTAATTATAACAATGCCTTCTTATCGTGTATACTTACTTTTATCGGCGCTTGTTGGTAAGTTTATTTCAGTATTTCTAACTCTTAAATTACAAATGTCTCGTAGCCGTGAATTTACTATTTAGTCTTTTGTTCGCAGGAATAGTCCATGGTAGCTATTTTAATAGTGAAAATATACCCAATGGAATCTTGGGTCACCAGAAAATTGAAGGACAAGATATCGTAACATGGTGCACCACTTCGGTACTTGAACAAGAAAAATGCGAAAAACTAATGAAGACCGCTATGCAAGACAAAGGGTTGTTTGACAAGGATTACATTGAAATTCAATGTAAAAGGGTTAGTTCAATATAAAATACATAACTACAAAGAGAACTGAAGTACTTGAGATGGACAACCAACTACAATTTTATTCAATTTAACTTTTAAAATGACTACTGAAATTATGACTGAAATTACTAGATTTTATTTGGCTCTAAATCAAAAGTGTTTGTTTATAACAATACCTTCATGCTAAGGACCCAAAAATAAATAGAAAGAAATGAGTGAGAAACAAAGTTAATGTAAATATTAAACTACAAAGTGCTTCTACTTCTAGTTTTACCACAGTACAAATGCAAGCCAATTAGACCAATTGTGAAATGGATCAATAGCTAATTGGACCAACTGTGAATTAAATTTTTACCATTGGACCAATTGCACCATACCTCTCAGAAGTGTAAAATTGAAAAATAATATGCGATGCATATTAAATCCTTCAAACCACGAAAAAAAATATGACAATTGATTTCTTATTGTTCTCTGACCCGATCAGGTCAATTGTGGCTTCAAGGATTAAACATCTTTTAAATTTTTTTTAGTGCCTTTTAGTGTTCATTTAATCCATATTTAGTTTTGTGATGAAGGGAGATCACTAGGTAGAAACTACAAATGTCTGGTAAATTCTAACTATACGGCATTGGAAGGGAGGCAACTAGTTGGGCCGTGCCTGCTCCAGAATTCTTATCAAGAATAATTTAAGCCTGTAATTCATGCCATTATCACTATAAACAGGATTATCATTATAGATAGGCCCCTGATTTTAGCATTTTTATATAATCAATGTTTTTTTTATTTTAGGCATTTGACACAGAAGAATGTATGTCATGGGTGGACAGAGGAGAAGCTTCGCTACTAGCATTGGATGCGGGTGAAGTGTATGTTGCTGGCAGGTACCACTCTTTGGTGCCTATAATGCAAGAGGTGAGTATTCCATTGTCTAGATTTCTAGACTTTAAATATTTACAGACATGTTTTTATTTTGACTATAAACAAAATACAATACAATAATACTTATACCATAGCCAATACCATTGATTTATAATTATGAAAGGGCTTATTTTCGTCCATTAATCATGTGAGGCTCGAAAGGGGGAAGGGGGATCCGGAAAAAAATCACAAGATATCATGTGTATTTATTTCTTTTTCAAGTGCAAACCTGCCTAACTCAACCGAAAAGTGCCATTTTCGTATGAACCTAACAGTCGCTAGTATAGGCAATTTTCACGCCAAATACGTGTATAATATGTATACTACAATATATGTATACTATTATAATAAGATTAATAATAGTATACATATATAACATTTGCAATATTTTTTAAAATGCCCAATGATTTGCCACTAAATAAAAAAAAAAGAACCTTCCTGTTTTATTCCAAAAAAAATATACGTGATTTTAGGTGGGGGTTGGGGGTTAATCTAAAACCTCACCACGTATCACCGAGAGGGAGTAGGGGGGTTCAAAACGACCCTAAAATCATCACGTGATTAATGGACAATGGAAGGCCCCAAAGTAGCAGTATACAGTTTGTCAAAACCATTCTTATACTTTTAATTGGTTAGTCGAATCAAGTGGTGTGTGACAACCACTTTATTGGCAGGTTGCAGGTGCTTACATCAGAACAAATATTTGTGTGGTCTACAGAATTTGTTTCGGGACTAGGTGTTTGTGTGGTGTGTATAACAGCACTTACAAGTACAAGTTACAAGTTTACAAAATACAAGTTTATACCTAATGAGGGGCTGTGAGTGTAGGCATATATTTTATTAATACAGGTTTTTCAAAGCCTCTCCTGAGGCCTTAACTGTTATGCCTGTATACCAAAATTATAAGTGATAAGCATTTATTAATTGAAGTAACAAAATTGTGCATTGGGTTTTTATAAAACACATGAATGATAAAAGAATATGACCTCTAGATTTTACGTAGATATCTCGTAGTTTGCAGGATATAGATATCTACATAAAAACTAAGAGAATGTTATATCCTTTTCTAACTTAAACAAATTTGTTACAAGTTAGAGAAGAATGTAAAATTTTACATTAACTTTAACAAATATTTTGGTGCAACTGAACCTTAGTGGTATTTAGAGACTCAACAGGTCACGCAAAGTCTCATCTTTCATTAGCTTTAATCAGGCCAACATAGAAATTCACTTCCGTCGAAACGACTCGTGCAAAGTTTACACAGGCAACTTCACTCAGTGGCATTTGTAATTACCACTATGTAATAAAAGAAGAAGGCACGCATACTGTAGATGCATTGCCACTCCTAAAGCCTAAGTTCTCTATTATTCTCTGTGCCAAAACTACTAATGTGCGGTTCTGTAATTTCTTATGTAGGTAATTCTCCTGACCGGAATACAATGACGCTTACGCCCTCGTGCATTGGAGTTTTACCATCAGAAAAAAAAATGTTATTTCATCAAATTACAGCTCTATGGCCGTGGGGACCCTTACCAATATGCAGTAGCGGTTGTGAACAGAGGTGGATTACCAGCCGTACAGTCTGGTGCGGGTCTTCACGCTCTCCGAGGGGCCAGAGCTTGCTTCCCTGGTGTCGGCTCCCTGGCTGGCTGGGTTATGCCCATACATACTGTGAGTCAATTCTTAAAAATTAGTAATTCTAAGAAAGTCTGGTGGTTGAAATTCTCCTACCATAATAATCATAATATCAACATCGAGCGCCGACACATACCGTCACTCAAAATATGAGTAAGATCAAAAAACTAATCATGCAAATTGAAAAAGCGTCCAAAAATAAAAAATCGTTCTTAGTAAAAAGGTAAGGTTTTTTAAATGGTAGTGGTTTAGTATGCAGTTGCAAATAAATGGTAAGTGACCTATAGTGACAACTGTAGCCTTTAGACATCAATGTTTGAAGATCAAAATGCAGATATCTTGCCACTCCTGAGGAATATGTCGTTTTGCCTCCGTGATAGTTATTACAGGGCCAATAATTGCCGCCTTGCCGGAAAACGATAGTGCTGTACACTATCATATCAAAATAAGGTCTAAAATCGTTCATCACCAAAAAAATTTTACCGTGCCGTCAATGGGCGCCGGCCCTGCGATCAACCAGAACAGATAGTAATCATGTTGAAATAACAGACTTTATAAACCATAGTAAACAACACATCCTCCTCTTTACAGTTAATGCAAGAAGGTGGTTTAAAAATTACGGACTGCAACAATCATGTCAAGTCAGCTGTGGAATTCTTTGGCGACTCTTGTGCGCCCAATTCGCTGAAGGATATTTATAATCCCATTGGTGATAATTCTGATCAGTAAGTATATTAATTCATTTATCATTAAATTTACAATACAAGTAGGCGGAACACTCTTTAAAGAGTGAAAAAAAGAAAGGATATTTTTTTTGAATACATCTATGCAGACACGGAGATGTCAACAGGCTCGCCACCTGTTACATGGGCCAAAACGTAACTGGCGAATTGTGGGTGTTTGCATGTAATTATGCTTGAATGCATGCATTTACCTCTGCCTACCCCTGCTGGGATTACAGGTGTGAAGTTACTTTTTTTTTTAATTCAATTCCTTCCAAAAATTTAATAAAAATAAAAAGGAAAAAAAAATTAAGATATACCTAGCAGAGTTCCAAGTGCAATCACTATTGAAAGAACTCCATATTCACTATTAGTATATATGCCCAAAAAGCAACAACTTTTACAAGAAAATAGACATTAGTTATTTGATGACCCGGTTAGTCCAGCGTTGTGAGATGACCGTTTCATTCGAAGGGTCGCGGGTTCGATCTCTGCACCGGGGCAAATATTTGTACGCCCTACAGATATTTATTTCGGGTCTGGGTGTGTGTGTGTTGTATGTGTACAACGGCCCCACGACACAGATTTATACCTACTGTGGGGCTGTGAGTGTAAGCGTATTTTATTGAAAAAATATATATATGTACGATATTTTTTAAATATCGTACATAAGCGTTAGCTACCCATAGAATTGTAAAATATGTACAGTAAAAATATATATATTTTTTTTTTTGTAACAAATTATAAAGTTACTTCACTAAGCCTAAAATTTGCGACTCACAGGATTTATCTGAGTGCCGTGACGTAACTGAGTGCGGCATTTAAAAGTAAATATTTAAAAGAGGCTTCTTTTTAAACATTTGAATAAAAAACATTAACATTGATCTCATTTTCTACAGACTATGCAAACTATGCTCTGGCGGTGCAGGTGTACGTTGTACCTTAGCAGACCCATACGCAGGTTACGAAGGTGCACTCAAGTGCCTCGTCGCTAATGGAACGGGAGAGATAGCGTTTGTCAGAGACACCACCATACAACACGCTTTGCTGTCGCGTAAAATATTGGGTAAGGATTTTTTTTTTATTTTATGTGAGGAAGGTGGCAAACAAGCATGCAGTTCATATTGATTTTAAGTGATGACTGCAGCCTATTATTATAGACATAAAGACCAGAGGTCAAAATGCAGTTGCGTTGCCACCCCTGAGACCTAAGGTGTCATGTCTCTGTGATAGTTATTACGGGGCCATACATTACCATCTAACCCAGTGATTCCCAAAGTGGTCCATATAGACCCCTTGAGGTCCATGGGAGAATCGAAGGGGTCTACGTATATGCGTAAATAAAAATGGGATATATGGGAAAGTGATATAAATGTTAGCAAGGGGGTCCACCGAAACCAGAAAAAAATTGAAAGGGGTCTACAAGAAAAATAGTTTGGGAACCTCTGATCTAACCGGAACACGATAGTAGTATATAGCCGAACACTACCATTTTGCGGCAGATAGGTTAGGTAATGCGGTGGTGCCTACGCCCTCGAGTTCCTACACTTGGAACTCTATCACCAGTAAACAACACTGTTGTAGTGTCTATGAGTATATGTGGTGATGCTTATGTCACTGGAAAAATACCAGTGATTGGTGATAAATTAGAGGTCTCTTTTTGTTAACGTAACAGGTGGTATAACAGAAGATAACTTCGAGCTAATATGTCGCGACGGGTCCCGTATGCCGGTGACTCAGTGGGAGCAGTGCAACTGGGGCCGAGTGCCAGCAGACGCGATCGTCACCAGTAGCGCCGCCACGCCTCTGCAGCGGCAACGGTAACGTTCACCTCTACTGAGGGTGTAATGTAACTTTGAGATATGTCACATGTCGCGATGGGTCAGTGAGAGCGGTGCAGCAGATGCGTCTGTCAACAGAAGCGCGAACGGTAACAGTTGCATCAAAAGAAGCTTGTATAAAAGATGGATTGATCAGGGTATCGCTTGAGATTCCCTGCATATTGCTGCATATGTGGATAGTTATTTTTGTGTTGTGTTCGTGACTTTCATGTCATTCAATGTCAGATCTATTTTACTATTTCCAAAATTGCTTAAATTAAGACGGTCGGTTCTAACTTTATGCTGATTGGATTAAAAAGTTTTGTAAGATCTTAATTTCTTCGAAAACTTTGTACACACATTACAACTGTACTGACTTAAAATTGAAATTCCAAAGCACATTTTGTTTCGCAGACGTATCAATACTTTTTTACTTCTTTTAGGAGGGCTTCCTAACTTACTTTACTTACTCTTTACTAAGTAAAAAATAGTAATATAAATGTTTGCCACGTATGTGACAAAATAGGCATTGAACGTCCGACTCGTAACTCAAAATCGTATGCTAGACTAACTGCTAGTTACTATTATTCTAAAATTTGACACAAACCATAACTTTAAATATTTTGGTCCACCGAACCATAGACTACAGCTGCCAAAAATATGTCCACAGATATCAAAACCTGTTAAAGAAACTGATCCAGCTGTATGGGGAGCCTAATCCTATGAACAATATATCTAATCGCACCGCCGGGTACCAAGCTCGGGACCCGTACGGCAATCTTCTCACCTCATCCACCACCGAGCAGCCGCGGTATCCATACGATCCTTATAGGAGGGACCAATCTCGCCTATATGAGAATGTGAATATGTAAGTACTGAATTTATATACCCACAGCAAAATTCAAAATCATTTATTTCAAATTGGTCTACAAGGACAATTTGCATTGTCGGGTTATAAGCTACCTAGAGAGAATGACTTTTAATAACAATCCAATAGGTATTCATAATTACCAATTTTATAATAATATTTGACCGATATGGGAATCATCAAGTTTTTCAATTCCTTCATAGAAGAAAAAGAAAAATCTGTTCATCATAATCATAGTCATTCACTTAGCAGAGTTCCAAGTGCAGGCACTACTGAGAAGAACTCCGATACCCAACAAACTCAGCGTGTTGCTCTTTTTTCAAAACCTTAGATTTAATACAAATATTATTAAAATAGAATAAAGATAATGTGAACGTCCATGTCATATAAATATTTGCATACAAACACATACACAAATACCCATCAACAGCTTAATATCGCGATAGAAAATAACACCCGCAAATCATAACATACCAGTCCCCACAATCGCCACCCGTTCACGAGTATGACGCATGTGGCAGCCATTGCTCTCCTCGACTATTAACACACCTATAGGGAGGCGGGAGAACAGATGAAGTCTCTTTCCTCAGCTCGATGTGCAATATTTCTTGAAGGGGTACTATATATGTCGTGGTACTATATGTAAGCGCGCATGGCCCAGCGGCTGGTGTAGATCGTAAGCGATCTACTCGGTTAAGCACTATGGGCGCGGTCGGGTAGTGTGATGGGTGACCGCTAGTGTCAAATTAAATGCGCGTTTCCGTGCTTCGGAGGGCACGTTAAGCCGTCGGTCCCGGTTGCTATCGATGAATAGCAGTCGTTAAACCTAGTCAGAGGCCTTATGGGCGGTTTGAAAAACATCCGACAGCGGGTTGGCCACTTACCCACCCACCTCCACCAATCCGCATTGGAGCAGAGTGGTTGGAGTAAGCTCCAGGCCTCCCCCCAAAAAGGGGAAGAGGCTCGTGCTCAGCAGTGGGACGTATAATGGGTTGCCATTATATGTAAAAAGGCGAGTGTATCATTGTATCTGTAACTAAATGGTTATATGGCAAATAAGATTTTTATATTATCTCCCACTAAGCCTGGGTTGCACCACAACTTTTGTTTAAGTTAAAGTTATCGTAACATTTCATACTATGAAACACCACAGCCGAGAGGGGATTCTTCTAACACAGGTTACCACAACTTAAAAGAAGAGTTCCCACACCCAAATTAAATTTTATACACTTGTTTCACTAATAAAGTATTATTCATTTTTATTTTTTTGATTTCACATCCTGCTCTAACTTTAACAGATTTTTTTAAGTTGATGAGGTTACCACTCCTAACAATATTAAAATTAATAAATTACCGTCAAAATTAAAAAAAAACGGAACACCTAAATGCATTCAAAATAAAATTATCTAGCCATATAAAAAGTTTGGGAGGTTGTTAATAACAACTTTATTTATACTGTTAAATTTCATAGTGACAAAACTCCAAATCTAAAGTATACATACAATATGTGTGTTTTGTGCGAATGCGTGTACGACATCAAATTTACATTAATTATGTATTTTTCTTCTCATGCAAGTGATTTTTTGTAATCTTTTATGAGAATAAAGTATCTTTAAACCTAACAATTAGCGAAAATAGGTTTGTGTAATCCAAGCATTTTTTTTTGTCGTGAGTAAGTAATAAATTGATGAACGTCGACTGCGTGCACGAAAAAGCGTCGTTCCACCTGAGCCAAGCGTGCAAGTGAGAGCGCGGAACAAGCGATAAAGAGGCACAATCGGCTTGAGCCTTCGGCTTGTGACGCATGTTTCCTTTTAATGTTATCACGTAAAATTATCGTCTGTAAACCGGCTTTACAGACAACCATTTTTTTAATGATCACTGTATACATACGGATTTTTTTTTCAGTGACACTTCAACTGCATCTTCCTATCAAACAAGAGTAGACGGTACGGGAAGACCTATAGAGCTGCCATTCAAGCTATTTATTTCAAATGCAACCACCGATCTTCTGCTGCAGGTGAGTCATTCGTGACGAAAATAGAAAAAATGTTTTTGTATATGTACCGTGTATACATACATATTATATATGCATTTAGTAAAAAGCACTTATTTTTATATTACAAACACACACTACAATTTTATTTATTTGTTTAACAGATATGTACTTTATTCCAAACAGGATGCAACAATTAACTTCCGCATGCTGAAGGAAGATGAACAAGCGGCCAAACACATTTTGAACAACGAGTTTGTGGGCAATCAAGCAGAGAAAGCTGTACTTGGTATAAGAGACTGTCCGGTAAAGCGGGCTGTGCTCTGTGTTACTAGCGATCCGGAGATGGATAAATGTGTTAAAATGAGGGTGAGTTTTATACTATTAGACTGTTAATGCATGTGTTGCCCATACCCTGAAGAGATAGTTTTACTAACGTAATATAACCTATTAGGTAGGATTTTAAAAAACGATAATTATAATTTTGTTTCGGTCGGGATTCGGATTTACCTTTTCTGTATCATTATTCTTGATACATAATTTCTATAAATCTTAAGATTAATTCATATGTTTCATTTTAAGAAGACCAAGACTGACCTATCTTCATTGAATAGGCTATCAATATGCATGTACGAAAGTGTGATGAAGAGGCACAGGTAGCGTGTAAGAACCGGGATATTTGGCATTCCACACTCTTTGTCTTTCCAGTAAAAGACCAGAAGAAACTGTATTATGATGTACAAACAATTTCTTTTTTTTTTTTGCAGATAGCATTGAAAGCTGCATTCCTATCGCCAACGTTGGTATGTTGGCGGGGCCACAGCGCCCGGCACTGTGAGCGTAGTGTGGCGGATGGCACGGCCGACTTTGCGTTGTTTGACGCCGCCGACATGCTGCACGCCGCCTACAAGTACCGCCTCGTGCCCTTCATGCAGGAGGTGCGTGTGTAACAGAGTGAGGTCAGCTTGTATAGCATGTTGTACACGGATCTCACGCCGGTATGTTGATAGGGCCACAGTGTTACGGACTGCCGAGCTCTTCGACACCGCCGTTCTTCAAAAACCGCCTCGTGCCCTTCATGCAGGAGGTGCGTGTATAACAGAGTGAGGTCAGCTTGTATAGCATGCTGTACACGGATCTCACGCCGGTATGTTGATGGAGCCACAGTGTTACGGACTGCCGCACTCTTCGACACCGCCGTTCTTCAAAAACCGCCTCGTGCCCTTCATGCAGGAGGTGCGTGTGTAACAGAGTGAGGTCAGCTTGTATAGCATGCTGTACACGGATCTCACGCCGGTATGTTGATGGGGCCACACTGTTACGGACTGACGCGCTCTTCGACCCCGCCGTTCTTCAAGTACCGCCTCGTGCCTTTCATGCAGGAGGTGCGTGTGTAACAGAGTGAGGTCAGCTTGTATAGCATGTTGTACACGGATCTCACGCCGGTATGTTGATGGGGCCATAGTGTTACGGACTGCCGCGCTCTTCGACACCGCCGTTCTTCAAAAACCGCCTCGTGCCTTTCATGCAGGAGGTGCGTGTGTAACAGAGTGAGGTCAGCTTGTATAGTATCCTGTACACGGATCTCACGCCGGTATATTGATGGGGCCACAGTGTTACGGACTGCCGCGCTCTTCGACACCGCCGTTCTTCAAAAACCGCCTCGTGCCTTTCATGCAGGAGGTGCATGTGTAACAGAGTGAGGTCAGCTTGTATAGCATGTTGTACACGGATCTCACGCCGGTATGTTGATAGAGCCACAGTGTTACGGACTGCCGCGCTCTTTGACACCGCCGTTCTTCAAAAACCGCCTCGTGCCCTTCATGCAGGAGGTGCGTGTGTAACAGAGTGAGGTCAGCTTGTATAGCATGCTGTACACGGATCTCACGCCGGTATGTTAATGGGGCCACAGTGTTACGGACTGCCGCGCTCTTCGACACCGCCGTTCTTCAAAAACCGCCTCGTGCCTTTCATGCAGGAGGTGCATGTGTAACAGAGTGAGGTCAGCTTGTATAGCATGTTGTACACGGATCTCACGCCGGTATGTTGATGGAGCCACAGTGTTACGGACTGCCGCGCTCTTCGACACCGCCGTTCTTCAAAAACCGCGTCGTGCCTTTCATGCAGGAGGTGCATGTGTAACAGAGTGAGGTCAGCTTGTATAGCATGTTGTACACGGATCTCACGCCGGTATGTTGATGGGGCCACAGTGTTACGGACTGACGCGCTCTTCGACTCCGCCGTTTTTCAAGTACCGCCTCGTGCCTTTCATGCAGGAGGTGCGTGTGTAACAGAGTGAGGTCAGCTTGTATAGCATGTTGTACACGGATCTCACGCCGGTATGTTGATGGGGCCACAGTGTTACGGACTGCCGCGCTCTTCGACACCGCCGTTCTTCAAAAACCGCCTCGTGCCTTTCATGCAGGAGGTGCGTGTGTAACAGAGTGAGGTCAGCTTATATAGCATGTTGTACACGGATCTCACGCCGGTATGTTGATGGGGCCACAGTGTTACGGACTGCCGCGCTCTTCGACACCGCCGTTCTTCAAAAACCGCCTCGTGCCTTTCATGCAGGAGGTGCGTGTGTAACAGAGTGAGGTCAGCTTGTATAGCATGTTGTACACGGATCTCACGCCGGTATGTTGATGGGGCTACAGTGTTACGGACTGCCGCGCTTCTCGACACCGCCGTTCTTCAAGTACCGCCTCGTGCCTTTCATGCAGGAAGTGCGTGGTTATGAGTGAGGTCAGCTTGTATACACGCTGTACACGGATCCTATCGCCCACGCCGGTATGTTGACGGGGCCTCAGTGTGGCGGACTGCCGCGCAATTCAACCGTGGGGATGAATGGCAACTTTCACCATAATATGTAATTAGGTATATAATTTTCGTGGGAGTGCACTGCACCAGCGCTCTTAAGAAAAGCCGCCTCTAGTGTTCAGCACTATCGTGTTCGGTTGGATGGTAATGTATGGCCCTGTAATAACTATCACAGAGACAACACCTCAGGTCTCGGGGGTGGCAACGCATCAGCATTTTGACCCTTGGTTTTTATATATGTCTATAGGCTGCAGTCATCACTTAACATAAGTGTAAACTGCAAGCTCGTTTGCCATCTTCGTTACATTAAAGTAAATGTTTGTATGTATGTTTCTTCACGCCAGGTCCCTAACGATGTAGGCAGAGAGTGTAGAGCGCCAGATATCCCGGTCCTGACACACCTCCCGTGCCTCATCTATCTTCATCATTCTCTTCATACATGCACGCCGATTCCTAAGACTTTTGACCCCACCATCAGATAGCACTCGATCTATTTGTAGAAGAAAATAAAGAAAAACACAAAAAAAGTTTTGTTTTTACATACAATCGTACCGTTCAGGTGTACTCGAGTGGCGACAGTTGGTACTACGCGGTGGCGGTAGCAAAAGAGCAGGACCCCGACACGGACCTGACGTACCTGCGCGGCAAGAACACCTGCCACACCGGCATCGGGATGGCCGCCGGCTGGATCTACCCCTTGGCATACCTCATCTCTAACGGCTGGATCAGGTGAAGTATAATAATTATAAAAATAGTGTATGTAAGATAATTGACTTCTTAAATAAACTAACTGGCAAATTGCTTTGATAGATACAGACCAACCTACAAAATAAATAAAATTGGAGCAGACACTCCAATGGACCGATGACCTGCTGAAGGTCGAGGGTAATCGCTGGATGAAGGCGGCCCAGGACCGTTCGTTGTGGCAATCTTTGGGGGAGATCTTTGTCCAGCAGTGGACGTCTTTTAGCTGAAATGATGATGATGATACAAATAAATAAAATTGGAGTGAGTTCTTAGGTTTTGGCGTGAGTGTTTGTAATATACAAAATGACCGCTTTTTACTAAATGCATGCGTGTATACACGGTACTTATATCAAAACATCAAATCAAAACAATTTTGTATGTTTGTTTGTTAAGGCTAAGGCCCAGGAACGGCTCAACCGATTTTGACGAGACTTTCACAGTCAGATAGCTCATATAATAAAAAGTAACTTCGCCTACTTTTATTTATGGATTATGAATTATATTATACTAGTTGTGTCCGCGTAGATACTGAACAATAAATTTATTAAATTCTACGCGGAAGAAGTCGCGGGCACAGCTAGTATGACATTAGATTTAAGTCTAGTTTACAATGCATACATAAACACAATTCAACGAAACACTATAACATTTTTCGGGTGCAATTGAAGCCCGAAGTCAAATTTTAATTTTCCATTTTTCGTTATAACCGAAGTTTCTTCCCAAAATTATTGGAGCATGTGCGATTTTTCATAATAATTTTTTTATGCAAACTTTAAATTGTGCCTATGATGCATAGAATAATAAACATTATGTCTACGTTATACAGACGATACTCGTGCGACGGCGCGCACGCCGCGGCCGAGTACTTCAGCAAGTCGTGCGCGCCCGGCGCCCTCTCCACCGAGTACGTGGACGCGGGCACCGTGCCACACGACAACCTGTGCCATCTGTGCCACGGAGCTTCCTTCCGGTAAGACAAACTCGCAATCGATCAATTTCATGAAAATCGCACTCCAAAAAAGAACCTAACAAAACGGTGCGGCAGTCGCCGCACCCTTTGTCACCTGCCTTCACCGCAAATTCTAGCACTCTATTGTAAGCACAAAAACACTTCTATAAGGCGGTAGTAAAAATAACAACGCGAAATGGGCAGCTGCGTCCTGCGATTTAAAAAATGCAATGCCAAGTGTGGTGATTATGGCATATTCTCCCCTAATGACGCACAACACTATTGTGAGCGTGTTTGGGTAAGGCTTTGTCCTTTTACTGGTGAAACGGCCTTGTAATTTCCGGCACAGAGGCATAACATCTTAGGCCTCAGGAGTGGTAACGCATCTACATTTTGACCTTGGTCTTATGGTGAGATTCACAGACTACACTACGACTTTACTTTGAGCAAAGTACGACTTAGAACTGTCAAAACCCATACTGTACTGACAGTTCTAAGCATACTTTGTCCAAAATAAAGTCGTAGTGCGGTCTGTGAATCTCATCCTTAGTGTAAGTGTCTATAGGCTGCAGTCATCATTTAACATCAATGTGAACTGCGTGCTTGTTTGCCACTTCCATTACATAAAAAAAGTTGTAGCCGTTTCCAAATCCACTTTCATTTTTTTATTAAAAAAAAAAAAACATTTAAATAAATATATTGTAATCCTAACATGTCATTGTGTGACATTGCAGCCGCTGCCGCCGAGACGCCAGCGAGCCGTACTACGGGCACGTGGGCGCCCTCCGGTGTATGGTGGAGGGGGGCGGCGCCGTGGCCTTCGTGCGGCACACGGCGCCCGCTGAGGTGTCGGCCGGCCGCCGCCGCGAGTGGTGGGCCCGGGACCTGCTGCCCGACGACTTGCAGCTACTCTGTCCCGACGGTGAGTGTACACACTGTACTTGACTGTACACCGTCCCGTGTGTACAGGGCAGAGAATATGTAATAATACTACGTATAGAATGGACACTTCGACGTTCCGCCCGATTTCCCCGCCTCACGCATCACCCCCTCTCGAGAGGCAATTGAGCCAGCTTCTACAGTGAGGGTGCGAGCGGTCTAGTTTTAATTAATTTCGTCACGTAGACAGCGCGGCGACTTATTTCACGATAACCCTAAGTGTTACATTTCTGTGTGCGCGTGTACTGATTGATGGCTGTGTAATAGGTAACCAGAATAAGCGTTGGTTTGAAATTTTTACCGAGTGTCCGGGGTGTGATACATGTCTTTACCATCTCGTGTTTATCAGCTCGCCGGCGGGCTCCTGCCGTTTGACAGGGAACGCGCCTACGAGCACTCAGGTTGCCGCTTTTGTCACTCACAGTTAAATCCCCGGGTGCGCTATATACATTGTCATTCTTATTTATCATTGCTAATGTGATACTTAATCTATTCTCTTTTTTGTTAGGTTTATTTCTAATGTCAAATAAAATCCGTAATTTAAAAAAATCTAATGTTACCTGATGCGATAGCTAATAGCCCCCACTGACGATCAGTTAAACTGATCAGTCGGACTGACGTAAAACTAAATTTTTATCGTCAATGGCGAATCATAAATCCACAGTTTAACTGAAGACGCGCCCGGCATTTTTCCGTACATTTCATAATCCAACCAGTGTTGCCAACTTAGTGGATATTCCGCTAAAGTTGGTGGTTTCAATCGCCCATTATTTTGGTCGGCTAATAATATTACGCGTCAGATATTTTATTAGCTGAAAAAAAACTTTTTTTTATGATATGAAGTGGAATAACAAGCATACAGTTTACATTGACGGCACGTAAGCCTATAAACAACAACACGAAACCAGAGATTTAAATGTAGATGCGTTGCCACTCCTGAGGTCTAAGGTATTATGCCTGTGGGCCGGAAATTACAAGGCCGTACATTACCACCTGACCGGAACACGATAGTGCTAAACACTACCATTTAGCGGCAAGTAGATTAGGTAATGCGGTACTGCCTACGCCCGCGAGCTCCGTCACTGGAGCTCTGCCACCAGTTTAAAAAATTGTATTGTTCAGTATTGTTGCTCAATATTAATAACAGAAAGAATGATGTCAAACTGATTTCAATGAACTTTTTTTGTAAGTAACAGGCCATCGGTGTCTTGTTTTTGTACTATATTGACATAATTATAAATTATAATAAATCCTGATTCTGATTCCGATTCAAATATTTTTACTTTAAACAAATTAGCACACCACAATTAATTTACAAGGATTTCCAAAAACCCGGCCCTCTATTAGAGACAATTACCTTAGAATTAGCATCAGTTCGATTTGACATTAGCATCAGTTAGTGAATGGGGAAATCTAGTTGGCGTAAATCGTTTGGAGTGACGCCACAGTTTTATGACAAAAGTTTTACGAAAAATTGACCGTCAATGTGGGCTATAACTAAGTATCTGACATTTGAAAACCAGAAAGACTCAAAAATAACGTTTTGTGGAAAAAGTAAAAGACTTATTTCGGAGCCCTTACAATTTTACTCCGATTTGATCCTAGTTTCATCTCCAGAGAAGAATAGCGGAAGTTTAAAAGTCAACATGTACCTATTTAATTATCCCAACAGGCACCCGAGCCAAAATGCACGAGTACAAACACTGCAACCTAGGCAAGGTGCCGGGTTCCGTGATCATGGGGCGGGCCAACCACACCGAGTTGGATACTTACTCCAATCTCATGGTTTACGCGCAACAGCTGTATGGTGCTGCCACTTCCGATGAATTTAGGTGAGTGTAGCAAATATTCAAGTAAGAGACATAAAATAAATATTACAGAGACGTAATGTTAATGATGTTTTTGATAAAAGCGAGTGAAAAATTATAAATGGAAAAAAATAACTCGAAATAAACAGTAATAATATTACTGGTGGTAGAGTTCCAGTGACGTAGCTCGCGGGCGTAGGCACCACCAATAATATACTTGCCGCTAAATGGTAGTGTTCAGCACTATCGTGTTCTGGTCAGGTGGTAATGTACGGGCCTGTCATTTCCGGCACAGAGGCATAGCAGCTTAGGCCTCAGGAGTGGTAACGCATCTGCATTTTTCACCTTGGTCTTTGTGTGGGTGTCTATAGGCTGCAGTCATCACTTAACATCAATGTGAACTGCATGCTTGTTTATCACTTCCATAACATTAAAAAACTCCCGAGTATATAGAGTACTATAGACATTCACACAAAAACCAAAAGTTTAAATGCAGATGCGTTACCACTAAGTTCTAAGATTTCTCACCTCTGTACAGAACTCACGGATCCATACAATACCACCTAACCGGAACACGAAAATGCTCTACCATTTGGCGGCAGATAAATTAATTAACTCGATGGTGAGCCCTCGAGTTCTGGCACTGGCACTATCACCAGACATGAAAATTTGACAGCAATGACAACGACAAGCAATGTCGTTAGGCGGTTGCACCCCAGTACCAGACGAAAGTCAATACGCTCGTCGCCGTATGGGGTCTCAATTAAAACAAAATGTATTAATTACAGCTTCAGTATGTTCTACTCCCAACCGCCGTACGCGGACCTCATATTCAGCGACGCAGCCGTCCGCCTCAAACCACTGTCGCACGCCAAGAGGTCAGCAGAGATCATCGCTGGCAAAGCGTTGCCTAGAGCCGCGAGAATCGTCTCCTGCGATGCCCCACAAGCCTCATACTACATCGCATCAGACCCTCAATTCTTGTCTCAAGCATACAAAACTGGCGTCATAGGTCATTTGGTAGCTTTAGCCCTGTTCTTACTAGCTTTAGTACGTTAGGTGCGAATTTTAGGTTAGGTGTGCAGTGTGCAAGTGCATTTATGTATCACAAAATTAAAGCCATACCAAAAAAGTAATGGTTAATTATATGCAACTTATATTGCAGCTGAACTATTAAGCGTATCAATAATTTAGATTTTGAGTAATCTCGAAATACTTATGATAAATCAGATGGTTTTTTTTTGGTTTAAATTAGGACATGATTTTTTTAAATGTTAACAATTTATGGATACAAAACATTTTTGTGTTCATCTGGGGTTAATGATTCTATTAAAAAGTAGCTATTGAAATAGTTATAATGTAATTAGTTAATGCATTGAGTGGTAATACGCCGTAATATTTTTTTTCATGGTTATGTTTAAAACTACAACATCTAATCCATTTTATTGTTATTATACTTAGATATAAAATTCCGTCCATTAATATTTTATATTGATATGACTTTTACTTGATGATATTAATTAAATATTTGTAATGTGTTTGATGTGTATGGTTGATATGTAATTTAAGAAATTTTATCCGTCCAGGTAGTGTCTGATCATAATTGATATTGTGCATCAACACAGTTTATTTATATTTACTATGTTTACAATCAATTATAATGTATTATCAAATGATTTAAAAAGACTTTTAATCTATTTGCTTAAAATTATGTGATGTTTAAGTATTCGGCCAAAAGTAAAGTCTCTTATATTTAAGAATTAGAATTTTATTCGTCCAGTTCAAGTGCCTGATTTTAGTATTATGATTGATATATTGATTGTTTACACAGTTAATTATGTTTTACTATCTTTACAATCAATTATAATGTATGTATTTTCAAATGATTTAAAAAGGCAGTTATTTTTAACTATTCCAAACATAGATTTAAGAGTAAATTCCAATTATAATTATATTATTTACGGACATTATATTAATTATTTTTTACACTGAACTTATTTTACACACTAAATAAAACAAAATTCTACATTAAATTTAATTTGTTTTATTATTAAAATTCAATGCCTCGTTCTTTATATTGTAACACTGAATTCCATTGGGTAAAACAACAAAGCTTTTCATGATTTTTCTTAAATCACTTCTCCTGCAAACTTCCTTCATTGCTTGGCACTGAGAGACGCCATTCTTATCAATCCTGCTTGCATGCTCTCTCCATTTTCCAAATATACAATTAGTTTTCGCCACTTCGCCGTTAATAAAAGGAACCAGCCCACTACACATTGGCGTTTTCTTCGCACATAAACTTAAAGCTAACATAGACAGATAACGAAAATGATTTATACAATACACAAACATAAATTCTTCAGGCTTATTCCTCCTCAAGGTGTCTATGATAGTATTACCAAGTTTCACAGTTACCCTTTTTTTATAAAGACTCAAATAATTGTGCATTTCTTTCCCATCACAGCACAAAGCTAAAATTGTACAAAACTTATTGGCTGACAAACAAAAAGTTGTAAACACATGATTCCAAACCACTTCTTCATTGTTGTGATAAAAATTAAAGATATGGCTACTTATTTGAATGCCAGATTGTCCGATTCTGCTATCGATAAACTTACTGAGATTCGATATAGCATTGGAAAATGTGATTTTATAACACATATGACCTGTAAATATATTGCTGGCTCTACTCACTTGTAAATTAGTTGTATTGTAGGTATATCCTAGAAAAGTTATATCTTCACAAAATTTTAGTGTTGAGTGTTTGAAATTAACTATAGTTTTATCATAGTTAACATTTCTGTAGTTTGAAAGAGCTTCCAGAAACATATTTGCATCTTCAATTGAATCTGTGATGTATAAATAGTCATCAACGACTCTCACAAACAATCTCAATTTAGATTCATTCTTTATCATATGGTTTGGGAAATAAATTTCATCTACATGTGTATAATAAAGTTCAGAGAGTGCAGGTGAATATCTGTATCCTTGTACTAAACCCTCTGTCCATTCATATACTGTTGAGCCTGCTCTGATTAATAATGGTTTCCGGAGCTCTGTTATAATTTCTTTGTATAATTGAGCCATTTTTTTCTTCATATACAACTGTTTCTCAGTCTTCTGGTAATCTAGATGCCTTTGACATAATATTTTCAGAAGCCTTTCTCTTACAATTGATCCAAATGCATTACTCAGATCGGTTTTAACAAAATAAAGTTGTGGCTTTTTATGGTCCACCCAAGAGTGAAATAAAGATGTAAACTGCGTTTCTATCTTTTCATAGGATTTACCAGTTAAAACTTTTAGAAAATATAATCTCTCCTTCATCTTGTATTTTTCAGCAGAACTCTGTTGACCGTTTTTATACCGTACAATTGGTCTGCAATCATTGTTGGGTTTCAGAACTAAATATAATTTGGGTATATCTTTCTTATACATTTTTAATTTTAATCGGTCCTGTTGGCTGTGCTTTCTTTTTACTCTATGACCCAAACAGTATGGTTCGAATCTTTTTAAAACTTTGGTAAATATCATTTGAGATATTTTTCGGTCATTAAAACTCTGCCATTCATTTTTCCAGAAGAAATAAAGTTTATTTTCATCACCGTCTAGTTTACATGTTGTCACATAAAAATTCAAACATATTGCTCCACACAAAACATACTTTAGTATCCATGATAAAACTGCCCGTAAAATCTGTCCACATACGGAACCTGGGACATTGTTCCAAGGTTTAACTGAAAAATCCCACTTTTGTATTATTCTTGAGAAGAAGAAAAACTGTCGATTCATGCTTTCTATTACAGTAAATACAGCTTTTTTGAATATTTTAGTATTGTTGTGACTTCCAAATAAGGTCCATGGAATTATATCAGTTAGAATGTTCCAAGATCCAACAAAAACTAGCTCCTTGTCTACGTAATTCAAAATATGTTGTTTGCTGGTGTTATTATTTGTAAAATAAGATCTAAAATCGTCTTTACAACGATTTTTAAAATTAATTCTCATATCTGATAAAATGTTTAATAAATCCTCAGGTATTGCACTCACCAGAGACTTTTCTTCAAAGACATTGTGTAGAAGAGATAATTTATCTTCGGTTTTCAATAATTTAATATCTATTATATTTGCAAAACACCGCACATTTTGTTTATTCACAAAATGTTGTGAGAAACATACAGGTAGATCCATTTAAATAAAAATATTCTTCTAAAGTACTAAAGTGCTCTTCAAGAAAAATTATTGTATTCGTATTAGGCGGCGACTTGTTGCGACATGTCCATCGCGTCGTTCCTTTTTGCATTATGAACTTACGATTCAATGAAATAATTGTGTATTAAAACTTAATTTATCAAATCTAAAAAATTATAAATATAATCATGTTTAGGTATTATTATAATTATGTTATATTAAGATGTAAAAATATCCTTATATTTCTTAACTACTTATTAATGGATACTGGATGTAGGTACTGTGTTTACTACTGTTTAATAAGAATAGAATAAAAAATTCAACAAAACAAATATTGCACTAAAAGTAGAATTACCACATTATATAAAATAAACTGAGCAGGTACACAGTAATCATAAGACATTAATTCTATGAAACGTTTCAATTAAAGTTCCCGCCAAAAACCGGATGCGGAAATAAAAAACAAGTTAACACACATTAACACTTTGTCTATGACACTACATACATTTTCTTTTTTTTTTTAATACTTTCTGTTTATTTTTGCTTATGCATACTTTCTTAACTTTGTTTATATGACTGATAGTGGACACTTATCAATTTAAAAATAATGAAAATAGTACCACTGAGTACCTTCTTATCAGTTATGTTATGTTTCATTAACAAAACATAACCTCACATGTGGATTAAAATACAGATGTGTGTTTATCAAAGTTTTAATAACTATTAAAATATGGCTAAAGTTGTTGCCAATGTTTATAGTGATCTAATTCAAATATTTAAATGTAGTGTATCAGCAGTTCTTCCTTCAAACCTGATTAAAAAGTCTTTAAAATACAACACTGCAACCCATCAATTGTCTGTCCTCGGGTGTAATTATAATTTGAAAAATAAAAATGTGTATGTGATCGGATTCGGAAAAGCAGTTCAAAATATGGCTGTAGAGGTAGAAAACCTTTTGGATTCCAAAATTAAACAAGGCATTGTGAGTGTTCCTATAGGAATTCGGAGTAACAAAACTTGTTCGAAAATTCTTTATCATGAGGGTGCCAAAAACAATTTACCAGACCGCAGAGCTGAATCCACTGCCACAGAAATAAAGAAACTAGTCACAAAATTGGGACTGGATGACTTTGTTCTAGTTTTAATTTCTGGAGGGGGGTCAGCATTGCTGCCATTAGCTAAAAAACCAATTACATTAGAAGAAAAAACTATGTTGATCCAAACACTGGCAAATTCTGGGGCCGATATCAAGGAGTTGAATGTTGTAAGAAAAAAAATATCAGAGTTAAAGGGTGGGAAATTGGCCATACATGCCCAACCAGCTCAAGTTGTCTCATTAATATTGTCTGATATAGTTGGAGACCCATTAGACTTGATTGCCAGTGGCCCAACAACTGAAAACAATGACCATCCATTGGCAGCTTTAAAAATAATATACAAATACAATTTATTTGATATTCTTCCTGAATCTATCAAATGTGTATTGAATGAGAAAACTGGAGGAAACCCATTTCCAAGAGATAATGTACAAAATTTTATAATTGGATCAAATCACATAAGCACTACTGCTGCATTAGCAAAAGCCAGAGACCTAAATTATGTTCCATTAGATCTTTCTAATACTGTAACAGGAAATGTGAATACTGTAGCTGAAGAATATGGAAAATTGACAAAATATTTTTGCAATTACTTGAGAACCCATGACAATAACAATTTAGAGACCAGTTTAAAAACATTAAACATACCTGGATTAAAATTAGATAGATTACAAGATTTAAAGAATTCCACTTCTAACTTGTGCTTAATATTTGGCGGAGAAATTACAGTCAAGATCCTGGGGAGTGGCAAGGGTGGTCGAAACCAAGAACTTGCTTTAAAATATTCACACATTATCAACGAAATAAGAGACCAATTAGATGGTTTTGATGTTTCCTTTCTCAGTGCAGGCACAGATGGTATAGATGGACCAACTGATGCAGCTGGTGCTATTGGATATTTAAATCTAATATCAGATTGCAATAAAGAGAATATTAATCACATTAAATATTTAAGCAACAATGATAGCTACAGCTTTTTCAAAACATTCAACAATGGGAATCTGCATGTTGTCACAGGACACACAAATACTAATGTGATGGATATACATTTGATTATAATAAAAAGAATTTAATTATTATGCTTCATACCTTTTTATGTAGATGGTTTTAAGAACATACTCAGTCTATTCTTTTCTTTTCTTTCTGTGTCTTGTTTCAGTTTCTCCTCTTTTAATTTAGCTGAGGCAAGCACTGCTTGTTGGCATAGGCCAGCAAATTTATCCTTTTTCTTTTTATTGTTTTTTATAATCTTTGGCTGTTCTTTTACAGTGTGTGGAAGGATATTATTCTTATTGTGTAAAGAGAATGCTTCCTTAGATTTTGCATAAACATTAATTTTCTGAACCGTTGGTTTATTGTCTACTGCCTTTTTCTTTTCTTTTGGTTTCTTGATTGTATTAATTTCATTTGAAATTTCAGCATTCCACTTTAAAACTAATGTTACTGTTTTATGTCCACAAAAAACACAAGTTTGTTCCTAAAACCAAATGTTAGTAAAAAATACTTAAATAATCAAATTAAATAATTTTATATTTGCTGGACAATACTTACAAGATTCTTGCACCGAGACAAATTTTGTCTTGTGTGGAAATTTTTGTTTAGTTTTAACAGCTGCTTTCTTTTTTGTTCTTTTGTAAGTTTAACAGGAGTGATCTGCAAGTAGTTATAACATATATTATGGGTTTATTGGGTGATGGGTGATGTTCTTTTATTTAATTTAATAAAACAGAATGTACCTTGGTTTGTGTCCCGGTTTTCCATTCCATAAAACAGTGGGGACATCTAATTTCATCAGAAAAATATTTTGTAGGCAGTTTGATACCTCCGGTGATCTCTTTACATTTCATTCTGAAAGAGAAGTGTGTAAAATCACATGTATTTAACTTTATACAGTCGGTAAATTCTAGGCTTATGGAAAATCAATCAAATATTGCATTACCACCACATGCTCATGTGAAGTGGCCAGTCCTTCATAATAAGTACATTAACTACTTATTAAATAGTGTTTATATTTCCAGTAAGTACTTACAAATAAAAACTTCGAAGTATTTGTTGTGTTTTGTTGTTTTCTGGTAAAATTGAAGCCGCTTGGTATAGGAAGCTAACTTGAGTTTCTGTCATGTTTCATAAATATTTCAAACTGAGCGCCGCCATTTGAAATCAAAGTAGACTTCATGAAAGCAAAAAGTGTGTAGCTATACTCACAAGAATATTATTAAATACTAGCCACTATCTACAACACAGAACATACTACTGCCTACCAAATACCAAAACAAATGATAAACACGAGTCACCAAGAGACAGTGTTTTTTTTTTATTTTTTTATGGCATCGTTATTACGCATATTGCCAGTGTCAAGTAAAACGATATTTCGTATTTATTTAAGCAGGGTAAAAGTAAGTATATTATAGTCATCAAGTATTTTATGTAATGTACGCCTCTTTCAAGGTTCCCGCCAAAACTCCAGACACGTGTTTTTGTTTTGAAATCATATGACATCTGTCATCTGTTTGTCATGTCATCTGACAATTTGCCATTGCCAGGCTATGTTCCAAAATACACTGCGGCCACTAAAGGTAATTTCTCCAGATTGCTTTAATTTTGACGGTTTTATTTACCAGGTAACTATTATTGACGAATGTATAGAGCTCTCTCTCAACCCAAAGTTCCATAACACGTCACTCTACTCTTAAATATGGCTCCTGGTCAAAGATTTTAATACTCCGTGGATGTTGTGCTTGTGACCGTTACCCCCTTTTGTAAGTACTTTTCTCGTATATTATCCCACCCAACGCGTAAGTAAACATTCTAAGTACTAAAAATAGTAATACGGCAAAATAATAATGTAGAAAAATTATATTAAGCAGTAAAAACTGATTTTCCCGTTTGGCCTAGTGTGGAAGATTTTCTGCAAAAAATATGAATCCATGTTCGTAAAATAAATTATTAAGAAAAAATTATTCCCGCCAAATTTCCTAATGTCAAAATATCGCAAACAAATGGCGCTTCTTCAGACGGGTACTAAATTACATTTGTGATTGAAACGCGTGGAAATAAATTATTATTGAGAGTTTCAGCACTTTTATTTTATTTGTGAGGAAATTTCGTCGTAAACATGGATGTAGCGGACACATACGCAACTCAAACGCAGGTGAAAGATGAGGTTGGAGTACGATGTCAAAAGTTATTTCAAGATTTTTTGGAAGAGTAAGTAATAAATATTTACGTTAAAGCTAACAGTTTAAATGGGTGTTATATATTTGCTATAGTCCTATCTATGCATCTGATGCATTACAATGCGTTTAAACTATTGAAATTCTAAAGATAACCTATTAGTTTACACTGCATTCTTTCATTCATTTTGAACTTCGTGTACTTATCACAATAAACAATCAATATGTTATGTATAAATACGCAAAGTATTAAATGAAGTACAGACTTCCTCATAATAGTAACTTCTGCACATTACACTAATGAACATTATAAAATGTTTTTTTTTGCTCGTACACATCCTTTGTACACAGGTACATAGACGCGGCAAGGAGCGTAGTACAGTCAATATTTCGACCTTTAAAAAGTATGCTTTCCCCTAGGAAAAAGTATTTTTTACAAAAATTACTGTAAAGAGTTGGTAC
The DNA here is from genome assembly GCA_036365455.1 of Macrosoma leucophasiata. Taxonomy (NCBI): domain Eukaryota; kingdom Metazoa; phylum Arthropoda; class Insecta; order Lepidoptera; family Hedylidae; genus Macrosoma; species Macrosoma leucophasiata. The sequence continues at coordinate 8,436,277 of JAWQUS010000013.1, forward strand.
AAAATTAAATATATTGTTCGCTGAAGTTGCCTTTAGGAAAATACCATTACATTACCACTTGACCATTGATTTAAATATTTCAGGTTCAAAGAAGACAATGAGTTGAAATACGAGAAGCAAGCAAAAGAATTACTGAAACCAGAGCTAAGTACACTAGAAATAAGTTTTGATGATGTTGAAAAATACAACCAGAATTTAGCTACCACAATCATTGAAGAATATTATAGAATATATCCATTTTTGAACCAAGCAATTTTGAATTATGTGTTGAGCCTCGCAGACAGTGGTATGAAAAAAGACTTGCAAGATAAAGAATGCTATGTTTCATTTGTGGATGTGCCCACCAGACACAAAGTGAGAGAGTTGACAACAGCAAAAATCGGAACGTTGATCAGAATCTCAGGACAGATTGTCCGTACCCATCCTGTGCACCCGGAACTTGTTTTGGGCACTTTTGTTTGTCTTGACTGTCAGACTGTTATTAAAAATGTGGAACAACAGTTCAAGGTATAATGCTAAAATGTATTTTTTTAATTCAGCTAATTTTTTAAAGCAAGTCTAATTTATGAATTTTTTATTCAAATCTTGCAAACTGTAACATATTTTGAATAGTATTTTCTACATATAGGGTAGGGTACGTTATTGATGAATAAATAATAAGGAAGAAACTATCTCATTAATAATGTCTCAATCTTCCCATTTGTTTATTCATATTAGAAGTAGAAATACTTAAAACAACATCATCAGCCAACTTTTAAATTATTATTTTACAGTACACAATACCAACAATATGCCGCAACCCTGTCTGTGCAAATCGACGCCGTTTCATGTTGGATGCAGACAAATCTGTGTTTGTGGACTTCCAGAAGATCCGCATTCAGGAGACGCAGGCAGAGTTGCCTCGAGGTTGCATACCACGCTCGCTTGAAGTTATATTGAGAGCAGAAGCTGTTGAATCTGTACAGGTATTATATAGGACATATGTAAAGGAAAAATAAATAAATCATTTGTTTTTAAACTAAGGTAAAATTTAGGTAATTGAAAAGACAGAAACAAAAAAAAAATAAAAAATGTAAAATGAAAAAATATACCAACCATTAATATAGCATATTTTTTACATAGAAAAATGGTGAAATATATTTACAGTCACAATGTTAATGACAATAATCCCTACTAATATTATAAATGTGATACCTTTTCACGTCCAAACGAGTGAACCGATTTTGATGAAATTAGGTACAGAGATAGAGTTGACTTTGAGAACGAACATAGGCTACTTTTTGTCACCTTATAATACAAATACACCATACACCATACAACTTTCCATCCCCCTAAAATAGGGGATGGAAATTTGTATGGAGCATTCCACAATTTTTCCATGTATTACCAAGGCTTCTCAATTAATATCCCACTCACTGCAATCTATGAGTGAATGGCTCAGTGCTAATGGACTCGAGTTGTCCGCTTCAAAAAGCACTGTGGTAGTTTTTACTAGAAAGCGAATCATTCCTGCTGTTGATATTTCAATTAATAACTGTCCTATTCCTGTAAAGGACCATATTAAATTCCTTGGCCTCGTTCTGGACACAAAATTAAAGGTAAGTTATCATTGCGACTACATTGCTGCCAAGTGTCAAAGAAATCTAAATATTCTTCGCTGTTTATCTGGTGTGTGGTGGGGAGCACATCCTTATTCCTTAAAGCTTCTTTATAATTCAATTATAAGGAGTGTATTGGATTATGGATCGTTTTTGTTGGACCCGGCCAATAAGGCCGGGCTCAGGAAACTCGACCTGATACAGTCCAAGGCACTACGTATTATAACTGGGGCTATGAAGTCCAGTCCCATCAACGCCTTACAAGTAGAGTGCGTTGATCCGCCACTCAACTGCAGACGTCAATTCCTTGCTGACAATTTTTTATTAAAAATCTCTATTTGTTCATCTCATCCATTATTTCGTAGCTTGGAGCAATTATCACATTTAGTCGATTCTTCATCCTTCTGGGCATCCAAAACCCCCCCTCGTTTAATCAACAGCTATCGTAAATTTCAGGATTTAGGCGCTACAGTTTATCAGTCACGTAAATTGCCTTTATTTAACTATTCTTACGAAATAATAATATCACAACCTCGCGTAATTTTGAACTTTGGTATTCATAAGAATGATCCTGTCGCGAATGAACTTTTTAATTCTATAATGAATAGGGACTGGCAGGGTTGGCATTCTATTTTCACGGATGCATCTAAACCTTCCGAAAATGGTTGTGTCGGTATTGGCGTTTACCACACTGAGTTCGATATAGTCCAAAAAATTAAATCTCCTCCAGAAACGACTGTTTTTTCAGGTGAATGTTTAGCTGTACTAGAAGCAGTGAAATATGTACTGTTGTTCAAGCTGCCGCAAACACTAATTTTCTCAGATTCCTTGAGTGCCCTCCAGTCTATTATCTCAGATCCCTTTTCCTCGAAATCCCATAATCCTATCACCTTACAAATCAAGGATGCACTCAAAACATCTGAAGAGCGCGGACTATCTGTTATCCTGATTTGGATCCCGGGACACTCTGGTGTGTCGGGGAATGAATGAGCAGATGAAGTCGCCAGAGACGCCGTGACTTCAGGGGATATTTTCCCCTATAAAATCTTTCCTCATGATTTAGTTCATCAACCCAAAAAATTTGTTCGAGAAGCTTGGTCTCACCATTGGCCACCGCCTACGGGTAGTAAAGGGTTTTATTATGGGTCTATTCAACCAGAGATCCCCATCAAGCCGTGGTTTTTTAAATTCAAGTTCCCCAAACATGTAACCTCAGTGGTGTGCCGCCTCCGATTTGGTCACTGTTGTTCTCCAATATTCTTACACAAGCTCAGGATCAGGGACTCATCCATCTGCGAATGTGGTCTGGACGATGGGGACGTCAACCACATCTTTTTTTCCTGCCCCTCACACGATCGTTCCCAATTAATTAAAACTCTACAGAAACTTGTTCCTTTTCCTATCAATATCCCCACCCTACTATTCCTGTCCAATTCCAATCCCAAAATTCTAAAATCAATTGTATATTTTGTACATAAAAATAGGATTAAGTTGTAAATGTGGTCGTTCTTGGTGATAAATGTAAATATTGTATATGTTATATATATTCACTCAAACTAACTGTGTGTTAAAATAGTCTAACATTTGTGTTATTTTCAGATACAGTTAAATTTGTAACGCTGTTCATTTTTTTTTCGTATCGCTGTATATTTTCTTGAATTCAGACGTGATACTGGCAGGTATGCCTCCTGGCGGTTGCCATTAAGGAAAAAAAAAATTCCACAATTTTCAAGATAGAAAGTTAAAACTCGGTATGTGAACTCTTTGAGTTTAACAAACAATACGTACATAATTTTTTTTTAGTAATCTGCCTTCATCCCTTTCACTCGGGGGGTGAAATTTGAAGGTATTGGGCTGAAGGCAGTGTTCAAGCTGGAAAGCCAAAAATAGGTATTTCTCTACTAAAAAAAAACAACATTTGCTTATTATTGAATTATTTTTTTTAGAAATCTCCTACATTTCCTAAAATAAGGGATGGAAATTTGTATGGAGCATTCCACAATTTTCAAGGTAGAAAGTTAAAACTCGGTATGCGAACTCTCTGAGCTTAACAAACAATAAGTACATATTTTTTTTATTTTATCTACCCCCATCCCCTTAAAAGAGGGAGTGAAATTTGTATTGGACTTTAGCCAACAATTGGTATCCGGACTCTTTGTTACTAAAGAAAACAACGTTAAAGTTCTTAAAATATACACTTTTTGTTTAGAAATCTGCTGCAACCCCTTTAAGAGAGGAGTTGATAGTTTGTGCGGGTGTTTTGTCAGTTTTTAATGCCGTTCTTATGTCGTGAAAGTGGCAAACAAGCATGCAGTTCACATTGATGTTAAGTGATGACTGCGGCCTATAGACACCCGAAAACACACGAAGACCAGAGGTCAAAATGCAGATGCGTTACCACTTCTGAGGCCTAAGGTGTTATGCCTCTGTGCCGGAAATTACAGGGCCGTACATAACCTCCTGACTGGAACACAATAGTGCTGAACTGCCATTTAGCGGCAAAAATATTAGGTAATTCGGTGGTACCTACGCCCGCGAGCTGCTTCACTGGAGGTCTACACCACCAGATAAATTGTTTTTTTGAAATTTGCCTGAAAATTGGTTAACGGGCTTCTTATGTTATGTACAAAAAATAGTTGCATCAATAATTTTTTTGAAATGTTCCCCCAAACCCCTAAGAATGGGTAATAGAAATTGGTATGGGACCTACCGCAATTTTCAAGGTGGAATATTAGTGAACAGGCTCTTTGGTACAAAAAAAAAGATAAAGCAATAAAACAAATATTAATACTCTTGGCAAAAGATAAGAAGCAGTGTTACCCATGACCTTTGATGGATGGGGTCACAAGTTTTTTAAAACGCTGTCTTCTTGATCTGCACTTAAGTCGGAGCAGCGGCCGCACTACCTTTGCTCTGAGTTAGACGGTTAATTCTACATTAATTATTTATTTGCTTTTGATTTTGTAATTGTTTATGAAAATGTTATATAAAACTACTGTTCCTAGAGACTTAAAATTTGATACAAGAGTTCCTTTCATGATGTATAAGAAAGGATTTTTAGTGATAAATATAAAGAACTATATGACAACAGGTATAAACATTTTGGATTACAATAAAAATTGATCTGTGTAGACGAAATGGACAAATTCTGTCCTAAAGGGGGAAAATGAAGTGGTAATTTTTTTATGGAAAGTTTCTCATTCCTGAACTAAACAGTATAAAATTGGTACACAGGCTCATGATTAGGAATTGTAAAAATGATCTGTTTAAGTAAAATGGACAAAATTTCCCCCTAAAACGGCAAAATGGAGGGATACTGTTTGTATGGAATTGAGGTTAAAATTTGTGTGGGAATTTTGGTAGTTTCTAAGTTAGAGACTTGAAAAGTGATGTTCTAGTCTTTCTGTTAGGTATAAAAAAAAATAGGTACGTGCTTCAGTATTTTGCCACAATCACCCCTAAACTTTCAAATATAAGGGGTTAAAATTAAATAGAGATTTCTAAGTTATAGACGTGATTAAGAACTCCACATATAGGTACGCGACGGGAAACTTGATTAGGACATTTCCATGGGATTGTAAAATTTAAATTATTTATAAAACGAGATCCACGCGGGCGAAGCCGCGATCAACAGCTAGTTACATAATATATTTATAAAAAAAAATTTTTTTTTTTATATCACTACATCCTGTATCCATCATCTCATTCTTATTGTTTCCATTTTCAGGCTGGAGATAGGTATGATTTCACAGGAACTCTCATAGTGGTGCCAGATGTAGGGTCACTGTCCTTCCCTGGTGCTAAGGCCGAACTCACAACCAGGACTCGACAGGCCAATGAGGGTCAGATGGAGGGCATCAAGGGTCTCAAGGCTCTGGGTGTACGAGAGCTACACTACAAGTATGTTGAGGTTCTTCATATGCATTTTGCTTCTTTTTGCCTGTTACTTAATAATTTAACATGGAGTTTGGTTCTACGCTAATTGAGTAGTTTATATCCTTTGTAAGGCAATTAATTCCTGTACATTTTCTGAATTTAACACAGACATCAATCGGTGACGTGTATTTACACAGATGCACCTGTGTGCATAGCATGTAGAAAATATCAAACGTCGCATATAAGATGGGAGGAGGTTGGGTGAGGCGGGGAAATCGGGCGGGACGTCGAAGTGTCCATTCTATACGTGGTATTATTACATATTCTGTGACATTACGATAAATATATTTCAAGTAAACCTAGACAGATTTTCTTGGATTTCCATACAAACTTTCATCTGCTGTATCCACCCCATGTAGTTCGAAATTTTAAGAACTCTAGGACGACTATTTACTTGCATCTTTTCAAGTTTAAATAAAAAAACCATGAAGGTTTTATCTTTGATGAAGTGAAACTTCCATACAAAATATTATTGTCAGCCTATTTGTGATAAAAAGTAAGCCATGTCCTTTTCCAAGGTCTATTCTATCTGTGTACCAAATTTAATCAAAGCCAGTCCAGCTGTTTAGGTAGAGTTAGTCAAATACACATGCAAAGACAAAAACTTATTACATAAAAAATATTTCAGGACAGCATTCCTAGCGTGCAGTGTACAAGCAATATCGCGGAGGTTCGGCACAGCGGAGCTCGCCACCGACGATCTTACTACTGAGGACATGCGTAAACAGATGACTGACAAGGAATGGGACAAGGTTAGCATTGATATTTCACATTACTTTTTATTAAATTGTACGTACAACTGTCAGAAATTGATGTAGTTCAATTTCTGGTCAAAATAGATGTCAATTAATAGGTAATCAGGACTATCCTTAACCAAGGATGAAGCTAAAGGAAATAACAAAATTCAGCTCGAAATTGTCGAATCCTAATGCGGTAATGACACTCTTAATTGGTCTTGCTAGCAATATATATATATTTTTAAATCTTTATTTTTATTTAGGGGCTTTTAATCTAGCGAGACCATGTCAGCTCCATGCTAGCAACCTTTGAATTTGCTCAAAACTTAAGCCTATTTCAGCCAAAGATTTAAGGTTACTATTACAATATTTACAATTGTATGTAATAAGTGTTTTAATAGATAAGTACTTCTATGCCATTACATGAAAACAAACTTGTAGAGGAAGTTAGCTGTTTAATTTTTTTTTGTAAGTACCAACGTAAAATATATTATTTTTGATTATAAAAACGAATATTATAATAACCAAGTCATGGGTTAGTTTGTTTCTCAATCTTTTTCTTAATAATATTTTGTCATATTTATTTACAGGTGTACGAGATGTCGAGAGATCGTAACTTATACAACAATTTGATAACAAGTTTATTCCCGAGTATCCATGGCAACAATGAGGTGAAGAGAGGAATCTTACTCATGATGTTTGGAGGTGTAGCTAAAACTACTATAGAAGGTACACTAAATTAATGAAAAACCAAAAGCACCCAGCATGCATCAATAGTAAATTTTTGTACAAAAATTGTTTATTCAGTTTATTCATTTATTTCATATAATTAGGCTCCTGGAGAGCAATTTTACATCGTCATTTTTTTTTAAACTAACCTAGAGTGAATAACCACTAATAATAATCAAAACACATAATAAATTAAATAGACACTGAACAATTTTGTATAATATAGAAAGCATCAATTATTTACAAATTCCTCCATTTCCCCTTTTGAAAAGAAACTGAGAAAGAATGAATTTGGTCGTCATAATAAAGGTTATTCACTTGGCAGAATTCCAAGGGCAGTCAATACTGAGAAGAACTCCGCCACTGAAGAAACTCAGTACAGCTCTTTTGAATATAAACTTAAATCTAATACAGTCTGTAAATCCAAAGTACAGGTTTTCGAAATAGCCTGGGAGCGATCGCTTCAATCCCATGGTGTAGTGTCATTAAGATAATCACATGTTTTATAATAGTTGCACATGTATAAACGTTTTTTGATAACTTTCTTAAATTTCTTAATCGAAAGACTTTGAACATCTTCAGGTATTTTGTTAAAGAAGCGTATACATTGACCTCTAAAAGAATTACTCACCCTATGCAGTCGTGTTGTGTGCACAGACAACTTGTGTTTGTTCCTAGTATTCATATAATCATTAGCTCTACTAGGAAATTCGCAAATATTTTTACGTACATACAGTACATTTTCGTAAATGTATTGCGAAGCTACAGTCAATATATTTATTTCCTTAAATTTATCTCTGAGAGACACTCGCGGACTTAGCCCGTAGATAGCACGCACAGCTCTTTCCTGTAAAACAAAAATGGTGTTGACATCGGCGGCATGCCCCCATAGCAAAATTCCATAGGACATAATACTGTGAAAATAGCTAAAATAAACCAATCGAGCCGTCTCAACGTCAGTTAAGGATCGTATCTTTTTTACCGCAAACGCTGCGGAGCTTAGTCTACGGGCTAGATTGGAAATATGAGGACCCCACTGCAATTTTGTATCCAAGGTTAAGCCAAGAAATACCGTGGAGTCTACTAATTCCAATGCTTCCTCGTTTAGTTTCACATTGGTTGCAACCTGTTTAACGTTAGGTGTACAAAATTTAATACATTTTGTCTTTCTACTATTTAACAGTAGGTTGTTAGCACTAAACCAATGTACTATTTTAGAGAGGGCATTGTTTACATCGTCACAAGCTACTTGTTGCCTTTTCATTTTGAATATGAGAGAGGTATCATCTGCAAATAATATCATTTCTTGATTATCATTAACAATGTATGGTAAGTCATTAATATAAACTAAAAACAGAAATGGACCCAGAATTGAGCCTTGCGGTACCCCCATATCCATCGAAGTGCCAGGAGATCTCGTTCCATTTATATCAACATACATGGTTCTCGAGCTTAAATATGAAGTCATAAGTTCGAGAGCGGTATCTCGAATTGGATTTTAAACACATTTTAAACGTTCTTTAATTACTTTTTTTAATTTATTAACAGATAGACTTTGAATATTTTTTGGGACTTTATTATAGAATCGTATACAATGATAACTTGTATTTGCTCCTAGTGTTCATATTATGATCATTCGTTCTCGTAGGAAACTCATTAATATTTTTCCGGACATACAATAATTTTCGTATACATATTGACAAGCAACAGTCAAAATGTTTATTTCCTTAAATTTATCTCTCAGAGAAACTCTCAGGCTTAGCCCGTAGACAGCACGTACTGTTCTCTTTTGCAAAACAAAAATAGTATTGACGTCGGCGGAATTGCCCCATAGCAAAATTCCATAGGACATTATACTGTGAAAGTAACTAAAGTAGACCAGCCGAGCCGTCTCCACGTCCGTCAATAATCTTATCTTCTTTACTGCAAATGCTGCTGAGCTAAGTCTACTGGCCAATTTGGCAATATGCTGCAATGTGCTGACTTAATATGGTGAGGTGGGACACTGGTCCTATCTCGCCCAACCGTCTTCATCACTGCACCTATCTGCTTATAGTTAAATAAGACTGATCGCAGATTCAAGAAAAAGAAAAATAAATATTATTTGGAAGACAATAGCACCATATAACAATAATCATAACAGACGATAGTGTTGAATACTACCATTGAACACTAAAAACTAAAAACATTACTTTATTGATTGGTCACAACCCAACTTTCATAAAATTTTCCAGGCACAACACTTCGCGGCGACATAAACGTGTGCATAGTGGGCGATCCGAGTACTGCCAAATCTCAGCTGCTGAAGCAAGTGAGCGAGATAACGCCGCGCGCCGTCTACACCAGCGGCAAGGCTTCTTCGGCCGCCGGTCTCACCGCCGCCGTCGTTAAGGTAACCCTAAATAGAAATCAAAGATCCACCTATCAACCCTTTTTGGACTGGGAATCTAGTCCAGCCGCTCTTCCAATTGAGCTACTGAAGTCCTGCCGATTTGTCAAATCTAACTAGCATAGTTGTCAATAGATGGCGCTGCTGCTACCATAAAGCAATGCAATAAATGTGAAGGAAAGATTTGACAAATCAGGCAGGACTTCAGTAGCTCAATTGGAAGAGCGGCTGGACTAGATTCCCAGTAGGCCGCGAGTTCGAGTCTCGCCTGAAGTCAAATTTTTCTTTCCATTTTACTTTATAAAATATATTTCACAAGTATGTGTTAAGCGAAATAATATAAAACAATTACATTGAAATTGCATCATGTTATAAAGGGTTTAGTCGTAATGATCATTGTATCTCGATTTAATCGCTTCGCTGTCTTGCTATAACGTAGTCCACGCGCGTTTGTTGAAGCATGAAAGCGGAGTGATTCAATAACAATTACGTTAGCAGAATGCCACACTATCAATTAAAATTGTTCGTAAACAGGACGAGGAATCGTTCGACTTCGTGATAGAAGCCGGCGCCCTGATGTTGGCCGACAACGGCGTGTGCTGCATCGACGAGTTCGATAAGATGGACCCCGCCGACCAAGTCGCCATCCACGAGGCCATGGAGCAACAGACCATATCTCTGGCTAAAGTAAGTTTGTATACATAGTACTTTTGGATGCTCTATTATTTTCTCGGGAGTGTGTGTATACACATTTGCATGTTTTCGTACATTTATAAGGAAATGAAAAATATATTATGAATAATAAATAAACATGTTTACGAATTTTACGATAAAAAAAATATTTATTTGATATCAAATAATTTTTGAACTACAAAATATTAAAATATTCGCACTTCAAAATTCTTTCCGTTCGACCATCTGTTGGTAGAAATATTAATATGAAAAACTGTATTTGCTTGCTTCATCATCACTTTTATAATTTAGAAACCTATAAACAAATTAAAATTAAAATTTTGTTTTGCTTTCGTTAGGATAGTCCTATTTCTTCTTATGTTATGTATTTAATCTTATATGTATAAACCAATAACTTTCCAGGCGGGAGTAAGAGCAACGCTCAACGCAAGAACCTCAATACTCGCAGCGGCCAACCCAATAGGCGGTCGATACGACCGTGCGAAGTCCCTCCAGCAAAACGTCGCTCTAAGCGCACCCATCATGTCCCGTTTTGATCTATTCTTCATACTCATAGATGAGAGCAGTGAAATGGTGGACTATGCCATAGCGAGGAAGATAGTGGACTTGCATTGTAACAAGGAGGAGACGTATGATTGTGTGTATTCGAGGGAGGATTTGTTGAGGTACATCGCTTTCTCGAGGTCCTTCAAGCCTATTATTACTGAGGTAAGATATGTTTTTATTTTTAAAATTTATAGAGTGGATGTGTATTAAATATATATCAGCGAGGAAATAATTTCTAAGATTAGGAAATCATTTCTGAGATTTGTTAGCTTAGGGAAAGAAAGGAGATGTTTCAATTTGGGATATAGCTTGTGCATGTTCCAAAAAAAGGAGAAAAATATCTTGATTTCAGGAAAAATAATAATTTGTAATTTTTTGTCTAGATCGCTTAGTACGAAAATAAAATAGTTTTGAAATATTGCCATATAATTGATATACTACAACAACATGGCGGCGTCTTGAATGACAATGTATACCTTCGTTCAAAAATCGAATCAAACGGCACGGTACTCATGAACATATAAATGGTTAAATAATAAAGGGATACGTTGACGTTTACAGAGCAGAGTACTACAGTAAATGTACCTACAGCTTTTAAGTAAAAAATATTTTAACTGAGCTAAATGCTCAACAAAAACAACTAAAACAAAAATACTGTAAAATGCGATTATTTCAGAACGAAAAACGGCATCGATCTTGTCATTAGAGATGTCGCGATGCTTACTGGTCAATTTTTGAATCGATACGAATCGAAGTGTCATCAATCGATCCACGGTCAGATCAACGAGGGAAAAATCGATGTCCGATTAATCGATCTGTTTTTTATATTTTGACCTCTTGGTATTTTTGTAGATGGGTGTAGGCTGCATTCATCACTTACATCCATGTGAACTGCATGCTGGTCTTTCACCTTCGTTGCATATAATATATCATAATATCTATAAGTATTGTGTAACACGAAGTTGTAGTAGGTATGTAATTTTTCACTGTATTTGTGTTAATTTGTATCTACATTGTACTGTTTGTATCATAGAGCAACACCAGAGGGGAGTAGCCATATGCAGGCTTTCCCATCTGTCAAAGTACAAGCCCAAATGGGCCTATACCTTTCGCCTATATGTTTAAATGTTTGCGTGAAATTGTTTCTGTATATTGTTAAAGTCAAGGTGTGAGTTTCGTAGTTATAGACGATTTTTGTAGTGTGCGTGTGTGTCGCACGCATTTCTCCCCGCAAAAAATGACAGACTGTTTTGCATCGGTAATAAACGCTATGGCTACTCCCCTCCAGTACGCCGCGACCGGTGGCCCGTGTTGGTCTATGGTTTGTATGGTTGTTATTGAAACAAAAAGATCAAACCTTGATTCTCTAGGGTGAATTATCGATTTACTGACGTGATCTTGTACTACGGATCGATTAAAATAATCGATTCTTGCCGCGAAAAATCGATATTCCGATTAATAAACCTCAGATTGATATCCCTAATTGTCATGTCACCTGACATTGACAATTCAGTGTTTTAGAAACGTCAAGCATTTTGTTAATAAATCTTGTGCTAAAAATATACAAATAATTTTCAAAAAAGAATGTTCGTATTAGTTTAATGGGTTCATTTCCCTGTTACCCTTATATGTACAAGTAGTGGACCAAGTCCCATAGAACTTTGAACCATCTCCTTTCCGACTCTCATAATGGGGGGACGGAAGCATTTCGAAGCGGCTTATGATAATATAGAAACAAGAATTTTCTTGTTTCTATATTATTTTTATATAAGATATTATAATGATTATATAGTCGGCTAACGGTGACTTGGTTCGATCAGGAAGCCGGCAAGCTGCTGGTGGAGTACTACTCGGTGCTGAGGGCGCGCGAGGGCGGCGCGGGGGGCGCCGGGGGCGGCTCGTGGCGCATCACGGTGCGGCAGCTGGAGTCCATGGTGCGGCTGGCCGAGGCCATGGCCAAGATGCACTGCAGCGGGCACGTGGCCGCCACGCACGTGCACGAGGCCTACAGGTGATCGCCGGACCCCTTTGCGCGTGAACAAAGCTTTAAAGCCGTTTCGAGGTTCACGAAATGATTTGTACAGAATATAACATTTGTGCAAACACGAAACCTTCAAAATTTTACATAAATAACACTGTATAGTGCTTCCTGTCGCGTTTTCTCCCACGGCGCTATTTCATTTTTTGCTTTTAACTTCATAAAATTGAACAGGTACAAAGTAATGTAATGATACGGCTTTGAAATATTATGTAACAGAAAAATATTTTCCGATGCTTATATATTTTTACATCCCCTGAATAAACAATTAAAAATTAAGATTTAGTATGAAGGACTTCTATTGTTGGTAGCAGAGACCGTTATTATTTCTGTGAGATAAAATATAATGAACACCAGGAAATGTTCTTTAGTTCTCTAGATAATATTTCGAAACTATTAACTTGAACTTTTTGTTATATTTTTGGACAAATCAATGTATGCTTGGTGTGATTCTTCGCTTCTGTAGTTATTGGCCAGCAAAAAACTATGATGACGAATTCGGTGGTGAAACTACATATCTAACATAACAGATCCTAATTGATTCATATATTTAATATAATTAGGCTCCTGCCTCCTTTCATATAATTTAGCCAACGAATGTTGCATGCAATGCAATCCTGTAGGTTGCCAATGCTGTCTGCATTGGTCCAAGTGCACCAAGATCTTATTATATTCAAAGCGATTCAACAATTTTTTAAACTTTGTGTATGATATTTATATAACAATAAGAGCAATTCAAAGGTGCTATTTCGTAAACTCTTGATTTCTTCATTCAGACGTTCTTCCGGATAGGGCGACTATACTAAATGTCAACAAGAATAACACAATGTTGTAAACGTGTGCAATGCGAATCAGTTCGCAATTTTACGGTGCTATGAGCTTGTATATTGATACAATTCAACACCACATCACACAATTCGTATTTTTTCTAATGTGCAGGTTACTCAACAAATCCATCATTCGAGTGGAACAGCCAGACATACACCTTGACGAAGAAGATCCGCAGTATGAACCTAGTATGGATGTTGATCAAGAAGTACCTAATGGAACCGGAGGTTAGTAAATTTTGCATTTTTTTGCATATATTTCTCCGTGGTTATTTACTATAGTCAATCCGGCTCGAAGGACCAAAAATATATCGTATTTTACTGGTGGCAGAGCTCTAGTGACGGAGCTAGCGGGCGTGGGCGCCGCATTTGTTCAGCTCTGTCGTGTTCCAGTCAGGCGGTAGTTTGCGGCCCTGTAATTTCCGACATAGATGCATATTGACTTACACCTCAAGAGTGGAAACGCATCTACATAAAAATCTCAGATTTTTATATAATATTTTAACACTTACAGTTATCACTTATGATCAATGTAAACTGTATGCTAGTTTACCACTTTATGGCAAAAAAAAACTACATTAGAATTATGTATGTATAGTTATACCGCATAAGACTTAAACAACTGTGAATAGAAAATAAAAAACCAAATATTTAACAAGGTTTAAGATATACATCTTTAAAATGTTTTCTCATATTACAGAGAATCACGTGAATGGAGACTCAGCCGCTAAAAAGAAACTAACACTCTCGTTTGAAGAGTACAAATCTCTCAGCGACATGCTTGTTATATTCATGAGGAAAGAAGAATCTGAGGCTGAGAATAGAGGTAAGAATTTTCATTCATAAATTATCAAGAATGTTTTCCATGACTGGGTTGACGTTTGAATATGGCCAAAAACTTCAGAGGTATAACAACTTCGATCAGAGGAGTGGTAATGTATCTGCATGGAAATCGCTGGTTTCTTTTAGATGTATATAGGACAGGCTACAGTATTCACTTACTATCAATGTAATTGTTTGTCTGGAGTTTTGGCACCTTGAAAGAGGTGTATACTGTTTATTTTTATTTTTATACAGTTTCTTGGTGTATTTTTGAGTTATCTATACATATTGAATAAAGTTGGTGGCATTTTGTTTGATATATGTTTATTACAGTGCCCGTGTATAATGTAATATAATAACAGTGCGTAAACACGGCCTTTCAGGTTGCCTCCAACACTTTATTGTAAAAGTTCTGGTAAACTAGCCATAGCTTTATCGCTTAACCAATATATAATACGTATACACGGTGCGTATACCAAAATATTCTTTACAATTTGTGTACAAGTCTGTTTGTTCCGGTTAATATCGGGAATAGCTGGGCCGATTTGACGATTTTCATTGGCAGATAGCTCATGTGATAAGAAGTAACTTAGGCGACTTTTATTTGTGAATTATAGTATACTAGCTGTGCTCGTGTGTAGAGCACGACATCGTTCTCGTAGATACTGAACAATCTTTTTGTTAAATTCTATTCGGAAAAAGTCGCGGACACAGCTAGTAATATAATAATCCGTGTGCAGGCGAGGAGAGTTCGGGCATGCGCAAGAGTGCAGTGGTGAGCTGGTACCTGGAGCAGCTGGTGGGCCAGGGACACATCGAGAGCGAGGACGACCTGCTGGAGAGGAAGACCCTGGTCGAGAAAGTTATTGATAGGCTTATGTATCACGTGAGTTTACATTTTTTTGAGGTCAAAAAAGTATCTGAACCAGAGTGGATGAGAATAGCGAGAGACAGAGAGAAATGGAAATCTTTAGAGTTGGGCTTTGTCGAGGACAAACTGTCATTTAAAACAAATTGTAATCATTGTATTCAATTAATAACAATAGTGAACATTAAAAAAGGCTTCTTTTATTTTTATTCTCCATTTGGCTCGATTTCTATGTGCTGTTAGTTCTTTAAAATAGATTAGAACTGATATTGAAATAACATTTAAAGTAAATATTAGGTTGGGGAAAAAGTCTTTTCGCATTATAGTATGTATGAACTTGTAATAAAATCTCTTTGGCTGTAGTATTTGTATCTGGCTGGTTTTGCTATCATTGAAAGTTAAAAGTTAAAGTTGAAAGTTAAAGTTAAAACTTTAAAGAACATAATTCCAAATTCAAATTAGGCAAATGTGTGATTTTCATTTGTTTTTCGTACTGTCAAGATGAGTGAATCTAATGAAGAAATTCGATACATTTTAAAATTTTACTACAAAAAAGGGAAAAATGCAACGCAAGCCGCGAAAAAAAATTGCGATGTTTATGGACCTAGTGCAGTGTCTGTGAGAGTAGCACAAATTTGGTTTAAGCGTTTTCAATCCAGAAATTTTGATGTCAAAGATGCACCTCGCTTTGGTCGCCCTATTGCGGATAAAAAGGATGCCATTTTTGAAAAAGTGGAGCAATTTCGACACATCAGTAGTTACAACGTAGCTGAAGAACTGAGAATTGATCACAAAACAGTTTTGGCGCATTTGAAAAAAGCTGGGTACAAAAAAAAGCTCGATATTTGGGTACCTCACGAGCTCACTGAAAGAAACCTAATGAACCGTGTACTCATTTGTGATTCTTTATTAAGACGTAATGAAACCGAATCATTTTTGAAGAAGCTGATAACTGGTGATGAAAAGTGGATCACGTACGACAAGAACGTGCGAAAAAGGTCGTGGTCAAAGGCCGGTCAGGCTTCACAGACTGTGGCGAAACTCGGGTTAACTCGCAATAAGGTGATGTTGTGTGTGTGGTGGGATTGGAAGGGCATTATTCATTATGAGCTATTACCACCAGGCAGGACTATCGATTCTGAACTCTACTGCGAACAACTGATGAGATTAAAGCAAGAAGTTGAGAGAAAGCGGCCGGAATTGATCAACAGAAGGGGTGTGGTGTTTCATCATGATAACGCCACTATTGCCACTCAGCAAAAATTAAGAGAGTTTGGTTGGGAGGTGTTAATGCATCCGCCGTATAGTCCTGACCTTGCACCTTCAGATTTCCACCTGTTTCGGTCTCTTCAGAATTCTTTAGGTGCTCTAGAGGTTAACATCACGAGAGGACTGCCAAATCCACTTGTCGCGGTATTTTGATGAGAAGTCCCAAAATTTTTATAGCAATGGGATCATGTCCCTACCTACAAGATGGCAAAAGGTTATCGAACAAAATGGTACATACATACTTTAAATAAACAATATAAAAAAAATGTTTTGAATTATCTTAAAAAATGCGAAGAAACTTTTTCCCCAACCTAATATTATCTTTCCTTTTGTTTACCAGGATCAAGTCATAATCCCGCTGTCCACGACGGGTCTGAAGTCGACGCAGAAGTCGTCGGAACAAGAAGTTGAAGATGATCCTCTATTAGTTGTTCATCCTAATTATGTAGTTGACACGTAATATTACCAACAAGTCGGCCTTTTAAAAATAAATACTCTATTTACAATGTGTTTTTTATTTTGCCAGCATTCTCGATCCCATGACGCGTTGTAGTGTGTCCCATTTCTACCCCGCCCTCCGTGTGTCTCTTTACGTAAAATATTTTTTTTGGCTTAGTTACACTTCTTTACATTATTATTCATAGATTATATGAAACTATTTCATACACATCACTGCTTCTTACGGCGAAATGTATATTTTACAGCCTAAATATGCTGTTATATCTACTTATAATAGGACACTTTCAAAATAAAACAACAATCATAACAACAGTAACTTTTCTCATTTTATAAGAATAACAAAGTAAAATTACTTACCTAAAACACTTTCTTAAAATAAATGGAAACTACTTTCGAAATAGATTTAACAAGTCTCAAAGTCTGCCCAAAATATCAATATTACTGTCATAAAGTTTCCAATTTCAACACCTTTCAAACACTTTATACAAATCACACAGGTTAGCTATTTGTAATATCGCGCCATTATTAACAAAACTTGTAGGCGGTAGAAAGTTTCGCCTTATAGCTGGAAATATTACATGTTCTTGCCTCCATTCTTCCGACTTAGCTATTTCAGGGGTTTGGTCGGGATTTGGCTGAGAATAGAATATAGCAGTTTGTCGACTGAAAGTATCGAAGCAGTCTTTCTCGGAGTTCCAATTCACCTCTGTTACTAATCTGACGAGGTAAATGGGTAGCGCGCCCAGAAACGGCGTGTGGCCATCTGAAAGTAGATTGAAAAGAAACTGAATTTCATGTCATACATTTTTCTCATATAAGAAGGTGGCAAACAAGCATGCAGTCCACATTGATGTTAAGTGATGACTAGCCTATAGATACCCACACAAAGGCCAGGTCAAAATGCAGATGCGTTGCCACCACTGAGACCTTAGTTATGTCTCTGTGACAGTTATTACAGGGCCACACATTACCATATTTACCATCGGAGGGTCCTAGGTTCGATTTCCGGGCCGGAGACTATCAGAGATAAAGGTGTTAAATACTTTATTAATATTTATTGTGATTTTTCAATTTTTCTGGAAGTTTCCCAGTACCTCGGAGTTTGGTAATGTGCCCGGAGATGTCAACAGGCTCTCCACCTGTTACATGGGCCAAAACGTCACCGGCGAATCAATGTCTGCATGCATGTATTTACCTCTGCCCATATTACAGACGTGAAGTAACGTAATGATCATATATGATACGTACCTAAAAGTAAAGGCAAGGCCACTAATTCACCATCGGCATTGATTTCCAGTGAGAAATATTCATAAAGCATGTCTTTCTTGCTCACTATCAATTCAGTCATACGCTGCGCCGTCTCTCGCATCTCACCTAAAAATAATGTACACTACTGTGAACTGTTTGAAAAGGGTTCGGAATCGGCGGTCATGTAGAAGAAGCTTCTTATTGGAAAAGCTCCAGTGACAGAGCTCGCGGGCGTTGGCACCACCGAATTACCTATACTTGACGTTAACTGGAATGTGTTCCAAGAAATTTAAATTATATTAATTAAGAAAATGACACTTATACATCAACAACTTAAAAACACGTAATCTATCAAATTACGGAATAATTTCATAGATTACATGTTAAACTATTAACAACTACTATTAAATATTAATAATTTGATAGATTACATGTTTTTAAGTCGTTTGATGAATAGAAGTTATTTACTTAATTTTTTGAGATATGCCATTCATTTCTAAAGGTGCGTTATGTAACAACTGTAATTGAAATTTGCTAACATAACAGTTTTGACGATATTAATCTATTATGTAATGTGTGCTGCAAATAAATAGGACTAAAATACTCCATGGTGAGTCCTGGAAACAATTTATCAAAACTCAAAATCAATACCTAATTCAGGATTCCATTCGTCTTCCCCAGAACTCAAACCAAGTACAAATAGCTCTTCCAGTGGCAGGGGATTCGATAATTTTATAAGTCCGAAGTTTTGAAAGTCATAAAGCATTGTTTCGTAGAATAATTCTTCTCTGAAAATATTAATAAATGAATAAGTTTGAAAAGTACCATCTGAAAATCGCATCAAAATTGGTTCAGCCAAACGCGAGATAATCGCGCACAAACATACATACAGGTCAAATTGAGAAACTCTTTAGGCCTCAGGAGTGGTAACGCAATTAACGCATCTGCATTTTAACCTTGGTCTTTGTGTGGGTGTCTTTAGGCTGCAGACATCACTAAACATCAATGTGAACTGCATGCTTGTTTACGTACATTGTTTAAAATTAAAAAAAGAGATAGCTCATATTTGAGGCCTGCTTAAAATTACGTGACGTTTGAGTATTCGGCCATGAGGCAGTTAAAAATTAAATAACATTTTTTGATACATACGTTAGTCTAGTGGTGTCGCACAAATAAAGTTTCGTTGAATGTTGTATAAGAGACTTATGGCAGTCGATGCAAGCAATGAAAATCAGATTCGCCAATATCTCTCTCAAATTCATATTACAAGCGTTTTCTACGTCCATTCTCAGACGGTTGACACTAGTTAATTTAACCTCCACCCTTTCGTGTTTGAACTTCCTAGTTTTAAATGATTCTTTGGGATCTATATAGCTTAAATTAGCTTGGTCGACTGCTGCATGTGCTTTCCATTTATCAGGACTCTTTTTAGGCGCTTCTTTTGGCTCTACAACTAATGAGCTGTCTATATCAATCTCTTTATCTTCCATTATAACTTCAGGAACTTTAAGAGATTCATTCGATTCTTCTTGTATATGATTTTCTTTTTCGATTTTAACTATATTGTCGTTTTCAAGAGATTTTGTTGCCATTTGAAAGAACTTCTCGATTTTCTGCGTATCGGAATTGACGCGTACTAAATCTTTGGCGTAAACTTTAGCACCGTCTGTTGTCTTTTTAACGAATTCTTCAACCATTGTAGCGCCCGGCAACCTTGCCTGAAATATCCAAAAATATATGTATATTCATTTATTATCTTAATGTTTTATTTTACGGCACAGCATATGTAATAATGCTACGTAAAGAATGGACACTTCGACGTCCCGCCCGATTTACCTGCCTCACCCAACCTCCTCCCCTCTTATGGGCGACGGTTGGTATTCTCTACGTGCTACGCACACAGGTGCACGTGTAAATACACGTCACTGATTGATGTCTGTGTATTACAGACCAAATTAAGCGTTTGTATGGAATTAGTGTCCGCGGTGTGATTACGGGGAGGTCCCCAGTTCAACTCACGATTCGTCAGTTACATTTTGTCCTGTTGTGATGAGCCTATAGACATTACTGATGGTAGAGCTCTAGTGACGAAGCTTGCAGGTTATGTACGGAGGGTCGTACATTACCACTTGGCCGAGGTAATTTCTGGAAAAGAGGTCTAACAACTTAGACCTCAGTAGTGGCAAGTTGTTATGTAAATGTTCATAGGAGTATTCACTTACCATCAATATGAACTGTATGCTTGTTTGCCACTTCATTACACAAATAAATCAACCAGTCGATGTAGGAACTGGAAAACTTCTGAAAAATAGAATAATCCAACTAGCACTTTTCTTTTGATCCGGGATCATTCTTTGGGCAGTAGTAATCCTACTACTACTAGGCTATTGAAATACTTATGATAATAAAGAAATAATTAAAACTTAAATATATAATATATTTTTTTAAGTTTTTATCTTTTTATATATTAGCTGGACTAGTCGTAGGCCCGATTCCTACCCAAAGTCTATTTTTTCCCATTTTTTCGTTAATTTCTAAATATGTATAAAATTGAAAGGATTTTTTTTTTAATACCTGAGTATACATAACCCTTGACGAATTGCAACTCAACAGCTTGGTTTCAATGCACGACTTAATTTTGTCTATTATCTGCTCCTCATACAAGAACTGCACTTCATGTTTGGTTGGATGTACGTTAACGTCCACATTTTTTGGATCTGTAACAAGTATTTGAAAAAATATCTAGATATTTCACATAAATATATGTCAAATCAATTTAACGGAACCGGCTGTCCCGGTGTCTCTATATATATTAATCTCGTTGTACGACTATATATATTTTTTACCTAGTTCAATGCTGAGGTAGACAAATGAATGCCCGTTCTTTGGTAGATATGTTGAGTAAACAGAATCAATGGCCTTGCGTATTGCTGTAAAATAATATTATCAATTAAAACATTTAAATAAAAATAATAAAAACATTAGGAGATAAAAATTACAGGATTCAAACTTACAACCTGCGTATATATATTATATATATATTTTTGGTATGGACTCTACTGTATGCTGCACGTCTTGAGACGGCACTAGTCTACTCCACCGGGTAATGTGCGAGCACCGAGGGCGCTCTCAGCCTAAATAAAAGTTTAACGCAACTGCCTAAGGAGACCCCTGTATCACACCGCGGACACTCCGCCAAAATTCCATACAAACGCTTAATTTGGTCTCTATTACACAGACATCAATCAGTGACGTTTACACGTGCACCTGTGTGCGCAGCACGTAGATAATACCAAACGTCGCCCATAAGACGGGAGGAGGTTGGGTGAGGCGGGGAAATCGGACGGAACGTCGAAGTGTCCATTCTATACGTAGTATTATTACATATTATTATTCTCTGCCTGCGTGTCCGAAAGTCGGCTTAGGGCATTGCAGAGGGGCACATAACACATAATTGCGAATAGGGGCGGTGCAACTTCCGCTCTAGTCATCGGTTGGTAATAACCGGAAACGATGACGGGTCGTGCTAGGGTCGTGGCTGGGGGCGGGCACTGATATTAAAATCTTTCTTCTTTTTAAGTATAACAACGTTACTAGGAATTTAATACAAATAAACTTGGTTAAATAAATGCTCTCACAAAAAGAAAATCTGCTTAATAGTTTACATTTTTACTTACACTGTGAATCCACTAGTCTATGGTTTATGAACAGCAACATGGTGCCTTTTTTGTGTGAATAATTGACGTTTGTGATATATCCGTGAGCACGCATCTTAAGTGTTGCATCCTTCACTTCTATCTCCATTAATTCTCTAGCTATTGAGTTCCCGTGGATCTGAAAAATACATTATTTTCTTATTGTATATCTGGGGGCACGGCAGTGTCCCGCCAAGTCGAGCCAAGCAAAGCCCAAGTGCACTACTACCATTTCTCGAAACATTTCGTTTTTTCTGAACTCGGCTTTGGATTTAATTCTGACTCAAAACGAAGTTTGCTGGGTCAGCTAGTAAGATATGTATAGAAATGAGATAATGATACTTACAATCCTAACATTTTCAATAACAGAAGACTTTATAGGTGTCTTCAAGTCTGTATTCTCACCAAATTTCTTCAAAGTAAAGCCGACATGACTGTTATGTATGGCATAGCCTCCGACAACCTCCATAATATGGGTATACTCTTCGTTGGGACTGCGTAGTGCTCTTTTTCTAGCTATCACGTTATAAAATAGGTCTTCCACCGTGATTTGTGTACCGTTGTTCCCCGCACATGGTTTTGGTGGGGCCTTTAACTTACCATTTTCATATGACGCCCTGGTAAATTATTAATATATTACACGACATTTCGATATTACCGAACCCTCAAAAAAAAAATAAGTGAGCACCTATAAGTTTTTGTTATGTATGCAAGCATGTGGTTCAAATTTAGCTATTGTATACTGCGGTGTAACCATCCACATTCGCATTGTATTTCTGTTTAGTCATTGGCTCATTCGACATTCTTTCTATATGCCCGAACTTGCGAATGCCTTTTTCATTTGTACATCGATACTCTCATTCACTTCACACAAAGCCTCTTTCTTACATCTTTATTACGAACGCGATCGGTGAGCGATACAACGCAAATGATGCGCAAAGATCTCATCTCGACTATTCTCGACCGCGTTTAATTCACTTTCATGCTCTTTTATTTTTTATTATTTTTTGTTACGAAGGTGGCAAACAAGCATGCAGTTCACAATGATGTTAAGTGATGACTGCAGCCTATAGACCAACCTTCAACGCAACGGGTGGCAACGCATCTGCATTTTTACCTCTGGTAATTTACCAGTGGTAAAAATGCAGATGCGTTGCCACCCCTGAGACCTTAGTTATTATGTATCTGCTATAGTTATTACGGGGCCATACATTACCCATCTAACCGGAACACGATAATGCTGAACACTACCATTTAGGGGTAGATAAATTAAATAATGCGGTGGTGCCTACGCCCTCGAGCTCTCTCTTTCATATATTAGCGTTGGCGTAAGTACAGCATTATGTATGGATAGTCGAGCCCGCTGCCATAATTGTTTAGATTCTAGCAGCTAGCCCAACGCTCTATTTACGCAATTCCTAGCAAGCTCCCATCTCTATGTCAACAGTGTACCTGCCATCCCTGTTAAAAGCATATCCAATATATACAATTAAATCCACCTGTTCTAACACTGCATCATATACCAATACCCTTGCATTAGTTCTCTGTTCATCTCTTTCAAATGCTTATACTGTAGAACTGTCATACGGATGCGGGGTCGGACTCTGTTTTTTAATACATAATGGGAGAAAGTAATAAAAAGGATGTCACAAAAAACTTACTTGTATGCACATTTAGCGGCGGCAGTCTTAGTAAGTATGGTCAAATGGCCAATGTGACTGATACTGGCGAGAGCTTCGCCTCGAAAACCGTATGTGCTTATAGACTGCAGATCCTCATATTCGGTCAGCTTCGAGGTAGTGAACCTTTCACACACTATATCCAAATTGTCACTGCGAATACCGACGCCGTTGTCTTGAATCTGTAAATTAATTAAATGGCAGGCGCGAATCGACCGCTGTGGGCACCGTGGACATGCCCACAACCTTAATAATAACCTCAATAATCGAGGGAAATCATGACGAAGGAACAATAATTGCACATCACCAGACAGTATTACTCTAAAAATATAGTCGGCGAATCTCTCACAAAGTCTTGTTGGTGATCACTCCAAAGGAGAAACGACTGTCGGAGATTGCTTGCAGATTTTAACTTTAAGTATAACTACATATTTATATTTGTGTGGACAGCATAAAGGCGGCTAATTGAGTGGGTGTGCCTAAGTGCCAACCAGAGCTGAAACTGCGCCTGTTATATTAGCAAAACTAGCTAAGAAAAAAGTACCAGCGAATTTGAAGTCCATAAACACCAATGAGATATCCCTAGAATTAATTTCTCGTGATATCTCATTAGCGCTTTTTCTAAAGTTTTGAAGAAATAATACATAACAGAATGCAGTTACATAGAATAGCAAATTCGATGAGCAATAGCTTCAGATAAAAACATGGCTATTCCTGCATAGAATAAGTTCAGCTGTTTTTTAGATATAAGTCAGGTTTTTGACATAGTCTGACACAGAGATCAGAGCAAAAAGGCTACTGCCAAAATCATTTCAACTATATTTTTGAACAATATTTGCTTATATCATTAAACAAAGTCATTCAAACAATAGATGTTTTAAAGCCACCTCAGCAGAGTAACTGAGAAACTATAAAAATCCACTAACTGTTGTTGTTGTCTAACTAGCATAGTTGGCAATAGATGGCACTGCTGCTACCATAACGCAATGCAATAAATGTGAAGGAAAGATTAGACAAATCGGGCAGGACTTCAGTAGCTCAGTTGGAAGAGCGGCTGGACTAGATTCCCAGTAGGCCGCGAGTTCGAGTCTCGCCTGAAGTCAAATTTTTCTTTCCATTTTTCTTTAAAATAAAATATAAAAATCCACTCTGGATTACCACAAGGTGGTATTGTAGGACCATGAAAGTAAATATTTTTCATAATTTTACTATATTCACTCACACTTCAGTATGCGTGTTATATTCAATACTAGAAAAGGCTCACTTTGATCACCTATTGAAGAAAGAGAGACTAAAACACATCACTTTGATAAACAAATAAAGACCACTAGACCAAATGGCGACTCAATCAGAAACTAAAAACTTGTACTGGTTTGTTGAAAGAAAATCTCAGCTTTAAAATAATCACTAGATTGCAATCTACAATACACAAACTGGCATAGACATGTGGAATTTTATTGAAAGTTACATTAAGAAAGATTTCTGATATCTACGAAATCCATGTTCAAGTATTCTACATACTTAAATGTAGGTGTAGATGTCTATCAGTAAAAAATCCAAAATTTAGCATTTTAAGGTTTTCGAGAGCAACACTCATTGAAATATTATTTTTACAGTTTATCTTACTTAGACTATACTAAAATATTTTTTTAATCCACCTGCTTAATAGTAACCAGGCTAATTTACTTAAATTAATCCCTGAAGCAGCAATGGCCCCGATCGGGACCAAGAACAATAAGAAATCAATTGTTATATTTTTCTGGTGGCCTGAGGGAGAGTACCACTATTTATTTTAAGTTACTTTTATACTACTCATATTATGCTGAAAATTTAAAATAATATTATACCTGTAAATATTTTAAGCCCCCAGCCTTTACGGTGATAACAATATTTGTTGATTTTGCATCCAAACTGTAAAGAAATAAAGTTATTCTTTATTTTATTCTAACAAATTATTTTTGTTAATTTTTATGCATTTTACTAGTAGAAGAGCTGTCAGAGTGTGAGGGTATAGGCACCACCTCATTACTAAATCTATCTGTCGACAAATGATAGTAATAATAAGAATAATAATGGCAACCCACTATACGTCCCACTACGACGCCATATATGTCCCGATTAAGGAAGCAATAAAAATATTAAATTTCTTATTATTAGAAAAATAAATAAATAATGTGTCACGTCACTGTGTCGAGTGGGGCGGTGGGCGAGCTTACTTTACTGGTGGTAGAGCTCCAGTGACGGAGCTCGCGGGCGTAGGCACCACCGCAGTACCTAAAATACTTGCCGCTAAATGGTGGTCAGCACTATCGTGTTCAGGTCAGGTGGTAATGTACGGCACTGTAATTTCCGACACAGAGGCATAACACCTTAGGCCTCAGTAGTGGTAACACATCTGCATTTTAACCTTGGTCTTCGTGTAAGTGTCTACAGGCTGCAATCATCACTTAACATCAATGTGAACTGCATGCTGCTGTGGCACTTACATTACATAGAAAAAAATGGACATTATGCTAATTGGCCATAATGCGAGCTGGTCATTATGCGAATCGGACATATGAATTAGGAATGCGTAATGGCCATTATGCGAAAATTGGACATTATGCAAATTAAATATTAGGCAAATTGGCCATAATGCAAACTGGACATTATGAGAGAGGACCATTATGTGAATTGGCCATTAAGTGTATTGGACGTTACGCGAATTGGTCATTATGCGACCTGGTTATTATGCAAATTGGTCATTATGTAAATTGGACATTACGCAAATTGGCCATTATGCAAACTGAACATTATGCAAATGGACCATTATGCGAAATTGGTTAATATGCGAACTAGTCATTATGCGAATGGGCCATTATGTGAAATAAACATTATGCGTATTGGACATTATGCATATTGAACAAGATGCAAACTGGACATTATGCGAATTGGCCATTATGTGAATTGGACATTATGCAAATTGGGCATTGAAACTAAAATAAATAAATAAAATACGCTTACACTCACAGCCCCACAGTAGGTATAAACCTATGTCGTGGGTACCGTTGTACACATACAACACATACACAAACACCCAGACCCGAAACAAATATCTGTAGGCCATACAAATATTTGTCCCGGTGCGGGGATCGAACCCGTGACCCTTCGAATCAAACGGTCATCTCACACCGCTGGACTAACCGGGTCGTCAAATTTAATATTTTATTATTAATTTGGCGAATTGGCTATTATGAATTATTCAAAGTTATTATCCACCACCCTAACTTCCGATTTACTTGTCCTTCTGCTCCGATTTAAAATAAATCAGTCCTGGCAACACTACCTATAACCCACCACCAAACACAGAAACAAATCAAATACAGTATCAAATGAATCAATACACTGCCACATTTTGATTTTTCGCAATACCACATGTGATTGAATTCAGAAACTAAAGAAAAATTTAAAGAAAAACTTGTCTTCAAGCAGGAATTGAACCTGCAACCTCAGGATAACTAGTCCAGCTGCTTTACCACTTTTTCAACAATTTTTTTAAAGTTAGAGAAGGATGTAATTTTTATTAACAATAACTTTAACTAATATTTAGGTGCAAACTAACCTTAGTGGTAAAGCAGCTGGTTATCCTGGGGTTGCAGATTCAATTCCTGGCTGAACTCAAATTTAGCTTTCCATGTTTTTTTACTTTCTAATCAATGCAGTCAATAGCAAAGTAAATTAAACTAAAACCTGTTTTCAATCAACTCTTTCAGAGCATTTGCAGGTCTCTGCACAATTTCACCAGCTGCTATACGATTCACCACCTCTTCGTCTAATCTCTTAATTATTCCAGGCTCTGCCATTGTTGTAGCCACAGAACATTATACTCACAAACACACTAGGAGGTTGTAGTGCTGAAATAATAATATTATTATGTTGATACTGAGAATTTATCTTCAATAAAAGAAATACCTATATCATCATCATCATCATCATATCAGCCATAAGACGTCCACTGCTGAACATAGGCCTCCCCCAAGGACCTCCATGCCGACCGATCGGAAGCGACGTGCATCCAGCGGGTACCTGCAGCCTTGATCAGGTCGTCGGTCCATCTTGCAGGTGGACGTCCTACGCTGCGTTTGCCGATACGTGGTCTCCACTCGAGAACCTTTCTGCCCCAGCGGCTATCGGTTCTCCGAGCGATGTGCCCTGCCCATTGCCACTTCAGCTTGGAAATCTGCTTGGCTATGTCAGCGACTTTCGTTCGCCTACGGATCTCCTCATTTCTGATTCGATCCAGTAGGGAAACGCCGAGCATAGCCCTTTCCATTGACCGCTGAGTGACTTGGAGCTTTCGTACGAGACCCATAGTGAGAGACCACGTCTCGGCACCGTAGGTCATCACCGGTAAAACGCACTGGTTAAAGACTTTCGTCTTCAAGGACTGCGGGATGTTTGACGAGAAAACGCTCCTTAACTTCCCGAACGCTGCCCAGCCGAGTTGGAT
Source organism: Macrosoma leucophasiata (assembly GCA_036365455.1). Taxonomy (NCBI): domain Eukaryota; kingdom Metazoa; phylum Arthropoda; class Insecta; order Lepidoptera; family Hedylidae; genus Macrosoma; species Macrosoma leucophasiata. Next base: position 8,464,299 of record JAWQUS010000013.1, read on the forward strand.
TCGGCGAATGACCTCTTTCTCGAAGTTCGACCTGCCTATTTGTATGGTTTGTCCTAAATAGACGTAGTCGTCGACAACTTCGAGCATCGAGTTCCCAACGGACACTGGAGTGGGCGATACAAGGTTATTGAACATGACCTTGGTCTTATCCATGTTCATTTTCAGGCCCACTCTTTGGGACACTCGATTGAGGTCTTCGAGCATTGTGCTGAGATCTTCCAGCGACTCTGCCATGACTATAATATCGTCGGCAAACCGAAGGTGAGTGATGTATTCGCCGTTGATATTGATGCCTAGTCCTTGCCATTCCAGGAGCTTGAAGGCGTCTTCCATTGCATTGGTGAAGAGCAGAGGTGAGATGACATCTCCCTGTCTTACTCCCCTCTGCAAAGGAATCGCCTTCGTGCATTGGTCCTGTACTCGGACTGACATGGTGGCGTTTTTATACAGACACTTCATCACTTCGATATACCGATAGTCAATGTGGCAACGCTGTAAAGACTGCAGCACAGCCCATGTTTCAACCGAATCAAAGGCTTTCTCATAGTCCACGAACGCTAAGCATAATGGCCGGTTATACTCCTCGGACTTCTGTATAACCTGCCGCAGCGTGTGTATGTGGTCTATGGTACTATAGCCTTTTCGGAAACCGGCTTGTTCGGGAGGCTGGAAGTCATCAAACCTGCGAGCGAGACGGTTCGTGATCACCCTCGAAAACAGCTTGTAGACATGGCTCAGAAGCGAGATGGGTCTATAGTTCTTCAAAAGGGCTTTATCACCTTTTTTGAAGAAAAGCACCACCACGCCTTTGTTCCATGCTTCTGGCGTAGTACCTTCGAATAGGACGGAATTAAAGAGCTTCTGAAGGACTTTCAGTAACGGTGATCCACCCGCTTGCAGAAGCTCTGTAGTGATTCCGTCCTCTCCAGGCACCTTGTTGTTCTTAAGCTGTTTGAGGGCCATCCTAATCTCGTACAGGCTGATGTCCGGGATATCTTCGGTATAGTGTCGGGTTAATTTGGCTCTCGGGTCTCTAACCAAATCAGAGGCAGGTTGTGCGACCGAGGTATATAACTGCCCATAGAACCTCTTGATCTCCCGCAATACCTCAGGCTTAGTTGACGCTAAACTGCCGTCCTCTGTCTTCAGCTGCATCAGCCGGCTCTGTCCAATAGACAGATTCCTTGCAAACACTTTGGAGCCCTTGTTTCTCTCTATCGTTTCCTCAACACATTTTGTGTTGAAGGATCTGATATCGTGCCGCAAGGACTGTTGGATCTGTCTATTAAGTTGCCGGTATTTTTCAGCTTCATCAGAGGTCTGCAGTGTCATTGAGCATCGTTCTGCCATAAGGTTGAGGGTTTGATCGGTTAGTTTTTGACGTCTATTTCGTCGGCGAGTTTTAAAGTATTTATACCCCACCGACTGGACAGTTTCTACCAACCTGTCATTCATATCGTCCACTGAGATGCAATCCTCCAGGCAAGCAAAGCGATTTTTCAATTCGAGCTGAAAGCTCTCGGGGTTTTGTATGTGAGAAATAGTAGGTCGGAGCGTAGACTTCATTAGACGAGATCTTTCGATCTTGATGTTTAAATTCAATGTGCCCCTAACCATTTGGTGATCACTTCCGGTTTTCACCCTGTGAATCACGGAGACATCATTGAATATGTGTTTCTTGTTGGTCATAATGAAGTCTATCTCATTTTTTGTGGAACCGTCTGGGCTCATCCAGGTCCATTTCCTATGAGGCGGCTTCTTGAAAAAGGAGTTCATACCTATATGATTAACTTAAATATATAATTAGCTTTATTATTAAACTTATGTATGAACTTACAATCTATTTGATAATGTTGGTCACAAGACTATTACGTTGATGTTGCATTTGCTTGCTTAAATTAACATTTTATAAAACCAAATATTTCCAATACCAATCACACTTAGCCAACACTTAGCACAACAATAATGAACATTGTTAAATTATTAATTTAAGTACCACCATAACACCAATTACCAGATCATTTAACAGATCATTTACCAATTTTGTATGATTTTATTTTTCAGTTTAAACCTCTTTGGTTAAACCATTGATTACCATTGACCTTCAGCTCAATGGGTTAAACAAATAAACAAGGTACTTGAATGTTTTTTTTTCGTTATTATGGCATCGCTATTACGCATAGTGCCAGTGTCAAGTAAAACGATATTTCGTATTTATTTAAGCAGCGTATATAAGTTAATATAATATAGTCAGTTGATTATTTATTATGTATAAATGTCAGTCAAGTGAGTTACAGTCAAGTTATTTGAGTAAAGCGATGGCTATTTCAGAGGCAACCTGAAAGGTCGTGTTTTCGCACTATATTCTATTTCACTATACACGGGCACTCTAATAAACCTTTAACAAACAAAATGCCACCAACTTTATTAAATAAAACTTTAAAATACACCAAGAAAATTAAATAAAGTAAGAGCACCATACGCCTCTTTCAAGGTTCCCGCCAAAATTAAAAAAAAAACCCTACTTTTTTATTATTTTTTTTAAGTTATGGCATTGCTATTACGCATATTGCCAGTGTCAAGTAAAACGATATTTCGTATTTATTTAAGCACCGTAAAAGTTAGTATAATATACTTATTAAATATGTCAGTCAAGTGAGTTACAGTCAAGTTATTCGAGTAAAGCGATGGCTACTTTACCAAAACATTTACAATGAAGTTTTGGAGGCAACCTGAAAGGTCGTGTTTTCGCACTTCTTCTTCTTCTTCGTGTCAACTACTTCAAAGCGAAATGTATTAAGTTTTAAGAAGTTTTCGCACTGCTATTCTATTTCACTGTACACGGGCATTGTAATAAACCTTTATCAAACAAAATGCCACCAACTTTATTCAATATAACTTAAAAATACACCAAGAAAACGAAATAAAATAAGAGCACCATACGCCTCTTTCAAGGTTCCCGCCAAAACTCTCAAAAGTCAAAACCCTACTTGAATGTTGAACACACATATTTTATGACACACAGACACAGATATTTTATGTTCTAACATCGATGTTCATCGAAAATCGATGATCATCGATAATTAGTCGATAATTCCAGCTCAATTTTTTTATGCGATCCTCTTTAAATTGTTTTATTGATGATATAAACGCATGTTGCCATGGGGCAACCCCGTGCCATATTGTTTAAACTGAAATTGTTTAAACAATTGCAAGGAATTTTTATTTTTCAAAAGGACAATTTTTTTTTTATATTCTTTATTGAAATACGATAAAGTTCATATTTTTAGTAATATGAATTTTTAAAGGTTCGAAAAATCTCAAATTTGAGTATAATATTCTTAATAGAGACTCTTAAAAATTTTATTATTTATACCTGTTTTATAATTGTTAATTTCACGCGCTCACAAGTATGCGCCGCTTACCTTTGTCCGGTTGAAAAATAACAATTCCTTGCAATTGTTTAAACAATTTCAGTTTAAACAATATGGCACGGGGTTGCCCCATGGCAACATGCATTTATATCATCAGTAGGACAATTTAAAGAGGATCGCATAAAAAAAATTGAGGTGGAATAGTTTTCGGTGCGCCGATTCCTCCTGGACTAAATTGATCATCGGGTATCCTTCTGGAGTTTTGGCGGGAACGCGGAAAAGAGCTGTATCGCTGCGTGATATTATTTTCATTTGTGTATGATCGCGATTTTATGTGTAAAAATGGTGGGATTTTTATCAATAAACATTCACGGGTCAGGGAAAGTGATATTATAAAGTGAAAAGTGATTTTTCATGTTGCCTCCAACACTTCGTAAAATCTCCTAGTAAAGTCCCCATCACTTTACTGGAGTCTGGAGCCATCTCATCATATTTCACATGGAAGCATCCAATCATCGTCATCTTCCATATGGATATTCAATATCATAAAAAATGAGGAAAAAAAAATACCGAAGATTGGCTGTTAAGGACTTGGATCCGCGGCCGTAAAACAATTTAAAAAAAACAAATTTTCATTTTTTCATCTTTAGGTCTGTGTATAAATTTATTTCTCAATTCGTCGTGTGGTTTTTCGCCAGCGGAACGTTTGAAAGTCAACATAGTAGTCCGCGATTGTATCGATTTTATCTGATAATTCCGTGTCTAAAGTCACAATTTCTGTTAAATTAATATTATGTAGTTATTGTGTGTTGGTAACGGGGTAAGTTTTGTTTTGTGCGTGTCTGTTTATTAATCGTCCTTATTTTATTGTTAAATTATAGCATCCATTTTTGTTTCCTAAGTACCCTCTTTTTGTTATTATAAAAAAAAATGAATGAACCTCCCGATCCGGGGGATCCTGATCCCCGTAATAATTTAATATGTCAAAATTCTTTTTATTCGCTAATGTCCGTTGGAGCAGAGGAGTTTGAATGCCATGAAAGTTCTTTAAATAAAACTAAAAAAACAATGCGTAAACCAAGGAGGAATTCAAAATCGCCTCATAGGTCTCGCTCAAGTTCTAGACGAAGGAAGACTCCACTGGATAAAAAAGTAGATTCACAAAACATAGTCTCATTGAACTCGGAAATTCCCTCGGGACAAACTACCCCTCCATCTTCCTTCTCGCAAGTGCCAGCATCTGTTTTAAATTTGGCTAAATCTCTATCGTCAACTCCAATCGGTCGTTCCGATTATGGCCCTTCTGATAACGGACCTTACATCATACATGTTCAACGTATCGAAAATTCAACAAATGATGGCACAACGCTTCATCCCGTTACATTTGGTAGATTCCTCCATAAGAGGAGATTTGCTAATATTGTCGATGGAGGCATCAAAAGTATCGGCCGAAATAGAATCGCTTTGACTTTCACTTCTGCAGATAATGCAAACTCATTCAAAGCAAGCCTATTACTTACTGACAACGGCTATAAAGCTTTCATTCCCACTTTTAATGTAACCAAAATGGGTCTTGTCCGTGGCATTCCAGCAGACTGGTCTCCTGAAGAAATTTTAGAATATGTTTCCCTTCCCAATAACTGTAAAAGTCCGATATTAAAAGTAAGACGCCTAAATTACAAAGTAATCGTAGATGGTACGCCAGTATGGAAACCCTCCCAGTCTGTAGTGCTAACCTTTGATGGGCAAAATCTCCCAGACAAAGTTTTTGTATGCTATAATTCAATCCCTGTTGAATTATACATCTTCCCAACAGTCCAATGTTTCCAATGTTGTCGCTTCGGACATACGAGAACACAGTGTCGTTCGAAACCGCGCTGTTTCAAGTGTGGTAACGAACACACAGGTGATACTTGTCAAGTAGACGAAGAGGCTGCCCACTGCCTTTCGTGCGGTGGAGGCCATTTTGCTACTAACAAAACTCGATGTCCTGAATTTTCCCGTCAAAAGGCTATTAAATGCTCTATGGCCGAAAGGTCTATCTCTTATGCTGAGGCTACGAAACTTCATGTCCCGGTCAATAGATCCTTCGCTGATGTAGTAAGCACAAAGAGTATCCCTCGTAATGGTGGGACTAGCCATACTCTTGTTAGCACTCCAGTTTCAAAATCATACAAGAAAACTGTTGTCTCGCAGCCTCGTAGTCCACGTAAATTATCAAAAGGCTATGATCAGGTCGCTCACAATGCGATCATTAATTCTGTACCTTCTCAGGCACCCAATGGGTGTGCTTTACTCGACCGTAGCAATACTTCATCTCCAAATGTAACATCCATATCCCTACCAGTTTTTCTTGCTTCCCTTATTTCTACACTTACCAACCTTTCCAACAATACCCAACCGTCCAACGCTGACTCTATCCTTCAAACTTTAAACTTAATGCTTAAAAATGCCTCCACTGGAGAAAATTCTACAGTGGAATTGCCAGAGCATTAGGTCTGCCTGTAAAAAGGCAGACCTAACCTTTCTTATACGCGATATTAACCCTGTAATTATAGCCCTCTCTGAAACATGGCTCAGCCCGAATTGCTCCTTTGGGGTTCCGGGCTTTGCATGCTTCAGAGAGGATAGACCTGACGGGTGGGGTGGTTCAGCCCTGCTCGTTAAAAACACTGTCCCCTCTTCTCAAATTCCCATTCCTCCTCACTGTGATGGCTTTCAAGCTGTTGCTGTCCAGATTAGCAATATTTCTGTCCTCTCTTTATATATTCCTTACCCTTCGGATCCCATTCTTGATGAATTGAAAGAAATAATTTCCTCTCTTCCTTCCCCCCGAGTAATAATGGGTGATTTTAATTGTCATCATAGGTCTTGGGGATGTTCTAGAAATGACGGCATGGGTGAAACCCTCATAGATATTGTTGATGAGTTAAATCTATGTATTTTGAATGATGGTAGTCCTACATACCGAACTAGGCCATCCGAGAATACTAGTGCTATTGATCTATCAATTTGCTCACCTGAACTAGCGTCACAAATAACGTGGAACGTCATGTGCTCGACACACGGGAGCCGCCATTTCCCAATTATTCTGGAATTCCCAAACACAAATGCTTCTTCTCCTAACCAGCCTCCACTGCTAAAGTACCGCTTAGAGAATGAAGATTTTGATAAATATGCCGATTTACTTAACTCTAAAATGGAACTTCTACCTCCAATCAACTCTGAGAACATAGATCTAAATTTCGAAAGTCTACTCAACGCTATAAAAGATTCAGCAGATTCAGTTTTTCCTCTCAAAAAAATATTACCTAACAAACCTCCTTCCCCACCTTGGTGGGATAGGGAGTGCACTTCAATAACTGCTGAACGTAAAGAAGCCGAAATTAACTATGGTCATGATATGACCATTAGCAACTATATTGAACTCAACAAGGTGACAGCAAGGTATCGACTTACTTTAAAGTATAAAAAGCAGGAGGGTTGGAAGGATTATTGTTCATCGATATCCCCCGATACTCCCGCTTCCACTGTATGGAAACAGATCAGACGCTTCAGGTCCTTAAATTCTAAAAAACCCTCTTCTATCCTTCCCGTAGATTTATCAGAAAAATTTCTTGATAAAATGGCCCCACCTTTTGTCCCTACGTTTTACGAACTCCCGTTTTCTCCTACTTCCGTAAATGTCTCCTATAATGACCCTCTAGAAGCTCCGTATTCTTTACAAGAATTACGGTATGTCCTTAATAATGTTAAAAATTCTTCTCCCGGACTGGACGGCATTCCGTATATATTTCTATCTAAAGCACCAGAATCCACCCTTATTTATTTCTTAGGTCTCATTAATACTATTTCGGATACAGGAACTATTCCAAAATCTTGGAAAACTCAGTTATTAATACCGATTCTTAAGCCTAATAAAAATCCGAATAATGCCGATTCCTATAGGCCAATTGCTCTTTCATCTGTCTTTGTAAAAGTCACTGAACATCTACTCAAGAACCGACTAGAATGGTTTATTGAGAACAGAGGCATTCTTGGTAATTCACAATATGGGTTTAGAAAGGGCAAGAGCACGATGGACAGTCTTAGCATATTGACTTCTCAAATTCGTCTATCCTTTTCCCAAAATCATCACGTTGTAGCTTCCTTTTTAGATATATCCTCCGCATATGATAACGTTCAACTGCCCATCCTCAGGAAGAAACTTCACCAGCTGAGGATGCCAGGCAAGTGGATTCGTTTTATCATTAATCTCTTTTCAGAACGTTCAATCAAACTCCGAAATTACTATCATTCTCCTCGTTCCGTTTTTAAAGGATTACCACAAGGCTCCGTCCTTAGTCCCATTCTTTATAACATCTACACCTATGATTTAGAGTCCTGTGTCACTCACATCCCTGTCAAATTCTTCAATATGCTGATGACGTGTTACTTTTTGTTTCTAATCCCTGTATAATGAAAGCTGCTGAGGCAATGAATCTTTCTTTGACTTCTTTGAGTGAATGGCTCGGTGCTAATGGTCTGGAACTGTCCGCGGCTAAGAGTACCGTGGTGATTTTTACAAGGAAACGATGTCTTCCGGCTGTTGATATACGAATTAACAATTCCCCCGTTCCCGTTAAAGATAACGTTAAATTCCTTGGCCTTATTCTGGATTCCCATCTTACTGGTAAATTACATTGTGAGTTCATTGCTGCAAAATGTGAGAGAAATATGAATATACTAAGATGTTTATCCGGGGTTTGGTGGGGGGCTCATCCCTTCTGTCTTAAGCTCCTTTATAACGCAATTATTAGAAGTGTTCTCGATTATGGGTCATTTTTGTTGGACCCGGCAAATAAAGCCGGGCTCAGGAAACTTGACCGGATTCAGTCCAGAGCACTTCGCATCGTAATAGGTGCCATGAAGTCCAGCCCAATCAATGCTCTACAGGTTGAGTGTGTAGACCCGCCGCTCAACTGCAGAAGACAATTTCTTTCCGACAAATACTTGTTTCGTATAAGCCGATTTTCTTACCATCCACTACTCCAAATTTTGGAAGAACTATCCCATCAGGTTAGTTCATCGACATATTGGTCTCATAAAGACACTCCTCGACTGGTCTACAGCTTCCATAAATTCCTGGCCTTTGATACTCCGGTTCACCGTTCTCCTAATCTGCCTTTGCATAGTTACCCATATGAATCAGTAGTATATCAACCGAGTATTATTTTCAACTTTGATGTAAGTAAAAGTGACCCATGTGCTAAAGAGCGTTTTATATCAGCTATGAAAGAAGACTGGCAAGGGTGGCATTCTATCTTCACGGATGCCTCCAAACAGTCCCCTGATAGTTGTGTAGGTATAGGTATCGTTCATGTGGAGTTCAATATAGTACAAAAAATTAAATACCCCCCAGAAACAACCGTGTTCTCAGGAGAATGTATTGGCATTCTCGAAGCTATCAACTACGTTATCCTATGTAAATTACCTCGTTCCCTCATCTTTTCAGATTCACTTAGTGCTCTGCAGGCCCTTTTATCCAGCCCCTTTTCCCAAAAGTCTCATAACCCTATTATATTTCAAATAAAAGACTTGCTTAGACGCTGCTCAGTAAACAATCAATCAGTAATCCTTGTCTGGGTACCTGGGCACTCCGGTGTGTCGGGTAATGAGCGCGCGGATGAATTAGCCAAGGATGCCGTGTGTTCCGGGGATATGTTTCCCTACAAAATATATCCTCAAGATTTAACTCTGCAACCTAAAGTCTACCTAAATGAAGCTTGGTCAAACCACTGGCAAAAAACTGACAAATCTCGTGGGGGTTATTATTCTAGAATACAGCCAACTATTCCTCCTAAGCCGTGGTTCTTTAAACAAAAAGTATCTAAGAAAGCCACTTCGATAATATGTCGCCTTCGTCTAGGACACTGTACTTCTCCCCGATTTCTGTATAAATTGAGGATTCGGGACACCTCCATTTGCGAGTGTGGTTTGGACGAGGGAGATGTAAATCATATTTTCTTCTCTTGTCCCTTATATGATCGCAGTCATTTCTTATCCCTTCTTATTAAACTTGTTCCCTTCCCAACTAATATTCCTACTCTTCTTTCCTTGTCTAACCCTGAAGTTCTTAATGCTATTGTATATTATGTACATTTAAATAACATTAAACTGTAAATATGTATATATATATACTTATATTTTTGATATTATGAATATATTGTATATATAATAATCCAACTATTAATACTAACCATTGTTTGTCCGTTGACTAATAATATACTTACATTTTTTTTCCATATTTTGTGATTTTTTTGCTCCGAGTAGCTATTATTTTGTTTCTTTTTAATTATTAAATGTATATAAAAGCTTATTTTCCATTTCTTTGTAAATATTAATCAAACGTGATGCTGGCAAAATGCCTGCGGGCAATTGCCAAAAGGCAAAAAAAAAAAAAAAAATTTATTTCTATCTAAATTCTTTAATCTTCATCATTGTAATCAATTGTAATTTTTTATTTGCCAAATAAATTCTTTAACTTTAGTCTTTAGTGTGTAAGGTACTTTTCTTTTCAATTAAGGTTTCGTTCGGGTTGGATTTGGAAACCTAGTGGTTATATTCTCTTTGTTGGAAACTTTGGGACTTTTTTATTTCGTAGGTAATTTGGTAATTCATTGATCATTCTCTCATAGTCATATTCTTTCGTTTGGATCTGTGTTTATTTCTGTGATCTGAATTTGATTACACCATAATACGAGTGATAAGAAGTGTTGTAACAAGATTTATTTACTTAACATAAGCTTCAAATGCAAGTTCTATAAGTTATCCTTATATGTATGTATGTATCTTCACGCCAAGTATGAAAGAGTCCCTATAAATTCTGTAATACTATTTATAATACACTTAAATAATGTAACTAATGTAATTACAGGTAAGGTTGTTACAAGTAGAATATCAGCGCTTCAACACCAACAATGTGAAATCACAGTCTGAGAGAATTATTATTCACAGTTACGACTATAGGTAAAATGAAGATGGAAAATTGTTGACTATTCAGTGATATTACTTGTAATTGGTTACTGTTCATTTTATTTTATATACTGTGAATATACTTACCATAAGCATGTCTAGTGACGACTATGACTATTCAGATTCTTACACAGACTCTGAGGATTGGGATAGTGAATATGAAAGTGATTTGCGGGATCTAAAGAAGCTTCAAGCTGTATGGGGAACAGAATCGTCTGCTAAGAGTGTGTGCACTTCAAATTTTGATGACAGTTCAGTAAATTATGAATATTCTAAAATAGAAACAGCTTTAGCATTCAATAAGCAATGTGAGGAGAAATTGCAACGTCTTGAAAAAATTTTAACCTCAAGATTAAAAGAGTGCCGGCAAAGATTGAGTAAATTAAAAGAAACTGTGTACAGCGGTGCAAATGGTGCCCCTGAAACATTCTGCTATGTCCAGTGTGGTAAACCATACTTTAGAGATAAATCAAACTTCACAGCTCCACCTAACGATGATTCTATACTAATGGTTAAGTCACAGATGTATGATTTTTCATTTGTTACATCGGTACCTGGCTGGACAATGAATGACAAAAGTAAGTTAATCGACATTATACACAGAGAATCACAAAAAATTGCAAGAGAAAAAATTGAAATAAAAATTGCAGACTTGGTTCGTCAATGCAAATCATTAAAGAAAGGAAAGAAAAAAGAAATAGAAAATAAAATTGCTCATTACCGGAAGGAGATATCTCAAATTACCAAAAAGTCATTAAAAGATGTTGTTTTACCAATAGAAGAAGAATATGACTGGGAAAATATTGCTCATAAACTGAATCGCAGACATAATGCTCAAGAGTATAGATCATTGTGGAAATTGTTTTTACATCCATCAATTACCAAAAATAATTGGAGTAAAAATGAGCACATGACCTTGCAAAAGATTGCTTTTGATAATCGTCTACAAGATTGGGATTACATTGCAGAAAAACTAGGGACAGGACGATCCAGTTACCAGTGTTTTGTTTATTATCGTACCAACATGAGTAATGGTGCTTCTGGGCAGAAGTGGTCAGTAGAAGAGGAAGAGTATCTTAGAAGACTCATAGAATTTTATAGAGAAGATGATTATATACCTTGGGGTAAAGTGGCAACATTAATGCAAAACCGAACAAAAATACAAATTTACAATAAATATTCAAGATTTTCAGAAATAAGAAAGGGCCGGTTCCTACCTGAAGAAGATACTGTGATTCTTACTTTTGTCGACACCTATGGTCTTAATTTTAGAAAAATGACAAAATATCTTCCTGGAAGATCTACTAATCAGCTACGGGTTCGATACAACATACTATCTAAAACTAGATTATCTACTATTTGGACAGTAGACGAGGACAAGAAATTGGTTCAATTGTTAGCCAATCAAGATTCTATGACCAATTATTCTAGTATTTCAAAACATTTTCCGGGCAAAGACCGTGTAAACATGAGATCTAGATATATAACATTAACCAAATGGATGAGAAATAATCCACAGCTGGATATTTCACATGCTCCTAGAAGAGTAGCTCGACGTTTAAATCATGGAAAAATTGTGGAAGATTTACACAAAGCTATAGAAAATCTTAAAATAAGAATGCAAGCAGAAGTCAACATAAAACGGAGTAAAAAAGTTACAATAGAATCAAATGAAGCAATAATTGATGACTTGATTGTGGCAACACTGCTGAATGAGCACATTAAAGATGAGGAAGATAAGCTTGCAGTTACAATGCCTAATGAAGAAGTAAAACTTTTTAATGATTCTCAAACAATCAATGTTGATAATTTGAAAAAAGTCCTTATCCTTTTAAAAGCAAATTTAAATAAAACTGACTTTATCAATAGTCGTTATGGTGAACAGTATTCAGGATTGACAAAAAAATATGCATCTCCTATTCAGTTTGCAATTCGATCATATTCGAAAAAAACATCTCAAAATTCGGAGAATAAGAGTAATCAGCAGACTAATGATATTGATATATGGGGCTCCATTGGTATAAGTCCTATGAAATATGTATTACCTCCTAATTATTCGACAATAACTGGTTGCAAAAACATAATGGGATATGTGTCTTCAAAAGTTCGCAATGATGCAAGGCTGACAGCAATCAATTTAATGTGCACCAAAAACTCATTGTTCAAAAAACACTTGTTTTTGTTTATGGAAAGGTTCAATGCATTATTTTTGTGGCCTGCACTATTGTCATTCCAATTTCCCAAAAATTCAACTGGTGCAAGTCTAGAATCTCAACAAAATACTTTAACTGATATATAAGAGAAAAAGCATATTTAACGTCGTGAAATTTCCATTTTGGAAAATAAAGTAACATGTATTTATTATCTGATGATATTAGCTGTGGATAAATAAAATGTTACTCTCAATATGGTTAATTTTTTTTAAGATACTTATTAATTACTGTGGACCCACAATATTATTGTTGGCTTTGTAGCATTGATATACAAACAACCCTTGTAGTATCAGGTTATTAAATAGATAGCTTTGTCGGGTTCTAGAGCACCATTCTTTCAGCATATAAGTGGTTCACATTGATGGTAAGTAATGAATACTATAGCCTATAAACATCTGCATAAAAGTCATAAAACAATGTCTAAATGATGTCTGAAATCTTTGGAGTTGCAATTTGCCACTCCTGAGGCCCAAGCCTAGTATATTGTTCTGTGGGCCTAAGTTCATAGGCCCCTGCGCCGGAAATTATAGGGCCGAATATTATCACCTGATCGGAGCATTATAGCGCTGAAAGCTACCATAGCGGCAAGTAGATTATGTAAAGGGTGGCTGCCTACGCCCTCCAGCTCCGTCACTAGAGCTGTACCACCAGTAAAAGAAGGGTGGACGAAAGCCCCTCCCCCCAAAATCGTATATAATAAGCATAGAGTAATATAAGAAATAAGTTTAAAGTGGGATAATTATAGAGGAAGCCGACTGTTCCGGGTTCGAATCCCGGGCCGGGAGTAAAAGTGGTGTTGAACAATATCGATATTATTTTATTAGATACATCGGTATTTTGATCCAAAATATCGAAAAATGTTTTTGAAGTGGTAAACTTCTTCAAACATAACGAAACATTCACAACGTTGTTTTTACTTCATTCACGAAGTTTTTATTCTCCCTGTGTCCCGGAGTGCCGGCAAAAGTAAAAATTTAAGAAAAAAAAAAATATTTTTAAGTTTTCACCTAAGCTAATTTTTATGATTTAGGCCTTGTATTAGTTTTTTTTATTAATAACGTTTTCTCTAAATATATCGTGAGGCTAATTTTGAGGTTTTTAGAAAATTAAAGAAAATTAAATTTTAATCTCATATTATATTATTCTTCTGCTAACCTTTTTAACTACCAAAATAATGAACCTTTTTAACTTAAAAATGTATCAGGAAAGAAAAAATATCATAAGAGACACCATATAATGCTTCCTATCTCATTTTCTCCCACGTTAAATATAAAGAATTTATGTGTCCTTCTCTTTATCTGTCTCTTTTCCGTTTCATCGACTTTCACAACGATGCTGAAGAAGTTTTCACTTCAAAAATGGTACCAAACATCCTCAAAAATACCTCTCTTGAGTTAATGAGTTCTTCTTTGTCCAATATGTCACTCGAATCGAATCGAATTCGAAATCATCCGTCAATCCGATGAAAACAATCGCATCGCTATCATGGACCATTGGATCAGGGTGACCAAATAAAGCTGACTTCTGCTATTTAAGCTAAATTAATTTCTTTATGTAGGGCTTGTAGCAGAATTTTAAAAGACTGCAGAATTTACAAGAATTACTAAGTACAGTAGTTGTACTTGTACATTGCCATGGAACATCAGGGGCATGTCTTTATTTGCTCATCAAATTTTAAAGTTAATTCATTTTCGTACATACTACAAAAGCTATTTCCTTTTTAAAACTTCTTTGAAAAGAGACGTACACATAAACATTGCATTTAACGTGGGGAAAAAATTGATATTTAGCATTCTACAGTCTCTTTTGCAGTGTCTCTTATGAAGAATGTACCTACCTAACTGTATCTTATTGTATCAAGTTCTACCAAGTGCCACTTACACACGTTATTTTCTCATCCAGGAGAAAAAGTGATGAATTCTGTTATATTGTTAAGACTTCCGGAGTACCACCTACCACCTACACATCTACATTAAAATCACAATTTTTATGTTTATAGGCATACTACTAGGTACCAATAAAAAAAACTCACCAATTTATTGCATTGTGGCATAATTTGAGTATAATACTCTAAAAGATTTTTTTTTTAGTTTGGCATCTCTATTACGCATATTGCCAGTGTCAAGTAATATGATATTTCGTATTCACAAGCATCGTTATAGTATGAGTCAGTCGAATTATATTATTATAAGTCAGTCAGTCAGAATCGCAGTCAGTAATTCGAGTAAAGCGATGGCTACTTTACCGGAACATTTAAAATGAAGTTTTGGAGGCAAACTGAAAAGCCGTGTTTTCGCACTGTTATTCTATTTCACTATACACGGACACTGTTATAAGCCTATATCAAATAAAATGCCTCCAACTTTATTTAATATAACTCAAAAATACACCAAGAAAAAGAAATAAAATAAGAGCACAACACGCCTCTTTCGAGGTTCCCGCCAAAACTTCCTTTAAAAGAATGTCCATAAAAATAATAAAAATCTGGTCACCCCCGTACACTGGATGTCACTGATCACACTGATGTCTTGGTCTGTCAGCTCAGCTTGGTTATTTTTTGGTCTATGGTGAGTTCAGCTCAGTGCAGCTTGAGGATTTTGGAAATTGCGTTTGGAACAGTATATATAAAGGGAGCTGTGGATCACTGTGGATTGGATGGCCTCTTGGGCGTATTGGGAGCAAAATCCAAGCGAAATGAGTAAAAGCAATAGTCGGGAGTTTTAACCTCAGCAATAATAATTAATTTAATTTGTGGATTATTTGAAAATGAAACAATAAAAAGCCATTATGTGGAACCTAAGAGCGTGTGCTGTATGTCTAAGTACCGATGTAAAACTCAAAAGCATGGATGATGACCATATCAGGCGTGATTATAATCTCGTGTCCGGATTAAAGGTAATTGTTGAATTTGTGAATGCATACACATAGATTAGGTTCTTAATGTTTAGGTTCTTTCATACCTTTGAATTGTATTAGGTACAAACTACTTTTACATATCAAGTCCTTGGTACTATGATTGTTTCATTATGAATAATCTTTCATTCCAACTGGTTTACTTGATTTTGTGAACAATGTATATGTATGTAGGTAACCACTACTATTGTGTTTACCTACAAAAATAACTAAGTACCAAGGATCAAAGTCATTACTATTGTCCTGCGTTGAAGCAGCAGTAGTTACTCAGTAAAAAATATCATTGTAAGGTAGTAAGTACATTGGTGGTTAAGTTTTAGGGTTGGAGCATAGGTGCGAGTCATCACCACTGCATTACCCAATGTTTCTACCACCAAGAATAGTACTGGTTATATGTTCTTGTGTGAACATTACTATTTAGCGGCAGATAGATTAGGTAATGTGGTTCCTATGCCCTCCAGCTCTTACACTAGAACTCTACCACCAGTGCATAAACCAGCTTGAAAATATTGGACACAACAGTGCTGAAGACTACCATTTAGCAGCATGTAAATTTGGGAATGCTGTGGTACCTCTGTCCTTGAGTACTATCCACATAATTATTTGTAAGGAAACCAATAAACAGTTTTGTAAGGAAATCTAAATCTGTGGGAATGGGAATTTTTAAATCTGGGTTGTAGTATGTTATTACGTTTTATATATTTACAGACTTATCTCTTTCAATTTGCAGACTTGCAATGGCAATGGGCTGCCAGCATTTTTGTGCACAGAATGTGCGGCATATGTGCTGCGGTGTAAGAAGTTTAGAGATAAATGCCAGAGAGCTTACTTTGCATTGCGAGAAGTTGTGAATAGAAATAAAGAGGTATATATTTTATGGTGTTTGTTGGGAAGAGTACAGTAGTAGTTAGTACATTGATGCAACAGTTGTGGAATATTATAGATATTTATATACAGTAATAACTGCTTCAGTAGCCTAGTGGTAGCAGGCCACTACTATTATGCTTGGGTCCTGAGTTCGATTCCTAGGTTGGATGCCATTAGAGATAAGGGTGTAAAATCTTTATCTCTGGTTATATATAGATTTTTCCATTTTCTGGAAGTTTCCCAATACCTCAGAGTTTGGTAATATGCCTAGAGATGACAGCAAGCTCGCCACCTGTTACATAGGCCCAAACATAACTGGTAAATCATGCTTGAATGCATGCATTTACCTCTGCCTATCCCTATGGGGATTACAGGAGTGAAGTTATGTTGAAGGGAAGTAATACCCCGACTTATGCTATCCCATGTTATGCAAATTCCGAGATATGTGTTTTTATCATAATGCGCGCATCATCTTCCCCTCTCCGCTCTGTAAGTGTTCAGCTTACTTTGAAACCAGTATTTATATGCAAAGTTGAAGTTACGTGTATTCGACTTATTTGACTACTGCTATTGCTTGGTCCCACTTAAGTCGCTTAAGTCCAGGGTATTACTGTATATTAAAAAAATAGATCAGGATATTATATGTCTTGAGACCCACCCACTAAAGACAATTTCCCGATATTTTAAATATTTTTAAGTCATCTGAATAAAAATATTCTTTCTTACTAAAAGTTCAACTTTTATACATATTCAATTATTTATTGTGCAGTGTTAAAATATTTCAAATATTACAAATTTGACTTTAGTTTCAAACTCGTAAAAATAATCAGTTGACTAGATATTTATTTATATGATAAGAGAATCTTCTTTCAGATTGATAAAACAACATTGAAAGCATTTGATCGGAAACTTTTAGATATTGCCCCAACACTCAACTATGCAGACATGGGACGGGTTAACTATGAAACATTAAAGTTTAAATGGGTTAAACACAGTAGATCCATAGTGGACATTACTGATGAAATACCAATTCTACAATATAGTACTGAAAATGATAAAGTCCTTTTTGAAGTACCTCACAAGAAGATAAGAATAGAAAATTGTAGAAGTATAAAATTAGAAGGTGATAATATAAATAGTAGTACAGAATTGGCTAATGATAATAATAACAGTAATGAATTTGAACAACAAACACCTAATTTAAATAACTCAGAGGAATTGAATTTATTTGATGATGTTTTTGATGAAGCAAGTGGTGTGGAGTACAATGACTATGAGAATCTACCTTGTCCACCGGAAACAGAGGGGAAGGATGCTGATGCAGATGGGAGTGCCTTTGACGAGGAGTATGCAAACATAGTTCCGATAACAATCAATGAAGCTAAGGCAGTGGCCGACATTCACAAAATGTTTGGCATGGGCACATTTAAGTGTGATATATGTAAAAGGTCATACTTCAATGAGAATAGGTTGAAAACCCATAAGCGTATGCACGAGAAGGTTGGTTGTTTTCGAAGTCAAATTATTATTTTTCATTTAGGATTACAATGATCACTTTTGATGTGTCCAACGCGCAAGTTACGGTAAAAAAAGCGAAATGGTAAACTTTTGTAATAAAAAAGAAAGCAAAACTTATATATAATTATACATAATTATATATGGGTATATTGATAAAAACCTATACAGGGTGTAATCCGTCGCTATTACAAATATGTTTAGAAAAACTTCACAACTGATATCTAAAGTACTTAACCAAGGCTGATTGGTCTGTGACTTAACCTAATCAGTAAAATGACAAGACACACTATTTAAAAATAAAACGAGACATATCAAAATATATTACTTTTTAAATGGGTTAAATTATTTCTATACACCTACTTAATATTACCACAGTCTAAAGAAAACGAACGTGTTAATTACCTAAAGTCATCCAACGAACGTGTAATGTCAGAGCAATCGTGCGGGGCGTGCGACGCGAGGGACGGAGGGGGCGGTACCAAGTAGCCCATACAAAAACTGTCATGTACTTGGGACTAGCGTTAAGGGGTGCGAGATTTAAAATTCCTTTTACTAAGTTTTTGGAAAGATGATATAGAAAAATTTGATGTCAAGTTTACTGTTAATATTTTATTCTAATTTTCATTTATTAATAATGTCTGTTACATTTTACACTTTATGTACATACTTACTTCACATAACGAAAATATCTTTAAATAAAACTCTAAATATTTTTTTTTGTTTGTATGTATTTGATATTCGGATTATATTGGACGGAGTTAAAAAGGTATGGATGAATATTAGGATCGGTACATTATAATTGTTAGAATTCTGGCGTGCTGATAGACCGCCCAACTGGAATACTGGTAGATTGATGATAGACTGGTAAATTGCTGATAGGTTGAGATATTAACCGTTTGATAGATTTTTCTATTTTCTGGAGGCTTCCCAGTACCTCAAAGCTTGGTAAAGTGCCCGGAGATGTCAACAGGCTCGCCGCGTGTTACATGGGCCAAAACGTCACCGGGGAATCGGGGATGTAGGCATGAATCCGATTTACCTCTCCCTACCCCTTAGGGGATTACAGGCGTCATGTTTTTAGGATTTTTATATATATTCAACGTAAACTGACGCGTTACAAGCAACATAAATAAAAACTAAAAACGTGACAACCTTAATGAATTTGCGTTTTTATGGGTGAAGGCGGAATATTGCAAAACTTCAAAGGCGATAAACTACTGTATGTATTTATACTGTGATATTACTCTCTAAATTATTTTCAGCATATAAGTGGTATATATTTCTGTGATCTATGCCACTTTTATTATAAAACTGAGTTCCTATTAAAAACCCACATGAATGATAAGCACATGTTCAAGTATGTCTGCAAAAAATGTCCTGAAGTGTCTTTTGACAGGTGAGTTTAATGGCTCATTTATAATTCTTTATTAATACTAGATATCGTGCATGGATTCGTCAATAGCCGCTAACGGCTCGCACGAGCTCGCGTAACAACCACTAGCGCAAAAATGATCTGTCTATGTGAACGAGTCTTGGGATTGTTTAGCGCCTGTTGCCTAACTTCAACCCCGGGATCGGTCTTTGTGGACGAATCTCCGGGTTATTTGGATACTCGTTGCCTCACGTCAACCTCGGGATCGATCTTTGTGGACGAGTCTCCGGGTTGTTTGGATCCTCGTTGCCTCACGTAAACCACGGGATCGGTCTTTGTGGACGAGTCTCCGAGTTATTTGGATACTCGGCGCCTCACCTCAACTTCGGGACCGGCCGCTCCTTTTATCCTCGAAACCACGCTCTTAAGTCGCGAGTCCTACTCGCATTTAGCCGGTTCCGTTTTGTTTAAATATTTATATGTTTAATTTATATTTCACAGACGGTCAGCTAAACAACACTACCATTGGGCACATATACAGAAAAATAGGAAGGTCCATAATTGGTGCAACTCAACCAAACCTAGGTGGTTGAGTACCAAAGGTGGGAAGCGAACCAAAGGAGCCAGTATTCCTCTCCGGTCGACTATCAAGAAAAAAGAACTGCCTTCAGACTACCCAATTTACACGCCCGTAACTCACGAGGAGCAGTACCAGTTAGTACAAGAGAGGAAGATATCTAGGAATTTTATAGAGTCCCTGTTCAAATGTCAACTATGCTACAGGGGTTTTAGAGAACTAGGAACGTATGATAATCATATGAAGAAACATGATCCTGTAAGTGGATATAAAATTATGTTTGTATTTTTGGGTCCATTTTTCAATATTCAGTATTATAATTAGAGATGAAACGGATAGTGGTTTGGCCGGATAACGGATGTTCGAAAAGCAACGAGGCCGGAGCTACCGGCTACCGGATATCGATTACGTGACGCGATCAGTTTGATTTGAATGTCATCGCCTCTTAACAACAAATGCAGAAAGTTTGGTATTCATTCACCAAAATTGGCCAGTTAAGTTTGAGTATTAAACTAACTATTTTTTTTTATTATATATTAAAATAAACGGTGTTTATAACTTATTGTCGTATGGTTTTCCTTTTATCTACTACTGATATCCGGTATTCGGCCGGATAGTAAAAATAAGGCCGGACATGCCGGATACCGGATAGTAACCGGATAGCCGTTTCATCTCTAATCATAACATAACAATATACTGATATATTCGTACAAAGCGTGAACTGGAACAAGTTGTTTTGTTTTTTATAAGTGTATCAACTTTCCAAATAAATATGATACAGTGTTGTGATTTACAGGCTCAATCTGGAAACTGCCAATGCGACGTGTGTAAGCTGTACTTCGTAAACACCCGCAAAATGTACAAGCATATGATCACCACCCATCTCTTCAAGTACTCCTGTCAGCTGTGCAAACATGTCTGCTTTAGCAAGTATGGACTTTTATTTAAATACTAACGAGCCGCCCCAGATTCGCGCGACTTATTGTTATATTAATGTCGATTATTACTGGTGATTATATGCCATTTTCAATCATCAATTCTTACCGATCCAATGTTTAAAACGATAATTGACGACTGACCCTTATGTCGAGCGTCTTAAGGTTTATATTAGAAAGATTAATAGATATGGTTGTTTTTTTATTTCTATTTTTTTGCGCAACTACCTTTTTTTTTCTTTCAAACAAACCCTTTTGACAATCGATATTATATAGTCCCTCCTATTTTCTCTGTCTGTATGTATTACAGTTATTTAAATGAAATTGTATAATGTATTCCTTTTTTTAAAGATGTGGAGCGAGGATGCATTATAAATGGCACAAAGACGTCACATATCCATGTCCGCATTGCGAAAAGGAATTCAAGTAAGTATTCTTAATATCAAATTAGCTTAATGAAATTGACGAGCCTATGTTTAAAGTACCTATATAAAATAAATCCTAGAAATAAAAAAGCACCCTGAATTTTTATGCTGTTTTGTTAATTGTCAAAACAGATTTATTTAATTGTAGAAATTAAACTTGCGGAAAATCCGCAAGTTTAATTTCTACAATGTATGAAGCTCGCAAAAACCTACGAAAACGCAGATTTATTTAAAATAAAATACATTTATATGATTGCAATTAAATCCGAAAGGAATTAAGTATATATTATAATAATAATGGCAACCCTTGATACGTCTCACTGCTGGGCACGAGTCTCTCTCCTTCTTGGGAGGAGGCCTGCAGCTTACTCCACCACACTGCTCCAATGCGGCTTGGTGAAGGAATTAAGTATATTATGCATTAAATATAAAATACAATTTAATCGGATGAACCCCTTCTCAATGAACAAAAAATTCAATTAATGCGTTGCCCTGACTAAGTAAGCCATTGATTACCATGTAACTAACCGGAAAACTATAGTGCTGAATACTACGATTTGGCGGCAGATAGGTAATGCGGTGACATGAAGTACCGTTTTTTAATAAAATATAATTTCGCATTTAAATTATATAGACGATTATCTTTGCAGGAAGATCTCAACTCAGCTTACACACATACGAATAAAGCACCCGTCGACGTATATATGTGACATATGCGGTCACAGTTTCGTCAGCGAAAATGGCCTCTACTGTCACAAGAAGATATCGCATAGTCAAGAGGTATTCACTGATCAGTACTGTTGAATGACTAGTTTGTAATTATATACACTTCCACGACTGCTTCGTCGGTCCAGTCGGCGAATCTTATAAGTGGAACATCTTGAGCGCTGTGTGCTCTCTATATGGCGGCATGGTGAAATCGTTCGTTTTTCGAATTCCCGCTACGTTTTGGTGAAAGCGCCCACTCCGACCCACCAATATTTTGTGGGCGAAGTGGGCGCGATGCGGTCGCGAACAGTGACGTCATCTATGACGTCTAACGATCGCTCGCGACGACTACGGGCCTTAGGTGGAACGATATAGGGGGCGATACAATCGTTCCGGCCGTTTAGTGGAACGCACCCATTATGATGATGATTTCGCATTCACCCCGTGGTGGAGTTTTTGGCGAGAACGCGGGAAGAGTCGTGTCGCAGCGTGATATTATTTTCAAAAGTTGTGTATGTCGTATATACGTGAAAGTCGTGTTTTTATGTGTAAAAATGGTGGGATTTTTATCATAAAGCATTCGATATCGAACGTAGGAAATCACGGGTGTAGGAAAGCGATATTATGCAGTGAAAAGTGATTTTCATGTTGCCTCTAAATCTTTGTAAAAACTCTTAGTAAAGTCCCCATCATTTTACTAGACTAGTCTCATCATATTTCACATGGAACCATCTAATCATCGTCATCTTCCATATGGATATTCAATGAATATCATTATTCATCACTAGCGGCTCGCGCGGTTGCTATGTTACCTACCCTCTCCTATTCATCTTAGCGTGATGTTATGTAGCCTTAAGCCTTCCTCAATAAATGGGCTATCTAACACTAAAAGATTTTTTTAAATCGGACCATTAGTTCCTGAGATTAGCGTGTCGAAGCAAACAAACAAACTCTTCAGTTTTATAGTATTAACTAGCGGCCCGCCCCGGCATCGCCCGCGCTGCTTCGTTCCTATTAGTCATAGCGTGATGATAATATATAGCCTATAGCCTATAGCCTCGATAAATGGGCTATCTAACACTGAATAAACTTTTCAAATTGGACCAGTAGTTCCTGAGATTAGCGCGTTCAAACAAACAAACAAACTCTTCTGCTTTATAATATTAGTATACATAAGTAAATATTAGTAAATAGTATAGATAAGAAATATAACTGCTACATGGGCCCAAACGTAACCGGCGAGTCGTGGGTGTTTGCATGTAAGCTTGAATGCATGCATTTACCTCTGCCTACTCCTTCGGGGATTACAGGCGTGTAGTTACGTTTTAAGAAATATGATAAAAACGACTGAAAACTGGCTGTTAAGGACTTGTTTTTTTATTTATTTAATAAAAGTGGCAAACAAGCATGCAGTTCACATTGATGTTAAGTGATGACTGAAGCCTATAGACACCCACACAATGACCATAGGTCAAAATGCAGATGCGTTGCCACTCCCGAGGCCTAAGGTGTTATGCCTCTGTGCCGCAAATTACAGGGCCGTACATTACCACCTGACCGGAACACGAAAGTGCTGAACACTACCATTTAGCGGCAAGTATATTAGGTAATGCGGCGGTGCCTACGCCCGCGAGCTCCGTCACTGGAGCTCTACCACCGGTAAAACACCACCACACCACTTGAATCCGTAGCCGTAAAACAAATTATTAAAAACCTCCGTTTGGGCACAGTACAAATATGAACAGTATGGAAACTACGTACGAAACGTTGAAACGGCACACTCACACAAACATGCGCATCGACGAGGGCCCTAAGCGGTTCTCGCGGCTGCAGCAGTGAGACGCACGCTACTCGAGCGTCGATGCGCATGTTTGTGTATGTGTGCCGTTTCGAACGTTTTGGACGTAGTTTCCACACTGTTCATGTATGTACTGTGGTTCGTGTGCAGGAGCGCGAAGAGAGCTCTCGGCGCGCGGCGGCGGCGGACCGCGCGCACCCGCTGTACTGCGGCGAGTGCGGCCTGCAGTTCCGCGACGACGCCGCCTTCGCCACACACTTCGGCAGCTCCAACAAGCACGCCCTCACCAACTTGTCAGTATACCGCCTCCTGCCTCGCTGGTCGTTTACGATCACATGTATATATATATTCCAAATATCAAACCTATTCGAGGGTAGTCAGATTGCCAAGCTGGTCTAATTTGGCAATTATAGTACGGTTGAATTGAGACATTATAAAGTACATATTTCAAAAAAAAAGTGTATATATCTTCACACCAGGTCCCTAACGACCCTGTTAGGGACCTGGTGTGAAGGCAGAGAGTGTGGAGCACCAGATATTCCGGTCCTGACACACCTCCCGTGCCTCATCTACCTTCATCATTCTCTTCATACACGCACGCCGATTCCTAAGACTTGACCCCATATGCAAAAAATGATAACGTATATACTTTTAAAAGGGGTAAGGGGACCACTTCCGAAGTCAAAACATGGGTGTTATGACACCAAAATGTAAACCGATAGTGATGACCGTTTGCATTCCTCTCGTTATTTCAAAGAGTTGCATTTTTTGAACTAGCAATATACAACGTACATATCCAAAGAGTCCTCCACGCAACGCAAATCTAAAATCTCTGACGTACACGGCTGAATGCCACTATCTGGTCGACCTCGACTTATATTTCTATGTTACTGTGACGCGCATTGCGTAGCATGCACTTTGCCGTAAGATATTTTTTTAATCAAAGTTAAAGTACTTAAAAATATTATTTTACTGGTGGTAGAGCTCCAGTGACGGAGCTCGCGGGCGTAGGCACCACCGCATTACCTAATATACTTGCCGCTAAATGGTAGTGTTCAGCACTATCGTGTTCCGGTCAGGTGGTATTGTACGGCCCTGTAGTTTCCGGCACAGAGGCATAACACCTTAAGCCTCAGGAGTGGTAACGCATCTGCATTTTGACCTCGGTCTTTGTGTGGGTGTCTATAGGCTGCAGTCATCACTTAACATCAATGTGAACTGCATGATTGTTTGCCACTTTCATTACATAAAAAAAAAATATATGTAGTTGTAATGAAAATAAAATTATAAATTTTTGTATAACCCAGTGAGGTAAGAACTCACGTCTCTCACTTGACAGAAAATGGTAAATATCTTGCCGCCATTTCGAGCTTTACATATTATTATACAACATGTAACGGGAATAACGCACTCTTAAGGTTAAACGTTTCCTATACAAAATTTGAACTGCTTTTTTTTTCTTTACTGTAATGATTTTATACTCAGAATGACTTAATATAGCCCTAATTTACGTACTTATTTTCGCTCGTGTAATAATATAATAATAAAATGCCCTAAAAGTACGTTGTATTTACCTGAAAATAATCGACTAATTTACGCATGTAGTAGTGCGTGCGACAGAGTCAGACTGACATTGCGAGAACAAAATAGCAATACACACCAACGTCACCAACAGCGCAATCGCGACGTTGCCGCTCTGTGAGAAATAAAACCCATTATAGAATTATTTCAAGCCTTTCGCGTCGTGGATCAACTCAGTGTGACCAGATTCTAGCAACATATCATTTTAGTTGAAAAAGTGTGTTATCTCTACTACATGTTTTTTTTTTTTCTTTTGCGGATTATAAATTAGAAGCGGTTGTTTTTTATTTATTTTTTAAAGACTAAAATGTATTGTCTTATCCCTCAATGATAATATGACAATAACTCGCCAGTCGCCACGTTAGGTATTATTAATCAAGGTAGTACTTTAGGCGCTTAATACACTGGCAACACAAACAATTTTTTGACATAAGAAATATGATAAAAACTACTGAAAACTGGCTGTTAAGGACTTGTTTTTTTTTTATGTAATAAAAGTGGCAAACAAACATGCAGTTCACATTGATGATAAATGATGACTGCAGCCTATAGACACCCATACAGAGACCAGAGGTCAAAATGCAGATGTGTTACCACTACTGAGGCCTAAGGTGTTATGCCTCTGTGCCGGACATTACAGGGCCGTACAGTGCCACCAACTTATCTCTGAAATGGCAAAAAAAGGAACTAAAGAAGAGACTAAGAAAAAATGTTGAAGTGTCATTGGATTGTCAGTGTCTACTACTTTCGTGTGCTGTGTTTGTTTTATTGCTATACTTCTTGATTTTAACTATTGAATATGCCGAAAGCTATGAAAAGTGATGCCCGGAATATTATTCTAAAGGTTAAATCCTTTTTTGAAGAAGAATCTCGACAGCAGGCTCCCTTATAATTCCATTTAGTCAAATATACAATCGAATTGCGGCAGCTACAGGTCAGTGTTGCCAGTTCTTATCACACAAATTACCCAATTTTAATAAGTCGGTTAAATTGAGACAATATCTACTTACCTAAATTTAATTTACAGAATATTCTTTATATTTTTTATTTACGATAGTATTTTTTATTTACTTTGGCTTGATTTTTATTTGAACAACTTGAAATAATCTGTATTTACGATTACGTTTTTAATTAAATTAGTAATAATAATAGTTTCTTTGTTTCTACCCTATTTTTGGAGTGAGCCAGCTGATATTTTATTACAGGTGTAAGCTTAGGAACAATATCTAATATTGTCAGAGAGGGGCAAGAAGCAGAAAAATCCGATACTAAAATTCGCACACCAGGCAAGAAACGAACACGTAAAAGTGGATTTATTTTAGTTGATGATTTCGACCAGAGAGTTATTAGACGGAAAGTTCATGAATTTTATTCTGCCAGGAAGGAAGTGCCTACTGTCAATAAGCTTCTAGATGTCTTAAGGACTGAAATAAATTATACAGGACAGAGAGAATCTCTTCGAAAACTGCTCCATAAATTGGGATTTCGTTTAAAAAAAACGCTGTCTAATCGTAAAGTATTGATGGAGCGCAATGACATTATCAGCTTGGAGAGCTAGATACTGGTTTTCTATAAATTTTAAAAACAATCAATTTGTTTTTTTTTAACGTACATTTATCATGCTGTAGCCACTATAGTTATAATCTAGACAGGCTTTAGCATTATAACTTAAACAAACACAGTTGTTTTTACTCATTTAAAACTTACCCAACATTTCTTTCATCCCAATCTTAAGCAAAACAAAATTAACTAGCAACACCGATACGACGGCGACGACATCCTTCATTTCAGAGATAAGTTGGTGGCACTGTACATAACCACCTGATTGTAACACGATAGTGCTGAACACGATCATTTAGCGGCAAGTAAATATATTAGGTAATGCGGTAGTGCCTACGTCCGCGAGCTCCGTCCCTGGAGCGCTACCACCAGTAAAGCTCCAATGACTTTGATAACATTGATTGCAAATGAATACTGTAGGTACCCTACATATTTTATTTTTAAAGAAAAATGGAAAGAAAAATTTGACTTCAGGCGAGGCTCGAACTCGCGACCTACTGGGAATCTAGTCCAGCCGCTCTTCCAATTGAGCTACTGAAGCCCTGCCCGATTTGTCAAATCTTTCCTTCACATCTATTGCATTGCTTTATGGTAGCAGTAGCGCCATCTGTTACCAACTATGCTAGTTAGGCAACCGATATAATAGACTTTTCAGTTTATTGAATATCGTAAAGAAGTCGCTTTTACCCTTTATAATTGTTTGATATTATTTCGCATTAACACATGCTTGTGAAATATATTTTATTTTTAAAGAAAAATGGAAAGAAAAATTTGACTTCAGGCGAGGCTCGAACTCGCGACCTACTGGGAATCTAGTCCAGCCGCTCTTCCAATTGAGCTACTGAAGCCCTGCCCGATTTGTCAAATCTTTCCTTCACATCTATTGCATTGCTTTATGGTAGCAGTAGCGCCATCTGTTACCAACTATGCTAGTTAGGCAACCGATATAATAGACTTTTCAGTTTATTGAATATCGTAAAGAAGTCGCTTTTACCCTTTATAATTGTTTGATATTATTTCGCATTAACACATGCTTGTGAAATATATTTTATTTTTAAAGAAAAATGGAAAGAAAAATTTGACTTCAGGCGAGGCTCGAACTCGCGACCTACTGGGAATCTAGTCCAGCCGCTCTTCCAATTGAGCTACTGAAGCCCTGCCCGATTTGTCAAATCTTTCCTTCACATCTATTGCATTGCTTTATGGTAGCAGTAGCGCCATCTGTTACCAACTATGCTAGTTAGGCAACCGATATAATAGACTTTTCAGTTTATTGAATATCGTAAAGAAGTCGCTTTTACCCTTTATAATTGTTTGATATTATTTCGCATTAACACATGCTTGTGAAATATATTTTATTTTTAAAGAAAAATGGAAAGAAAAATTTGACTTCAGGCGAGGCTCGAACTCGCGACCTACTGGGAATCTAGTCCAGCCGCTCTTCCAATTGAGCTACTGAAGCCCTGCCCGATTTGTCAAATCTTTCCTTCACATCTATTGCATTGCTTTATGGTAGCAGTAGCGCCATCTGTTACCAACTATGCTAGTTAGGCAACCGATATAATAGACTTTTCAGTTTATTGAATATCGTAAAGAAGTCGCTTTTACCCTTTATAATTGTTTGATATTATTTCGCATTAACACATGCTTGTGAAATATATTTTATTTTTAAAGAAAAATGGAAAGAAAAATTTGACTTCAGGCGAGGCTCGAACTCGCGACCTACTGGGAATCTAGTCCAGCCGCTCTTCCAATTGAGCTACTGAAGCCCTGCCCGATTTGTCAAATCTTTCCTTCACATCTATTGCATTGCTTTATGGTAGCAGTAGCGCCATCTGTTACCAACTATGCTAGTTAGGCAACCGATATAATAGACTTTTCAGTTTATTGAATATCGTAAAGAAGTCGCTTTTACCCTTTATAATTGTTTGATATTATTTCGCATTAACACATGCTTGTGAAATATATTTTATTTTTAAAGAAAAATGGAAAGAAAAATTTGACTTCAGGCGAGGCTCGAACTCGCGACCTACTGGGAATCTAGTCCAGCCGCTCTTCCAATTGAGCTACTGAAGCCCTGCCCGATTTGTCAAATCTTTCCTTCACATCTATTGCATCCATAAAGCAATGCAATAGATGTGAAGGAAAGATTTGACAAATCGGGCAGGGCTTCAGTAGCTCAATTGGAAGAGCGGCTGGACTAGATTCCCAGTAGGTCGCGAGTTCGAGCCTCGCCTGAAGTCAAATTTTTCTTTCCATTTTTCTTTAAAAATAAAATATATTTCACAAGCATGTGTTAATGCGAAATAATATCAAACAATTATAAAGGGTAAAAGCGACTTCTTTACGATATTCAATAAACTGAAAAGTCTATTATATCGGTTGCCTAACTAGCATAGTTGGTAACAGATGGCGCTACTGCTACCATAAAGCAATGCAATAGATGTGAAGGAAAGATTTGACAAATCGGGCAGGGCTTCAGTAGCTCAATTGGAAGAGCGGCTGGACTAGATTCCCAGTAGGTCGCGAGTTCGAGCCTCGCCTGAAGTCAAATTTTTCTTTCCATTTTTCTTTAAAAATAAAATATATTTCACAAGCATGTGTTAATGCGAAATAATATCAAACAATTATAAAGGGTAAAAGCGACTTCTTTACGATATTCAATAAACTGAAAAGTCTATTATATCGGTTGCCTAACTAGCATAGTTGGTAACAGATGGCGCTACTGCTACCATAAAGCAATGCAATAGATGTGAAGGAAAGATTTGACAAATCGGGCAGGGCTTCAGTAGCTCAATTGGAAGAGCGGCTGGACTAGATTCCCAGTAGGTCGCGAGTTCGAGCCTCGCCTGAAGTCAAATTTTTCTTTCCATTTTTCTTTAAAAATAAAATATATTTCACAAGCATGTGTTAATGCGAAATAATATCAAACAATTATAAAGGGTAAAAGCGACTTCTTTACGATATTCAATAAACTGAAAAGTCTATTATATCGGTTGCCTAACTAGCATAGTTGGTAACAGATGGCGCTACTGCTACCATAAAGCAATGCAATAGATGTGAAGGAAAGATTTGACAAATCGGGCAGGGCTTCAGTAGCTCAATTGGAAGAGCGGCTGGACTAGATTCCCAGTAGGTCGCGAGTTCGAGCCTCGCCTGAAGTCAAATTTTTCTTTCCATTTTTCTTTAAAAATAAAATATATTTCACAAGCATGTGTTAATGCGAAATAATATCAAACAATTATAAAGGGTAAAAGCGACTTCTTTACGATATTCAATAAACTGAAAAGTCTATTATATCGGTTGCCTAACTAGCATAGTTGGTAACAGATGGCGCTACTGCTACCATAAAGCAATGCAATAGATGTGAAGGAAAGATTTGACAAATCGGGCAGGGCTTCAGTAGCTCAATTGGAAGAGCGGCTGGACTAGATTCCCAGTAGGTCGCGAGTTCGAGCCTCGCCTGAAGTCAAATTTTTCTTTCCATTTTTCTTTAAAAATAAAATATATTTCACAAGCATGTGTTAATGCGAAATAATATCAAACAGGTACCCTACATACATCTAGGTAGGTATAAATAAGCCGGGAATCTAGTCCAGCCGCTCTTCCAATTGAGCTACTGAAGTCCTGCCCGATTTGTCAAATCTTTCCTTCACATCTATTGCATTGCTTTATGGTAGCAGTAGCGCCATCTATTACCAACTATGCTAGTTAGGCAACCGATATAATAGACTTTTCAGTTTATTGAATATCGTAAAGAAGTCGCTTTTACCCTTTATAATTGTTTGATATTATTTCGCATTAACACATGCTTGTGAAATATATTTTATTTTTAAAGAAAAATGGAAAGAAAAATTTGACTTCAGGCGAGGCTCGAACTCGCGACCTACTGGGAATCTAGTCCAGCCGCTCTTCCAATTGAGCTACTGAAGCCCTGCCCGATTTGTCAAATCTTTCCTTCACATCTATTGCATTGCTTTATGGATGCAATAGATGTGAAGGAAAGATTTGACAAATCGGGCAGGGCTTCAGTAGCTCAATTGGAAGAGCGGCTGGACTAGATTCCCAGTAGGTCGCGAGTTCGAGCCTCGCCTGAAGTCAAATTTTTCTTTCCATTTTTCTTTAAAAATAAAATATATTTCACAAGCATGTGTTAATGCGAAATAATATCAAACAATTATAAAGGGTAAAAGCGACTTCTTTACGATATTCAATAAACTGAAAAGTCTATTATATCGGTTGCCTAACTAGCATAGTTGGTAACAGATGGCGCTACTGCTACCATAAAGCAATGCAATAGATGTGAAGGAAAGATTTGACAAATCGGGCAGGGCTTCAGTAGCTCAATTGGAAGAGCGGCTGGACTAGATTCCCAGTAGGTCGCGAGTTCGAGCCTCGCCTGAAGTCAAATTTTTCTTTCCATTTTTCTTTAAAAATAAAATATATTTCACAAGCATGTGTTAATGCGAAATAATATCAAACAATTATAAAGGGTAAAAGCGACTTCTTTACGATATTCAATAAACTGAAAAGTCTATTATATCGGTTGCCTAACTAGCATAGTTGGTAACAGATGGCGCTACTGCTACCATAAAGCAATGCAATAGATGTGAAGGAAAGATTTGACAAATCGGGCAGGGCTTCAGTAGCTCAATTGGAAGAGCGGCTGGACTAGATTCCCAGTAGGTCGCGAGTTCGAGCCTCGCCTGAAGTCAAATTTTTCTTTCCATTTTTCTTTAAAAATAAAATATATTTCACAAGCATGTGTTAATGCGAAATAATATCAAACAATTATAAAGGGTAAAAGCGACTTCTTTACGATATTCAATAAACTGAAAAGTCTATTATATCGGTTGCCTAACTAGCATAGTTGGTAACAGATGGCGCTACTGCTACCATAAAGCAATGCAATAGATGTGAAGGAAAGATTTGACAAATCGGGCAGGGCTTCAGTAGCTCAATTGGAAGAGCGGCTGGACTAGATTCCCAGTAGGTCGCGAGTTCGAGCCTCGCCTGAAGTCAAATTTTTCTTTCCATTTTTCTTTAAAAATAAAATATATTTCACAAGCATGTGTTAATGCGAAATAATATCAAACAATTATAAAGGGTAAAAGCGACTTCTTTACGATATTCAATAAACTGAAAAGTCTATTATATCGGTTGCCTAACTAGCATAGTTGGTAACAGATGGCGCTACTGCTACCATAAAGCAATGCAATAGATGTGAAGGAAAGATTTGACAAATCGGGCAGGGCTTCAGTAGCTCAATTGGAAGAGCGGCTGGACTAGATTCCCAGTAGGTCGCGAGTTCGAGCCTCGCCTGAAGTCAAATTTTTCTTTCCATTTTTCTTTAAAAATAAAATATATTTCACAAGCATGTGTTAATGCGAAATAATATCAAACAATTATAAAGGGTAAAAGCGACTTCTTTACGATATTCAATAAACTGAAAAGTCTATTATATCGGTTGCCTAACTAGCATAGTTGGTAACAGATGGCGCTACTGCTACCATAAAGCAATGCAATAGATGTGAAGGAAAGATTTGACAAATCGGGCAGGGCTTCAGTAGCTCAATTGGAAGAGCGGCTGGACTAGATTCCCAGTAGGTCGCGAGTTCGAGCCTCGCCTGAAGTCAAATTTTTCTTTCCATTTTTCTTTAAAAATAAAATATATTTCACAAGCATGTGTTAATGCGAAATAATATCAAACAGGTACCCTACATACATCTAGGTAGGTATAAATAAGCCGGGAATCTAGTCCAGCCGCTCTTCCAATTGAGCTACTGAAGTCCTGCCCGATTTGTCAAATCTTTCCTTCACATCTATTGCATTGCTTTATGGTAGCAGTAGCGCCATCTATTACCAACTATGCTAGTTAGGCAACCGATATAATAGACTTTTCAGTTTATTGAATATCGTAAAGAAGTCGCTTTTACCCTTAATAATTGTTTTTATATTATTTCGCATTAACACATGCTTGTGAAATATATTTTATTTTTAAAGAAAAATGGAAAGAAAAATTTTTTTTTCCTTCACATCTATTGCATTGCTTTATTGATAAAGCAATGCAATAGATGTGAAGGAAAGATTTGACAAATCGGGCAGGGCATCAGTAGCTCAATTGGAAGAGCGGCTGGACTAGATTCCCAGTAGGTCGCGAGTTCGAGCCTCGCCTGAAGTCAAATTTTTCTTTCCATTTTTCTTTAAAAATAAAATATATTTCACAAGCATGTGTTAATGCGAAATAATATAAAAACAATAAATAAGCCGGTCAAGTCATAGTTGGTAGTTAGAGATTTTTTTTGGCTTTGTTGTTAAAGTGGCAAACAAGCATGCAGTTCACATCGATGTTAAGTGATGACTGCAGCCTATAGACACCCACAAAAAGAACAAGGTCAAAATGCATATGCGTAACCACTCCTGAGGCCTGAGGTGTTATGCCTCTGTGCCGGAAATTACAGGGCCGTAACCCTGGGGTT
The DNA here is from genome assembly GCA_036365455.1 of Macrosoma leucophasiata. Lineage (NCBI taxonomy): Eukaryota > Metazoa > Arthropoda > Insecta > Lepidoptera > Hedylidae > Macrosoma > Macrosoma leucophasiata. Next base: position 8,497,633 of record JAWQUS010000013.1, read on the forward strand.
CTCATGCTGTGGAACAATATTAAAAACTAATTAGTCATTTTATAATTTCACCTTAACAAACACACTGGACCGTAACTAAACTTTTTTTTAACGGATTGGAAAATAAATAAATTAGGTTGAAAAGTAAATACATTAGACTATTATTTTATTATGTTAGTGTCTAATATATTAAAATAATGGTTTGAACATACAAATTATTTTATAATTATTAGTACAGATAAAGTTATTTTTGTTAGGAACATTCCTTACAAAACTTTTACAAAAAAAAAAAATATTAGGTACTTATTAGCATTAAAAAATCTTTGAAAATTAACGTTTAATAAAAAGTAAAAAAAAAAACAACAATAACATATTAGACTGATTGTTAACATCTGACAGGATTCGAACCCTGGGTACGCCGCCGGTTAGACTGTAGCATTCTCCATTACGCCACGCCATATTATGTCTGTAGCATTCTCCATTACGCCACGCCATATTATGTCTGTTTATTGATGCGACGAATATTGGGTATATAAATTATAACATTTCTTTCGTTTGTATGTGTGCGAATTGCTAGTTCACGTATTCTAGTCGCAGTACAATAACCAATATTTCGAAATTGTAGCTATCAGTAGTCTCAACTAAATCAGAAATGTATACAAAAATGATTTTCATGTTCGCTAAACTCACATTAATTTCGCTCTAATTTTGTTGAAATGAATTAAAAACACGCTTTCCGAGAAACTGCGCCATCTTTTGGGATAAGTTGCTTAGCTGATGCGAACGTTTAACCTTAAACACCTCGCTTAGAAAATCGAGGTATAATCATAATACATAAACTGAAATTACATGTTTATGTATTTAATATTTTTTATTTAAGAAACAAGTTGTCATCAATTTGTACTAACAGTATGCACACCCTATGCATACTTACCCTACCTCTACCTACGACCGCACATAAAACAGAAACCAACTCCCACACGTACACTGTCGCAATGTGATATACCGTAACTTGCGTACCCCTATTTAACACTCGCTACTAATAAAATTAATTTTCATTGTTTTATTTCTTAAATTATTGTTAATAATAATAGCACAAGTTCTAATAAACGTGTTGAGACTAGCAATTTATTACGGATAGACGTTAGTTTCATTTTCGTTTGTATTGACTGTTCACCAAATGGGTGACCATAATTTCCTCGATTGTAATTTATTTTGGGAACAAAATATTACCTATATTAAAAATGTCTAAAATCGATTCGGTTGTCGATTCTGAAGAAACTAGTCTCGGGTTGTACATTTAATCCTGTTACACGTTGTACATAGTAATTAATTATGTTACGTTTTTTATTATTTTTTAAATAAAAAACTATACCGTTGATTCATACATGTTGACCGTCTCTTTTATTTCAGATCTATAAAGCCCGTGAGAGTACCGAAGAAAGAAGAGTCGCGGAGACGCGGTCGACCCAGCGGCCGCCGCCATTCAGAGATCCTCAACGTTGGCATGCCTATGCCCAATAATTGCGAGATTGTAAGTATGCATCATTAGTATTATTTTCGAAGTGCTGACTTAGAGCAAAAGGTAGATACAGTATGCGCAAATTTGTCCGTAAATGTAAAGTAAGTTACAACTCACTGCGAAGAATACGATTTTATGACATAAAAGATCCCTTTTATGTCGTTATTCTCTTGAGTTCTTTTTAGCAATCTTAGCTGAGTTTCCGAAATGGAGCTTATAGGTTAGGATCTAACTGCAGAATCATTTCGTTCATCCAGATATGCTACAAACCTAATTTTTTTGTATATTTGTTGATGGCTGTTAAAGATAAAAAAAATAATAAAAAATACGTGCGGCCAAATTTTGATTGGCAACCTAGTGGATATATTATTATATTTTATAGATTATATATATGCATAAAAATTAGGTTTGCAGCATATCTGGATGAACGAAATGATTCTGCAGTTAGATCCTAACACATTAAGGGCTTAGGGTAATCATCACGGCAATATTTAATCTATTGGATGCCAAAAGGTAGTGTTCAGCACTGCTGCGGGCCAGTAAGGGGGTAATGTATGGTCCCGTTATCACTATCACGGAGGCAAAATAACTTGATCTCAGGGGTGGCAATGCATATACAACGTGTAACAGGATTGAATGTACAACCCAAAACTAGTTTGTTCAGAATCGATAACCGAATCGATTTCAGCCATTTTTGATATAGGTAATATTTTTTCCCAAAATTAATTACAATTAGGGAAATTATGGTCACCCATTTGATGATAAAAATTAATACAAACGAAAATGAGACTAACGTCTATCCAAAATAAAATGCTTGTCTCAACAAGTTTATTAGAACTCGTTAAGACGTGCTATTTATTATAAATAGGTAATAATTTAAGAAATAAAATAGAGGAAATTAATCTTATTACTGTGTGTTAAATAAGGGTACGTAGGTTACGCTACATCATATTGCAACTGTGTGCGTGTGTGAGTAGCTTCGTGTTTTATGTGTGGCGTAAGTAGAGGTAAGTATGCATAGGGTGTGCATACTGTTCGTACAAATCGAGGACAACTTATTTTTTAAATACAAAATATTAAATACATAAGCATGTTATTTCAGTTCATGTATTATGATTATAACTCGATTTTCTAATTGGGGTGTTAGAGAGTGTGCATTATTCCCGTTACATGTTGTATATATATTTTTTTATGTTATGGAAGTGGCAAACAAGCATGCAGTTCACATTGATGTTAAGTGATGACTGCAGCCTATATACACCTACAAAAAGACCAAGGTCAAAATGCAGATGCGTTACCACTCCTGAGGCCTAAGGTGTTATGCCTCTGTGCCGGAAATTACAGGGCCGTACATTACCACCTGACCGGAACACGATAGTGCTGAACACTATCATTTAGGTTGCTTTTATTTTTACATTTCAGTGCAGTAAATACTTCAACAACGACGTGGAAGCGCGGAAGCATTACGAGGCCGAACACCCCGGGACAGACTTCCTCAAGCGGTACATGTGCGACATATGTGGACACACCACCAAGGTAGGATATTGTACCTATACATATTATAGTCCTAATTGTCACAAAATCAGTTCGTATAATATTTTACTTGAGAAAATTGGCAAAAAACAATGTGTCCAACCATTTATGCAAGCTTGGACTTTACCATAAAATCATTAAAATTAATGATTTTATATTTGTGTTTATGTAAAAGTATTATAAGGTTAAATATTGCTTGTTTATTTTATTGTTAACTAGCGACCCTCCCCGGCTTCGTACGGGTAGCATTTACTATAGACTAGCTGTTGTCCGCGGGCTTGCCCGCGTGGATGTCGTTTTATATACTAAGTAGCCTATATTCTTTCTCAAAGTCAGCTCTATCTCTGTACCAAATTTTGATTAAAATCGGTTCAGTCGTTTGAACTTGAAGAGGTAACAGACGGACAGACAGACAGAGTTACTTTCGCATTTATAATATTAGTAGGGTATATAAGCCTTCCTCGGAAAACCCTCTTTCCAAAATTTTAAACAAAAATCCGATCACAACTTTCCGAGATTAGCGCATACATACAGACAGAGGGAATACCCCGGGGGGGACTTTATAATGTGTAGTGATGTAGTGAAGTGATGATAGTGATGATAAATATAAAATAAAATACGCTTACACTCACAGCCCCTCTCCCACACTAGGTATAAAGCTGTGTCGTGGATGCCGTTATACACACACCACTCAACACATACACAAACACCCAGACCCGAAACAAATAGTAGGCCGTACAAATATTTGTCCCGGCGCGGGGATCGAACCCGCGACCCTTCGATTCGAGCGGGCGTCACACACCACTGGACTAACCGGGTCAATATATTGCAGCAATACGCGAACCTGCAAGTGCACATGCGCACGCACACGCGCGAGAAGCCCTACTCCTGCCCGCACTGCGAGCGCCGCTTCAGCATGCTCAGCAACCGCGACCGGCATCTCGTCGTGAGTATCAGAATCAGAATCAGAAACTCATTTATTCATTTAGGGTGACAGACACCTCTTATCACACGTCAAATACAAACAAAATAAATTAAAGTGAATAACAATTGATATACATGTCAAAAAAGATATAAAATATATGTAAAGTCAAGAATATCACTAAGATAAAACGAAATGTAATATGCTAATGTAAAAAGTATATCAGTAGAATGTCTCATTTCCCCTTTACAAGAAAAACTTTTTTTTTCTTTTTGAGTAAAAAGAAAAGAAAAAGAGTCATTCTTTGTCATTCACCGGCAGTACACTTGCTTAACATAATGAGAGAAAAACAATGTGTGCCTGCCTCGGTAGCCTAGCGGTAGCAGGCCACTACTACTACGCTGAGGTCCCGGGTTCGATTGGTGCCTACGCCCGCGAGCTCCTTCACTGGAGCTCTACCACCAGTTTTTCGTTTCATTGTCTTTCAAATTGCAACGACGCTATAGTTTTGAAACAAATACCGATGAAAAATTATTTTTTACAATTATAGGTTCACACCGGCGAAAAACGCTACCAATGTCAACACTGTAACCGTCGCTTTACACAAAGCAGCGCGGTCAAGTTGCACATTCAGACCGTCCACCTCAAGATACCTTACGCTCCCTGGAACAAGAAAAATAGGAAACGGCGCAAGGAAATGGAGACGGCCGCCGCTACTGCCGCCTGCATGCCGCCACCGCAGCACAAGTACCTCACCGAAGCTCCCTCCGATTACATTAATGCCTATATCACCTATAATGATGAGTGATTTGGTTTTAAGTTGCAATTCCAAGGAATTAGTATCAAGTCGCTTGAATCGGCTTAACCCACCGTAATGTATGTGGAAAAACGATGTGTAATAGAGAGATGTATATAAAGAAGCGTTCATGAATCCAAAATAAACTAATACAGCTCAAAAGAAAAGTAGGAAACTGTGTAAGGAAATAAAAACGCCGGCCGCCTCCCGTCACCGTAGTACAAGGGAAAATGTAAGAAAGAATAATTATCACGGTGGCGGTTCTGTGCATAGGGCAACTCGGCCCACCGGCCGCGGCGGACCGGAGGGGAGTAGCCATAGCGATGCAAAACAGTCTATAATTTTTTGCGGGGGGAAATGCGTGTGACACACATACACACACTACAAAAATCGTCTATTACTACGTAACTCACACCTTGACTTAAACAAAATACATAAACAATTTCACGTACACATTTAAACATTAGGCGACAGGCATAGGCCTACTTGGGCTTGTACTTTGACAGAGGGGAAAGCCTGCATATGGCTACTTCCCTCCGGTCCGCCGCGGCCGGTAGCCCGTGTTGCTCTATGGTACTGTGTCGGCACTGTGACTTCAGTGATATGTCTGAATCAGCCTTAAGGCAGTATAAAACTGATAAGGTGTGAACTATATAGAGAAAAATACAATCGAATATTCGATCAAATGTTGAATTTCAAATAATTTTTATAGAAAATATAAAGCAATAAAACTAACTAGAGTGTAATCTAGAATTACGTGCCTTTTATAGTCGCATATTGAACGAACATGATTAAAAATAAAGCTTTATTATTGTAATACAATTGGTGAAAGAATTTTCGATTATCCATTTTTCGTACATTGTAACTAGTAAAATTAATTTAAATGTATATATTAAGTCGATTTAAATGTATATAATTATGTAAATATTAATAAGCTTTTGAGACTGAACACTGGTTGTTTATGTGTTTGTTTAGTAATATTAGTATTTAATTTCCAACACATTCACAAACAACTGTACATCGATTGTTCCTACAAATTGATAACGCTAAGAGCAAATGTTTCAATTTGTTACGCTGTTTTTGAAGCTAGAAACTTCAATAATCGAGATAATATTTCAAAGCTATTTTACTCATTACCTTTTTATTTTAAACAAATCAATTATGGAAATTGTCATGATTCTTTCCAGTTCTTATAAATATTCCTGTGAAAGTTTCTAGTTGTTCTTATACCCTTCCTTGTCTACTTTCGGATTCATGTCTTTAGTCGGAATAAAATACAAAATAAATAAATTTAAGATTGAATAACTTATTGGATGTACTCATAAGAAGATTATATTTTTACTAATAGTGGTTATGTCTTCAAGAGTCGCGTAGTAGTCCTCGGTGCGAGCCTACGAGGTTGCGCCCTCATTGCCCGAATTATTCTGCCTTTGACACAGCAAAGGCGTGATCTTCCCTCTTAGGGGTCGATAGGGTGTGGAGGACCTAGTCAAGAATGCAGCAGTACGACACGTTCTGGTCCCAAGGCCTAAACGCCTGGCTAACCACGTGACTGGTTTCTGGTCGAGGATTATACCCAATCGCCAGTGATATAAGTGCATAGGGGCCCCAGTTCACCAATACGTGATGTATATCCGTATACGCGAGATGGGGAAAAATTTTGAACAGGATTTAATTCTAACAGTTTTTTCTGTTCACTGACATCACACACAGTGATGTTAGCTTAAACCAGATTTGAAAATTTGAATTATAACTTACGTAAACATGATTTAAAGTTGGCGAATTGATAGTCGTGAAAAACAGAAAGTATTAAATTTGTAGTATATATTTTAACACGTTCAAAACTTTGGTGCCATCCTAAATGCCTTTTATTCCTAACCTAAACCTTTTCATTCAATTATTCTAGAGGATTCAATTTTATGTATAGCGAGGGCAACTTAGGAAATTTTATTCTACTAAGATTTGTGATATTGTTTTATTCGGCTATAGCGAAGCCACATAGAGGGTTACTGAAACATGGAATCTCATACAAATGCCTCGTAATTAAATATCTTTAACGTTTTAATGAGATAATGCAATTGATTGCCCGTAAAACTTTTTTTAGTATAATCAGTCAATAAACATTTGCACAGTTTTTTTTCTTAAAATTATGTATGTAATTCATTATTATTAAGCTGTATGTATGATGCAATTTGGCTACTTTAATGAATTATTTTAATATACTGTAATTCTAGACATATGTGTTTTAATATTTTTTTAATTTTTCAAACGCAATTTATAACAAAAATACTTTTAATCGTATTTGTATTACAAAGTTTGAAAAAAAAAGTCAAATTTAACTAATATACGTTTATTTTGTACATGTCAAACACATTAATAAACAGCAACAGGTCACGAAGGAGTTATTGTCGTATAATTTCTTAATTGACCATTTAGTTACATTACACCAACAATTCCATTGTACGAAACAACCAATGTGTTTTATACACGTTACAAATTACTAATTCAATAGGTACTATCTAAAAAGATCTTTAAAATCTTTTAGTGGAAATATACGTCTATTTGCATTGCTTTTAAATCGTAATTAGCAATTAACATACCAGTTACCTTAATAAAATTTTAGTCGATAGGTCGATAAAACGAGTATAACGTAACGTGTGCAAAATATAAAATTGACGTATTTGTAGGCACACAATAAGTATATTATACTTATATTGCACAAACATAATTTATTTTAACATTTTTAATAGAGGAATGCATACAACAGAAATCACAGAACTAAACTTATTGTGAAAATTACAATGGAATGTATTATTCACCAGAGGATTAGTGTAGGTAATCAAAATGTATTTGATTCTGAACATCAAGAAATATTTCATGATAATGTTACGTCTCCCACACATCGGCAAAAGTATTGTGAAGGGAAATGAATTATAATTTTTTCACTTGTTCTTGTTTGTTTCGAGAGCGCACGGTGGTGCACTAGTTTAAGTGGGTACTAGAGAGATACATTGTAGTGCAAGCGTTACGTTAAGTTCTCACGCTTTCGAGTTGATGATAATTATTCAATTATTTGATAAAAAATAACTCAACCAGTTAAATTACTAAAAGTTTCCATAATACTACTGAAGACAAAAAAAAAAACAACCACTAAAATTTGATTCAGTATAGGTAGGTACTGTTTACGCACTGTATATAGAGCACATATTGAGTGAACTGACAAACAAACGGTTGAAACAGGAAACACATCTCAAGTTCGCAATTATTCTTTTAAAAGTCCATTCAAAATCCCAATACTATTCCGGAACATTTCAGAATCTTTCAATAATTCATTTCATTCATTGTATGCACCTAACCTACCGTATATTAGACATTACCTGATAGAAAAAAAATCAAGTATCGAATATTCTTTGTATATTCGATGAATTCAAACAGATCAAAAAATATCACAACCAAAATGTTGAGCACTCAAACAATATAAAACGAACTTAATAACAATAAGTACATTTCTAAAAACATAATAAGACATAATAACAATTAAATAATGGTTGGTTTATGTAATAAAATTAAATATATTAATATTATGTAAAATACTTCGCAAGGAATGTTTTATTCGGAAATGCATTGCAACGTTAGCGCCTCTATATACATATTGTAACAAGAAATATGAAGCAATAGCTATCTTATAAATAAAATGCGTAATGGATGACTTGAATGCTTGAATGTACATAAATTTTTTAGATAGTAAATTGGTCAAAATTAAATTTGATCTTTTAATATCATTACAGCCAAAAGACGTCCACTGCTGGACAAAAGCTACCCCAAAGATTGCCGTTTTAATAATTGTATTTTGAGCTGTATATAATAATTATAATCAAATATAATGTAAGATTATTTTTTGTGGATTCAACATCAACATAATTTAGGAGTCGATTCTTTAAAAAAACCTTAGTATGCAATAAATTCAATTCTTATTATGGATGGCAATGGCAGCAAAGGTTTTTTTCATTATCATCTACATTTACCATGTTCAATTTTTAACTAATTTATAAGCCCTTGTTGAAGTAAACTTCCTTTATGTGCGGGTATTTCTTCTCTACGACTTTCTGAAATAGGAAAAAAGAATATTAATACTCCTCTACTGACTACTACTAGTAGGTACTTTTATTATCTGTTGTAAAATTATGTACAGACCCAGTTGTTTTAACAGCCTCTTTTACAAATAAACCACTAAATGATAACGAAAACTGCCAAAAATGTTGAGAAAAAATCTTTGTTGTGTGATTTGATAGAGGAAATACTAAAGAGAATGGTGCCAGAGGTTTGAATATGATGCAATGTGCAATGTGCAGGACTTCATATGATTTATCATACATTAATCTATTAAGATAAAGATAAGAAGATGAGACATTCATTAATGTTTATTTTACGCAAATACGTGAGGAAAAACGGAAAGAATAAAATCGGCTAGTCGGGCAGGACACGAATTAAAACTAAAAAACTATACTAATAATTTTAATTTAAAAAAGTAGTCGCACGCAGGTCCAGGTTCAGGCTAGCGAACGAGAGCGTTACTCGCAAGAAACATTGTTATTACTGGGACCACCACCAGCGGCTGCTGTCAGAATATCCCATGCCGGATCTATCTATCTATACTTTTTTCTAATGCTTGTCATTGCTGGGATAACCATCAGCGGATAGGTACTGGCAAAACATACCCTAGCGAGTATCGGTTACGCATACGGCACGTAGGTAACCACCGGCGGAGTACCGACAGAACAAGTATCATTCCATGACGAGTCACTAGGCACTAGTTAGGTACTCCTTGGCTTTTATGTCACAGTTACTTTGGATCTCAAAGTCACTGAACTGGAAGAACTGGAGACTCCGGATTGGAGACGCTGGTGATCAAACGGTATATACAGAACATTCCGTATGTATTAGCGAGGGTCACTGCCGGACGCTACTAGCAGAGCAGAGTATCCTGCGGTGAGTCAACCATCGGGAAGCGGCAGAACATGCCACAACAGGTAACCATTATACTATACCTATATAAGAATCATTTCCATAGCGAGTCACTGTAGGCACTAGTTGCTTCTGACTTCGGGGTTGCAGTTACCTTGGATCACAAGGTCACTGAAGTGGAAGAACAGGAATTTATCGAACAGTATGTACTGAACATTCCATATGCTAAGGGCTAATACCCTGAGAGACGCTACTGGCGGAGTATGCTATGGTGGGTCAACAGTCTTCTATACCGAAGGGCCGGTTACCTTGAGGTCAGAGTCGAGGCTGGAGACGGCGAGCGAGGCGCGCTGGTCGAAGATGGCGCAGCAGAAGGGCGTGGCGAAGGTGACGCACAGCCCCACCAGGAACAGTTGGAAGGGCACCACGGCCATCGGGAAGCGGCAGAACATGCCGCGCCGGGTCGCTATGTTCGTTATTATCGGGGTCACCGCTGCAATTTTATGAGTTAGTAATTTATTTTTGATGATTAGATAAACTTAGGCATAAATTATCATAATTTAAGACGAAGGTCGTCCCCCGGTTGACGAAAGCCTCCTCCGAACGTCGGGACGTAGTTAACGACCCCACCGCTCAATAGTATGTGCAATAACGCAGGATGGTCAGCGGCGTCCAGTAGTCTTTTGCGTGCTTGTTTGCCATCATCGTTACGTAAAATAATAAAGCTCTCACTCATGCCGGGCAGCGCCATCAGGACCCTGGATATGCAGACCAGGCCGATACCGAGCCGCGCCGCCGTCTTCGACTCGCCCACTCTCTGTCCGTCCGCCGTGAACACCGGCGTCCCGTTCAAGAGTTCACTGGAATCATATTATTATGCAATTGAAAACTCCTTCATTTGATATGTACTTAATTTTAATTTGAACTGACACACGATAATACTTTAGCCCAGCGCCTACCCTGAAACAGAGATGGTCCTCGGAGAGGGGGTGTCGTTATCCCTCCAAATCAGCTACGAGAAGTTGAAATGTATGGGGTATATATTTCAACTTATCGTGTCTGATTTGGATTTCTCCCAAATCTCTGCCGTGGATCGCGTCTGAGTGAGGATAGGATATTAAAGTAACTCATACTTTGTATAAGCAGTGTCACTGTGTATGTTTTTTTCATTATTCTTTTTATGTATGAAGGTTGACAGACAAGCAAACGGGCCACCTGATGGAAAGTGGTCACCGTCGCCTATGAACATTTGCAACACCAGGGGTGTCGCCTGACAACTCCTGGATACGCTCATCAAAATCAGAATCAGAAACTCATTTATTCATTTAGGGTGACAGGCACCTCTTATGACACGTCAAAAACAAACAAAATAAATTAAAGTGAATAACAATTGATATACATTTCAAACAAGATAAAAAATATATGTAAAGTCAAGAATATCACTAAGATAAAACTAAATGTAATATGCTAATGTAAAACAAAGAGTAAAAAGAAAAGAAAAAGAGTCATTCTTTGTCATTCACCGGCAAAGTTCCAAAGGCCAATATGATCTGAGAAAAACTTGCCGGAAAAAACTCAGTGGGCTCTTTTAAAAATATCTCTTAGGCATATTTTACAATTTTCCATAATTTAAACAAGCTTAAAATTAACAATGTTATATCAACATTACACTTTGATTATTACATTTAAGACCCTTGTGGAGCTAGATCAGCATTTAGCCAAACTTTTCTATCCTTGAGATAGTCCTTGAGTTTATAGGAAGCCTTTTTTACATAGAGTGCGTTTAATTAATGCTTTGAATTTACCATCGGTGAGTTCAGCAGTCCCGGATGGGATCTTGTTATAAAATTCTACACTACATTTTTGGAAAGATGTATTAGTTTTCGTCAGTCGAAAACTTGGGAGAGACAACTTGTTCTTATTCCTCGTATTATAACTAACAGAGTAATGTTATATCCACTGAAATTATTAGTACTTTAACGACGAATCAAATCTATTTTAATAATTGTTTTATATTATTTCGCATTAACACATGCTTGTGAAATATTTTTTTAAAGAAAAATGGAAAGAAAAATTTGACTTCAGGCGAGACTCGAACTCGCGGCCTACTGGGAATCTAGTCCAGCCGCTCTTCTACTTCTATTTATTTTAATGTCGCTGAAATTAAATATAGGTAAATAGAACGTTTCTTATTCTTACCCACTTCTCATCATAGGAATATTGATAAAATTGGCGCCGCAAACTGCAGCGAAAGGCACCAGACGCGCGTAGATCGGGTTTTTCAGATTCTAAAAATAACAGAAATCATTTTAAAGCATAATTTTACGTCTGTTATGTATTTTTATTAAGAGGTAGGCAGGTGTAAAAGCATTCATGAAAACATCTAGGATACGGCATTTACACATGTCTCGATGGGTGGCGAGTCGAGTCTTTTCATATTCCCCGGGCAAATTACCACAACTCCGACAAAGCCAATAAAATTAATTAATATTATGACCCCAGTTGGTTGAGAAATATATAAATGAATAAATAAATCCTTAAGTACTGCCGGGGATCGAACCTTGAACCTTAGTATAACAGTCAGCGGCGGACTAAGGGAGAGGGGGAGGGGGCGGCAGGAGCGGTCCGGAATAGGTCTCCGCTTCTGGGGAAGCCTATTCGGGAAGAGAATATTGGCCTATCATCCGCGTCACTAGTAACCCATGGATGTATAATATACTAGCTTTTGCCCGCGACTTCGTTCGCGTGGACTTCAGGTTCGTCCCGTCTAGTCTAGTCATATTGATCTTTATTAAATGCACAATGTATTTAAGATACTTAATTGGATAAGGATTAATACTGTATTGCTTAAAATCGCTTCGTAAATAAGCCATTATTTCTCGTACAAAGTAAAGGATAAAAAATGGTTATTGTGGGTTATTCCTAAGAGATAAACATATACCATCACGGACTTTTTTGTAGACCTTTTTAAGTTGTACAATACTGTAGTAAATTGTTTTGATCTATCTTGTAAGATTCAGTCAGCGTTTGCAATGTAAGCGCAAAAAATGTGTTTTTTCTACGACCTCACATTAAAAACCTCAAAAATTGTAGCCTATGTGTTATTCTGATGTATAAGCTATAGCCTATGTGTTATTCTGATGTATAAGTTATATTGTGGTAAAGTTTCATTCAAATCCATTCAGTAGTTTTTACGTGAAAGAGTAACAAACATCCATACATCCATACTTACAAACTTTCGCCTTTATAATAGTAGTAGGATGAGACGGCGGCTACGGTAACCGCTTGAGTAGTCTGATAACAGCTCATTACAACGCTAAGGTCTCTGGTCTCGAATACCCGGGGTTGAATTTTTTAATTTTCCGATGTTCCCAATCCCCGTTAATGAGCCCGACGGTGTCGATGGGCTCGTTAGTGTCTTATATGACAAGTAAAGCGATGTGTGTGGATGTCATGTATGTATAAATGAATGCATTTATTTACCCCTGCCTACCCCTTCGAGGAATACAGCCGTGTGTGATGCTACTATCGGTATGTTTAAGATACCGATATTCAAGTGTTATTCAATGGATCCTAATAATATTATCACGACTTGTCGGTTTGTTTGCACGTTGAATGTAATACGTGGGATGTGTCTGTGACGTTGGATCAACACTCCGACGTCTGTGTGGATTATTTAGTGTGCTAATGATAAATAAACTCTCATGTCTCGTTATCACCGAGGCATGATGTGTTTATTACTGTGTAACGTTTAAACCATTTATGTGTATTATAGATTCTAGATTATGGCTTTAACCTTGGGGTATTGTGTTGGTCAGTTATTTTACAAACCTATCAAGATGGAGCAAATTTTTATGGCAGTTTCGTAGGAGTGAATTTGGTGCTTTTTAGAGTTTTGCTCAGCTCAAATGGAAAAAAGGGAACGTGCGTCTGTCTGTGTATCCATCCGTCTGTGGTAGGTATTTAAGGTAACCGTCATATTAGGAAATCACTCAATTGTACGGAACCCAGTGAAAAGATAAAAAACATCTGGAAAAAGGTAGTTCTTAGGTAATTTGGCTTTATACGAGTCCTGCAAAACGCCAATTTGAAATTGTATCTATTGAAAACGTTGGTTGTTTCGGAGGATCGCGGTCGTCAAATATCTTCATCTGATCAATTTACTAGATAAGATACGCTTTTTATCCTTACATCAAAGATAGAAAACGCCAGTGAATTAAGTAAACTTTAAAAAAGATGTAATAATTCTGATATGATAGGTATGAACGGATGGTATTCATTCTAGGGCATAGAGCATCACGGGATTCACGGGCCACCGGCCGCGGCGGACTGACTCCGGTGTTGCTCTATGTTCTAGGGAATCTATGGCATTTCTGAATGACAAAAACGAAAGAATAATTTTCACTCCAGTAGATGCAGCAGTTTCAAATGGACTAAACGAAAGGCTTAACAAGACTTCAGTAAACAAAGATGTACTAATTAAAGTACATAATTATTAACATATTCTTTGCCTTAACTCAATGAGAGTGACAGGAAGGTAGCATGGACAAACAAGTCGGTATACCTAGCACAAATTATTGCTAATAACAAGATCAATGTTGTTTCTTTGATTTACAGGCAAATGATTTATTTTATTAATATAATACTTATTTTATTTTTAAAGAAAAATGGAAAGAAAAATTTGACTTCAGGCGAGGCTCGAACTCGCGACCTACTGGGAATCTAGTCCAGCCGCTCTTCCAATTGAGCTACTGAAGCCCTGCCCGATTTGTCAAATCTTTCCTTCACATCTATTGCATTGCTTTATGGTAGCAGTAGCGCCATCTATTACCAACTATGCTAGTTAGGCAACCGATATAATAGACTTTTCAGTTTATTGAATATCGTAAAGAAGTCGCTTTTACCCTTAATAATTGTTTGATATTATTTCGCATTAACACATGCTTGTGAAATGTATTTTATTTTTAAAGAAAAATGGAAAGAAAAAATTGACTTCAGGCGAGGCTCGAACTCGCGACCTACTGGGAATCTAGTCCAGCCGCTCTTCCAATTGAGCTTGACAAATCGGGCAGGGCTTCAGTAGCTCAATTGGAAGAGCGGCTGGACTAGATTCCCAGTAGGTCGCGAGTTCGAGCCTCGCCTGAAGTCAAATTTTTCTTTCCATTTTTCTTTAAAAATAAAATATATTTCACAAGCATGTGTTAATGCGAAATAATATCAAACAATTAATTTGATACTTATTAAAGCTAATACGCTATGTTTTGTAAGATTTTATTAATGAACTTAAATAAAACTCTGTCTTTATTTCGATCGTTCTCGAAAGAATACATACCTACATTATTTTATACACAAAATACCAATTGTTTTAAAGGGGTTCATTGACCTACCACATATTATTATTATGATCCGTTTTATTGTTTAAGCAATTGTGTCTGGTTTTCGGACAGTGAACTTGTTAAAAATATTTATAAGGTGTGTGACATCGCGAAGCCTTTGACCGCTTTCCCCTACCCCTTGTCACATAATGTGACATTTCGTTACTACTAATATTCATCATCCCTCCCTCCGCACGTGAAGCGTAACAGAGAAAGGGGATGGTTCGGGGGTCGAGGGGTAGCCCTCCTTCCCCGGGCCTATCTGCCCCCGAAGCGTCGGGGGCGTGGTCGGATTAGGGGGATTGTGGCACGCAGGGCAACTCGCTGAGGGGGGAGGGGGGGACATTCATTTTTTTTGTGTGCTTTTTAGCCCTTCCTTTTATTTTTTTTGTGTTTTTATTGTTTTTTTTTATTTTTTTTTTTAATATTTTATCTTACATTTTTAAATGTTTTTTTTATTCCCCCGCCTGCCGCTTACAATTGGTTAAATATGTTTACATTTTCTATGGTCAGAGGCCACACGTCCGTACCATCACCTTGGCCTAAGCCGGGTGGCGCGGCCGCGGTCCCGGACGACAACTCCGGTCCTCGACCGGGGCATGGTCCCAGTCGGTGGTTGAGCCATTTAACCCTTACGTGTGACCTCGTGTGGCGCATTAATACCTTTAGGGATGTTCTTTTTCTTAGAAGAAAAGCGTCTATTGTCGTCACTACCAGACTACTCAACCACATAAGTGAATCACTAAACTCTTCCACACCTTTTATGTAGGTAAATATTTTACAAACCTGTCAGGTATTTTTACATACTACTAGGTACCTACAGTAATTAATCAACGTCAAAAAGCGTGAGGAATATTTTAAGATATTTTATCTATCAAGGAAGAATAATAGTTTACACGTTATATATAGTAAGTAGGTATGATAATTTATACCTACTTGTGACTTGATTAATATCAATATTTCCACGAGGAGACAGATAGAAAAGATAGGAAGTACCTATAAATGAGTAAATAAATGATTTATTGTTTTTTGTATTTTGAGGCATTAAATACAAATTTTCCAGTTCCAGTGAAGGAGGATGGCTCGAGATTTCTCGAGATTCTGTCGAAATTTGGGCAAAACGGCGTTCGGGAAGCTATGATAGGTACATCTTCGCTACCGATTTACCGCAGTGTCTCAAGACGGAGGTCTTTCACCAATGATTAAATAGGTACAGAACTGAAACATGGTCGCTCACTATGGGCCTCATAAGAAAGCTCAAGAACTTTGAACCGTTTTAGTTAACGTGTACTTTGAACCAACTATGTTGCAGACAAACGAACAAAGATAATTGATTATTCTTGTCTTTTTTTTTGTTTTTGCTTTATTAATGCTTAAGACTAAGTAGTTTACCTGTTTCATGTATGTCCTGTTTTTTTTTTCTTTTCTATGATTTAATTTTGTGTCTTAATTTAATGTCTGTGTACTGTGTGTCCAATCTGTGCCAACAAATTATTTTCTATGCTATTCTAATTCAGTTTATTCATTTATTTCATATAATTAGGCTCCTGGAGAGCACTTTTACATTGTCATTTTTTTTTAAACGAACCTAGAGTGTATTATCAAAGAACGAATTAAATGGTATATAATAGTACTAATTAACAAGTTTAGGAATAAGAAAAGTATACCTTGCCTATATCAGTATGAATTCGTACGGATTACGATTATGAAACAAATTAATTGTTTGCTATCAGTTTAACATGAAACGACACACCTCTAGTGACGTGTGAATGTTTACGTTAGCCGAAAATCAAGGCATGGTGTACGACCGATAAGATGTGATAATTGATAAGGTATTTTTTTATCTATATTTGGAGCTATTACGTGAATAAGTGGTTGTTTGTGCGCCTTAACTTTTATCAGATAAATATTTACAACGATTTTTTCTGGTCATAGCGCTGTATTTTCTCTACCACCGACATAGGTACCTATTTTCCAACTAATCCCTACTTCCCTACTATATAATATTATAAATGCGAAAGTAACTCTGTCTGTCTGTTACCTTTTCACGTCCAAACGACTGAACAGATTTTAATGAAATTTGGTACAGAGATAGAGCTGACTTTGAGAAAGAACATAGGCTACCTACTTAGTTATTTATAAAACTACATCCACGCGGGTGAAGCCGCAGGCAACAGCTAGTCTTCTATATTTTTAAAGAGTACTTACCTAATGAAAGACGACGGCAATTAATTTTCGTTTTATTTTTTAAATGATAAAAAATTTACGAAAACCCGATTGTGCATTCCGAAAATCATATTTTTTTGTATGTTATGAATGTGGCAAAGCATACAGTTTACCAGTTATTGACCAGTACAGTTATAGACACCCACACAAGGAACAGAGGTCAAAATGCAGATGCGTTGCCACCCCTGAGACCTTAGTTGTTTTGCCTCTGTGATAGTTATTACGGGGCCATACATTACCATCTAACCGGGACACGATAGTGCTAAACACTACCATTTAGAGGCAGATAGATTAGGTAATGCAGTGGTCCCTACGCTCTCGAGCTCTTACACTGGCACTCTACCACCAGCAAAACCAGTAATTACGTATAAGTAGGTATAACCAAAATGTATGATTATAGGTAAAGGTCATTCGAAAAGGATATCCTTTTGATAAAAGCTACGTAATAAAACCACTGATGCGTTGATGATATAACTACATAATTATTAGTAGTAAAAAATTCAAAATAAAAATTATAATAATAAATATTAAATAATATCCAATCTCAACTAAAATTAGCCAACTGCGCGGGAGATATCATCATAGTGCACAAATGTATGCGCAAACGCAGGTGAGGCAGTCAAAAAATTATAACCAAAAAAACCAACCTCCGAGTGTACCTAACAAGTTGTTAAGTATACTTTATTTTATTAGCTTTTTATTTCTCAATTGACACTGAAACAACACCGAAATATATTTATCGATCACGAGAAGGAAATTTTACTTAAAAGACGTAAAGTATGTAAAACTAGTTGCTTTAAACACTCTTTTGTGAATAATTACTACTGCTTTCTTGGTCCCTATATCTATAACCGACTAAATAAAAAACTAAATTTAATGAATCTTAATCAACATGAATGTAAGCTCACCATCTTCAAACATCTTCAAAAACTGTCTTACGACCAAACTGAGAACTTGCTAGGTGTTTTAAAATGATTCCCAATAATTTAATTTTAAAGTAAAAACAAATGAAATTTAAAACAAAAAATTAAGGATTTAAATAATATAAAATACAACATGCCGCATCCATGTGTGCACACTGCACACATCCATGTTTTGCTCCGCGACTCGAGTTCGTATGCCGTTTCATTTCTACCCTGTATCTATTTGTTTTTATTCTACCATAAACTTAAATTTGAAAGAAAAATATTTTTTTTATGTATGTGACAAATATAATGTGATTTATATTAAAATTAAGTAATTTTATGGTTAATTGAGTGATGGAAATGTGGCTAACTTTGTGATTTACAGTTATTACTTAGTGTACCTAACTATCGAAGTACTTTAGTATTTCTTTATACAATATTCAGGTATGTTGTTCTGTTGCTAAATAACACAACCCATACTTTATTTTAAAATATAAGGGATTATTTGATAGAAAAGGTTTTAGTATAATACCTATGTAGTATCTTTTTCTCAAGACTTCATATACCTACCATGTTCCATAACAATATGCACTCATCCTCTCACACACATACATTCACTAACATATTATACACAAAGAGAGGTACTTTACACACACTTGTTTTTTATTTCTACTTTTCTTTATTTAAAACAGTTTTATGGTTTTATTTTAAGGACCAATACTATTCAATTTTTTTTGCTATAAGCAATTGTTATCCTTCGGATGAAAGAGCACTGCTGTCTGAGATACAAGCTTGTCGCTTAGTTCAGACGCAGATGCACATTGTAATATTTGTGATATTTTTGTAGCAAATAAATGAATTTTATTATTATTATTATATTATTATACTTGGAGGATGTTTTTTTTGGAGGAATTAATTATAATTTTTTGACTAGAGGAATAATCTATGTCTAAAATGTTGACGTCCCACTTCCCCACAGAAAATCACAAGTTGAAAATGAGTATGAAATCAAAATCACACTTATCCAAGTTGTTTATCCCCAAAATGTCTATTTTACGACCGATGACCTTTTGTTTAGTACCGCGGCTATACAAAAGACTTACCTTGACTTTGCTGTTGAGGTAAAGGGCGGTGCCGAGGGCTCCTCCGCACGCCGCACAGTACGACGCGATCAGCTGCCTGTCAACAAAATCAATATCATCATCATGGTAGTTTGGTATGTACGCAATAACGATCTCCATCGGGACCTGAAAATGGAATTCGTAGATAACGTTATAAGAAAATACGCCGAAGCTCATGAAAAAAGGCTTCATCATCATGTGAATATTGAGGCTATCCAGCTCCTCGACAACACAAACCTAGTGAGAAGACTTAAGAGAACTAAACCTTTTGAGTTAGTGTAGTGTTAAAACAAAATTAGTGTTAGTGACTTATTTTGCATAATCACATGAAAAAAGGGACTTCCCCTAAATATATACTAAGAAAGTGCCAGTGGACATTTACTTAGAAATAATTTTATTACAAGTTTAAGTTAGCATAAAATTGCTTATTAGTCTTGTAGGCTAGATTGTAATTTTAATAAGGTTCAAAAAAAGGACTTTATGTTATTTAAAAAAAAAACATCATGGTGGTGACGGAGCTAACGGGCGAAGGCACCACCGCATAGTGTTCAACACAGAGGCATAATACCTTAGGCTTCAGGAGAGGCAACGCATATACTTTGAAATCTCTGGTTTCATGTAAAGTTTATAGGCTACAGTATTACTTAGCATCAATGTGAACTGTATGCTTGATTGCTACCTGACTCAATGATTGACAGACAAAACACAGCAAAAACTATACTGGCTATAGAAAATTTTAATTTGGCGTGTAGAAAGGTTCCTTGGATAGTGTAGATAACTAAGGGTGCAGTGCAGTAAGAGAGGATTATCTGAAATGCGGATTTTTCGTGGGATTTTTACTACAGGTAGAGTTCTACCACCGTAATATTATACATATTATACATAATATCTATCCGCCAAATGGTGGTGTTCAATAGGTACTGTTCCCGGTAGATGGTAATTCTGTATTGTAATTTGCGATAGGAATGATCTGCCGAAAAAATAAAATTCCCAAAGCAATGCTTTGATGATGAATGGTTAAAAATTCACTGCATAGTAATAAATAAAAAGCGGCCAGCGAATAATCCAAAATTTAACACTCACGATTTGGGGAGCGGCGCATCACCAGACCTGTTGGTGTAGTTGACTAATGCGTTGAAGGTTTGATTCACCCATTGCCAGAAAATCGTTGCGGCCGTCGTCTTGTAGAACGTTATCATGCCTGGTCATCAATGAAAATATCTTCAAGTATTTATGAAGAAATTAAACAAAAATTTGACTTTGGGCGAGATTTTGAAACTGCAACTTTCGGATATCTAGCCTCACCGCTCTACCACTGAAATACCGAAGGCGCTCATCCAAGCGTCGAATTTTTCGTTCGCCTTTTGGTTTACAACCGTCTCTTTGGGCGGTGAACGAAGTTAATTGATAGCTCTAATCCCACCCGAAGTCAACTTGTTTTCTTAAAAATCTTTAGGTAAATTCACTGCTGTGCGAAAAATAAAACGATCTGCAAGACCTCGATTATTATAGGTTAAGTCTAAGGTATCCAAACTGAAGTAGGTACATCGGCATAATGGTAACCGGCCTATAGGCCTGTTAGGCTTCGTGTTTCATTTTCAGTGCGTGGTCATCATTATAATTGCAGCCGAAAGACGTCTATTGCTAGACAAAAGCCTCCCAAATATTACAACAACGAGCGATCCGGAGTCGCCCTCAATAAGCGATTTCCCGCAACCTTTTCCAGGGCCATCACGTGAGGGGCCTACGCTTCGTCATCGGTAGGCGGTCGACATTCAAAAAAAATGCATCCTCACATTCCATGTAGGGGAGGTACCTACTATCTAAACACGTTAACAGTCTCGTAAGGAGACACAATGGTTTTAACAATACTAATGGACACATGTGGTACGTGGGACAGGGAATGGGGTATTTCTCATAATGTTAATTCAATTCTTTTATTGCATAAATCATGAGATGTTTAGTACAGGTGGTAATAATAATTATCTAAGTACATAATGAAACCCTCTTGGGTATGGCAATATGGTTGGCGAGTAATTAAATTATAGGTACATATTTTAAATTGCAAAACTATATAAAACTATTTGAAAATATATGAACTATTAATGCACCACGTTTTCGGGGTGACTAATAAGTATGTATATTCATAGTAAATTATAGCTTTCTAGCACAAAGAGTTCAGCTCAGGTGCGGACATGGCGTAACTATTGGTAAGGGTAAGTAACTTTAACTAGAAGGCTATGGAACTCCAGAAGGAAAATAAATATAAAACTTACATCCAGTGATGATGGTGTTCATAGGCGCTTGAGCGGACATGCGGCCGAGTACAAACATCTTCTCGCCGGTGTCGGGGTGGTACGCGCTGTCGTACAGGTACTTAGTCTGCCAGAGCTTCTCCTCATCGTACCCGGGTGGCATTCTGCGGCTTCTCCTGTGCATTGTCCGTACATTTTTTTTTATGTAAGGAAGGTGGCAAACAACCATGCAGTTCACATTGATGTTAAGTGATGACTGCAAGAACATTACTATGTGGTCTACTTGGCAAAAATAAGTTTGTAAGTAGTCTTAACTATCCGCT
Organism: Macrosoma leucophasiata; assembly: GCA_036365455.1. Lineage (NCBI taxonomy): Eukaryota > Metazoa > Arthropoda > Insecta > Lepidoptera > Hedylidae > Macrosoma > Macrosoma leucophasiata. The sequence continues at coordinate 8,519,555 of JAWQUS010000013.1, forward strand.
GTTCAAATGATCGTTAGATTATTATTTTTATACTACGACGAGCCATTTGGTCTAGCGGTGACGACCGTTTTAACCGAGGCTCAAGGGTTCGATCCCCGTACCGGGATACATATTTGTGTGGCCTACAGATATTTGTTTCGGGTCTGGGTGTTTGTGTATGTGTTGTGTGTATACAACGGCACCCACGACACAGGTTTATTCTTAGTGTGGGACTGTGTGTTTTATTATTAAGTAATACTTTTTGTCAAAACAAAACAAAGTACCTAGCTGAAATACGCCAGGGTTATTTAATTCCTGTCACCACCATACTACCGGCCCTCATAACTATCACTAAGGCAAAACATTTCAGGTCTCAGTGATCAACGCATCGGCAAATCGACATCCTTGTTTTGTGTAGATGTCTATAGAAGAACGTATTCACTTAATATTAAACTGCATAGTTTTCTAACCAGTAATAAGGCAAGCTATTCAGTTTCAGCCTATTTATGTGACTGAGTTACACAGATGAGACTTTCAATCAAGTTTACATAACATATATCATTGCTACTGTCGCCTGCAGTAATCAAACGTTCAATGTTTATGATTTCTTCGTTAAAGGTTTATCATTCAGTGTCCATATTGTGTCCTATTATGGCGTCGGGACATGACGACTCCACCGCCCACTAGCGCAAGAATTTTCTTCTTCTTCTCTGGAAGATAATTCTTCCACTAGTGCAGTCAGTCAACCGAACAATGGCGGTCAAACCCTCAAACCATTCCAAATAAGGCGATAGTAAATAACTAAAAACTACCGTCACTGCCATTGCCAATCCGCCTGCCAAGTGTGGCGATTATGGCATATTCTCTCCTATTGACCCACAACAGCGTTGTGGGCGTCTTTGTGGAAGGCTTTGTCCAGCTGTGGACGTCATTCGGCTGGAGTGATGATGATGATGATTGAGGTAGTACTAATACCTAATATAAGGTATGTAAAAAAGACGATAAAAAAATGTTTAATTTCAATTTTGTCTACAGGGATACTTGTATTTTTTAGATACCTACCAGCTACCTACAGTAAATGATTTTAACACAGTGCCGGATTAGCCCATAAGCAATTGCTTAGGGCACCATGTCGTAGGGGACTCCAGAGACACAAAATTCATCACTTTTTCTCTTGGTGAGCAAAAAAAACTGTCGAGTATTTATTTTTCTGTGCTCATCAAACCGAAAACTTGAATAGGGAGGCACACAGGCGTAGGTTGCTAAGCATCAAGAATCTTAAATCCAAAGGTTGACAGACAAGCAAAAGGGCCACCTGTAAAGTGGTCACCGTTGCCTATGAACATTTACAACACCAGAGGGGATTGCCCACGAGCTGCCAGCCCTAAAAAACTCTTTTGACGCCCTTTTACAAGAACCACATATTGCAGCACCGAGGGAACACCTCAGAGGGAAATTAGTTCCATAATTAACACGGTCTGGTCAGAAACGAACGCGAAAACCGAACCGTGGAGCACTGCTATGTGTCCAGTCTGGTGGGTGGAAGCTCTATCTTCGGCGGGTAGTGCGGTGTAGGAAAAGAGACGGTGGTATCATATCAAACAGTTCAACAGAACACTCACCATCGCAGAGACGGTAAAAATCGCACAGACCCAATGTCTCTGCGCAAGCTCAGATGTTCGAGCCTGTCAGTAAGTCCACCTGATATTTACAAAGATACCTGAATTCCGTGACGATTTTCTTAGCCTCATTGAGTTGTTCTTCACTGGCGAATGCATTTAGTGGGTTCGTGAGCAGGAGGAAGTGTTTCGCGCGGCCCATGTACGTGCTCTGGTCATATCGAGGCTTGTCCAGGTCAACCTGGCCCATCGTTGCTATCTGGAGATGCTGGAAATTATATTATCTCGTTTTATATTTTTTAGCGGTGGTAGACACAGTCAGAGAGGAGCTTGAGGACGTAGGCACCGCCGCATTACTGGCAGTTGGCAGTTCAGCAAAATTTCGTACCTACTGTGATAAATTATATAAAAAGTCAATTTCGCTCCAATTCAATTTCTTCAATCCAATTTTGCACTTGACGATCTATTAAGAGATATACCTAATACCTACTTAAAAATGAAAGGATAGAAGATTACACCTATCTTAAACTTCAGAAGTACTAAATAAACGTATAAGAATTCGTCAAAGTATCGTAATTTGACGAAACAGTTCTGCTTATCTCAAAGTTGTCTTTGAACTTAGATAACATTGTATCAATAAACAATGAGATGCCACGGACTTCGTATTATTATCGTATACAACTCATGTGTTATTGTAAATGAAATGATGTTCAAGGCCATGCTGATACAATTTTCTAATGATGTATGACTATTTTATAGCTAGACTAGAACTAACTAGTGCTAGGATGAATGAAATATAGCTTCTTTTACTGGTGTGGGAGCTGGTGGGCGTAGGCACCATCGCATTACCTAACCTAGCTGCTGCTGAATGGTAGTGTTCAGTACTGCCGTGTTGCGGTAAGATGGTAATTTATATCCCCGTACAATGCTCAACAATAAATATTGCACATCGAGCCTAGGAAGGGGACTTCGGCTTATTTCGGGTCTGTAGAGCGTTATCTCTTTCTCACCGTAGCGTACCTATTTGACGTATGTCGACCATTTCGATCAAGTTTTGACCAATACCGGACTGTAAGTGCTTAGGTACGTAGGCAGTGTGCAACAGAGATAACGCTCTACGAAGTCGAAACTAGCCGATCGTCTCTTTCGCAGGCTCGATGTGCAATATTAATTGTTGAGTACTTTAAATTAGATACCTATCACAAGACATAACAACTAAGATCTCAGGAGTGGAAAAGCATCTGCATTTTGATTTTGACCTCTGGTTTTCGTCTAGATCAGAGGTTCCCAAACTATTTTTTCTTGTAGACCCCTTTCGATTTTTTTCTGGTTTCCGTGGACATTTTTGGTTTCCTTGCTACATTTATATCACATTCCCATATTTCCAACGCCTACGTAGACCCCCATCGAGTCTCATGGACCCCAGGGGTTCTATATGGACCACTTTGGGAATCACTGGTCTAGATGTCTAGACTACAGTCATTATTTATCACACTGAATTTCAACAAACAAACGCCGGCAACTTGACACGATCCTGTTTTTGCAAGTTTTGTAGGTAATAGAATAATTAATAGAAATGTTTAATGAAATTTTAATTTCAGATGAAGTTAGAAAATATAAAAAAAATAATATAAATAACTATGCCATAGGCTTTTATTTCATTTGCTTATCACGCCCTATTTTTTTCAAGACGGTAAAAAAAGTCATCCAGCATATATATATATATATATATATATATATGTAATAAGGTATTTAAATGCCTTATATATGCCAGTAGGTGTACGAAATTCGCAAACACATTTTAGAGAAGGTCACGACTTTCGCATTTTATGACGTGTTTTTTTTACAATTGATTTAACATCGGTGCGATTATCATATATTTAAATAACTTATCAAAAACATGTGTATACCTATTCGAATATACCTATGTACTTAGGTAGGTACTGAAATTAAGTACAAATAGGTAGGTACAGTTAATTAAAAAATTGCATTGAACTTTTTTTATGTCATGAAATGGCAAACAAGCGCTCAGTTTACATTGATGGTAAGTAATACTGCAGCCTATAAACATCTACATGACACCAGAGATTTCAATGTTAATGCGTTGCCACTCCCGAGGCCTAAGGTGTTATGCCTCTGTGCCGGAAATTACACGGGCGTACATTACCATACACTTGACCGGAACACTTTAGTGTTGAACACTACCATTTAGCGGCAAGTAAATAAGATAATGCGGTGGTGCCTACGAGTTCCGTCACTGGAGCTCTACCACCAGTAAAAAACTTAAACATATTTAGGTAAGTAGGTACTTCCTTCATGATAGCTTAATGGATTAATAATCTTTACCAGTAGATACCTAGTTAGTACTAGGTATATTTACCTCCAGGATCGACTTTATTAATTATTTACCTAAACGAAGGTCGCATGTCGCATGAATTGGCTTATCAAACAGAAAAACAACACAATTGGATGAGCGTGGTATCAAATATAATAATTATTAATTATTATATTTGATACCACGCTCATTCATTGTAATCACGAAACAAAATACATATCTAATTTTAATTGTATTGGTAGATAACGAGACCTTGATTGACCATGCTCGCGATAATTGATCGACATGTCATATTTAATTACTACTAAGATGTACAAATTTTCATATAAACGCCAAATAAACTCAATATCAATACACAATATACAAAAAAAAAAACAAAAAAAAATAATAATAATAATAAGGTAAGGTGCCTACTACATTTTAAAAAGAAACAGCAGTAGAAGTCTATATTCGGAGCTCGAGAACCTAGCATGTCGCAAAATGGTACCAAATAATGTTTATCACACGTGTGTGTACACGATTCGAAATTACGGCAGAGACAAATTATCTTCTTATAGGCTTCTGGGTTGGCCAGGGAAGAAGGCAATGCATCAGCGTTTATTAAGACCTATAGATATTACTGCCTACTTAAAGTTTTTATGTGTAAGCTGCAGTATTTCACTAACTTACTAACACTAAGTTACTCCTTGTTACATAAGCTATCTGCCAGTGAAAGTCCCGTCAAAATCGGTGAAGCCGTTCCCGAGATTAGCGGGAACAAACAGACAATATGCATTTAGTAAAAAGCGGATATTTTTATATTCCACAGACACTCCAATTTTATTTATTTGTATAGATGTATAGATATTTCGTAGAGTTGGTTCCATACTTAAATTAAATATTTTCTAGAATCAAGTCTGGCATGTTCTATAATAAACCACGAAGTTTCTGACTGACCAGGTATACTTATTTCAATGGAAAACTGCGTAAAAACAACTTTGCTATCCCTTTATTACGTCACTGGTTCCATAATAAAATCTATTGGCGATTTACCATAGAACTCGACGAATCAATAAAATTAACAAAGCTAGTATCTATCTTTTTTTGGATGATCTTTGGCTTGAGAATAATTTAATGAATTGTGTAAAATAGATTTGAAACGCTAGAAAAGGCAGTTAAAAAGCAAAAGTACATAATAAATCAGATTATTTTCAGGACGAAAAAAATATTCAAATTTTCAACTCACCCCTAATTAATAAAATCCGAAAATGGTGTATAAAAATCTAAATAGGCAAAATATATTTTTTACTACAATTTAATTGAACGGCACATTTTATTTTCACTTTTATCTCCACTTTACAGATTTATCGGTGTAATGAGTTCAAATGTTGCGCCGTCACAAGACCTCGAAAAATGACATAAAATCAATTTGTTTCGGCGATACCAGAGTTGCCAGGTTTTGATTTCTTGAAATGTAAATGTTAATGATAAACAAGCTCTTTACCAGATAACAAGCAAGAATATATTATGAAATGTCATACAATTTTACGATAGTGTTTAATTACATACCTACATCGACAACATGCGTATCTATTAATAACCTTACAAGCTGCACGCGCACGTATTACCCATAGCATTATTTTCTTTTCTAAAGTAAAGTAAACGAATGAGATACAAAACCTTGACATTTGAGAGTACATATTTGGTTATTGGGTGTATACATTCTTAGGTTATTGGTCTGTGGTACATAAGATTATACCATGGAACATGGAATTTCGTACAACAGGAATGCTGATTTGCATTCAAAATTCGATCTCGAAAGAGAATAGGTACTTAGACGTAATTCTACCTTTTTCTTAAGGTGACCATTATTATTATTTTTTGTTGAAAATAGATTGATGTAGATGTCGGAACGTTACCAGCGGAAGAATTATCTTCTACTGGAAGTGAATTCTTCCACTAGAGCTGTCAGTCAACCGAATAGTGTTGGTCAAACCATTCCAATAGGTCGGTAGTATAAATTTAATAAAAACGCGGAACGGGCTCCAGCGTCCCGCGATAAAACGGCACCACTAGGCTATTATGGAATATTCTCCCCTAATGACGGACAATGCTGTAATGGGCGTCTTAGAGGAAGGCTTTGTCCGGGAGTGGGCGTATATCGGAAGTGATGACAGAATTAGGCGTATTTTTTTTTTTTTTTTTTTTTTTTATGTAATAAAAGTGGCAAACAAGCATGCAGTTCACATTGATCTTAAGTGATGACTGCAGCCTATAGACAACCACACAATGACCAGAGGTCAAAATGCAGATGCGCTGCCACTCTTGAGACATTAGGTGTTATGCCTCTGTGCCGGAAATTACAGGGCCGTACATTACCACCTGACCGGAACACGATAGTGTAACGGCAAGTATATTAGGTAATGCGGTGGTGCCTACGCCCGCGAGCTCCGTCACTGGAGCTCTGCCACCAGTAATAACGTAATAACGTTTTCGTAGGTTTTCGCGAGCTTCGTACATTGTAGAAATTAAACTTGGGGATTTTCTCGCGTACACAACACTCCCAAACTTCTTACACCCGACGTTTCGGTCGCTTTCCAGCTACCGTGGTCACGGGCAGACTAATTCGACGATGTTCAGCCTGGTCTTATATAGCTGAGACGGAACACAACCCTAGTGCGATGTAAACTACTAGTGGCGCCATGTATCGAGAAATTACTGAAAACTATGTTGCCTTGTCATGCTAGCGCCACCTGTTTCTGAGGCGTCTGGCATAACGGTCCGGATTCACGCAAAAATTACTAACCGTATCTCGTGGTTTTGCAGATTTACTAGTTTGGGATTTCAATTTGGATATAATTGGATCCCAATTCGTCGACAAACGCCAACCATCCTCTCTATTGAAATTTGGATGCTTTTTAATCTCAATAGCCTCCCTGACCATCCGTGGGATAGGACGATTTTCTTTTGATATTATCTGATCATTGCAAAGTGAGGCACATAAAGAAATATGAGAAACTTGATAAGGAGTCAAAGAAAAACAAAGAAGCAGATCATTCGGCGTCTTCCAGAAATAATACAGCAGTGGTCAATCTCTCTAAACGTACTTTGGATGATCCTACCATTGAGGTCCTCGAAAAAGGATTGAACTTCGCACCAGCTCCATCAAGGATACCGTATGAAGAGATTGTTAGCAATTTAGAGGACTGTCTTCTCAGGAATCAAATTTCTAAGGATACAGCTGAGGAGATTCGACAAGATATAGCAACTGCGTTGCGTCATAGTCGCCCTCTAAAGCCAAACATGTCCCGAAATGAAGCCCAAGCACTGAAAGTATTACGGAAATCAGAAGACATTATCATCCTCAGTGCAGACAAGGGAAACACTACGGTTGTGATGGACACGTCTGATTACAATGATAAAATCACATCTTTATTATCGGATGTGAATACTTACAAAAAGGTTTAAAAAGATCCGACCTCAAAAATTGTTAAGAAAACAGCAGAATTGTTGCATAAACATGCAGAAACATTGGATCTAGACGTACCAAAATTACTTCCATCATGTGCGAAGCCACCGAAATTGTATGGACTCCCAAAAATACACAAGTCTGGCGTCCCTCTTCGTCCGATCGTGAGCCAAATTGACACACCGACATATAAACTGGCTCAACACGTAGCACGTATACTTTCACCACTGAGGGGACAAACAACGGCTTTTGTGAAGGATTCCTATAGTTTTATCACTGAAGTCAACCATCTACAACTCTCAGCTAATGACGTTATGGTCAGTTTCGACGTTGAATCTTTGTTCACGAGCTTACCAGTGAAAGAATGCGTTGAAATAGTTAAAAGGAGGTTAGTCGCTAACAATTTGCCTATAGAATATTCAGAATTGCTGGAATGGTGTCTAACATCCGGTTACTTCATGTGGAACAATTAATTTCACATGCAACTAGATGGAGTCGCAATGGGCTCTCCGGTGTCTCCTGTGGTTGCAGATATATTTATGGAAGATTTCAAGGAGCGTGCCCTGAGTACTACATCTATAACACCTAAAATATACAAGCGCTATGTAGACGATACGTTCACCGTGTTAGACAGTGATGAAGTAACTGGATTTCTTAATCATCTTAATTCCATAAATCAAAAGATCAGATTTACTATGGAATTGGAGCAAAATAGCAAATTAGCCTTCTTAGATACTCTATTGATTAGGAATCCCGACAACACTTTAAGCCATACTGTGTATAGGAAACCTACCCATATAGACAGGTACCTCAATGGTAACTCTCACCACTTCCCGGGACATCTAGCTGCAGTCGGCCTATCTTTGTTTAGGAGAGCACGAGGCATATGTGACAACGATCATTTAAATGCCGAGCTAAAACACCTATGACAAGTGCTGCGAAATAATAAACTAAAAGTACCACCCCTCCGACATAGAAAATCAACGAAACCACCAACAGTTGAAAGACAACCGGCTTTACTACCTTATGTTAAGGGCGTTACGGATAAAATAGGTGACATACTGAAAAAGTCGTCAATAAAGACAATTTTCAAACCTGATAAGAAACTACACCAGTATTTAAGACCTATAAAGTGTAACATTCCTTTGCAAGATGCCGGTATCTATAAACTGGAGTGTGATTGCGGACTTTCGTACATAGGACAAACAAAGAGGCCTGTATTGACCCGGGTGAAAGAACATATAGCCGATGTCAAACACCAACGAACCGGAAAGTCTGCAGTTTGTAAACATCTAACGGACAAACCCAACCACTACATTCGTTTTGATAAGGTTTAGATAATATCAAAAGAAAATCGTCCTATCCCACGGATGGTCAGGGAGGCTATTGAGATTAAAAAGCATCCAAATTTCAATAGAGAGGATGGTTGGCGTTTGTCGACGAATTGGGATCCAATTATATCCAAATTGAAATCCCAAACTAGTAAATCTGCAAAACCACGAGATACGGTTAGTAATTTTTGCGTGAATCCGGACCGTTATGCCAGACGCCTCAGAAACAGGTGGCGCTAGCATGACATGGCAACATAGTTTTCAGTAATTTCTCGATAGATGGCGCCACTAGTAGTTTACATCGCACTAGGGTTGTGTTCCGTCTCAGCTATATAAGACCAGGCTGAACATCGTCGAATTAGTCTGCCCGTGACCACGGTAGCTGGAAAGCGACCGAAACGTCGGGTGTAAGAAGTTTGGGAGTGTTGTATACGCGAGAAAATCCCCACGTTTAATTTCTTCAATAGGCTTAATCTTTTATGTTATATTATTAGTTCCAAAATTAATAAGGATAAGATAGAAACAAGATAGTTAAAAATAAACCACATTTATCATCAAAATTAGTACCTACTAGAACACGCATAAGACACAATACGAAATATATTCTTCGTTTTGTCCTAATAAATACGCAGATATATGGTTACCCTAGTAAATATGAATCAATGAAGGTTAACTAAGGAATGTGATTGGTCGGTAAGCGGCATCTGAGACACCACTACGTAGGAGTGAGTTTCATTAAAGACCGTTTTTTTGCAGTAACAAATGGTGTTGAAAATGCGTTCTATTAGAAACTATTAAGGTTTGTTTTAAGTTTTTAAGGAATTGTGACACTTAGTGATGTTACCATTAGAAAAACAACACGGACACGGTTCCTTTCAAGCATCATACGTTTAATTTGTTGAAATTCGTATTTAAAATAGGTAATTTATAATAGGTAAATCACAATTAGATGCTGTGCAAAAATACTTTTATAATCAAACAGTATGGTACATTTGAATCCTTTTTGTTTTTAGGGCGCTTAATAGGCTGTTTTCGTAAAATTTATTTCAATTAACCTCTTGTAAAACGTAACGTTGCTAAATTACGTCTTTGTCAGCGAAGACGGTCCAAAAATAATTTCTCTGAAAATTAGCCTTTTTTAAGGTTTCAGGTCGTTTTTATAAAATGTCTCTCATTACCAGGAGTATATTTCGTACCCTCGTGCAGGTAATATAAACTTTTCAATCTGTATTGTCTAAATTTTATCGATCAAAAATATTTCACGGAAGTGTTTCGTAACTTTTGTTTTCTTTACTAAGGATTTTTTAATAATTACAAACCATTTGAATTGATTACGCGTGTTTCTAATGTTATAAGTGTTTCATTGAGATAGCCTAAAACTCGAGATCCGTAAATTATTTTATAACCTCACGTGATCTAACGACACTGAACCAATGGCATAGTGCGTTTAATTAGATCTGAATTTCAATCTGAATTACATTACCTATGCTGTTTGCATTACAGGGATCGCAACACGTGAACAAGGGACTGCACACAAGCGCGGTAAACGCTGACAAAAACGTATGTTTCGCGCCACACAGTATCCCCTTGGTGAGAATACTAACAGCTTGACTAATTACCACTTTTAATGATATGTACAATGAAAGAAAAAAAAATATCCGAAATGTCAAAATTGGTAACAGTTGAGTGAAATGGATCCAACCAATAGAAAAAGATTTTTTGAGATTATTATTTCAAAGTAAATGTATATCAATTAATACCTTCGGCCTCAGGAGTGGCAATGCTTCTATTGAAATCTCTGGTTTCATGTTCCTAGATGTTTATAGGCTTGATAGTGAGATAGTGGCACTATATGATATAAAAATACTCAATAAAAAAGTGATCTATAAATATTGCATGAGGTGGTCAAAGGATAAAAATGTGGGTGATGAGCTGTATTGTTATGCCAAAATAAAACCACTGTGGTCACCAACAAATATGGAGAAAATACAATACAAAAAAATTATAACATAGGCTTTAGTGACACAATTTTTTACACTATAGTTACGGAATGGTCATCGCACGTCTTACTCTGGTTACCACAAATTGTCAATCTTTTCTATTGACAATCTGTAATACTGGAACACTGAGAATCAACGAGAAGAAGGCATAACTGTATACTACACCAGCTCATTTGACCTGGTGTTGTTAAATATTAATGTTGTTATTTTATTATGCAGGATGAATTCATAATCAAATCTGATAAAGAATTTGATTAAAATATTCTTGATATTCCATTTAATATAAACTATTTTTCTGTACCATATTTATTAACAAATCTGAAATTTTGCAAAATTAGGTGTCAAAAAGCCAAGTAGGTTGGATCAATTTACTGTAACTATTTTTATTGCATTTCGTTATTTATCAAAATTATGGGATCTAATTCCAATTAATTGTTAGCTAATGTTATTGGCAATGTTATTTACGGATTAATCCAGTCATTGATTAAATTATCATTCATATAAACATGTCACTACTACTATGACCTTCAGGTGTGGGATAAATTTCAATAAGCCACAATATTAACATTTGGCTTTAGTTATATACTTGAAATTTATTTAAACATCTCTTTTTATTGTATGCTGCAAGTCCAAAAGATTTTTCATTTATATGTGAAATTGATAAAATAGGCACCTACCTAATTAAAAATGACAAAAAAACTGTACTTACAACTTAGAAATAATGTTGCCAATCACATTTGCTTAACATAAGCAATTAGTATCAAAATTTATTTCAATATGGTAAGATTACAATTACATACATATTTTGTTTTAGTCACAAATTTATTTTATGTTTCATATTTTTAATGACATATGCACTTATAGTATTTTTATTTTATAGTCAGATTCTTTTTTCAACAGATGAATTGTAAGATTTCTTTTTATATTTTTTCCATGCATGCACTTTACATTGCGGTTGCTCAAACAGCCATTCCATTCTTAAAAGTTTACAATAATTTATCATTTATGAACAAAGTTGTGGCATCAATGGGGTTGGAATTATTTAAACCATGACTTTATTATAATATTATAAAATAATTTTAATTGTGCTACCTAATTTAAAAAAAAAACCAAAAAGTCAAATATAAATTGATGTATGAGCATTGAATAGAATGGCTCTTACCATGGCATGATTATTGTGATATAAGTTTATGTATGGACAGTCTATTTGTGGATGCAACATGAAATGTATTATGTCCTTAGTTTAGTGTGAGCATGATAACCCAAATATATGTGAAATGCAGCCTTTGTGTTGTCCAAATCCATTGTTTAACTTTAACATGTGTTTCCATCTGCGAACTGAATTAAAATAAGTGAATTTTATAAATTATGTGTGGCAGGGCATCAAGAATATACATATGTGGCACTAAGATTCATTTAAAATAAACTTAGTTCAAATATCTTGTCATTGCAATAATTATAAACAGCTTTCTATCACATTTTTTTGTTTCTCTGTAAGATCTGTAACAGCACAGGTAAGGAAGTCAATATCTCTCTGTGATTTGTTAAAATAGGTTATTTATATTTCTTTACATCATTGTGTGCTATAAATACTTATAATATTTTGTATGTGTATTATATGAAAATAATAATACATACATATTATCTTTTAAGGGATTTGGTGTGAAGATACATAATAATTATACCTATGTCTTTGAATATTTTCTTCTTTTTCTTAAACTATATTCTTATGCAATATTTTATAAGTAAATTACAGTATTTATGTACCTACATAAGTATTTATTTATAACAGAAACCAAATTTATGTGTAAACATGTTTAAAATTAAATATCATTTGTTTTAATATGACATGCCAGAAGCGTGCACGTCGCGATCCCTGCCAGTCCTTTGGGGCTGCAATTCTGGCACGAAAGCGTACCGCAGTGCGGGTTAGGGCGTCCCCCCGAGGCGACGCGTACCGACCCGTCCCCGTCGGTACGAAAAGCGGCCAAAGCGGCGATGGGGACCGCCACCTGTCACGCCGGGCCCGATACGGCGGATCGAGGAGTGGGGAGTGCCAGATAGGCACGTGGAATGTGAGAGGTGGAATTTGTGAGAAGATGAATGAGTTGACGAACGTAATGAGTGTGAGACGCCTGGATGTTTTGTGTGTAACAGAGACTAAACGAAAGGGCTGCGAGGTCGAAGATCTCCCGGGTGGCGCGATGGCTCTGTGGGCAGGTGTGCAACAGAGCGATCATGCCAGCGCGGGGGTGGGCGTCCTTCTGTCCTCTCGTTTAGTCACTGGAGTGAAAGATTATGGTTTGGTGAACCCGAGACTAATCTGGGTCCGAATTAAATTGGGCGTCACTAGGGTGTTTTTGGTAGCAGCTTATGCACCGGTTAGCTCAGCGACGACCCAAGACCTGGAGAAGTTTTGGGAATCTACAAGGGAAGTTCTCGATATGGTTGAAGCTAATGAAAGGGTAATTTTGTGTGGTGATTTGAATGGATGGGTCGGGACTAGGCGGCCAGGATACGAGGCCGTTCTAGGTCCATATGGTGATAGAAGAGTAAATGATGCTGGTAAGCTGATACTTGACGTATGCTTGGAACGAAGTCTCCTTGTGTCTAACACAGAATTCCGTCATAAGGACATTCACACGTACACATGGAGGAGGAATGAACAAAAAAGTATGATTGATTTGATCATGGTTGATAGTCGTCTTCGGAAGAGCCTGATGGACACTAGAGCCTACAGAGGTCCCACTCTTGATACAGATCACTACTTGGTAATAAGCCGGTTTAGGGGTCTGTTCAAGAAATGGCGACATTGGCGTGTCCGTGTGCCTTTCGGAGGACTTGAAAGAATAAAGAGTGAAAAGTTACAAGACATTAGTGCAAGGAGAGTGTATGAACGTCAAGTCCGTGAAAAGTTAGACAAGGTTTGTCTTACGGACTTGGACGTGGATGAATGTTGGCAAGTTATGAAAGATAGTATGGTGGAAGTTGCGAAAGAAGTATGTGGTTATGCAAAGATACGCAAATCCTTGAAAGGGGATGCGTGGTGGGACAAGGAGGTGCAAGACTCCGTTGAAAGAAAGAAGAAAGCATGGCTGGATTATGTAGCATCTTTGCAAATGAATAATGGTATGAGAGATGAGAAGAGAGAAATTTACCGTCGGCTCAAGAATGACACCAAGATTTTAGTGAATGAAAAGCGTGAGAGAGATAAAGTGGAAGCTGATGAGAGACTGGCGAAGAGCTTTGAGACTAACATCAAACTCTATTGGAGGGAGGTGAAAAAGTCTAGAAGCTCTTCTCCAGTTTCTGGAATGAATAGAATAAAATCTAAGTTGGGTGACATTCTTGAGAACACGCAAGATGTGTTAAAACGATGGAGCGAGTATTATGGGGAAATGTATGATTATGCTCACAACCCTGACGTTGGAGTTGCTGACTTGACGGTGCCGGCTTGTGAGGATATAACAATAGATGAGATTGTAAGGGCGATACGAAGTTTGAAATGTGGTAAGGCTGCGGGTATTGATCAGGTTTCTGCCGAAATGATCAAATATGGTGGTGCTGCCCTTTGGGATTCTTTCTGGGTGTTGTGCAACCTTTGCTGGAGGTCCGGAAGAATCCCAAAGGATTGGCGGTGTGCGGTCATCGTGCCTTTGTATAAAGGCAAGGGTTCACGTATGGACTGCACCAGCTATCGAGCGATCAGTTTGGTCAGTTTGGCAGCTAAAGTGTATGGGAAAGTCTTAGAAAGAAGAATGAAAGAGAAGTCCGACGGGTTGTTGTGGGATGCACAGGGTGGTTTCAGAACTGGAAGAGGATGTATGGATCAAGTTTTCTCCCTCCGCAACATCGTAGAGAAGCATCTGGCTGTGAGCCAGAAGGTTTTCTGCGGTTTTGTGGATTTGGAGAAGGCGTTTGATAGGGTATTACGAAAGGAGCTGTGGGACATTTTGCCAGAGTATGGTATTGATGGCAGTCTGCTCCGTGCAATACAGTCCACGTATGTGGGCTGTCAAGCATGTGTGCGGGTAGATGGAAACATGTCACCCTGGTTTGATGTTAACATCGGTGTCAAACAGGGTTGCGTGCTTTCGTCTAGGCTGTTTATTATATATCTGGACAAATGCCTCCAGAGGGTGAAGTTGATGGATGTGGGAGTGCGTATGGGTGACTTAGTGGTGAACTGTCTGCTTTACGCAGATGATGCGGTAATTGTTAGCTCTACACCATCTGGGCTACAAGCACTAGTCACAGTCATGAAAGAGAATTGTATGGAGAAAGGCTTACATTTGAATGTGGATAAAACTAAAGTATTAGTATTTGAAAGAGATGAACAGAGAACAAATGCAAGGGTAGTAGTAGATGATGCAGTGTTAGAACAGGTGGATGAAATTGTATATCTTGGATGTGCTTTTAGCAAGGATGGTAGGTACACCACTGACATAGAAAGAAGAGTGCTTGCTGGGAATTGCGTGAATGGAGCGTTGGGTAAGCTGCTAGAATCTAAACATCTCAGCCAGCGGGCTCGACTAGCCGTACATAATGCTGTACTTACTCCAACGCTTTTATATGGAAGCGAGAGCTGGGTATGCAGGAAAGAGCATGAAAGTAAGTTGAACGCGGTCGAGATGAGATCTTTGCGCAAGATCTGCGGTGTATCACTCACCGATCGCGTTCGTAATGAAGATGTAAGAAAGAGACTTTGTGTGAATGATAGTATCGGTGTAAAAATGAAAAAAGGCATGCTCCGATGGTTCGGGCATATAGAAAGAATGTCGAATGAGCGAATGACTAAACAGATATACAATGCGAATGTGGATGGTTGCAGAGGCCCAGGAAGACCAAGGCTGACCTACCATGACCAAATAGGTCGAGTTCTGTCTGATGGTGGGGTCAAAAGTCTTAGGAATCGGCGTGCATGTATGAAGAGAATGATGAAGGTAGACGAGGCACGAGAGGTTTGTCAGAACCGGGATGTCTGGCGCTCTACACTCTCTGCCTACCCCGTTAGGGACCTGGCGTGAAGATACATACATATAATATGACATTGTATATATTATAGCAACCAAATGCCAAAGAAGGACGCATCAAGTGCACCCTCATTCCCGGTGATGGTGTTGGACCGGAACTTGTGTACTCCGTTCAAGAGGTTTTCAAGGTATTGGATGAAATTCGAAATTATATTTGTATTTTCAAAAATGAACCCTAATGAAATGATTGAAATAAGTTTGTATAAAAAGTTCGTCACATTTTCGCGCACGAATTTGAGGGCATAAGCTAGTTAAAATGATAATTATGGTTAGCTTTACTGTGTTTAAAAATCCATGCATGATACTTTTTTATTAGGTAAGGATAAGCCAGTCACAGGATTGACTTGGGGTATTTGAAAGTGATACCCCTCTTCGCCCCTGCTGAATATCAGCGGATATTGTAATGCGTCATAAAATTTGTGTGTGTCTGGTATTCTGGTTAGTGTGTCATTACGGGCGTACGGGCGACTTCATTAATTAATGGTGCATTATACCGTCTTACATGTTCCCCACTTGGCGTACGGTCAGGGTGCATAACCAACTTGTAATCTTCTCCGGGCATTATTTCTAATGCTGTTTGAAAAGTGTCGATAAGGCTGTTATGAAGGTGCAACATTCTTTGAATTTTTAAAACTATGTCCCTTTCAACTCCCTCTATATTTTGACACCTGCGATCTGCTTCGCTGTTTTCGTCTCCCATAAAGTAAATTTGTAAAAATGTTGGTTGATCATTTGTAGGTAATAAAAAACCAACCCTATGGTATATCTGACCTTGGATCGTAAATGTAGTGGTAAATCCAGGCATAGCAATTTAATTACCTACCCCAAACGACGTCATTTGGAAACAACAATTGTACTTCCTTATTTTGTTCAAAAACCGTCGCGATTCATTGCTGTCATACAACAATAAAGTTTTTAACGGGTCCTCTGGGTAACCGAGTGATGGCAGTACAACTTTACCACCAGAACAGCACATACCCGGGGTTTCCTCTTTCCATTTTAGTGCTTGGCAATATGAACACTTTTTATCCATCCGTCCTATGAGAATTAATCTATGATTAATATATTCTATCATAGGATCATAATCAAAAGCAGAGTCTTGAAATGCTTCCCATGTACTACGTGTAAATACGTTTCGCCTTTGTGATTGCCGTTCAGCATTTAAAACACGTCGTCTTTGTGATTCATCCTGGGACTCTGCAGCAATCAGTGACGCATGACGCTCAGCATCTAAAAGCCGCCGCGCTTGACCTTCTTGTTCAGTCTCAGCAGCTCTTTGGACCGCGTGACGCTGCACGTCTAAAAGCCGCCGCACTTGGCCCTGTTCATCAGTCTCAGCAGCTCTTTGAGATGCATGACGCTGAACAACTAAAAGCCGCCGCGCTTGACCTTCTTGTTCAGTCTCAGTAGTTCTTTGATCTGCGTGACGCTGCACGTCAAGATGACGCCGCACTTGGCCCTGTTCATCAGTCTCAGCAGCTCTTTGAGATGCATGACCCTGAACATCTAAAAGCCGCCGCGCTTGACCTTCTTGTTCAGTCTCAGCAGTTCTTTGAGCTGCGTGACGCTGTACGTCAAGATGACGCCGCACTTGGCCCTGTTCATCAGTCTCAGCAGCTCTTTGAGATGCATGACGCTGAACATCTAAAAGCCGCCGCGCTTGACCTTCTTGTTCAGTCTCAGCAGTTCTTTGAGCTGCGTGACGCTGTACGTCAAGATGACACCGCACTTGGCCCTGTTCATCAGTCTCAGCAGCTCTTTGAGATGCATGACGCTGAACATCTAAAAGCCGCCGCGCTTGACCCTGTTCATCGGTCTCAGCAGCTCTTTGAGCTGCGTGACGCTCGGCATCTAAAGCCAAACGGGTTTGAGTCTGTTCTTCGGACTCTTGGCTTCTAGCAAGTTTTGCAGCGCGAGCTCTGCTGGAACTGCAATCTAAATTAGACTTGCGTTTTCTAGGAATATTATAATTAATAATTAAATACGTTAAATTCTTACTTTTAAACAAAAGAAAAGCTTCTACCAGACCTACGTGAATAGAAAAGGCAACAATAGAATTTAATACTAACTCCCATAAATGTTAGTTAAACAATAAAAGCAAAAACATAAAAAAACCATTCAACGTATAAACACACACACACGCTTATGTTTTACGAAAATTAAACTAATCTTACAATCCTTATTAAAACTTATAATAATGAAAACGAAAAATACCTAATTTAATCTAACCAATTAAAACAAATTAGAAAAATAATACCTAACATCAAACTGACCGAAAACTTAAAAAGTCCAATATTTTTCCAGCGAAACAAATTTCTATATAATATTTGCATACATCCGATACAGTCTTCTGCCCTCACGTGTCTGCCCGTTCGGGTAGGCACACTAACCTATTTTACAATCCTAATTAAAACGAATAACAATTAAAACGAAAATAAGGTTATTTTCGTCCAATCCAATCTTTCAAACCAAATAAAAATAATGAAACTAACCGAAAAAGTTTTATTTACAATTCAAAAATCCAAAATGTTTGCGACGCGACAATTTTCTGTACAGACTTGCATACATCCGACACAGTCGTCTGCCCTCGCGTGTCTGCCCGTTCGGGTAGGCACACTTAGCGATCTTACTCCCACTACGCTACCGCCGCCGCCACCGACCCGCGCTACGCTTACCGCGCACCCCGCCATCCGAGCGCCCGCCAGATAATAATTTTTCATATACCTACCTGTATTATACCTATATTATGTGTTAAGTAAACGATGTTTATGTTTAGTAACTAAGAGTCTGCATATCATTTTTTGTCTTTCCACCTTGAACACTCCGATAAGCCTAATACAGATTACCCCCCTTTTCTAAGGGGATGGGGTGATATTTCTAAAGAAAAATGATGTACCTACGTATTGTTTGTTGGGCTCAAAAAATTCGCAAACCAAGGTTTAACTTTCTACATTGAAAATTAGGGAATGCTCCATACGAATTTCCACCCTAACAAAAAGAAGCGCTTATGTCCTTTCCTTTCTTCCTTTAAGTGTCTAAATACAAAATTTCGCTTTTATATCTTTAACAATGACAAATTATCATACAAATATTCATCCCCTTTTCAACCCTTTCTATAACCTTTTCTACCCCTTTTTTCGCGATAAAAAGTAGCCTATGTTCTTTCTTAAGGTCAACTCTATCTCTATACCAAATTGCATTAAAATCGGTTCAGTCGTTTGGACGTGAAAAGGTAACAGACAGACAGACAGAGTTACTTTCGCATTTATAATATTATAGTAGGGATTATATACAACCTATTATTTATATGTGCTATTTACTAATAGATTTGAAGTCGGTGCCAAACTTCACGCCTGTAATCCCCGTAGGGGTAGGCAGAGGTAAATGCATGAATTCAAGCATACATACAAACACCCACGATTCGCCGGTTACGTTTTGAACAGTGTATTAATTTGCTCGTATTTATATTTAAGTGATTAAAATATAATTATTATTATGTTTAAGGCTTGGCACCAACTTAAAACCTATTAGTAAATAGCATATATAAATAATAGGTAGTATTTAATTACAATTAAATCTTTATTATATTTTACTTTTCAGTTTTGAAGTCGGTTTTTCTTAACGTAGTTATATTTATTTTCCATCACTGTGGACTGTGAGCTTCTATCCTATTTTGATGATTTAAAATTATAATGATATAATACAGGCAGCTAGCATCCCGGTGGACTTCGAGTCGTTCTTCTTCTCCGAGGTGAACCCCACGCTGAGTGCGCCCCTTGAAGATGTCGTCAATTCCATCGCCAAAAATAAGATTTGTATCAAGGTAAAGATAACCATTGTCATTTATGTACAAATGTTTTTTAACGCGTAGTTACTAGTAATAGTTACGACTAGTATTTGAGTATAAAAAATTTATAAATTCGTATGAAAAATATCAACTTACATTATTTATATACCTTATGGCCCCTATGAGGGAGATTCACAGCCACTCACATTCAACGGGAGACGGCGAGATTCACACACACACCAGAGTCGACACACACACGTTCAGTTTCGCAGAGACGCATGTGTCACTTTTATTTTATTTTACTGTATATATTTACTATAATGTGCTTCCCAAAGTAAATTATAACGTCTGTGAAACAATCGCACGTCCTCTAAAACAGAGTCGTTGTTTTCGCGTTCCGATTTCTTCCACCAGCACAGCTACTAAACCGTTAACTGAAGCAAATTTCATAGTAAACGTTTGAATTTCCAGTTTCCAGTATTTTATAGTGTTTGGTGGAATAACTCCTACATTATTCCTACTGGTGGTAGGAAATTTCAAGTGTAGGAATGCAAGGAGCACGAGGGCGTAGGCACCACCGCATTACCGAACCTATCTGCCGCTAAATGGTAGGTTGTGTTCGGCACTATCGTGTTCCAGTTAGATGGTAATGTATGGCTCCGTAATATCTATCACAGAGCATGATACCTTAGGTCTCAGGGGTGGCATCGCATCTGTATTGTGACCTCTGGTTTATATATAGATGTCTATAGGCTGCAGACATCACTTAACACCAATGTGAGCTTGTTTTTCATCCTTCTTACATAAAAAAAAAGTTATGTAACGTAGATGTACTCCTTTACCAGGGTATCCTAGCAACGCCGGACTTCTCGCACACCGGCGAACTGCAGACCCTCAACATGAAGCTCCGCAACGCTCTCGACCTGTACGCGAACGTCGTCCACGTCAAGTCCCTCCCCAACGTCAAGTCTAGACACCACGACGTCGATTGCATCATCATCAGAGAACAAACGGAGGGAGAGTACTCCGCCTTGGAGCATGAGTCAGTGCCTGGTAAGATTTTATACACTTTGGCACAAAGTACATGTACAGTCAAGGAACTCTCCTTATCAAAATTCAATCAAATATAGCCTCTATTACCCCAGTCTAAGGTTCTCATGTGATCAAGCTGCTAGTTTACGATAATATGCAAAAGAAGTCCCAAGTCTAGTAGAGGTGGGGCTCTCGTCTATTTCAAACGAGGTTGAGGGAGGACGTCATGTTTACTCACGAGGTGAGAGTTAGGTCTACTGTCTCGTAGCGTGAGAGGTTAGATTTGAGAAGCTCCAAGGCGTAGGCACCACCGCATTATTTAATCCAGTGATTCCCAAAGTGGTCCATATAGACCCTCTGGGGTCCATGGGACTCGATGGGGGTCTACGTAGGCGTGAATAAAATTTGTAAATATGGGAATGTATTATAAATGTAGCAAGGACGGGTTCCACGGAAACCACAAAAAAAATTGAAAGGGGTTTACTAGTAAAAATGGTTTGGGAACCACTGATTTAATCTATCTGCCGCCAAATGGTAGTGTTCAGCATATCGTGTTCCAGTTGCATGGTAATGCATGGCCCCGTAATAGCTATCACAGAGACATAACAACTGAGGTTTCAGTGGTGGCAACGCCACAGCATTTCGACCTCTGGTCTTTGTGTAGATGTCTATAGACTGCAATTTGAGCGGCATGTTCGTTTGCCACCTTCCTTACATTTTTATTTTTTTTATTTTATGGAAGTGGCAAACAAGCATGCAGTTTACACACCAACAAAAGACCAAGGTCAAAATGCAGATGCGTTACCACTCCTGAGACCTAAGGTGTTAGGCCTCTGTGCCGGAAATTACAGGGCCGTACATTACCACCTGACCGGAATACGATAGTTTAGTGCTGAACACTACCATTTAGCGGCAATGCGGCGGCGGTAATGCGGTGGTGCCTACGTCCGCGAGCTCCGTTACTGGAGCTCTACCACCAGTAATAAAAAAAAGCTAAGTGTTCAGTTTCCGTGACGACTTTTCAGAGGGACGGAGTTATAATCGGACAATTTTTAGTTTGGATTTCGTATTCTGAACACTATTTTAACATTGTAGGCGTGGTGGAGTGCCTCAAGATCATCACGGCGGCGAAGTCGGAGCGTATCGCCAAGTTCGCGTTCGACTACGCGGTGAAGATGGGCCGCAAGAAGGTGACCGCCGTGCACAAGGCCAACATCATGAAGCTCGGCGACGGCCTGTTCTTGAGGAGTTGCGAAGAGGTTAGAGACAGTGGGGACAATCTATCAGTTTCAGTTTAAAGAATTTATTTCTCAAAAGAATTACATCTAATTCACTTACAGAGAAACATTACATTATATCTAAAAGTATAAATAAGTTTTGCATTTAGCGTACAGAGTTACGGAATTTAGTGGGTATTCACAAAACAAAACATTATAAAAACTATAGAGCGACATCACAATTGTGCGCAAAACACGGATCTAGGGAAATCGTGCAACTGGATGTGACATCGTACGGTAACAAGACATGAGTGCATATTCATTTAAAAAAATGTATTTAATTATGATGACAATTTATAAAGTATCAAAATCACTATCCTCTCCAAAATATATGTTTGCAAGCGATGACATCCCACCGATATCTTTGTCTAGTATTCTTCTTCTTAGTCGTGCACTCTTGGCAGAGTGGTCGTGGTCATGTATCGGTCACTTTATCTTTCTCCGCCGTGATCGCGATGCGTCGCCATGTAGCTCGATGTCTGGCAGAGTGAGAGCAGTCATTGATGCTGGAGTGCGTCACAGATTTTATGAGGTCTGTCCATCTAGTCGGTGAGCGTCCACGAGATCGTTTGCCCTCAACTTTCCCTTGCACTACCAGTCGTTCCATGGAATCCTCGTTACGGGTGATGTGTCCGAAAAACTTTATGATTCGTATCTGCACAATCGACGATAATCTTTGCTTGATCTTCAGCTCATTTAAAATAGAGACATTGGTACGGTGTGCGGTCCACGGGATTCTGAGCAGGCGTCTCCAGCACCACATTTCCAGAGCGTCAATTTTGCGACGATCCTGTATCTATATATCCTGTATCCTCAGCGTCCACGTCTCAGCTCCATAGAGAAAGATCGGAAAGACCAAGCATCGCATTAACCGAACCTTTGTGTTTTTTGTTATTCTGCGGTCTTTCCAAATCTTTGTGAGTTTTTCCACTGAGGATCTTGTCACGGCGCAACGTCTACGAATCTCATCCTCGCAACCTCCAGAGTTGGTGATAGTGGAACCCAAATATGTGAAGCTCTTGACAACTTCACATCCCGCTATACTTTGGACTTCCGGTTGGTTATTGTCGGCACGATCCACAATCATCATTTTGGTCTTATCGTGGTTGATTGCCAGTCCAAAATCTAAAGCTGTGGTCTGCAGGCGTTGAAGAAGCGTTTCGATTTCCTCTCTTGTTGACGCTAGGAGAGTAGTGTCATCTGCGTATCTCAGATTTGAGATCTTCCGGCCTCCTATAGATATTCCTTTGTCCCAATCTTCGAGGATTATCCGCATTATGTACTCTGTGTAGATATTAAACAGTAAAGGAGATAGTATACAACCCTGCCTGACACCAGCTTGTGTCCTAAATCGACCCGAATCCACACCGTCAACTCGAACAGCAGCAGAGCCATCCTCGTACAGACGCCTCATAAGATGCACAAGGTGTTGTGGTACTCCCATTTTTAACAAAACCAACCATAGCTTACGCCAAATGACGGTATCGAACGCTTTTTTAAAGTCCACGAAGCATATGAAGAGGGGTTTGTTAAACTCTCTAGCCTTTTCCGTTATTTGTCGTATTATAAGAAGCTGTTCTCTTGTACCCCGACCTTTTACAAAGCCAGCTTGCTCGGGAGCGATTTCTCGAGATAAGTATGATTGAAGTCTCGAGTTGATAATATGTAGCATGATTTTGCTGGCGTGAGATATGAGAGCAATCAGTCTATAGTTGGCGCATTTCTTTGTTGACCCCTTTTTATGTAATGGTATGAATATAGAAAGTGACCAATCACTCGGCCAAGTCCCAGTCATCCATATTCGACAACAGAGAGTGTGTAGCATATCTACTCCAATATCTCCCATGGCTGCTATTGTCTCAATAGGGATCTCATCAAAACCTACAGCCTTGTTTCGTTTAAGGTGTTTGATCGCTGCTTGAACTTCGTCTCTCAGTGGAATTGGTTCTTGCTCTGAGGCTGTTTCGTCAGTTATTACAGTGTCACCGATTGAGTCACCGAATAG
Source organism: Macrosoma leucophasiata (assembly GCA_036365455.1). Lineage (NCBI taxonomy): Eukaryota > Metazoa > Arthropoda > Insecta > Lepidoptera > Hedylidae > Macrosoma > Macrosoma leucophasiata. The sequence goes on from JAWQUS010000013.1 coordinate 8,543,401, forward strand.
AGACTTGCAGTAGGTTTTCCAGGTGTTAACAATCTCCCTTATTTCTGTAACTTTGTCTCCTGTCGCATTTTCTATGGCCCAAGACTTCGGTTTGAACTGACGAGTCAGAAGTCTGATTTTCATATGTAAGTCTTTCGTTTCAGACTTTTCAGAATGACGCTCTAACTCTTCGCACATCGAATGCAGCGCCGCGTTACGGTTTTGGCGGCAAGCAGTCTGTATGACAGATCTCATGGCGTTGAGTTGTTGTATGTTGGCACCATTTACTTTAAGGTCTCTCCGTTTCTCGACCAAGGCCCAGGTACGAGCCGACATCCAGTGCTGCCTCTTCTTAGATGTTATGTTGGGCTGTGATTCGGACACTGCGTCTTTTATAAGTTGCACCGTGGATTTCCAGAGGTGGTCGATGTTCCAGTCTTCGCTACAGTTTTCATGCCAGAATTGTTCTTTTTCCCGAACTGACTCAACAAAAGAAACCTTATCAATAACTTCGATGCGCTTATTGTTTTTCCTGACAATAGGTCTGCGTAGTCTGATCCTCATATTACATACTAGTAACTGATGGTCAGACATGACATCGGCTCCCGGTAACGTATGTGCATTTGTAATCGAGCTCCTCCATCTTGTTCTTATCAATATGTAGTCAATCTGATTACGGTGTTCTCCATTTGGAGAGGTCCAGGTATATAGTCTTCTGGGATGGTGCTTGAAAACTGTATTCATTACAGTAAAGTTATTATCGGCTGCAAACTGAATAAGGCGTTCTCCTCTTGCGTTCCTACAACCAAGACCGTAATGACCTACGATGTTCCGCAAGCCCACATCCAGAGTGGTAGTTCCTATCTTCGCGTTAAAGTCACCGATAATCATTAAGACCTCTCTTTTAGGGATGTTCTTGACACAAGCCTCAAGCTGGTTATAGAAATCTTCAATTTTTTCTTCGCTTGCGGCACTCGTCGGAGCATACACCTGGATGATATTTAGATCACATGGTGAAGCACTGAGTTTCATTGCAATGATCCTTTCGTTTACAGGGTTATAGCCCAAAACAGACCCAATCCACAGTGAGGGTATTGCTATAGCTACTCCGGAGAAGCTAGATGTATTGTTTCCTGAGAAAAAGATGGTGTGATTCTCAAGGATTCTATGACCACTCTCTTTCCAATGCGTCTCACTTAGTCCCGTAATAACACTGTTGCATCGTTTTAGTTCGTGGTCTAGTACATGGAGCTTTCCTTCGTCAGTGAGACCTCTTACATTCCATGTCCCGACGCGGATGTCATTGCGTAATTTCAGTTTTGTTCTTCCAGAAGCATTGTTTCCATGGGGCGCCTGGTCGCCTGCTGCCTCATGGCCGGTAACCAATTTCACACCCTGATTCCCGGACAACACGGGGCGCCGGTCGCTACTCGGATCTCTAGGCATACATTTACTTTTATGTGACCTCTTCATGACTCTCGTGGGAGGTTAGTGCAGTGGTTTCCCGTTGCCTTCTGCACCAGAATTTTTTTTAGGGGGTACTTAGTCCCCAAGGCCTCTGACGCCTCTTCCGAACAGGTTGTCCCGACGGGTGTGTATGGTTATACCGCCATTTCTCGGTCGCCAGTGCCCCGTTGGTTTTCTAGCAGGGAGCACCACGGCAACCAGTTGGTCGCCGCCGCCATCCGGCGCGTGCAGGTGGGGTTGACAATAGGGCCGGTGAAGCTAGTATTCCGATCTCCCCTTACTCCCCCTCCCCTTACTCCCCTTACTCCCCCTACTTGTCTAGTATAGCGCTTTATAAAAAGAACCTTGAGCTTTATAAAAGGGTGATTGAATGACCTAGCTCTAGATATATTTTTTATTCAAATAAATATATCCATCTAAATATGTTTATTCATTTATGTAGGAATGCATCAACCAAATTTTCAAATTATGATTTTCATTTGATTGAGATATACGAGTTTAAATATATTTTATAATCTAGTTTAACACTGTCAACTATCAATTTTTTCACTTGAGGACCTCAAGTTTTTAGAATTCCAAGTGATGATATGCATTTTGATATATTTTTTTAATAATAAACGTACTAGTGTGTCGTTTAAATTTTATAAAACCGTATTTGTGCTGTTTACTCCTTACCGTATTTGTGATTTCCATGGTAGTTACACCACTTACAATGCATAATAAAATTAAACATCTATTATAAAATATAAAATATCATTTTCAGATGGCAAAGCTGTACCCGCGCATCCAGTTCGAGAAGATGATAGTGGACAACTGCACGATGCAGATGGTGTCCAACCCCAACCAGTTCGACGTCATGTTGACCCCCAACCTGTACGGCAACATCGTCGACAACCTGGCCAGCGGCCTCGTGGGCGGCGCCGGGGTCGTCGCCGGAGCCTCCTACAGCGCCGAGTGCGCCGTGTTTGAACAGGTGAGTCTTTTTCTTATGTAGAAAAATTACTAGTATGTATATTGTTTTTCTTATCCAAGAATTGTAGAGGTTAGCCCGAGTTCGAAATAGAGTTAGGTTAGCTCGAGTTTTAAATCGAGTTATATAGAAAATTTGAAATTTGAAATCGAGTTAGTAGAATATATATTTAAATTATTTTAAAAATTAAAAAAAACCGTGTTCAAAAAAAAAAATCTGAATACACAAAAGACGAAAAATAAACTCAATTAGATAATTTCATTTTAAGGGAAAAAACACGTAACCTATTTATTATAATACCTAAGACAATTACTTTAATATGGGCTACGTACTTACCTACAAGGTGACAATGGGACCATCCTTCCAAAAATATATATATTATATGTATATTTAAATTGGTATCTACAGGCGTTTTTTAATGATCGCGGTTTATAATAACATTGTTTAAACAAACTTGTTACTATTAAAATAAGTAAAAAGTAGGTATTTCAACTACGAAGGTCCCATATAATATAGTTTTCGTCATCAGTTCCTCTTCATCAAATTATGCTGTCCGAAAGCAAACACACGGATCATTATTATTATAAAAATGCCGACAACCTTTCAGTGTGCTATGAAATTTGAAGAGTTTCGTCGATTTCGCCAGGATCCCATCATCACATCTTGACATGGTGACGATAGGATCACCTGTGAAGTATACGGCAACAAGCCACGGAACATTATTATTATAACAAAATATATCGAAAACCTTTCAAGTGTCCTATGAAATTTGAAGAGTGCCCTCGATTTTTTCAGGATCCCATCATCACATATTGACATGGTAACAATGGGACCTGTGAGGTATAGGGTATAATACCTCACAGGTCCCATTGTAACCATTCACACAAAAAAAATATCCAAATCGGTAAAGGCGTTTTCAAATCATCCGTGAACTTACATAAAAAAAAGATTCGCCGCCTTTTTTCGAAGTCAGTTAAAAAAAAATTTCGACGAATTGATAAACTTCTCCTTTTTTCGAAGTCTGTTTAAAACCAAAAATTAAACGTTCGTTCTTTATCTGTATGATATATTATCAATTGAAAATTGTTAGGTGGACCATTGGTAATACATTCCGCTGAACTATCTAACAGGTGAACTACCGGAAGTAAAATTCACCCTTGGTACACCTAAATCACAAGAGGTGTACCATGGGCAGAAAATTTAACCCCTGGTTCACCCAGGTGGACTAAATAGGTGTACCACAGGCAATGACCGGAAATGGAGTTTGGTTAGCTCGAGTTTGAAATCGAGTTAGGTTAGCTCGTGTCCGAAAACGAGTTAGGTTTTCCCGAGTTCGAAATCGAGTTAGGTAAGCTCGAGCACGAATTTGAGTTAGGTTAGTTCGAGTTACGTTAGCTCGAGCACGAGTTCTAGTTAGGTTAGCTCCAGTCTATCATCTACCGCAATGATGGATGATGACCAGTACTGATGCTATAATATTTTTCTTAAATTTTCCTTGTAATTAAATCCAGTGCTACCCTAGAAGTTTGGTTATCTGCCCGGAGATGTCAATAGGCTCGCCATTCGCCATTTCAGCAAATCGTGGCGGTTTGCATGTATAAAACATGCATTTTACCCTACCCTTTCGTGATGTCAAAAATTATGATAAAATATTTGGTGCGTTTTCCAGGGTGCCCGCCACATCTTCTCGGGCGCGGTGGGCAAGAACATCGCCAACCCCACCGCCATGCTGCTGTGCTCTGCCAACCTGCTCGCCCACTCCAACCTCCACTACTACTCCAAGATGATCAAGAACGCCATCAACAAGTAAGTCACCAAATTTTTTTAAATGTAATGAAGGTGGCAAACTAGCATGCAGTTCACATTAATGTAAGTGATGACTGTGTGATGATGATTAGGGGTCCAGTGCAGGAGCTCGAGGGCGAAAGCACCACCGCATTGCCTAATCTATACCTGTACTGTTGTGTATTCCATTCCTTTGACAAGATTAAAACTTACATTCTTTAGATTGGGACTAGGACCATCTAAGATGCACCACTACGTCATATATTTTTTACACTTTTTTACTGTATGTTATGTTATTCAGTTTAAAAAACCATTGATAATAATGTAAAGAAAGGTTCATTTGTTTTTGCGTATTGACAATACATGCGTAAGCGAAATATAAAGATAAATTCTTGGTTCTATAAGCAGTTCTCTGTGGTGTATAAACATTACCACACCAGTGAATGTTTAATCACTTATCATTCAGTGTGAAATACATACGGCAATTATGCAACTAACGACTATAGAAGCATCATTATGGCACTGTTTTCCGCGGAGAGGCTTAACACTTTAGGCCTCAGGAGTGGTAGCGCATCTACACATTGACCTTGGACTTTGTTTTAAGTGTCCATAGGCTGCAGTCATCACTTAACATCAATGTGAATTGCATGTTTGTTTACCACTTCCAATACATAAAAAAAAAATATAATAATAATGACAACCTTCGATACGTCCCACTGCTTGGCACGAGTCTCTCCCTTTCTTGAGAGGAGGCCTGGAGCTTACTCCATTACGCTGCTCCAATGCGGGTAGGTGGAGATAAGGGTTAGTGGCCAACCCGCTGTCGGATGTTTTCAAACCATACCACACACATACCATTAGGCCTCCGACATGGATTAATGACTAAACGGACCGAACTAACTGGCTTAACGTTCCTTACGAAGCACGGAAACGCGCATTTTAATTGGTTACTAGCGGTCACCCATCATACACCCGAGCGCGCCCATATCGCTTAACCGAGAAGATCGCTTCCGATCTACACCAGCCGCGGGGCCATGCGCATATAGAAGCATATTGGAATGTTAATCTGTCATTAACTGTACAATATTTGAGAAAAATACATTGTTAACTTCAATTCAATTTGTGTTTTTTATTTTGCAGGGTGCTCGCAGACGGCAAAGTGCGAACAAAAGACTTGGGCGGCCAATCAACCACCAAAGATTTCACCAACGCCGTAATCCACTTTCTCTCTTAAACCAAAATGTAGATCATCTCATTGTATAATGTAGAGTTACCTAAATTATTCCTTAATTTATTCATAATGATCTGTAATTGTTGACAATTTTAATTCAGTATTCGTTAAGTATTACAATGTTACCAATTGTAAATAAAATATTTTCTTTTTTTTTGTTTTATACTGTTTTATTTTTTGATCATAGACTTAATATTGTATCAATCTCTAACATCGAGAGTTTAAAGATACATATTTATGGTGGATATTTCTTGCACCAGATCTGATAATCTATTTATATATCCGATTCTAGGAACTTGTGTGATTATGTATTAAAAGAATTGCCATACTATTTCATGGACAAAGCTTTCCAGCCAAAAGAAGCATAAAAACATTTTATACAAGTTTTTGGACTCTGAAGGCGAAGTGCATTATTTATCGAAGTTATAAAGCTACCATTTAAACCATTCCTTTAAGCAATTAAAGTAACCTTTGTAAGTGGTTGTAAATGGTCTAGATTTGAACAGATGTTGATGGTTAGTCGAAAGTTACGGGCTGCGGTATAACTCTGGGAGTAGCTAATACTTTTACTCGGTCTGATATAACGTATTTCAGCGCATTTCGAGGTACCTGCAACAATGACATAATAATGTTATGTATGATAGTAATTGTAATTCATGAAGAACACAACATTTATATAAGTCCCAATGGACACTAGCTTATCATAAAAGACGGTATATATCGCGGATTGAAGCGAAGTACATTCATAATTTTTCAAAAATAAAGAACATTACTTACACTTGTTGCGAAAATAAACAGTTAACTACACTTAAGTTGAGGCCGAAAGAAAGTTTGCGTTTTGCTAATGTTTAAACTTCAAATGCTATTTTGCTGAATTAACGTTAACCTACTTGCGGTACTTGAAAGGTTCGAAGCGTGTGTCCATGATTATGAAATTAATAAATGAAATAAGTAAATTAAGTGACACGTACTTTAACTGGATCTCTGTACCAATCTTCCTGTGATAGTCTTTTATAAACTTTAAATTCGGGTAAGTAGCAGATCTGGTTAATCCTTGGCAGAAGCTCTAATATTGGCTTACATGGTCCTCTCTGTAAATTATACGTAGGTGATATTAATATTTTTTTTATGCAAAGATAAAGCTGCAAACAAAGTTTCATTTATGTACATGTTCGCCGCCAAACAGTCATATTTGGAGTTATAGAGCAACACGGGCCACCGGCCGCGGCGGACTGGAGGGGAGTAGCCATAGCGTTTATTGCCGATGCAAAACAGTCTATCATTTTTGCGGGGGGAAATGCGTGCAACACACGCACACTGCAAAAATCGTCTATTACTACGAAACTCACACCTTGACTTTAACAAAATACAGAAACAATTTCACGCACACATTTAAACATCTAGGCGACAGGTATAGGCCCATTTGGGTTTGTACTTTGATAGCGGGGAAAGCCTACATATGGCTACTCCCCTTCGGTGTTGCTCTATGTTTGGAGTAATGTGGTTCAATGTATTTAGTCTTATTTTGCCTATAAATAAATAAATAAATAATAATAATAAAATACTTTTACACTCACAGCCCCACAGTAGGTATAAACCTGTGTCGTGGGTGCCGTTATACACATACAACACATACACAAACACCCAGACCCGAAACAAATATCTGTAGGCCATACAAATATTTGTCCCGGTGCGGGGATCGAACCCGCGACCCTTCGAATCAAACGGTCATCTCACACCGCTGGACTATATACGTAACAATAAATACCTTAACTGAAGGTGGTCTAAAATCCTTCTTAGGCGCAGCGATCTGTCCAATGTAATCCATGTGCTTTTTCCATTCGCTCTCCGTCCAACCTCGTTTCTTTTTTACGTCTTTGCTATCCTGTTTTTTAAGATCCAACACGCAGTTAGCAAGTTTGGAGTAGCAAGTAGCATTTGCCGCTTCTATCATACGATCGATGCGTTCTATTCGCTCTGGTGTAAATCTATGCTTGTACATTCGTTTTATTATAAGAAAACGTCTGAAAGATAAATTTGAAAAATTGCAGGACACTCATGATCGTCTTAATATCAATAAGGCTAAAATTCGTTTAAAGTAAAATTGGTGATCCTTTGTTATAATAGTAGGTAGTAAAAAGAAAGGCGCTTGAAATAATTATGTAATGTGGCATAGTTCTCATACTAATCCTATTATGGGAACTTAAATCTGGCACATGATTATTTATTTATTTATTTACACTTTCACGCACACAAAAAAAATGTTACATGAGGCGGACTTAATGCTATTTAGCATTCTCTGTCAGTAAACCTTGTGGTTGTGAAGAAAACGCAAAAAGGTGCTGAGCATATTAAAATTAAAGAAATGAAAACAAAGAAACACTAAACAAAGAAATCTATAAAATCAATGGGTATAATAACTATTCGATCGTTTGTGACTTCTCCTCTCTTTGTAACTACATAATTCGTGTCCACAATTTCAAACAGCTTATGAGTTAAATAAATATCTATTATTTTAATTATTTAAAAATTAATATTAAAATATATTTGTTTTTATATTATTTCGCATTAAGACATGCTTGTGAAATATATTTTATTTTTAAAGAAAAATGGAAAGAAAAAATTGACTTCAGGCGAGACTCGAACTCGCGACCTACTGGGAATCTAGTCCAGCCGCTCTTCCAATTGAGCTGCTATGGAAGTCCGTCTCGACCATAATACGACCTGATTCGTTATTTCGATTATCTCCAACCGAAGACCGGAGCTATAGTTGCACGCCTCTGCAACGCCTTCAGTCAAGATTCAGACCCACAAGTTACCCTTGGGCATGTCGCTTAAATATTTAGGCTGAGAACTATCTGTTCGCCACTTGCCTTATTACTGAACAAGGTAATACCCAATTAGACCATTGCTAAAGTAGGTACTCACCTTAAATATGGCCATGCGGCGTCATTAACTCTATCAGATATCTGACTGTTTATTGCAGATTTTCTTATTCCTCTTGGCGTGAGAGCAGGCATTCCTTCTCCAGTGTCTATAATATATTTTCTCGGCACGCTCAGGATGTTAAGCCTTTTTGGAATTTTATATGGAAAATTGCTCACCGGTGGGTCGTATTTAGGTTTACCCATTGTTATCTATTGTTGATTAGCTACTTCAAGAGTTATAGGGTGTTGTAAGAGGTGTGATTCTGGTCTACATATTTATTTAGGTATTTGATTTTATTTGCCCATGTTTATGGCATCTTGAGTAACCAATTTTTGACGCGTGTGCTTTTGAGATTATGATTTATTTTTTCTGTCGTATAATTGTCAGTAAAAAAATCCGGCGAGTTTCAATGCGGTTTCAAAAATTCAATATTCAGATTTTTAGGCCATCTGGATTTGAAGCGATTAAGCCTTCCGTAAATACCAAATTCAATTAATTCCCAGAGATTCATTGGCTTGTTATGTGGCCAATCTATACATCTATACAAATAAATAAAATTGGAGTATCTGTTTGTAATATTAAAATAACCGCTTTTTACTAAATGTATATGTATGTATAGTGGAAAGTGGGGGAAACATGAACACCTAAGGATAAACTTAAATAAAACAGTGAAATTAAGAAACAAAGTTTCTTTATTTGCTTAATAATCAAGTTAATTTATCCCTGTAACTAATTAAATAATAAAACTTTATATTTTTTTACTAAAATGTAACATTAAGAAAGAAAAACAAAATCCTTAGCGTTCGAGTTTACCCGACGTGATTCGGGTAAACACGAACATCAGGTGGGGTGATAGCGAACTAACATATAATATGTTAATTACGACAGAGATCACATTTATAGTCCATCTGTGCATTTCTCGTGAGCCCATATTTCACAAACGTAGCACATTAATTAATCTTCATCGGGGGGACCATCATTTTCTTTTTGTACTTTTTCTTTTCTTCTCTTCTTTGGTGCAGAATCATTAATAGAGCCTTTGAAAAATCTTCATCGCGGGGACTTATATATATATAAAATACAATAGAAATCATTATTTTCTTTTGTCCTTTTTCTTTCCCTCTTTTCTTCTCTTGTAGAACCATAGCCTTTGATATTATTGAAAACGTTTAATACCCTTTTAGTGTCTTTGCCTTCAGCGTAGTTGTCATTTAACTCGATAATATGTGAGTATTCTCGTACACAAAAGTCAAATTGCTATTGTTAGCAGAAATAAAGCTACATCAAGTTATATTTACGAAAAAATTAGATCAAAATCATACAAAATAATTGAAATTCCATACCTTGACCACAGAGTGCGTCCGTACTTTTCGTGTCTGTGACTGGTACTACTTGCGGCGTGGTCTTCAAGATGAGTGCAAGCAAAATATGACCATCTATTTCTAACATATTGGAACCCTTGCATTCGGAATTACCCCGCGTTCGTGTTTCCCCCACTTTCCCCTACACGGTACACAGTAGATAAATCTATGACCAAAACAACTTTTTTTACAATTGTCTGTCTGTCTGTTTGGCGGGGCTAATCTTGGGAACGGCTATACCGATTTTGACGGGACTTTCACTGGCAGATAGCTGATGTGATAAGGAATACTTAGGTTACTTTTATCTCCATACATCCATACATAACTACATACAAATAAGTAGAATTGGACTATATCCGACTTTGACGGGACTTCCACGGGTAGGTAGCTGATGTAATAAGGAGTAACTTAGGCTTCTTTTATCTCCATACATACATAGGTACATACCTACATACAAATACATAGAATTTGAGTGTCTCCGATTTTGACGGGACTTTCACTGGCAGATAGCTGATGTAATAAGGAGTAACTTAGGCTACTTTTATACTAGCTGAACAATCATATTTTTTCTCACGTGGACGCAGTCGCGGGCACAGCTAGTTAAATATAAGATTATAGTAAGATACCTATTTAAACATTATGGCACGACTGACATGTATCACCTGGATACTGTAATCACTATACTAATATAATATCCAATGTGCCTACCAAGTACCTAGGTCACAGACCAATCAGTCTTCCTTTAGTCGATGACCTAGGTGTATGTTGCCCTAGATATCATTAACAAAATGTTGGATTCTAATAAGTAGGTAGGTAGATATGCAGTTTGTACACAGCAGACGTGAAATATTTTTATGAATAAAAAGTACACATTTCCAAATATAATCATTGTATTTCCATCTTATACCTATATACAAATACAACACGCAATACTGTTCCACATAAAAAAACAGTCATGTGAAATCATACATTGGTACAGTACATAGTTTGCAATGACTGCAACGTATAAGCATAATACATATTATTATATACAGTACTCATCAAGTATTATTGCACATCGAGTTTAGGAAAGAGACAATTGTCTAGTTCCGGCTTCAAAACTCAAATTAAATCCTAGTTACTGAAAAAAGCTCAAACAGTTCAGGAAGGCACATTTTTTTCCTAAAATACAAACTATTTACAATGTCCTTGATAAATATTATTTATAATATTAATTTCTAGTTATACAATATACTAATTCGTAGTTCAATCATAACCAGTCCATCAAAGTACTCAAAACAGGACGACACACAGCCAAAACATATGAAGGCCACGATATGTAAATGTAAATTCGTCATAAATCGCAAATAATTTTCAAGAGTCTAAAATAAAGTGACCTAAAATTATTTTCTTGTAACAAAAAAGGTAGGTAAATAATTTCCCGAAATTTCGGGAAGTAAGTTACACTTTAAATTTTACGGTATCGAACATAACAGACGCCAGTTTATGTGTAGGTAGGTATAATATCATTGCAAATAACAACACCACGTCCAATATCACACTGCTTAGTATAAAATTATTACAAATATTTTATATTTACTCGTAATATCAATAAATAGTATGTACAAGATCTATTAAACTAATGTGAATAAATGTATTTATAATAATTTGTTTGGCAGTAAGTATTATTTTTGATATGTACAAGTTACAAGAGAAGAATAAGCAATTAGAACAAAATTATTTTTACCCGATTGAAAAGTAAAGAGGGTACTTAATATTGGCTATTACACAAGGTTTTGTACGGCTATGAGTTTATTTGTGACTTGATAGACATAGAAGTTTTGCCTATATTTTTAGGCTAGCTGATTAGGCAAACAATTATTTTACAAGATAATTAAATATGTAATTTACAGTTTCGTTTTCTTATTCATAACATCATTTGCGGATTTTCTCGCGTATACCACTGCTCCCGACTAACGACGAGAAAAAGTGCGCATGGCCCAGAGGCTGGTGTAAGTCGCAAGCGATCTAGGTACTCGGTTGTGCAGATACGGGCGCGGTCGGATGTGAGACGGGTGACCGCTAGTAGCAAAATTAAAATGCGCGCTTCAGACGCACGTTAAGCCGTCGGTCCCGGTTGCTATCTATAGATAGCAGTCGTTAAACCTTGTCGGAGGCCTTATGGGCGGTTTGAAAACATTCGACAGCGGGTTGGCCACTAACCCATATCTCCACCAACCCGCATTAGAGCAGCGGGATGGAGTAAGCTCCAGGCCTGCCCCCAAAAAGGGGAGAGACTCGTGCCCAGCAGTGGGACGTTTCAAGGGTTGCCATTATTATGTCAAATTATTCAAACATAAATGTCCAACCTTTTGAGGCTTTTCATCAATGCTGTGAATCTCTACCGAACCTATGGTTCCATAGCCTTGTTTCCATAGCATTGAGTGCATTTCGAAAACACCAATTTCCTTTCTATTCCTTTTATGTTAAACATATCAATTACAGCTATTTATTCTGAGGAAGAACCCTGTCACCTTAAAATACTTGTAACTTGTACGACCCGATACTGAGTGCGAGCGAGAGACCACACTTGTCTATTTTACATCATCGACAGCATCGACAACGACCACGGTTTTTCCGTCCGAGGCTGTGGTTGTGACGTTTTCATCCTCTTCATCCTTTTTTTTGCGGTTCCTTCTGTTGTCGACGCTGCAAATTGTGTGAGAGATAAATAAGTAGTTAAAATCATGGAACATATAAACAAAATGTACTGATAGTAGAGATCCAGTGCAGGAGCTCGATCTCTTTAATTCCCCGGCGCACAGGACAATGTCAATATTTATAATATGGTAGGAAGAATATTTATTTAAAACTATCTGACCCGACAAACTTCGTATTGCCTCAGAATGAAATAATGTGTCAAAGGTTTGATAGATACGGACTATTTGTATGGAAAAATGAAATTGTGGTTTTTACCATTTCCCGTCAATATCTTCATATTTTTTTACCTTTTAAACCTTCCTTTTGAATGATTTTGGGACTTCCAAAAATCATTCAAAACCAAATTAGCCATATCGGTCAAGCCCTTCGAAAAAGTACCTACGCAATTTTCTTAGAGTATTATTATATACCATTGTTTGATCTTCTGGTAAATGAATATCGCTGTCATAGGGATGGGAGTCATGATAGCGGCGGAGACTGGCACCACTGAAATAAAAAAAATTACAGACAACATAGTAAGGGGTGATAACTTGGTGATTTTATAGATACGCTGTTACTGATGGTAGAGTTGCACAGTAAGTTTAAACTTACTGTGCAACTCTACCTTCACTACTTAATTTCATATGTCTTCCTCCCCAGCCCCACGCCCTACGCCGAAATTCAGACCTCACAGAGGTTTTCTTAGGGCTCCCGCCCACGTCCTACTTTTTGTAGGACAGATAATCGGTCCAATTTTGTGACCGACTCAACGCCCACGTCCGTTTTTTTTGTCGGTGGAGCAGCACGTCATAGACAGAGAGCCGAGAGAATCTCATGAGTATAAGGAGGAAAGTGGATTTACAGAGGAAGGTTTGTCATTGGCTTTTGAGGAACAGAAGTGAAAAAAGAATGTTCTGGGTTGATCCAATAATCTCTCAGAGATTATTGAAGGGATATTTAATGTTCGTCATGCTAATCTAAGATGTGAGATTTGACCAGACAAGTTTTTTAAATATTATAAACTGTCAATTATTATTAATAAATTTTATGAAAATGACACGTCCTTCTAGTAGGGGAGACGAATCTAGGTCACACCGCGGACACTCCGCCAAAATTCCATACAAACGCTTAATTTGGTTTCTATCCATCAGTGACGTGTATTTACACGCGCACCTGTGTGCGTAGCACATACAAAATACCAACCGTCGCCCATAAGAGAGGAAGGTGTTGTGTATGTGTGAAAATCGGGCGGGACGTCGAAGTGTCCATTCTATACGTAGTATTATTACATATTCTCTGTCTAGGTCGACCTTCACCTATCTGTTCACCAAATGAAACATTGTATGTATCCATTTTTTAAGCAAGTTTTTTTTTGTATTTGTTAACCAACCAAATGTATTTGAAACCAAAAGTTTTAAACATATAAAATAAGTGTTTGAGGTTTATTGGTAACAGATCGGTGCAGTCACTTATATTTACTTACCTGTTTACACCTCCTTGCTAAGTACCTAGTCATGAACATAAATACTTAGGTAATACCTTACAAACGTATTTTATATGTTTTAAAGTTTTAGTTTCAAACACATTTAATTGTTTCACAAATGGGTGAAAGTTGCTAATATTTTTTTTTTAAATAATCATACCTATGAACGTAATTCTATTGCAAGACGTGTTTGTTCATGTATGAAATTTGTTAAAAAAAATGGTTAATTCGGTAAACATATAGGTGAAGGTCGACCTAGGTTCGGCTCTTAGACTATTCCGATTGTCGGTGAGTCGGTGAGTAGTGTGCGTTGACGCATACATTTCCGAACGTTCCATTTTTCACCGATTATCGGTCGGGATGGCGATTTTATTTTTCACCGACTTTTTGTAGGACGTGGGCGTTGCACTATGGCTATCAGTATGTTCTATTTTCCTCCTACAAAAAATCGGTCACCGATTATCGGACGTGGGCGGGAGCCCTTATGTTATTGTTCTAAATATTCTTTCGTAATACAGTCTGAAACGCAATAAGCGCACACCCTGTAGTTTGTCCAAAATCGATAACTGAATCGATTTCAGGCATTTCTAATATATTTTTATTCTTTTATACCAAAATTAATCATAATTTAGTAAATTATGGTTACCCATTTGGTAAACACCCAAAACCTACCTACGAAAATGAGACTTACGTCTATCCAAAATAGAATGTAAGTCTCAACAAGTTCAATAGAACTCGTTGAGACGTGGCTCATTCAACTGTCTTTACTAATAATTTATTATTTATTTAATGTTTTCACACAAAAACTACTGAACCGATTTAAAAAATTCTCTCACCATTAGAAAGCTGTATCTTCACTGAGTGACATATGCTATATTACATTCGTTGCACGCATGCAAAGCCGGGGTGAGCCGCTAGTAAATAATAATTTAAGTGTTAAATAGCGGTGTTGCCATGGAAGGCTGATTGGTCTGTGGGTGTTGCGCAGGTTACGCTACATCACATTGCGAAAGTTTGCGTGTGCGAGTAGGTTGTGTTTTGTGTCCAGCCGTAAGTAAAAAGTAGGGTAAGTATGCGTGCGTAGGGTGTCCATACTGTTCGTGTTAGGACAACTTATTTCTTAAATAAATAATATTATAAACATGTAATTTAAATTAATTTATTGTGATTATTACAATTTTTCTAATCGGGGTGTTCGAGGGTGTGTCTTATTCCTTACTGTTACGCATTGTATAGTGGAGATAAGAGATTAGGAAAAGAAAATGACACATTCTTTGGTATTCACTGGCTGAGTTTTTAAAATAAAAAAATTGCCGAAGAAACTCAGCCCAATCATATTTGAACTTTCACAGATTTCTTTAAGTTAGAGAAGGATGTGAAATGTTACAATAACTTTTAACTTTAACAAATATCTTGGTGCAACCCAGCCTATGTAGGTCTTCAGCAAGAAAAAACTCGGTAGGTTAGCAAGAAAGTAACACACCTGTGGTAAGGTCGGCCTCGGGCTGTGGCAGCGCGTACCGCAGCAGGAATATGGCGATGCCGGTGTTCTGGATGCCCGTCTCTATGGAGATGGCGAGCGCGTCCTTGTGCGGCTGTTTTAACAAGCGCGCCATAGAATAACCCGCCATGTATCCCAACCACGGTATACCCATGCCAGCTACTATAATCTAGAATAGTAATAAAAATAAACTCATAGTAGGTTACGCTATATCTATACTATTACTATTTTACTTCTGTACTATATCTATCTATATTAATAATATAAAGCTGAAGAGTATGTTTGAACGCGCTAATCTCAGGAACTACTGGACCGATTTGAAAAATTCTTATAATGTAAGATAGTCGAGTCATTTATCGAGGAATAGGCTATATAACATCACGGTACAGAGACGAAGTCGTTGGCATAGCTAGGTAATATACGGACCAATTTTCGGTAGGTAAAGGTAGACCGTCGAAGTCTCACGTTTTTATTTTGATTTCTATAGACATGCAGATTACATCAAAGGTAAACAGTATCCAATAAGAAATATTGGGATTAGGAAGAAGACTTCGGCTTATTTCGGGTCTGTAGAGCGTTATCTCTCTCGTACCATACCAATGTGACGTTTGTCGACCATTTGGTTCAACTTTTGATTAATAACGGACTATCAGTGCTTACGTGGGCAGTGTGCAGCAGAGATAACGCGCTACAAAGTCGAATATATTTTGTTGGGTACTCTTTAAAAAAAACTTTTAATTATATGTATAAACAAGTAATATTAAAATATAACTTACCTGCCACGTGAACAGCTCGAATATGTACAGGTTAGTAACGATGGCAAATGTTATGATGAATAGCAGCAGGGTAGTAGAAAAAGGTTTCAGGATCCTGACCATGAAAGCTGCCAGGCGAGGCGTCCACTTCTGCATGCACAAGCCTATAGCCAACGGTACTATAAGGCCTATCACGAAGGTGGCTATGTTCCTGTATGGCACCACTATGTTGGCGTTACTGAACACCACCTGGCCCAGCGAGAACAGCCATGCTGGCATGAAAGCTGAAATTGTTATATTTAAAATGTATTTATGCAAGAGAATTAAAAGAAGGAACAAATTACAGAACGCCCAAAACTTAAATGTCTCCGTGAAGATAATTACGAGCTTACTAGTCACTGCGAAGAAAACAATTGCATAATATAAAACGACTCGTGAGCGGCAGTAGTCCGCTTTCGTCAGACTATTTAAGACATCGGCGTCCTGAGCATCACCGTCTGGTAAGTCATAAGATTCATAAGACTGGTGCAAAGTTTACGCAGCCATTTCACTCAGTACCATTTAAATTTTGCGCATAATAATAATGGCAACCTGTATACGTCCCACTGCTGGGCACGAGTCTCTCCCCTTTTTGGGGGGAGGCCTGGAGCTTACTCCACCACGCTGCTCCAATGCGGGTTGGTGGAGGTGGGTGGGTTAGTGGCCAACCCACTGTCGGATGTTTTCAAACGGCCCATAAGGCCTCCGACAAGGTTTAACGACTGCTACCGTCGATAGCAACCGGGACCGACGGCTTAACGTGCCCTCCTAAGCACGGAAACGCGCATTTAATTTGCCACTAGCGGTCACCGATCACACTACCCGACCGCGCCCGTAGTGCTTAACCGAGCAGATCGCTTACGATCTACACCAGCCACTGGGCCATGCGCGCTTCAAATGCGCGCGAAAAATACGAAATATGAATATATCAATTTAGGGTTTTTTTAAGTTAGACAGACAAGACATTAGAATTTATAACTTTTATTGTAAATGGCTTTGAGTCTTGAATAGTATTGATTGTAATATTTATGACGAACAAGGACATATTTCCAGTTTTTCATGTGACATTAAGTTCGGTCGAGTTACAAATGATGATTTGGACAAAATACATTATGACATTTTGGATTATGCATAAAAAAGTTAGGTAATAAAACAGAGAATCAAATTAATAACTAGAAGGTACTTTTCAACTTACCAAAAGAAGCTAACGTAGATATAGTGGTCATGGCCAGCGACAGGTTGAGGTTCCCGCCCAGTATGAAGGTCCAGATGTTAGAGGCGCCGCCGCCGGGCGCCACGCCCGTGAAGAACATGCCCAACCGCATCTCCGGGTTGTTGGGAAATATCGCGAAACCGAGCCCGAATGACATCTGGCAAAACACATTTCCATCGATATCTATCTAGAGCAGCGTTTACCCGTGGTCCCGTTGGGTTGAACCATTACCGGGTCAGTGCTCAACATTAAAAATTGCACATCGAGCTTAGGAAGGAGATTTCGGCTTATTTCGGCTATAGAGCGTTATCTCTTTCGCACCGTACCTTTTTGATATTTGTCGACCATTTTTTTTAATCAAGTTTTGACCAATACCGGACTGTCAGTGCTTACTTGGTGCTTACGTAGGCAGTGTGCAGCAGAGATAACGCTATACGAGGTCGAAACGAGGCCAATCGTCTCGTTCGTAGGCTCGATGTGCAATATAAATTGTTGAATTCTTATTATTACATTTCTTGGATGGTAGAGTTCCAAGTGTAGGACCTCGGAGGCGTAGGCACCACCGCATTACCTAAACTATATGCCGCTAAGTGGTAGGTACAGGTAGTGTTCGGCACTATCGTGTTGCGATTAGATGGTACGTAATGTATTGCCCCGTAATAACTATCACAGATACCTACATGACATAGACTTCTAGTATCGTCATGTCTGTGTCCGGTGAAAGTAAATTGGCTTACCAACGAAACCATAACATGTAACCACCGCATTACCTATGTAACTGAAATAGAGGAGCTGGCATGATTATTCTACTAAGCGGGGAGAAGCGAGGGTAGAGGCGAGGTGAGGGGAGGCGTGGAGTGGTGAGGTGTGGTGTGATTTGGTGCGGTGAGGAGAGCAGAGGAGAGCAAAGAGATAATGTACTCTTTGGAGTATACTCTTTGGAGTATACTCTTTGGAGAAGAGTTGTTTTTAAGAAAGATGTGGTTGACGTTAGGGTGTCATTATTTTTTCAAACATTGGAACGGATAGACTAATATATTTTTCATACTATTTTAAAATTGTTGGTTTTATTATCATAATCCTGCATTTCATTATACCTATTCTGCCGCAAAATTGTTCAGAGCTTTCGTGTTACAGTATGATGGTCCAGAAAGTCCAGATTGGACCATATAGCCTATGCAAAGCATAAGCATATATTATAATAAATACACACATGCAAATACTTATCAACAGCTTAATATCGTGATTGAAAATAACACCCACAAACCACAACAGACCAGTCCCCACAATCAGCACCCGTTCACGAGTATGACACATGTGGCAGCCATTGCTCTCCTCAACTATTTTGAAGGGAAGTGAGCAACCCATCACACAACGCCGCCGAAGGAAAAGACGTTAAATTGATTACTTATAAAGTTCAACTTACCAATGGCATGAATAAAAATTGGCCACACATGCCGATCGCAGGTCCCACTGGCCTTTTAACCACCTCTTTCACGGTGGGCCAGTGCATGGCACAACCGAAGTTTATGAAGATTAACGATATCTGTAATAAAAACATTTAGGTTATACGTGATAAAATTATAACACCATTTCATGTTTCACCAGTTCTATGATGAGGAGCGTTAGTCAAACACTCCGATTTGGTCCTGGTATCATCCAATATGCTTATCAATGTACCCAAACAGGCAATGGATTCTCCCGTGAAATTGCAGACACGTGGTCGACCAGCACTAACTTGACCTTGACGAGATAAAGAATATAGGGTAATATAGGGTGGTTCTACTGGCGGTAGAGGTCCAGTGACGGAGCTTGACGTAGGCACCACCGCATTACCTAATATACTTGGCGCTAAATGGTAGTGTTCAGCACTGTCGTGTTCCGATCAGGAGGTAATGGCCCTGTTATTTCCAACACAAAAGCATAGCACCTTAGGCCTAAGAAGTAGTAATGCATCTGCATTTTGACTTCTGGTCTTTGTGTGGGTGTCTAGTGAAGTCATCACTTAACATCATTGTGAACTGCATGCTTGTTTGCCACTTTCATTGCATAAAAAAATAGAAGTGATAGACTGGAAAAGCACAAGACTCAATATCAATAAAATTATTTCTAGTTTACTTACAAAAGTAGCGATACTAGCGACAAATATCGTGTCTATAAGCCGCTCCGGTCTTAATACTGTGAGTTGTAGTGTGCCGTTCACAGGGTACTCTGTGGTTCCACGCCTGATTAGCAAAGACACGTCTGTTCTTCCTGAAGGACAAATTCAAGTTCGTTTTGTAAATATACGTTATTAAGTATATATCTATCTCAGAAATAAAGGATAATAGAGGATTTTTACAACATATTGTAAATTTTATAAAAAAAAACGTAACTTCACGCCCGTAATCATAGAAGGGGTAGGCAGAGGTATGTGCATACATTGCACTGACTGCACTGACTAATCATCCCTCCCTCCCTCCGCGCGTGATGCGCAACAGAGGGGAGGGGGGGGGGTTCGGGGATCGAGACTTCCTCACTCCCCAGGCCTATCTGCCCCCAAAACGTCGGGGGCGTGATCCTTGTAGGGATGCTGGTCCAGTACATAGGGGAAACTCGATGTGGTTTTTTTTTGTTTTTTTTTTTACTCCTTCAGCTATTTCCCATTCAAGCATACGCATACGTTCCTTCGTATGTTCTAAACTTACCCAGAAACTTGGCCTCGATGCGCAGTCTGCCGTCCCAACGGTTACTCTCCGCATGCGATTCTGACACTTGATATGCGGAATCCCAGTCTATACTTGCTAAATAGTCGTTGACAATAATTAACACCATTTCATCGCCTGCCTGTAGACCCGTACCTGAAAAAAAAAAATGCATGGCAGCTCCAATGTAGGAAAAAGGATTTTACAAAGTAATAATTTTACTTATATTTGCTCTGATTAATTCCCATTCATTATTTTATATTCTAAAATACAATCATTGTTTCTTGAGAAGCTGGAGACATAAATTAGAGATTTTAATTATTGCTTGTTATAGATACCTATCTTATAAAAACTGTTTTTTATTTCAGAAAAAATTCATCTGTAATTAATGTAAGTGTTTGTCACAGAACTATGGCTTTTCCTTATGCGAATCTAACAAGTTCAATCGTCAGGTACCTAAGTAATTGTTCCGTTTCTTCTTACTCATACACGTTGTGATTCAAATAAATGAAACAAAAAAATCAGCAAACTAGCAGTTAACGGCTGGCCCTGCGCACAAATTCTTACGGGCAAGCTTCAAAAGAAGAAAGAAGTTTACCGGGCCCGTTAGTAAGTTTAATATAAATATGTCACTTCTAACTTATTTGAGGATAGTTTGCTGATGAAATAAATATTTAAGTAACCAACATTAACAATTGGAAAACTTTTTAAATATGGGAAATATTTAGCATGTTTTTATGTCACTTACCAGTAACAGTAACATCGATATATTCATAATAATTCATATTGATTTCGACTTCTGGCGGCTCGAAGGTGGCGAGCAGATTGGGTGTTCCCTGACACTGCACCCACAGCGGACATAGGGTCAACAGGTACAGAATGATCAGGTGCAGTGGCCATATTGAATACATTCTGCTGCTGTATACTGGAAAATAAATAATTAACCTCGTGACATTCTCGTAATATATAGGTAAAATGTCTGTTAGTATACCTTGATGATAGGTATATCAATTGGTATCGAGTGATGCGTGTATCACATGCGAACAATTAAGAACAAATTTAGAAATTATGCTAAAATAATGGGAAGCGCGGGAAATCATTTATTTTAAAGTGTTATCCTTGAAGTAGGTATATGTTCCAGTTGATACTAGAATATATAGTTACTCTAAGGTATTATATACTCAAATTCAGGGCTATATAACTATAACTCTAATTATACAACTATAATAATATATAACTTTAGATAACTCTAATTATGTAGTTGTGGACACTATGGACGCTGACATCACAATGTACATATTTGTATCTATTTACTGTGCTGACATCGTGCACAATTCCACACGAATCAAGAAAATAATTATCCCTTGTATAATAATATTTTACCTAGCTATCCCTAAATCTCTTCTTATTTACTGTAGGTAAACTGAGAACACGTTAATGGCAACCTACCTGTATGGCTAGGCCACCATGACATAATGTTGTTCTAAGTAGTTTAATGAGACAGATTCATAAAAATATTTCAATAGGTATATCAGCATAGACATACGTTACGTTGTTCGACATGTTCTAAATTAAATTTTGCTAACGAAATAAATAATTATAATAGCTTAAATATATATTATATATAAATATATAACGCTTATAATATCTCCAAAAAACGAGTCATACTTAACGATTTATGATGCAATATCTCACCCGTGTGCTTCCCTATTACACTACACCAAAATTAGATGAAAAACACTTATTAATATGTTTATCTTGAGACACTGACCGTCACACGGCAATGTAAGATATCACTGTGATAACACTTAGGTACAATTTATTAATTAAAAATCACAAGATAAGTTGCCGCACAAATCAATCCATGTACACACGGATTCAGTATTACATGAGAAGCATAAAATAACGTAATATCCCGATTCAAATGATATAATAAAGGTAACATAATTTATCAACCACTAAAAGTCAATTAAATTTTAACTTAAAGTGCTTATTCCGTTGAATTAAAGACGGAAATTTAACGATATTGCCAAGTCTGGCGATGACATTAAGTATAAAAAATATCTCGTGTACCGTGTCACGTAGAGATAGCCAGCGATAAAGTACTCTTATATTATATTTATCGTTAATTAATCATCGAGAAAAAATTAAGCGATATTAACTATTTATTGATAAAACTAATTGTATCTAATGATGATTTGCGTTTAAGATACATTACACTTGCAAGTCGATGACGATGAATGATAAAATTGTTCGTTATCTTTTAACAGGCATTTCTGTAAATATTTATATGACATATCTAAGATTTCAAGATGCAGAATTTTCTTAAAAACATTGATGTAAACATGAAAATGACAAGCGCATTACAATTCACATTGATGGTAGGTAAATGATAAATTAGTACATAATTCAACATAATATTAGTACCTACCTACGTACCTACATCTTTGACAAGTGTTTGGCTTAAAAATTTAGGATCTTTGCTGCTAGAAATACCGCACATTTTCTCCTAACCGGAATACAGTAACGCTGAATACTACTATCAATCGACGTCGCCAGGCAGCTGGCGATTCACACTTGGTCGGTTTCATAATTTCCATTAACATGGTTTCAGTATTTGTTGTTAGTTATTAGGTAGTTATTAGATATAGCGGCAACAGAAATACCGCATCTTCATCATCTGTGAAAATTTCAACGGTCTAGCTATTAGGTTTCATGAGACACAGACAGAAGAACAGCTTAGTGTAAGTAATAGTCCCGTTTTTAGGGATCCGTAGTAAACAAGGAACTCTTATAGTTTCGCCATGTCCGTCTGTCTGTCTGTATGTCCGCCGTTTAGCGAAGGTTAGCACAAAAACTATTGGTACTAGAGACTTGAAATTTATACACCTTAATCACGCCAACAAAGTGGTAGAATAAAAATATGAAAAAAATATATTTAGATTAATCTCCCTTACTTGTGACGCGCGGATGTGTTTTTTATTTTCGATTTCCATACGGTGTGGGGTATTGTTGGATAGGTCTAATATATAAAAATATTAGGGATGTCTGAACATCATTTTTCGATTTAGTTGACTGTTCGTGACTTATCAAGCTTTAAAGTGCAATTTTTCGTTAAAGTCAAGTGTCCCCGTACCAACTAAACGGTTATTGTTAGAAATTCAAACGTTAGGTACGAAAATACGTAGCTACATATAACTGAATTAAAAGGAAAACTATCACACTTAAGTTGACCTTTCAAGTTTGCGAGTAATAGTCGACCAAATGTATTTTACTGGAAAATTTCGAACAACTCCATTGATTTTTTTAATTTTAAATATGGCTCTTTTCGTTATCTACGGAACCCTACAATGCGCGTGGCCCGACACGCACTTGACCGGGTTTTATCCTTTGGGTACGAAACCTTAAAAGTAGCCCAATTTCCGGAAAATTTACTGAAACTGCTATACATAGCCGCTTAGTTCCTCAGATCATCGGTTGGCAATGCCTTTGGGTACAAAGAAGTCTACAACCTCGACCTACGCTACTAGTTTAATACTTCGATAAACACATAAGAATCTGCTTTATTAAAGTAGTTACCTGTGATACTTTATTTAATTCTATTAGTACCTCTACATTCTGATGCTTTTTCCACCATCCCTACTAATATTATAAATGCGAAAGTAATTCTGTCTGTCTGTTACCTTTTCATGTCCAAACGACTGAACCGATTTTAATGAAATTTGGTACAGAGATAGAGTTGACTTTAAGAAAGAACATAGGTTACTTTTCAAATGACATCCACGCGGGTGAAGCCGCGGGCAACAGCTAGTAAATAATACGGTTAGCATCAGAATGTTTCCGGTGGTCCGGAATCTGGTCTCTACAAAAAAATCCAATGTTATCAACATTGGATTTTTTTTATCAAACAAGCGTGCAGTTCACATTGATGACTGCAGCCTATAGACACCCACGCAATGACCTGAGGTCAAAATGCAGATGCGCTGCCACTCCTGAGGCATTAGGTGTTATGCCTCTGTGCGGGAAATTATAGAATCCCCCACGATCACACACACCCTACAATGTTTATACACAATACAATGAAATACTCCTGCAAAGTGGAATCACATCATTATGTCTCCGAAAACATCAATGTACACGCAAGGGGTCAGACAAGGATGTCTCCTTTCACCTCTACTGTTTCTTATCGTACTGGATAGTATAATGCAGCGGATAAACGACGGAAAGCAACCCGATGTAGAGTCGGAGTTGAGCGAACACCTGGATCTAGACGGCGGTGGTAGCCTGTGCCTACTCAAATTAACATCAACATGCAAGCCAAACTGCAGAGACCAGCTCTTGAGGAGCTTGAAAATTAATCCGAGAAAGACAGAGGACCTGTGTAGTAAAGGCAGAAACTCTTCGCTACTGTTGTTACACAAATTAACGTACGTTGGCTGTATCGTGTCAGAAACTGCTAGGACTGAAAAGGATAGCCAAAACCCGGGCAACCTTTGTACAGTTGCGACGTTTAAGACAATCTAGGAAGTTGACACGGAGAGTAAAACTGATTATAGTTTCGCTCTAGAGTCAAAACTGAACTGTGCGAGAAGTGGAAGGTGATCCAAGATTACGCGGCGGATCCAGGTTTTCATAAGGTGTCTACGACTGATCCTGGGCATCTTTTGGCTGGAAAAGGTTTCCAATTAAGAACTATGAGATCTATGTTGTGGAACACCGGTCTGCAAATATATTGGCTCCACTCTCAGAAGACCTCCCGATAACATCCCCAAAACAAGCTCTAGAATGGACTACACAAGGGAAGAGAAAAAGTGGAATGCCCAAAGGGGTCGAATTTCGTAAAATTCCGTCTTAGGGACCACAAATTTTGCATGGGGGTTCTTTTTACGTTTTTAGGATACCTAAAAACGTAAAAAAAACCCCCATGCAAAATTTTAAACTACTAGTGCTTGTATTTAGTGAGGTTTCGTCTATAAAAAAAAAACGCTTACACTCACAGCCCCACAGTAGGTATAAACCTGTGTCGTAGGTGCCGTTGTTCACATACAACACATACACAAACACCCAGACCCGAAACAAATATTTGTAGGCCATACAAATATTTGTCCCGGTGCGGGGATTGAACCCGCGACCCTTCGAATCAAACGGTCATCTCACACCGCTGGACTAACCGGGTCGGGTTTAAATATATGTATAATATGAGATAAAATAAAACATAGTACTTACCTACTTCATCAGACGCGTACCAGAATGTGTAAACAAAATAAAATTAATAAAAAATATTTCAGATTCAAAATCTTAGGACGTTCAATAAGTTCTGATATATTTGTTACCTATATTATTAGAAGATAAGTATTGTTGATAAAATAAAAAAAGTACTTACCTACTTCATAACACGTTTTACACTTACGATTTATGATAAAACGTCTTACCTCTGAGCCTCTCGATCCAGGTTAAACCAATAACATAAGTAAATTAGATAAAACGGCACTTTCCCTTCAATGTACTCGTATCAAAACAGCTCTGTCTCACAGCAAGGCAAAGTAGTAAGAATCAAAATTAAAAAATAAGCAAAAATGCGGACAATGTTTCACAGTATGTTTACAATTCACAGAAAATCAACCAGTGTACGCATAGATTTAGTGTCTCAGAGGCATTGCAATCATTTAATAATGATTTAAAATATATATTAAAGTAACACCCGTTATCAACGAATTAAGGTTAATATTCATTAAGCTTTTATTCCTTTGACATAAGGATGAGAATTAAAAAAATGATTGGTTTTGGTTGGCGGCAAATTATAATGATATCTTAGATTTATTTTAACCATCTCATGGTGTCCCCGTGTCACGTAGAGATAAACGAAGATAAGATACTTTAATATTGACATTATCGTTAATTAATCATAGACAAAATAGTTAAGTGTAAAAACTTTCAGGGTCTCACTGTTCTCTAGCCTTTTTCGCCGAATTGGTAACCTGATAAATTCGTAACCTTAATTGAAAAAGTAATGTTTTGTCTATCCTCTTCATACTATTGGTATCGCATAAAGAAACAAAACAAATCAATCCATTCATTTTAAGTTATGATTAAATTAATTTGGAGTGCGGATAAATGAGAGGTCATTTTGAAGTCATAACCTTGCATAAAAAAAATATAGATTTTCTCATGCCTGAACTTGGACTATGCGATGTACCTACTGCCCTAAATAGATGGCTAGATCCCTGATTGGGTAGGCCGAAAGGTTAACAGAGTTACACTGGCCGTTTCTTTTTCTCTTCTGTTAGTAATTAGTTCTTTTTTTATTCTGTAACTATTGACATCTGTTATCAGTCGGATGTAAAAGTTAAATATAATTTAAAGAATTAAAAATAATGGTAAAGTTTATTTGTTCTTTAAATAAATTCTTATAATGATTTCAAAAAGTTTGAGATTCACACAGCAAGTAGGTACTTGTATTTGAGGGCCTCTGCGATGTCCTTGTCGACTTGTAGCAGATTAAATTAAATGTGAATTTAGATAATAACTTGCGTATAATGCATAAAGGTTACATATAATGCGTAATAGTATTTAAGTACATTTTGCGATAAACATTTCATTCATATATGGCAGAATAAACTTTTAAATATTTAAAATCCCCCATTTTAAGAAGGTAGGTAGGTAGGCTTTAAATATTTTAACAAAGGCCACATGGCCATAGCGGCGGCATGTTTTTAACGCAAGTTTTGTTCGGGTTCACTTAGCATCCTCCCTGAATTGCGTCTTACTTCCACAAGTAAAATGTTTAATTATCATTCAAACTTCTTTAGAACTTGTGCAAGTATAGATACCCCGGGCAAGAATATTATGGTGCTCACTTAAGGAAACCAAAATTGAGTATGCTGAATCAACGTCAACGTGTATTAATAATTTTACCTTTGGTTGAACGTTACCCAGAGCTAACGATGTGGACGTAAAAACTTTTGTAGCTCCAATGTTTTTATCCACCCCGCTGTTTGGCGAGGATCCCACCCCAACTGATCACCCCCTAAAACTTGGCATGAGCCGTTGCCCCGTCGCCCCCCTCCCCCTCCCACCCCCCTAACGCCGGCACTGAGTGTGTTGATGGGGAACTTTAAATGAAGGATTAAAAACACAAATTTCCAAATAAAACATTGTATTTCCATTTTCATATAAATAAATACAACACGCAATACTGATCTGATCATAACAAACAAATACAACAGTCTTATTTCACATCTGTTTCACCTATAAAACCAGTCATGTGAAATCATACCTTGGTCCATAGTTTGCAATGACTACAACGTTAAAGCATAACTATTTAATGAAAAGCGAAACAGTCCTTCTTGCCAACAAGGATTTGAATCATTAAAATTCATAAGATTATTTTCACAACTCCAAGATTCAAGAGCTTGATGTAGGAAATAGATTGAGATCATAAAATATTAAGAAGATATTAAAAGGAGTTTATTTTAAGCCCGTATTATCATCAAAATACTCTACTGAGTTCAGATAGTGCCTCAATGGATAAGTAGTGACAAGCCACTACTGCTACGGCTCAGTTCCAGCTTTGGACACGTCTACACACAGGAACGAGATTTGTACTTTTGATTGAGATGAGCATCAGTTACATAAGAGGCCGAGAGCATTGCTACGAAGTTTAATTTTCAGTTGCAGTCATAATTCCTTAAACACCAGTTCTAATACTTTCATGCTGATTCAAATCCCTGTCATTAAAAAAGGGACCTTATAATTATTATATTTAATGTCGAGATACAATTACATAAAAACTGAGCAATAAATTAAAAAAAGATAAATTATTTTCATAGTCATTACTTTATTCCTTCACACAGAGGTAATTATTTAAAAATGAGTTTCAACTGTTTTTATATACATATGTATTTCACTAATATTATGAATATATTTTGCCAACAATGTTCTTTAATTGAATAATTTATTATAAAATTCGAGTACTGATAGCAATATAATCGGCTCCAAAACGACATTGAACATTTGTACCTATCAATAAATTCAGATCATCTGATTATTACAACTTTAGAACTATAAATAAACATACTAAGCATTTGTATCTCGACAACACTGGATTATAACTACGTCGCATTAGTCAAAACCTATTCGCAAAACATTTAAACGTAAAATCACTATTTAATCGGAATAAAATTAACCATTTCCCCGGAATCTAACAACAGTAAATTATATAAAATATGAAAATTTCTTCCACAAATCAAATATACATAGATCAACAAAATTTTGTAACAGACCAACAATTTTATAGGTGAAATATCCAATAACAATTTGACAACAGATTGATGCGAATGACACAGTTTAAACAGACAACTTCATTTATTACAAGACTTATTCATTGTTTATTCAACCAACAAAGTCTGTTATACCAGCGGCACGCTATTATGATAGGGGGCTATTTGATATTTTATAAAACAGGGGGAAAAACTGAATTATTATTAAAACAATCATGATATCGGTAATCGGTGAGCTTGCATTGTAACTTATATAACATTATTTTGAGTAGTCCTTAAAGCAAATTGTTACTTATCACAAATGTGAGTTATTTGTAAAAAACAGGCCCAATTACATATTATATACATAGCTGTGTAGACCATGCCGAAAAACATTTAAATTCATTGTCACTGTCATACAACTAAGATCAACGTTATAATATTTTTAATAAATAATAACTTAAGCTGTTGTATAAGTACCTACTTATTAAATGATACATTGAATGCACGCAAGTACCGCTGGTATGTTACAAGCGATGTTTTACAGTTATACAACATACATAGCAGGTTTTCTTCTGGCAATGTTAGTATTGTACATCCTTACTCGGCACTCTAGGCGCGGATCCTAAAAGAAATTTCTCCATTCGCATCAACAACATAGGAATGTCAATCAAAATACCCGAAACAGGGACTATACAGAGCCAAAACATATGAAGGCCTGTGCCACGATATGTGAATATAAATTCGTCATAAATCGCAGATACGCTAACAAATACAAGTTTCCAAAATAAAGTGCCCTCAAAATATTTTTTTCACATTATTACAGAACCTTGAAGTGATTCCGTCAAATCTCAGGACTGGAATCCTGCCAGAGAATTGACAATATTGAATGAATAGACACTAATTTAAGGAGGACGCGTAGTGTCTGCTCGCGGCTTACAACTTCACGACTTTAAATCATAATTTTCTAGTTATTAAACTAAAAAGTTAACTAGCGTTTAGAACAATAACAAATTGAATTCACTGAAAAACAGGTATCACATTTCGTTGATTTCAATTCTACCCGAAGATTGACTGATGATTCATTTTAGTTGCATTAAGTCCGCCTTATAAACAATTTTTGTGCAGTAAAGTCACATAAATAAATAATTTTATAAGTTTATTTTTCTGCTAAAACCACAAAAAATAAGAAATACGCGAGCAGGCTCTGGCGCGCTTTCACCTTAAGTATATAATAAATATTGCAAATAACGCCATATCTAAGATCACTTCGCTTATCTTCAAAATTATTACTAATATTTTCTTTAAGGATACAAGATCTATTAAAATAATGATAAAAAAGTGTATTTTAAATAGTTTGTTCGGCAATAAGTATTATTTTTGTGACGTGTACAACTTACAAAAGAAAGAATTACAAAAAATAGAGATAAGTATTTTCTTGTACATTAGGTATGTAAAGCTATGGGTTTGTTGGTAAGCTGATGGATTTAGATATCTTTAAAATATAACTAGATATATTTTCTGTGACATAATAAAATTGCTTTAAAACTTGTAATTCAATAAAATAATAAATTCTATGTGAATTAGTTATTCCATTGCTTTATGGATGCATTCCGGAAACACCAACACCGGTCTTCAAGTTAAACATATAATTATTACATAGGATCCAAATGGAACAGCAAGACTAAACCCTATCTCATAACAAAATGGTCTAAAATACTTTCTCCTGTAACTTGTACACGATACTAAGTGCGAGCGAAAGACTACACCTGTCTATTTTCCGTCATCAACGGCACCGACGAAGGGCTTTCCGTCCGAGGCTGTGGGTGTGATGTCTTCGTCCATTTTTTTGTGCTCGTGTCTGCTGTTGAAGCTGCAAATTGCATGAAATATTAGAAATAGTTCTGGTCGAAAGTCGAATCGGCTCTATGAAGAATCAGCCGAAAACAGATTCTGTCGTAAAAGATCTTGGTGAAACAGAAATACAGATGTGATTCAAATTACGATAGTTTTTTTTTAATTAATAAATTGTTTTATGTTTTCTTTGGAATTACATATTCTATAATATAAAAATAAGTCGGGTTTTCCTTCCTGACGCTATAATTGCAGAACGCGCTAACCGATTTCCACGGTTTTGGATTCGTTGGAAAGGTCTCGGGCAAAGAAAATTCAGGAAAAAATATTCTAAAAACGACATCCACGCGGGCGAAGCCGCGGGCTACAGCTAGTACAATATAAATATTTCGATGCATAATAACACTTTATATTATATCATAGAAACAGGAATATATTAAGAAAAATAAATTCAATACGGCTTATACACAACACAAAGTAATTGCGACAAATAATAGTGCAAAATAATAAGAAAACACGAGATTAAAAAAAAGAGGGATAGAAATGGTTTTGTGAAAGATATATAGTAATATTTTTTTACATAAAAATATCAAAGTGATAGGTATATACAACATGGAAAATCAGTCGGTACTAAGGCACCGATTGCTAAATAAGTCGAGATATCTGTTCATTTTAATTTTGAGTGTCGTCTGGCTATTTATTTTGTATAGCCGCGTAATTTCTATTACTGAAGCAAAACAACTTCGGCCTCAGAGGTGGCACAATAAAGGAGAGGTGGCACAATAAAGTACCTGAATCAGAGAATATGTAATAATACTACATAAAGAATGGACACTTCGACGTCTCGCGACTTTCCGATTTAATGATAAGAATCATAAAATCTTTCCTAAAAAATTTTTTTCTTCAATGAAAAGTATTCAATGTTATTTCTTATCTATATACATATAATAAAACAGTAAAACCCGCGTCTCTGTACATTGTATATATTTACGAAAAACCAATTGGGGGCGATGTTAAAATAGAATTAGAACACTTTTCAATGATTTTTAATTTTTTTGTCTGTCTGTTTGTCCATGTGTCCAGGCTAATCTCCAAAGATACTGGACGGATTCGAATGAAACTTTTTGTGGTGTATACATAGATACTAAGCCTGGCCAACATTTAGGCTACTGCGGGAAAATCACTAATTCCCACGGGAATCTCTACATTTAATTTAATTTTCCTATACACATATCAAACCTTTGACACATTATTTCATTGTGAGGCAATACGAAGTTTGCCGGGTCGGCTAGTACAGAATAAGTGAACAAAGTTTCATGATGATCGGTTAAGTGTGTTAGTTTTCGCGTGAAAGCGTAAGAAACAAACTTTCGCATTTATAATATTAGTAGGGATTACAGAACATAAATTCCTTGTTTCTATGATATAGTGAGCAACCAAACGTTTGAAGCACCCGCCACCTCCAAAATCCCATAACGTAGTTTATACACATACCTCCCGCACTATGGCATGCCAATGATGGTGGGATGACATTATATATGGAAATAAAAAAAATATGATTTTAAAAAATCTGGCAAAGATGTTGCTTAGCATTTTTCTTTAAACATTCTATTATTGGCGATAACTTCGTCTCAATACATTTAGTTAATTTTAAGCTAAAAAAAATACAATAAATGCATTATTAATTATCAATGGTTAATACAGTGTGTAAAAAAACAGGTGTGAGTAGTAGTGGGCTTATTTGTGCGTAAAAATTAATGATAACGGGCAAAATAAAAAAAAATCCACTCTATGAAAAAGTCAGGAATATTTTAATTTTCAAAAATTAATAATGTCATCAATAGAATGACATGATTATTTTTCATGTAAAAATAAAAATACAAAATAAAATTTTCACCAACGTAAAAAAACCCATAACATCAAAACCAAATCAATTGGGTAAACCAAAAAGCTATTTTTAAT
Source organism: Macrosoma leucophasiata (assembly GCA_036365455.1). Taxonomy (NCBI): domain Eukaryota; kingdom Metazoa; phylum Arthropoda; class Insecta; order Lepidoptera; family Hedylidae; genus Macrosoma; species Macrosoma leucophasiata. The sequence continues at coordinate 8,575,550 of JAWQUS010000013.1, forward strand.
CATGTATTCGAAACAAGATACTGGATAACACTTTTCACGGTCGGACACTTGTTTTTTTACATCCTGTTTAATAATATTGTATAGCAAAAAATCATTTTCGAAAATTATACCAAAAATCACAAAAACATTATCTTCCACTCTAATAAATATTATCATTAACCTGTTATTAAAAAAAATACATAAAATGATATTTGTATTACAATAATTCCATAATTATAATAAAGCCTTAGGTACAGATATTTGTTTCGGGTCTGGGTGTTTGTGTTGTGTGTACAACGGCACCCACGACACAGGTTTATACCTTGTGTGGGGCTGTGTAAAATATAAAAAAAATAAATGATTGTTGCTAGATCAAATTTTAATGCAATCATCAATATTGATGTTACTTTTAATAAACAAAACATAATAATATCATCATATGAACTGTTTAAAGTTTTAACACCAAAGATAGCCCGGATACAGATAACGGAATTTTTATCAGCGTATATTAATACAACGAAATACTTTCTATCATGTTCAGGAATATTTAAAATTATAACAATACAAATACGCATTGTTTTAGGGACCGTTCATCGAATACGTCACTCTAAAATAAGCCTTTTCCGATCCCCTCCCTCCCCTATTGTCACGCTGTGTCACACTATCTGTGACGTCCCCTAAAAATATTACGTTACAAAATCTATACCCGGCGAGGAGTTTAGATTTTGTGACGTAATATTTTTATCCCGAATATGACAATTATTATTTATTCAATGATAATAATACGAAATATTTTAATTTAAATATGTTAATGAACTGCGAACGTCACGTTCCCGTGGACCCCCTGTCACATTTTGTCACGCTCAGCGAGAGCCCCCCGTGTATGCGAACGTATTGTATGAACGTATTATTTGAAAAAGAACACAATTCGCACCCAAAAGTGATAAAGCATTGTACATACCATTGCTTGATCTTCTGGTAAATGTAGATCGCTGTCATAGGGATGGGCGTCATTATGGCCACGGCCACTGGCACCACTGAAAAAGGAAAACATACTGATAAAAAACCGGCCAAGTGCGAGTCAGACTCGCGTTCATAGTGATGCCGTACAGTCAGCAAATTTCCTATGTAATGTAATCATAAACACCATAAATCTTGTAATATATAATAAAATAAAAAATATATTTTTTGAATTTAGGGTTAGTAGTTTTGAGATAAAAGTAAAGGCCTGTTTTACGATATAACAGACCATAATGTAATAATTCCCTAATTCATCCCTCAAAAGTGGAATCTTATATTTTAAATTCAATTGATTTCAATACACATTCATGTTTGGGTCATTAATTTACAAGTGTGTATCAAAGGATCATGGTAAGATTTGTAAGGAAAAAAAAGTGACTATTCTGCTAGCGACCGGATGAATAATATATAATTATTTGTCTAGCTAAAACCTTTTGTTAGTAGTATGTGAAAACGATTTCTACTGCAAGGTGTCACCTCAGATCTTTTTCACGTACTAACAAAAGATTTATGAGTGACTAACACTGGCGTCGAGAGAAATATTGGTTAATTTTTAAGCATGTACTCAACCTTTCTATTAATAAATAATAACGGTATAATAATAATATATAATGCATCCGGTTACTGGACAAATAATATGTATTTATTCATCCAGTTAATGGCAGAATAGACTCAGTCGAAAAATAAAGGTACACGGTAAAACAGATTTCAAACTTTATCTAGTGAACCTAAAGATTGTCTAGTACATCTTAAAAGTAGCCGCCTCAGTTGCCCTTGAGTTGCACGAGCTCACTCTGAATGGAAAAACCTGGAAGAGGCAGTCTGTTGACGCTCTAGAAATAAAATAATGAATAAAGTCACTGTGCTTTTTATTTTTTTAAACATTTTACCTGTGGTTAAGTCCGCCTCAGGCTGCGGCAGTGAGTACTGCAGCAGAAATATGGCGATGCCGGTGTTCTGGATGCCCGTCTCTATGGAGATGGCGAGCGCGTCCTCATGGGGCTGACGACACACGCGCGAGAACACGTACCCCACCATATAACCCAACCAAGGAATACCCATGCCCGCTACCACGATCTGAAATTACATTTTATAAACTTCTTTAGCATCGTTGCAATTTGAAAGCCGATGAAACGAAAAATCGACAGTAAAAAGAGACTATAAGAGTTGCTTAGTTTACGGAACCCTAAAAAAATGTACAGATCAATTTATTTATTTATTTATTTATTCTTTATTGTTACAAAATAATTAACAAATGATGTAACAAATGAATCAGAATCTCATTTATTCATTTAGGGCAGCTATACTCTAAGTGTATTCCGCGGAACCCTAGGGTTCCGTGATACCTCTGTCGGGGTTCCGCAAGAATTTAGAAAAAAAAATCAAAACACCTCTCCCTGGCACAAAACGCTATGAACGTTATTTATTTATTTATTTGTATTTGTAGAAACATGTGTTACAATAGCTGGTACAATATCTTATAAGTTTGGTATCAACAATTTTATACTTGTACAATCCGTTCGCTCTAAGTTTGCCGGTCTGTGGAATGCGCGTACCCTCCTCCACGTGACTACAAAACTTACAATGTGTCATAGTTTCACCCAAATATGTACGTACACAATTTTTTATTGTTACAATTAAATAAAAAATATTTTTATATTATGTTTTGCTTACGCTACTTTTCGAACGTCATACCTATCGCCAGCGGCAAACTTAAAACGAGCGGGTAGTATACTTGTGAGCGCGCAGTCTCTTTGATAAAAGCCGCCTCTGAATTAGACGCTATAGTTGTCAACAAGCGACTTTCGACTCTAACTTCAAGGATAAAGTCGATATTCTTTACGCAATTTTTAAATTTCTGCTTTTATTTATTATTATTATTATTTTAGATATCCATATAAAAGTTCTTTTGAAGAAGACATGCTTATGTGTTCATCGCTGCTTACAAACAGGGAAGAAATTTTTAGTAAAATAAATATTTTTTTTTAAGAAAATAATCTCAGCTGGAACAATTGCATTGACATTTGTACGGATAGGGCCAAGGTGACAGGTAAAACAGCAGGAGCAGTGTCACGAATAAAAAGTAAAGCGCCTAATTGTAGTTCCAGTCATTGTATTCTGCATAGATAAGCACTTGCGATGAAGCAAATGCCGTCAAATCTAAAATTAGTTATAGATGAAGCGGTAAAAATAATTAATTTTATCAAATCACGACCACTACAATCCCGATTGTTCTCATTATTGTGTGAGGATTATGGCAGCACACATAAAACACTGCTGATCCATACAGAAGTGCGATGGCTGTCTCGGGGTAAAACTTTAACAAGGCTATTTGAACTTAGAGCCGAGTTACAAATGTTTCTTTCAGCAGATACGCGCATTTTTTGAAAAGTATTTTCCCGAAAAACACAATACAAAAATTAAAGTGAATTCATGGATTCATAATCCTTTTTTACCCAACTTGGACAAGCCTGAAAACATGTCAAACGAGATACATGAATCTCTTTTAGAAATGTCATCAGACACAAGTATGGAGTCACTGTTCAAAACGACGCCTGTCAATGATTTTTGGAGCAGAATTAAAGATGAATATGCAATGCTTGGCCAAATGGCTCTGGATATTCTTCTCCCGTTCCCAATTACATATTTGTGCGAAACAGGATTCTCTACCTACGCAGCCACGAAAACAAAATATCTGGACGCCGAAGCTGATATGAGACTCCAACTTTCTTCCATCAAACCTTTTATCAACCAATTGATGAAAAATTAAAAACAGTTTCATACCTCCCACTAGTCAGATTTTTTCTTTTTTAATGTTTTCTATTATTGTCCTTGCCAAGTGGTGATGTAAATAATAATTAGTAACTGTTACATTGTACTTTTATTATGCTGATTAATAAAAAATACACTTATAAAAACAATTGTTTTATTGTAGGGATCCATCAAGTATTTTGATTCCCAAAAGGGTTCCGTCATTTAAAAAGTTTCAGAACCACTGATTTAGGGTGACAGGCACCTCTTATGACACGTCAAAAACAAACAAAATAAATTAAAGTGAACAACAATTGATATATGTATATGTCAAACAAGATAAAAAAATTGTGTAAAGTCAAGAATATCACTAAATGTAATAAACTAATGTAAAAAGTATATCAGTAGAATGTCTCATTTCCCCTTTACAAAAATGGCGGACTTAATGCTTAAAGCATTCTCTACCAGTCAACCATTGGTTGGCCAATTTAAACGTCGTGAGTTTAGTTTTAAGGCCTCTGAAGTGGCAACGCATCTGCACTTAGTGCATTTACAGCCAAATACTGAAACGTTACTTAAATCTAAGTGGGACTTAAGTCTTTCGTCTCTTATAAATCATGTGCAAACGACAGAGATTGCTAATATTTGAGGGTTGCTTAAAATTAAGTGACGTTTGAATATTCGGCCATTAGTTTATTTATCATCGATATCTTGCTCTCAATTTAACTATTTATAAAGATAGTGTTAAACTAAAAGTCTTACCCGCCAAGTGAACAGCTCGAATATGTACAAGTTGGTGACGATGGCGAAGACAATGATGAACAGCAGCAGGGTAGTAGAGAAGCCTTTCAGGATCCTGACCATGAAGCCTGCCAGACGGGGAGTCCACTTCTGCATGCCCAGGCCAATGGCCAACGGGACTATGAGGCCCAGTACGAAGGTGGCTATCCTTGCGTATGGCACCACTATATTGGCGTTACTGAACGACACCTGACCCAGGGAGAACAGCCATGCTGGGATGAAACCTGTAATTTTCGTTTGTGAGATAATTCTTAGTTTTGTACTCACAGGGCAATCGCTGTTTGATCAGTCGGGTACTTTATAACGCCGTAATAAAGGCTATATTTGACTGCTTTAGGGCAAGTGAGAAGTTCCCGGACTGTTCCTAAGTATACTGTATGATACTGTGGCGGTCGTACGGGGAGAGTGGGTGGTGGTGGTAGGAGTTTATAAGAGTTTTGACCTCACATAAAATCAGACACGACAATCAGCATATGTGCAATAATATTATGCAGTTTCACTTAATCCCCATTTTACGTATAAGTATCCTAAAACAACAATATTATTTTAAATATTTTATTTAACCACGGTCGGCGTGTCTAATCTTTGTATATCCATGGCAAATAACAGCTTTCTAGTAATAACAATCTAATAAACTTCGAGCAAACAATGCCGCTGCTTCGTATCCATCCGGACCTATTCATTTATTTATTTATTTAAACTTTAATGCACATTTAGGTACATTAGGCGGACTTAATGCCATAAGGCATTCTCTACCAGTCGACCTAGTGGTAGTGGATCCATACTGTGGGGGTGCAATATAAAAAAAAAAAACCATAAAGAAACAGAAATCATAGGAAAATAAAAAAAAAATAATAATAAACAAATTACTTAATGGGAGTTTACAGACAAATTACATAAAGATATACACACACATATATATAAATATAAACATAGTTCATACATAAGAATAAAATATACACATAAATAAATAAGATTTAATAAATACAGTAGTATGAATATATAAGCAAATATATACTTGAATAAATAAATAATAATAAACGACGACAATTAAAACCACCTACATCAATAATTTCAGGTAATGACTACCAAGCTTCCGTTTAAATGAAAATTTAGAGAGAGAAATTTGCGAATGTCTAGGGGCAGCATGTTCCAGAGTTTAATTGCAGATATTGCAAAGGAATTCGACATGAAACCAGAGCGGTGTGAAGGAATAGCAAGGGACATATTTTCCGATTCATCTTTACTTCCAACTCACCAAAGGCAGCCAACGTGGATATGGTGGACATGGCCAGCGACAGGTTGAGGTTCCCGCCCAGTATGAAGGTCCAGATGTTGGAGGCGCCGCCGCCGGGCGCCACGCCCGTGAAGAACATGCCCAACCGCATCTCCGGGTTCTCGGGGAATATCAGGAAACCCAGCGCGAACGACATCTGAGGAGACATTTTAAGGAATAGTACAAATTAGAAATTAAAGAAAAAAAACGGAAAGAAAAATTTGACTTCGGGCAGGAATCGAATCTGCGACCTCAGTATGACCAGTCCAGTCGTGAAATTGTTTCTGTATTTTGTTAAAGTCAAGGTGTGAGTTTCGTAGTAACAGACGATTTTTGTAGTGTGCGTGTGTGTCGCACGCATTTCCCCCCGCAAAAAATGACAGACTGTTTTGCATAGGTAATAAACGCTATGGCTACTCCACTCCAGTCCGCCGCGGCCGGAGGTCCGTGTTGCTCTATGGGCGGTAGTAAGTGCAATTACGCGGTAGGTGTGTGGCGGTGTCCTGCGATAAACTTACCGCTACTGAGATCGCCAATCCACATGTTCAATAAAAATCACCTTGTTTTGTCATTAATTTGCCATTCATATTTATTTTAATTTACTTTAATAATAATGACAGTGGAAAAATCCCATTTTGTTAAAATAAAATGCGAAGATTCAGTGAACACGAAATTATATTTCTAGCAAAAAACTGTTATTGTTTTGTAATAAAATATATATTTTGTTTGGAAATTATATAATTTCCTTCAATTATACAAAAACAAATAATTTAATTAACAGAAAAATAACCGTTTATTTGTTTCTTAATAATAAATGGAAAAATATGACTTAAGAGTAGAAAGTAAACATGACGTCTAACACATAAATTTTGGTTCAACATTTTATGGATGGTCGATGATCATTATCGATTCGATTTAGGTATATTATACACTAGAGGCCCGCCCCGACTTCGCACGGGTGTAATGTTACCTACATTACTACTATCATAATAAAATATAGCCTATAGCACTCCTGAATAGAGTAGCTTTCTGATTGTGAAAGAATTTTCGTGATCGATTAAGGGTTTCCGAAGATTAGCCCCTACAAACAAACAAACAAACAATCAAAGTTGACTATGTCCGAAAGAAGACCGACGACGAGCGCGCATCACGTCGCCGATTTTACGTGATAAATAGTGTAGTGTTTTGATATGTATGTTAGTCTGTAAGGTATTTATTCTATGGGCCTATTGTTTACAAACTTTACTTATTTATATTATTAGTATAGATAGATTGTGGAACGAACTTCCATCTGAGGTGTTCCCCCAGGGCTACAATATGAGATTCTTCAAAACAGGCGTCAAAAGAGTCCTTCAGGACTTGCAGCGCGTTGGCAACTCCCCTGATGTTGCAAATGTTCATAGGCGACGGTAACCACTTTCCAACAGGTGACCCGTCTGCTTGTCTGTCAATCCTTTGACATAAAAAAATAAAGATAGATTATTCGACTTACCAATGGCATGAATAAAAACTGTCCTAACATGCCGATGGCGGGCCCCACCGGCCTTCTGACCACATCTTTCACGGTGGGCCAGTGCATTGCACAACCGAAGTTAATGCAGATTAGCGATACCTGTAATAAAATTTGTAAACATTACATCAATCATTTATATGTAATCGTTCTCAAAAACGGCTGTTGATTCCTATGGGATTTGCAATATGAGGGTTTGCTGGAGTGGATTTATAAATCTAGGTTTATTAATTGGGGAAAATCGCTTCTCTGTTCTCGAATTAACATGAGAAAAATCATAATCATTTCAGCCAAAAGACGTCTACTGCTTGACGCTAGCCACGATGCCTGCTTTCCCATCTGCCGGGTCGCGACCCGGTACCGGGCCATCAAAATAAAATATTGAGCCGCAACCGTCCCGCCTAGTTTTTAAAATATTAAACGAATGAACGATGATAAGGAAACACTGCCCTATGGCATTATATGTGTCTAGCTGCCTGCCCCGGCTACGAGCGGTTGCATTATAACCTACCCTCTCCTTTTCATCTTAGTGTGATGTTATATAGCCTAAAGCCTTCCTCGATACGGGCTATCTAACACTGAAAGAATTTTTAAAATAGGAAATTTAGTTCCTGAGAATAGCGCGTTCAAGCAAACAAACAAACTCTTAAGCTTTATAATATAAGTATAGATAGATATGCTATAATCGCCACGCTTGGAATGCGAGTTGTTAACACTATTGTGATGAACACTTAATTTAGCGGCAAGTAGATTAGATAATGCAGTACTGCATACGTCCTTGAGTTCCGTCACAGGAGCTCGGCAGCAGTTTTGGTTTACTTACAAAAACAATGACGCTGCCGACGAATACCCTGTCTATAACACGCTCCGGTCTTAATACAGTCACTTGTAGTGTGCCGTTTACAGGATACTCTGTGGTTCCACGTTTGGTTTTCAGTGTCACGTCTGTTCTTCCTGTAGGACACATTAAAATAAATATTTTTTTAATGTTATGATATTGGCAAGCAAGCATGCAGTTCACATTGATGTTAAGTGATGACTGCAGCCTATAGACACTCACAAAATGATCAAAGGTCAAAATGTAGATGCGTTGCCACTCCCGAGGCCTAAGGTGTTATGCCTCTGTGCTGGAGTCGTACATTAACACCTGACCGGAAGACGATAGCGCTGAACCACTACTATTTAGCGGCAAGTATATTAGGTAATGCGGCGATGCCTACGCCCGCGAGCTCCGTCACTGGAGCTCTACCACCAGTAAATGTCCCACCATTTCCACTTCATCATCACTTCAGCCGAAAGAAGTCCACTGCAGGACAAAACCTTTTTTTATGTAAAGATGGTGGCAAACAAGCACGCAGCTCACATTGATGTTAAGTGATGACTGCTGCCTATAGACATCTAAAGAAAAACCCAGACCCCACATCTACAATACCCAGAAGTCAAAATGCAGATGCGTTGCCACCCCTGAGACCTAAATTGTCATGTCTCTGTGATAGTTATTATGGGGCCATACAATGTGTCCATCTTTGGGCCTTCCCCAAAAATGCCCACAACGGGGTTGCCGCAGTCCTTAGCGGAAAATATTCCATAATCGCAACGTATATTCTGAATCTAGTTTATGATAGTTTAATATCAGGTGTACTCAGTTGTTTTTAGAATCTTAGACAGTAAAACTATTAGATGGGTAACGAAAAAACATCAAAATTTCACGAAGTTTTGTTGGTTCATCATATCGTTTTATTGTCCAAGTTTCCAAAAACAAATGCATCTTATATAAGTGCCAAACTTACCCACGAAATTCCCGTCAACGCGTATTTTGCCTTTCCAACTCTTACTCTCCGCATGCGTGTCTGACACTTGATACGTGGAGTTCCAGTGCACTTTGGCTAAATGCTCGTTGCCTACATTAAGCAACATTTCATCGCCCGCCTGTAGTAAACCCGTACCTGAGGGGTAAATTGTGTATAAGTTAATTGTTGTGAGTTTTTATTGATCGAAATTGTGCCGCAAATATGAGAGATTCTCCGACCCTAGCACGAATCGCGTGGTCTTTTCCGGTTATCACCAGCCGATGACTAGAACGAAAGCTGCACCGCCCCTAATCGCATATGTCTTTATGTGTCCCGCCGCAACGATAAAAACCGAGGTTCGGACCCACTGCCAGAGAATATATAACAATACTACGTATAGAATGGACACTTTGACGTCCCTCCCGATTTCCCCGCCTCACCCAACCTTCTCCCCTCTTATGGGAGACGTTTGGTATTCTCTACGTGCTACGCACACAATGTCTGTGTAATAGAGACCAAATTAAGCGTTTGTATGGAATTTTGGCGGAGTGTCCGCGTCGTGCCACTGCGGTGTCCCTTAGGCAGTTGAGTGATTTTTTTTAAGGTGAAAGCCCTTTGCGCTCACCAATTGCTCGGTGAATTAGACAAGTACCGTCTACGTCTATAGACGAGGCGCCAACATACGACCATTAAAAAAAACAATAGTTGATGAAGATTTAAATTTGTAATGAGTTTAACCTCTAGATCGTCCGAGTATCTAGGAAATGATGTTTTAATGTCAAAAATAGAAAACTCATAGGTATAACAATTATTTTGTTATTCAGTTTATTAATTTATTTCATACTAGCTGTTGCCCGCGGCTTCGCCCCCGTGGATGTCGTTTTATAAATAACTAAGTAACCTATGTTCTTTCTCAAAGTCAGCTCTATCTCTGTACCAAATTTCATTAAAATCGGTTCAGTCGTTTGGACGTGAAAAGGTAACAGACAGACAAACAGAGAGACAGAGTTACTTTCGCATTTAAAATATTAGTAGGGATTAAGGGGCCCAAGGGGGCATACAATAAACGTGATTTTTTTTCGTATATTTTTTGCTCAATATTTTAGTATTTAATTTTGTCGTAACCCTAAAAAAGATAGAAGATAGATACAGAATAGTTTAAAAATATTCGATATGATTCTTTAAACAGACGTAACTTTTTTATTTCTGAACCGATTGACATGAAACAAACACTAAATGCTATGTGAAACTTACCACAATATATAAGTGTAAACCGCAAATTAGATATGCCTTTCTGAAATTAGCATGCACCAACACACAGACAAACAGACATTTTTCCGGGATCAAAAGTTTCATCGTAATCGGACCGGTAGTTTTTATGTGATGCTTGAACAAACTGACAGACAGACAGACAGACTGACAGACAGACAGACAGACTGACAGACAGACAGACTGACAGACAGACAGACAATTTTTTTTCTAATCACATATTTGGGTTTGGTATCGATCTAGTAACATCCCCTGGTATTTATTTTTTCAATATTTTCAATGTACAGAATTTACACTTCTACAGTTTTATTATAAGTATAGATAATTAGGCTCCTGGAGAGCACTTTTACATCTTTATTTTTTTAAACTAACCTAGAGTGAATAACCACTAATAATAATCAAAAACACATAATACATTAAAAATAAACGAACAATTATGTATAACATGGAAAGAATTGCTTATTATTACGAAATTCAGACAGAGGCGCATTCACCTTAACTAAGTACTCCTAAGGTTCAAGTACCTACGTAGGCAAAGAAAATAATAATTCATTCAAGGTGTTAGAAAGAAGAGAGAAGAAAAAACATTTATTGGTGCAGCCCCCATACCAATATCAGGTATTGCATTGATAAAAAAAAACAATAGAAAAAAATAAAAAAATATCTCAAACCTATTAAAAAAAGTACCTAGTTTTAGTAGAAGATAAGAAACAAGATCCCACGGCTGCACCAAATAGTTCCCAGTTCAGCATTATGTCAAGCCGAAGCCCTACGCGGGTTTTCAACTGGAAACTACTCGGTGGGACACGGATATCAGTCCCTAAAAGTCGATATAATAAATACTTACTATAAAATGTATATAAGTGCAAATAAGTGTTAAACATTATCTAATTAACATTTCAAAAAAATAACGGTAGGAGAGAGTGGATTTTATTCCGTTCATCCCTACAAGTAGAGATAGGTGGAAAAAAACTACTCTTCCTAACCAGGGAACCCTGTACGTGGGTAGGAAGTAGTGGAATACCCCAAATTAATCCTTCAAGCTCACCGAAAATTATGACAATTGATTTTATTGTTCTTGGTCTCTATAGGGTCCATCTGCTGCTTCAGGGATAGACTTTGTAAATTAATGTAAATATCAGGTTGGGGAAAAAGTTTCTTCGCATTTTTTAAGATAATTCAAAACATTTTTTAATATTAAAATTTTCTATTTAAATTTAACTAAAGTATGTATGTACCATTTTGATCGATAACCTTTTGCCATCTTGTAGGTAGGGACATGATCCCATTGCTATTAACATTTTGGGACTTCTCATCAAAATACCGCGACAAGTGGATTTGGCAGTCCTCTCGTGATGTTAACCTAACATTGCTTAAAGAATTCTGACGACACCGAAACAGGTGGAAATCTGAAGGTGCAAGGTCAGGACTATACGGCGGATGCATTAACACCTCCCGGCCAAACTCTCTTAATTTTTGCTGAGTGGCTATAGATGTGTGAGGTCTAGCGTTATCATGATGAAACACCACACCCCTTCTGTTGATCAATTCCGGCCGCTTTCTCTCAACTGCTTGCTTTAATCTCATCAGTTGTTCGCAGTAGAGTTCAGAATCGATAGTCCTGCCTGGTGGTAATAGCTCATAATGAACACAACATCACCTTATTGCGAGTTAACCCGGGTTTCGCCACAGTCTGTGAAGCCTGACCGGCCTTTGACCACGACCTTTTTCGCACGTTCTTGTCGTACGTGATCCACTTTTCATCACCAGTTATCAGCTTCTTCAAAAATGATTCGGTTTCATTACGTCGTAATAAAGAATCACAAATGAGTACACGGTTCATTAGGTTTCTTTCAGTGAGCTCGTGAGGTACCCAAATATCGATTTTTTTTTGTACCCAGCTTTTTTCAAATGCGCCAAAACTGTTTTGTGATCAATTCTCAGTTCTTCAGCTACGTCGTAACTACTGATATGTCGATCTTGCTCCACTTTTTCAAAAATGGCATCAATTTTATCCGTAATAGGGCGACCAGAGCGAGGTGCATCTTTGACATCAAAATTTCCGGATTGAAAACGCTTAAACCAAATTTGTGCTACTCTCACAGACACTGCACTAGGTCCATAAATATCGCAATTTTTTTTCGCGGCTTGCGTTGCATTTTTACCTTTTTTGTAGTAAAATTTTAAAATGTATCGAATTTTTTCATTAGATTCACTCATCTTGACAGTACGAAAAACAAATGAAAATCACACATTTGCCTAATTTGAATATGGAATTATGTTCTTTAAAATTTTAACTTTCAATGATACCAAAACCTGCTAGATACAAATACTACATCCAAAGAGATTTTATTACAAGTTCATACATACTATAATGCGAAAAGACTTTTTCCCCCAACCTATTAGATGTAGATACCTAGTGTAGTCGCATCTATCGGTTGATGCATATTCTGCATTTTATTACTAGACGGTACTGACGTACCGCCTCACTACACACACGCTATTGTGTGTGTAGTTATTTGTAAATTATGTAATTATTTATTTACTTAATACTAGTATTTATAAAATAAGTAGGTATTTTTATAAATAACTTTGTAAATTAATTAAATTTATGATATTTTATTACAAGGAGCCAAACTCACCATTAACAGTGACATCAACGTACGCATAATTATCCATTTTGATTTGCAATTCTTTGGGCATGAACGTGGCGAGCAGATTGGGTGCTGCCTGACACAGCACCCACAGCGGGCACAGGGCCAGCAGGTACAAGATGATCAGGTGCAGCGGCCATATTGGACACATTCTGCTGCTGTACACTGGAATAGAAACATTTCAATTAGTTATGTTTATACATTCAAAATATAATACTTAATAGGAACAAAAAAAATGGATAAGTCAGTAATTCGTTCGTCCCGGCCCAGGACTTGTAAATTGTGGAACGAACTTCCCTCTGCGGTGTTCCCTAGGCGCTACAATATGGGGTTCTTCAAAAATGGCGTTAAAAGAGTCCTGCAAGGATGGCGCGTTGGCAACTTCCCGGGTGTTTCTTTTATGTCTGAAGGTTGACAGACAAACTGACAGGCCACCTGATGGAAAGTGGTCACCGTCGCCTATGAACATTTGCAACACCCGGGAAGTTGCCAACGCGCCATCCCTGCAGGACTCTTCTCGCAAAAACGAACGTGAGAACCGCACCGTTGAACATTGCCAAGTGTCCAGTCGGTGAGGGTGGAATTTCTCTCTTCGGCGGGTAGTGCGGTGTAGGAAAAAAGACGGTGACACCATGTCAAACAGTTCGATAGAGCACTGTAGAGACGGTATAAAAGCTATAATTAAACTAGGTAAAGAAATTTTTAATATTAATAATAATAACCTATTCTTGGAAAACGTTCACACAACCTCAATTATTACGTATATAATTACTACGTTAATTTATTTTGTTATCACGTCAGTAAATGTGGATATGCATATCATGCACGTTACTTAAAATTGCAAATGTTGAGGGCACAACACACTAATTTATTTTACAAACAACAAACTTTCTCTGTTTTTTTACCCGTATGCAGGTGCACAAAACTTAATGCGGAATCATTTGAACTAATAACATTATACGTAATAACTGCCTTAGTAGTGGTAGCTGGTGGGAAGCAGGCGACTACTGCTACGCTTGGGTTAGATTTCCAGATCGTGGAGTAAGTCCTATTGGGATTATTCCATTTTTCGGAAGTGACCCACCCACTCTGGGATTTCGGTAATGTGCCTGGAGATGTGAACAGGCTCGTTATTTGTTGCATAGATCAAAACTTTAATGGTGAGACACGGTGTGCGAGTGCGAGTGTTTTCGTGTGTGCCTTAAATGCATGCAAAAGCATGCATTATCGGCACCTTCGGAAAAATACAGACATAATGTTTTTTAAATAACGTAGGCATTTAATATGTCTAGTAAAATGATAATCTTACATACGTAAATAAAAATGAATTGTTAAATGTCTTGCTAATCGCAAAACTCGAGAACGGCTGGACCGATTTGCTTATTGTTTTAGTTGTAAGAATTCCTATCCGGCGAAGGTTTTATGAAATAAATAATGAAGTTAGCGTTAGTGAAAACATAAAAATTTTAAGAAACTTGTGCGTTTGACATTTCGTTTGTTCGATTGCGATTGACTGCAATTCCGAGAAAATTACATCAAATGACTAGTAACAAACAACATTGTAGGTACCTGTGCGAAGCCGGAGAGAGACGTAACCAACTATCGTGCCAGTAACTATTGCTGTATTAATATCTACCTATTCACTCACACACATAATATATTGCCTCGGTAGCCTAGTGGTAGCAGGCCACTACTACTACGCTGAGGTCCTGGGTTCGATTCCCGGGTAGGGGGTTATCAGAGATAATGGTGAAAAAGCCTTTATCTCTGGTTCTATTGGGATTTTTCCATTTTCTGGAAATTTCCCAGTACCTCAAAGTTTGGTAATGTGCCCGGAGATGTCAACAGGCTCGCCACCTGTTACATGGGCCAAAACGTAACCGGCGAATCGTGGGTGTTTGCATGTATGCTTGAATGCATGCATTTACCACTGCCTACCCCTTCGGGGATTACAGGCGTGTAGTTACGTTACATACTATATTCACTGACAACCTAACATACCTAACTTGGCATGCTCGTGAGGTAAATAATATATTGTGAGATAAAATTATGCATTTAGGATGATAATAAGAGCAAGGGTTATCTGCGATATTTTGTTTTGTAAGTAATTTTGCCAAATGTAAATATGTCATTAAATTTTAATAACAACGCAGTTTAATCAGGTTTTGTAAGCACTTTATCTACATGACAACAGTGTAGGATAAAGTTGTAAACACATCAACCCAACTCAATTTCAGAATATTTATTTAAGTTCTTCTTGTGAACGTTCGTTGAATTTTTATTCTGATCTTGAGTGATTAATGGCTATCAATTTTAATTTATTCCGCGCAACGAGTAGTGACATAGCTGAGATATTGTTAGAATTATGTAGGTAATTCAATTAACGAAAAATAGAACTAAAGTTAGTAACACTATTTCAGACCTAGGCCGGGTAGATACTTCAAAAGATATTTCAATAACGTCTTCTGAATAAAACCGATTTGAGTGTCCATTGTACATGTAGGTACTATCTTCACGCCATGTCCCTTACCGGGTAGGCAGAGAGAGTAGAGCGCTAAATACCTATACCGGTTTTTACATACTTCCCCTGTTCCTTTACATTTTTATGTAAGAAAGGTGGCAAACAAGCATGCAGCTCACATTGATGTTAAATGATGACTGCAAGGTATTATTATTATTTATTTTTTTATCCATTTATTACAGGCAAAAAAAATGATTAAAATTAAACAACAGGCCCATAGAATTAAATACCTTATAAACTAACATACATATTGATATATGTTAGTTTATAGTGTTAGTACATAAATCTTAATACTATGTTAGTACACTTCACTTGCACTGTGTCATTGTGCGTTCGAGTGGCACTTGTCCCCGGAAGCGACGGAACACCACATCTTGCGGCCAAAAGCTTTCCTCCATGACGAGGTGCAGCAGGAATGTCGGCACACGCACCACGAACGACTTGAAGTTGACGTTACGGCGCGACTCCAGCAGCTGCACTCTCAGCGTGTACTTCAGCTTTCGACGAAGAAACTCCACGACGTCCTCCGCCTCAGTGGTGTAGTGGAGGCGGGAGATGTACACCGGGGTATTCGGTTTAGCTGCGTGTAAACCTATATTGGGCTCCACGGGAGCCTTACCGCAGCTGTTCTTGTTGGTTCGCTGACGGCGCTTCCTCCTTTCCACCATCACGAAACCATCATTATCATCAGCCCGCTTCGTGGCCTTTTCAGGCCCGGGCTTCGCAGGGAGCGTCGCAGAGACGCTCTTAGTAAACATACGGTCTAGTCGTGTAGGAGGCCGTGCAGCGCGGGGAGAGGCTGCGGGGACGGGGGCGGGGCTGCAGAGTGCGCGGGCAGCGCAAACCGCAGGCATAGCAATCGGCGCCGGCGACAATACCGCTGACGCGAAACTTGCAGGCGATGCATCGAGGGGGCAAGCACCTCGCACGGTGTTGATGTTATTAGACACCGTCGGTGACCTAGTTACTGCCACAGTATTACGCAACTCATTTACTTGGTTGCGCAAATCAGCGACGGTAACTTGGGAGGCGTCTAACTTATTCTGCACCTCTGCTAAACATGCCTTCAAAGAAACGATGTCTCTCAAAAGGCAACTCACGTCCACATGGTCAAAGGTTACCGGAGGCAACTTATTTAGATCCTTGGCCACAAACGTCGGCACCTCGTCAGGATCCACCTCCTTCAGCAGGGTAATTATATCCTGCAGACTCTTCTTAGTCCCGTCACGCCTGCGGGACACCATCTGGTCGCTTCTGTTCAGAAACTTAAACAGAAACAGCTTGGCATTTGCTATTTCTTGTTCGCTGAAACTCGTTGAACATATTTGGATGGCGGACACCTCGTCCATCACATCCAATTTCTGTTGCAAGAAAGCCAACAGCTCGTTCGCCACCAGTGTATCACTCATGGCAACCAAAGGTTCGAGCGACGGCTAGTGCCGCGCTAAACGTAATTGAGTAGGCAGCTTGTCCGATTCGGAGCGCGGCACACGCACGACTCAATATTATGCCTGTGACAGTTATTACGGGGCCATACATTACCATGTAACCAGAACACGGGAGTGCTGAACACTACCACTTGGCGGCAGATTTATTAGGTAATGCTGTGGTGCCTACGCCCTCGAGTCCCTACACTGGAACTCTACCACCAGTGAAAATTTCCACCGAGTTAGGCACATAATAGGCCGGCAAATACTGGTAGGTATACCAATACATCCATTTAAATAAGACGTTCAATGCCACAGGTAAATAAAATTAATCATCACACCGACTAAATATAATTGGCCATTCGTGACAAACGTAAACAAAGAAATAATAACATTGCGTTCAATTTATACACCTTTGAAGTTAATTATCTTTACTATCTTTACCTTTTATGAGGCAATTAATGGTATTTGTTTAATAAATGCCACTGCAGAAATTGTAAATTTTTGTAGCAAACAGATAATAGGAAATAATAGGAATTTTCGTAAACGTAACTTCACGCCTGTAATCCCCGAAGGGGTAGGCAGAGGTAAATGCATGCATTCAAGCATACATGCAAACACCCACGATTCGCCGGTTACGTTTTGGCCCATGTAACAGGTGGCGAGCCTGTTGACATCTCCGGGCACATTACCAAACTTCGAGGTACTAGGAAATTTCCAGAAAATGGTAAAATCCTTATAGAACCAGAGATAAGACTTTACACCATTATCTCTGATAACCCCCTACCCGGGAATCGAACTCAGGACCTCAGCGTAGTAGTAGTGGCCTGCTACCACTACCGAGGCAGTAGGAATTTTCAATGAACAAATTCGATTTATTAATGCTTTCAAAAAATAGGCTGTGCGTTTCATTCGCTTACCGGTTTATGGTAACTGATTATTTTTAGATGCAAGGTTAGACATTGCACAAAAACCTTAAAGATTAAAACTAATATCTTGTAACAAAAACGTACGTTGGTAGGCGACTCGTCTCGATCATTCGACACGGCTATAGGTGGCCGTAGACCGGTGAAGTAAACTACGGTCGTCTGGAGACGAGTCGCCTACATTACATAGGTACGTCCGTACAAATGTCACTGCTTCAGTCGAAAGACGTCCACAGCTGGACAAAATCCTTCCCCAACGATGCCCACAACAGGGTTGAGCGCATCGTTTTCATTTTGCGAAGTTGCACAATCGCCACGCATGACTTGCGGATTGACGATCGCAGTGTGCGGTAGTTTCATCGTGGGACGCTGTTGCCCATCCCGCGTCATTGCTTATACTACCGACGTTATTCTAAAAGTTAGACCGCCGTTATTCGATTAAGAATCAAATGTGCTACAGGAAGATAGGTCGTTAACAGTCTAATGTAGTTAAGAATTGGAGCTCCTCCGCCCGTTATAGGTTCTATCAGGGTTCAATCAATATGATTGTTCTTTGCTCGAACAATAGACACATTACGTCCTCGCGATACTCCTTCCGATCTGATACTCTCAGTACCTACAAATAACAATGTCTCAAATCACGCTGACTGTCGATATTAGTAACAGTGGCTAATCGAGGTTAATATTTAACGACCGTCATCGCGAATAGAATAATTTGTACCTACACAACAACTCAAAATACTAAGTAGCGCCTAAATATAACCACGTAATTTACAATTCATCAAAACAGGTTTTTAGTTTCGGGGGACGAGGCAATCAAACCTTAAACATATTTTACAAAAACTAAAGACAAAAAATAAAAATAGTCAAAAATATGGACACGTTAGCTAATTTTTGTACCGGATTTTTTTTTACAGTAAGTAGAGCTTCATTAGTTACTTAGTTGACGAGATAAGAGTATATCTTACGAGGAAATGATCAAAGAATGTAGACGGGACATCCCCTATTTATCAATGAATAATAACACTAACAAACGGCAATAGAATCGCCGATGATCTATTGACCCAGGCCGCTATACGTTGCGAACGTCACGTTTTGCCTTTCGCAAATGGCGAGGCAGAATATATTGCGTAATAGCACTTATCCGTCTGACGTGCTATTGGGCACAATTCGACATTGGTTTGGTTGCGAGATTCACAGACCGCACTACGACTTGACTTTGCCTAAGGGTGAGATTCACAGACCGCACTACGATTTTACTTTTAGCAAAGTAGGTACCACCTACACTTAGAACTGTCAAAACTCATATTTTCTTTGCTCATTTCCCTCTAAAATGGTCGAGGAGGGCAATGGCTGTCAAATGCGTCATACTCTTGAACATGTGCTGTTGGTGGGGTCTGGCCTGTTCTGGTTTACAGAGCTACATCTCATTTAGAAGATAGCAGTTTACTTGCATCTATGCTATGGATGTTCACGTTATTTGATTTTCACGATACTAGATTTAAGCTTACATTTAAAAGAGCTCTTATTGAGTTTGTTGGTCGGCGGAGTTCTTCTCAGTAGTGACTGCACTTGGAACTCTGCTAAGTGAATAACTTTGATCTTGACGAATAAATTTTTCTTTTTCTTCATTTATCATCATTGAAGGAATTGAGACATTTTGTGATAATTATATTTTAACGAAGTACTTTAAATTCTAATTTTAATTTACTATTAATATTTGTTTTTGCTTTTACTATATGTAATGGTTATTCACTACAGGTAATTTATGATTTCTTGACGTTTTGAAAGTATTTGTAAACATCTATTCGAAATAAAAATATGTTCTTTCTTTCTTTCATAAGTGCTTTACTGACTAAGTTCTAAGCATACTTTGCTGAAAGTAAAGTCATAGTACGGTCTATGGGAGAGATTCACAGACCGCTACGACTTTACTTTCGAGCAAAGTACACTTCGAACTGTCAAAACCCATACATTTCTGACAGTTCTAAGCATACTTTGCTCAAAGTAAAGTCGTAGTGCGGTCTGTGAATCTCACCATATGAATCTCACCCTTAAAGTCGAACTTACCCAAACTCTTGCTTTACATCGGAAAGTCCATCATTACTTAGTAAAAAATTTGTATAGGTACTTCTAATATCTGTAGGCCATACAAACAATTGTTCCGGTACGGAGATCGAACCCGCGACCCTTCGAATCAAACGGTCATCTCCTGGACTAGCAGGGTCGTCGTCATAAGTAACAGGGAAGAAGTTGTAACTACTCACAAAAAGTGTCCCCGAAGTTAGAAGGCGTTACACGATACCCAAACTATCATTAAACGTCAAAATTGACCAAAATTCATAAGCAATTGATAGATCCGATCCTTGGTTCCAGTTTTAAGCTGTGCTTTGTAACAAATAGTTTTGAGTTGCCAATAATCTCATTTAATAATTCGTAATGCCGTACCGTTAAAGGCCGTTAAGTGACAGGCGCGAAATTTACTTTCATATATTTTATAGACTTTTCTCGAAATTTTAAACACAGTACGAAATATCTCTTGCTGCCGGTTTAATCCTTGCCTATTATAGTTTATAACGACGAAGATTTGAAGATTCCGTAACCGGATAACTACACGTTTTTAGGTGCTTTTCAATTCTTTAACAACACTATTCAAATATTATTAACGGCCTTTCACAGTAAGACGACATTGGTTAGTGAGATCACTTAGGATTTTAACTGGACTTTACTTATCATCATGGGGTTTTTATTTTACGCAAGTTTTACATTTTACATCTTTTTCTTTAATTATATAATGTCTATCTATATATATATACATATGGTTAGTCTCGCTAAAACTCGAGAACGGCTAGACCAGAGGTTCCCAAACTGTTTTTTCTTGTAGACCCTTTAAATTTTTTTCTGGTTTCTGTGGACCCCCGTCCTTGCTACATTTATATCATATTCCAATATTTCCAATTTTTATTCACGCCTACGTAGACCCCCATCTAGTCTCCCATGGACCACTTTGGGAATCACTGGTATGATGAAAATAAATTGGTACTATCAGTGTATGTGTTGAGATCCATTATCGTGGACCCCCATTTTCATTTCATGGACCCCCAAATTTTTTTTTTCGCTGACGCCTACCCCTTTCAGTTTTTTCATAGACCCCCAGGGGTCGATATAGACCACTTTGGAAATCACTAGGCTAGACCGATTTGGCTTATTTTTGTTTTGAATGATTTTTGGAATACCAAGAAATAAAAATTATAAGAAAATTGAGGAAATTGAAGGGAAACAGTAATTACCACAATTTTAATTTCCCATAAAAATAGTCCGTACGAGTTATCAAACCTTTGACACATTATTTCATTCTGAGGCAAAACAAAGTTTGCCGGGTCAGCTAGTATTTGATAAAAGCAGCAATATTATTATTAAATTCAGAAGATTGTAGGTTCGCCAATCGTGTGAAACTAATCATACAAATGGTGAAAACGGTTTTGACGCAGAACGTCACTTTCGCAAAAGGTCATCTCGAAAAAATTGGTCACTTTCGCAGAAAGTAATTTTCGCAAAAGGTAATTTTCTCATAAAGTCATTTTCGCAAAAAGTCACTTTCGCAGAATGTCATTCACAAAATTATTTTCTCTGTATTATTAAGTAGGCCTAATGCAGGGTAAAATAAATAACACATTATAAACGAAGTCGTAGAAGTTGACGGGAACGAGTAGCCGCCGGCTACCCGCTCCCGCGGCTAACCGCTAGTGCGTTAGGGCGCTTAGGCGATACGAAGGTTCGGGACAGCTAGTTTTATAAAAACTAGCGACTTACCCCGGCTTCGTACGGGTAGCATTTATCATAGATATAAACCTTCCTAGGAAAACCCACTTCCCAACATTTTAAACAGGAACAAAATCCGTTCACAACTTTCCGAGATTTATACATACAGACAGAGAAAATAGGGTGACTTTACTTTATAATATGTAGTGATAGTGATAATGAAGTGGAGTGATAGTGACAGAGATAATGATTAAGCTGTAAGAAATATATCTTCCGTTCTAAAACGTGTACTTAAAATATAAATCAGTTTGCAATTTTTATAAAAAATATTATTTTTATTTTATTTATTTTTTTATTTGCACTTTGTAAAAACCGCGTACATCGTTTTCGCGCTTTTTCAGGAATATTTTTTTGAATATTTCAGACCCTACTTAATAAAACAGAAAAAAAATTGTGGATGACATTCTGCGAAAGTGACTTTTTGCGAAAATGACTTTTTGAGAAAATGACCTTTTGCAATAATGACTTTCTGCGAAAGTGACCAATTTATTCGAGATGACCTTTTGCGAAAGTGACCAATTTTTTCGAGATGACCTTTTGCGATAGTGACGTTCTGCGTCAAAACCGTGAAAACACGTGGACATGAAATTAAAATGTGATCGAATAGAAGTACATTAATATGTACATTATAAAGAATTAAACCTTCTTACTATGGATACATTCATTGAACCGGTTGGGACAGGTATCTCCACATATTTTTGAGAATTAGTTACACAATTTGTAGTGGCAATAGGTAACAGAACGACGCACGATTGTTAATACAATTTTATATGATAGAATTTCATCATAATTTCAGTCGAAATACGCCCACTGCTGAACAAAACAAAGATGTCTAACTCTACCGCGTGACATATTTTTTAGAGTAGAAAAATTAATCATCATCATCATCATCATTTCAGCCAAAAGACGTCCACTGCTGAACAAAGGCCTCCCCCAAAGAATGCCACAACGAACGGTCCCGGGCCGCGTTCATCCAGCGATTGCCCGCGACCTTCACCAGGTCGTCGGTCCACCTCGTGGGGGGCCTGCCTACGCTTCGTTTTCCGGTACGTGGTCGCCACTCTAGAACTCTTCTGCCCCAACGGCCGTCAGTTCTGCGAGCTATGTGCCCTGCCCATTTCAGTTTCGCTATTCGGTGGGCTATGTCGGTTACTTTGGTTCTCATGCGGATCTCCTCATTTCTGATTCGATCTCGCAGAGAAACTCCGAGTATAGCCTTCTCCATTGCTCTCTGAGTGACCTTGAGCCTTCTTATGAGGCCCATAGTGAGCGACCACGTTTCGGTTCCGTATGTCATCACTGGCAACACACACTGGTCAAAGACCTTCTTCTTCAGACACTGCGGTAAATTGGACGAGAAGATATAACGCAGCTTCCCGAACGCTGCCCATCAGAGAAAAAATAATCGTTTTGAAGTAATTAAGCCGGGGTGCACCAAGATATTAAGCCGAGGCTGCACCACGATATTTGTTAAAGTTAGTGTAACATTTCACATCCTTCTCTAACTTTTACATGTTTATTTAATTAATTAAGGGTAAAAGCGACTTCTTTACTATATTCAATAAACTGAAAAGTCTATTATATCGGTTGCCTTACTAGCATAGTTGGCAATAGATGGCGCTACTGCTACCATAAAGAAAGGCAATAAATGTGAAGGAAAGATTTGACAAATCGGGCAGGACTTCAGTAGCTCAATTGGAAGAGCGGCTGGACTAGATTCCCAGTAAGCCGCGAGTTCGAGTCTCGCCTGAAGTCAAATTTTTCTTTCCATTTTTCTTTAAATAAAATATATTTCACAAGCATGTGTTAATGCGAAATAATATAAAAACAATTATTAAGCTTCTTTACGATATTCAATAAACTGAAAAGTCTATTATATCGGTTGCCTAACTAGCATAGTTGGCAATAGATGGCGCTACTGCTACCATAAAGCAAGGCAATAAATGTGAAGGAAAGATTTGACAAATCGGGCAGGACTTCAGTAGCTCAATTGGAAGAGCGGCTGGACTAGATTCCCAGTAGGCCGCGAGTTCGAGTCTCGCCTGAAGTCAAATTTTTCTTTAAATAAAATATGTTTCTTTAAGTAAGAGAAGGATGTGAAATGTTAAAATAACTTTAACAAAAATGTCTTGGTGCCACCCAGGTTTAGTATATAGAAAATAGGCAAAAAATATTATCCGTTTACCTTATCTGTGTAGGCTTACTCGTCAGCACGGGGTCCAATTTGAACCCCGGATCTTTGTCAGGCTTGTGCGGGGACATGGGGGGTCTAACACGTAGAAACCCTTTCGAGAATTTTGATTAAGGGAACACTTATAGCCTCGCAATGTCGGTCCGTCCATCCGTCTGTTTGTTCGCAGTTTAACTCAGTGAACCTTTTACTAGAATGCTGTCCTTTGGCATAAATGAGCATATCATCAGACGTCAGTACGCCATTGCATATTATTATACATAGGTACGTAGTTGTTTTCAAATGAATATGTAGTAGGTACCTACTTACCTATTATGTTGTTATCAAGCAAATGAGGAAACGGAGTTGCTAGATTACGACGACTTACTCATTCGATTTAATAATCTTTATAAGATATTTCAATATAATCGGTTTAAAATTAAGAGAAAAAATAAGTTATACTATATCAATACTTATTTTAGCTAAGGTGTTGCTAATCACTCTTTTGTATTTTTTTTATCTATGTAGATTTGTTGTATCAAAATTGATACTGCAACTGTGGTACAGAGCAACTGTGGTGCAAATTTGGTACAGAGATAGAACATAGGTTACTTAGGTATTTATAAAACGACATCCACGCGGGCGAAGCCGCGGGCAACAGCTAGTACATACCTACATAAATTACGGATATCTACCTATACTCAACTCATTATAAGAAGCTGAAGAGCTGTTTTGTTGAACGGATCTCGGAGACTCGAATTGAAAAAAGTATTTTAGTTGAAACAACACTGTTTCAACGTATTGATCTCGCGTAGGTATATTAAATTTAATTGATTAAGGGACGATTTTACCTAATGGCCAAAACCAACTTGGGTTTAAAATTAAATGGGTCACGAAGATACAGTGTGAAAATTACCGGGCCATATGACAGAACAATGTTTGGGAAACACTGAGATCTGGGGACTGACGATCACTCAGTGATTAGTCACTCATTTATAAGTGATCGTCTGTCCCAGGTAATTTGTGTCGGTCAATTTGAAGAAATCAATCGACAGGTCTTAAATAGAAGACATAAAAATATCAAAGTTCCCGTACATTCACGAATCGTTGTCACCTAAACGACATGTCACATGTCACGCGTCACGTTTTCGAATAACTCGGTCGTTGGAAAACTCCCAACCGTTTCAAAAACTGCGCCTGCGTTGAAAACTATGAGGTTCATTATTTATTGTGGTTAACAAAGCATGCAGTTCACATTAATGTTAAGTGATGACTGCAACCTATAGGCACCGACACAAAGACCAAGGTCAAAAGGCAGATGCGTTACCACTCCTGAGGCCCAAGGTGTTATGCCTCTGTGTCGGAAATTACAGGGCCGTACATTACCACCTGACCGGAACACGATAGTGCTGAACACTACCATTTAGCGGCAAGTAGTTATATTACTCGTAGGTAATGCGGTGGTGCCTACACCCGCGAGCTCGCCAGTAATAAATTATGATTGTGTAATAGGTATATTTATGAGCCGGATGATTTAACATTATGTTAATAATATTTAAATTTAATCACACATAAATCTTAAGCTTTTACAAATTCGATGGCGTCAAGGTAATAGTTATCCAAGTTTCGTTTATTTTCACTGTAATTATAACTCGATCGATAAACATAAATTTAATGTGAACAACCTTTTAATACTAGTATTGTATGACCTACATTACAGAAGCCTGCAATAGATACGAAACTTGTTTGCGAGGCCAATCTCGTGTTGAGTTTCATGTATAAAATCATATTTTGTATTGCCAACGTTGATCTTACTACGGCCTCTAATCATGATCATCGGGCGTATTCTGTATCTCGGTGCCCATCAATTTTAAAGTTACTTTGCAGTTCATTGCTGTTTTCCTAAAAGCATCGTAATTTCTACGTTACGTCGAAACACCAATGTACTGGAAAGTGGCGATTGAAATGATGAGAACCGCGATACATTATACACTTACGTATCAGAAACCAAAAACATTACAAGAAATAGACCGACAATAAACATGTTAACACTGTTTCTTGAACAGTTTTTTTGATAACGAAGGAGTTTTTTTTTAATTTCCAAAAATATTTTTAATGCCGTTCTTGAAGCCAGATTACAAAACTGTGACAAAACGGTTCATACGCTTACACGCTTACACTTAAAAAGCCTTAAACAAATAATTATAATTTAATCACTTAAATATGAATACGAGCAAATTAATACACTGAACAAAACGTAACCGGCGAATCGTGGGTTGCATGTATGCTTGAATTTATGCATTTACCTCTGCCTACACCTTCGGGGATTACAGGCGTGAAGTTACGTTTTAATACAATGAAATGCCTACTTTAGTGATTTTGGCTTGGCACCGACTTCAAACCTATTAGTAAATAGCACATATAAATAGGTAGTATATAATTACAATTAAATCTTTATTATTTTTTACTTTTCAGTTTTGAAGTGGTTTTTCTTAACGTAGTTATATTTATTTAATACTTTTCAGTTTATTGCTGTATTGCCAATTAGATTAATGTTCACATCTGCTAAATTTGTAAAATCTGACTCTTTTAGCTTCGTGACAATTAGATACCTCATTTAAATTGTTTAGGTGTGTCGATACAAAATTATTACACGACTATACGAAATCAATGAAAAAAAAAAAATTACGAAGGAGTAAATAACCTGTGTCGTGTCGTCGATGAGTAAATGTGTCATTGTCACTTGTTGTCATCTTGTTGTCATGCGCATTAGGATTACTAGTGGATTCAACGCACTGTATGACAACTCGCCGTCTATTCTTATTCCTTTAGTGTGGGGTGAAAGTAAGTATAAAAATGCTCATAAAATAAAAACTGATGGGCCTATTTGAATCAAATTTATATGGGACCAATTCGAAACTATTCCGCATCAAACATCATCAGAATTACGTAAATCGGTCAACAAATTTCGGCAAAAATCGCGTACATACATTAAAAAATATATATATACCGGCCGAATTGAGAACCTTCTCGTTTTTTGAACTCGGTTAAAAATCG
This sequence comes from Macrosoma leucophasiata, assembly GCA_036365455.1. Taxonomy (NCBI): domain Eukaryota; kingdom Metazoa; phylum Arthropoda; class Insecta; order Lepidoptera; family Hedylidae; genus Macrosoma; species Macrosoma leucophasiata. The sequence goes on from JAWQUS010000013.1 coordinate 8,602,523, forward strand.
TACGGGCTTGTGACTTCACTACGTAGTAAACACACAACACACCCCTACGAAATCAATGACACATTCTAGAAATCAAATATCTTCGTATTTTGCATTTTTGTAAATAAGAAGGTAATACTATTTTAACTGGTCGGAATTTGGAAGAATCTTTTGTGGATGCTAGAGGCAATTTCCCCGGAGGCCCTAAAATCGACACTCAGATGCCCTAACCTAGCACTAGGCATGTTTTAAATATGGATATACTATTATTATGCAATTTCACAAATTATTTAGTTAATGCTAATGCCAAGTAGGCACACCCGCACAACTCTTGGGCCAATGAACTTTATAAAGTCGCAAGAAGTTGGCGACGTTAGGTGACATTGATAATATTATCACTTTGAATTGCAAAATACATATAAATAGCGATAAAATCAATAGACTTACAAGGTCAGAGGAAATTAACTTTTCTGTAGTAAAACAGAGGACTTTCATTACTAGAGTCCGAACCTATCACGAAAAGAAAAAAGTCTATCTGTCTTCCGTCTGTCACGGCCGATTTTGTCCGAAAGTCCGCTGTGAATCGCTTCTCAAATCTTATCACTTTTCTCGAGTTGGGTATCCTAGTGCACTATAATAATAATAATAAGTTTGTAGATTAGTAGATAGTTATACTTTCCATCAACATACTGTAGACTCGCATTAGATAGTAGAAATAATAATATGAAATCATATTTAATGTGAACCTATTACTTCTGCATCCGACTTCTTAATATTTCCGAGTCCCGTAAGGATTTGGAAAAACCTCAGTGCTGCTCTATACTTTTCAAGGAACCTACTTGCCAAATTTCATCAACAACAATATCGTTTCGGCTGTGCGTTGTCTGTCAGTCACTCGGTCAAGATTCTGATAATGTCAGAGGTTTTATTTTTTTTTTAAATCCTATAGCGAGATCATCCCAGGTCGCGGGAAACAGAGAGCTAGTAATTTTAATAAGTGGGACCTTAAAAGCCCAGTAAAACTTAATTGTACGAAAAAAAATGTAATGTCATAATAAAACCGTAGTTATGGAAGTAATAATGATTTAACGATTTTATTATTACTAAGTAAAAACAACAGTTAATTGTTTAATCCTTTCCAATTAAATGCTTTATTGTAACATGTTGTATATTTAAGTATTTACGATTTACCCAATCTAATAACTTCCAAGGTTCGTGGATCAAATAAGACGTCAATGGGTATTTCCTCAGATGAATATTCATCTAAGAATAATAATAATATCTGTTTCCTAAAGGTACCATAAACCGGCATTTTACATGTCCAATTTAAACATATTTACAAACTTTTGTGTGAATTATTTCTGAAAAAAAAAACATTTATTTTGCCTTGAGCGTTCTTCCATGTACCGAATTCCTTACTTGACGCCAATACTCACTCATAAATTGATTTAAACTTGCGTCACAGTCAGTCTTGCTTCGCACGGGTGCAATTGACTAATGAAACAGCAGGATTGTTTAACTGTATCAACTGGATGTAACTTTTTTTTAGGAATTCCCGTACAGAAATACCATTCGAGTAGCAGGAATTTTTCGCTACATTTTCCTTTGGCTCATAATTACGAAAGAGATTATCCAAATCGGTCACGTCATGGATGATCTTGAAATGGACAGACAAAAAGACAGGCGCACAAGTTACCTTAACAAGGGATTAGTTTTTTACTTTTGAGGTACGGAACCCTTGAATTGACTAAATATTTACTAACAATGCAGTTGATGGAGAATAAGAACAACGATGACACAGAGAGGCATTTGTTAAAGAATGTTTGTATGTAAATAATACGCATTATCCATTGACGATTATCGGTGATTAAGTTCCCTAATGACCAGCACATCAATAGTACATAACTATAAATGAATCATTATAGGTAGGTATGTGTAATATGCCCACACCTACATTTACTTTATATTATTATATGAAGTGGATGGTATAATTTTTTTTAATGCATTTTACGTAGTTAGGCAAGCGTTACCATATTATAAAAATAATATTGCCTTCTACTCAATGAGCAGGCTGGTTTTCGTCGTAACCAATCGTGCTCGTCAACCAATATCTTGCGGATTATACTAAGACTTGATCAGGCTTCTTTTCGGGAGTTCATGTTACCTTCATCGAATTTGAAAAAGCCTTTGATACGTTGAGTTGGTTCAGTTTATAGTCACGTCTTCTGTTCATTGATGTCCCGCCGAAAATCGTCAACCTTATCAAAGCTATGTACAGAAACTACTCGTGCAAAGTAACACATAGCTTTATTTCTGAAGACATTGGATGCAGCGTATTATGGAACACATCCTCAATCAGACCAATTGACAGATCGAGACTTCACGATCGCCTAAACTTTCAGTGGCCACTATTGTGTTTATTGGCCACGTTGTGGAAGAAGTTACGTAATTTTCAATTGATAGTTAGTTAAATAAATAGTTATGAAATTACTATCTACAGGTAGATATTTACCTATATCACTTTACATAGATTCTGGTTAATTTTTGTGCAAGATTTATACCCCACTTATAAGTAAAGCCTAATTTACATTACGAAAGTAGTTTCGCGACATTAGTAATCTGTTATAGATTGCTGTCATCATACTTCTCACAGAAAAATAATTACCGGATTAACGCGATGTATCTACAGTGAATTTCATTAGACAACTTTCGTAATGTCAACTCGACCTAAGAGAATTAAATTTAGTCCTATTTGGTAGGTATATCGCGCAGAAGATCTTGTTAATCCATAAAATTACAACAATATGTTGCGAAAACTTTAGAAAACATTGTATAACATCAAGTTCATTGGCCCATAACGCTGTCGAGGGTCATACCAAGCGTATTATTTGCGTTATAAACTCGTTTCATAAAGATTTCTGCGGAACCGACATCGAATAGGTACTTCCTGTTATTATGCAGTGGAGTTATTCACTTGTAAAAATTACCTATCAAAGCGAACTATTTACGATAAAACCAATGAATCCTACTTAGTTCTATGTTTTGTACAATACTAATGCGGATGGTTGCAGAGGCCCAGGAAGATCAAGACTGAGCTACCTTGAGTAAATAGGTCGAGTACTGAGGGGGCATTTGGAATCGACGTGGATGTATGAAGAGAAAGATGAATGTAGAAGAAGCACGGGTGTGTAAGGACCGGGATGTCTGGCGCACCACATTCTCTACCTCGCAAGGGACTTGGCGTGCAAATTCATACATACATACATAGTTCTAGTTAATAGCACGTTCAGATAACAGCTTGGAATAAGCCGCCATAAATTATAGTCAGCCAAGGGCGTACGTCGCCACGATCTAGACTGAATCTAGAGGGGAGCACTGAATCACCAGCCAATGATTTAGGGTGGGAAATGATCATGTGTGTATGGCGGGTGGGAAAAGTATGTGCGGTGCGTCAATGGCCCAGTTGGTCCAGCAGTGTGATCCAAGAGTCTGTATGGCTGTCTACAGATATTTGTTTCGGTCTGGGTGTTTGTGCATGTGTTGTATGTATACAAGGGCACTCAACATACAGGTAATACCAACCCTCTATGAGTGCAAAGGCCGAATACTCAAACGTCACTCAATTTTAAGCAACGCTGAAATGTGCTCTATCTCTATCGTTTGAACGTGTTTTATAAAGCCAGAAGACTTTTAAGTCCCACTTAGATTTAAGTGACGTTTGAGTATTTGGCCGTAAGCTTATTTTTTTATGCTAAGTATTTATGGACGACGCCCTTGCAGTAACATACATTCGTGCACATAGTCTCTAGAGCCTAGAACCACTCAAGGAGAGATGGGGAACCATTTTTGTTCCCTCCTTGCCAAATTTAAGTTTGACACGTAATAATAAGTCCATTGAAATTTTTATTTTTTTTAGTTTTAGGTCTATCATGCGCATTTCAGAAGCCACAATTATATTCTTATGATGTAGGGTGGGGTTTAAGGCCGGCAATGGCGTGCATTGCACATAGGTAGCACAGGCAGAGCCTACCTCAATATCTTGCGTTAGAAATGGGTTGAGGTAGGTACTTGATTTCTTAAGAAATACGTTTCCTATCATGCCAATTCCTTTATTTAGTAGACTATAGGCAGTTTAAAGTGCCAAATATTTTAAGGTAATCCACCATTTTCTATCATAATACGGATACATAATAATTTAAATTATATTTTTCCTACTATTTTATTGAAACCGTTCCGTAATGCGCAGGTGACGCGGATGTAGAGTTAACTAAAGGTTGAATAAAGACTGCCAATTATTACAGAATCTTAGCTCACGTGACTTAACTATACCATGAATATGCTCACCAGTATGTTGTGAACTATGATGCAACAGCTAAAGCAGCTAAACAGGGTGTTGAAGTGAAAGCAACGAAACCATAAAGAACCTCGCGGTTCAAACTTCGAGATACGAAAACCGCGAAACGATACACGCGCACGCGCAACCCGTTAGTACTAACGTGAGACGGCGTTGAAGTCACGCATTCATTTGCTCACTCTATCCCTCTCTCGTTCGTCAAGGCTATCGGATACCGGCATCCAATTCCCGCTAAGAATGTTCGTTCGCGTAACTTTTTTTTGTGCAAAGGTCAGCGCTGTCCATGCACAGCATGTTATGGTTTCTTAAATATTTTTTTTTTCGATAAAGTCAGTTTGAAAATATTTAAGACACTACCTGTCCTGCCTGTGGCGTGCATTACTTATAGGCAAATAGGAAGAGTTCACCTCAAAAAAAACCTAAAATACTTACTTCTTTTAGAAATGGTAATAATCCAAAACTATGGAATGTTTTAATTTATTCTTAGTAAATGTATTTCCAAAGAAAACAAGCTCAGCAACCCATTCCTATTGCAAGATAGGTACTGAGGTAGGCTTTGTCCATTCTTCTAATATGCAATGCACACCACTGCTACTTACTTATTAATATTCCTGTATTTATTGGTTAATACTACTAACATCATTGGGTTAATATCTCAAGTTTCATTTTTCATCAATTTTTCAAGTTTGTGACAACGACGTTCTCCCTTCAACTGTCAATTTGTGACACGTTGATCAAAATTGAGCATTGCAAGCGGTGACCGTGCAAAGAATGGGAATGTCTGGTAAATGAGAGAACATTTAAGAAATTTTAAACTAAAATAAAGTATTTTTGGTTTTTCTTTTATTTGAAGTATTAAAATAACTAATAAAAACAGTCAAGTGCGTGTCAAGCCACACGCTGTGTAGGAGTCTGTGTTTTTAGATTTGAAATATGTGAATAAAAAGAATATTTTCTACGGATTTGTTCAAACTTTTCAAAATTATGTAACTTTATTTTACATAATTTTATAGCAGACATGTAAAAAGTATGTCTACTATAAATATGATGCATCCAATTGCAAATGTGAAAGTTAATCTGCCTGTCAATGTTTTAACACAAAACAAACGCAGGCCAATGATGATTTTAAAATGGACTGTTTGAGCCCAAAATGATGCATACTGCATCTTTCCATAACAACGATCCCTTGAGATCCAAGCCTGTATAGACAGACAACAGACAACTACAATAAATTTGTAGTAATCTGTTTACTTGAATAATATCTTTACAGGGTTTTGTATATTAGAGTGGAAAAAGTATCAACCATTATCGTGAATCAGTCTGTCTGTCCCAGAAGATTTCCTCCAAAAATACTAAACCAATTGAGTTGAAATTTAGAACACATATCCAAATCAGTAACCCAAACATATATGTATGATAAGAGTAAGTTAACTTCAAATATCGGAATCACTTTTAGGGGATAGATTGAAAGATAGTTCTTTAGGTAGGTATACTGTGAAGAATTTATTAGGTATGCCTATGAATCAAGCTGTAAAATAGTATTTCTGAACTTTCCCAAAGATACTGTTTTAAAGATTATGAATATTAATTGTTAATGTAAGTATATGAAAATAATTGATTGTTGTTTTACTGTTATTGTTTTACTTTAGAAATTAAACATTACTGACCTTAAAATTATGCAACTTTCTTCAATTTTGTTCTCGTAGTTACACAGGTTGTATAGTTGACAGGCTGTAACACTTATAGTTCTTAGAAATAATAGACAATTAGGTAACGTAAAATATGTAGAATTAACACAACACCAGCAATATCGTGTCAAAATTTATGTGAAATTAATCCAATTACATAAAAAATAGCTCAATCTGAATCCATTCATAGGAGTGTGACAGATTTTATGAGATTTTTGACAGAAATGCAGGAATGCCAATTATTGCCAATGCTAAATTTTATTCTCCTCAAACGGAAAAGTTCCACGTTGAACCCACATTTTGTTCACTACATATATTAAAAAATAGAGAAAATTATGTAAATAAATGGAAAATACTCAAAAAATAATTTAAATCGTATTTTTTTGGTCGGAAATATTTATTTAATGTAATTTTTGTATGACAAGAATATGTCACCATATTGCTACTATGACATTCTTGTTTTTGAAATATATATTAACAACAATTAATTAAAGGTATAAAAACGATTTTAATTGCTGAAAACGATTCAGTATTTTATATTTATTCTCTAAATATAGTGTACAAGGTGCAGGCCCAAGCTCCATAAATGGAACGTCAAATTTAGGCCGATTAAAAATCTAATATACAATACATTTCCGACGACATTTTAAGAAATTTGTTCGAACTGAGTATTAATACTACGCTCAATTTTCAATGTTTAATTAATTTTATTCAAAGTATGTGTTTTAAGCATTTTGCTTGATAGATTGAACCTAACACTACTACCGCACAGTATTTAATTCCTTCTTATGTTGCCATCACGGATACACCGGTCAGTTACCGTTTTCTGTCTTTAGTTGGACCAATGCGTTTTAAAACGGCAGTATTAGTAATAGTTTAGCGATAGAACAAAATACGAAATCGTCTCTACAAACGAACATAAACACTCAAAGTAGATTTCTTTACGTCCCCACATACCAAAAACCTTATAGCAAAAGTGTCTATGAGAGTGTCAGTGTCTATCTTCAAGAGCTCAAAAAAAATTGCATAGTGGGAAATTAGAATTTTAACTAATATGAAGCTTCTAATAATATCGATATCAACCGCATACTATTGATATACCTTGAAACTATCGAGGTATACACTTTTGTAATTATTTACTTTTATTACCCATCCTGTGTCGTTAAAATCCTCGTATTTTCTCACTTAATGCCAATCTCCAAAATACTCTCATCTCGAAATTCCCCGAAATTTGGGAAATTATTCACAAACTAGCAACTTTATAAAAGTGTCAGATCCTTTTTATTTTTTTAAATATTTATTCAAGACCATAGATAAACCAACGAAGTAGATAATAAATCTATGGCGGGAACCTTGAAAGAGGCGTATGGTGTTCTTATTTTATTTTATTTTCTTAGTGTATTTTTGAGTTATATTAAATATAGTTGGTGGCACTTTGTTTGTTATAGGTTTTTTACAGTACCCATGTATAGTGAAATAGAATAACAGTGCGAAAATACGGCCTTTCAGGTTCCCTCTAAAACTTTATAGTAAATGGTTTAGTAAAGTAGCCATCGCTTTACTCAAATTAACTCGATTAACTGACTGTAACTCACTTGACTGACAGTAAATAATTGGCTCACTGACTATACTAACTTTTACACTGGATAAATACGAATACGAAATATACGTTTTACTTGACACTGGCAATATGCGTAACGGCGATGCCATATTAAAAAAAAAGTTAAGTCAACATTATTTCATTTCATTCATTATTCATTCATAATTTCGTCAACTTGCGTCAATTTGTCAATTTTCGTCAACCGATTGAAGACATTATATTTGTACATTATTTTTTGTCTTGTAGATATTTAATTCTTGGTGGAGCAGTGAAATATTTTGTTTGTTTAAGTGTAGCATTGGGAGAAGTGACGGAAATAATTAAAAAATAACTACACACGTATACGCTTAATTAATTGTATTTGGTGATTCGGTGTGTTATTGAGTACGCACGTTGATATGACTACTCAGGACAAGGAAGTTGCTGGCATGGAAAAAGACAGTAGTTCGCAGGCTTTACAGCCAGCCGATGACGAGAACTCCAAGTCCTGCTGGGTGTGCTTTGCCACGGAGGCTGACGACAGACTGGCAGCTTGGGTACAACCTTGCAAGTGTATAGGCACCACTAAATGGGTAAGTGAAAAGAACCAAATATATAGTCTTATTTTGCTCTGGCGACAGATGGTTTTGATCTGTAACCATATGAAATCTGAGAAAACAGCTCTGTCACTAAAGTAATCCAGAATATAATTCTATCCAAAATTAGGCTTATACCGAAATGTGGTAAAAAAAATTGGATTAAGGCATTGTTTTTTCTTATAATCAAACTGCTCTGATAGTTTTCTATATTGATAGGTGAGTTAAATTATAATTGTGATGCAATGATCTATTAAAAGGTAAAAAGTAACGTAAACTCATAAATCCATCCATGGTTGTTGATGAATAATTTTTCTTCCACACTTTTTAATGGTTTGAATCGATGCAACCTTATTTATATGGCCATATAATGAATATGATTTTTTGCAAATGCATGGTTTTTTAATGTAATGAAGTTGGCAAACAAGCATGCAGTTCACATTGATGTGAATTGATGACTGCAGAAAGAATACACCCACAAAGAATTAAGAGTCCAAAATACAGATATGTTGCCACCCCTGAGACCTTAGTTATCATGTCTCTGTGATAGTTAACTAGAATATGACAGTGCTGAACACCACTATTTGGTGGCAGATAGATTAGCTAATGCGGTTCCTACGAGAGAACATCTCCTTTGTGTCTAGTGTCTCAACTATAGTACATTTGCTATTTTTATTACTTTTGCTCTTAATTTAACTTTTTCATCTTATCAATATCAATAGCAATAATCTGATACCGAGATCTATAACTGAGAACAATCAAAGAAATATATTTCTTAAAATTTGCAGAACCATAATGTTTTTTTGTTTATTCGAGAAAGATACAGGTTTACACAGAGATATAATGTGCCTAATATTTGTTTTCATTAATTTGCAAAACAATGAACAAATTAGTTGTTTTACTTCATATCATTATAATAAAGGGCAATGGAAGGAAACAGCATCTTTCATGTTTCTGTATTTGTATTACTTAATACTGAAAATAAACTTGTTCCTCATATTATTCTAATCAAATGACCATGTCATACACCAGATCACTGCACTTTTCATTGCTGCATATAAACAAAGAAAAAACATTACAATATTATAATGATGAATCGCTGAGATAATGTCATAGGTTTTGCAACCTTTTATTCTTAGAGTGTTCAAGGTTATCAACCATGTTCCTTTGTTTTCATCTACTGAGATTTTTTCATAATATATGTTTGTGTACAGGGGTGGGGGGGAGGGGGGAGGGTAGAGATCTGTTGTTGGAGAATAATGCTTGGAGTATCATGGACAAACTTCCGAACCAACCAAACCATATTCCAAGAACTAGGCTTCAAGCAGCATCTGTTGTCTGTAGTACAATTGTGCATCCTTACCTTTTTCGTATCGCATCGTAACGAGGTGTCAATCGAATGCTTGGTAGTGCAGGGACGAATTGAGTGCTAGAGGCAGGTTGCCTATGAAGTGGACAGACCAGATAAAATCCGCACTGGGCGGTCCACTTCATGAATGCTCCAGTAAGGCAAAGACGCGCGGACAAGTAGCGAAGTATTGTGAAGTGAGCCACTACACCTGGAAACATGACCACAACCACTCTGTTAAGAGTGTAACGCAAGAGAAGAATACTAGGGGGGGAGGGGGTCACAGATAGTGTGACACAGGGTGACAATAGAGGAGGAGGGGGTCAGAAAAGGCTTATTTTAGCATGACGTATTTTATGGATAGCCCCTTATGGGTGGTGGATCATAGTAAACCTTAGTAAAAGTATTTTTTGAACTGAACAAAACAAATTCAGACAAAATGTTATCTTATGTGATAATAGATATCAATATATTTTCATTTATTTTAATACCTTTATCAATTAGTTTGAACTGATGGGATTATCACAAGTGTTGTTTGTTCTGAATAAAATATAGATCTTTCTTTTGTTTTAAATTTTTTATAATTCTATACACACTTTTTGTTTTTAGTTGTTGAGGTATGCATATTTTTTATTGATTTTCCACTTGTCTGTAATTAAGAAGTAATTAAGAAGTAACTGCAAACAAAGCTGTGAAAAGAAGTGAAAATATGCAGTAAAAAACGTTTTTATATTGATTTTGCCTGTTTAATGATATTGTGTACAATACATGGCCTGAGGTCCACACATTTTTGCAACATCTCCTTTCATGTTCAGTATAAATTAACCGCCATATCCAATTGATTGATCCTACATTGTTTGAGTCATAACTTCATCACAAATAAAGATATTTATAGATACAAAAGCATTTTATGTTGTTAGCTTAAAATCTAACAAGCTAGTTGATAAACACTTACGGAGCACAAGTGATATTTTTTGTTTAATATCTGGATATGTAGAAGTATAAATATGTCCCGGTTCAATATGTGGTGGCCAGACAGTGCAAGTGCTAAAAATGTTATATATTAGGTTGGGGAAAAAGTTTTTTCGCATTTTTTAAGATAATTCAAAACATTTTTTAATATAGTTTATTTAAATTTAACTAAAGTATGTATGTACCATTTTGTTCGATAACCTTTTGCCATCTTGTGGGTAGGGACATGATCCCATTGCTATAAAAATTTTGGGACTTCTCATCAAAATACCGCGACAAGTGGATTTGGCAGTCCTCTCGTGATGTTAACCTAACATTGCATAAAGAATTCTGAAGAGACCGAAACAGGTGGAAATCTGAAGGTGCAAGGTCAGGACTATACGGCGGATGCATTAACACCTCCCAGCCAAACTCTCTTATTTTTTGCTGAGTGGCTATAGATGTGTGAGGTCTAGCGTTATCATGATGAAACACCACACCCCTTCTGTTGATCAATTCCGGCCGCTTTCTCTCAACTTCTTGCTTTAATCTCATCAGTTCTTCGCAGTAGAGTTCAGAATCGATAGTCCTGCCTGGTGGTAATAGCTCATGATGAATAATGCCCTTCCAATCCCACCACACACACAACATCACCTTATTGCGAGTTAACCCGGGTTTCGCCACAGTCTGTGAAGCCTGACCGGCCTTTGACCACGACCTTTTTCGCACGTTCTTGTCGTACGTGATCCACTTTTCATCACCAGTTATCAGCTTCTTCAAAAATGATTCGGTTTCATTACGTCGTAATAAAGAATCACAAATGAGTACACGGTTCATTAGGTTTCTTTCAGTGAGCTCGTGAGGTACCCAAATATCGAGCTTTTTTTTGTACCCAGCTTTTTTCAAATGCGCCAAAACTGTTTTGTGATCAATTCTCAGTTCTTCAGCTACGTCGTAACTACTGATATGTCGATCTTGCTCCACTTTTTCAAAAATGGCATCCATTTTATCCGTAATAGGGCGACCAGAGCGAGGTGCATCTTTGACATCAAAATTTCCGGATTGAAAACGCTTAAACCAAATTTGTGCTACTCTCACAGACACTGCACTAGGTCCATAAACATCGCAAATTTTTTTCGCGGCTTGCGTTGCATTTTTACCTTTTTTGTAGTAAAATTTTAAAATGTATCGAATTTCTTCATTAGATTCACTCATCTGGACAGTACGAAAAACAAATGAAAATCACACATTTGCCTAATTTGAATTTGGAATTACGTTCTTTAAAATTTTAACTTTCAATGATACCAAAACCAGCCAGTTACAAATACTTCAGCCAAAGAGATTTTATTACAAGTTCATACATACTATAATGCGAAAAGACTTTTTCCCCAACCTATTATATTAGGTTGGGGAAAGTTTCTTCGCATTTTTTAAGATAATTCAAAACATTTTTTAATATAGTTTATTTAAATTTAACTAAAGTATGTATGTACCATTTTGTTCGATAACCTTTTGCCATCTTGTAGGTAGGGACATGATCCCATTGCTATAAAAATTTGGGACTTCTCATCAAAATACCGTGTATTGCATGATAATAAGTGGATTTGGCAGTTCTCTCGTGATGTTAACCTAACATTGCATAAAGAATTCTGAAGAGACCGAAACAGGTGGAAATCTGAAGGTGCAAGGTCAGGACTATACGGCGGATGCATTAACACCTCCCAGCCAAACTCTCTTAATTTTGCTGAGTGGCTATAGATGTGTGAGGTCTAGCGTTATCATGATGAAACACCACACCCCTTCTGTTGATCAATTCCGGCCGCTTTCTCTCAACTTCTTGCTTTAATCTCATCAGTTGTTCGCAGTAGAGTTCAGAATCGATAGTCCTGCCTGGTGGTAATAGCTCATAATGAATAATGCCCTTAAAATCCCACCACACACACAACATCACCTTATTGCGAGTTAACCCGGGTTTCGCCACAGTCTGTGAAGCCTGACCGGCCTTTGACCACGACCTTTTTCGCACGTTCTTGTCGTACGTGATCCACTTTTCATCACCAGTTATCAGCTTCTTCAAAAATGATTCGGTTTCATTACGTCGTAATAAAGAATCACAAATGAGTACACGGTTCATTAGGTTTCTTTCAGTGAGCTCGTGAGGTACCCAAATATCGAGCTTTTTTTTGTACCCAGCTTTTTTCAAATGCGCCAAAACTGTTTTGTGATCAATTCTCAGTTCTTCAGCTACGTCGTAACTACTGATATGTCGATCTTGCTCCACTTTTTCAAAAATGGCATCCATTTTATCCGTAATAGGGCGACCAGAGCGGGGTGCATCTTTGACATCAAAATTTCCGGATTGAAAACGCTTAAACCAAATTTGTGCTACTCTCACAGACACTGCACTAGGTCCATAAACATCGCAATTTTTTTTCGCGGCTTGCGTTGCATACATGCAGTAGTTACGACGTAGCTGAAGAACTGAGAATTGATCACAAAACAGTTTTGGCGCAATTGAAAAAAGCTGGGTACCAAAAAAAGCTCGATATTTGGGTACCTCACGAGCTCACTGAAAGAAACCTAATGAACCGTGTACTCATTTGTGATTCTTTATTACGACGTAATGAAACCGAATAATTTTTGAAGAAGCTGATAACTGGTGATTAAAAGTGGATCACGTACGACAAGAACGTGCGAGAAAGCTCGTGATCAAAGGCCGGTCAGGCTTCACAGACTGAGGCGAAACCCGGGTTAACTCGCTATAAGGTGATGTTGTGTGTGTGGTGGGATTGGAAGGGCATTATTCATTATGAGCTATTACCACCAGGCAGGACTATCGATTCTGAACTCTACTGCGAACAACTGATGAGATTAAAGCAAGAAGTTGAGAGAAAGCGGCCGGAATTGATCAACAGAAGGGGTGTGGTTTTTAATCATGATAACGCTAGACCTCACACATCTATAGCCACTCAGCAAAAATTAAGAGAGTTTGGCTGGGAGGTGTTAATACATCCGCCGTATAGTCCTGACCTTGCACCTTCAGATTTCCACCTGTTTCGGTCTCTTCAGAATTCTTTATGCAATGTTAGGTTAACATCACGAGAGGACTGCCAAATCCACTTATTATTATGCAATACACGGTATTTTGATGAGAAGTCCCAAATTTTTATAGCAATGGGATCATGTCCCTACCTACAAAATGGTACATACATACTTTAGTTAAATTTAAATAAACTATATCAAAAAATGTTTTGAATTATCTTAAAAAATGCGAAGAAACTTTTTCCCCATCCTAATATAATGGAAGTGGCAAACAAGCATGCAGTTCACATTAGGGTTGTTGAGGAAGTGATTATGAGGAAGAGGAGGAGGAAGAGGAATTGCGACGCGCAAATTTAGAGGATGCGGATGAGGAAGAGGATTTTTTAATGAGGAAGAGGATGCGGATGAGGAAGAAGAAGAGGAAGAACGTACGTAACTTCACGCCTGTAATCCCCGAAGGGGTAGGCAGAGGTAGATGCATGCATTCAAGCATACATGCAAACACCTACGACTCGCCGGTTACGTTTTCGCCCATGTAACAGGTGGCGAACCTGTTGCCATCTCTGGGCACATTGCGAAACTCCGAGGTACCCTACTGGGAAACTTCCAGAAAATGGAAAAATCCCAATAGCACCAGAGTTATAGGATTTTTAATCGTTATCTCTGATAGTCCCCGACCCGGGAATCGAACCCAGGACCCCCAGCGGCCCCAGTGGCCTGCTACCACTACGCTACTGGGGCAGTTAATGATATAATAATAATAATGAACCGTTGAAACGTCCAACTGCTGGGCACGAGTCTCTTCCCTTCTTGAGGGGAGGCCTGGAGCTTACTTCACCACGCTGCTCCAATGCGGGTTGATGGAGATAACGATTAGTGGCCAACCCGCTGTCGGATGTTTACAAACCGCCCATACATATGGCCTGGGACAATGTTTAACGACTGCTATTTATCTATAGCAACCGGGACCGTCGGCTTAACCCTTTATTCCCATCGGCCCCCTCTGAGACCGGCACCGGGGTGGTCGTTAGTTTCATTTGCCCCCTTCATAGTTATACTGCAATGGTTTATTCGCATTTCGTATCGGACGTTAGGTACCAATAGTCGAAAATTGACTTAGGTGACAATTTTTCAATTTGACAATTTGTCAATGATTTCGTCATGAGTGTCGTTTTCATGGTTCTTGTGGGTGTTGAATTCGATAGTGGTGTCCAAATATGGATCCAAGATGGCGGCTGCTAGAAGTTGACAACTTTTTCGTCATGGGTGTCGTTTACATGGTTCATAAGGGTATTGAATCCGATAGTGGTGTCAAAATGTAAATCCAAGATGGCGGCTGCATGGAATTGACAACTCTTTCGTCATGGGTGTCGTATTCATGGTTTTTGAGGGTGTTGAATTCGATAGTGGTGTCAAAATGTAAATTCAAGATGGCGGCTGCATGGTATTGTCAAACTTTTTCGTCATGGGTGTTTTACGGCATTACGTCATTACGGCAATGTCATCATTTTTCAGATCGGATGCATTTTCGTAATCAGCACCCCAAAAAACCTCGAAATTGATACCCATATCATATTTTGAAAGAACAAGTCTGTCCGCCATCTTGGGTTTACATTTTGACACTACTATCGAATTTAACACCCTCATGAACCAATAAAACGACACCCATGACGAAAAAGTTGTTAACTCCATGTAGCCGCCATCTTGGATTTACATTTTGACACCACTATCGAATTCATCACCCTCATGAACCAAGAAAACGATACCCATGACGAAAAAGTTGACAACTTCATGCAGCCGCCATCTTGGATCTATATTTTGACACCACTATCGAATATAACATCCTCAAGAACCATGAAAACGACACTCATGACGAAAAAATTGACACCAAAGTCAATTTTCGACTATTGGTACCTAACGTCCGATGCGAAATGCGAATAAACCATTGCAGTATAACTATGAAGGGGGCAAATGAAACTAACGACCACCGGGGTGGCCGTTGGCACTAATAGTGCCATCGGCACCCCGATGCCGGTCTCAGAAGAGGCCGATGGGAATAAACGGGCTTAACGTGTTCTCCGAAGCGCGCATTTTAATTTGCCACTAGTGGTAACCCGTCACATACCCGACTGCACCCATATCGCTTAATCGAGTAGATAGCTTGCGTTCTACACCAGCCGCGAGGCCTTGCGCGCTTCAGAAAGATGAAAGGAGGATGATACGAAATTATAAATACTAGTGGACCCAACCCCCAAAATCCGCTGTCCTATCTCTATGTACATAACTAAGTATATACATACAAAAATAATTAAAAAGGCATTTTCCAGTGGACCAAACTATGAATCTAAACCATTCTCAAAACACACACAATAATGAATCATCAAAATCGGTCCAGCAGTTACGGACGAGTTCAGTAACGTACTCGTATCTACACAACACACGCACACAAAAAAAGTTGAGTGAATGATACAATGTAATTAAGAAATTTGAAATGAAAATAAGAATGCAGTCTTTATTTCTTTGTTAATTAGGTACTTAAGTCGAATATTATTAATCAAAATAAAAGAATTGAATACTATTAATCAAAATTAATTGTAGAGAGGTTAATTTTTATAAAAAATAATTTGAAAGCTGTTTTCCCTGACAACCGGTTTCTTAGCTCATCGTATTAATTAGACCAAACCAACATTGCTAAGAAGTCGTTCACTGGGACAATTGATGGAAGAGAAGATAGGTATTGCCATAGATACAGTTCCGTAAAGCCCCGAATATTTCGATTTTTTTTGTTGCTTACGCGTATAAACATAATATTGTATGTAATGTATGTCAATAAAATTAAAACAAACTAGCAAGGAACAGCGCCAGTGGCGGGAGGGGAGGTCTCGCTCGCTTGTTCGGCCCGGCATCGCGCTGCGGCGTGCGTGTGCGTTGCCATGGATACGAGACGCGCATGCGCAATGAAATTCCTCATTTATTTATTTATTTATTTATTTATTTATTTATAGTTAACTAGAACGGACAACAAGTCCAATTACACTAACTAACTCGGATACATGTCATAGCAAACCAAAAAAATACAATAATCATAAATTCCTCTTAAATTTTGAGGATGCGGAAACGGTTGAGGAACCCAAAATATTGCGGAACTTCCTCATTATGAGGAAGAGGAAGAGGAATCCTCAACAACCCTAGTTCACATTGATGTTAAGTGATGACCGCAGCCTGTAGACACCCACACAAAGACCGAGGTCAAAATGCAGATGCGTTACCACTTCTGAGGCCTAAGGTGTTATGCTTCTGTGCTGGAAATTACAGGGCCGTACATTACCATCAGACCAGAACACAATACGGTACGGTGGTGCCTACGCCCGCGAGCTCAGTCACTGGAGCTCTACCACCAGTAAAAGCCACAGAAATGTACAGTTTCACTATATTTCTTGTTGTATAATCAATTGTTTTTACTTTAATTTTTTTTTTGTAACTTCACTTGTTACACGAAAATTATATAATTTTTATATTGTTTTAATCTTAATATAATCAAGTTCAACTTGTTTACCAGCTGTAATGTTCTGACGACCCGGTTAGTCCAGCGGTGTGAGATGACCGTTTGTTTCGTAGGGTCGCGGGTTCGATCCCCGCACCGGGACAAATATTTGCATGACCTACAGATATTTGTTTCGGGTCTGGGTGTTTGTGTATGTGTTGTATGTGTTGTATGTTTACAACGGCACCCACGACACAGGTTTATATCTACTGTGGGGCTGTGAGTGTAAGCGTATTATATATTTTATGTTTTTGTTCCAGGTGCACCAAAGCTGCTTACAACGGTGGGTGGATGAAAAACAGAGAGGTAACTTCAGCAGAAAGGTCCTCTGTCCGCAGTGCAAAGCAGAATACATAGTAGTGTTTCCTTCAATGGGTTCTTTCGTGGTGATGTTGGATGCCATGGAGGAGATATCACACAAAATCAGCCCATTTATTGCTGGTGGTGTGCTGCTCGGGTCAATATATTGGATTGCGATCACATATGGAGCGGTCACTGTCATGCAGGTAAGCTTCTTTTTCAATTGAAATACAATTTATTAATATCTCCTTCCTAAAAGCTTTCAGCAGATGTAAGGTATCAATTGTAAAGTTATGACATACTCGTACATATTTAATTATCGGCTATACTGTTACATCTAAAATTTAATAATTAGTTCATATACTAGCTGACCCGGAAAACTTCGTATTGGCTCACAATGAAATAATGTGTCAAAGGTTTGATATTGTATAGGAAAATGAAATTAAATGTAGAGATTGCCGTGGGAATGAGTGATTTTCCCGCAGTAAAAAGTAGCCTTAATGTTGGCTAGGCTTAGTATTTATACACCGCAAAAAGTATCATTCGAATCCGTCCAGTATCTTTGGAGATTAGCCTGGACAAAGGGACAAACAGACAGACAAAACATTTAAAACTCATTTATAAGTGTTCTAATACTATTTTAACATCGCCCCCAATTGGTTTTTCGTAAATATATACAATGTACAGACACGCGGGTTTTACTGTTGTATTATACGAGTATGTATAGATGTGATTTTTTTTATTTTTTGTATCTTCACGCTGTATAGTCTGCATATCAGTCGAGGTCCAATAGTAGAATTGTCCTTATCATGGTCGAATATCGATCATTTCATGAAATGCGACCATGATATGGTCAACTAAATTTGACCAGATTGTCCAATCGTGAACTCGTGTTCAAATTGTTACCAAAGTTACACCTTATTACATGAGCTATTTGCCATTGAAAATCCCGTCAAAATCGGTCCAGCCGTCCCAGAGATAAGTCCAAACAAACAAACAGACAAAAATTTTTAAACAAAATGTTTTGGTATATGTAAGTACTTTGTATTCATACATACATATTAGGTTGGGGAAAAAGTCTTTTCGCATTATAGTATGTATGAACTTGTAATAAAATCTCTTTGGCTGTAGTATTTGTATCTGGCTGGTTTTGGTATCATTGAAAGTTAAAATTTGAAAGAATAATTCCAAATTCAAATTAGGCAAATGTGTGATTTTCATTTGTTTTTCGTACTGTCAAGATGAGTGAATCTGACGAAGAAATTCGATACATTTTAAAATTTTACTACAAAAAAGGTAAAAATGCAACGCAAGCCGCGAAAAAAATTTGCGATGTTTATGGACCTAGTGCAGTGTCTGTGAGAGTAGCACAAATTTGGTTTAAGCGTTTTCAATCCGGAAATTTTCATGTCAAAGATGCACCTCGCTCTGGTCGCCCTATTACGGATAAAATGGATGCCATTTTTGAAAAAGTGGAGCAAGATCGACATATAAGTAGTTACGACGTAGCTGAAGAACTGAGAATTGATCACAAAACAGTTTTGGCGCATTTGAAAAAAGCTGGGTACAAAAAAAAACTGGATATTTGGGTACCTCACGAGCTCACTGAAAGAAACCTAATGAACCGTGTACTCGTTTGTGATTCTTTATTACGACGTAATGAAACCGAATCATTTTTGAAGAAGCTGATAACTGGTGATGAAAAGTGCATCACGTACGACAAGAACGTGCGAAAAAGGTCGTTTTCAAAGGCCGGTCAGGCTTCACAGACTGTGGCGAAACCCGGGTTAACTCGCAATAAGGTGATGTTGTGTGTGTGGTGAGATTGGAAGGGCATTATTCATTATGAGCTATTACCACCAGGCAGGACTATCGATTCTGAACTCTACTGCGAACAACTGATGAGATTAAAGCAAGAAGTTGAGAGAAAGCGGCCGGAATTGATCAACAGAAGGGGTGTGGTGTTTCATCATGATAACGCTAGACCTCACACATCTATAGCCACTCAGCAAAATTAAGAGAGTTTGGCTGGGAGGTGTTAATGCATCCGCCGTATAGTCCTGACCTTGCACCTTCAGTTTTCCACCTGTTTCGGTCTCTTCAGAATTCTTTATGCAATGTTAGGTTAACATCACGAGAGAACTGCCAAATCCACTTATTATTATGCAATACACGGTATTTTGATGAGAAGTCCCAAATTTTTATAGCAATGGGATCATGTCCCTACCTACAAGATGGCAAAAGGTTATCGAACAAAATGGTACATACATACTTTAGTTAAATTTAAATTAACTATATTAAAAAATGTTTTGAATTATCTTAAAAAATGCGAAGAAACTTTTTCCCCAACCTATTATATGCATTTAGTAAAAAGCGGTTATTTTTAAACTACAAACAGACACTCCAATTTTATTTATTTGTATAGATGTAGGTATATCATTTCCTTCAACTCATAATGGATGATATTCAAAGTGTATTTGAGAATTGTATGTTATTGTGTTCTCGTGCGAGATCGTTTAGCAGACAACGGTAATGACTTGCCGGGTCGTTGTGTTCGTTTTTCGTGACTATCTTGTATGTACCCAGCGGTAAAGGTGGAGGAAGGAGTTCAATTACATTTTGAACAGCATTGTGTTGTTTGGTTTGGGATAGGTATTCAAAAAATTATGTATAAAAATAATCTAGTTATACCTATATTCACTTTAAAAATTAGTTTGAAAAAAAAAATAAAATGAAACTAAGGCGATCTATTTTTGCTGTTTTTTAAAGATAATGGTACGAAACTCTTCGTGCGCGAGTCCGTTTTCCACTTGGCCGGTTTTTATTTAAATGCGAGACCAAGAACAGTAATGCATAGTTAAACCTAGCGTTTAATAAAACAATCATAATTTAGTAGAAATTTAAAACCAACAGAGCACCGCGAAAATCCAATTAAAAATTAATTAAACCTTGACGACATAAGCTGTGATGTTATTGCAATATCGCTGCGGTAATGCAACATTCACACTGGTAAGATCGATAATACTGCATTGCCAAAATACATTGCCAGGTCATTATAATGAAAGGAAAAATATAGGTCTTCATATATATGATATTTGTATTAAACTAGCAGACCCGGCGGACTTCGTACCGCCATGTTTTTTTGGGGCGAACACTGTCTAAAGTCTAACCCTCTTCTTCATAAATATTTTAGCTAAAGTCTTGCTAATCTCTCCTTTGTCTTTTTCTATCCTGCGCAATTGACAACGCAATTGACAAAGACAAAGCATAAAATATAATAACTAAAACGTATCTAATGTACTAATGAAGAAATGTTCGGTCAGTCACGTCAGTGATTTATTTGTAAGGAAGTAAAGTACAATTTACATTTTTTTCGGATTACCGGAAACTATATCGATAGTAGGCATGTTTATGAATAAGGGAGTAAGATTTTAATAATTATTTTAATATTTGCCTCTGACAAATAACGAACACATAAAAGGAAGATTTATCAAAGGAGATGTTGCGAGCTCGGCTCTGGTTCGTACACGTCCTCAAAAAATGGGTAATTTGAAGAAGAAGCCGAAAAAAATACAATTAATTTATTCAAGAATATATTTTAGAGTTACAACCACATTTAATTCAAACGATTTTATTATGTTCAACTCTATGTTCAACATGGCGGCGATACAGCTGACGCTTGGGATCAATCGATTTCGATTGTATTTAGAAAATATTACTTTTTCTTCAAGAACTTTAAAATCAAAAAACAATAATAAAATTAAAATGTCAAAATGACGTCGCCCGTCATATTCGCCATGTTGGTTTTGAGTTGCAATTCTAACTGCAAATAATGTTTTGTAACTGCAAACAAGGCTAAATAAGTGAAAATATTCAGTAAAAACGTTTTTACATTGATTTTGCCTGTTTAATGATATTGTGTACAATACATGGCCGGAGGTCCATACATTTTTGCAACATCTCCTTTGATCGTTTGGAAGTTGTGCGCGTACAGCTACAGATATTTCGGTCATTCATTTTTATTTATATGTAATAGAATACGCACCGCTTGCGATACTGTTCGAGTAAGTTTTTTAACGAAGAGCATCGAAACCACCTCGTTTATTACCTAATCCAATGGTCTCTAAGTGGTAGAAGTATTCAGATTTAACGTGGTCTGTAACTTCACGTTATATACGTTCAATCATACAAAAACCCCACGATTTGCCAGTTTCAATCGACCCATATAATAGATGGGAGCGTATTCATATTCAGAGGTACATTACCAAACTACAAGCGGGCACTGGGAAACTAGAACTTTAAAAGAAAGAAAGAAGGAGAAAAACTTTGTTCTTAAGCTTAGGCCTAAGGAGTAACAACGCATCTGAATTTTGACCTTGGTTGTCCATGACATTTTCGTATATCATGGACAGTGTCTCTAAGAAAATAGATCCAATGTTGTAATTTTTCCGTGATCGAAATAGACACATTACCGCAACAAAAATAATTATCGACCTAGATTTAATGTAAGTACGTAATAAGGGTGATTCTAGATTATAAATAAATAAATCAATGGACTTAGTAGGTGATAAAACTAGATAACAATTAAAATAATTAGTAATGAACAAGTGTAGTCATGAATAAGTGATAACAATTTGCTTAACATTGTAACAGGTTCAGGTTCAAATTGTTTTTACAATAAATAGACCATAATATCTGCACTTTTACTTCCCTACTAATATTATAAATGCGATAATGTGTGTTTGTCTGTCTATATGTTCTGCTTTCACGTCAACATGGCTGAACCGATTTTAATGAAACTTGGAATGGATCGCGACACTGGGAACTTAAATGAAAACTACATTTTTTTTTCAAAAATCAGTTACTATAGGATTTAAATAAGGGAATGTATTTTTGTTACGAGCACCACGTGGAAGAAAGCTGGTAAATAGTAATACATAAAGATTCTATACCTCATATTCCAGGTGGTCGGGCACAGAGAGGGTTTGGAGATGATGGAGTCAGCGGACCCGCTGGTGCTGCTGGTCCTGCTGCCGACCATCCCCGTGACCCTGATCAGCGCCAAGCTGTACAACTGGGAGGACTCCGTGCTGCTGTTCCTTAGGAAGTACTGCGCGAAGATACCCGCGCTGGCGTATATATTGCCTTTTGGAAAGTAAGTTTAACTTTTTTTTTACCGGGTGCAAATGCGTTACGAATACACCCTCGGCGAGAAGGGTGGGACTTTGGAGAAGGACTTCTGTCTTCTCACTAAAAACCGCTAGGTATTCCGACTTGCCCGTCATCAGTGGCGGGGTCATGGGAACGCTTTCGCACACATCCGCGACCTTACCGGCGGCTGCTCGTTGCCGACCTCTCCTCAGAACCTTTCGGCTCCATTTTTTTTAATTAATTGTTTTACCACGGATTCAAGTATTTAACAGCCCATCTTCAGTCATTTTTATCTTCATTTCTTATGATAATGATTATCCATATGGAAGATGACGATGATTGGATGCTTCCATGTGGAATATGATGAGATGGCTCCAGTAAAGTGATGGGGACTTTACTAGGAGATTTGACGAAGTTTTGGAGGCAACATGAAAAATCACTTTTCACTTCATATTATCACTTTCCTAAACCCGTGAATATTATTGAATGTTTTATAATAAAAATCCCACAATTTTTACACATGAAAACGCGACTATACACAAATTTCGAAAATATCGAAAATATCGGCTCCAACCAACACTACTGGCGTGCGGAACACCTGCACGCCAGCCAACCCGAGACCTCTCCATTCGGGCGACAGACATCCCTTAATTCGACGCCCACCACTCACGACACCAGGCGTCCCATACCGCCCGGGTGGAGACGTCCAGGCGCACACAGTTCGGCCCCGGGGGAGCGTGAGTGTAAAATTTGACAATTTTCTAACTTGTAATTTCCGGCACAGAGGCAAAAATTCGATTCGGTTGCACAAGCCGTGGTCGCGGACAGACTGTTGTAACAGCAAAATGTCAATTTGCGGGTGTCTCCGACCTGGACACCGGTCATAAACAATTTAGGATCGCGCGATGTAACATCGGACCTATCGTCGGATACAGTGAGCGTTGTGTGCCGGCCTCCACAATAATCATGCAACTTGTAGGTAGAAGAACATTAAGCCACCCGCAATTTGACATTTTGCTGTTACAACAGTCTGTCCGCGACCACGGCTTGTGCAACCGAGTCGAAACGTCGGAATAAAGGTAAAAAGTGTTTTTACCCAATATCTATATCGCGTCACGACCCGGTTCGTAAAATTAGTGAAATGAGTGTTAAACGCGAGTGTTTTAAAAGTTATATACCAATATCTATTGACAAAAACAAATTTTACAAAATCAGAAAAGCATTTTTTTTAAGTATGTATTTACTCATGAGAGATACACTTTTACCAGCTGTTTGGGAATTAGTGATGACTGCTTAGTATTCAACTTGAGTTTTTTTTATTTCAATGAAATCACTGCACTATGTTGGTGGAAATAATTCCACATACGTAGTATTATTACATATTCTTTGCTCATGGCACCCTTACACTTTTCTACCATTACTCGTTTATTGATCGTAGGCAGATTGAAACTGATAAAGTGCTGTAAAAAAATATAACTTCACGCCTGTGATCCCCGAAGAGGTAGGCGGAGGTAAATACATGCATTCAAGCATACACGCAAACATACGATTCGCCGGTTACGTTTTGGTCCATTTAACAGGTGGCTGGTCTGTTGACATCTCTGGGCACATTAACAAACGCCGAGATGCTGAAAAACCCAGCAAATGGAAAAACCCCAATAGAACCAGTGGTAAATAGTAGTAGTAGTGGCCAGCTACCAAAAGGCTACTGAGACAGTCAAAGTACTGTTATTTATTGTAAATTATCTTCCTTACAGCGTGGAAGGCGACCAGGGAGCGATAGTGTCCGGTCAAACGAACGCAAACTCAAGTGCAAACAGCTACGTGTCACCCACCAGAATATTCTGTTCGGCCCTCTTATTACCCACCATATCGACGATCATCGGCAAGATATTCTTCCGTTCCATACAGAATAATCTACATAGAACTATCCTCGGGGGTCTCACTTACATCACTCTGAAGGGCGCTCTGAAAATCTATCACAAACAAATGCTATACATCAGGCATTCCAGCAGGAAGATATTGGACTATACAGAGTCGAATTTAAAGTTGTATAGAAGTGCTGTAAGCAGTGATACTATGTCCAACTCGAGGGACGATTCTGAGCAGGTTGTGTGAATGACATTATGGTGATACTAATAGTGATTTAGTAGATACTCCTGTATAATGATTTTATTGTATACAGTTTATGTTATTCTGATCCTATTCCATAATACACTGCGAGCACTGTAAGGTGTGATGTCAGTTCAGTGTACTAAACGAAGCTATATTTAT
The DNA here is from genome assembly GCA_036365455.1 of Macrosoma leucophasiata. Lineage (NCBI taxonomy): Eukaryota > Metazoa > Arthropoda > Insecta > Lepidoptera > Hedylidae > Macrosoma > Macrosoma leucophasiata. The sequence goes on from JAWQUS010000013.1 coordinate 8,627,329, forward strand.
ACAGTTGGCTATTATGAGGAAAACGGAATTCAGTCCAATATACTGGATGGATACTGGACTATAATTTTCTTCTGTTACTTTCATTTTATACAAAATATCGGTTTTACACTGAATTAAACACAAATTATTTTAATATTTCATGTTTGTTTTTAACAGCCTGTGTTTTTCAATGACAATTATTATTAATTATTGCTACATGTTAATCACGTGATCAAAGCACTGAGAGTATCTTACCTGGACACAGCCAGTACAAAAACTATGACGTCATATTCCGACGTCATCCACGTAGTAAAAATTTTTTTTCCGTTTTGCAACTTTTTTCATTGATTCTCTGCCCCTATAGCATGATTTTGGCCTATAACCTTCCTCAATAAATGGATTACCGACCACAATTTTTTAGCCCCTTCAACTAAACAAACTCTTCAGGTTTATTATATCAATATACCTAGATATGACAGTATACGGAAATACCCGTACATTGTCAGTATATGACGGGATGAAATTTTCCATAATAAGAATACTATACAGTGCTCGTAGTGTATTTCGATTGAGAGCTTCTGTAAGACAAAACTCACGTTTGATAAAGTAGTGAGTTTGGTGTTATAGAATAATGCTACTGGCTGCAACAAAAGCTGGATTCATTGATGCCTAATTTTATTTTGTGATAAAATTCGTCCTATCAGCGTATGAAAGATTCCTTCGTCAAAATATTACAAAAAGTATTGTTTTGGAATCTGAAGTTGATTATAATAATATACAAATAAATAAAATACGCTTACACTCACAGCCCCACACTAGGTATAAACCTGTCGTGGGTGCCGTTGTACACACACAACACATACACCCAGACCCGAAACAAATATCTGTAGGCCATACAAATATTTGTCCCGGAGCGGGGATCGAACTCGCGACCCTTCGAATCAAACGGTCGTCTTACACCGCTGGACTAACCGGGTCGTCTAAAAACAAAATACAAATGACGACCAAAGTTTTGCTGATAGTCTTTACTTTGAAATCGGAATTATCATTTTTTTTTAATTTAACGAAAGTGGTAAATTATTTTGCAGTTCACATTGATGATAAGCAATGACTCCAGCCTATAGACACCCACACTAAAACCAGAGATCTAAGTGCAGATGCGTTGCCACCCCAGAGCCCTAGTTGTTATGTCTTTGTGATAGTTATTACGGAGACATACGTAGATAATGCGGTGGTGCTTACCAACAGTAAGTTAACCTCAATTTTTTTTGTCAGATTAGAAGGGCATCTGTCAACCTTTAAAAATATCAATGCAGCTGTTAGGCTGGGTTGCACCTAGATATTTGTTAGTTATTGTAACATTTAACATCCTTCTCTAACTTTAACAGATTTCTTTAAGTTAGAGAAGGATGTGAAATTTGATTTCTTTAAGTTAGAGAAGGATGTAAAATGTAACAATGCCACTAAATGGTAGTGTTCAGCACTATCGTGTTCCGGTCAGGTGGTAATGTGCGACCCTGTAATTTCCGGCACAGAAGCGTAACACCTTAGGCCTCGGGAGTGGTAACGCACCTGCATTTTGACCTTGGTCTTTGTGTGGGTGTCTATAGGCTGCAGTCATCACTTCATATCAATGTAAACTGCATGCTTGTTTGCCACTTTAATTACATAAAAAAAACAATAATTTTAACAAATATCGTGGTGCAACCCAGGCTTATTGTTGCATTTGACAACGACGGTGTCTTTGACAAATATACTGGTGCAACCGCACTTTAGTCCTCTTGCACTGTATGTTGTTTTACTTACACAAAGAACGCTGGTTTATGACGACGCTGTACAAAGTAGAAAAGAGGCAATGTGAACTATTCATCATGATTATGTGTACTGTGTTGTGTAGTAGAACTATATAATATATTTATATATACTGGGTGACTTTTTTTACCGTCTTGAAAAAAATAGGGCGTGATAAGCAAATGAAATAAAAGCCTATGGCATAGTTATTTATATTATTTTTTTATATTTTCTAACTTCATCTGAAATTAAAATTTCATTAAACATTTCTATTCATTATTCTATTACCTACAAAACTTACAAAAACAGGATCGTGTCAAGTTGCCGGCGTTTGTTTGTTGAAATTCAGTGTTCTAAAATTAAAAATAGAATAATGAATAGAAATGTTTAATGAAATTATAATTTCAGATGAAGTTAGAAAATATAAAAAAATAATATAAATAACTATGCCATAGGCTTTTATTTCATTTGCTTATCACGCCCTATTTTTTTCAAGACGGTAAAAAAAGTCATCCAGTATATATAGACTAGCTGACCCGGCAAACTTCGTATTGCCTCACAATGAAATAATGTGTCAGAGGTTTGATAGATACGGACTATTTGTTGAAATTGTGGTTTTTACTATTTCCCCTCAATTTCTTCATATTTTTTTACCTTTTAAACCTTCCCTGGACTTCCAAAAATCATTCAAAACCAAAATTAGTCAAATCGGTCCAACCGTTCTCGAGTTTTAGCGAGACTTACCAACAGCAATTGATTTTTATACATAGATAGATGTACTGTATATAAATAGATACAGGTTTTAGTTGCAGCCAGTGGCATTGCGTATTGAAAATATACATATATCCGAGAATTATATCGTAAATGGAATCATTATAATCACTTTATACATATATTTTGGAAAGAAAATGGGATATGTTATTGTAATATATTGAGGACAAATCTATATTTTTGTATGGACAATAAATATTGAAGAATTGACTACGTAGACATGGTTATTGTTCATTTTAATGTACAGTCAGGGAACTCTTCAATTATATGAAATCAATGAAATACAGCTTTTATTATCGTTGCATATCATTGACCGGGAATTGATTGCTTGATGAAGCAGCCGGTTCCCTGATAACTTATTGAACACTAATACCGTTTCTGAAGTACCTATATAACTACCTATATTACTACCTAGTGTGAAAAACATTTTTCATGTGTCTTTCTTTTCAATGTACATACCTATTAATTGGAAGTTTTTGTTATAAAGCCGTTATTGATTAGCATGTAAGACGAATGGAAGTACCTTGACAAACCTATTCAAGGTTTTATGGTGCTTTTTGTTTTACACTGTATGTACTCCTTATATTGAAATAAATAAATACAAATACAAAATACCTAGAAAAGGTATTTGTGTACAATTAAGTAGGTATGTAATATTCGATAAAATTTAAGAACGTAGCGAAGTACGGATATTATATATTATGAGTTCTGTTTTTTTTAACGGGAGTCTTATATCATGATTAAATTACTGATTCGAATGTAAACTCGCTTTTACGATTTAAACAAAATTATCCACTACTACTAAGCTGGGATCTTGGGGTCGATGCCATTTTTCAATTTTCTGTAGTTTCCAAACTTGCTATGGTGCCACCCTCGGCGCTTGGTAATGTGCCAGGAGATGTCAATAGGCTTGTTACTTGAGCCAAAGCGTAACGCGTGTTCGCATTTATACTTGAATGCATACACTTACTGGCTACTCCTTGGTATTACAGACGTGAAATAAATTACGTTACGTAAATAAAAGTTAGTTCTTACATATTAAACTGGTAAACAACAATTACTATAGATATTTCACTATATTAAATCAAGTTCGAGAGTAATAACTTAGCTGGGTTGCACCAAGATATTTGTTAGTTATTGTAATATTTCTCATCCTTCTCTAACTTAAAGAAATCTGTTAAAGTAAGAGAAGGATGTGAAATGTTACAATAACTTTAAAAGTATCTTGGTGCAACCCAAGCTTAGTCTTAGTTCATTATTATGAACTTAAACGTGACATTGAATAGGATGACATTCATAGATTAAAAAATAAGACGCATGTTTTTACTAAAAAATGTAAAGTTAAAAATATAAAAAACACAAATAATTTTAACTATACGTATGATATACACGATTCATCTGTAATAGCTAATGTGATATTGTAATAAATAAAGCCTGTGAGAGTTAAAAAATGCATTTGATCATACGGCAACACTTTTTTATCTCTATGATCTCCATCCCTTTTTGTAATAAGTGTAATGAGAGAGTGCGTGTGCGCACATTATGCGACACAACCTTACTCATTTTTTTTCCATTAATGATCGCAATGACGCTTCGGCCCACGTCGCCTTGGCTGGTGACATGGGCCGCAACATGAATAAATGTAGGTTTAAATAGAGGCTCGACGGGCCGCAGGTTGAGTATTGCGGCGACGTACCATGGTTTGTCAGACGTGTCCAAACTCTTCACTTTGCTACGGGAAACCACATCTTTATAATAATGACAACCCATTATACGTCCCACTGCTGAGCACGAGTCTCTCCCCTTTTTTGGGGGGCGGTCTGCAGCATTGAAAGTTCGATTTCGGTCTGTGAATCTTGCCCAGAGATATTTCAAAGGAGATGTTGCGAGCTCGGCCCTGGTTCGTACACGTCCTCAAAAAATGGGTAAATTAAAGAAGAATCCGAAAAAAATACAATTAATTTATTCAAGAACATATTTTAGAGTTACAACCACATTTAATTCAAATGATTTTATCATTTTCAACTATGTTAAACATGGCGGCGATACAGCCGACACTTGGGATCAATGGATTTTGATAGTATTTAGAAAATATTACTTTTTTTCTCCAAGTTCTATAATCAAAATACAATTTAAAAAACGAAAATGTCACAATGACATCGCCCGCCATATTCGCCATGTTAGTTTTGAGTTGCAATTCTAAGTGAAAATTATGTTTTGTAACTGCAAACAAAGCTAAAGAAGTGAAAATATGCAGTAAAAAACGTTTTTATATTGATTTTGCCTGTTTAATGATATTGTGTACAATACATGGCCGGAGGTCCATACATTTTTGCAACATCTCCTTTGTTGGTATATTTTTTTTATTTCTCTGTCATAGGCGGTCTTGATATTTATTGTACACGTTAAAGTTAATTCAAAAAGCTCGTCCCTTGCTTCATCTTCTGTTAACTCTTTGGGATCGAGGGGAGGCTATGTATAATTAAAGATATGGTACATCTTAATATATTTTAGATGAAAATCGTCAGGCTGATCAAGTGGATAACAATAAATTAATGGAATGCTGATTTCACCAGATATTTGTCGATCCAAGGTTTGTTTATATTGTATGGATTGTTTTAAGAAAATATAACTTTTTTTTTCTGAATACAAATATATCTCTACTTTTTGCAATGGTCTAATTTAAAATGAAAGGAAAATAAGCGTGATGTAATTCTATTCTATATATTTTGTAAATTAATTATCCAGTCCAGTCGGCAACATATAATGATATTTTGTACAGTTTTAAGTTTGTTTATAAATATTTTTATCTAGAATTAATGTATTTTATTTTTCCTAGATATTTATGCAGAATAGTAGTCTTTTTTTGGGTTTTGTTACTAAACTTTGGGGTGTACTGGGATTTTATTATTCCATTTTAGTCTTTAACACTCTTTCAGATGAAAAATAATATTATTGTCATAAAAAGTTTTTAAAATGAGTACATACAATTGCAGATCTATCTCGTATCACATTTAAACGAAAATTCTTGTAACATTATTATACCTACTTAAAACATATTTCTAATAAATAAGGGAATAATAAAAAACGACTATTAAAACTATTTAAGTACGTTCGTACTAAAAGATGCACATAATTCGCGTTTATTAATCGAAAAGTTGCAATATCGCGAAATCAAAAGCCAACAATAAACATAATCATTAAACACTATAATGATAATCTAATTCATTATCATAAAAACGCGATATCGATGATAACAATATATATCTTATCAGCGCGAATATGGTAAATAGTAAGCGTTTGTTTCACATAATGCAGTGTGTTGTCGACTGCATTTTATTTCGTGTGTGTTATCAACAGTTTTCAAACAACCTTATCAAGGAAGGAATAACAGTGATGAGGTAGGGTGCAACTGTTTTACATCTCAGTTTTAATTGATCAATCTTCGCAGCCTTGCCTTTTATCACACTTGAAAAGATCCAAAGTTTAGATAAGTGATTGGTTTATTTTAGTGCTTCTTCAAAATATGAGTGTTTTATAAGTCCACTTGCTAATAATTCAACGAAAGATGTTATGAACAGTATTTTTTGGGGGAAAAAAAAAGTTTAGATCTCTTACACTAAAAACAATTTATATTTTTTCTGTAATCGTTTAAATTTCTACATTTACAGAATTATTCTTCATATATAATTCGGATGTTTGATTGAGTTTCAAAATCAACAAGACTAAACTGAATAAAATAGCACAAACACTAAAATATCTCCTGGAAAAAGTCACAGACTATGTTCATATAACACATCCAATTGCACAAATGGAGAAATTTATAAAGTCGATATTCCACACCTCTGAGAGGCGGAAGTCATGTAGGCATGATGAGGTAGAAGAAGATAAGCCGGCGCCACCGCTCGACATCAGACGGAAACTGTCAATCTCAAGGTCAGGCCGGATGAGGCAGGCAAATAGAAAGCGACACTCGTTGACCATGGATCTTTACGGAGAAGTAAGTTTAAAAAAATAACTAGAGATTTCAATAACTTTTTAAGAGAGGGATCTGGATGTTTTGAATGTAAACAGGAGAAGTTACGTTGTATATTTCTAGTCTGGAATTTTTTCTGGACTACAGCCTTTTGCAATGGTAAAATATATGAATAAGTTACCCTTAACCTAAAAGATATCTGATAGGAGGTACAAAAGAAAATTCGTGATGAAATAACGATAACGTTAAGAAATACTAAATAATCTTCCTTTTTGTTCCAAAAAAGATGGTTTAATAACTAACTTAAAAATGATTTGACAAATTAACTTTTCCAGGAATACACCAACGGTGAAAAACCAAAACAAATAGAATATCATGTGAATAATCAGATGAATGCTCCAAAAGCAGATAGTAAGAGTGCCGAAGCAAAAAGAAGACATAGCTCTGACATGCGGACGCCGGATGAAGAAATTGATGATGCCTTCGAAATTATTGATAAATCATAGCAAATATCATATAAGTTAATGGCAAGTATATGATAACATTTGACATTGTGTAAGAAAGGGAATCTTTGTATGAAAGACGATCGAAAGTGTTTTATAATGTCAGACAGGGTTAGCAATTCCTCTTGATATTGTATAAATAGTAAGATTTTTGGTACCATTGTAGAAGTTTCCGGTGATCCAAAACCAAACCTTTCGGATGTAGTTAAGAAAAATGAGATTTGAAACGAGTTTACTATGAGATTGTAATTTAAAGCGGTTATTTTTAAATACAGGCAAGTAGCAAGGGCTGAATACGTGTTTATGAATATTACTAGCGGCCCGCCTCGGCTTCGCGCGGTTTCAATTTTACCTACCCTCTTCTATTCATATTATCGTGATGTTATATAGCCTAAAGTCTTCCTCGATAAATAGGCTATCTAACATTGAAAGATTTTTTCAAATCGGACCAGTAGTTCCTGAGATTACCGCGTTCAAGTAAACAAACAAACTTTTGAGCTTTATAATAGTAGTAGAAACCATTGCTGTTAGACTCGAGGTATCGCATCAGGTTCGCTACCCGCAAGAGTATTTAAGTGATATTGGGTTAATATCCTTCAAGTTCGGAGGCAATAGGGCTGCTGCACTGCCTACGTAAGCACTGACAGTCCGGTATTGGTCAAAACTTTGGTCGACAAACGTCAAATAGGTACGGTGCGAAAGAGATAACGTTCTACAGATCTTATTTCGGGATAAGCCGAAGTCTCCTTCCTAAGCTGGTTAAGCAATATTTATTGTTGTCACTGTACATAAACTTTGTTGCATTAACGTCATGATTAATTAAACTAATAGTGTTTTGGCGGGAACCTTGAAAGAGGCGTATGGTGCTCTTATTTTATTTAATTTTCTTGGTGTATTTTTAAGTTTTAATGAATAAAGTTGGTGGCATTTTGTTTGGTTTATTACAGTGCCCGTGTTTAGTGAAATAGAATAACAGTGCAAAAACACGACCTTTCAGGTTGCCTCCAAAACTTCATTGTAAATGTTCTGGTAAAGTAGCCATCGCTTTACTCGAATAACTTGATTGTAACTCACTTGACTGACATATTATACTTGATAACTTATATACTTAATACTTACATATTATACTTGATGACTATATTATACTAACTTTTACGCTGCTTAAATAAATACGAAATATCGTTTTACTTGACACTGGCAATATGCGTAATAGCGATGCCATAACAACAAAAAAAAAATACTAATAGGTATCTTAAGGAGGTTATTACGTAAGATATGTTAATAACAGAAATAAAGACTGATTGTAAAACTATAACGTTTTATTATTGTTGCATGTTAAGTGATGCATTGTCGGATGTTTTTGATATCAAAAATCAGGTAGGTATATCTGATGCAATTTCAATAACTGTTTTATTTATGGAAGCTATCTGATGTTTTGTATCAGTAACTAATTACCGTTACATTTGCGCGTGTATCGTTTCAGAGAAATGCCGCCAAATTTATCGGTTATCGTGATGTAGTCTGAGATAGGCTGATGTTACGTTGATGTGATTAGGCTCTAATCGAAACAAGTTGGAGGGCCTGATTAGGTAGTTCTTTTATGTTGTAACGTAATTCACTCTCAGAATTATAGTTTTTCTCATAAACTAAAGTTGGTATTCATAAAATTATAACACTACTAGCTGCCGCAACGAACTTCGTATCGCCTTAGAAATTAAAAAAAAAATCTAAGATATCGAAAAAATATATTTGTTGAGTACCAATTTAACGTTTTCGTAGGTCTTCGCGAGCTTCATACATTGTAGAAATTAAACTTGCGGATTTTCTCGCGTATACAACACTCCCAAACTTCTTCATACACCCGACGTTTCGGTCGCTTTCCAGCTACCGTGGTCACGGGCTGACTCAGAAGTTTGGGAGTGTTGTATACGCGAGAAAATCCGCAAGTTTAATTTCTACAATGAGTACCAATTTTGTGTGCCTATTGGGTAGGTCTGAGAATCGGCCAACATCTATTTTACATACCCCTTAGTGATGTTGCCATTATGCGGATGCCACCGCATTACCTAGCCAAGGGTGTAGGCACCAGCCTACAACCGCGAGGTCCGTCACCGGAGGTCTAGCATTAGTAAAAAAAAAAGTAACAAAATTTTTAAAAAATTCCAAATTCAATTGTTTATCATTTACTGTTACAGATAACAGATAATAAACAGCGACAATAAAAGACAATGTAAGGACATAGCTTAATGCTCATAATCTTAAATTATATTTACAATACACTTGAACGGTAGATTAACATTTAGATTTTCATCTTTTTCTTCTTTGGCTTGATCGGTAGAGGTCCGCCGATTTTAAACACGGTGCTGAAAAGTAAAAAATAAATTTGAGAATGTGTACGAAGTCACAATACAGATTGTCGCAAAAATAACATTTTTAAATCAAAATAATATTGAGCCTGAGTGCAGAGTTACTAATAGGATTGTGGAATCGAACTTATTGACGTGATAACGTCTTATAAATCGACGAACACTGGCTGCACGCACGAAAAAATGTCACGTTCCAGCAGAGCCGATTTATTTTGGCGTAACTCTCATTTTCTTTTGGATCGACTGATCACCAAATGGGTGACCATAATTTACTTAATTGTAATTAATTTTGGGAGAAGAAAATACCTGAAATAGATTCGGTTATTGATTCTGAAAAAACTGCTCTGAGGGTGTGCGTTTATTATGTTACAAGTTGTATAAGCAAACACAGTTTGATGTGAACTAGAAGAATCCAAAAAGCGGTTTATTATTTGATCAAAAACAATAATAATTTATTCGAAATATATACTAGGCTATAGGCTAAAGAATATTTTAACATAAACAAGTTCTCTCTCCTTATAATAAATAAGATAGTAAAAAGTGTAAATACTTACTGACAAGTTGTACAGATGGGGCTGAATTTACAAAATACTGAAACAAAACAACATTACAAAGGGGTTGTTTCATTTATACAATTTTTACCTCTATTTTTTCTTTTTTTTTAAAGAAATGGCAGTTACCAAATTCAGATTATTGATTCTGCCAGTATCTGGTGAAATCGTTACCTTATTTCATTGCAAAAAAGTTTGATGATTATTAAATAGGTATGTTAAAGATTTTTATTTGATATAAACTGGCAGAGATTCTGTGACGAGTTGATGGAGGAGACACCACTGTCTTACCTAATAATTCGGTTATAATATAATTTCTTACTTCTCTACTACGCCTGTATTCCCCGACAAGAGGTCTAGTGGTAGTAAGCCATTGCTATGCTGGGGTTCTGGGTTCGATCTTCAGGTCGGGTCATTGTGATTTTTCTACTTAACGGAGGAGGTTCCCAGTGTTCTCGTCGGAGTTTGGGTATGTGGCCCGGAAGGACAACAGGCTCGTCACTTACATGGGACGAAACATAACTGGCGAATCTTAGGTGTTTGCATCAATGCTAATTTTTTAATATAATTAAGTGGCAAACAAGCATACAGTTCACATTGATGGTAAGTGAAGTGAGCCTGTAAGCATCTACATAAAAACCAGTGATTGCAATGTAGATGGAGAGTCAAATAATTATTAATATTATTAGATGCGTTACCACTACTGAGGCCTAAGCTTCAATGCTCTTGGAAATTACATGCAGGCATTTGTCTCTGCATACCCTGGGGAATAGCGGCGAGAAGTGATTTCAAGATATTAAAAAAACAAATCTTACCGCTCAGACAGACAGAGCAGACATATCCTATAGTGAGCAGTTCACGGTGACAAAAGCAGGCCGCTCGGTAGTCGACGCGACCCCGGCCTGGTAATACTAGTTGATTCCTCTCCGATGCCTCAGGGAGGAACACCCACTGACAAGAACAATACAATTATAATTATTATCTGACATTTTTTAATGGTGGTAGAGCTCTAGTGATGGAACTCGCGGGTGTAGGCACCGCATTACCTCTATCTGCCGATAAATGGTAGTGTTCGGCACTATCGTGTTCCAGTTAGATGGTAATGTATGGCCCCGTAATAACTATCAGAGACATAACAACTTAGGTCTCAGGGGTTTTGTGTAGACGTCTATAGGCTGCAGTCATCACTTAACATCGATGTGAGCTGTATGCTGGTTTGCCACCCTCCGTACATAAATAAAAAACGTACAACCAGAGTTATTATAATTTGACGACCCGGTTAGTCCAGCGGTGTGAGATGACCGTTTGATTCGAAGGGTTGCGGGTTCGATCCCGCTCCGGGACAAATCTTGTAAGGCCTACAGATATTTGTTTCGCGTCTGGGTGTTTGTGTATGTGTTGTGTGTGTACAGCGGCACCCACGACACAGGTTTATACCTCATGCGGGGCTGTGATTTTTTTTTTATGTAGTCGAAGTGGCAAACAAGCATGCAGCTCACATTGATGTTAAGTGATGACTGCAGCCTATAGACACCCACACAAAGACCAAGGTCAAAATGCAGATGCGTTACCACTCCTGAGGCCTAAGGTGTTATGCCTCTGTGTCGGAAATTACGTGTAATTGAGTGTAAGCGTATTATATAAGACCATAGAAGCTAATTTTATAGTTTGCTTAAACTGGTTAAAATTAGATAGTCAATCTCAAATATGTCCATTGGAAAAAAAGAGAAAGCAAATGAGGTTAGGTAAGTACCTATCTGTCTCTTTTTATGCGCAGTTCACATATGTAGATGTTAAGTGATGACTGCAGCCTATAGACAGCTAAACAAAAACCAGAGGTCAAAATGCATATGCGTTGCCATCCCTGAGACTTTAGGTGTTATGTTTCTGTGATAGTTATTACGGAGCCATACATTCATTACCATATTATCGGAACACGATAGTGCTGAACACTACCATTTGGCGGCAGATACATTAGGTAATGCGGTTGTGCCTTCGATCTCGAGTCCCTTCACTGGAACTTTACCACCAATACAGTCTTATTCCATGTAAACATGCAATCTGTTGGTATGAGGAGCCCTAAAAAGGATTTAAATATACTTACATTAGTATATTATATTTAGTTTTATCTTAGTGATATTCTCAATTATAATTTTTCTAATTTGTAATTTGATATGTATATCAATAATTGCTGTTAATTTTAATTTATTTTGTTTGTTTGTGATGTGTCACAAGCGGTGCTTGTCACCCTAAATGAATAAATAAATTTATGATTCTGATAAACTAAATAATGTCTTGGTAGCCTAGTGGTAGCAGGCCACTACTACTACGCTGAGGTCCTGGGTTCGATTCCCGGGTTATCAGAGATAATGGTGAAAAAGCCTTTATCTGTGGTTCTATTGGGATTTTTCCATTTTCTGGAAATTTCCCAGTACCTCAAAGTTTGGTAATGTGCCCGGAGATGTCAACAGGCTCGCCACCTGTTACATGGGCCAAAACGTAACCGGCGAATCGTGGGTGTTTGCATGTATGCTTGAATGCATGCATTTACCTCTGCCTACCCCTTCGTGGATTACAGGCGTGAAGTTACGTTTATTTTTATGATTCTGATTTAGAAAGAAGGAGTTTTCTCACCAGCAAATACTGGAGCAGTCCTTCAAGTGTGGGTGCCTTCAAGTAGAGGCCTCCGGTGATGTCGCAGCCCTGCTGCAGCAGACTCAGGTGCTTGTCCAGAGAGCAAACATCTATCAGCACTTGTTGCTTCTGTAACAGATTCGGTTATAAATTTCGAAAAAATCTAATATATTAAATTCTCATGTCACAGTGTTTGTAACAATACTCCCCTGAAACGGCTGGACCGATCATTACGAAAATTTGTGTGCTTATTTGGTAGGTGTGAGAATCGGTTGTAGTCTATTTTTATATCCCTAAATGGTAAGTATCACCAATTTTCTTTCTGATTTCTTGGACATTGAATTTATTATATCTCTAGGGCGATACGAAGTTCGTCAGGCCAGCTAGTATGTATAGAATAACCAGAAATCTAGTGGTAGTGGCCACTACTACAATGCTGGAGTCCTGTGTTCGATTACCGGGTCGGGCTTTCAGATAACGGTCACAAATCCTTTTAAAATTTTTGCCTTTTTCTATAATTACTTCAAAACTATTTATTGAAAAACTGATAAAAGATACTTATTTAAGACCTTTTGATATGAAAAAATTAAAAAAAAACAAAGGAAATTTATCCCTCAAAGTCGTTACGCGTTCTTGTTGGCGTCACTGATTTACATGTGAGTACCAAACAACTCAATTCGCCCAGTACTTACCGGGAAAATGGCTTCCGGCTATGACAGACAGACGGAGAGATATACGCACGTGGCAGTTGAGATGTTTTGTGATTGGTGGAGGCATGTGATTAGTCCATTGGTCCAATATGGTGTGACAAAATTAAATGTTCATGGAGAAATAAAAAAATAAAAATACGCTTACACTCACAGCCCCACAGTAGGTATAAACCTGTGTCGTGGGTGCCGTTGTACACATACAAAATATACACAAACACCCAGACCCGAAACAAATATCTGTAGGCCATACAAATATTTGTCCCGGTGCGGGGATCGAATCCGCGACCCTTCGAATCAAACGGTCATCTCACACCGCTGGACTAACCGGGTCGTCAAAAATCCTATAAAATAAGAATTTACTTTGGTGATAACTCACTTTTTTGGAATGTGCTACAATTACCTGTGCAGTGAAGAAGACATTCATGTAGTTGATATACTGTGCCGCGGTATCAGAGCTGCCAGTCACCACCAGGATACGGCTGCTCGTGCGCAACCCGGGCGGGGCTTGACGACGCATCTGTCAAAATGTAATATGAGAAACCAATAACATTTACTCGTAGTAGAGTCCCTAAGTGCAGGAGCTCCAGGGCCTAGGCAACACCGCCTATCTATGAAGTATTAGAGGTTAGTGACAACATTTTTTACAATTTTTGTCTGCCTTACTGTCTGTTTGTTCCGGCTAACCTCGGGAACGGCGGGAGCTTTTGTAATAAGGAGTAACTTAGGCTAGTTTTATACTAGCTGCGCCCACGACTTCGTCTGGGTAGATATTGAACAATCATAAATTCTCACGCAGACGAAGTCGCGGGCACAGCTAGTAAATATATATATAAATACTTACCCTTGCAATAAAACATAAACCCATTGACATAGCTCCAGCCAATAGTGATTCGCCTGGTTTTTCTTCCTGTGGTTGACTCTTTATTAGATTTACTAATCTGTAAAATTCATTTGATTTATATAATTTTATTATTATATTAACTAATTATATTTTACCGGTGGTAGAGCTCCAGTGACGGAGCTCGCGGGCGTAGGCACCACCGCATTACCTAATATACTTGCCGCTAAATGGTAGTGTTCAACACTATCGTGTTCCGGTCAGGTGGTAATGTACGGCCCTGTAATTTCCGGCACAGAGGCATAAGACCTTAGGCCTCAGGAGTGGTAACGCATCTGCATTTTGACCTTGGTCTTTGTGTGGGTGGCTATAGGCTGCAGTCATCACTTAACATCAATGTGAACTGCATGCTTGTTTACCACTTCCATTACATAAAAAAAATATTATAAATAGAAAGAATGTCGAATGAGCGAATGACTAAACAGATAATCAATGCGATTGTGGATGGTTGCAGAGGCCCAGGAAGACCAAGACTGACCTACCATGACCAAATAGGTCGAGTTCTGTCTGATAGTGGTGTCAAAAGTCTTAGGAATCGGCGTGCATGTATGAAGAGAATGATGAAGGTAGACGAGGCACGAGAGGTTTGTCAGGACCGGGATATCTGGCGCTCTACACTCTCTGCCTACCCCGTCAGGGACCAAGCGTGAAGATACATACCTATATTATAAAAGCGAAAATTATGAAGATATACTAATTAGAGAGATATAAAGGATGAAAATCCATCATGTTAGTTACAAATTTCATGAGGACACATTCAATTCATTTATTGCGTATAATAATATCATCCCGATGCGGGGATCGAACCCACGACCCTTCGAATCAAACGGTCGTCTCACACCACTGGACTAACCGGGTCGTCAAATCATGAAATCCTCTTGGGCGTTTGCGGGAAAAAGCTAGTACTGAGATATAACATAGACATGATGAGTCATTTTATATTTGTCTGGATTATTGTTTGCCACAATTCGCTGATTAGAACAGTAAAAATATATTCAGACTGAACTAAAATAAAAACTTAAAACTATGGATTTTGAAATCCACAATTTGAAGTAAGTCAATTAATAATAAGTTATCTGTAAAAGTTATTTTAGCATTCTCTGTTGTATATTTTTTCTTGATTTATAAATTGAATGTACTTGTTGGTTGTAAACACATTGATGTTAATGCTTGGAAAGGTATACGACAACATGGCCTTGTTATTACACAGAGATATAACAAACATAGACCTCAGAAGTGGTAAGGCATCACCATTGATATCTCTGGATTTTATGTTTTTTTTTTCATGTGATGGAAGTGGCAAACAAGCTTGCACTTCACATTGATGTTAAGTGATGACTGCAGCCTATAGACACCCACAGAAAGACCAAGGTCAAAATGCAGCCGTGTTACCACTCCTGAGGCCTAAGGTGTTATGCCTCTGTGCCGGAAATTACAGAGCCATACATTACCACCTTACCGGAACACAATAGTGCAGAACACTACCATTTAGCGGCAGGTATATTAGGTAATGCAGTGGTGCCCTACCACCAGTAATATATAATGTTATGTTTATAGGCTATAGTATTCACTTACCATCAATGTGAATTGCATGCATATTTGCCTCTTCATGATATTAAAAAGGTGATTTATAACAGAAAATTTACCTCATTTTAATAGTTTTTTCCACAAGTGTAAACAATTCATATTGACCATCTATTTGTCTCACATCTAAAGGTTTTCCCGGCGATGGATATAAGTATTCACTGAAAATAATACAAACCATAATAATCGTTTTATAAATTAAGTTATAAAATAAGTTTGACTAAGAATATGCTTAAAAATACTGCAACTCATGACCTCTTAGAAACATTACTTATTTTAATAATAACACATGCAAGTAAACTTCAGAATTTAAAGAAAAAACAGAAAGAAAAATTTGACTCTTGCCAGGAATCGAACCTGCAACCTCAGGATAACCAGTCCAGCCACTTTACCACTAATCTACCGAACTCCCGCAAATTCGGTAGCTAAAGGAGATGTTGCAAAAATGTATGGACCTCCGGCCATGTATTGTACACAATATCATTAAACAGGCAAAATCAATATAAAAACGATTTTAACTACATATTTTCACTTATTTAGCTTTGTTTGCAGTTACAAAACATTATTTGCAGTTAGAATAACAACTCAAAACCATGGCAAATATGGCGGGTGGTCATTTTGACATTTTCATTTTTTTAATTGTTTTTGATTTTAAAGTACATGGAGAAAAAAAGGAATATTTTCTTAATACTATCGAAATCGATTGATCCCAAGCGTCGGCTGTATCGCCGCCATGTTGCACATAGATGAAAATGATAAAATTGTTTGATTAAATGTGGTAACTCTAAAATATATTTTTATGTATCTTCACACCAGGTCCCTAACGTGGTAGGCAGAGATTTGATATATTCTTGGATAAAGTGTACGAACCAGAGCCGAGCTCGCAACATCTCCTTTACTCATTTTCTTTCTCAGGCTATAAGTGCTTCCTCTGAGTTCCAATAACGAAATAGACTTCAGTATTTTAAGAGAGAATTGATCAGTGATACTTGCATACTAATGTCGAGTTTGCAACCTAATGCCCAATGTCCAGTTGGTCGTTGCAGGTATTGCTAGTGATGAGATGCTAAAGGATCTCTGTGATCTTCAGGTCGAAGACAGGCGAGAGACAGCGCGAGCGATAAAAACGGCACATTCTAGTATCAGAGGCCAAGACTCATTTTGGGTCAATGCACCAATAAACCACCATCTTATAATAAATATAATAATAATGGCAACCCATTATACATCCCACTGTTGGGCACGAGTCTCTCCCCTTTTTTGGGCGGGGCCTGGAGCTTACTCCAATGCAGATTGGTGGAGGTGGGTGGGTTAGTGGCCAACCCGCTGTCGAATGTTTTCAAACCACCCATAAGGCCTCCGACAAGGTTTAACAACTGCAACCATCGATAGCAACCGGGACCGACGGCTTAACGTGCCGTCCGAAGCACGGAATCGCGCATTTTAATTTGCCACTAGTGGTCACCCATCACACTACCCGACCGCGCCCATAGTGCTTAACTGAGTAGATCGCTTACGATCTACACCAGCCGCTGGGCCATGTGCGCTTCATCATCAGCACCATCACCATCTTAAATGCAGAAAAATATCTTTACCTTTTATGAAAGTGGCAGCCGATAACAGCGAGCTGATTTCTGGATTTCTGCATAAGATGCGAGTTGGCGAAGGCTATCACAGCGTCGAGGCATCCTGTCAACACTTTCGGATCATCTGTGATATATCGCTGGTTTGGGTTTGTATCTACTACTATTACTAATAGACTACTGTCCGATGGGGCTGCAATGTAATTTCTTTAAGTCGTAGTATCATAGTTTCATAAATTGAATGAGTTTAAATAATTTCGTTAAGGAAGGTTATGTTTACTACATACCATCGTCGTCAGCCATTTTTGTATTTATAGCTTGTATGATTGTATCTCTTTTTGATCACTGAATGCTAGTTTATTTCACGATCACGAATGATATCTACGAATGTTAATTAAGAAAGATTTGTTAATAACAAGACAAATCAAACAGAATCCGACTTTGCAATTTACATTTTTGACACATTTCTGTTTTGACTTTTGGTTTGGACTATGACATTGACAAGTTTATTTTTTGTTTTACGGTAATGGATTCAAGTTCTTTACAGGCAATCTTCAGTAATTTTGATATTTTTCATCTCTTATTTATGATGATGAATATCGACGATGATTGGATAGTTCCATATGGAATATGATGAGAGGGCTCCATTAAAGTGATGGGGATGTTACTAAGAGTTTTTACGAAGTTTTGGAGGCAACACGAAAATAATTTTCACTGCATATATCACTTTCTTTACACACGTGCACGTTATCAAATGCTTTATGATAAAAAGCCCACCATTTTTACCCATAAAAACACGACTATACACAAGTTTTAAAAATAATATCATGCTGCGACACGGGTCTTTCCCACGTTCCCTCCAAAACTAATCTCTTGGTTATTGCCTTATTGCCGTTGTGTCGTCGATGCTTAATACCATATAGGTAGCAGCATATTTTAATAACTTACCACTTTTATAAAAACATACCTACTACTTTGTTGGTTAACTGCCAATAACTTACTAACACCAGAGAATATTATTATAATATAACACAAAGAGTTGCTTAAAATGCATAGATAAACTGCGGATAGGCGGACGGACATGGCGAAACTACAAGGTTCGGTTACACCAAAATATATTTAGTTAAATGTAAATACATTTTTTTGTAAAAAAATGGTCTAAAACAAAAACTCTAAGAAATATTTTGATACAACCAAACCTTATGATCCTTGTGGCCTTTACTTCGGGGGGGATTTTTGCTCGCCCGTGACTATTAAATCATTAATCTAGTCTTTCCTATCGCTGCGTTCTACCTACCGAAGAGGATTTAAAAATTTCACTCACAATGTGTAATTTCGATACAATAAAAATATAAGAGTAAGTAACTAATTGGGTAAGTAGTTCGTTTGTTCGTTTCAGTCGAAAAACGTTTACTGCTGGACAAAAGTCTCTCCCCATAGGTGAGGATATGCCATAATCACCACGCTTGGCATATGGATTGGCGATCGCAGTGGCGGTGCACTTACGGGCGGTAGTAAGATCAATTGCAATGGTTTGACCGTCACTATTCGATTGACTGACTGCACTAGCCGAAGCTTACCTTCTAGTGGAAGAGAAATCTTCTATTAGTGGGGTGGTGGGATCGTCACGTCACGTCCTTACGCCGTACAGCTAATTAGTAGTGAGTACCTAATTCATACCACAAAACATTGCTCGTCGACAATATAAACAATAGAAATTAAAGAAAACACGGAAAGAAAAAATTGACTTCGGGCAGGTTTTGAACCTGCGACTTCCAGGATAACCAGTCCAGCCACTAAGCTACCGAAGTCCCATCATGGACTTCATGGACTTAGTGGTAGTTTTCTTTCTGTTTTTTCTTTAATTTCTAAAGTTCACTCGCATATATTATTGCGAAAAATAAATATTATAAATATTACAATATGGACAAAAGCTTTTTTTTATGTAGTTATGTAGGTGGCTCGTCCCGATACTGCACTACTTACTCTTCCGTGGTCTTCTTCACCGGCTAATTGGCGAGCGCCTCTCAGCCTAGCGGTAGCCTTTGTCATTCAACCAAATTTCATCATCATCATCACTCCAGCCGGATGACGTCCACTGCTGGACAAACAGCTAGTAATATATATATATATCTGTATTTTCGATAGGCTGTTCCATTCAGTTTAATTATCTGCCATGCATTATGTTAATTAAATTAGCCTAAGGTGTTATGCGTCTGTGCCGGGAATTACTATTACGTTGTTGCTACCTGGCTGGATCACAATAGTACTGAATATTATCATTTAGCGGCAAGTATAGTGTGTTAAAATGAATGGGTAAAATGTTACTGGTAGCGTAATCAGGTTACCAAACAGAAAAAAGAATCGACGACAAATAAAAATGGTCCTTCGTGTACTAATAATTAACAAAAAAAAAGTGCTCGTGCCCTAACGCGCCATGTAAGAATTTATTAAGTTAATTAATTGTACGCAGTGCACCCGTGGACAGATGTCAAAATGTCATAGATTCATATTTGTCAAAAACGCATTCCATACGTACGGCTTGTCCATTTCGAACGGACCTCGCTGCTGTAGGGTTGAATCGTCTAAATCTATTGTCATAATATTTTAAAGTAATAAAAACATAAAAAATATTTACATATCTATTCATCACATGAAGAGGCATAGGGCCGTGACGATCCCACCGCTCACTAGTGGAGGAGAATTCTTCTGCACAGTGCAGTACAGTCAACAGAAAAATGGCGATCAAACTGTTCCAATACAGCAGTAGTAAATACAATAACACGGGATGGGCAGCAGTGTCCCGCAATAAAACTACCGTAACTGCGATCGCCAATCCAAGTGTCAAGCGTGACAATTATAGCGTCCTTATGAGGAGGCTTTTGCTCGGCAGTGGATATCTTTCTGCCACATGGCATGACAGTATGAAATACATGAATGTATGTGACAAATAGCCATAGCCAACCATTCACAATTCCCCGGCAACAGTCGTTTAACTGTAACAAAAAAAGTTGGTAAGTGGTTTTCGTACATGCAGATTAACACTTATTTTACAAATCTATGAAATAATAATATTATGATCTGCCGCCAAATCAAAATAAAATCATATTAAAAAGAAAATCACGGAATAGTGTTACCTTCTGTCAATAGATGTCGCTACGCTACCATTCGGGTTACGGTGGGTAACTAAAGTTTATCACCAGTGACAGAGAAATACATTGGAGACGTCGATCGATTTCTTGATTGGTAAAGCATCCAGTGTATTGAACTCGTAATCGTTTGGGTCTTGTCTGAAATCGAATTCTTCTTTCCATTTTTTGCGAACGTTCGTAAGTAGTTGAGACGCTTACGGAAGTCATTTACTTTTTTAAGAGTACTGTATCTCACTTTGACTTGTTGATTGTCCTTTTCTTAATTTTTTTTACTCAACTTTTCTTTATTCTTCACGTTTGTATTCATCCAAGGGGGAGGCAGACATAAATCCATCCATGCATACTAACATTATATTTTTTGGGTCCCATGTACCCAGTAGGTATCTGCCGATCCTGTTGACATCCATTGAACTCATTACAATTGAATCGTCATAAATGGAAAATGGTGGACTGGCGTTAGAGTTCTGGTGTACCTTATACCTATTACTATTTTGTAGGGCGAAGGCACTACAGGATTACCTGATTCAACTGCTGGCAAATGGTCGTGTTCCGATTAGATCATAAAGTATAGCCACATAACAGAGTCATAATACCAGTTTGATCTCTAGTATGTATCTAGATTATGTAGATGTCATTAGTCACTTAATATCCATGTGAACTGCACGCCTGTTTGCCACCTTTGTTACACGAAAAAAATCATATACTACTTATACTCCTCGTGACCCTTATGTTACCTTCCTCGATCTGGTTTTAAAACCCGAGTCTTCAGACATACCACTCATAGGTACCAGTACTTAGTGGCCTGCTACCATAATAGATACGTCCCTTGGACTGTGCTGCTCCCATAACGCTACCAAGGCAGTTAGTGTAATAGGTATTTTAATTAATACAGTTGTACAATGTAGGTACAGCCCTAAAACAGTAATGTGAACTACGAATACTTCGAAATAGAGGCATCAAATCCATCATGCATGGATGGACAAAGGTTTGACTCGTGCGCTGTTCGATAAAACTGCTTTGATTCTTTTAATTAGATTTAGGAGTTCGGTCAACGTTCCAATATCGATTAGTTTCAAAATGTATTAGATTACTTTTATTATTATATTTTTTGTCGATATTCAAATTATATTGGAATGTATAACATTTACACTGATATTTTATATATATATATATATATATATATATATATATATATATATATATATATATATATATATTATTAATATTATGAGAGTAGGTACATATTTTGCCGCTTTTATGCAACAATGACACACACAATACACCTACGTATGTACTCTATCGTTTGTATTAAACATTAACCCCCTTATTCATAAACGTATTTTAGCTAAAGTGTTGCTAATCTCTTTTTTGTTCTTTTCTATCCTGCACATTTGACAATGCAAACGACAAAGACAAAGCATTCTATAGCTAAAACGTATCTAATGTACGTTTATGATTAAGGGGTAAGAAATAAAAAAATCACAGGTACATTAATAAGTACAATATCTTTAACCATTTCAAATCTTCTATTAGACATAAGTGGATCGTTTACATAAACTACTTTATGTTCCATTAAAACAACAAGAAAAATATCACTATTAAAATATAACATACTTACTAGCTGTTGCCCGCGGCTTCGCCCGCGTGGTTTTCGTTTTATAAATAACTAAGTAGCTGTTCTTTCTCAAAGTCAGCTTTATCTCTGTACCAAATTTCATTAAAATCGGTTCAGTCGTTTGGACGTGAAAAGGTAACAGACAGACAGACAGAGTTACTTTCGCATTTATAATATTAGTAGCGATTAAAATATTGTTTAAGACACGTCATCTGAACCCATTTAATTAATTTATGTTGTTAGTTATATAAATTAATTATAGGTTAGGTAGCTACTAGCAATAAATAACATAAATTAATTATATTGGTCTTTGATGACGTGTCTTAAACAATATTAAATTAGTAATTCATAACAAATTACAATATCAATATCTCGAAATAAAAGTATTCAATAACAAATATTTCCATTATCTACCAACATCCACCAAAAGAACAAATCAAGCAAAAACATAAAAAGCACTTTAAAATTATAATGATATTAACTTTTACGAATAATACGCTTTTTAACGATAACATCGGATTCGATTAAGTTCACGCTTGATTAATCAAAATACCCAATGGAATTGGCGCTGGTTGTGTGACGTCAGATATTATATTGATTTACACGGAGCTCTTTATCAGTCAACGTAAGACGGGAGCTTATTATACCGTCCGAATTGTATTTCATCGTAGTGAGATGACGGCGACGCGATACGGCGCCAAAGTTATGTCATCTGTCAAAATACATGTTAACAGTACGGCGAACGTTGATGAGAGCCGCCGATAACAGAATATGAATAATAATAAACGGAGGATGTGACAAGCTATGCTACCTGTCATTTTACGACATTGTTTATACACGGCTAATGATATGCCTCATTTGAATGCGTTGGTGGTCTGTCGGGCCCCCATAGAAAAAAGCTAGCGTTTTTTACTGTCATCCAACTGTACTTAGCTGAAATGTATTCCGAATATTCTACATGTGTATCTACAATCGGAGGCGCATTCGAGTTTAAATACTCGGTCCTTCGAGCCGGATACGTGAATAATTAACGGCGCGAAACTTATCAGTTTATTAAGTGAACGCGTTCGGTAATTGAATAAGATTTTACGAGAACATTGTTTACAAGACTTCGTGCCGGAGTTCAGCGACGGTACATTAGCGCGGGCTTTCGAAAATCGAACTGGGAATAAGTAAAAAAAAGGCGGGAACGAAATAATTATGCACGTTCCGTTTCGTAATGGGCGTCGCGCTACCGTTTCGCTTTAATAGCTCGCTTGTTCTCAGAATTTAATTATGCTCAGAGCGCGCCCAGATTAGCCGGGCGCGCGTTCCGTTTTGTTAATAACTCTAATAATGGATGACGACCGCGCACTTTGCTGCATTAAACGTTATTTATTCACTTTATGTCGCTCCCATCGCTTTATTAAATTAATTGATTAGACCACGGATTTTTATAGCGGCAATAATGTATTGTGTGTTAAAAATATAAATGGCACCGGTGTTTTAGTGAACGCTGTCATAACTAAAACGGATTCATATTTAATGTCAGTATTAATAATTCAATAACAAGCTCTTAAAAACAAATTGTCTAACCGATAAGACATTGGTCCGACGCAAACAAAACACAAAACGATTCAGCCTTAATAAGAACCGGGGTTCAGAGATGAACACAAAAGAAAAAGATAACAGCCTATTGTTTTTTATCATGTTGTCAATATCGCGCGGCCAAATTTTCTATATTGGAATGCCACGATTCGCCAATAAGAAGCGGGGAAGAATTGATTTATTGTCCAATTAGCGTCGGTCAGGTGTGCCAACTGCCAAGATAGCATCAGGCTGGCCAACCTAACTCGGTTGGAACTACTATTTCTTTTGGCGCTTTCCGTTTAAATGGCATATTGGAATCAAAAAAGAACCTTTACACGGTGCTGCCAGCTTGCTCGGAAGGTCAATTTGAAATTCTGATCGTTCGCGGCCAAGGTTTGCTTAAGTGGAAATCGATTTGAATTAATTGTTGCCGTTCGGCTTTTTATTGCTTAGGAACTTTAATTTGATAGAAATTGTTTTGGGGCCTTCCGTTGCATGTGTCCGATATATGCAACGGAAGGCCTCAAAACAATTTTAAATTCACGGGAAATAAAGCGTTCGATTAATAAATTCAAATTAATGTCACTCAAATTGTTACCTTTTCAGACAGTGAAAAGGAAATCACTTTATAAATAAATATTTGCGGCATTTAAAACAAATTTAAATGTTAGAAAGTACAAATCGGAACATAACTAAAATAACTGTATGGTCCTTCGAGCCGGATTTTGAAATATAAAATTAAAATTAAGACCATACACGGGGATAGATATAAACTTATTTCTACTCATTGAGTATAATTTAACGCTCCAGTGTCTTTATTAATGGTGGAAATCAGTTATGCCATCAATTAAATACTGACGGGATGTCGTAAATAGGTATGGTATAGTGATATCATTTAGCGCAGCGTGTTAATAGTTGGTCAATAGTGGTATCACGTTTCGGCAGGGTGACCATAAATGACCGAAGAAAAATTGATAATTAATAACTTAACGGTGACGTTTAATGATCGAAGAAGCATTATTAAGGAAATATTTATAATGTTGTACAGTCTTGTAATAGATACCTACTTATTCCCTACCGTGTTCTACTCAGAAGATAAGTTTTCGTAAATACCTACTTCCATAGAAGTAAAACATTTTTCAACACTGCTATACTATATATTTTATCATAATATATAAGTATATTGCTATCTAAATAGGTAGCAACTATTTATTGTAATCACAGAATAAAGAAAAGAATAGATAAATAAGTGCATGACCTCGTAATTTCGGCCACAAAGGCATAAGGGATTTAGCCTCAAAAGTGTCAACGCATGTAGGTATATATCCCCGGCAACGTTTTGTCACATGGTTGACGACTCTGACGAGTGGACATCTCTGGGCACATTACCAAACTCCGAGGGTGAGTACCTACTGACTAAACTACCGGAAAAAAAAAACCCAACAGGCCCGACCGGGGATTAAACCCAGGACCTTAGCTGTCGTAGTAGTCCTGTGAATGTAATAAGTGCCTAATTTTTTTGATCTGACGCTGTTGTAAAGACACTACTATGTCTAATTTAAAAAAGACATACTCAACTAATGATAGCGAATACGAGTTATTAGAGTCGGTTTCATTTCAGGCAGTTTGTTAGTAACTTTTTCCATCGATAAATTTACTTTACAACATAGCTGAGATACTATTTATTAAGAAATACCATAAACTAAGTAGAAAGTTACGAATAAGCAAAAACATGTTATACTTACTACCGGATAATCCCAACATATTTTATAGGTATATTTTTTATCGCTAAGCAAGTTACAGCTAATAGGATGTACTATGACTGAAAATAAGAGTAAATAAACCGACTAAGTGCGTGTCGGACCATGCTTAATGTAGGGTTCCGTTTTTCGAGTAGGTACCTACCTACATAAGTCGATTGATTCTAAAACTCGTTAAGTTGTAGAGCCTGTAGCTGTAATAGTTTTCCTTTTAATCCTCCGATATTGGAGCTGTAGACCAGTAAAAACTCTACTCCTATCATACTAAAAATATCTTACGTTTTCCTGTTTCCAACCCAAGGATAATGGATTTCCCTATGGATAAGAGCGTCGCCAGCCATCGATTTTGAGAGGGGCAGCTTGGCTATAGGGTAGGACAGATTGACTCTAGAGGGGCCAGTTTGATATCTATTCTTATGGCACATATCAGACTTTGCTGTAAATTGTGCTGTATTTTGTCTCTAGAGAGCTCATTCCCCAGCCTTTGGATCTGTACTTAAATCTTAGCCAAGACCAAACACACAATGCACAGCTTGGCTTTAATGCAGTCAAAAATTGGCTACAACAAAACATCCTCACATTAAATGTTACTGGTGGTAGAGCTCCAGTGACAGAGCTCGCGGGCGTAGGCACCACCGCATTACCTAATATACTTGCCGCTAAATGGTAGTGTTCAGCACTATCGTGTTCCGGTCAGGTGGTAATGTACGGCCCTGTAATTTCAGGCACAGAGGCCATCACACCTTAGGCCTCAGGAGTGGCAGCGCATCTGCATTTTGACCTCTGGTCATTGTGTGGGTGTCTATAGGCTGCAGTCATCACTTAACATCAATGTGAACTGCATGCTTGTTTGCCACTTTTATTACATAAAAAAATATATATATATATATATATATATATATATATAAAAGACCAAGACCATGTGTTTCAGTATAAGACATAACAGCGAACAAAGAGGAAAAAAAAATATCACCGCTCATCAGTGTGATACTGAAACTGATTGTAACTGCCAACCACTGGAATGTGTGAATACAGTAAAATACCCGGGTGTGTCAATAGACAGCAATCTTAACTTTAAAGAACACATCAGACACATCATTTTTACTGGTGGTAGAGCTCCAGTGACGGAGCTCGCGGGCGTAGGCACCACCGCATTACCTAATATACTTGCCGCTAAATGGTAGTGTTCAGCACTATCGTGTTCCGGTCAGGTGGTAATGTACGGCCCTGTAATTTCCGGCACAGAGGCATAACACCTTAGGCCTTAGGAGTGGTAACGCATCTGCATTTTTACCTCTGGTCATTGTGTGGGTGTCTATAGGCTGCAGTCATCACTTAACATCAATGTGAACTGTACGCTTGTTTGCCACTTTTAAAACATAAAAAAAAAAAATCAGACTCCTATGTGGTAGGGTGCGTAGGCTCATTTATGTATCCAAAAGACTGAGGCACGTAGCTGATCCAAACATAATTAAACAAGTATATTATGCATTGTGTCAGTCGCTCCTGACCTGAACCTCCCCAAGACGTAATGCAGTAAGCATTACGTCTTGGGGAGGTTCGGCGAAAACCATAATAAAGATGATTGAAATTGCCCAGCGTGCTATAATAAAGGTATGGTTATTTAAACCCATTGATTATCCCACTTCATCATTATATGAAACGTTCAAGGTTTTGACAGTGAGACAACTATTTATATTGAACACAGTTTTACTACAGCATAGTCAACTGTCCTTTAACCCACGGCTGTTAACGAAACGTTCAAAGCATTTAGTGTGTAATATCCCAAACACTGGTAAAACCAAATTTAGTACAAAGTTTACAGATTTCATGTGTCCCTCCCTACCTATATAACAAAATCAATAAATTAATAAACATTTATCCTTTAAACAGAAAACAATGTAAAAGAGTTGTTCAAAATTTTCGAGTAAAATACATTTGGTAGACTATTAATCGCAAACTTGTAAAGCCAACTTAAGTGTGATAGTTTTCCTTTTAATTTTGTTATATTTAGCTACTATTGCCGTAACGTTTGAATTTTTAACACCAACTGTTTAGTTGGTGTTAAAAATTCAACCAACCTGGTAGAGGTGGAGGAGGAACTTGATTCTTAACGAAAATTGGCATTTTAAAGCTTAATAAGTCACGAACAAGCAAATTCAATTATTTCCAAGTGATTAAATAAATTTTTGAGTTTGAGTTTGAACAGTTAACTAAATCGAAAAAATTTGAAATATCCCACACTACATAGAAAACGAAAAATATATCCGCTCGTTACATGTAGGGGAGGTATGTACCCTAAATATTTTTTTTTCATGTTTTTATTCTATCACTTTATCGGCGGCGATTAAGGTGTACCTATACTTGTGCCAAATTTCAAGTCTCTAGTACCAATAGTTTTTGCGGCTAAGCCGCGGACGGACAGACAAACAGACGGATATGGCAAAATTATAAAAATGTTTTTTTTTTCATATTATCGGTTTTAGTTCAGTGAGTAAAACTTCTGATATTTATAATTTTAAGTTTATTTTAGTTCCTAGAAGTATCATTTTTAATGATACCAATGGAATAAAACGGTCAAAGGACATAAAAACCAGTCAGTCATCAAATTCGAAATTTAAGTGCTGCGCATTTCCGTTACTGTTTAAATTCAGTACAATGGCGCCTCTGTTGCAAGCTTGTGAAAAGTTTCCTGTACTTGAACACACCACGTTGTAAACTTTAGTACCTTCTTAGTAATTTTCATAGTTTCCAATATAATCTAATGACCAAACACTACCTGTGTTCTCAAATTTCATAAGAATTGGTTTTTATGGTTCATTCTTTTTGTTATTGGACTTTCTGTTTGTCTGCCTGTCTTGCTATTTAATTCCAGGATTATCTTTCTTTTGATCATGTTTGCCTTCGATACGATTAAACAAATCTGTTACATTAAACAGTTGTTATGAAAGTTGGGGCGAGAGGGTAGGCACCATTGCATTGACTTATTGGTCGCCAAACGTTAATATATTATGTATGCCGCACTATCAAATTTTAGCTTGATGCTTATGTATCTACTTACAAGTGGCATACAATTTTCGTAGACATGAGAATTAACTTAAGTACCTACCTACTATCATTGAGAAACGCAAAGATTGCTAATTTCTAAGGAATTAAGTACCTACCCATACAATAACCTGTTCAAATTTATTGTCAGAAACCATTTGAAATACAAACACATACGAATATACTAATACTACATTTGAACTGTTCACATTACTTT
Organism: Macrosoma leucophasiata; assembly: GCA_036365455.1. NCBI lineage: Eukaryota > Metazoa > Arthropoda > Insecta > Lepidoptera > Hedylidae > Macrosoma > Macrosoma leucophasiata. The sequence continues at coordinate 8,656,033 of JAWQUS010000013.1, forward strand.
GCTATTGAAATCCTTTGTAAAGAATATAAGCCGCAAAACGATCGGGCAAAACAACATTACGAGTTTTAACACCGAAATTACGCTTTTCCCACACCCTGTACACATTACGAAGTTGTTACCGTCCTCGCCTGTCACACCACACGATCATTGCACCGCCACACGATAGAAAAAGACAGTATATACTACCCCTTACTCACTCCCCACAATAAATGTGCGGGAAAGAAAGAGACGTAGTAATAGCCGGAAATTAGCACTCGTCTATCTTTCATTTTACACCCCAAATTTTCTTATTCCAATTTCCTCTCGCTACGAGCGGCGATAATTTTCGGGTCCCAACTCTCTGCGGTGCGTACAATGTGAAATAAACTTAACGTTGTTAAATTTAAGACCGGAATTGGTTTACACTGAGACCTCTTTTCAGTTGTTCCATGTGCGAAACCGCTTTAGAACACTCTGTCATTTGAAATGAGTCATTTTCTGATAAGAATGCCCTATTGGTTGAGACGTGTGCGCTTCGGGCCGAGCGGCCGATAATGCCATTTCCGAACGTAGATAGCGAATAACTCGGGTGTCGGTTTTTGCACTGGAGTTTTAATAATAAAGCATAGGGGGAGAGACGAGATATGGAAATGAGCGTGTGGAGGAGAGGAAATTTGAATTTATACACCAGCTAGTTTTATTCATGAGGGTGCGCCAGCCGTTTCGAGAGATTACGCTGCCTATACAGCCGATTTCTGAACGTTTACGATTCTGTATTTTATGGTTATGACAGTTAATAATCTGTGCTCTTTGTAATTCCCGCGTTTCGTTCGGCTCTATTCTGCCAAAGCGTTGTTCGGGGGAATTAGTTGATGTTAGATGTATAATCTGTGTATTTTTTTAATGTAGGTCCTTTCAGACTTGGTTCGTAGCTATGGACTATTATAGTCTGTAAAGGTAGTTCGTAGTTAAACGTAGTATTTGTATACTCTTTGGTTAAAAGTAAAGGCCTGTAATTTCCGGCACAGAGGCATAACACCTCAGGCCTCAGGAGTGGCAACGCATCTACATTTTGACCTCAGGTCATTGTGTCGGTGTCTATAGGCTGTAGGTAGTCATCACTTAACATCATGTGAACTGCATGCTTGTTTGCTACTTCCATTACATGCACTACGTTCGTTAGACTGTGTTTTAAGCATATCCAGCTATCGCTATTCCGACATGAGGTACCTACGACATGAGGGTGAATTTAGAAGAGGCCATTATAAAAATCATAGATATAACTACGGTGAATAACATAAAAAAGTTAAATCACACCTATTTCCCCAGAGATTTAGCCGCATTCTTATATACCTACCTTTTTATATCATGAAGTGGCAAACAAGCATACACTTCACATTGATGGTAATTACTATGGAAAGAGAATGTGGTAGCCTATCTACGTCTTCATAAAAACCAAAGATTTTAATGTAGTTGCGTTGCCACTCCTCAAGTCTTAGCTGTTATACCTCTGTGCCAGAAATTACGGAGGTAACTGACTGGAACACAACAGCACTGAACATCACCATTAAGAATAAGTAGATTCGGTAATACGGTGGTGCCTACATCATGGATCTCTGTCACTCACGCTCTACTACCAAGAAAACTGGTGGTAGAGCTCCAGTGACGATGAGCTCGCGGGCGTAGGCAGCCCCGCATTACCCATGAATATGAATTGAATATGTCGTTGTACATACACAAACACCCAGAACCGAAACAAATATCTGTAGGCCATACAAATATTTGTCCCGACGCGGGGATCGTACCTACGAGCCTTCGAATCGAACGGTCGTCACACACCACTGTAGTTATTCGTCATCTCGCACGACAAAAATTCGCAGGAACGGGCGACTTGGCACTTTTTGAATTTACCTAATATTTCTGTCGTCAACTAACACGCTCATACAAAGTACAGCCAGGTAAATAATTTAAAAACAAATTTTAGAAACGATATTGCTACTGCTTCTAACGACTGTTGTTTTATATCTGACACAGATTTATACATACAACTTTTAAAAAATCGGTCGGACGCTAGAGGTATTGACAATTATTGTATATTATAGGAAGTAGTTATAATAACAAGCCAAATTCGTTAGTGATGTTGTAGATTCTATTTCATATTTTTGATTGAAATGTATATCTAAAATTATGATATACCTAATCATATTTTGTTTTATTTTTAAAGACCAAGTATAAACTATGAAACTTTTTTAAAAAGGATTTTTGTAGTTGACTGATAGATACCTCACAATTTTATGGTCGGGCGAGTTGACGACAGAAATATTATTTAAATTCAAAAGGTGCCAAGTCCCTCGATCGTGCGAGTTTTTGTCGTGCGAGATGACGAATAACCCCACCACTGGACTAACCCGATCGTCCATTTTTCGCATAAATGTTGAAGGGATTAAGGATTAATGATAATTTGTGATTTTTTTCATATCAGTCGTATGGACAGGTGGTATTGGTAACAACCTGGCTGTATCGTGGATGGTAACAACAAAGGGGACCGAAAACCTCTTTTTGCGTGGGAATCGGCATCGGGTCAATACATGTGACTCTATTTCTTTCACTCAACTTACTTTTAAAGACTTAGGTTAAATTCGCTCGTGTTATGGTCAATTGATTTAATGTTACTCCATTCAGGTGGTTCTTATATTTTTTTATTTATCGTGGGAATCATTGTGCACTGATTTGTCTGAATCAATTATTTCATGTTTCCTGCAGAAATGGGTGATATGTTAAAAACTGCTGAACCATTTTGTATGAACCTTTGACTGTTCCTTAAGTTGGTATATACCTAATTAAAGTTAAAAAGGATCATCTTGAATTAACTTATGGTTTCTGAGAAATACGTTTACAAACATTCAAACATACAACTCTACAAAGACACAAACACTTACGAACGAACCATTTACTTACGAAATTTTGCACACGTGTTTGAAAGTCTAAGTAGATCATCATACTTTAAAAAATGTAAGCCAATTCCAACAATATCACTACATAAGTTAAACTAATAACCTCCTTTTTATTTTATTCACACCTTGACTTTGACAAAATACATAAACAATTTCACGCACACATTTAAATATCTGGGCGACAGGCATAGGATCATTTGGTTGTACTTTGACAGGGGGAAAAGCCTGCATATGGCTACTCCCCTCCTGTCCGCCGCGGCCGGTGGCCCGTGTTGCTCTATGCCTGCCACCATCGACTTTAGCCTTAAATAACGCACAACAGGGTTGTGCGTTATTTTAGGGGGAGAATATGCTCCGATGGGGTAGACAGAGGTTAATGCAAGCATTCAACCATAAATATTGCGCGCAGTACCTACTCGATCATTATTTTGCTGTGATATCACCCAAGATATTCATTTAAATCGAATGATGTAAAGGACAATTTTGTTTGAAATTACATACTTGTGATAACTAACCTATTAATTAGAATAAGGATTTAATAACATGTTTACAAAAACACCTTCGCATATAATGCATTATTTTAGTACAAATTTGGTAAGTATGAAAAGATTATAATGAACTTATCTTAAAAGATAGACATATGCTGTCGCGGACTTTTTTTTTAGGACTTTTAAAGGGGAACAATTCTGTCATACATAATTTTTTCGAAACTTTAACCGTTTACGCAGCGCAAGCTCTCATTAGAAAAAAAAACATTCCTCATTGGTACTCCGCTCCTATTGGTCTTAGCGTGACGATATTTAGCCTATAACTCTTCCTGATGGCTAACTAAACTCGGAGGGGAACAATTCTGTCATTATGTATGACAGATTCATAATTTCATTGGGAAAATTCCAGAAAATGAAAATATCTCATTAGTAGTTGCAGGTGTATTATCCTTTCTCTCTGACCGTATCAGGGATCCGGGACCCCAGCGTGGTAGTAATTCCTTGCTACCACTTTCATTTACTATTGGCATAAATTACGAGTAGGTACCTAGTAGTTAGTTACTATACATTGTAGTTAGTGCTAAATTAATTATTGTTGGAACTTACTTGCCAATCAACGATTAAATTTTAATTAATCAGACAACCTTGGCACCTTTAGGAATTTTAATAGTCAATTCATTATAAATAAACGCAATATAATTCAACTGGATACAATATAACAAATTAATGAAATCACAAAACTCATCAATAACTATTAATTTACAGCTATTTCAAAATCACAAATTTTAAGTCCAACTTTTTATGACATTCAACCTTCTTCTACCATTCATAAAAAGTTTTCGAGGACCATAAATAATAAACACATTCAACAATACAAATTTTTATAGTCCAAGAAATAGATGCAAAAAACACAATAACACTTCATTCATAAAAGTATCATTCATTCACGCAAAAAATGATCAGTAAGATATAGGTAGGACCTCATAGCAGTATTGTGCGAAGTTAATCTACAACGTCTTCATTTTAGTATCCCGTGGGATTTTTAAATGTGATGATGAATATCTATTTATTATACTCAAAACCGAGTAGGCTCTATATGTAATGTCCATAGCTTTTATGACATTATTTTTCAATGGACCATCATGTTTATGGTAAAATTGGCTCGCATTCTGGATTGTTTGCTGCTGCTATCAACTTATTTTTTGTGAATATGATTGATACAAACATTTGTACAAATTGTGTATATAGATTTAATCATATCTTTTACTTTATGTTAAAAAACATTTGCTTAACAAGGAAATGCTTCTAAATTAAAAATTACTTAAGAACAGTAAAAATAGTCTTAAAATCGAATAGATTAACACCCATATTCTAAGACGTTACTCGAAACATTCCTTGACTCACACTCAGCTTGAGATATTTTATGAAGACACCTCGAAATCCATATTCTTAGTAGTATTTTGACAGTTATTGGTGGTAGAGCTCCAGTCACGGAGCTCGTGGGCGTAGGCACCACCGCATTATCTGATTTACTTGCCGCTAAATGGTAGTGTTCAGCACTATCGTGTTCCGGTCAGGTGGTAATGTACGGCCCTGTAATTTCCGGCACAGAGGCATAACACCTTAGGCCTCAGGAGTGGTAACGCATTTGCATTTTGACCTTGGTCTTTGTGTGGGTGTCTATAGGCTGCAGTCATCACTTAACATCAATGTGAACTGCATGCTTGTTTGCCACATTAATTACATAAAAAAAAAGCAACTCATGTGTACTGATTATCACATAAATACTAAATCAACTTTCCATAGATTAAAATTATGTATTACAACTATTTCCATGGTTGTAATACATAATAGCTGTAACATTCGTTTGATCAACCATAGTTTTCATGACAATAAGCAATGTGTAGGCACACCTACGACGTAGCACGTTGTGTACCGCGCTTGTTTTTCACAAGATTTCTAACTTCATAAAATTGTTGCCCGCTTGTGATAGAATCCGGGAGTTCAATGAGTTAAGGTATTATCGTATAACCTATTTATCTTTTTAGGGTTCCGTCGCCTACAAACGAGGTACCTTATAGTCTTATATGCTATATGGGATAGGTTTTTAAAAAACAATGGGGGTTTGAGAAATATTTCACCATCTACCATATCATTATTTAGGTACCTAAGGTCGTTCCGTTTGTAAAAATAATAGATAATTCCTATTTCATTCTTTCAATTAAAATTACATTTTTTTTATATTGGAAGTGGCAAACAAGCATACAGTTTACATTGATGTTAAGTGATGACTGCAGCCTGTAGACACCCACACAAAGACCAGAGGTCAAAATGCAGATGCGTTACCGCTCCTGAGGCCTAAGATGTTATGTCTCTGTGCAGGAAATTACAGGGCCGTACAATACCACCTGACCGGAACACGATAGTGCCGAACACTACCATTTAGCGGCAAGTAAATTAGGTAATGCGGTGGTGCCTACGCCCGCGAGCTCCGACACTGGAGCTCTATCACCAGTATTTTATGTTGTTATGCCACATATAATGTCACACACCTTTTTAAATACACTAAATGGATCTTAATTATATTAACACGACAGTTGACCAGTCCTATAATTGTTGTAATTACAATTACACGTGTAATTACGTGTAATTATTTCTGTTGCAATTGAAACTGTTATTTTGTTTTAACTTTCTACTTTTTTAATTCTGCGTAATATATTATGTAGGTTTCATAATTGTGTAAATTTGGCCAGCATTCTCTGAGACGTATTTGTATGTATTTATGGATACCTATTACCTACAAGTAAATGCAGTCTACGAATCACCAGCTATTATTTTTCAGAGCAAAATAAACTGCCTAGTAGTAACAACGGAATAAGTAATAAAAAAAAAATCGATCGATTACACTACCAAGACAAAATCCTCGAAAATAAAATTATTGGAAAGGGTGTAACCTGTTCAGTGAAAGAAGATAAAAGTTATTTAGTTTTTTTTTATATTATGGAAGAAACAAGCTTGCAATTCACATTGATGTTAAGTGATGACTGCGGTCTAAAGACACCCACACAAAGACCAAGGTCAAAATGCAGATGCGTTACCACTCCTGAGGCCAAAGGTGTTGAGCGTCTGTGCCGGAAATTACAGGGCCGTACATTACCACCTAACCGGAATACGACAGTCCTGAACACTACCATTTAGCGGCAAGTTTATAGGTAATGCGGTGGTGCCTATGCCCGCGAGCTCCGTCACTGGAGCTCTACCACCAGTAAAAGTATTATCAAAAGGCATTCGTGGGATCTAAATATCAATTGGGTAATTAACAATTTTAATTGTTAAATATACCTATGTAAGGAAACCATCTTATTCAGTGAAAGAAGATAAAAGTTATTTGGTTTATCAAAAGATCTAAATATTTAATTGGAGAAACTATGCAAACCATAACTTTGTCAGCGAGCTCGTTAAGCCACCACAGAGTAAAGTAAATAAAGATTCATCCATTCAACGTAGGTTATCTAAAACTAGAGATGCCGTATAAGTACGGTTGGAAAGAGAAAGAACGATTAGCTCTCTCTACTATATGCAAATAAAATGATTTTCTCATTAAATTCAGTAATGATCTGTAACTAATTTCAGCCTTTTAAGCAATTACGATTTCTTTGTACTCTTAATTGTTTATTAATTCTGAATGTTTAAGAGATAAATAATTGTAGGTGCGAGGCCTACAATTGAATATTTAGTATTGCTGTGTTAATATTACTGTTACAAGCTTAAACGATTGATTCTAGTTTATGAGTATATGTATGAATGCCAATTTGAAAAGAAGAGAACCATTGATCTATTGTTTTTTTTATATGTCCATGGATCTCTCTTTTTCAAAAGGTTTATGTTAGAAAAGGATTTGAAATGTTACAATAACTTTAGCTTTAACAAATATCTTGGTGCAACCCAGGCTTAGTAAGAGATAGACATTAACAAATCTTTGTCTACGACTAGCGCAGCGCCGAGCAGCTTAACAATTTCATACAAATCTCAACCCATATAATTTTACCAAACTAATTAGGTACCACCTATAAGGACGTCCATTCCAAAATCAACATGGCCGTCGATTCCCTTGAAAGCATCAACCCTATCGAAAAGAGACCCAAGTTTTTCCCGCAAAGAATTTTAATGTTACAACTCAGTGCCAATCTACTAATGATTCTCGTTATACCTGACGACGTTTTTACAAGACAACAATGTCGACATGTTGGAATTGAACAAGTAACGGTGATATCTTACAATTAAAATACTATTGTACTTGGTGAGACACTTCCACGGATGAATTATGTTCTTGTGTTAAATCAAATGGTATCGATTATGAGATTTCATGATAATTGTTCATTGTTTAAGAACTTTATTGCGATTGTGAACATGCTTCGGTAAGAGAAGAACACTAATTAATATTTTCCTATGAAATACCATTCGCATTTTGCCTATTCAAATGGGATTTAAGAATACGACACGACAATTATCTGCATTTTACAGCGATTACACTTGCTATAGAAAGTTAATTTTAAAATAGTACAACGACTGCGTGAAGTTTTTGCTCAGAATGTACAAAATGTGCAAATGATACCCTGGGCTTTAGATTATGGGGTTCTTCTAGACTGGCTTCAAAAGAGTCCTACAGCTCTCTTGGCGCGTTAGATACTGTAGTCAATCTCCATCGGCGTTATGGTAACCACTTTCCTCAGGGTGGCCTGCCTGCCTATCATCCATGCATGCAAATAATCTTATCTATACTTATATAAAATTTTCGTGTCACAGTGTTTGTGACAATAATATACTCCTCCGAAACGACTGGACTGATCATTGTCAAAATAAGTGTGTATTTGGTAGGTATGAGAATCGGTTGTAGTCTAAGTACTCGTATTTTTTAACAGAGTTAAAAAAAACGAGAAGGTTCTCAATTCGGCCGACATTTTTTTTTTGTATGTACGCCAATTTCGCCGAGATTTCTGGACCGATTTACGTAATTCTTGTTGTGTTTGATGCGGAATAGTTTCGAATTGGTCCCATAAAAATTTTATTCAGGTAGGCCCATTAGTTTTTTTAATGAGTATTTTTTACTTACTTTCACCTCAAACTAAAGGAATAAGATTAGACAGCGAGTTGTCATAACAATGCGTTGAATCCACTGACGTCCACAGTCCTAATGCGCATGACAACAAGTGACAATGACATATTTACTCATCGATGACACAACACAGCTTAGTTACTCCTTCGTGGATAAATGCATACAGTTAACAGTCCATGATTACTTTCCCCAAAAATCATTTTTTTTTTCATTGATTTCGTTTAGTCGTGTAATAATTTTGTATCGACACACCTAAACAATTTAAATTAGGTATCTAATTGTCACGAAGCTAAAAATTTAACAGATGTGAACATTAATCTAATTGGCAATGCAGCAATAAACTAAAAAGTATTAAATAAATATAAATACGTTAAGAAAAACCGACTTCAAAACTGAAAAAGCAAAAAATAATACAGATTTAATATTAATTATATACTACCTATTATTTATATGTGTTATTTACTAATAGTCGGTGCCAAGCCAAAATCACTAAAGTAGGCATTTCATTGTATTAACGACACTTCATGCCTATAATCCCCGAAGGGGTAGGCAGAGGTAAATGCATGCATTCAAGCATACATGCAAACACCCACGATTCGCCGGTTACGTTTTGTTCATTGTATTAATTTGCTCGTATTCATATTTAAGTGATCAAAATATAATTATTTGTTTAAGGCTTGGCAGCGACTTCAATCCTATTAGTAAATAACACATATAAATAATAGGTAGTATATAATTAATATTAAATCTGTATTATTTTTTACTTTTCAGTTTTGAAGTCGGTTTTTCTTAACGTAGTTATATTTATTATATCCCTAAATGGTAATTTTATATTCCTTAGTGGATGATTCTCACCCAATATTTTTTCGATTTTTTAGACATTTCATATTTTATACCTTTAAGGCGATACGAAGTTCGTCGGGGCAGCTAGTTTTATTATACGTAAGTATCCACTATGTGCATAGTAAGTACATACAATTTATAAAATTATGTAAGAGAGCGATAGATGTTAAAATTTTAAATAAATATTGCTACATTAAAGAGTTAATAAAATACAAAGAATTAATACGACAAAGCCCGGTGTAAATGCAGACATTACGTCGCCCATACACAACCAGTGGCAGTTTATACTGGTATTGTTGACAATATTAATAGCACATTTGTTATTTCTAAGAAACAGACATTCGTCTTTTCGGAATACAACCTGCTGGGTCATTTTTCGCTTCGTTCATTCATTTATAGCAACATCATTGTGGATTTATTCGGTTTGATAGTTTATCAATTTACATTTATGACTTTTATTTTGTATGACTTTGTTTTTGTTTATATGTTGTTTATAACCTTATGACCCATCCTTGAGATCGCACACCTTCAAATTCGAGAGACTGATTCAGCAATAATCAGCATGGAAACCGCAATTTTTTTATCGTGTTTCTTTTTTCTGTTACCCTTAGATAAGAATAAGAAACGTACTTTGTACCTTCTATAAGTGTATTTATTTTAATATCACACAAATTATAGTATTTATTATAATGTAAGTACGTAGGCTGTTCGTCTCGATTCACTAGACGGCACTAGTTTACTTCGCCGAGCAACCCGCGAGCGAATAGGGCTCAAATTATTATTTTTTATACAGTTTCAGTGCTGGAACTAGAGGGCGTAGGCACCTTCACATTACTATCTATTTAGATACGAATAATATATAAACTATCTGCCACCAAATAGTAGTATTCAGCACTATCGTGTTTCGGTTCCTTGGTCACACATTGGCCCCCGTTATAACTATTACAGAGGCAAAACAACTTAGGCCTCAACAAAGTGACTACTCAAATATTTTGCGCTCCGCAGATGTCTATAGATTGCAGTTATCACTTACTACCCATATAATACTTTTCTGCCCCTATTATTACATCAAAATACACATACAAATATAAAGGATCAAAACCAGTTAGTCGCTCTATCAACAAAATGGATTGCGCTACATCATTTGCGAATATATTTTGTATCAAGTCAAACTTTGGTACTAAACCGATATTATGACGACTGCCCACGCTGAGGTTTTGACGTCTAAATACAGAAGCTTCGAGATTAATGGCCGCCATTATGGTTAGAAAATTGCGAATACTGCCAATAAATATCGAGTTCACAATAAAGTAATTTAAAAAGGCTCTACCTTAAGCAGATTCTTTTTGTGTAGAGGATTCTTAGATTTTTAGTCTGTTTTCTAGATCTAATATAGGTGTAGTCTAGGTCTGTCAAAAATAGATGCTTCTTGTTTTAATGTTTACAAGGATCCCGATACGTTTCCCACTGCCCATATACTACCCATATTCATTACTATGGTCCAGGCAGCCATAAACGAGAATTCAAAGATTAAATTGACCAGTAGTAATACTAAACTCATTAAGGCCTGGATAACGCCGGGAGCGTATCGTTGTATCTGACTACGAAACCAAAATGCAATTAAAACTAAGTAAGAACCCACATAACATTATTTTAAAAATAACTTATAAGCGTTTTCGAAATTTTTGTAACAACTTAATTAAGAAGCTGAAACGTAATTATAACAAAAACAAAATAAATAATTCTCTAAAAAATCCTAGAAAACTTTGGTCTACAATAAACAGTATCACACAATATAAGCCACCGAAAACTTTAAACTTAAAATTACTAAATTTATGTACGTCTCCGCAATCAGCCACTGATTTAGTCAATCACTTTTTTGCAAATATCGGACACAACTTAGCAGAAACCATTATGAAGGAACAAAGTCAATTATTTTTAATTGTAGGGAACGGAAGCACTTCAATCAGTCATTCCTCATCTTTCGTTCTGTTAGACACTGATTCTGACGAGGTCAATAATATAGTTATGAGCTTGGCATCAGATAGTGCTTCTGATTGGGATGGGATACCAATTAAGTTTATAAAATTGGCAGCAGCTTACCTTGTTCCAATAATTACTACTTTATGTAACCTTAGTTTTTCAACAGGTATCTTTCCTAAGCCCCTTAAGCACTCCATTGTAACGCCCGTGTACAAGGGAGGGGACATGAGCAATATTAATAACTTCAGACCAATCTCTGTGTTGACTTCCATCTCCAAGGTGATTGAAAAATTAATAAATGTCAGGCTAGTCGGTTATCTAACAAAATACAAAATCTTATCTAACTCCCAATACGGATTTAGAAAAGGACTCTCAACGCAAGATGCCATACTGGATCTTACATCTGTTATAGCCAAATGCGTAGACAAAGGTAATAAATGTCTAGTGGTCTTTTTAGACCTTAAAAAGGCTTTTGACACGGTATGTGTCTCCTCCCTTGTGCATAGGTTAGAAAACATCGGGATACGCGACACAGCCCTTAATCTCTTCAAAAGCTATCTGACTGACAGATCTCAAGCGGTAAAAATTGACAACTTCATCAGTGCTGCCGAGAATGTTACTTTTGGCGTCCCACAGGGGAGTGTCCTTGCTCCAACGCTCTTTTTGATATACATAAATGAGCTTTGTAGCCTGGATACTGGAGGGAAGATAGTCTCCTATGCTGATGACACTGCTATTGTTTTTACTGGTGAAACTTGGAATGACGTAAAAACTAGGACTGAGAAGGCTGTCTAAGAAGGGTTTTCAGCTGGCTAAGTACGAGTCTTCTCACTTTGAATACAATTAAAACGAACTACATATGTTTTACTCCGAATGTCGCGTCTCAGCCTGATGCAAGTTTTCATATAAAGCTACACACTTGCTCATTTCAGGATCCTCTAATCTGTAACTGCTCATTCTTGCTAAAAGTAAATACCATAAAATACCTAGGTGTTATAGTAGACCAACATCTCAATTGGCACGCCCACATCGATATGACACTTAACCGGACAAGGAAGCTAATGTGGATCTTCAAAACGCTTAAGCATGTCATGACTAAGGAACTAATAAATAGAACGTACACTGACTGCCCTCGCACAGTCAGTTATAAACTATTGCATTCCAGTCTGGGGTGGGGCCTCCAAAACTAGCTTTCTTAATATTGAGAGGGCTCAAAGATCATTTGTAAAAGTAATGCACTCTAAGCCATATAGATTTCCCACTGAAACATTATATAAAGACAGCGGCTTGCTGTCGGTGAGAAAACTTTATATTCTTGGTCTTATTCTTAAGTATCATGGTTCGTTAAAATATGATCAAGACTTCTTACACAAAAGGCGGAAGTACGCTGTAGCCACTACTTGCCCCATCTGCACTGAGTTTGCCAGGCGTCAGTACGATTCCCAGGCTGTTTTCTTATATAATAAAATCAATCGTGTACTGAAAATATACCCCATGACACTGTATAAATGTAAAACAATACTGACGGATTGGCTAATGAAAATGTCATTCGAGGAAATTGAAAGTTTGTTAATCCGGTTAAAGTAGTACTAAAATCAAAATAAACCTGTACAAAGTTGGAGAATATTATCAACACCAAAAAAACACCACGCGCACACCACACATACACACACCACACGAACATGCACGCACACACACACACACACACACACTAAATACCTTAAACTAAAAAACCTTAACTTATCATATCTACGTTAACTTGTATTTATTTATATATTACATATATTATTATTATTATTATATAACATAGTTTTAAATAGAAAAATCTATTGTTACCCACTTGGGAAGTAGCGAGACATTCCCAATTCAAATATCTTTGATAACTTACTGGGAAGTCTCAACCACGATAATGTAAAAGAGATTTTTGTCAATAAATATATATATATTTTTTTTATATACTTATACCTTCAATTTTCGTGTCACAATGTTTGTAACAATACTCCTCGGAAACAGCTGGATTGATCATTTTCAAATTTTTTGGTAGGTATGAGAATCGATAGCAGTCTATTTTTCATATTTCATCATATAAATAGTATGGGTAATTCTCAACAAACATTTTTTTTTCGATATTTGAATATTTATTTTTTTATAGCTCTAAGGCGATACGAAGTTCGTCCGCGCAGCTAGTTGTATTATAGATTTGTATTGTTTTGTAATAATACATACAAATGGGAAATTAGTTAAATTTGAATAAGTTTTTATAGACAACAAAGTTTGTAAAGTTGTCTGGCCTAGAAAACTCTTAAAAAAGCTGAAAATTTGCCAGTTTAAGGCATATAACTATTATCGATTTGTTATATATTATTTTGCATTAACATATGCTTGTGAAATATATTTATTTTAAAGAAAAATGGAAAGAAAAATTTGACTTCAGGCGAGACTCGAACTCGCGGCCACTGGGAATCTAGTCCAGCCGCTCTTCCAACTGAGCTACCGAAGGACATCGGTAGCTCATTCTTTCCATTTTTCTTTAAAATAAATATATTATCGATTTAACTGAGTCCAATTTTGTTCAGTTCACCTCTTTATATGAAATGTTTCTTTTTCTTTTGCCACATTTGAGCTCATTGTAGTCGTATCAAGTGTTGCCACATCTCATCCCTTTTATTGGATACAATCGCGCCTCTTTGTTTGCAAATTCTATAAACAATTGCCGTTAGATGGTGATAAAGTGTCTTCACTTTGTTATATAGAGGTTTTTTGCGAGGTGTTGAACATTTTCGACAGTATATAGATTTAATTTTTTTTTGTATGTTATATAAGTGGTAAACTGATATTAAGCACATTGATATTAAGTGATGACTGCAGCCTATAGACACTCACACAAAGACCGAGGTCAAAATGCAGATGCTTTACCACTCCTGAGGCCTAAGGTGCCGCTGTGCCGGAAATTACAGGGCCGTACATTACCACCTGACCGGAACACGATAGTGCTGAACACTACCATTTAGCGGCAAGTATATTAGGTAATGCGGTGGTGCCTACGCCCGCGAGCTCCATCACTGGAGCTCTACCACCAGTAGTAGTTATATTTATTTTTGTAACGAATAAACGTTAAATTAACGTGGTAAACAATCATGACGACCCGGTTAGTCCAGCGGTGTGAAACCACCGTTTGATTCGAAGGGTCGCGGGTTCGATCCCCGCTCCTGAACAAAGATTTGTATGGCCTACAGATATTTGTTTCGGGTCTGGGTGTTTGTGTATGTGTTGTATGTGTACAACGGCACCCACGACACAGGTTTATACCTACTGTGGGGCTGTGAGTGTAAGCGTATTTTTTTTTTTTGTTTATGTAGTTTACGTGGATGTTATGTTACTGCAGTCTATAGACATCTCCACAAAAAAACAGAGGTCAAAATATAGATGCGTTGCCACCTACAGTTTTACATACAGTTTTACTGTTTTTACAGTTTTATTATAAGGTGAGTATATGGTACATGGTATTCTTGTGCTAATGGTAAGCTCATTCTACATTCTCATTTACATTTTACTCAGGGTATTGTCGAGACAGGAGCGCTCAAATTAGGTAAACCCTGTGCCTGCACCTCTGAGACCTTGGTTGTTATGTCTCTGTGTTAGTTATTTATTACCCTATATTACCATCTAATCGGAACATGATAGTGTTGAACACTACCATTTAGGGGCAGATAGATTACCTAATGCGGTGGTGCCTATGCCCTCGATTCCCCATACTGGGACTCTACCATCAGTTACATATAAACTTATTATACTTGAACTCTATAAGAGTGTTTTAAATTATTTTCATAAGATAAGAGTGACAAAAATAAAACTATTTTACGAATTTATGAATAAACTAAAAGCTTGTTTGCTGATTAGGTATATAACATTGTAGGTACCCAAATACGTCTTACAAACATTATAAAAAACCTTAAGATTGATTGTACGATTGTACCTCACCACTACCTAGGTACTTCAAGATGTATCTAGTCAAACAGAGTAAGAAAAATTGTAGCTACGTTAAAGGGTAAGGCATGTATATAAAATATAAACGATATTTAACATTGAAATAACTATGTACCTAACAAGACCCACACAAAAATATAAATTGGAGCAAAAAAAAAAGGAAACATTCCCATGATCATTTGCATTACAGTAACGATGTTTTCATTTGAGACTGCTCTGAATCTCGATCCGGAGTTTTTCTGAGAGCACGAATGCAAAACAGCGTATTTGCATCCACCCAAAACCAACTCACCCTAATTTGGATTCGTCCGCTATCTCAGTGGGAATCGTTAAAATGCACGCACGGTAGCGAGAACGGTACAAAACACAAAACAATAAATAAATAACGAGAACAATAAATATAATTAAAAACGACAAAAAGCGTCCGTCCACATGACGCGGGTACAAACGGCTGCGCGGTCTCGACGACTCTATAATAACGATACGATATAACCCACTAGAGAATCCTATATGTTACTTTAATTTCCAAGATATAAAGTAGAAATTACAATAAACAAAATGCTGATTCGTCGAACATTTTGTCACCAGCGCATCACGTCTTCGAACGTCCCTCATTAGAGATTTTTGTTTTAAATAGTAGCAGTAGAGTTGAGTATCCAATGTCGTTCTCCTAAACGATATTTTTTCAACTTGAAAATGGAATTTAAACGAGATGACGATTCTTTATTGCATCCGCAGATATTGAAGCGATTTTAGCCGCATTCGTTCATTAATTGGGGTCGATAGAGATGAGAATCGTCTGTTCTGGGAACTCGATTTTGACGGATCCTCCGATTTAACTCGTCTATGATGGGAGATGGGAACTGTGAGGCCCTAATAGGGTCCGAGATGGGCGAGTAATGGTATTTGGAGTTGTCGCTGTTTCAAATTTATTGCACCAATTAGTAGAGTCCACGTGAAGGGGTATATCTTAAGATTTGATCGCGTTCTATTTGGGAGGTAACGGTCGATAATGGTCGAATTTCGGGGAACGCTACTTTGATATGATATTTTTTCAATGATTATAGTAGCTATTTTTCGGAAGCGAGAATGTAAAAAGTTAATTGGATAGAAATATTCCGATGCCGACACTGGGGATAGTTATGGGGACAGATTAATTAGAATGTTTCGAGAGGTGATCTAAGTGGGCCTGAAGAAATTATGGCAGTAATGAGAAAAATCATTAAACAAGCGTACCGGTTAATAGCGCTTTTTATATCTATATTTAACTCGAGAGTTATTTTTATGTTTACTTAAATATTTCGTAGCGAGGCCTCGTCTCGCCGATCGCAATACAAATTACTTTTATTTATGAGGAAATTTATATCTCGAAAAATACTTCGTCTTAAGACAGACACGACAAAATTCACGAATTTTAATTTGGGGACACATTTTTAAGTGATACTTTTTCTTGATACGTTCGGATGTTGTTGCGGTTAAACGCGAAACCGAACTTTTGCGAAAGGACCAAAGATTTTTTTAAATAACTTTTTAATTAAATATCCTACACACATCCTACTATTTTTTTAGTTTAAAAGTAAAAGATTTTTCTTCGTTTTTTATTTATTTAGCATAATCTGTCCTGCTTATAGGTTCCCTATCTATTACCTATTTATCTATAAACATGCCATTTTAGGCAGGCACAGAACACGGAGTAGGCAGTATTTCTTTGTATTGTTGATTACCGTAATTTATCTATGTAATATCCGATCCTTATTATTAGGTATACGTATCTTTTTGTGTTTATTACATAACTCATATTAATGTTCGAAAATTTATTCTACCTTTGAAAATATCTAACCAACTTGGTGAAAGAATTGAAAGATACATTTCTCATATTTAATTAATAAATAGTTGTAGACTGTTGCTTGTTTGTACCCATATTTATTATTATACTTTATTCCCCAAAAAAAAAAAAAAAAACTGAAATTAATATCTTCAATTTTATATATTTTTGAGTTAGATCTGAAAAAATCTACTTAACCTATCAAATCAATGAGGTACTAAATATATTATGTGAGTACAAAATAATTGCAAATCTTGGTTCACAATAGTTTTTAAACGCGTACTATAATAGCTAGTACACCAATTGATAAAGTTAGTTCTAACCACAAAAAAAAACTTATATACCTATTAACTTCTGTTAGGCTGAATCTGATACATGTCTCAAGCTAAGGACATGAGATTTTTTAAGGTTTTACATTTCCTTTTGTATAAACCAACGTTTGACTCATCTGATGGAAAGTGAAGATGTAGCCGAAGATGAAGCACGTTGGTCTAGAAAGAACCTATTCACTCTAGATTTGAAGATGCTCTAGATTTGAAGGTTGTACCTAGTTTTTTGGAATCAAAGAAGCCGGCAAAGTATTCCATCTCTTAGCTGTACGTATAATAAATGTCGAGCCGAAACGTTTCGTTCTAATTTGTGGTATGTTCACTGTGTAGGGATGATATTTCGCCATTCTGCTAGTTGTCCTATTGTAAAAAGGTGAAGAGGGAATTAGATTGTGCAGATCCATGCCCCGCCATGGAGATCCGACACAGGCCGACACTGGAACTCTGCCAATCAAAACTTTTGAACTTTCTCCACTCCTAATTAAATCCAGAACACATTATTAGGCAACCTAACACGTTTAAAATTTCTCCCGCCCACAACATTCGACTGTGGATACGTTTTTGTTTTTTTAATCCTACCGGTACTAAAACAACCTTGTCTCACCAGCTTCCGTTCAACCTGCTTCGTTAATACCTTTAAAAGTTTGTTCAACTTACATCGACAAGGTTCTAAGCGTTGTCCGGTGTCGATCTTGAAATCCGGTAGCTAAAAGTAATTTGTGAAATTACTTTCTTAGAATTGGAGTCAATTAAGGGTCTTGTATATACGAGGGCCTGACGGCTGGTTTCGGATAAGCCGCGACGGTTCGTTTTATTTCACCGTTTTCGGATTGATAACCGTTGGAATAAATTGGGTGTCCAGGTAACCACTGTTTCTAAATGCTTTTGACTATGTCAGATCTGAAAAATATATATTGTATATGTAGGGTAGCGTGACATTTATAGGGACTGTATCTTCATTTTTGACCGACTTCGAAAAAAGGAGGAGGTTCTCAATTCGTCCGGATCTTTTGTGATTTACGTAACTTCACGCCTGTAATTCCCGAAGGGGTAGGCAGAAGTAAATGCATGTATTCAAGCATACACGCAAACAGCCACGATTCGCTGGTTACGTTTTGGCCCATATAACAGTTGGCGAGCCTGTAGCCATCTCCGGGCACATTACCAAACTCCGAGGTACTGGAAAACTTCCAGAAAATGGTAAAATCCCAATAAAACCAGTAATAAAGGATTTAAAACCGTTGTCTCTGATAGACCCCCGACCCGGGAATCGAACCCGGGACCTCCAGCGTAGTAGTAGTGGCCTGCTACCACTGGGCTACCGAAGCAGTTACCTGCATATGGCTACTCCCCGTAGCCATATGCAGGCTTTCCCCTCTGTCAAAGTAAAAGACCAAAAAGTCCTATGCCTGTCGCGGCTGTCGCCCAGATATTTAAATGTGTGCGTGAAATTGTTTATGTATTTTGTTTAAGTCAATTTGTGAGTTTCGTAGTAATAGACGATTTTTGTAGTGTGAGAGTGTGTCACACGTATTGCCCCCCGCAAAAAATGACAGACTGTTTTGCATGGGTAATAAACGCTATGGCTACACCCCTCCGGTCAGCTGCGACCGGTGGTGAATTTTCTAAAGCATTAGATACCATGGAGATGAGGCACAGGCGCAAATATCTACTGGTTAATGAAATCCCCGAGAAATGTGAAGGTGATTTGTCGGAACATATAATGAAGATTTTCGAAAATAAGCTCGGGGTGAAGGATGCATCTAATTCAGGGTTCCGTGTATGTCATCGTCTGGGGAAGCCTATTGACGGCAAGTGTCGACCGGTATTGGTGCGCTTTTGTGATATAGCCTTCAAGTCAGCAGTTTGGAGAAAAAAGACAAGTTTCAAGGGCACTTCACTTGTTTTATCAGAGTTTCTCACACCCCGTAGACAGGCTCTTTTTCTTCAAGCTCGCAAGAAGTTTGGTGTGCGCAATTGCTGGACTCTGGAGGGCAATATATTTGTTAAACTTCGAGACGGATCCAGGCAAAGGATTTTCTCAGCTGATGACATCTCTAGCTTTCCGGAAGATTCCAGCGGGCCGACTAGTGATATTGAACATCAGGCTTCAGTTTCTTCTGGTATCGTTGACGCGAACAAGACTGAAGCGCAGCAGAAAATTAAGCGAGCAGCTCGCTTGAAAAACAAATAGGTTGTCGTGGAATGTGTTGCTTTGCTGTTTTCAGTGTTCACATTGACTTGACTTCAAGTAGGTAATATTTCAGGTTCACTTTTTTTTTTGATACATGTACTTTTTATCTTCATAATTTGAGTTGTTGTGGGTTATCTTAAAAAGATTAAGATTGAAAAATCAAAACATAGAAAGCAATTCATTGTGACAGGTGACAGTGTCAGAAATGACACTGTCACCTGTCACTTATAGGATAGTTGTTTTGGACTCCAGAATTTTTGGGTATTGTATTATTTTATGTACGGCCCTGTAATTTCCGGTACAGAGGCATAAGACCTTAGGCCTCAGGAGTGGTAACGCATCTGCATTTTGACTTTGGTTTTTGTGTGGGTGTCTATAGGCTGCAGTCATCACTTAACATCAATGTGAACTGCATGCTTGTTTACCACTTCCATTACATAAAAAAAAAAAATATATATATATTATTTTTCCTTTTACATGTAGCAGTGCGCGTGCACACAATTGTTGTGTTTTATTATGGATACGTTTTTATTTATTTTTTTTAGTTGATAAGGAAGTGATGTTTGATTCACTAGGTATATCAGTGATACTTCATTGTTGGCTCTTGGGTTTTTGGATGGTTTTTGGGTACATTATATGTGTTTATGTTTTAGATTAGATAGATTTTTTTTACATGTGTACCTATGTGCACTTACAGAATGGTTAACTGAAAATGAATTGCATAATTGTGTATGTTGTATTCGTTAAAATACGTAACGTATTCTTAATATTTTATATTTATATTTTTATTTGTAAACGCAGAATACCTTTAAGTGAAAAATTTATTTTTTACATAATTTTAGTGTTATACCTTACTTAATGTTATTTTATATTTACAATTGTATTTGTACCCGCACTATTACCTTTAAGTAAAAAAGTGTTTTGTTTTTAATTTATATATTTTTTTAATTGTGTTAATTTTGTGTATAAGCTCGCGTAGTGTCACTATGAGTATATTGTATACCAGTGGAATATATTAATATTACTCGAAGATTACTATATATGCACCTACTGTTGTATTGTTACGTTTTCTCCCAGTGATCAACCGGCGGGACTGGCATATGATTTCTTCTTTGCCAATTTGTTCTTCTTCTGTCTATTCTTTAATTGAGGTTATATTTAATTATTTAAACATATTACTTATTTATTTATACATACCATTATAATTTATTTATTATGTCTGATGATGATAATGATTCATTTTATTCTGCTTGCGCCTTTAACACATCTACTGATGATTTCTTTGAAGATCTTTTAACTTTGGGTAATTCATTAAACTATGAACTGGATAATATTTCACATTCACTAAACATATGTCACCTCAATGCACAAAGCGTGTGTATTGAGGTGACATATTACATTGAGACATTGTAGTGTGAGGGATCACACTACAATGATTTGCTTGAAACCTTTTATTCATGTTCAAAATTAGACGCTATTTTAATTTCAGAAGCTGGTTCAGGCCTTCTCTGCCAAACACTTCTTTCAGTCTCCCGGGGTATGTTTTACTGAGGAATGACAGAATTGGGAAGGGTGGTGGGGGAGTAGCCGTATATCTTCGAAGTAGTATTCCACATACTGTTATCTCTTCTTCACCTTCTATTTATTCTGCTTCTGCAGAATATCTGTTTCTAGAAATAGTAGTCAATCATGTCAAGCTACTTCTAGGCGTGGTGTACTGTCCTCCTGGAACAGATTTTTTCTCCGATCTTGAACTGGTACTGGATGCCCACTGTATCGATTACACACATCACATCATCATGGGTGATTTCAACACAAATCTTCTTAAGGTTACGCCTCTCTCTTCCAAACTTCAAAACATATTCAAGTCAGTCAATCTTTCCATTTTACCTCTAGGTCCCACCCATCACAATCTCAACACCTCTGACACTTTGATTGATTTAATAGTTACGTCTACACTAAGTCGCGTGATTAAGCATGGTCAAGTACCAGCCCCTGGTTTTTCTTTACATGACCTCATATATTTGGCCTATAAGCTCAAACTTCCGAAACCCAAGCCTAACATAGTCTGGCTACGGAATTTTAGCAGCATTAACTTTGACATTCTAGAATCTGACGCTGCTGGTCTTGATATCTCATCGGTATATGCTGCGTCATCGGTTGATGAAAAACTTTCTCACCTTAACGTACAAATTCTGAAATTGTACTACGCGCATGCACCGATGAGAGCAGTCAAACTGAAGCGGCCGCCTGCACCCTGGTTAACAGTGGGTGTTCGAATGGCGATGTCACGACGTGAAAAAGCTTTCCGGATCTTAAAGCGTGATTGGTGTGACGAGAACTGGAGTCTGTATAAGGTCGCTCGGAACCAATGTAATCAGATGGTAAGGGCAGCCAAACGTCGCTATTTTTTTGATAAAATCTGTGATTCTTCACCGACTGACATTTGGAAATTTCTCCATTCTCTTGGTTTTGGTAAAACTGCTAAGCCCTCAGATAGTAATCTTTTTCCTAATGATTTTATTACTTATTTTTCCCATATCTCCACTTTTTTGTTTTTTTTTTTTTTAAGTCCGCCCTTTGTTCCGATATTTATATTGTGGCAATAAAGAATAAATAAATAAATAATAAATAAAGATAAAAATTTTGACAACGCATGAATGAGAAAAATGATGAAGATTTTTTTAATATTCAATTAAAAAAATCTAGTAACAAGACTAATAAAGCTAGTGATAGAAGGTCGTTACTGCTACGTTAAGGTCTGAAGTTCGATTGCCGGGGTAAACGTTATTTATTTATTCTTAAAAACGTAACTTCACGCCTGTAATCCCCGAAGGGGTAGGCAGAGGTAAATGCATGCATTCAAGCATACATGCAAACACCCACGATTCGCCGGTTACGTTTTGGCCCATGTAACAGGTGGCGAGCCTGTTGATATCTCCGGGCACATTACCAAACTTTGAGGTACTGGGAAATTTTCAGAAAATGGAAAAATCCCAATAGAACCAGAGATAAAGGCTTTTTCACCATTATCTCTGATAACCCCCTACCTGGGAATCGAACCCAGGACCTCAGCGTAGTAGTAGTGGCCTGCTACCACTAGGCTACCGAGGCAGTTTTTTTTATTGCTACAATATGAATACCGGAACAAATGGCGGACTTAACGCATTCTCAACCAAGATAAGGGCATTCTCTACTAGTCAACCATTGGTAGTACATAAAGATAAAAATGGTAAACGGCATTAGTAAATAACTAAGAAATGTTTATAAAGAAATGTAAATGTTTCCACTTTAATTACTTTCATACACAGAAATATAAAAATATAAGTACATAAAAATAATAGATAAACATAATGTACTCGTACATAAACAAGTACATATCTATAATATAAAAATAAGTCGGATTTCCTTCCTGACGCTATAACTCCAGAACGCACAAACCGATTTCCACGGTTTTGCATTCGTTGGAAAGGTCTCGGGCTCCGTGAGGTTTATAGCAATTCAGGATTATAAAACGACATCCACGCGGGCGAAGCCGCGGGCAACAGCTAGTTTTATATAAAATACTATAAATATATACTTGAATATTGATGATAATTTTGCAGAAATTACGTTTGAAAATATGCTTATTTTTTTAATTTTCTGGAAGTTTTCCAGTCCCATCGGAGTTTAGTAATGTGCCCAATAGATGAGAGTTAAGATGTTCACCTAAGTCCGCTCGCCACCTACATGGGACAAAGCATAACTGGCGAATCGTGGATATCTGATGATGGTGTAAACGATGTACCCGTGCTAGGCTGGGTGCATCGTTACTTTATATGATAACATACTAGGGGCCCACCCCGGCTTCGCGCGGGCGCAATGTTATCTACCCTATTCTATTAATTTTAGCGTGATGTTAGGCTATAGCCTGCCTCGATATGGGCTATCTAAAGCTGAAAGAACTTTTCAAATCGGACCAGTAGTTCTTGAGATTAGCGCGTTCAAGCAAACCAACAAACAAACTCTTCAGCTTTATAATACTCATAGGTATTATAAGTAAAGATTTATGGGTCGCTCAAACAATAAACAGAAATCAATAAAGGAGATCATTTTAATAAAGAAGACACTTTAATTGTAAGTTGAGACCGATATTAAGAACTGTATCGGATAAAAACAATCGGTAAACTGGTACCGGGAATCGAATCCGAGTAATTAGCAAGCAAACCACTCGGACAAGTAACGTTGCCATAAACCTTTTTTTCAAAATATGATAATAAAAATAGTGTCGTAAAAAGTAGTAAGAAAATAGTGTTTATATTTTTAAATCATACAGGCATTATTAAATTATTTTTTTTTAATAAAAAAAAATCCAAAAATTAAAAAAATATCGACACCAACGTTTTTTTTGGTGGCAGATAGAGATAACAGTAGTCTATGCCTTTGTAGTTTAAAGCCTAAACAGATAAGAGGTGTCATAAAATATATTTTAGAACGTGTGCCTATTTATTAAAATTGCTTTACTTAAATTAATGTAGGTAATTATAAAATAAAAGTATAGAACACAACCACTTAGCGACAGAAATGGTCTACATTACTAAACTCTTCGGTAGTAGCTCAACAATCGTAAAATTGATGAAACTATTAAAGATAAAATAATATAATTGGATTATACGTCGTTACAAAGTTGCATGCATCCTGTGTTTTATTTTGCAATGAGTACCGCGACAAAATAGGTGTGAGTCAAGTAGAATAGGGTTGTCTGATTCATGAAATCTATATATGTGTTACTGTAAGAGCCCGTACATTGCTTAATCTTAGGTTTTACCAGTAAATCTTGAAATATACCGGCCCAGCCAGCTGATGCGGGACCTAAAGTATGAGCACCCTGAAATGCCTGGCTTGCGTTGAAGTTTGTATTTTCTTATATTAAATGCGCAATATTATTATGGTTATGGCAAATATCCACATTTAAAATAAGTATACATTAGATAATAGAGTATGTACTACTAATATTACTACTACTAGCTGTACTCACTAAAATGTAAGAAATTAAAACAATAAATTTAAAAAATCAAAAAGCCCGACTGCTTTCAAATTAAATATAATCCGAAAAAAATTTAACAATGCATGTAGTCCAACTATGATTATCTGGAGCATAATTATTTCATACAAATGCTAGACCGGCACAAATCTGCTTAATAATAGGTTCCGACTTTTAAAATAATTATGCTCCAGAAAATCCTAGATGGACTTGCTTTGTTTTATTATTTTCAGTTTATATTTAATTTTAAAGCAGTCGGGTTTTCGTAATAACAGAATGCTAGTGATATTTTTTTTTAATCTTCATATTTCAATATCTGTACGTATTGTGAAATACCTACATTTTACAAAATTAGTATTTGCACAAATTCAAATTCGTAATCATTTTTTCTAAGAGACAAAATTCCGAATGCCGCCTCCTCGGCGAAATAAAATGTATACCTATATATGTAATGTATACCTATGTAGGTATAGTCTTTATTCCGTAAAACACAACCCTAAAATGGACAAGGGCCGAGCATCCAACTCCAAGTATAACTATAGTAAAAGTCGCCACAGCAACTTTTTGCGAGTCGCATCCATATTAGTAGCAGCTCATTTCGAAAGTTAATGCTCTCTCTGAAAATGGATATAAAAGTTTCCGAGGTCTGGAACATAAAATAACGTGTTTTTTAATAACTTCGTAATAGGTCTTGAACTTTGTCCTTTGAATATGGATGTCAATTAAATTAATCTATTGGAAGATAACCTACTAATGGTAGAGTTCCAGTGCAGGAGCTCGAAGGCGTAGGCACCACCACCACCGCATTAATTAATCTGCCGCTAAATGGTAGTGTTCAGCACAGTATCGTGTTCCAGTTAGACGGTAATGTATGGCCCCGTAATAATTATCACAGAGACATTATAAATGGTTGCAGAGGCCCAGGAAGACCAAGGCTGACCTACCATGACTAAACAGGTCAAGTTCTGTCTGATGGTGGGGTCAAAAGTCCTAGGAATCGGCGTGCATGTATGAAGAGAATAATGAAGGTAGACGAGGCACCAGAGGTATGTCAGGACCAGGGTTATCTGGCGCTCTACACTCTCTGCCTACCCCGTTGGGGACCTGGCGTGAAGATACATTACATTCAATTCAATTACAAAATAATTTAGGTAATCACTTGGAAATATTAATATTTTCTTACGATAGGTTTTAACATGGGAAGTTTATATGTGTGAACGAAAAAAAAAAACAATCGTTCCAGTACTTTTGAAGAAAATCGGCTGTGACAGACAAACAGACAGCACGAGTGATAAGGGTCCTGTTTTTCTTCTTGAAGTACGGGAACACTAAAAATCGGTTCTATAGTCTGCAGTATTCATCATTCACATCATCAACATCAATTGTATTCTTATTTCTTTCCTGAAGACGGAAATATGTATTACACACGCGCGCAAAGCCGCGAGCATCAAATCGTTTCTCATTACTACATTCTTCAAGCTTCATTAGACTATAAATTTAAAATTCTAAGCATTAATGATTAGAAGCATTCTTTTTCGAATGTCATTCATACCACGAGCGTAGTGATGTGATGTAAATACGACTACGTTTAACATAATGCCTTGTAAATGATTCGAATTTATTCGAATGTCTCAATCATTATAATTAACATAAAAGGGTAACTTAACCCCTTAAAGGGTTACACCACCGCTAGTTCTCTTCTAGTGGAAGAGAAATGTGCAGTAAGTCAACCGAACTACATACTATCCCCATCGGAATGGTTCAGTTGAAGCAGTTCGCTTGTGGAATTCTTTGCCTTATCTTTCCTTGCAAATATGTCTATTACCTCTTATATTAATTTTCTCCATCCTTTCATAGATTTGTTAACTTTCATTTTCGTTTTCCCTTCGACCCATCGCTGTCGTTGCATCGTGCTCTGGATATTTTCTCAAATTAGTTATATGTAATGTTTTCCTTGTTCTTGTACACCCTACCATTCCTTTCTTTCTTTTTGTTTTCCTTATTTATTTAGGTTGTCTGGAAGAAATTGCTCTTTTAGCAATAAGACCGCCATTTGTACTGTACATCTTTCGTTATACTACTATGTATTTTACTTGGTGTGCAATAAAGAGTAATGTTGTTGTTGTTGTTTGACCGCCAACAAGCCATTCCAATGGGCTGTAATATGCAATAACGCAAGATGGGCAGCAGCGTCCTGCGATAAAACCACCGTCACTGCGATCGCCAATCTGCGTGCCAAGGGTAGCAATTATGGCATATCCCTCTTGTGATGAGGCTTCGGTTCAGCAGTGGACGTCTTTCAGATGACAGGTATTATGCGAAGGGTTGATGGCTTTTCGTTAACAATCTCAGTAAGCCTACTGACATAGTTCAAAGTAAGCTAGTCGTCTCGGGCTACGCTGTCGTTCCAGGTTCGACCCCTGGGCAGAGAATATATTATAATACTACGTTAGAATGGACACTTCGACGTCCCGCCCGATTTCTCCGCCTCATCCAACCTCCTCCCCTCTTATGGGCGTTTGGTGTTCTCTACATGCTACGCACGTACGCAAGTGCACGTGTAAATACACGTCACTAATTGATGTCTGTGTTATAAAGACCAAATTAAGCGTTTGTATGGAATATTGGCGGAGTGTCCGCGGTGTGCCCTGGGTTGAGAAGTGCTATTTGGGATTTTCCTATTCTTCTGAAAGACTCCCTGTGCCACCCTTGGAGTTTGGTAATTAGCGGCGATGACATGTCTTACCATTTATTACGTAACCGGCGAATTTTGGGTGTTTGCATACTGCTAACTACTTCGGGACACTACTACTACTACTGTAAGGACATACAAGCGTGAAGTTATATTTTTCTTACTTTTCAACACGAATCAGCCTCTAGTCTGTGAAATAACTTTTTCATTGCTTTGGATTGGTGGCACAGTTTTTGAAAGCTCATGAGAATTTAGAATAATAACTGACGTCACATAAGAATGACAATAATACCTAATAGGGAAGGAAGACCGCTTCCGGTACCTAGGACTCTCATGAAGGTATGATTCTTATAAAGAAAGAAAGGAAAGACCGAAGTCGCGGTCTCCATTCTTTTTCTGTTACTATATTTTATCCCAGTTTCGTTTTACCGCAAGTGATATTTCAAAACTTAAAATTAAGTTATTTCGTTAGATCGATGATAAACTTCCATTTAGTTTATAGACACAATATAATTATAAAACAAATATTCTTGAAAAATGTGGAATTTAAAATACTTTCTTTGTACGATGATCACGAACAGACATAATTGATAAGAGACATCAAATAAATGACGAACTCAGAATAAAATCTTAATAAGGATACCAAACCAAAATACGACGCAATATAAACAAATAAGCATAACTCAAGAGGGAACGGTATCGAATATTAAAATTGCGAGTGAAATCGATTAATACGAGAGAAATAATACAGTGAGCACAGCGTTAATTGCTTTGCGCGGACATAAAACATTGCCTCTGATAACTCACTCGGACGTGAGCGCGTAATATTGAAAATGGCGGACAGGAGTGCATGGAGTCTGTGCGTTTTATTTAGATTTTAAAAGATTAGGTCTCCTTAGAGACTTTGGGAATCTGTCAGTTTTTTACAGTCTCCACTATGGTGAGTGCTCTGCAGAACTGATTGTAGTGCCAACATCCCTTTTCTTACACCGCACTACCTGCTGAAGTTATACCGACTGGACGCTTGATAGTGTTCAACGGCGCCGTTTTCAATGCGTTTGTCCAAAACGTGCAAATTGTGGTCCCACTGAGGGTTACTCTCACCACAATATCTTCTAAACTGTCGTCTTTTTTGACGCCAGTTTAGAGTCCTCCAGGGCTGGCAGCGCGTTAGCTGGTGTTGTAGGTAGTAGGTACATAGATGACGGTGATCACATTTCATCTGATTGTCCGTTTGCTTGTTTGTTGAATTATTGACATATAAAGCTAATGTTAAAGATTAAATGCAGACAGATGACTCTAAAAAATAGAGTTTTGAGCGTCATTGGAAGTCACAAATTAAGTGACTAATCCTTGAAAATAAACAAGGCAAAAACACCCCGGCATTTCAATTTTTAAATTATGCTTTATTTTAAAATACCATTTTGATATGAGAATGATTTGTAAGTAGCAAAATTGTGGATAAACTACTAATGATAACATATGTTACTAAGTTACAATTTTTGTTTTGGATAATCTTTGAATTAAAATTTTAAAACTGATATTACAGCATCATTACTATTATTATCATCTTTTGAACCAAAGCAAACCATCAAATAATTTAGTGACTACCTTAGCTACTTAGTTTTCCAATATAGTCGGAGTTTTATTTTCTAAGAATTATTGTTGACAATACATCGAATAATTAATATTATTATAGCCATAATATTACATGATGAGTTCATAGTGAAGTGGTGAAACTGAGCTTAGACACTGGATCATTGATACAAACAAAGTTTTAAGCATGAACTTTGCTAAAACTTCAATATTGATGTAAATTATATTATACGAAAAAACAGCAGTAGGTACTTACTAATATTTTTACCTGTTATAGAGTTCGAGGGATGGATTTCGAGGACGTATGTCCAGTATTGTTCAGGTATGGACCCGTAATTTCTAGCTATATATCTTAGAGGCAATTTGAGATATTAGTCTTCTGGAATAGGCAGCATTGTTTACTTATCATCAATGCGAACTATATGTAAGTTGCTGTACCCGTACCAGAGAATATGTAATAATACTACGTATAGAATGAACACTTCGACGTCCCGCCCGATTTCCCCGCATCACCTAACCTCCTCCCCTCTTATGGGCGAGGGTGGGTTTTTGTACGTGCTACGCATACAGGTGCACGTTTTAATACACGTCACTGATTGATATCTGTGTAATAGAGACCAAATTAAGCGTTTGTATGGAATTTTGGCGGAATGTCCGCGGTATGCGCGTACCAAGTGATGACTGCAGCCTACAGTTAGATACCCACACAAAGACAAGAGGTCAAAATGCATATGCGTTGCCACCCTTGAGACCTTGAATTGTTAACAAATGTAATAGTTATTACGGGCCATAAATAACTGTTATAGCAATGGAAATAAATTAATGATAGCACAAACATACACTATTTTACTTTCTATATTGCACAAACTATTTGTTCACAATAATATGTAGGTAGTCTCCATTAGCATTTAGCAACTCTGTTCTACATAACACGTAACATTCGGGTTTTTGCAGTCGCATTTCTGACGCGCACTTAGGTTTCAATTTAGCAAGCCAAATGAAGAGATTCACCGACATTGGAAAGGCGTAAAATAATTTCCATGGCCTCATGGCAATAACTAACCAACTGTAGGGTCGGCACCTGGTCTACATTCAGATTGCTTACATTAAGAATACTTTGCACTGATGGAAGAGTTCTAGTAGTGAAAATGGTGGGCGTAGGTAACATATCACCTAATCTATGCCGCCAAATTGTGGCGTCCAACACTATTGTATGTCAGCAGGTGCGGATTTGATACGTTGGCTGCCCTAGGCCGCCTATTGCCGCCCCCTCCTTGTGCTGTAAAGAATAAAAAATAGATAAACTATAGAAATTAAATTAAAATGAAAAAAAAATGAAGATAATAAGTGATTTAATTAATTCTTCTAATAATTGTTATTGCCGTACATGTAATTTTTTTCGCAAGATGCTATATGGACACACTTTTGAGATTTTACACGTTTGCGCGTAGGTAACTACTTAAAAAAAAACGACCAAATTTTGCCGCCCTAGGCCCGGGCCTACTCGGCCTATAGGGAAATCCGCCCCTGTATTCCAGATAGATGTTAATTTAAGACCAATATTTATTGTCAAAGAAACAAAACAACATAGTCCTCAGGGGTATCAACGAATACAGGGTTAATTTAAATTAGCACGTCACCACTTTCAGGCAGCCTCTCTAGATCAATCCCAACAACATTATTTGTTCTACGACTTTTTACAAATCTTGATAAATAACCCAAAAAAATTTTTTTTTACATTTTTTTTAAAAAAGAACATTCATTTTTTAACGCTAACAAAAATGAAGAGATTTTTTTAATATTAATTAATTTGTGGCATTTTTCAAAACTGTTTTCCTCATGCTTAAAAAAATACAATATGAGGAAAAGGATCTAGTAGTTTTGACGACCCGGTTAGTCCAGCGGTGTGAGATGACCGTTTGATTCGAAGGGTCGCAAGTTTGATCTCCGCACCGGGAAAAATATTTGTATGGCCTACAGATATTTGTTTTGGGTCTGGGTGTTTGTGTACAACGGCACCTACGACACAGGTCTATTTCTACTGTGGGGCTGTGTGTTTTTTTTCTTGTTTTAATGAATTCAGATTTACTTGTTTTATTTAATAGTCTAGTTACCTTCATTTTTTTTCATTTGGGATCTTATGAAGTACCCACTATTTTCAGAAAGTCTGCTTTTTATCCTGATCCGGGAAGATCCAATTGGTTGCCAGGCTAAGTGCCGTTGTCTGTGAGCTGTTGAAAATACATAGGTAGGTACGATATTTAATAATTATCATCACTTCAGCCAAAACACGTCCACTGCTGGACAAACGCCTTCCCCAAAGACACACAACAGTGTTGTGGGCATCTTCAAACTCAAACTCAGAAATGTATTTAATCACTTGGAAATAATAGAATTTGCTTGTGAAAGGTCAAATTTCAAAATATAAAATTAAAGCGAATAACAACTGATACATTGATTAATATGTCAAAGTAAGCTAAAATAAAAAAAAAATATGGTCCAAGAATACTTAATAATAAAAATAGGTATCAACAGAATGTTCCATACTCTCTTTTACAAACGGAATGATTAAAAAAATTAAAACATGAAAGCTAAATAAAAGAACTTCGGGAACATAATCGCGACGTTCGGCAGGCGGAGCTGGTCGTGATAAAACTACTACCACTAGCGGTGGTAGTTTTATCGCGAGACGCTACTACTTCTCCCGCGTTATTGTTTTCACTGCCGTCTATTAGAATGGTTTGAGCGCCATTGTTCGGTTGACTGATTGCACTAGCGGAAGAATTAACCTCCAGTAGTTTATATTCAATACTACTTATTTTATTTATTTTATTACTTACTACCTCCTAATTGAAAAAAGTGTTTTTGCAACTTTTGACAGCCCTGTAACCTCTGCAAGGAAGCTCCAATTGGCTGCCAGGCTAAGTGCCGTTGCCTGTGGGCTAATTAAAACATCATGCCAAGCAGCGCCCATGTTGCTGCCGACAGTTAATCTTTCATATTTTGTCTTAACTGTCATAATGCAGCCGCAGGCTTAAAGGTTCTGTCTGTGGCTGTTCCTTTCAAAAAGATTCTTCCTTTTTCATATTTGTAATAAAAATAATGAAGATTGCATCTTTGACTCTGTTCCATTAGGACTCGAGCAGATCGAAAAAGTTCATACATTATGACATATCAGTATCTATCAGTTTTATTTATAAGTTTTTTGACGCTAGGCAATACCTAGTTATGCATAATTTCAAAGGACACAGAAATATTCAATAGTATAGAGCTTTTGTATGGCTTCTTAATGAATTTTTACTTACCAAGATAACTTAGTTAACTAAGTATGTTATGTAGCTTAGGTCTCAGGAGTGGTAAAGCATCTCCATTTTGACCTTGGTCTTTGTTTATGTGTCTATAGGCTGCAGTTATCACTTAACATCAATGTAAACTGCATGCTTGTTTACCATTTCCATTACATAAAAAAACCTCCTCCGAGCTCCACCACTGGACCTCTTTCTGTTCTGCAAGTTAATATTAGATTTTTGTCCATCCTTCTTTTCTATAATGCTGCGTCTATCAACTTTTAGGGCCCTAACTCACTAGGACGCCATGGCGACGTCGCCGGCTACGTCTCCAAAATACTAGTATGGTAATATATGATACCTAACTCACTTGGCCACCGTGTGGCGACATCTCCAAACCATATTAAGGGCTCTACCTCACCTGGCGACCTTGTGGCGACGTCTCCACACCATACTAACTGCTTGGATACGTAGCCGGCGACGTCGCCATGGCATCCCGTAGAGGTAGAGCCCTTTACTGCTTGGATATATAGCCGTCGATGTCGCCATCCTAGTGAGTTAGGGCCCTGAGAGGTTAGTTCTTCGAACGATGTTAATCATTTAAAAATGCAATAGTACAAACTTACTGACTTACTGATAAATGAAGGTTCACCTGCGAACAGCCGCCGGGCGGGTTCTCCGCATCCGACGTATTGGTAGCACTCTGCAATTAAGCAGGCACCCACTACATGTTTGAGATGTGTAGACGCGGTTACGATAGCGCGATTTTGCGATCGCGACTATGCGTGTTTTAGAGACATACTTAATTGATAGTGAAAATGTCATGAACTAACTGCATAAATGAAGGTTCACCAGTGAACAGCTGCGGGGCGGGTAAAAGTAACGGAGCAGATAAAAGTCTCCTTTATAAAACTTGTTTTCTACATTGGTGCATCTGTATTTTCTTAAATGCTGGGACAAACAACTTTTAGACGTATTCTGTGAAAATCAGGTAATACATCGATTTTTAGTTTTAAAGAATATGAACAATTACTGACTGACTGGAGTTACTGGACAAATGGAAGTACACTCAAAAGGTTCTAATACTTTCTTCGCACCCAACATATCTAATGGTGGCACTCTGCAAATAAGCGGGCCCCTACACGTTTGAGAAGTAAAGCCGCGGTTATGTCAGTGCGGGCTTTCCAAGTATTATAATTTTTTTTTAAAGTTATTCATAGTAGCCTTGGCGTGCTCATGTTAAGAGAGCTGCATCTACACCACTTTAAATGGTCTTCGCTCACACTCCTGATTAGAATTCCAAGTGGCACGCCTCTATCTGTTTTGTTGCAAAAAGTTTGTTTTATTATTCCACTTTTATCTGTATTTATACTTTGACTGAGATGTTTGTTGTGTGTGATTTTCTAATTTATCCCCCAAAAGTGGTCACTATGTTTGTAATTTGTTTATTAACGTGACCCATCCACGTTTGAGTACTTTGAGTCATTGACTTAGATAAGTGTACCAAATTTCCACTCAACTCAGACGGTTCAGCGGCGTAAGACGACCGCTTGATTCAAGCCAAGGGTTTCGAGTTCGACCCCACACCGGGACAAATATTTATATGGCCTACAGATATTTCATGCAAGTTTGGGTGTTTGTGTGTGTGTCGGAGTGCACAACGGTATCTACGACACAGGTTAGTACCTAGTGTGAAGCAGTGAGTGTAAGCGCAGTAAAAAACTGGCCCAGTCGTTTTTAAGCAATTTGGTAGTGACAGACGAACGATTGAATGAGAGACAGGCGCACGTGGTGCCTCTTGAGTTACGATAAACATATCTCACATATAAATATAGGTTCAGTACTGCCTTACAATACAAGCACAGATTCGAATAAACGTGACAAAACAAGTTCAATATGTTACTGTAAAAGCTGAACTACGGTAAATCCTAAGAATTTCCAGTAAAACCTAATATTTATGAACTCTTAATGGTGAAAGTCCAAACAGTTCCGTAGTCGTCACTCATTTAGAACTTAGGTACATTTTAGGATTTACCTCAGAGGCACGGTAAATGTTCAAAAGACATATCATGCTAAGAGTGACGGGTATAAAAGGAGCATGCATTATTTCCTACATTATTCCCTCCCCTTATATTGGGGACCGGATCCTGGGCATCCTTACACGATCGAGTTAGCTTGGAAGGAGCTGGTCTTTAAGTGTTTTTTTAATTGTTTTTTGGGGGAAGGGGATTCATTCCTATTGCAAAATTTGTCTTCATTAAGTGATCTGTATCCTTCTCGATGCCATTTCATTTAATAGTAGTCCAAATAGTCTCGGTACATGGACACCTCACTTCTGTCTTCTTCTTTCTGATAATATAAAATATGTAAGGTTTTGACTTTTTTATTCCCATAACCAACATTCACCAACTGCTAAAACCTAAAATATTAAATTCAATTGGTAAAAGCCCAAGAATTGTTTTTCTTTTTAATTCTTTTTTAAATATTACATTTTAGAAATCATATTTGTGGATTTTCTCGCGTATACCACTATTCCCAATTTCTTCTCTGTGACTGTCCGTGACCATAGCTGGAAAGACCCGACCGAAACGTCGGATAAGTGAAGAAGTTGGGAGTAATGGTAAATACGCGACAAAATACGCAGGGCATATAGCTCGGAGAACCGATAGCCGCTAGGGCAGAAAGGTTCTCGAGTGGAGACCACGTATCGGCAAACGCAGCGTAGGACGTCCATCTGCAAGAAGGACCGACGACCTAGTGAAGGCTGCAGGTATCCGCTGGATGCACGTTGCTTCCGATCGGTCCGCATAGAGGTCATTGGGAGAGGCCTATGTTCAGCAGTGGACGTCCTATGGCTGATATGATGATGATGATGGATGAAGTTCGCGAAAACCTACGAAAACGTTATTCTTAAATTTCCTGGTAAAACCTAAGACTGACCGATATACTGGCTTTACGGTAACATACAAAGGTACATAGCATAAAAACATATTGATATCAGCATAGCGATATCTCATTAGTTATTTCAAGCAAATACTTCGAACATTTGTACTTATATCAGGGTTGATTTGCTTAATGTCTTCCGCTACGGTAGTCGGATAATGTTCACCGTACACTTGGTAATATACGAGTATATGCAGGTGTGGTCTTAAACGATGCAAAGAAGGTGTGGGGGAAATTCCAAGTGTTTAAATAAATTTTTGAGATTGAGTTTTGAGTTAAGGTTCACTTTGTTGTCCATTTCTCTGTCTGTCTGTTATGACTCTTTATTGCATTTACTACGTACCAATGGTTTTGACCACCTTTTTTTAGTTGATTGACTACATTCACGGAGATATATTCCAGCAGTGGATTATGGGATTGTCACGTCTGCGAAATGTGACGTGCGAGAGTAGAAAAAGACAAAAGAGAGAATAGTAACTTTTCACCTGAAATACGTTTTTTATGTTAAGAATATGGCAAAAAAATGTGCAGCAGTACACATCGATCGTAAGTGAATACTGAAGTCTATAGGTATCTACACAAACAATGCAACTCTACCACCAGTTAAAATAACGCTTAGTTATATTTTTTTATGTCATTTAGGTGTTTATAGGCACTACTTCAATGTAAACTATACGTTTGTCACCTCATAACATTTTTTTAATGTAATGTAGGTGGTAAACAAGCATGCAGTTCACATTGATGTTAAGTGATGACTGCAGCCTATAGACACCCACACAAAGACCAAGGTCGAAATGCAGATGCGATACCACTCCTGAGGCCTAAGGTGTTATGCCTCTGTGTCGGAAATTACAGGGCCGTACATTACCACCTGACCGGAACACGATAGTGCTGAACACATTTAGCGGCAAGTAGATTAGGTAATGCGGTGGTGCCTACGCCCTCGAGTCTCTACACTGGGACTCTAACATCTGTAAAATATGTTGGGGAAAAAGTCTTTTCGCATTCTATTATGTATGAACTTGTAATAAAATCTCTTTGGCTGTAGTATTTGTACCTGGCTGGTTTTGTTATCATTGAAAGTTAAAATTTTAAAGAACATAATCCCAAATTCAAATTAGGCAAATGTGTGATTTTCATTTGTTTTTCGTACTGTCAAGATGAGTAAATCTAATGAAGAAATTCGATACATTTTAAAATTTAACTACAAAAAAGGTAAAAATGCAACGCAAGCCGCGAAAAAAATTTGCGATGTTTATGGACCTAGTGCAGTGTCTGTGAGAGTAGCACAAATTTGGTTTAAGCGTTTTCAATCCGAAATTTTTGATGTCAAAGATGAACCTCGCTCTGGTCGCCCTATTACGGATAAAATGGATGCCATTTTTGAAAAAGTGGAGCAAGATTGACATATCAGTAGTTTCGACGTAGCTGAACCCCAACCTATTATATACACGTAATACACGTTCTTTGGACTGTGCTATAGGTGTGCGATGTACCTTATTTAAAAACGGCAAAAATGTTGACCATCTAAATTAGACGAAAGGTTTACTCTGGTATGAGCATTCCATCTGATAAGTCGGCTGAATGATGTTTAATTAATGTCTCATAATCGCTGGCTCTTAATGAGTTTGCATTTTTTGTCAATTAATCCTGACAAATTGTTAAATACACATTATGGACTAATGTACCTAATTGGGTAATGTTATTACGTCTATAAAGATTTAAAACTGCTTCTTACCTATTGCTGGGTAGGTCTGAGAATCGGCAAACATCTATTTTTCGTACCCTTAAGTGATAAGGCCAATTCTAACAAATTTTTTTTCGATTGTTTGGAAATTTAATGCTTTTATACCTTTATGGCGATACGAAGGTCTGCGGGGCAGCCAGTACTTTTATATTATGTACGACGAGGCAGATGATCCAGTTATCTGATCAGAGATGTTGCGGACAGTCGGTCGGACGGAAATAGCGAAACTGTAAAAATAAATAAAACAAATACGCTCACAGCCCCACACTAGGTATAAATCTGTGTTGTAGATGCCGTTGTTTGTACACACAACGCATACACGAACACTCAAACCCGAAACAAATATCTGTAGGCCATACAAATATATGTCCCGGTGCGCGGATCGAACCCGCAACCCTTCGAATCGAACGGTCATCTCACACCGCTGGACTAACCTGATCGTCGTGAGGGCCATATTTCACCGAGACACCATGGCGGCGCAACCAGTCGCGCCACCGTGGCATATCGCGGACGTCGGGACGCTGGGCGTCGGGACGCTGGGGGTCGGGACGCTGGGCGTCGGTACGCTCGGCGTCGGGACGCTCGGCGTCGACTCGCTCGGCGTCGGGACGCTGAAGCGTC
Organism: Macrosoma leucophasiata; assembly: GCA_036365455.1. Lineage (NCBI taxonomy): Eukaryota > Metazoa > Arthropoda > Insecta > Lepidoptera > Hedylidae > Macrosoma > Macrosoma leucophasiata. The sequence continues at coordinate 8,693,640 of JAWQUS010000013.1, forward strand.
GAGACGCTCTAAGTCGGGACGCTGGGCGTCGGGACGCTGGGCATCGGGACGCTGGGCGTCGGGACGTTGAGCGTCGGGACGCTGGGCGTCGGGACGCTAGGCGTCGGGACGCTCGGGGTCGGGACTCTCGACGACGGGACGCTTGGCGTCGGGACGCTCGGAGTCGCGACGCTGGGCGTCGGGACGTTGGGCGTCGGGACGCTGGGCGTCGGCGCTTGGCGTCGGGACGCTCAGCGTCGGGACGCTGTCGTCGAGACACTTGACGTCGGGACGCTGGGCGTCGGGACGCTGGGCGTCGGAACGCTGGGCGTCGGGACGTTGGGCGTCGGGACGCTGGGCGTCGAGACGCTGGGCGTCGGCGCTTGGCGTCGGGACGCTCATCGTCGGGACGCTGTCGTCGAGACACTTGACGTCGGGACGCTGGGCGTCGGGACGCTGGGCGTTGGGACGCTGGGCGTCGGGATGCTTGGCGTCGGGACGCTGGGCGTCGGTACGCTCGGCGTCGGGACGCTCGGCGTCGAGACGCTCGGTGTCGGGACGCTGGGCGTCGAGACGCTCGAAGTCGCGACGCCAGCGTCGGGACGCTGGCGTCGAGACGCTGGGCGTCGGGACGCTGGGCGTCGGGACGCTCGGCGTCGGCACGCTCGGCGTCGGGACGCAGGGCGTCGGGACGCTGGGCGTCGGGACGCTGGGCGTCGAGACGCTGGGCGTCGGCGCTTGGCGTCGGGACGCTCATCGTCGGGACGCTGTCGTCGAGACACTTGACGTCGGGACGCTGGGCGTCGGGACGCTGGGCGTTGGGACGCTGGGCGTCGGGATGCTTGGCGTCGGGACGCTGGGCGTCGGTACGCTCGGCGTCGGGACGCTCGGCGTCGAGACGCTCGGTGTCGGGACGCTGGGCGTCGAGACGCTCGAAGTCGCGACGCCAGCGTCGGGACGCTGGCGTCGAGACGCTGGGCGTCGGGACGCTGGGCGTCGGGACGCTCGGCGTCGGCACGCTCGGCGTCGGGACGCAGGGCGTCGGGACGCTGGGCGTCGGGACGCTGGGCGTCGGGACGCTGGGCGTCGAGACGCTGGGCGTCGGGACGCTGGGCGTCGGGACGCTGGGCGTCGGGACGCTGGGCGTCGGGACGATGGGCGTCGGGACGATGGGCGTCGGGACGCTCGAAGTCGGGACGCTCGTAGTCGGGACGCTGGGCGTCGAGAGGTTCGACGTCGGGACGCTAGGCGTCGGGACGGTAGATTTTGTGTGATACTTGAACAAACAGACAGACAGACAGACAATTTTTTTTCTAATCACATACCTATTTGTGTTCGGTATCGATCTGGTAACATCCCCTGGTATTTTTTTTAAATATTTTTAATGTACAGAATTCACACTTCCACAGTTTTATTATAAGTATAGATTCTCTGCCACTACGGCAGAGAATATGTAATAATCCGTAAGCTACCAAAACGAGACACCATCCATACATCAGAGTGGCCACACCACAGCGACAACACCAAAATAAAAAAACAAACAGCCGGACAGGCGGCCGAGTGAATGAGACATTATGGTGTTTCATACAACGCTATGGTAATATGTGGTGGCGCGATCAGCGTGCCGGCGCGACAATTAACCATTCTGTGCCGGCGTCCGAGCTGGTCCCGCCGTCAAATTGGTTGCGTAACCAAAAGGACACCAGGAGAGTAACTGTTTATAGATCTGTATACATTTGGTTGGTAATGGTGACTGAAAATATAGTCCTAAGGGTTTCTTATAGACTACGGAAACCTAAAAATAAACGTTATAATACTCGTAATTCATTGCAAACATACACCAACAAGGTACAGCTGACGATAGAAAAACTCGATAAAGTAACATATCACACTAGCGTTGTATGGCTATATCAACGAAACGATATCGCTGTGATATCATAACGATAAGAACTCTACGACTGTATCTACGTAACTTCACGCCTGTAATCCCCGAAGGGGTAGGCAGAGGTAAATGCATGCATTCAATCATACATGCAAACACCCACGACTCGCCGGTTACGTTTTGGCCCATGTAACAGGTGGCGAACCTGTTGCCATCTCCGGGCACATTACCAAACTCCGGAGTACTGGGAAACTTCCAGAAAATGGAAAAATCCCAATAGAAGCAGAGATAAAGGATTTTAAACCGTTATCTCTGATAGTCCCCGACCCGGGAATCGAACCCAGGACCTCCAGCGTAATAGTAGTGGGCTGCTACCACTACACTTCTGAGGCAGTATCTACTACATGCATATCATGCATTTGTTGACCAGGAGGCGTATTATGACTATTACGTATGTCGGATAATGAGGAAAAGGGTAGGCTTGATACCTTTGGGATGATGTGTGTGAGGAACTTACGTTTTGTTGGTAATGATGCATTGTCAGTCTTCATAAAATTTTACGATTCAGTTGCAGAATCGCAGGCAGATGCGACGTCATCACTCTGCAGTTATGTAATTACATTAAAATAACTCGTACGACAGTAGTCTTTCGTCGACGTGCGAACAAAAACTCTAGGCCGAGGGGTCTGAGTACGCTGGCTACTCCATCATTACGAATAAACTGACCAATTACAATAAATTACTAGCCGTCGATAGTAATAAAACGGCCATTTTGGTAAATAAATAAATAAATGAGTAATTAATGTGAGTAGCGGGCATGCATTTTGTCTGTACGGCATACGAATCTCTGCATTACGAAGTATTAACATTGGAGTTGGCAGGGTTTTTGTTGCCGGTACCAATTAGTGTGGACGTGCATGTAAACTTGCTCGAAAGTGACTTGAGCAGGTACCTACTGTGTCAAGTTGACTCGCCTCGTGTACCGTTCCGATGTTACGTGTTATTGAAAATTATGTTTGTCTACCTTAATACTACTACTTTTTACTGGGGGTAGGCACCACCGCATTACCTAATATACTTGCCGCTAAATGGTAGTGTTCAGCACTATCGTGTTCCGGCCAGGTGTTAATGTACGGCCCTGCAATTTCTGGCACAGAGGCATAATACCTTAGGCCTCAGAAGTGGTAACGCATCTGCATTTTGACCTCTGGTCTTTGTGTAAGTGTCTATAAGCTGCAGTCATCACTTAACATCAATATGAACTGCATGCTTGTTTGCCACTTCCATATCATAAAAAAAATGCATGCAAGGTTTGGTATGCTTATTTTTGACATGCCAATAACATAATATATCTATCTCTTTACTACCTATAATATATTCTTGGACTACCTATATAATTGGATATCAATTTATTTGTTCAACTATCCAACATTTGCCGACTCACGGATAAAGAATTGTATAAAACTCGAATAGAAAATTTCACTATACGAGTATTTAAGAGTCCTCACCTCACAACCACTCTTACATTTTGGAACTAATCAAATAGGTTTGACAGATGATTTGACACTAGGATAGCGTTGAGTTGCGTTTGAGCATACGATTTTTTCATTGAGTACAGTTTTGAGTGACACTCATTTGAGTGGGTCTCAATTAACAGATGTTTATAATTAACGTTTGTGTATACGAAAATCGAGTTTAAGAGCTGCTGAAACGTTTAAGAAGCGGTTAAATATTTGAGGGACGTTTGAGTATTCGGCCGTTAGTCTCTTCAGTTGCTTATTTAAATCTAATTAGATTTGAGATTTCAATTATGATCCATATTCAACTCAATTCATCCATGCATATCAAATCTTAAAAGAATAACTATGTGTAGGATATTTTAAAATATGTATAAACATTAAAACCACAGCAATGTACTAATAACGAATTATAATCAATAATTTACAACTGTTTCCTTAAGTTATAAATAAAGTAATCCCATTTTATTGAATTACAACTTTAAGCGATCTTGTCTATAAGTATAGTTATTTTATTGTTAACTAGCTAGATGTACAGTCAGTTGCGCAAGAAAGTGATAATCGTATCCATATAATAATAACATGGCAGCTTGTGTTTACAAATATTAAATTCGAAGAACTCGGAATTAAATAATGGACTGATTCGAAAATTTATAACAGCTCTTAAAAGTTATTGTATTTATGAGTAGGTATATGAATATCAAAACATATTTTAGTAAATAATAAAATTAATGACAAATCATTTCCTCGACTGGACTCATGGACAGTATTTTTATTGCGACTGGACACGAATGTACAATATGTTAGTTGGTGTCATTTTTAAATTAAAATGTAGGATTACCTAGTTTTCAATAATATTAAGTTATAACCGTAATGACTGTGTAATACTGACAGATTCACGAACGGTATAATATCCGTAATATCCCAATTGATCTCCAAGATTTTCTTTATTCTTACACTTTATACCTGCATTCCGTAGTTTAATGACGTTGTTAAAATTTTGTGTATATATTGGAATGTTTTTTATATAATAAAGGTATACCTACCTAATCAGAAGTACTATCCCTAAAAGGTTAATACTTATTTAATAATTATTGCAACAAAGATTTGAAATGTAGAGAAGGGCTCTACATTTCAACCAAACAATTGTTTATGAGCAGGATAGTTACATTACATTAATTGAAATATTTTTTAACAATTTGAGATAGATTTATTTAAAATTTATAGTAATAATAATGAATAATGTTTGTTGTAAATATTTAATTAAATTTATCTCAATTACTTGCGCGGCTGACTGTACCCTTGAAAACCACTGCGAGATGTGTTATTTTACTTATTATTATAAGAAATGGGGTTTACGATAGAATGGCACGCTAATATGTTGTATTTTTTTATATCTGCATGTTGTTTACAATAAAATACGTACATGTATTCTATTGTTGAAGATTCATATAATTTATATTGCGTATTACTGATTGAGAGCTGAAGTGATTATAAAATAATATAATTAATTTATATATGTAAGTAAATAATTTTTCTTTTAAAAGTTTCTTTTAAACTGCTTATTTTGCATTTCTGCGTTTATCAGAAAAAAGGTTTTTCCATTCGAAAGTATGAAGTAGGGTTTGTCATGAAATATACACATATATTGAATAAAAGTATGAATTGTGAAAAAAATATTTTTAAAAAATCATAAAAACTTTTCAAAATAAGAATTCGACATTAAAAAATCTAACATCGTTAATTTAATTCAATCTATTCATAGTTTCTTACGTATACAATAAATTAGTTTCTCAATTTATTTACATTTTAAAATAGTCTAACTTCCAAAGCATTATAAGTGTTCTCTAACTTTATTACAATAAATGGTTTTATAATGAAGTATGTGTTAATACAGTTTGTTGGGAAATTATATATATGGACATTGTTAATGTTAAAAAAAACGTCTTTTGTCGCTCGCTGAAACAATTACTTTAAGAAAAAATAAAAACCGTAACTAACTCGTAAAAAATAAATTACAAAAAACGTAAAACCATACATAATCTGCAATTAAAATTATCAAAGTGATTAGCAATAAAAACTGTAAATTATTGAAATCATAACATATTGAAAAATAAATAAATGTTGTTTTAAATATTACCAAAATATTTGTGGCCATGGTAATAAAATTAACTATGAGTATAGGTACTTATATACAAAACACATTCTAGAAACATTGTCTACTTCATGAAATTGCAGTCATCGATCGACAATTACAAATAGTTATATAACATTAATGTCATTTCTTTCACACATAACACACCAACATAGTACACGGTCAACACATCACTAAAAACTGGATTAGGTATACGGTGGCTGATCTTCACGCGTTATCGCGTGGTCCGGCCGTCAATGTGGCTGGAGGGAGTTGAGAATGTTCATATTGATGGCGTGTTGATGGGTGGGGGGGCCACCGAGGAAGCTCAGTTGAGGGCGTGTGGCCGCTGCCATCGCGGCAAATAGTGGTGGCGCGCCACCGCCACCGAATAACGCGAAAGATGGCGGCAAGAGTGGCCGCGCTGACAGCCGCAGCTTCTCTATTTCAGCCTCTTGCAGACGTTTCGCTTTCGCTCGGCGATTTTGGAACCATATTTTGACCTGGAAATTAAACATGCTATTAACAATTGTTTTAAAATAGGCAGTTACTTTGGGTTCCAATATTCGATCTCAATCCATTTGTGTGGACTTTTCAAAATAGGGTTTGCTTATCAAAAAAGGCGGTTCAATGAATTTTCCTTTCCTTTTTATTAGGATGCTGAAAGTAGATCGATCAAAAGATCGTTTAAAATTGAGGAAAATACAAAGAATGCACTTTCTTCGCATTCAACAAGTATGTTATTACTGGTATTGTTCCAGTGTGGGATCTCGAAGGCGTATGCACCATCGCATCGCCTAATCTAATACCTAGCCAATTTATTTTTGTTTGATACCTAAATACTTGCATTCTTGTTTTTGTGTGTATACTCGGCTATGTGGCAAATAAACGACTTTTTTTTTTTTTTTCTTCCCAGTTATATTGTAATGTATCACCCAGTAATAACCAAGCAACGCATCTGCACTTTGTGTATATATCTATAGGTTGTAGGTATTACTGAAGTGTGAAAGAAAGTTTCAATGTGTCTGTCTGTTCTAAATGTCTGTCAATTTCAATTCCATGCAAATTGCTTGTCCCTAGACATACCTAGAGACATTGGCAAACTATTTCTTAACTTTTCTTCTAATAAGGAAACTGTGTTCACGTTTAAAGCTTACCTGTGTCTCAGTAAGCCTCAACGAGGACGAGAACTCGGCTCGTTCAGCGATACTCAAGTACTGTTTATCCCGGAACTTCTTCTCCAGCGCGAGAAGCTGCTGCGTGGTGAAGGGTGTCCGGGGTTTGCGGTTCGGTTTGTGTTTGCGCAGTTGACAACGCACCACCGGCGGTCCGCTTGGAGCGCCAGCTGTCAGAAGAAAATAAATGTTGAAACTATAAAAAAAAACATTTTATTAGCTGACATTAAAATTCTAGACATTGACTCACTCTCTCTCTCCCTCACACACACTCTTTCTCTGCCTATCTCACTGAATTAAATGGGAGAGTAAGACACACTCTGCATTAACACTCTACACCAGCGTTTTCTATTTGCCGGGTCGCGACCCGGTACCGGGCTATGAAAATGAAATAACCTTCCCGCCTTGTTTTTAAAATATTACCTGCTAATCCTATTGTCGATCGACGTATCGTAAATATTCTTAACTAAATGTGTATTATTTAACTTAAAAGAAAAATAATGGCTTGGTTTTAAAAATAAGTAGAAGCAGTGCGAAAATCACCGGGCCATGACATAACATTTGACGATCCGGTTAGTCCAGCGATGTGAGATGACCGTTTGATTCGAAGGGTCGCGGGTTCGATCCCCGCACCGGGACAAATATTTGTATGGCCTACAGAAATTTGTTTCGGGTCTGGGTGTTTGTGTATGTATTGTATGTGTACAACGGCACCCACGACACGGGTTTATACCTACTGTGGGGCTGTGAGTGTAAGCGTATTTTTTTTTTTAATGTTTGGAAAACACTGCTCTACACAATTTGATATAGAAAATATTCGCCTGTTTATTTTTCTTTTTATAAAATTGGCTAAGATGCACTGTTTTGATGGTTAGTGACTACAGAAGTAGATATTATCAAAACTAGATGTAACTTCTAATGGGATCTTTGGCCTCATATGTTGGAAATTATAGGGCCATACACTAGGTACAATTTAGCGAAATTAGCGCTGAATATTACCATTTACTTCTAGGTATATTAGATTCTTGTCTCTCGAGCTACGCGTTACTACGCAATGTTTACTGGAGCTCTACTGCTAGTAAAATGTATTTTTTTTTATTATTTTATACTTTATTACTATGTTTTTATTTTTAGCGACTACATTTTTTGGGGGTAGATAAGATAGATTAAGGCTGGGTTGCACTAACATATTTGTTACAGCTGGAGAAAGATGTAAAATGTTACGTTAACTTTAAAAAATAGGTATGTTGGTGCAACCCAGCCTAAGTAATACGGTTTTTGTTGTAACATTGTAGAACTCAACTTTTTGAGTTCTGTAATGAGTAAAACAAGCATTAGAGATTAAGAAAATGAAACTTCCCAATAGATTCCAGACAGTTCAAAGATTAAGCGTTATCAAGAACCAGGATAAAAGAGCATCTTGCATTCAGTTTAAAAGACAATACTTTAAAAGGCACAACGTTTCAACTCACAAAAGAGACCCAGAAGGTTCTTTTCTCAAGACTTCTTAGTATCAATATCTAAGCAGAATCTACTGCGCTAATAATTAGCGTAACGTGCACGCAACTGGTGTTGTTCCTAATAAATACATAAATACAATCTAATTGGCATTTAAATACATTGAGATGCTTGGTCTGATATTGGTAAGAGTGCAATAAGTAGTACCAGTTCGAGACGTAAACAAAAGTTCAGGTATAGTTCACACAGTGAATGTAATATTTAAACTCAAGATAGGCAAAGGTGGAAGCGTAATAAAAGCTATAAGGTAACTTAAAATTTTGGGGCGTTTAAACCAGCGAACAAATAATTGCAAGTTGACACTTTTTAAACCTCAAATCGTTCAGAATTGTTAATTTTTTTTAGAACCTCGGGTAGAGATTCTAAGACAGAGCTTGAGGGCAAAGGTACAATCGCATTATATAGCTGTAAGCTGATAGTGTTCCTAGCAGTCGTTTTCTATAAGCAATGTATCTTATTATTCTATTTATCTTATGATTTGGATTAATATTTTTACGTATATGTCTATGGGCTGTATTCATTTTAATCTACATACGTGAACTTTGTGTGTATTTACAATTTACATAACATTAAAGAAAGCTTTAAAAACTAATTACGCATTACCATTTTATTCGTGTCCGTTATACGAAAAATAAATTGACACTAAATTAAAAATCGATTCCGCCATAATAGGTCGTCGGTGGACGGAAGGTGAACAATGGATGCTATAATGTTATTATGCAGTCGGCTGAACCACGTTTAATATTCAAATACCTATCGATAGTGTAGCCAAATATCCGGCTAATGACATAGTTTAATTAATGTCAAGGGAAGCGGTTCATGTGGTTTTGGGCAATAATTATACGGGTGTTTTCTTAATTTGTGTTTGTAGGTTTGTATCTGCCTTGGTTTTGTGGTAGGGTGCATTAGTTTGTGAGTTCGATCTCTGGTAATAAGTGTTCACATTAATATTTCGAATCAGAAAAAAAACATAACCGTGATGTTCTTTTTCTGATTCGAAAGGTTCTGGCACCTAGTACCCTGCTTTCATACCAGCATTCGGTTTCAGGCGGTGGTTCTTTTGCCGTTCATTACTGCACCAGTTTGTGCTAAAATGTGAACACGCCCATTGAAACAGATACGCCATTAAACGGGATCCTGCGGACTGAAATGGTAAAAAAAACTTGTAAATATTCCCAAACAATGCCAATGGGCATTGGCACAGGGTTAAACAAACATGAGTGAAAAATATGCTTTCGCGTTCTACTGGCTCTCTAGGGGCAGAGCCGGGATAGCGCTTGGGCCCACTGAAACCACCTCGATATCGACTTTAGTGCATAATGGAGGGGGACAGGGTTGCAAGTAATTAATTCATTAATTCCTTCCTTCCTTATTAGTAAGTTTTATTTGGTTTTATATACGACCCGAAAATTCTTAATTGGGTATTGATTAAGGGAACGATTTAAAAAATACTTGTTGAATTTTTTTTTCTAAATCGCCTTTTATGGGCACTTTTAACAGGAAAATGGTTTTTAGAGAAAAAAAGAATGAAAAATTTGATCGGATGGGACTTGATCCCGCGAAGGTCAGATTTTTTCAAAAGAAAAACTTTTAATCTCTCCCCTAGTAAACGAATGAGCAACGTTGTGGAACTGTTAAAGATCCGATAATCTTTTGTGAAATTAAATTGAAAAATATTATAAGTAGGAATTTAAATAGGATGCAATCAGAAAATTCAATATAATTATTTTAACAACAAGAATTACGCAGTAGGTTAGCATCATTGATAACAATGTGGACTATGCGAAAGAAATATCCTACCAGGAAGAATCCACCAACAGTTAAAAGCTTCTCTTAAATAACAATAAATTGGAAATAGACCAAACTTTACATTACAAAGCTATTGATGATTCATTGTATAAAATGCAATGCCATCCGTATTCGGTAAACACGACCCCCAATGATAAACTAGTCTTTAAAATTGTAATTTAATCAATTAGCCCGTTTCCAGAACAACGACAGCCATTTATCGAAATGCCGCCGATTAATTTAATTTAAGTCTGTAAATGCGAAAGTAAAATGTGGTATTTTCCTGCAAGTACATCGTAATGAACTATTACCATCCGAATGGCTTTCAGATATAGCAAGTGCAAGAATTTTTATAGTGCTGCCATTGTGAATTGGCCTTTATCAATTTGGTTGACGATCGTTATTTTAATTGCATGTTTTATTTTAATTATTTACGTAAAACTTACATACCTACATAATAGGTCAATTATGAATCAGTTGGACGGCTATCTTCTTTCTTCGTACTCAAACCTTACAAATATTTAAAATCATTCTAAAGTTTAGGTCAAAGTTTTTTTATTTTTGAGTTTTGGGTTAAACAACTTTTATTTATATAAAATATTCCTTCTCATATGGATTTGATTGGACGTAGAATAAAACGATGGATGCACTGTGGCTAGAAAATTAGCTTATATCATATTATGTCTTCTCATAAAGAGCCTACTTTTACCAAAACTCTTCTTGATTTGATTGTAAATCTACTTGTTATTATAATGTTGCACAATATTTCAAACCTCCTTTAGAATTACTTTGTAGCATGTTTGTGTAACCAGCTATGAGAATTCTATTTTTTATGTATTGATAGTTACAAACAAGCACGCAGTTCACATTGATGGCAAGTGAATACTGCAGCCTATAGACATCTACATAAACATGATGAGCACAGTGCAGATGCGTTGCACCCCAGGATTAAGTTATTTTGCCTCTGCGATAGTTATTAAGGGGCTACACATAACATCTAATCGGAACACTATAGGGCTGAACACTACCATTTTGCTCGTAGATTATGGTGATGTGCCTACGCCCTCGAATTGGTCACTGGAGCTCCAGTAAATTTACCATCAGTAAATTTACCCTGTTCGAATTTCTTGGGATGATTGCTTTTAACCCTTTCTCTGTCAGAACATTTTAGTACTCATATTCTTCCTGTATGCTGCCACAAAATAATCAGCTTTGAAAAAAAAATGCAATTAAAGTTCATTTCTTTGATTTTAGAATGTGTTTTGTCTGCTAATGCCAACCGTTTTGCCAGAAAATAAGTTTTTGTATTAGATGACCATATAAATTGTATACATTCATAGTCGGCATTGGGATTTTCCAAAAAATTTAAACACTTTGACATTCGCTAGGAAACTAGGCCTAAAAAAATTTGAAGTAACGTAACAATGAAATAATATAAGTAAACCCTACACTACACTAAATAAATATTTGGAAACCAATTAAAGCAATTTTGATTAGTATTTAATATTCATGTATTTGCTATTGATTCAATGAACTAGTTGTTGAGAAGTGGCATGAATTGACATTACCCAATTTCAATACTTTAATGAGTTATTGTTCAGCAGTGATTAAATCAATCGAAATGTTAATATTTCAATTTCCGTTCAATATAAACTTTAAATTCATGAATATCGCCCCCTCTACTGACCCTCTTATTATTTGACTCCAGTGACCCCAGCATTTGAATATTTGATCTCTATTAGCACACAAAAGTGGAATAATACCTGTTTTTGTTTCAAAACTCATTATATTTTGCTGATTAATAGATTGATTTAGGCAAAAATAGCTCTTAAACGCTAATGTATTCATAGTCTACAGAATGAGCTGGAAGTCTTAGGTAATTTATGAATATTACATTATCTGGCAGAATTACCTTAAGTCGGTAATTGCCACTAAATAATAAAAGAAGAAGAACATTACATTAGACGTTAGACATCGTGTAATGTGGAAAGTTTTTGTTCGAAGACTAGGTACACTTAGGACTAGGTTACAAAAGAGCATACGGGCTCCCACACAAAACTGCGAATTCGCATCGCATCGCAAATATCTGCCAGCTCGTACGAATGCATCGCCTGCGATGCGGCGTCGTATAGCATCGCATCGCAGTATTGTGATAGTGAATGGTGCAGTTGTGCCCTTTAAGCTAATGCTATCTCTGTTAATTTTGTATCTACAAAAAATCAGGCAGATTGGCGTTTTTTTTTTGATTCCGAATATGTATATAACACAATTTCATAAAAAGTGTTAGTTGTGCCCTTTTTCGGTAACACGGCAGTGTTTTTCTCTGGTAGATCAGCAGAGACTAATGGACTTATTACACGGCATGGTATTCAGGGTACGATAGCAAGGGTCAGGTTAGTGTAATAACATTTAGGGAGTTAGGGCGACCAGACCGGCCCTGTCAGCCTGACGCCCTAACTACACACAGTACAAATATGAACAGTATGGAAACTACGTACATAACGTTCAAAACGGCACACTCACACAAATATGCTCATCGGCGCTCGAGTAGCGAGTGACCCGGAGCTGCAGCAACCGCGAGAACCGCTTAGGGGCCTCGTTGATGCGCATGTTTGTGTGATTGCGCCGTTTCAACGTCTTGTACGTAGTTTCTATACCTACTGTTCATATTTGTACTGTGCCTGAGTTAGGGCCCTGTCGACCGGATAGTGTAATAAGTGGCAACCCGGCGCGAGGCCACGCCCACCCTTTCTGCCGAACCCTGAATACCGTGTCGTGTAATAGCCTTTTAACTCTGTAAGGTTGACGCTGATTAATGGTGAGATTCACAGACCGCACTACGACTTTACTTTGAGCAAAGTATGCTTAGAACTGTCAGAAATGTATGGGTTTTGACAGTTCGAAGCGTACTTTGCTCGAAAGTAAAGTCGTAGTGCGGTCTGTGAATCTCGCCCTAAGACTGACCAAATACGAGTATAGATATTATCCGTATGAGAAATCTCCAATATTGATGAATGTTTTTGAAAAGGGTGAAAGGAAATAAAATGTATGGGATATTTATAAGAACAGCTATGGTTTGTGCTCCCCATACTTTAGGTCAAAAATAGGGACTTGATCTGACAAAGCCAAATTTTACCTATTTACTTCATCGAATTAGCTGTACGTACTTTCGAATTTAAATTTTATTTTTACACGTGTACATACAAAATTTTTATACCTACTTCGATTAAAAATTTACATACTATGTTATTTAGGGAACTTGAATTAAATTCTGCCTATTAATTATATGCTTTTGTCCAGATTAGCATTGAATAAAGTAGCCATTTAAAATTTGCCTATGTAGTTAACTACATGTAACCATATTTTTCATGTATCTAATGAAGGTGGTAAACAAGCATGCAGTTCACATTGATGTTAAGTAATGACTGCAGTCTATAGATACCCACACAAAGACCAGAGGTCAAAATGCCGATCCGTTGCCACCCCTAAGACTTTAGTTGTTATGTCTCTGTGATATTTATAAATAAATAAATGTTTTCTATGGAAATGTTCAAAAATTTCGAGTATTATATTTGGTCAAATATTACTCTCAAACTAGTAAAGCCAACTTAAGTGTGATAGTTTTCCTTTTAATTTCATTATATGTAGCTACTATTGCCGTAACGTTTGAATTCTAAAAACAACCGTTTAGTTGTTAGACTATTGTGTCACTTGACTCTAACGAAAATTGGCACTTTAAAGCTTAAAAAGTCACGAACAGTTAACTAAATCGAAAAATGATTTTAGTACACCTCTTATATTTTTGAATGACCTATCAAATAATAGCCCATGCGATACAGAAAACGAAAAATAAAAAAAAATATCCGCGCGTTACATGTTGGGGAGGTACCCTAAATAATTTTAATTATCATGGTTTCTCTCTTCTTTTTTCTTCTCATTCTAGTCTCAAATTTCCTAATTTTACCACTTTGTCGGGGTAATTAAGGTCAAGTATACACCTTAATTGCCAAATTTCAAGTCTCTAGTACCAATAGTTTTTGTGCTAAACCGCGGACGGACAGACAGACAGACGGACATGGCGAAACTATAAGGGTTCCTTGTTTACTACGGAAACCTAAAAAGGATCTTACTACTTTATAAAAAGGCCATGATTACACAAATACCTAACCTATGATATACACGCGTTTTGACCAAATATTTCTCTAAAATAATTTATACGAACGATCAACAATCCTCTCACCTCAATTTGTTATTTGCTCTAATAAAACAAAATAAATAATGTCTGGTCATTAAATAACATCGTTCATTCAATTTATAATTGAACCTTTTATGTAAATGAACTCATTGTTAAGTCAAGAAATATGAAGAGCGTATAAAAATTAATCAACTCACACCTTAAACAGTTGATCATTACAATAATTCTATTATTATGTTATTATGTTAATTGGTTCAACATAATAAGAGGCTTCCTCAGGGGTCCCATGAACGACTTATATGGTTTTATTTTTAAAGAAAAATGGAAAGAAAAATTTGACTTTCAGTTCGAGCCTCGCCTGAAGTCAAATTTTTCTTTCCATTTTTCTTTAAAAATAAAATATATTTCACAAGCATGTGTTAATGCGAAATAATATCAAACAATTATTAAGGGTAAAAGCGACTTCTTTACGATATTCAATAAACTGAAAAGTCTATTATATCGGTTGCCTAACTAGCATAGTTGGTAATAGATGGCGCTACTGCTACCATAAAGCAATGCAATAGATGTGAAGGAAAGATTTGACAAATCGGGCAGGGCTTCAGTAGCTCAATTGGAAGAGCGGCTGGACTAGATTCCCAGTAGGTCGCGAGTTCGAGCCTCGCCTGAAGTCAAATTTTTCTTTCCATTTTTCTTTAAAAATAAAATATATTTCACAAGCATGTGTTAATGCGAAATAATATCAAACAATTATTAAGGGTAAAAGCGACTTCTTTACGATATTCAATAAACTGAAAAGTCTATTATATCGGTTGCCTAACTAGCATAGTTGGTAATAGATGGCGCTACTGCTACCATAAAGCAATGCAATAGATGTGAAGGAAAGATTTGACAAATCGGGCAGGGCTTCAGTAGCTCAATTGGAAGAGCGGCTGGACTAGATTCCCAGTAGGTCGCGAGTTCGAGCCTCGCCTGAAGTCAAATTTTTCTTTCCATTTTTCTTTAAAAATAAAATATATTTCACAAGCATGTGTTAATGCGAAATAATATCAAACGACTTATATGGTTATTAAGTACTTAGTAACTGTGAGTGTAAGCGTTTAAAGAAAAAAATGACTTTAAATTAAATTTCAAATTTATTTTACCTGGCTGTAGGTACTTTGGATGAGTATGCGAGTTGACGACAGAAATATTAGGTAAATTTGAAAAGTGCCAACACGCCCGATCGGGCGAGATGACGAAAAACTCACAAAAAGCCGGTTTTTTTTTAACTGATTTGACAAATAGGTATGTCAAGATGATAAATAGAATAAAAAACAAACATCTCATTTTTTCATTCTTGTCAGCTTTTCTTACGTAAAAAAATACGTTAAATGTCTATGTTTGATCCACTGATTGCATTTGCATAGGTATAAGAATCAAATTTCAACTCAATCGGTCCATTTGTTTGTCCTACCGTTTGATTCAGCTGAGGTACAGAACTATAAAAAGGTAACAAGGACTGCTATGTCAAAGACTTAAACTGTAGATTAGGAGTGAACGGTTCGAAAATACCATTAAATATTTTTCACTTCACACTTTCAATAGGAGCCGATCAACAATACGCTTCCATAGACAATCCAATAAGGCGAAGAGTATTCACAAATGCCTATCCCGTACGAGTGATAAACTACAAACAATTTCAATAGCCCCCACCTGCCGACGTATCAATGCGCACAGTACGCTAATGAAGATATAATATCCATCTCTGAACGTATTTATTTTCCCGCGTTCGCCGCGTTTCGTCCGCCATTTTGTGTTCTGATGACAGACCTAGCTTGTGCGTAATGGAGGCCAATTACGCGCGATGTTTGGGCCACTTAATAGGATTTAGTCGTCAATGTCGAGATTTAATTGGATTATTGTAATCTTTGCTGCTGCTGAATAAATTATATTGATGCTATTTGTACTTTGTTCTTTGCTTTAATATTTGTATGGAGCTGTTTTAGATTTAATCCAAAAAAGTATGTAGTATTATTGGGTATTTGTTTCAATGCTATTATTGTATTGTAAGGTAGATACATCCGTTATCTATTCTATTCATCTCTGTCTTAGTATTAATCACAGCAACAGCGGAAGTTTCTTTGTAGTTCGGAATTAGTGTCTAAGGGTGTGATGTACAAAGAGAGCTACAGAGAGATGATGAAAAAGAAAGAAATAGGTTTTATTACCATCGCATAGGGTGCCAATCGGCCAAGTATGATACGGCAGGTACCCCAGTACATTCAAACAGGAAAATAGCATAGTGTGATAGAATATTAGCAGAGCTATCACACGTTTTGAAAGCTCATTGGAACGATTAGTCGTACAAGGAAGGGTAGAACGACACGTTTTCGATGCCGAGCGACCACAACATGAACGAACTTAATTAAATTATCAACTAAATGTTAAACCGAAAGTTTTGCTGTGCCACGAAAAGAGAGAATTGGAGAAACCTTGCAAAAGTTGCATCCAACCAACTAGATAATATAAAAGATCCATGATGACCCTGTCAGGAGAAAAAGAAGAAAAAATAAAAATCTCACCCCATTAGCATTGTTCACCTAATGCGAATACATGAACAATGCATGGTTTCGTGCTGAAGACCAGTTATGAGCGACAGATTATCAGCAGAAGCGGTTTCTATAATCCAGCAACATCAACGAAAATATGTTCCAAAACTGAATGTGCTCGCTGTGCTACAAACAGAGAGAAATGGAGAAATCTCGCAAAAGCTGTATCCAACCAAGTAGATCGATCATTATGACTACGGCCACTCTGTCAGGAGTGTACTATTAAAAAGAGAAAGAAGAAAAAACTGACCCAATTGTGTCCTTTATTTCAGCTTATCGGTAACCTATCTAGAATGCATCGTTCACCTATTGCGAATACGTGAATAATGTATGGTTTCGTGTCGAAGACCAATTATAAGCGAGAGATTATCAGCACGAGCGGTTTATAAAGAAAATGCAAGCCAACCATTTTCCGGTAAACGACTATTATCGATGCTTGGATGATTTCCTCGAGATTTCAGTATTTGCATTGTAGTTTGATTGAAGATGCTTGACTTGGGAAGACTGAATGGTGGTAAGTATGAAAATTATATACTTAGTTTTGATTTTGGAAGTGTGAGTATGATAAATGCTTCTGGAAGGAAGTTTGGAATAACAGACTTGCCAAAAGTCCGGGCGTTAGGGGAATCCTAATTTATTGGCCAGCGCCGCCAAATGACGTGGCCAGTTGGGTAGTTTATCCACAATGATGGGAAGGGATGAGGACCTGCTATTATGTATCTTAGTTGATATCATTTCGATAGCCACTTTCTAGTACATTGCTGTTTTGATGTAACATGATAATTACAATCATTTTAGGAAAACAGCTATGTACCTACTACAAAGTGGATTTATAATTGTTGGTTACAGAGTGCTGTCACTCTGTACGCCTGATCATGAAAATGAGCAAAATTTTGAAAACGATATCGGTCAATACGATGGAAATGAAAAGGAACCTGATCTATAAACCTACCCTTAATCAGTTTCATGAAACAAATATGCAACAATAAATATTTAATGAAACATTATTTCAATTTATACAAATTACGGCCCAGTTCTTCGAACACTTGTCAATGCAGTAACTAACTGTCAAATTATTAACACTTTAATTTGATGAACCTCTTAGTTGACACCATAATTTTAAATCTCTTGTCAAATGTATGAAAAACATGCGTCTTCAACTAAACATAACTTCATCGCGAGTTCTCATGACAATTGTTCTAGCAAATTATTTAAATTTGAAGTGAATGTTAGTACTTACAACACGTCTGTTAGGTACGTGAAAAGAGATTTGACAAACATTCGACAAACCGGAAATGTAGTTACCTAACTGAAATGCACTGTGACAATAAATTGGATATTATTAAATGCTTTGAAATTACGATTTATCCTATTAAGGCCAACTAGAGATGAAATTCGAATACCAATAAAATTTAATACCATAGATGTAAGTATTTCTTACACATACGAGAAATGGAATAGGATATCAAAGATTGATTAGCTATATAAGGCAAGGAATTAAAGAAAATTAGTAATGGTGCATGCAATCCGCAACGAATGTCGGCTCGAAGAACCATTAGACCAACGAGCTTCATAAAATGGCTGACGTTTGAGACGAATAAAAAGTTGACGTGCGTTGATTGCATAATTTTATGCGAACGTTCGACTTATCGATTAAAGGCAACACTACCTTTGCTATCGGATGTACTCTTCTTGTGAATGCCTGGTGCATATTAATGAGAGGGATAGCTACAGTTGTGTCTGAGAAAGTTTTATAGGTCTTCACTTCACGATCATGGTGTTTAATTAGTAGTGTATTGTGACGCACTGGATATTGTTATTTTTATCTAATACTAGCGACAAGCCCCGGTCTCGCACGTATGTAATTTAAGTACCAATACAATATAATTCTGAAGCCCTTTAATATACCTAACTGGTATTTCGTTTTTTTAGGAGAATCTACTCTTCCAGCTCTACTATGGCTATAACAATATTTAAGGGTTTTGTTGCATTAAAATGTTTGGTTTAGTTACATATTTGTGTTTAACACAAAAAAGATACTAGCTAGTACTAGGTACCTATCTATACTACTAATAATTTTATCGAGTGCAGAAACGGTAGAGGGCGCTATTAATTCGTCAACACCTAGACATATCAATAGCAGAGAATATGTAAAAATACTACGTATAGAATGGACACTTCGACGTCCCGCCCGATTTCCCCGCATCACCCAACCTCCTCCCCTCTTATGGGCGACGGTTGGTATTTTCTACGTGCTACGCACACAGGTGCACGAGTAAATACGCGTTACTGATTGATGCCCGTGTAATAGAGACCAAATTAAGCATTTGTACGGAATTTTGGCGGAGTGTCCGCGCTGTGTCAAAAGCTTATTAAACCACAATACACAGAATTATGGTCACACTATGATTTTTATTTGATAACTACAGTGTACTTTGCCAGTTTACGATTAAAGGCACCGCTTCGATTTAGTCAGAAACAAGTACTTAACATACCTGAAACCGTCCAAAATGGCATCCCGGCCTGACCGAAGTGGAAACGTGATCGCATTAAAACTTGCGATACATTTGAATGGCGTCCGCAGAGTTGGCGAGGCGTTTAGTAAATAGGCGTATCTCCTCATCAGGTCGCCTTCGCTCGTACAATTTCACAATTTGTCCGATCGCGCTTTTTGCAAGCTCCAGTAATTGGTGGTCACCTGCGCTCACCGACTCGCCAGCATAGCAAGCCTTATAAGGCAACTGGCCCCTCGCGAACATTTCGCTTTTTAGGACTATCTGACAAATGTGTAATTATTTATTTAATATCGTCCGATGCGACGCATTTGGGCACAATTCGCATACCGACGGCCCAGTTTTTTAAAGTGTGAAGCCAGTTAATGCCCTTTCTTGAGTGGTAAACGCACTAGGTTATGCCAATTGACCGTTGCTGTTTTACAACTTTAATGTGGTTGGGCTTATTGACTTTTTTCACTCGCGAGTTAATTGTTTGAGTCTAAACAATAGCTCTTTAAACATGAATTGTGTTTGCGTACAAGTTGTAGGTATCAACTTTAATTATGAGTAATTTTTAATGTACGTATTTCTAACGCGATTATGCGGATACTTAACGGCATCGAAAAAAAAACCATCAGCAAGAAATGGTGCTCATTTCGAATAAAATAAATACTATTGATCAGCCGAACGAGGATGGTGTTAACGAGGTGAGGATAAAAAAGGAAAAAGGGAAGACTCTGTCTTGTTACAAATTTAAAGTTTTTAAAAAAAATTATATTGTGTTTGCGCATTAAGATGCAAGCAAGTTAAGGAAGGTTTAAATAAAAGTGAAAAGAGTATTAAGATCTTGGGCAGCGGGTATCAAAATCAATAACTTGCAGAATTTACAAAATAATAAAATGCCTTACAATGTATCTACAAAGATCCTAGAAAATCGAATGATATAGTCCCTTGGTGAAACTTACATTTATGTCGCTTTTCGATTGCAACGTAGAAATCCAACTGATTTTCGAACATAAGAGGTAAAGGTGTGAATTGTAGAGATTGTAGTCGATTATATAAATAAGTCAGTGTACAAGAAATGCCAGGGTAATTGGAATTAAATACTGAATCAGGTAAACCTGGTTCTATTGACTATGACCAATCACTTACCTGTATAACATTTCAAATGTAGTTATAATAACAATTACGAGAAGAAATTACAAATCTCTTTAACATTGAGAACTAAATACTTGTGTTAACGCTTTTAACACGTGCTGAGTTATAACTTTTGTGCACTGAATTAAAAAAAAATTGTTTGTTTTTTTTATTTCATTTTTTATTAGATAAGTCGTAATTTTTTGGGTAGGTAATATTGCGATTGTTAAGTTGAATTTAAATTTCTGGGCTACATTTATTTTAATCGAATTTAAAAGAATACGAAAATTACATTTCGAAAAAAGTAAAGTCCACCCAGGCTTAGGCAGAGTTAAATGCGTGCAAAGTGTGCAAACATGCTATTTACTTTTTTAGTCCTTTGGGAATGTGTCCGGTAAATGTCAATATTGCCAATGAGCATTTCCTCTATTTTATACTTTTATACTGCATTTCTACAATACATTTCAATGACATGTAAGTACTTCTCAACCCAACCAATCGAATCTAGACCCTGAGCAAATAGTGACAAATAAGAAAAAAAAACATCGTTTGTTTTAATAATAGGCAGAGTTCACATAATTATGACTGATTGCCAATGATTACGTAGGTCAGTGTAGGCATTATCCTTTCATTAAGATGCTCCTTCTATGTTAAAAATTAAAAAAGAGAACATGTTGAATTACGTACCTAAACGTAACTTCTCTATGCCATGAAGAGGTAAGCAGAGACAATGTATATTGAATCAAGCATTCAAACACGCACGATTGGCCTGTTATGTTTTGTTCTATGTAATAGGTGGCGAGGCTATTGACATTTACATGCCCAAATTGCTAGGAAAAAAAATCGAAAAAAGGTAATGGTCCGTATCCATGGTAATGTATGGCCCCGTAATACCTAACTATCATAGAGACATAACAACTAAGGTCTCAGGGGTTGCAACGCATCTGCATTTTCACCTCTGGTTTTTGTTGAGATGTCTATATGCTGCAGTCATCACTTAACATCCATGTAAACTGTATGCTTGTTTCCCACCATCGTTATATATAAAAAACAAACCCAAAGAGCTCGCAAACGAAATCACGGGGAACAGTGTGAAATAAATCAAACATCATATACAACTCATTACAGGTTTAGTGAAATGCTACCAGTAATGCTTAAGATACGAATACTTCTCGTTATAAATATCTTCCACAAATGGTATAAGGTGTACTAGAATTAGCCATTTAACCGCATATCCATTTTGTTTCACATCGTACCACCTTCGAAGTTCCAGCGAATCTATTCTAGACGTATTTAGTAATTAGCTAATTAATGTTTTTGCAAATGGTAGCCGGACAGACGACGGGTGGTCAGCTAGTCGGAC
The DNA here is from genome assembly GCA_036365455.1 of Macrosoma leucophasiata. NCBI lineage: Eukaryota > Metazoa > Arthropoda > Insecta > Lepidoptera > Hedylidae > Macrosoma > Macrosoma leucophasiata. The sequence goes on from JAWQUS010000013.1 coordinate 8,715,414, forward strand.
CACCAGCTTTTCCATACTGAATATGATGGCAATGTAATGGCCTGCCAAATGAGGAGAACTTGTCCCTTCCAACTATCGTATTTTCTAATTACTAATAAATTCAAGTGAAATGCATGTTTTTTTCAATTCGTTACAGAGCAGCATTTTATGTATGTTAATTCCGTTTTTTCTTGTTCCATAGTTGCATTGTGGTTTTATTTAATTAAATGTGTCACCGGTTGTGTTAGTTTAAAGAGTGTATAATTGGTTTTCTACAGACAAAGCGAGCAAAACGCGGCGACGACTGTCCACTATATTATGGTGGTGTGTGAGAAGTTGACAGGTAGGGTTGTCTCAATACTTATGAAATATAGTAGGTTCATTCCATAATGCATAGGGTCTCTGACAGAATATCAGGAATCTCAGGTATATGAAACATTAACTTAGTCTTTTTTGAAGTAAGAAAGTAGGTATTTGATATGGGAAACTTTATGGTTATGGGTTTCATTTTTATGGCAAAATTCAATGTAAACTGGACATGGAGTTCAACGTGTCATTATGCCGAATAAATGTAGGTACGTATTGCTTACGATTTCATATTTATGGTACCTTGCTGTGCTTATTTTCTTAATGATTCTTTAAAGATAGATAGCCCTGATTGAGGTCGGAAACAAAATGACAGACGGGGGTCGATAATTAGTCTGAAAGGATTTTCAACTATATATAGACCTAATTACTAAAATTTAAATACATATAGACAAAAAAAACTATGTACTGGGAATATTTGTAGATTTAAAAAAAGCGTTCGATTCGGTGAGTCATCAAAAGCTGTTATCGAAACTAAAAGACATTGGTGTTACTAGCATAGCTCATAAAATATTGGAATCTTACTTGGACAATAGGCGTCAAAGTGTAAAAATTGATAACGTGTCTAGTTCTGTACAAATCTTAAAAAAAAATGGAATTCCTTAGGGATCAATTTTACGATTAAATATCAATATCAATAGCAGAGAATATGTAAAAATACTACGTATAGAATGGACACTTCGACGTCCCGCCCGATTTCCCCGCATCACCCAACCTCCTCCCCTCTTATGGGCGACGGTTGGTATTTTCTACGTGCTACGCACACAGGTGCACGAGTAAATACGCGTTACTGATTGATGCCCGTGTAATAGAGACCAAATTAAGCATTTGTACGGAATTTTGGCGGAGTGTCCGCGCTGTGTCAAAAGCTTATTAAACCACAATACACAGAATTATGGTCACACTATGATTTTTATTTGATAACTACAGTGTACTTTGCCAGTTTACGATTAAAGGCACCGCTTCGATTTAGTCAGAAACAAGTACTTAACATACCTGAAACCGTCCAAAATGGCATCCCGGCCTGACCGAAGTGGAAACGTGATCGCATTAAAACTTGCGATACATTTGAATGGCGTCCGCAGAGTTGGCGAGGCGTTTAGTAAATAGGCGTATCTCCTCATCAGGTCGCCTTCGCTCGTACAATTTCACAATTTGTCCGATCGCGCTTTTTGCAAGCTCCAGTAATTGGTGGTCACCTGCGCTCACCGACTCGCCAGCATAGCAAGCCTTATAAGGCAACTGGCCCCTCGCGAACATTTCGCTTTTTAGGACTATCTGACAAATGTGTAATTATTTATTTAATATCGTCCGATGCGACGCATTTGGGCACAATTCGCATACCGACGGCCCAGTTTTTTAAAGTGTGAAGCCAGTTAATGCCCTTTCTTGAGTGGTAAACGCACTAGGTTATGCCAATTGACCGTTGCTGTTTTACAACTTTAATGTGGTTGGGCTTATTGACTTTTTTCACTCGCGAGTTAATTGTTTGAGTCTAAACAATAGCTCTTTAAACATGAATTGTGTTTGCGTACAAGTTGTAGGTATCAACTTTAATTATGAGTAATTTTTAATGTACGTATTTCTAACGCGATTATGCGGATACTTAACGGCATCGAAAAAAAAACCATCAGCAAGAAATGGTGCTCATTTCGAATAAAATAAATACTATTGATCAGCCGAACGAGGATGGTGTTAACGAGGTGAGGATAAAAAAGGAAAAAGGGAAGACTCTGTCTTGTTACAAATTTAAAGTTTTTAAAAAAAATTATATTGTGTTTGCGCATTAAGATGCAAGCAAGTTAAGGAAGGTTTAAATAAAAGTGAAAAGAGTATTAAGATCTTGGGCAGCGGGTATCAAAATCAATAACTTGCAGAATTTACAAAATAATAAAATGCCTTACAATGTATCTACAAAGATCCTAGAAAATCGAATGATATAGTCCCTTGGTGAAACTTACATTTATGTCGCTTTTCGATTGCAACGTAGAAATCCAACTGATTTTCGAACATAAGAGGTAAAGGTGTGAATTGTAGAGATTGTAGTCGATTATATAAATAAGTCAGTGTACAAGAAATGCCAGGGTAATTGGAATTAAATACTGAATCAGGTAAACCTGGTTCTATTGACTATGACCAATCACTTACCTGTATAACATTTCAAATGTAGTTATAATAACAATTACGAGAAGAAATTACAAATCTCTTTAACATTGAGAACTAAATACTTGTGTTAACGCTTTTAACACGTGCTGAGTTATAACTTTTGTGCACTGAATTAAAAAAAAATTGTTTGTTTTTTTTATTTCATTTTTTATTAGATAAGTCGTAATTTTTTGGGTAGGTAATATTGCGATTGTTAAGTTGAATTTAAATTTCTGGGCTACATTTATTTTAATCGAATTTAAAAGAATACGAAAATTACATTTCGAAAAAAGTAAAGTCCACCCAGGCTTAGGCAGAGTTAAATGCGTGCAAAGTGTGCAAACATGCTATTTACTTTTTTAGTCCTTTGGGAATGTGTCCGGTAAATGTCAATATTGCCAATGAGCATTTCCTCTATTTTATACTTTTATACTGCATTTCTACAATACATTTCAATGACATGTAAGTACTTCTCAACCCAACCAATCGAATCTAGACCCTGAGCAAATAGTGACAAATAAGAAAAAAAAACATCGTTTGTTTTAATAATAGGCAGAGTTCACATAATTATGACTGATTGCCAATGATTACGTAGGTCAGTGTAGGCATTATCCTTTCATTAAGATGCTCCTTCTATGTTAAAAATTAAAAAAGAGAACATGTTGAATTACGTACCTAAACGTAACTTCTCTATGCCATGAAGAGGTAAGCAGAGACAATGTATATTGAATCAAGCATTCAAACACGCACGATTGGCCTGTTATGTTTTGTTCTATGTAATAGGTGGCGAGGCTATTGACATTTACATGCCCAAATTGCTAGGAAAAAAAATCGAAAAAAGGTAATGGTCCGTATCCATGGTAATGTATGGCCCCGTAATACCTAACTATCATAGAGACATAACAACTAAGGTCTCAGGGGTTGCAACGCATCTGCATTTTCACCTCTGGTTTTTGTTGAGATGTCTATATGCTGCAGTCATCACTTAACATCCATGTAAACTGTATGCTTGTTTCCCACCATCGTTATATATAAAAAACAAACCCAAAGAGCTCGCAAACGAAATCACGGGGAACAGTGTGAAATAAATCAAACATCATATACAACTCATTACAGGTTTAGTGAAATGCTACCAGTAATGCTTAAGATACGAATACTTCTCGTTATAAATATCTTCCACAAATGGTATAAGGTGTACTAGAATTAGCCATTTAACCGCATATCCATTTTGTTTCACATCGTACCACCTTCGAAGTTCCAGCGAATCTATTCTAGACGTATTTAGTAATTAGCTAATTAATGTTTTTGCAAATGGTAGCCGGACAGACGACGGGTGGTCAGCTAGTCGGACCACCAGCTTTTCCATACTGAATATGATGGCAATGTAATGGCCTGCCAAATGAGGAGAACTTGTCCCTTCCAACTATCGTATTTTCTAATTACTAATAAATTCAAGTGAAATGCATGTTTTTTTCAATTCGTTACAGAGCAGCATTTTATGTATGTTAATTCCGTTTTTTCTTGTTCCATAGTTGCATTGTGGTTTTATTTAATTAAATGTGTCACCGGTTGTGTTAGTTTAAAGAGTGTATAATTGGTTTTCTACAGACAAAGCGAGCAAAACGCGGCGACGACTGTCCACTATATTATGGTGGTGTGTGAGAAGTTGACAGGTAGGGTTGTCTCAATACTTATGAAATATAGTAGGTTCATTCCATAATGCATAGGGTCTCTGACAGAATATCAGGAATCTCAGGTATATGAAACATTAACTTAGTCTTTTTTGAAGTAAGAAAGTAGGTATTTGATATGGGAAACTTTATGGTTATGGGTTTCATTTTTATGGCAAAATTCAATGTAAACTGGACATGGAGTTCAACGTGTCATTATGCCGAATAAATGTAGGTACGTATTGCTTACGATTTCATATTTATGGTACCTTGCTGTGCTTATTTTCTTAATGATTCTTTAAAGATAGATAGCCCTGATTGAGGTCGGAAACAAAATGACAGACGGGGGTCGATAATTAGTCTGAAAGGATTTTCAACTATATATAGACCTAATTACTAAAATTTAAATACATATAGACAAAAAAAACTATGTACTGGGAATATTTGTAGATTTAAAAAAAGCGTTCGATTCGGTGAGTCATCAAAAGCTGTTATCGAAACTAAAAGACATTGGTGTTACTAGCATAGCTCATAAAATATTGGAATCTTACTTGGACAATAGGCGTCAAAGTGTAAAAATTGATAACGTGTCTAGTTCTGTACAAATCTTAAAAAAAAATGGAATTCCTTAGGGATCAATTTTAGGGCCCCTCATGTTTCTAATCTATATGAATAATGTTAATAAAATAGGTCTCAAAGGGCACCTCACACTCTATGCAGACGACACCTGTCTTTTCTATTTTGGTAATTCTCTCCATGAAATAATCGCTGAAGCTCAAGCAGATGTAGACAGACTAAACCAATGGCTACTTTATAATCTACTAACCATTAACACAACAAAAACTTCATTTATTATAATAACTGCCAAAAACAAACCAATTCCAGACTTCACACCCCTCACTATAAACAAAGAATTGATAAAAAGATCGTATCAAGAAAAATATTTAGGATTAATCATAGATGACAAATTGACATGAAAATCACATATTGAATCAATAAAATCTAAACTAAGCTCAACTTTAGGCGCTTTTCGCAAAGTTAACAACTGCATACCAAAAAAAGTAAAAACAATTGTCTACAACTCATTGGTAAAGTCACATTTGGAATATTTCATAGAAATCTGGGGGTCGGCTGCATCTGCTAATCTTCAGCCATTACGGAGAATACAAAATAAAATAATTAAAGTATTATTTCACAACAATTACTACACACCCACAAAAGAATTATATAAAAAAGCAAACCTGTTTAACATAAACCAGTTATACAAATATAAAACTTGTATATTAAAAAATCAAAACTAATATTGAATTGAAAAAAAAAGTCATTAAGTATAGATTAAGAAACAAACATAAATTGGAACTAATTACACCAAGAACGAATTACGCAAAGAAATCTATTCTATTTGAAGGAGTTCAGTTATTTAATAAATTACCAAACGATGTAAAGGAGTGCAGCAGTATCAGCATATTTAAAAACAAATTAAAATCATATATTGCCAGACTATAGTAGTATTTAAGTTATTTAAGCAATGTACTAACAGTACCTTATTACTAATACTTACCTTTGTTTTATATAAATAAGCTCACCTAGAATCAGAAATTTAATTCATCTTAACGAATCATTTAATTCATTTGGGGTGATAAGCACCGCTTATGACAAGTCAAAAACAAACAAAATAAATTAAATAGTTAATAGTATCACTATTGTAACTATGTTACTAACCCTAAGCGCCAGAGGTGTACTACTAACATATTCATAAATCAATGTAATCTATATCTCATTCTAAAAGAACTGTATGTTTTTATGAGAATAAAGATCTTTAAACCTAACCTAACTATTAAAGAGTTTTAAAACTGTCTTGTTGCCTCATCAACGTTAAAATGAAGTCGACTGCAACCTACAATCAGTGACTGCAATATTTTTTGCGGTCGGAATGACATGTGTAATTGCAGTCTAATTGATTTGAATGATTGAATTGACTGAGAAGACTTCAAGAGAAATCACAATTATTATTAGATCTATTTTAGTAGTTTGTTACAAATGTAATGGCGATTAATTAAGTCAGATAGGTTAATCAATTTTTTCATTACTGCCTCGTATTACGTCATTTGAAAGTAGGAATGTTAAGGCACAAAACTTATACATAACTTCACACCTGTGAGATAGGCACAGGTAAATGCATGCATTCAAGCATAGATATGTACCTAAAAACGTAAGGCGAATCCATGCAAACACCCACAATTCGCCGGGTACGTTTTGTCTTGTGTAACAGGTGGCGAGTCTGTTGACATCTCTGAGCACAAAACCAAACTTTAGTGAACTTACGGGGACGTGATATTCGGTGTTACACTTTTCGAAGTCCCGTATCGCACACAACTCCGAGGTACTGGGAAACTTCCAGAAAATGGAAAAAATCTTAATAGAACTAGAGTTAAAGGATTTTATACCTTTATCTTTGGTAATCGCCGTCCCCGATACTACGATTAGAAGTGGCAACTCTTGTTTTTAAATTTTTTTATCATACTAAATTATCTATTAAGTAATTTTTATCCATTAAACAGATGGGGGAAGGTCACTCTTATATCGGATCCTCTACTAATAGGATTAAATGATTTTTGCATTGAATTGAAAAGAAAAGTAGGTAGAGCTTTATTTTACTGACTAATGTTTATACTAATATCAGGTACCTATGTATATTTCACATATTATTATGTTGGCTTCAAATAAAAATTCACATCAAAAAATTAATAATTCATCATGTGTGGTGGTAGCGTGATGGCGGAATAAAAAAAAAACAAAAAATGCATGACCATAGTAGGCGGTAATGTACATTTTGAAGTATTTGTTATGTTTGGCAAGACCAAATTTTTTATCATTTACGTATCCAGACAACATATACTATGTTGCCTGTATACATATGTTAAACCCTATGTATCCGTTCCAGTGTGGTTCCAGTCAATAACTGACTAATTAATTTATATGTGCCCATTCCATATAAGGGGTAAATATATCTATGTTTGTCTTATTTATATTTTTCGCAATAAAACGTGCGATTGAATGTAGAAATCTATACTAATACTCGTATTATAAAGCTGAAGAGTTATTTGTTTGAACGCGCTAATCTCAGGCACTTCTGGTCTGATTTGAAAAGTTATTTCAAATCAGACCAGAAGGAGGAAGGCTGTAGGCTATAAATCATCACGGCTTAAAATGGAAAGAAAATTTTGACTTCGAGCAGGGACTGAACCTGCGAGCTCAGGATTTAATCAGTCGAGCCAGTTTATTAAGTAGTAAAGTGGCTCGACTGATACGTTAGATCTTTCGGTTCCCTGCCCGAAGTAGACTTTTTCTTTCCATTGAAATAAAACTATTTTTACGGATTTATCTCGCGTATATTAAACTAAAATGATTTTTAAAATCAACCCGACGTTTCGGTCGCTTTTCAGCCTCCGTGGTCCCGGGCAGACTGAGGTGACATTTGTCTGACAGAAGTTTGAAAAAATTATATGTAGCTACCTCCATCGATTTCGTAAACGCCTTGCGTAGCGTTCAGGATTAACACAATAATTACTTATGGTATCTTGAGGTCTTGCAGACTGCTGCGGCTGGGATTTAATCTTGCTAAGTATGGGATCCCATGATGTTGATAATCGCCATCCATCTTCTCTATTGAAATTTGGGTGTTTTTTAATTTCAATAGCCTCGCGTACCATTCGTGGAATGGGTTTGTGTTCTCTAGCGAGTATTTGAATTTTATCAAACCGGATGATAAAATTCAAATACTCGTGACTAATAATAATGGTTCGGCTTATCCGCTATGTGTTCACAGACTGCAGACCTCCCTGTTCTTCGGTTTTTGACATCAGCAATGTGCTCTTTAACGCGGGTGGATACAGCTCTCTTCGTTTGACCAATATATGAGAGTCCACAATCACAATCTAATTTATAAATGCCAGAATTTTGTAATGGAATATTACTTTTTTCTTTCCATTTTTTCTTCGTCATTTTAATTCAAGTTTTTACAACGGAACTATCATTACATTTAACAAGGAAGAGCTCCAGTGGCGGAGCTTGAGGGCGTAGGCTAGTGTCCATGCCCTCATTCAGTGATTAGGTAATGCGGTAGTGAATATGCCGCTCAATAGTACCTAGTATTCAGCCCTTTTGTATTCCGGATACATGGTATATATAATGTACGGCCCCGTAATTTCTGCAAAATAACTAAGGCGTCAGGAGTAAGCTTAGGGCTCAGAAGTGGTAAAGCATCTTTTTTATGTTATGGTAGTGGCAAACAAGCATGCAGTGCACATTGATGTTTAGTGATGACTGCAGCCTATAGCAGCCCACACAAAGACCAAGGTCAAAATGTATTACCACTCCTGAGGCCTAAGGTGTTATGTATCTCTGCCGCAAATTACAGGGCCGTATATTACCACCGGAACACGATAGTGTTGGACACTACCACTTAGCGGCAAGTATATTAGGTAATGCGGTGGTGCCTACGCCCGCGAGCTTCGTCACTGGAGCTCTACCACCAGTAAAACATTCATCTACATCTGTGATCCTGAATATTTATTAAGATGTCTGTATTGGCTACGTCCACAATGCCTTAAATCGAGGATCGAACCCACAGGGGTCTGCCTTAGGCACTTAAGTAAATTTATTAAAGCTGAGAGCCCTTTACGTACTTTAATGGTGGTAGAACTACAGTGACGGAACTCGCGGGCGTAGGCACCACCGTATAACCTAATATAATAATAGTAATGGCAACCCATTATACGTCCCACTGCTGGGCACGAGTCTCTCCCCTTTTTTTTTGGGGGGAGGTCTGGAGCTTACTCCACCACGCTGCTCCAATGCGGATTGCTGGAGGTGGGTGGGTTAGTGGCCAACCCGCTGTCGGATGTTTTCAAGCCGCCCATAAGGCCTCCGACAAATTACCTAATAAACTTGCCGCTAAATAGTAGTGTTCAGCACTATCGTGTTCCGGTCAGGTGGTAATGTACGGCTCTGTAATTTCCGGCACAGAGGCATAACACCTAATGCCTCAGGAGTGGCAGCGCATCTGCATTTTGACCTCTGGTCATTGTGTGGGTGTATATAGGCTGCAGTCATCACTTAACATCAATGTGAACTGCATGCTTGTTTGCCACTTCCATTACATAAAAAAAAACGTTAGTCCATAAAAAAATACTGACATCCAATAACGTTGATTACTATTTTTGATGAACAAGGGCGGCTGATAGATTAAAAAACTAGACCAAAAATCTTGATTATGTTTCTCACGCATTATTTGGAAACGTTGGTATTAAAAGTAAACCATATTAATTGGATTCTGGAAAGCAGACATGATATCTATAATTGCATTTCATTTAAGGCAGCATTGAACAATTTAGTTCCATTAAGGTTTGGTTTTATCAGTTGCCAATAAACGCAATAGGTATCAATAGCAAATAATTAATTAGGAGTTGACTTGACCAATTTGATTTTGTAAACCTATTGCTATAAATGCTTTGATTTATTTGGATTTGTCCGATTTCTGTAATGTTCCACATAACTATCTATCGATTCTTTCCCCATGTGTGGACATAGGGCTAGGTAATTAGAAAAACCGTTTTAATCATCTACCTATAGCTATACCTAAAAAAAGGTGTGCGTGGTCATACATAACAAAAAAAAGTACCCGTCGACTTGAGAACCTCCTCCGTTTTTTATAAAAGCGAAAGGTCACTCATGACGAAAGGAGATGGTCCAAAAATGTATGGAGTTGTTCCCAACTTATCAACAGTTCATCAAAAGAAAAATAGGAAATAAAATTATTTCGGGCAAAAAAAATTTCTTTTCCATTTTTCTTTATTTTCCAAAGATTTAGGGTGTAAAGGAAAATAACCGCATTTTCGCATCGATATAAGCAATGTAGATAACATTGCACCATTTGAAAAAGTGAGGCGGGCCGCTAGTTTTTAAAAAAAAGTGCTTATTAAGACGACGAAGGATCTCATGTAACTAGAACCACTGGAGTTTTTAACAAAATTCGAGGTGATCTGGAAATATGTGATATTCGATTTTTCTTTTTCAGGATTCAAAATATTAGTAACATTTTTTTTATGGAAGGAAGGTGGAATGCAAGCAAGCAGCTCACGTTGATGTTAAGTGATGACTGCAGGTTATAGACAATTACATGAAAACTATTTTTACCCGCCCCTGAGACCTCAACTCTCTGTGATAGTTATTACGGGGCCATAATTTACCATCTAACCGGAACACGATAGTCCCAAACGCTACCAGTTAGTGGCAGATAAGTTAGGTGATGCGGTGGTGCCAATAACCAACAGATGTGTGCACTGGTGGTAGAGTAAAGATAGAATAGGTTAATACAGAATAGTACCTTTCCCTTACTGGAATAGTAAGCCTGGCTTGCACCACGATATCTGTTAAAGTTATTGTAACATTTCACATCCTTTTCTAACTTTAACAGATTTCTTTAAGTTAGAGAAGGACGTGAAATGTTACAATAGCTCTTACAAATATCTTGGTGCAACTCAAGCTAAGTAATTCCATAACAGAAAGAATAACTTGAACAAAAACACAAACTTAAATTTTATTTTTAAAGAAAAATGGAAAGAAAAATTTTACTTCAGGCGAGACTCGAACTCGCGACCTACTGGGAATCTAGTCCAGCCGCTCTTCCAATTGAGCTACTGAAAAATCGGGCAGGGCTTCAGTAGCTTAATTGGAAGAGCGGCTGGACTAGATTCCCAGTAGGTCGCGAGTTCGAGTCTCGCCTGAAGTCAAATTTTTCTTTCCATTTTTCTTTAAAAATAAAATATATTTCACAAGCTTGTATTAATGCGAAATAATATAAAACAACAAACTTAGATTATTTGCAAACATGTAATTAAATCTTAATTTAGACGGGCTTAATTAAAACAATCATATTTAATTCGGTTTCATATCATTTGTTAAATGTGGCCGTCTCGGCTATTAACATAAAACCTTGATTACTTAAATAAAATGAGTTAGTGTGGCGTTCATTAATTTATACTATCGCTAAAAGTCAACTTGATTACAATGTGTAGCGAAATAACAATATTAGGTACGTTTGGAAGGATTTACTGCGCAGTGTGCAGGGTAATTAAATACTGAAGATTTTAGACACAATATTTAAATGTAGGTTACGCGATCACTCAGATACGTGGATGGTAATATTTTTGTAATTGCAACTCTATCTTTAATGCAACAAATATAAAGTATTTGTACGCGGACTTAATGCCTCATGATATATTTATCTAGTGATTGAGATAAACAATGCTTCTAAAACCAAGTAGAGCTCCAGTGACGGAGCTCGCGGCCGTACGTACCACCGCATTACCTAATATACTTGCCGCTAAATGGTAGTGTTCAGCACTATTGTGTTCTGGTCAGGTGGTAATGTACGGCCCTCTAATTTCCGGCACAGAGGCATAACACTTAATGCCTCAGGAGTGGCAGCGCATCTGCATTTTGACCTCTGGTCATTGTGTGGGTGTCATTTGTGCATTTTTTTGCGAAACGCTAGTAAAACCAAGCATATAACCAAAATTTAAGAGTCCATGGTTTCAATACTGGCTGAGATCCTGGATGAAAAGTTCTAATCAGAGCGGAATATCTTGGAAACTAATTCTATATCCACCAAACACATAACCTTTATATGCCTTATCAACATTATTTCTGGTGGTAGATCGCCAATAATGGTACTCACGGGCTTAGAAGGCACCAACGCATTACCTAATCTACTTGCTTCCAAATAATAGTGTTCAGCGCTATCGTGCACCTATCAGGTGGTAATGTACAGTCTTGTAATTTCTAGCATAGAGGTAGGTATAACAACTTGGACCTCAAGAGAGGCAACGCATCTTCATTGAAATCTCTGGATTTTGTGTAGGTATTTTTTTGTACACAAGTTGACAGACAAGCAGAGGGGCCACCTCATGGAAGGTGGTCACTGTCGCCTATAACCATTGGCAGCATTAGGGAAGTGCCAACTGCCAACGCGCAGCCAGCTCTGGAAGACTCTCTTGACGCCAGTTACGGCGAACCCTCTATTGTAACGCTGAGGGAACACCTCAGTGGGAAGTTCGTTTCACAATTCAGCTGTTCTGGGCTGAAAACCGCACTGTTGAGCACTGCCACGTCAGTGTAGGTGGAACGTCTCTCTTCGGTGGAAAGGTCTTGTATGTATCTTCACGCCAGGTCCCTAACGGGGTAGGCAGAGAGTGTAGAGCGCCAGATATCCCGGTTCAGACAAACCTCTCGTGCCTCGTCTACCTTCTGTAAGGTGAAAGGTCTTGTTAGAAGTTTTTGGAATTCGCCTGTTTTGACGTATTGATAATTGAATTTGAAATTGAATCATTGGCGTACCCAGGGGGATGGTGATGAAAATGGCAATCTGCTACCAGTAAAAAGTCATTACCCGCCATATCATGTTTGTAATTTGGCCTTTAACCGTCCAAATTACATTGTTATGATCACTCGAACAACACTATTACTGAAATAATTTTGGATCAAAACACGCATGAACAATCTTTAACTGCGTCTCATTGGTACAAGTTACTGCAAAATTAATGACATCCACATAGCACAACATCAGCTCAGATGCTTTGCGCGTTAAAAAAACTAGTAAGATATCAGTGCATTTTGCGCCACATTTCATGAATAATGACATGATCGTTAATAAAGGCGACAGTCTGTCGGTCGTGTTTTTGTGTGATCTTCCTTCATTCATCTCGCGTCAAATGCTGTGGATTCATTGACGTGGCTCGGATGTGAAATGCGCTAATGGACATGTTTTCAATTAGAGATTATATTGCGATTGGTGCCACGAAGCGGTCGAGCTTTGGTGCTCGATATGATCATTAAGGTAAAGTGCAAAATGTACATTTTGTGTTTACTTTACCCGTGGTAGAGCTCCAGTAACGGAGCTCGCGGGCGTAGGCACCACCGCATTACCTAATATACTTACCGCTAAACGGTAGTGTTCAGCACTATCGTGTTCCGGTCAGGTGGTAACGTACGGCCCTGTAATTTCCGGCACAGAGGCATAACACCTTAAGCCTCAGGAGTGGCAACGCATCTGCATTTCGACCTATGGTCATTGTGTAAGTGTCTATAGGCTGCAGTCATCACTTAACATCAATGTGAACTGCACGCTTGTTTGCCACTTTTATTACAATAAAAAAAAGATGGACTGGTGGTAGAGTTCCAGGGCAGGAGCTCGGATCGTAGACACCACCGCATTACCTAATCTATCTGCCTCCCAATACTACTGTTCAGCATTATCGTGTTCCGGTCAGATGGTCCCGTAAAAACTATCACAGAGACATAAATCGAGTCTCAGGGGTGGTAACGCATCTGCATATTGACCTCTGGTTGTTGTGTAGATCTGTTTAGGCTGCAGTCATCATTTAACATCAACATGAGCTGCATGCTTGTTTGCCACTTTTCTTATATATAAAATAGAAATTATGTGACGGAAGATCACGCTAGTATTTCCCAAAGGTAGGCAGAGGTAAATGCACCCCCACGATTTGAAATTTACGGAGAGAGGGGGTGGGAGGTTGTAAGCCTATTGACATATCAGTGTACATTTTTTTTGTAAGTTATGTAAGTGGCAAACAAGCATGCAGCTCACATTGATGTTAAGTGATGACTGCAGCCTATAGACACCCACAGATAAACCAGAGGTCAAAATGCAGTTGCGTTACCACTCCTGAGGCTTAAGGTGTTATGTATGGTGCCGGAAATTACAGGGGCGTACATTACCACCTAACCGGAACACGATATTGCTGAACACTACCATTTAGCGGCAAGTATATTATATATATTATTAGGTAATGCGGTGGTGCAAACGCCCGCGAGCTCCGTCACTGGAGCTCTACCACGAGTAAACATTTACTGTGTGGTACATTACCAAACAGTAGATGTGACATTGGGAAACTACTTATATACTAATTTTATTTCGGGATTTTAGGTTCGGTTACACCAAAATATTTGTTAAAGTTTTTGTAAGATTTTATATTATTTTCTAACTTAAACAAAATATTTGTTAAAGTTTTGTAAGATTTTAAATTATTTTCTAACTTAAACAAAATATTTGTTAAAGATAAAGTTTTGTAAAATTTTAAATCCTTCTCTAATTTTAACAAATTTGGTGCAACCGAACCTTAATGTTGAGATTATTAATTGCATCTCAAGTCCAGAAAAAAAAATTGCACTTGCGGAAGAATTCTCTTCAACCAGTGGGCGGTGGGGTCGTCACGTCCCGATTCTTTAATCTGACGCACTAGAGAATACCTGAAAATTCTCTCTTGGAGGTAAAGTAGGGGTAGTAGTAGGATACATTTTTTATGTAAAAAATAAAAAAATTCAAATATAAAACCAGCTTAACAAAAATGGCCGCAATCAGAGCAGAAATTGGTCCAGTTGATACAATAATATTGCGTGACTGCGTCCGATAGCATCGATACCATTCTACTGTTTTATTGCTGACCTTCAATCAAATAATTTGCACAAATCTCCCCACTCGGAATTGATGTGATTGATTCGAGTGCATATCGATTTTTTATGTCACGAAGTGATATTCAAGCATACAGTTCACATTGGTTCACATGGTAATTGAATACTGGAGCTTACAAACATCTTCATAAAAACCCAGAGATTTTAATATAGATTGCCATTCCTGAGGTTTAAGTTTTTATGCCTCTGTGTCGGAAATTACAGGGATGTACATTACCACCTGACCGGGACACGATGGTACTGAATACTACCGTTTAGCGGCAAGTAGATTAGGTAATGCGCTGGTGCCTAGTATCCGCGAGCTGGAAATCTACCAAGTGCCAGTAAAATTACTATTAAAGTTAAATGTTTTCACTGGTGGTAGAGTTCCAAGTGTAGGTCTAGAAGCTCGAGGCTTAGTAGTTATCACTTAACATCCATGTGAACTTCACACTTATGCAAAAAAATATATAATAACATATTGAATTTACTAAAAACGTTGTAAGTAGGTACCTACTACCTAGTCTGTGTAGGTATGTAACTTTTAGTTTAAACGATTTGATTGCAACTGCGCATTAATATTCCTTATATTTTTGCATATCACTCGAATAATCGTCACAAATCTGTATTGGTCACGCTTCGATTCGATTGTATTATCGATTACCGTCCATAATCGACGCGATTGCGTATGCGTTTATCTTGAAATTAGGTACGTTTGAATAAGTATAAATATGTTCCATATTTACTGATTAATACTATTTTATCGACTAGAAGTTATTGATTTCAACAATATTGACCATTATTTACGTTACACGTGTTTTGATTTTATATATCTTCATTTTAATAGTGCCTGTATGTATTGTAATAAAATACTGTTTGGTTTTATGTGCTATGCTTAACGTGATCATTTTTATCTTCACTCAAAACGGGAGGGACATTGTCAAAATTAACCTCCAAGGAACCAGGGGGGAAGAGGCTTAGGTACTAACGAACTCCCAGATATAGGTAACGCCCTTCTTTAAGTATCTTTGGTATCGCTATCGATTGCTTTTGAGATTATTATAAATTATTCAAAAATTAATAGAATTTCGGACTGACGTTAACAGAACAACTTCAGTCGGGTTCGCTAGTTTTCTATACATTACTAATAACGAAAATACCCAAAAGTTTTCCTGGGACACCGGAACTTGCTGTGTGAAAATGGGACTGTCCCGTTCAAAACGGGAAGTATGGTCACGTTAGCTATGCTGGACCACAAGCTAATTACATTTTATTGATTTTATAGTCTAATTGTTCCAGGTAAGGTATATTTTCCAACCCACGAAAAACAAGGGAGGAAGAGATTATCAATTCTACGTGTAGGTACCTATACCTATTTTTTGATAAGCATTAATATCTAATGTGCTGGGGCCATAGAGCAACGCGACCCACCGGTCGCGGCGGACAGGAGGGAAGTAGCCATAGCGTGTATTACCGATGCAAAACAGTCTGTCATTTTTTTGCGGGGTTGCAATGCGTGCGACACACACGCACTACAAAAATCGTCTATTACTACGAAACTCACACCTTGATTTTAACAAATACATAAACAATTTCACGCACACATTTAAACATCAAGGTATAGGCCCATTGGGACTTGTACTTTGACAGAGGGGAAATCTTGCATAAGGCTACTCCCCTCCGGTGTTGCTCTATGGCTGGGGCCGACCGCTTAACTCAAATGCTTTCGATTATGACGCCGTCCTGTCAGTTTCGTACCGCCTAAGTTTTGCCTGGAAATGTTTTCGCAGTTAAATCATTCAGAGGGGTTTTTGGGGGGAACCTTGAAAGGGGCGTGTCGTGCTCTTATTTTAATAATTTTATTGGTGTATTTTTGAGTTATCTATACATCTATACAAATAAATAAAATTGGAGTGTCTGTTTGTAATATTAAAATAACCGCTTTTTACTAAATGCACATTTATGTATACACGGTTCATATACCAAAACAACATTTTTTACAATTTTTGTCTGTCTGTCTGTTTGGCGGGGCTAATCTTGGGAACGGCTGGACCGAATTTGACGGGACTTTCACTGGCAGATAGCTGATGTAATAAGGAGTAACTTAGGCTACTTTTATGAAATTTTTTTGTCTGTCTGTCTGTCTGTTTGTTCAAGCATCACATAAAAACTACAGGTCCGATTACAATGAAACTTGGTTTTTTTTTTTTTATGTAATGGAAGTGGTAAACAAGCATGCAGTTCACGTTGATGTTAAGTGATGACTGCAGCCTATAGACACCCACACATAGACTAAGGTCAAATGCAGATGCGTTACCACTCCTGAGGCCTAAGGTGTTACGCCTCTGTGCCGGAAATTACAGGGCCGTACATTACCACCTGACCGGAACACGATATTGCTGAACACTATCATTTAGCGGCAAGTATATTAGGTAATGCGGTGGTGCCTACGCCCGCGAGCTCTACCACCAGTAAAATGATTATATTTTAATCTTTGGCGCACAACACTGGGTACTTTTTATGCCGGAAAAATTTATGTTTGTGTGTGTGTTTGTGCACGCTAATTTCAGAAACGGCTTATTCGATCTGCGGTTTTCACTAATATATTGTGGTAAGTTTCGCTTAATATTTAGTGTTTGTTTCATGTGAATCGGTTGTTAAATAAAAAAGTTATGTCAATTTAAAGAATCGTATCGTATATTTTTAAGCTATTCTGTATCTTAGTTCTATCTTTTAGGCGGTTTCGTATTTAAAAGGTAAAAACGGACCCTACGGATTACTAATCCACCGCTGTCTGTCTGTCTGTCCGTCCGTCCGTCTGTCTGTCACCAGGCTGTATCTCATAAATAGTGATGGCTAGAAAACTAACATTTTCACAAATTATGTATTTCTGTTACCGCTGTAAATACAAGGGGCATACAATAAAGGTGTGTTTTTTTTCGTATATTTTTGCTCGATAATAACGGCAGCAAGTAAACGCTTAAAACACAGAATTTTTAGGTCTTATATTGTATATATTACTTGCTGTCCCCGCAACTTTGTTTGCGTGGAATAGTGGTTTTGGGACATTAGGCAGCGCTTTTGAATATACATTTTGGGTAATTTTGGATCATAAACACTTTTGGGTAGCTAAAAAATGTATTTTGCAGTAATGCTTCTCTGTACACGATATTAGACGTATGACCGTCGGGGATAAAAGCACACAGGCTGCTAGGATTGCGAAAAATTGCTAATTATGTGTTTTAACGCGCATCCATCCTATGTTGAACCGTATTTTCGAAAATGCCATTTTAAACTTCTGTGCATAATATTTTTTTATAAAAAATTATTATAAACTTTTGTAAACTTTCAGTCAATTCTTAAACAAGATAGATCTATGCATAATATAAGCAATCCGTAAGAGCCGGCAGAAGAGAAAAATTGAATATTAACGCATTTTTACCCCCTAATGCCCATACATATACCAGCACCAACATCGCCACCACTACAATCGCCACCAACGCCATCAACGCCATCACCATTACCAAACACCTACGCCACCAATGCCACCACTGATACAAACGCCACCAAAACCACCACCAGAGTCACCAACAACACCTATGCCACCAACGACACCAACGCCACCACCACCACCACTACAACCACCACCACCACTACAACCACCACCACCACTACAAACACCACCAATGCCACCAACACCACTAACGCCACCACCACCACCATCATCGCCATCATCATAATCACATCCGAAAGACGTCCATCCGTCTCCGCTGGACAAAGCCTTTCCCGAAGATGCTCCTAAAAGTGTTATGCGTCATAAGGAAAGAATACGCCATAATTGCCACGCTTGGCATGCTGAATGGTGATCATAGCGGAGATTGTTTTATGCCCGGACGCTGCTATGCGGTATGCTTAATGTTACTAACAGAGAAAAAAACCGGCCAAGTGCGAGTCGAACTCATGCACGAAGGGTTCCGTACAAAAAATGCCATAAAATTTTCGTTTGTTGGAAGGTAATATACAACATAAGACCTAAAAATTCTGTGAAAATTTTAAGTGTATACTTGATACCGTTATTGATATCGAGCAAAAAATATACGAAAAAAAACACGTTTATTGTATGCCCCCTTGGGCCCCTTAATATTTTCATTTTCTTATTTTTAGTATTCAATTTTGTCGCTATAGCGACAAAATTGAATACTAAAATACATAATTTATGAAAATTTTAGCTTTCTAGCTATCACTGTTTCTGAGATACAGCCTAGGGACAGACGGATGGACGGACAGACAGACAGACAGCGGAGGATGAGTAATAGGGTCCGTTTTTACCTTTTAGATACGGAACCCTAAAAAAGATAGATTCAGAATAGTTTAAAAATATTCGATATGATTCTTTAAACTGTCGTAACTTTTTTATTTCTGAACCGATTGACATGAAACAAACAGTAAATGTTAAGTGAAACTTATCACAATATATTAATAAAAACTAAAAATCGAATAAGCCATTTCTGAAATTAGCGTGCACAAACACACAGACAAACATAAATTTTACCGGCATAAAAAGTACCCAGTGTTGTGCGCCAAAGGTTAAAGTATAAATATACCAAGTTTCATTGTAATCGGACCGGTAGATTTTGTGTGATGCTTGAACAAACAGACAGACAGACAGACAGACAGACAGACAAAAAAATTCTGATCACATATTTGTGTTCGATATCGATCTAGTAACATCCCCTGGTATTTATTTTTTCAATATTTTCAATGTACAGAATTTGAACTTCTACAGTTTTATTATAAGTATAGATTACCTTCTATAGTTACCTACCATGACCAAATAGGTCGAGTTCTGTCTGATGGTGGGGTCAAAAGTCTTAGGAATCGGCGTGCATGTATGAAGAGAATGATGAAGGTAGACGAGGCACGAGAGGTTTGTCAGAACCGGGATGTCTGGCGCTCTACACTCTCTGCCTACCCCGTTAGGGACCTGGCGTGAAGATACATACATACATACCTTCTATAGTAAATGACAGTGGTGACAGTGGTGATGGTGATGGTGGAGGTGGTGACGATGGTGGTGATAGTGGTGTTAGTGTTGGTGGCATTAGTGATTAAAAATGCACAACGTTAATATTAAATTTTTCACTTCTGGCGGCTCTTACGGAGTGCATATTTATTATCTATAGATCTATCTTTCATCTTTCATTCTCTGTCAGTAGCACTAATTGACTGAAACTTTACAAAACTTTATAATAATTGTCTTTAAAAAAATATTATGCATAGAAGTTTAAAATGGCCTTTTCGAAAGTACGGTACAGCGTAGGATGGGCGTTTGAAGGTAGGTAAATGCATAATTCAACACGACTGTGTGTGTAAACACATATAATAATTAGCAATTTTTCGCAATCCTAGCAGCTAGAGTGTTTTCATCCCCGATGGCCATACGTCTAATATCGTGAACAGAGAAGCATACTGTAAAGTAGATTTTTTTAGCTACCCAAAATGTATATTTAAAAGCTCTGCCCAAGGACCCAAAGTCACTATTCCACGCGAACAAAGTCGCAGGCACAGCTAGTTATAACATAAAATACAACAAAAAATATGAATGAATTTTGTTTTTAAAACATGAGAATGAATGAATTCCTCCCAATAACTTAGAAACGAACTCAATTTCAAGCCTTGCAATTTTCAATATGAAATTATTTTTTTCAGTACCTCTAAGAATGCCTCTACGAATCTATAGCGATGGTGTTTTTTTACAAACAGAACAGGGCTCGACTATTTGTTAATTACTGCAATGATTAACGATGCAGTCGCCATCTTGCGTGCAACTATAGAAATTATCACAGTTAAATTTTTAGGGCTGTCAATGAAATCAATGTTTATCATTTTGTCGTAAGCATATTGTGAAATTGCCTATATCATGAAATGATAGAGAATTTGTCAATTATATGAAATGATCGATGATATCATGAGCAATTTATTGATAGGTTTTAATGGAAAAAAATAAATTGTGTGATGTGAATAAATACTTTTTTTTTTCAATGCAAAGCTTTCCAATATGAAATATGTCATCGTATAATGAAACTATAGGTAGATATATAATAAAACTATGTAGTACAAAATAACCTATCAAGTAGTATGTTCCTTTGAGTAAGGATATTTTGAAACGGTTGATCTCTAAAATATAGGTAATATGGTAATTTTTCGTTACTTTTATGGTCAAATACAACAAAAAAACTGTTTTTGATAATTGAAAAAAAAACAAAGAACTTTTTGGATTATTAATTAGTCGATAAAGCTAACGCATCCACTTGTGACTTGATTTCCGATGAAGTTTTCCTGTTTAATTTTAGGATACCTAATTTATTTACGCATGTGGTCTAAAACTGTGCTAATTTATACCTAATCTAATAACCAATTAGTACGGTATTTCCGCTTTATAATTTTCGCGTAGCAGCCAAGTTGTAGGATATATATTTTATTTCACAAAACAACACACCTGTTTATTCATATTTTAAAGTATGAATTGCATATAGTAATGACGTGCTAAACCCGAAATTGGTATTGAGAATATGTAATTTAAAAAATATATTATTTCGGTAGTTTGACTTATTTACCAAATTTTAAATTATCTGTCGATGTCCTAATCAGTGGCGGACTAAGGGTGAGATTCACAGACCGCACTACGACTTTACTTTCAAGCAAAGTACGCTTCGAACTGTCAAATCCCATACTGTACTGACAGTTCTAAGCATACTTTGCTCAAAGTAAAGTCGTAGTGCGGTCTGTGAATCTCACCATAAAAGAGGGGCCGTCCGCCCTGTATCAATATCGTTCGCCATACACTTTAGCCCTGAATCTGACGAATGGCAAAGCATCTACATTGAAGTCTCTGATTTCATGTAGATGTCTATAGGCTACAGTTTTACTGACCATCAATGTGAACTGTATGCTTGTTTGCCACTTTTTTTTTTTTTTTTTTTTTAATCTCCATTTAAAGAGCTTGGTCAAAGACCATGACGCTCTATACGTTCACATGAATTACATTCTTCATTTAAAAAAATAATTAAACAACATTAGCTCATTGACAATTGATATAGTTGCAACAGTATTCTGGCGTCATCCGTAGTAGGATCTGCCAGGACATTGTTGCAATGTCCTATTTCTAATGAAGCCCTGCGATGAGCCTCACCTCGAACACATTCAACCAAAATACGGTATACGTCTTTGCCACTTCATGACATAAAAAAATACTGACGTAAATATTATTATTGTATCCTGTAAATTGTGTTGGTGATTGTTATTCAAATTAATTTTCAGCAGTACCATCCCTAATCTTGAGTCTAGTTAATTTACAATGTGAAGACACATGTCATATGTTTTTGTTGTTATGGTGTAAGTATTTTTATTATTTGTTGAAAATTTATCTCATCTAGACATTTAAATGAATCAGTGTTGTTTATTGATGATTTGATGAATGTACCTACTTAAAGTCGTAGTGCTCTCTGTGAATCTCACATATCTTATAATTATAAATATTGTTTTCGTACTGGATTTAAATAATATTTAGGGTAATAAAGGAAATTATTAAATTATATGAAAACCTGTGCTTGCGTGCACAGGTTTTCACATTAATAATTGCCTTCAATTTCCTAATCCGACTCGCATTTAACCAGTATTTTTAAATTATTTCTTAAAATAACTGTCTACTTGTAGTTACCAATGGCAACTTGCTGAAAGATTTTTCTTTGGCTTCCTCTATTTTGGCGAACCAAAAATACCAGTTCAGTATTAATTAAATTAGTTATACTTCGTAACTACATTGTTATGTGCGCATTATCATACAAAAGACATATTAACCTATGACATCGTAATGAGTGGACCGTAATTCATTAGAACGCAATAAAATTGTCAATTTTTCGAATTCTTGATAGACAGGTGACATTATACTGGTGGTAGAGCTCCAGTGACGGAGCTCGCGGGCGCAGGTACCGTACCTCCGCATTACCTACTTATGTACTTGCCGCTAAATGGTAGTGTTCAGCACTACCATTTAGCGGCAGTGTGGAGGCAGGCAGTGTGCAGCAGAGATAACGCTCTACGAAGTCGAAATTAGCCGCTTGACTCTTTCGTAGGCTCGATTTCTCGTATTTCTGGGTACTCTATGCTGGTGTCGCGTTGATGGCCCACCCACTAGCGGAAGAATTTTATTCTGCTGGAAGAGTTCTTCCACTAAGTGCAGTCAGTCAACCGAACAATGGCGGTCAAACCATTCCAATGGGGCGGTAGTAGTTCGCCATGTCCGTCTGTCCGTCTGTCTGTCCGTCTGCGGTTTAGCGCAAAAACTATTGGTACTAGAGACTTGAAAATTTGGCACAAGTACCAATACACCTCAATCACGCCGATAAAGTGGTAGAATAAAAACATGAAAATAAAAATTATTTAGGGTACCTCTCCTACCCGTAATGCGCGGATTTTTTTTAATTTTCTTTTTTTATATAGTAGGGGTGTTCTAATATATTTTTTCGATTTAGTTAACTGTTCGTGACTTATTAACCTTCAAAGTGCCAATTTTTGTTACAGTCAAGTGTCCCCCTCCTCTACCAGCTAAACGGTTATTTTTAGAAATTCAAACGTTACGGCAATAGTAGCTACATATAAAAGGAAAACTATCACACTTAAGTTGCCTTTACAAGTGTGCGAGTAATAGTCGACCAAATGTATTTTACTAGAAATTTTGAACAACTGCACAGAAAATATATATATTTTTTCTTTTCATTATATTATTCCAACCTAAACACTACAGAACCCTAGCCTGCGCGTCTCCGACGCGAACTTGACCGGTTTTTTTTAAATTATTGTAGGTATGGCAGAACGAATTTTACCGGCTCAGCTTAAAAATATAAATAGATAGAAAAATAGAAAAAGATTAGGCTATTTTTCAAATTGGGACAGGGTCGTTTAATTTGCCGTTTCAAACACCCGATTGAATTCAAATTATTTCCATTTAATCTTCATACAATGTGTGGATCATCGGGAATAAATTAATTAAAGTGAAATAGTTAAGTAGGCTGATATAATTCTAAACAGGCAATGTTCAAAGTTCTGCGTATAATTTTGTTGAATTTTAGATTCAACAGTAAGTAATGACTAGGTACCTATTTATAATTAAACTGAAAAGGAGGAAAATATATACCTAATAGCTGCAATTCCGGAAGGAGCAAATGAGTAAATCTGTATTAATAATAACAATCATTACACACAATATGGCAAACATTTTTCGCACCATTTTTTTATTGAATTAGGTCTATGACTAGGTAATCCTAGGGAGATTAAACTTTGTAGGACGAAAAATTTGACTTCAGGCAGGAATCGAACCTTAGGTAACCAGTTCAGCCGCTTTACCGAAGTCCACCTTAGTGCTCAGCCAAGATTAGTGGTAAAACGGTTGGACTGGTTATCCTGAGGTTGTAGGTTCAATTTCTGCCCGAAGTCGAATTTTTATTTCCATTTTATCTTTAGTTTCTAAATTCACTCGCATGTGTTATTACGAAAATAAAAAAAATGACATAATATACGAGTTACTTTTAAAATAGTTTTTTTCGATGAACTACCTCAGTGGGGCTATCAGAAATAAAGGTGCATTATTCTTCATCTCTGGGGGCCGACCGCCTAACTATAATGATTTCGTTTAGGACGTTATCTTGTCAGTTTCGTGCCGCCTATTAAAACATTTTGCTCTTAAGTCATTCCTGCGGACAAAAACACTTACAGGAAAAAGTTAGGCGGAACGAAACTGACAAGATGATGTCAAATTCGGAAGCTAAACGAAAGCATTGGTAGAGTTAGGCGGTCGGCCCCCTTGTGCTAAAACCATAAATATCAACGTAAGCGCATAATTACTCCTAAGGCCCAATCATATTATACCTACCACTATACCGAGCACTACTAAGATAGAGCAGGCATCTCTATGTTAATGAGGGCATAGGTAAGGTATCAATTCACTACCAAATCTACTTGCTGCTAAATCCTAGTGTCCAGCGCTGTTATGTTCCTATTATATTACTACCTGATCGGATAAGGTAGTAATATAAAGCCCTGGCATTTCAGGAGATTAAGGTGGCAAACAAGCATGCAGTTCACAATGATGTTAAGTGATGACTGCAGCCTATAGACATCTGCACAAAAACTAGAGGTCGTAATGCAGATGTGTTGCCACCCCTGAGACATTAGTAGGTAGTTATGTCTCTTTGATAGTTATTACGGGGACAATATATGTTATATATGTAGTATATGTATATCTGTATGTATTTAATAAGTAAGTTTATTATCGACATTTTGCTATTTGCTTATTAAATCATATATGTTATTATGGTTAGTAAATCATTTATTTTATAACTTTATTCTCAATGCATCAACAATTTTTTTTTCTCAACACAACCCCAAGGTTGACTGGTCGAGAATGCTTCATAGCATTAAGTCCGCCTCATGTACTTGTAAGTGCAAGGAAATTTAAATAAATAATATCATTTAAGATAAAGTTTTGCTCATCACTACTTGCCTTTAATGACAATATAACTGACATAGATAAAACAAGGTTCAACATTCGATTTACATAAAATGAATTAAATTCTAATCAAATGAGGGTAGAAAAAAAAATCAATATCTCGATGGTCAGAAATCTTTAAGCAAATTAAGAATACTTTTGTAAGTGTTATATCTATTAGGTATCTATTTATTATGATCATTATACACGGGTTACGAATATTAAGAAATTGATCAATTACTCAGGCAATTACCTATTTAATTTTGCACTCTAGGTACATAATTATTATTTTATGTTATTTATTCAGTCCATTTTCATACCGTAAGATTTAACATTATCATCGACGACCCGGTTAGTCCAGCGGTGTGAGATGACCGTTTGATTCGAAGGGTCGCTGGTTCGATCCCCGCACCGGGACAATTATTTGTATGGCCTATAGATATTTGTTTCGGGTCTGGGTGTTTGTGTATGTGTTGTATGTGTACAGCGGCACCCACGACACAGGTTTATAGGTATCTACTGTGGGGCTGTGAGTGTAAGCGTATTTTATTTATTTATTTTATTTTATTATAGAGCACCCAAAAAACTGGTGGGGTTTGTCCTGCGTGTTTTTATTTAATATTTAATTAGCTGCAAACATTAGTATACACCGCACTCCCACAAATAATCGATCAACAATCAATTTAATTATATCCAACTAATTGATTTATATCCCTTTATCGATTAATACGATCTTCAAGTGTGAATCTGTGAGACGTAGGTCTCATACACACGTAGGACGTACACATTTCACACGTAGGACATTTGACTGATAATTCAATACCGTTGTCATAGACTCGTATAAGATTTTTATTGACAAATTGAAAACAATAGAAAATGTAAACGTAGTTTATTAATGTAACACTGTAACGAATGTAATTATTCAATTATGCCCTTCATTTAATGTAAATTTGATGTCCAATTGAATTGATAATTAAATATATAACAACGTAGCAACGTATTTTAATATTAGCAATGTTGCACCTAATTGGACTGAGGGTCAATACAATTCAATACAATACGCTTACACTCACAGCCCCACACTAGGAATAAATCTGTGTCGTGGGTGTCGTTATGCATACACATCTCATACACAAACACCCAAACAAATAAGTATCTGTAGGCCATACAAATAATTTGTCCCGGTGCGGGGATCGAACCCTGGGAACCTCAGTTAAAACGGCCGTCACACACCGCTGGACCAAATGGCTAGCCAATGAGAGTGAATTGTTTTATTTTCTTTTTAAAACATCAATTTGTAAATGTTTTATTAGCGAATTAAGTGAGATAATTGAACTGTACTCGTATTTATATTATCATCTTTTTTCTGTAAATTAATCTTATCTAATTGCAAAGTGCTTACCTTATTGATAATAATTGTTATTTTAAATACCTGAATACCTACTTCCAACATATATTCTTCAATGTTAATCTGATGTCATTTGATCAAATTGAAAAACGGTAAAAAACACTGAGATTTACTATGTTATCTCCGAGGAAAATAATCAATGCGTGCTATAATTTATTTAAATGAGTTTCCGTAATATTCATTAGGTGTAGGTAGTTGTATACATATTTTAAAAAATCAAGTCAATTCTGGTTTTAATTTGCAAAACAGAAGAATGTACAAAATACTTGAATAATAATAAATCTTGAATATTTGGCATTCAGAACTTACTGTTGGGTGATCCTGCTCGAAACATAGGGTTTGGAGCCATCCAGGGGAAAGCGCCGAAGGGCCAGGCAGGCGGCGCCGGTCCTTGGTACAGCCTGGGCAACAGCGGCTGCGGGACCACAACCCCGCTCCTACTCTCCATTTCTTCCCCATCATTCGTGCTTTCTCTCTCATCTCTCTCATCCCCAGCATTGGATTCCACATCCTCAATATCAACATCGCTGTCGTCTGTTTCAACGGCGCTTTCAGCGTCATTGCTATTTGCATCTGGAGTGTCTCTAGGTGCATCTGTTTTGCTGCCCAGAAGGGAATCGACGCTGAACGATATGCGACCTTTCCCACCGCTCTCTGCGGCTTCGGACCGCTCGCATTCGAGCGACGTCTTCATTTCATCTGCTCGAGATCATCTCAAGCGTACTACGCCATCATTCGCGATTGATGTCAATATTGACGTAATAATCAGCTTATACTCGAATATTTATTGAAATTCACATAATTAGATCCAATCTGTTCGTTACGATCGTGTCACAATAGAGTCACAGCGCTCACAATCCGCACTCGATCGCTCAGATAAATTCGCGTCGCGTTTGGCAAGTTGCGAATACGATGTCTCGTCTCCGCGTAACGATTCGCGTGGAAGCGCGGTGAAAATCGCACCAGTATTGGGGCGACCGGCCCGCCTCTCCCTGCTCTACTCGAGAGAGACGCAGCTACCGACCGAGGAATTTTAATAAGCGACGCGGAGGGAACGAGACGACGATACAATCCGACATGTGTGTAAACGCGATATTGGGTAGGCGGGGTCCGTCGCGCTCAAATTAATAGCCTCTGTGGAATACGCCTTATAAATTATTCGCGGCCTGTTTGATATTCGCTCGTGTTGGTGTATAATAGAGTTGATTTTGGAGTGGTTTACGGATTGTGGTGTTGATGTTTTGGAGTTGAGCGTCTCGGATTGCAGCGGCTATTGTGTTGAATGAAAAAGGAGTACCTAAATAGACTGGTGCTGTAGGCGGCGTAGAGGGGACTTTACGATTTAATTATTCGCGAATACGGAGGCATTTTGTAGCGAGCTAATGTCTCATTGTCTCATTAATATCTCGGGCGGGCCGGCCATGTTTGATTTGTTTATGACACGGCCCCGTAGGTGAGGAAGGCTGACGTTTGTTGGGTTTCAGAACGGATCCCCGTTTTGTGTACGACTGTCTGAGTTTGGTAACTGATTCAATAGAGATGCGCCTGAAAATTAATTTACCTAAACGCTCGGTTGGTTGCTACAATTTTAGTTGTAGAGTTTGTAGATTTTGTAGAGCTGTTCTTATTGTAGGTGTGGGGTGGGTTGCATTTATGTGTGAGTGGGAATATTGACTATTGATCAAGTTGGAGATGTAACATAAAATTTTAAATCAGAATCTACTGAGTTGCTATGTACTCACCTACTTTTATATAAGAAAATATAATATTTTTGCCAATTGGGAAAACTACACTTACCTAAGTAGGTAATTCCTGAACGCTGGCGTCTGGACGTGACAATCCCACCAGTACGGCGTTCAAACCATTCCAATGGGGTGTTAGAAAGTGCAATAATGCAAGATGGGCAGTAGCGTTCAGCGAAACTACCTTTTTTAAAATATAAAATAAAAAAAAGAGTATATGGCCTCCAAGTACCAGTATATGCCCTCCAGGTACCAGTATCCCCGTCTATAGATCACGCCGACGCTTCGGAGACAGATAGGCCCGGGGAACGAGGACTTCCTCGACCCCCGAACCATCCCCTTCCTCTGTTACGCTTCATGTGCGGAGGGAGGGATGATGATTATTCGTTCGTTAAAACTACCGCTTCTGCGATCGCTAATCCGTATGCAAAGCGTGGCGATTATGGCCTATCTCCCTTATGGGGAGATTGTAGTTAGGTACCTCTCATTGGTATCATCAGAATAGAGCAAAAGCGATAATTAAAAAAAGAAAATAGTACCTAGTAGATAATAGGCGGTATGACAGCTATAGCGATTGATCGCTATAGCTGTCATACCGCCTATTATCTACTAGGTATCGCTATAGCTGTCATACCGCCTATTATCTACTAGTTACTACTACGTATCGCTACTGCTCTCTCTCATACCTAGATTACGCAGACAAATGTAGACTACAATCAAAACCAAAAAACGTTAACCAGTAGGTACAAACCATTTCATGTTCGGTTGCCTGACTCCACGAGTGGAAGAATTCTCCTCCACTAGGTAGATGGGGTCGTCACGTCCCGACGCATGAATACCTAAAGGTACCAATGATATTTATTTAGGTGTATTCATAGAGCAACACGGGCCACCGGCCGCGGACCGGAGGGGAGTAGCCATAGCGTTTATTACCGATGCAAAACAGTCTGTAATTTTTTGCGAAGGGCATTGCGTGCGACACACACGCACACTACAAAAATCGTCTATTACTATGAAACTCAGACGTTGACTTTAACAAAATGACCGCTAGTGGCAAATTAAAATGCACGTTTCCGTGGTTAGGAGGACACGTTAAGCCGTCGGTCCCGGTTGCTATCGATAGATAGCAGTCGTTAAACCTTGTCGGAGGCCTTATGGGCGGTTTGAAAATATCCGACAGTGAGTTGGCCACTAACCCTTATCTCCACCAACCCGCATTGGAGCAGCGTGGTGGAGTGAGCTGCAGGCCTCCTCCCAAAAAGTGGAGAGACTCGTGCCCAGCAGTGGGACATATCAAGGGTTGCCAAAAACAAAATTAAATTCACTTAAACGTATCAAAACGATCTGAATCATTACAACTTTCAAATCAAATCGTTAGCGCCATGTCACTTAGCGAAGTTAATCGCATTATATCGATATCTCGCATCTCTTTGTGCATCATTCTTTTGAATCGATTATCCCCGAACCCCTATCGCAAGCCAACAAGGTCGAAAATCCAATGCGTTTGTATTCAAAAGAACGTCAATTCGCAGATAATAACAAAGGACTTTCGGTACGGTATTGCCAAGCGAAATTGGACTTTGTGTTTAGAAGGGATAGTTCCCCTCGAGCCAATTAATGTAATTTAATTGTGCAGACAGATTAACGTTTGCTTCAATGAGTTTAATGTTTGCTCTACGATTTATTTGATAAATGTACACGGGTCATTTTGGTAATGGTGTCATTTGAGTCAGTTTAGTCAGTTCAACAGAGGTTTACGGGTTCGATCCCTGTACTGATATAAATACTTATACCTATTGGTGGTAAAGTTCCAGTGTAGGAGCTCGAGGGTGGCAGCACTGCATTACCTAATCTATATGCCGCCAAATGCTAGTGTTCAGCACTATCGTGTTTCGGTTAGATGGTAATTAATGGCCCCGTAATAAAGATCTCAGGGGTGGCAACACATCTGCATTCTGACGACTGGTTTTTGTGTAGATATTCTTAACATCCATAGACAATGGATGTTAAGTGATGACTGCAACCTATGGAGGTAGCAGTCATCACCTACCTAACATTCATTGTCTGCCACAGAAGTTTAACAATTTTGACCTCAGGATGTTTAAAAGCTACAGCTGAATGCTGTAGCTTTTAAACATCCTTACCAACAATGTGAACTGTATGCTTGATTGCCACTTCACAACATAAAAAAGAATAATATTGGTCTTAATTGGGCACTTGGATAATATTACCTATATCAACTTTAGCAATCGGTCATAATGTAGTTGCGTCAGCAATTTTAAGGTCTTGGCAGGTACACAATTTCAATTGACAGTATTTAGCTCCACCAGGAACTGACTATCAGAAATAATGGTGTAAAGTCCTTTATCTCTGGTTATATTGGGATTTTTCCATTTTCTAGAAATTTCCCAGTGCTATGAAGTTTGGTAATGTGCCCGGAGATGTCAACAGGCTCGCCACCTGTTACATGGGCCAAAACGGCGAATCGTGGGATTCGTGGGTGTTTGCATGTATGCTTGAATACATGCATTTACGTCTGCCTACCCCTTCTTTTACCCTTAATAATTGTTTTATATTATTTCGCATTAACACATGCTTGTGAAATATATCATATTTTAAAGAAAAATGGAAAGAAAAATTTGACTTCAGGCGAGACTCGAACTCGCGACCTACTGGGAATCTAGTCCAGCCGCTCTTCCAATTGAGCTACTGAAGTCCTGCCCGATTTGTCAAATCTTTCCTTCACATTTATTGCATTGCTTTATGGTAGCAGCAGCGCCATCTATTCCGCGAGGCCGCGAGTTCGAGTCTCGCCTGAAGTCAAATTTTTCTTTCCATTTTTCTTTAAAATAAAGTAAAGTTACGTTCAAGAACTGACGGCTGCTATAACCAAAAGGCTCTCGAGTGAGACCGCGACTCGTGGACGTTGCAATCGTTGCCACATGGACCGACAACCCGGTGAAGACCACAGATAATCGCTAATGATTGCAGCTCATATGCACTGTGAGCATCTTTGAGGGAGACATTTGCCAATGGACGTTATTCGAATGAAATGATAATGATGATCATCATTATAATGAATGTACCTAATTCATTTGCGTTTCTTATGTGCTGACAGCGCAATTGGAATGAAGGGTTACTGTCCACCTATAGGTACAATATTCAAACAAGATTAAACTCGCAAGGACCTTCTAAACAAACTAACGAGTTGATACTTTCAATATGTTAGACGAAATCGCATCGCAGCAATTCGCATCGCAAGCAGCGATACGGCGTCGCATCGCATCGCATCACAGTGTAGTGTGGACGTCCTAAAACAAGAACGTAGAACCTACGAATAAATCACTAGGAAGAAGTTTAACCATCTTACAAAGCAATTTAAAAATGGTAGGTACCACGGAGAGGACCGGTAAGCCTATGTCGGGACATACCAAAGTTCTCATGCGGATCTCCTCATATCTGAAACGCCGAAGATAGCTCTCTACATTGCGTGATCTTGAGCTTTATAGTGAAAGCAAATATAGTGGGTTACCACTTTAAGCAACACACACTTTTTACTGGTGGTAGAGCTCCAGTGACGGAGCTCGCGGGCGTAGGCACCACCGCATTACCTAATATACTTGCCGCTAAATGGTAGTGTTCAGCACTATCGTGTTTCGGTCAGGTGGTAATGTACGGCCCTGTAATTTCCGGCACAGAGGCATAACATCTTAGGCCTCAGGAGTGGTAACGCATCTGCATTTTGACCTTGGTCTTTGTGTGTTTATAGGCTGCAGTTATCACTTAACATCAACGTGAACTGCACGCTTGTTTGCCACTTCCATTACATAAAAAAAAAAAACACTGGTGAGAGACTTTCGTATCTTTGTCCTATATGATTCATAGTTATATTATATATATTACGTATAGTTATATATATCATAACCATATTATAATAATTTTTAATTAAATTTTTCAGCATTTAAAATATAATTATTATGTAAAACCTGGTAAATCCCACCCGTAATAAAACTCGAGTGGAGAGGCTCGTAAGAAAACGGCTTAACTGAAATTTATACCGAAATAATACGCGAAAGGGCAATCTTTTTAAATAACGACTTTCATATTCCCGAGTGGCGCGGACAATTTAGCGGAGATGGGAGATATTTTTTTTATTAAAACTCGGGGGTAGTGACTGGGCCCCGCTCGCCCATTACTCCGCGCGAAATGAGTTTTTAGTTAGCGACTTT
The DNA here is from genome assembly GCA_036365455.1 of Macrosoma leucophasiata. Taxonomy (NCBI): domain Eukaryota; kingdom Metazoa; phylum Arthropoda; class Insecta; order Lepidoptera; family Hedylidae; genus Macrosoma; species Macrosoma leucophasiata. The sequence continues at coordinate 8,748,032 of JAWQUS010000013.1, forward strand.
TTTCAGCAGTGCATAGGGTGATCCATTTTATATCGGTTATACGTACTTTTTTATCCAATTGGGATGTTGACTATTTTTTTTATTGTTTTTACAAAAAGTGTTGGATAAATAAATACTAATTGTCCTTGGAACATATAGTCAATAAGTAAAAATTGTTAAGATACAACGACTCAAAACGTTGCGAGTAATGAAATGACTCGAAATGGCCATATAAAATTTCAGCACGTTATGACGTCACAGCGTGTACAACACCAGTGAATTGAATGGTGAAATGAAGAAATTCTAAAATGCCTGCGTTAATACTATGTTCTTGTCCAATGTTGCATTATTAAAAGTTATTGTAAATTGTAAAAAGAAGACTAAGATAGAAATTATTTTTATTTTTAAGTTATCCTTTTTACTCACTATTTTCGTCGTTTTAGAAATCTTTAACCTCATACTATAATACCTACTTAAATTTTGTACTTTTATATTCCATTTATACATTAAACTTTCATATGATATGATAAAAAGTTATGATTTCGTACCTTGGAAACATCCCTGTACTCTATATCAGTATTAAGTTCAATCTTATTAATGATTTACAATAGTGTCCTTTAGTTCCATTTCAAATTACTTTTAACGAGAAGGATTAAACAGAATGTAATCAAGTACAAAATGTTAGTTTGCATGTAAGTGTAAAGTTTACACGGGATCTTTCGACTCGTTGTCCTTGTCATCTTTCAAAATCAGTCAAAATATTGAGTATAGAGTATAATTTAAGTACATATAATTTTAAATTTGAATATGGGTGAAAATGAACTGAAATAAATGAATTCATATATTTTTTTAATAATAATAATACTTAGGTATATCTTGTAAGTACAGTAATTTCTACATTGTGGCAGTCTAGTAGTGTAAAGAAACATCCGAAACTAATTTCTAGTAAAGAATTTTTATTCATCATCATCTTCATCATCATTTCAGCCAAAAGACGTCCACTGCTGAACAAAGGCCTCCCCCAAAGAATGCCACAATGAACGGTCCTGGGCCGCCCTCATCCAGCGATTGCCTGCGACCTATACTAGGTCGTCGGTCTACCTCGTGGGGGGCCTGCCTACGCTTCGTTTTCCGGTACGTGGTCGCCACTCTAGAACTCTTCTGCCCCAACGGCCGTCAGTTCTGCGAGCTATGTGCCCTGCCCACTGCCACTTCAGTTTCGCTATTAGTTTATTATGTAATATTTATTATGTTACTTAAATGTATACAAAAAACATTTTTAACTAAAAAGCCTTTAGGTTTCTTGAACATAAATGTTTCTTGAGGTACTCTACGTCTCTGTGAACTTTTTAATTTTTTTTGCGATTATTTTTAACAAAAAATAATGATATTATTTTAATTTTTCCACAGTGCAATATTAATGAAAACACGACCCGAAAAAAAAATTAAAAACACACGAGTAGAAAACATGAATAATATTCAAACCTCCTGTAGATTTTCAGTCGGCCATAGAAAAGCGGCGAAGTAATAAAACGTGCGTCGCTTTCCCGCCGCCGCTGTCATCGTAAAAACATTTCCCGCCTTAATATTCCTACAATTGCTTCTCCTTATACTTTTGTTTCTACATATAGGTACCTTTGGTTAATGTCGTTTGTATGTTTGTATATAAAGAACTTTACAGAGATTTCAATGCAGATGCATCGCCACTCTTTAGGTCTAAGGCCCATAGCACACGGCGTATTTTTTACGCGCAGATGACGCGCGTATTAGCAACGCGCTTCTTCGGCGCTGTCGACGCTGATTGTTGCGTTTGCATTGATGATACAAGCGCGCGCATTAAGTGCGTTTGACGCGATACAAATGCGCGTATAAAAAACTCAACCGAAGTCATTATACAACTGGAGACTGGAGTAGTTTCTGATCAAAAACAGAGTCTCTGAGCGACTACAGCACGTATACGCGCAGTAGATGCGCGTTTCACGATCGCCCCGTGTGCGTAGGTTACAAAGTTGCGTTTATATCTCGCATGCAGCGTGTAACGCACGTCGCATGCGCGTCGTCTGCGCGTATAAAATACCCCGTGTGCTATGTACCAAAGTGATGTCTCTGTGCCGAAAATTACAGGACTGTATATTTTTCAGAATCAGAATCTCATTTATTCATTTAGGGTGACAGGCACCTCTTATGACACGTCAAAAAACAAACAACAATTGATATACATGTCAAACAACAGTGGTATGTACAGGTGGTCAATACAGTAGGTATTGACCACCTGACCGAAATACGATAGTGAATACTACCATCTAGCGGTAAGTAGATTAGGTAAGTCGATGGTGCCCACGCCCGCGGGCTCTGTCACTGGGGCTCTATCACCAGTGAAATTATGTATGTATCTTCACGCCAGGTCCCTAACGGGGTAGGCAGAGAGTGTAGAGCGATATCCCGGTCCTGACATACCCTCATCTGCCTTCATCATTCTCTTCACACTTCATGTATGAATTTAAGTTACGATAGAGATAAATAGGGTATTCTCGCCATCACCTCATCAAACGATTGTCCTTGTCCTCTACTTTCACCAGGGCGGCCCAGGGGCCGACCGCCTAACTCTAATGCCGAATGCATTAGAGTTAGGCGGTTATTCTTTTAGCTTTCAATTATGACATCATCTTGTCAGTTTTATACCGGCTAACTTTTTTCTGGAAGCGTTTTCGTTTGCAGGTACCTACTTAAAAGCACAATGTTTTAATAGGCGGTACGAACCTGATAAGATAACGTCATAAACAAAAGCATTAGAGATAGGCGGTCGGCGGGATATTGTACTGCTGTGAATGCTTTTTGTCTGAAATGATATGCGTTAAAGTTCAGGGTTTTCAAGGATCCGTACCACAAAAAATCCATAAGAAAATTCTTCACTTAAAGTATTGCAGGAAAACCTATAAGAAGTATTCTTTTATAATAACATACGAAATTCATTAATTATATGGAACCCTTTGAACGCGAGTCCGACTCGCATTTGGCTGCCATTTTATTTTTTATAGATGCAAATCAGTCACATCATGGTCGTTTTTTTTTTTAAATCGCCCCATTAAATTGCAACATTAAAAAAACAAGTAGGTAAACAGTAATAACACGGCATTTTTTTAAATGATCACGTATTTCACATATCGTTTTAAAAAAATTAGCTACTCAGTGCGAATATAAACGTCTTTATGAAATCCTTTGTCTCCACAACTCATTGTCATACATTGAAAAATAAACAACTTGTTAAAGAGTCGTGTTTAAACCACGTAAGCAAACAGCCCTAAAACAACTAAACTTCCACTCAAATATCACTTAACGAAACCATTTTCGATAGACCCCTCAAATAACACAAGTTATTTAATAAATCATTAAAACACGGCTCTATTTAATTTGGACGCATTATGCCTAGAGTAAATAGTATTGGAAGCTATGGAAAAGCAGTAACAATTTTTTAATAAAGGATAGGGTTAGTTCGAAATTCGTTCAGGCGCCACTGAGCTAAGCTGATTATGGTTTTAAGCGCCATGTTTGCTGTACGTTTCAAATATGGAACGAGTGTGATCTTTTCGCATTAACACCTTTTACTGGCGTGCTTTTAAGGATTCTTCTTGTGTGGTCCGAGACGTGTGTATTTGAGTATCGAAGTTATTGGATTCGAGCTTTAAACGTTCAACAAGCTTTAATTAAATATGCTAGAAAATTATTTGCAAGTATTGGCGTAGCAAGTATGGTGCAACCGGTGCGAATTTTCTAATGTCATTACAAATATTAAAACAATTCAAACTTAAGCGCCCTATCGCACTAGCAGTTAGCCGCGGGAGCGGGTAGCCGCGCGGCTAGCCGCTTTTACAGTTTAATGTGCAACCGCCTGTTATTGTACGAACTATACATAACAGGCGGTTGACCGCGCGGTTACCCGCTCCCGCGGCTAACCGCTAGTGCATTAGGGCGCTAACATTTATAAAATTACCATCCTAATAAATAATAATACAAATTTACTGGTGGTAGAGTAACAGTGTGTCTTAAAAGTGGCAAACAAGCATGCAGTTTACATAGATGTTAAGTGATCCCTACCGCCTTAATAGTGGTGAACACTACCATTTGGTGGCAGATAGATTAGGTAATACGGTGGTGCCTACGTCCTCGTTGCCTTTTAAGCGTCAATCCAAAAAAAAAATTTTTTTTTTAATGTATTGGAAGTGGCTAACAAGCATGCAGTTCACATTGATGTTAAGTGATGACTGCAGCCTATATTCTATAGTCATCGCTTAACATCAACGTAAATTGCATGCTTGTTTGCCACCTTCATTAGGTTAAAAAAACAATTTGGTTTCAGATTTTTTCTCGAAAATACTTTTTTTGACTACACGTTGGGTAATAAATCCATCCTTTCTCAGGTCATAAAGTTAATTCAGACTCAATTTGAACCGAAATATTTTTTACTTTAAAGCAGTCTATAAAACCATACAATGACAATATAATTCAAAATTCGAATAACGCGTGCTAGGAAACACGTGCAAAATGCCTCATTGTACCCAAACCTTTTGATATCGGACTACAAAAAGTTAAAAAAAAAAACACCAATAAACAACAATAAAATGATATCGTAATCCATTTATTTCACGACACCTTTATCACCAGATAATAGAGTTGAATATCTATAGATTTTTGCATTTGGGTACGTCAAAAGTGATATCTTATTCCCGTGAAGATATTTAGATAACATTAGTGGCTTCTAAACGGTTGTCCATTGACGGTTGAACATTGAATGGGTTCCCATAGAGATTTAGAATGATAGGTGAATGGGTGACGTTTTTCCATGAGATGGTTTTATGTTGATAAATACGCGACTAATCAAATTATTTATGGCATTAAATCGTAATAAAGTTCAAGACGCATCTGCTTGGCGGTCTTTTGGAGGTTATTTGAAGGTGTCAAAAGGGGTTTCGAGTGTGACAGCTACAGTTTATAAGAAAACAATGAGAACTGAGCGTCTATTGATATGATGTGATGTAATGAAAACGAAATCTTATATTTCGGAATCATGTTTTTGAAGTTATATTTCCTCTGGCGCGAGTGGAAAACACCGGTCAAGTACGTGTCGGGCCACGTTCAGTGTAGGGCTCGTAGTTGTTAGATTTAAATAATACCTAATAAAAAAATCTCTGGTGTTCTTAAAAATTTTCGAGTAAAATACACTTGGTCGACTATTACTCGCAAACTTCTAAAGCCAGCTTAAGTGTGATAGTTTTCCATCTAATTTCGTTATATTATTATGTAGCTGCTACTATTTCATGCAGTTCACATTGTTGTCATCTTAACAACAATGTGAACTGCAAGCTTGTAATCAAGATAAAAGTATTTAAGTACAAGTATATAATAACACTGTTAATGACAATACTCGACACATGAAGCGATTCAGCAAACATTAGCCCGGGGTACCGTAAACGTCCCAGTTTTCACCTCATTAAGCCCAAGTTAAGGACCCTATTATGTACTTTATGTATTCCTAAATTACCCATCACTTAATAGGGTATCCAAAGGGGGTTTCACCCTACACCAGCTTAGGCAGACCTTCCTGTGTGGTAAGGAAGCTTGTTTTTTTAATGTGAGTGGGGATGAGGGTTGGGTCTTGATACGGTGGTCGGGTGATTTCAAGGTGGGGTTTAAAGTGTTCGTATGATTACCGAGTTGTTGAAAATTAATGCGCTTGTTGGTCGGTAGTTCAACGTATTGTATAAGTACATTCGTGTTAAATGTTTATTTTTTGTAATGGTTTGATTATATGGATTTGATTTTGATTCGTTCATACGAAGGTGTTTAGTATTTATTTATTTACAAGCTGGGTCTGCGACTTCGCCCATGTGATAATTTATGATTGTTCAGTATCTACCCGGATGAAGCCTAAGTAACTCCTTATTACATCAGCTATCAGCCAGTGAAAGTCCCGTCAAAATCGGTCCCGCCGTACCTAAGATTAGCCCCGCCAAACAGACAGACAGATAGACATAAAAATTGTAAAAAGTTTTGTTTTAGTATATGTACTGTGTATACATACATATGTATTTAGTAAAAAGCGGTTGTTTTTATATTACAATTATATTCTATTAATATCTATACAAAAACAATATTTTATATTACAATATTGTTTTTGTATAGATTTCTCATCGTACACCAAACAGAGACAATTTACATAAATAGACGACAGTAAAAGAGGTACAGTAGGTGGCCTTATGGCCTTAGGCCTCAGACAGCGATTTTTGCCAGACAACCTTGCAACCTAAATTTGTGATACTTTAGTATCACAAATTTAAAAGTCGGTAGGGTGAACAATATTCAATGATCTGGCAACGCAATTTTATAAAAAAAAGTATAGAGAAGCTCAAAATTCTTACTGCGTTTAAGCATAGCTGTTCTCTGAGAAATATGGCCTTGCAATATCTATCACTAAGGCAAAGTAAGACCTCGGGATGGTAACGAATCTACAATTTGACCGGTTTTTGTGTAGATAGATGTCTATAGGCTACAGTCGAAACTTGTTTTTCATTTGAAGAATGAGGAAATCTAGTATGCATTTCACATAGATGTTAAGTGATGACTGCAGCCTAAAGACATCTCTATACAAATACCAGAGATCAAAATGCAGATGAGTTGCCAACCCTGACACTTTAGTTGTTAGGTACCTATCTGTGGTAGTTATTACGGAGCCATACACTTACCGTCCCTTCGATATTTGTTTGTCTGATAGTGACAAACATTAAAAAATCTGTTATTCTTCACTTTTTTTTTTATATAATTTTATTTTTAGATTACTTTTTGAATGTTACGCTTGGGATACAGGCTTTCGCCAGTACCGAGATTTTGACCTCTGATTTTTGAGTATGTCTATAGGCCGCAGTCATCACTTAACATCTATGTGAATTGCAAGCTTGTTTGCCACCTTCGTTACATAAAAAATGTAAGTGTTTTTTATCAAGTCAAGTATCTCCATTCAGTTATTGCAAGCCACTTCTGGCCACAAAAAAATGGACATCTATCCGTTACTACTAACCTATTTCTCAGACGTTAAATGACACAGCAACTTGCGAATGTAGGGTGTCCTTAAAGTCGATTAGAACCCCAGATGTCCAAACAACAATCGTCCGTGCCTTTTGTATGCCGTGACAAACGCCGCGCTATTGTACTCGGTCTATTATCGAGTACACTTAATAAACGCAAACTAGTGTAGGGTGACGATATGTTGGTTATTGCAGAGATTTTTTATACGTTTTCTATATTGATCAAGGAAATGACTTTCCCAACTCTTCGGGATACATGTCTGAGTGTATATGGTATTTGCCAGGTTAAACGCTTAATTTTGGCGTTGTTACTGAAATTTTGACTCATTAAACGAAGTCAAGATCAATGCTTACCCCATAAGGGCTTGAAGCACAAAAGAGATTGTTTTGAAAAGAAATATAAAAATGTTTGTCACGCTTAAACAATTTCAAAATTACGATCAGAAGATACATTTGTAATTTATTATAAAGGTGCCACCAAATGGTAGTATTCGGCGATATCTTGTACCAGTTGGAATTAATTCGTTTTTTTTTAATGTAACGGTAGTGGCAAACTAGCATGCAATTCACATTGATGTTAAGTGATGACTGCAGCCTATAGACAAGACGCCCACACAAAGACCAAGATCCACTCTTGAGACTTAAGGTGTTATACCTCTGTGCCGGAAATTACAGAGCCGTAGGTACATTAGCACCTGACCGGAATACGATAGTGCGGAACACTACCATTTAGCGGCAAGTATATTAGGTAATGCGGTGGTGCCTAGGCCCACGAGCTCCGTCACTGGAGCTCTACTACCAGTAAAAATGACGTTGATGGTAAAGTATGGCTCCGTAATAAATATCAAAGAGGAAAAACAGCTTAAGCTCAGTGATGACGACTCAGAGATGAGTTTGTGTAGATGTCTATAGGCTGCAGTATTCACTTACTGTGAATTCCGACGACCCGGTTAGTCCAGCGGTGTGAGATGACCGTTTGATTCGAAGGGTCGCGGGTTCGATCCCCACACCGGAACAGTTATTTGTATGGCCTACATATATTTGTTTCGGGTCTGGGTGTTTGTGTATGTGTTGTATGTGTACAACGGCACCCACGACACAGGCTTATACCTACTGTGGGGCTGTGAGTGTAAGCGTATTTTATTTTATTTTTTATTGCACTTGTTTAACCAAAAAAAACACCACCATAACAAAAAAAATAGTCAAAAAATATCCTAATCATGGTCACCTCAGCTAAAATGGCAGCGCATTTCGCACAATTGGCAGTACGTTTTAATGACCGACTGATAGTCGTTTAAAAACGAATTTGCTCACTTCTGCTACATTAAACAATCACTCAATGCGTATTCGAACCCCATTCCCCACGGGCCACTGATATTTCTGCGTTCCAATTTTGAATCATACGTTACAGTTGGGTTGTGCCCCGTTCATCAAATATCCATTTGGACTAACGCTTGTGCTAAAAAAAACTATGTAACTTTGTTTAAGAGAAATAAGGCAGAATAAGGTTTTCCAGGACAGCTAGTTTTTTTATGTTATGGAAGTGGTAAACATGCATGCAGTTCACATTGATGTTAAGTGATGACTGCAGCCTATAGACAGTCTTACAGAGACCAAGGTCAAAATGCAGATGCGTTAGCACTCCTGAGGCCTAAGATGTCATGCCCCTCTGTGCCGGAAATTACAGGGCCGTACATTACCACTTGACCGGAACACACGCTAAATGGTAGTGCTAAACACTACCGTTTAGCGGCAAGTAGGTATATAAGGTAATGCAGTGGTGCCTCCGGCCGCGGGCTCCGTCACTGGAGCTCTACCACCAGTAATATGTATGTAAGTAACGGCCAAATACTCAAACGTCACTTAAATCTAAGTGGTACTTAAAAATCTTCTGTCTTTATAAAACACGTTCAAACGATAGATATAACGCACATTTGAGCGCTGCTTTATATTGAGAGACGTTTGAGAGGCCATAAGAGCAGTAAAGTAGAGTAAGATGAAGAGTCTATGATGCAAATTATGTGTTTTAAACTAAAATGATTCCTATGTAATTGTTTAAGTCAGTAATACTGGGTTTTACGTTAAAACGTAAATATCATAATTAACCAAACTTTTTGGAAGCGAGCCCCTGAAAAACAGGAAGTTAATTAAACAATTTAATCTCATAACTATGTCATAAAACGAATGTGAGTAATAAACAGGAAATAACTAATTAACAGTTACTCAATTATGATTAGTATATCGAATTAATTAGTCTTGTATTTACGGTGCTGTTTTTTTTATCAATTTTCCTTTAATTATGAATTTTCATTCTAATTCTTAACCACATGTACATTCCGTATAAATAATTAGCGGAAATCCCAATCATAAAAACTTAACTTAACTGCCTCGGTAACCTAGTGGTAGCAGGCCACTACTACTACGCTGAGGCCCTGGGTTCGATTCCCGGGAAGGGGGTTATCAGAGATAATGGTGTAAAGTTCTTTATCTCTGGTTCTATTGGGATTTTCTCATTTTCTGGAAATTTTCCAGTACCTCGAAGTTTGGTTATGTGCCCGGAGATGTCAACAGGCTCGCCACCTGTTACATGGGCCAAAAACGTAACCGGCGAATCGTGGGTGTTTGCATGTATGCTTGAATGCATGCATTTACCTCTGTCTACCATTACATTTTACAGGCGTGAAGTTGCGTATGAAAAACTTTTTCGGTAGATTGGTGGTAGAAGGCCACTACCACCACGCTGTTGAGGTTCTGGGTTCGATGTTCGTACAATTCCTAAGTCTGTTTTTTAAGTATTTTAACATGGCAAACAAGCATGCTGTTGGCAGGGATGTTAAATTACTATTACAGCTTACCTATAGAAGAATAAAGATTGGTTGGTCGTAGACTTCCAGTCTAGGAGTTTGAGGGCCTAGGCCCTAGGACCACCGCATTACCGCATTATTATTATTGTAAAAAAAGAAAGGAGACACTCTACTGATATAGGTACTTAGTATATTATATTTAATTTTATCTTACTGATATTCTCCATTATAATTTCTCTAATTTGTAATTTGTGTATGTAGGTATATCAATTGCTGTTCGCTATATTTTATTTTGTTTGTTTTTATCTTACCTTTACCAGAACATTTGTTCTGGTAAAGTAGCCATCGCTTTTCTCGAATAACTGACTGGAACTCATTTGACTGATATACTTAATAAATAATTGACTGACTGTATTATACTAACTTTTACGCTGCGTATATAAATACGAATACGAAATATCGTTTTACTTGACACTGGCAATATGCGTAATAGCGATGCCATAACAAAAAAAAAAAACTATCACAGACATAACAACTAAGGTCTTATGGGTGGCAACACATTTGCATTTTGACTTCTGATCATCACTTAACGTCAATGTGAGCTGCATGCTTGTTTGCCAATTTGTTATATAAAAAAAAAATGGTAAGTGACTATTACAGCTTATGGAACATACATCTATCAATATCCTTTACACCGAATTCCGGTCACTGCCGCGAACGTAGACTAGCCAACTGCGTAAAATGCACAAGCGTATGCTCTAATACAGGTGCACTCTCTATTCCCTCACTCTTATAGTCCACTGGACGGCGATCCGACCATCTGCCGCCAAATGATATTGTTCAGCACTATCGAGTTCCGGTTGGATGGTAATGTACGGCCCTGTAAAAACTATCACAGAGACGTAACAACTTAGGTCTCAGGGGTGGAAACGCATCTGCATTTTGACCTCTGGTTTTTGTGTAGATGTCTATAGGTTGCAGTCATAGGTGTCGTCGATGGTTGCAGTCATCACTTAACATCAATGAGAGCTGGATTCTTGTTGTTGTCTCTGGAGCCTTGCTAACATAAAAAAAATTATTACGGAGTAAGCTCAGGATGAAATCTAGCTTCATACTGGCACATTGCAGGGATCTCGGGCGTGCACGCTGCGAGCTCACGGCTAAATCGCATCGCTATGAAATCGCCCAAAAAATCGCTAGTATAGAAAGGCTATTATTATTATTATTTTATTATTTATTATTATAAGTGATGTAGTTTCTCTGAACTGACTCATTACAATATTGATAAACAAGAGCCGACGGTAAATCCCGAATGAAAACAACACACAACTGTAAACAGAGTTGGGTAATAACCATCTGCAGTGACTGCGAAATTTAATTTTGCTAGGTCACTTAGTACGTATTACAAATTATTATTGTTATTATCTATAATAGGTTTGTGTTTTAGCTCAATGAGTTGTTAAGATGACTAACGGCTATAAACGTAATTTAAAACGTCTTTCTGTCGCTATTTGTAATGTAGCCCTGGAGCAAACTAGCATACAGTTCACATGGATGTCAAGTGATGACTGCAGTCTATTGACATCTGCACAAATACCAGAGGTCAAAATGCAGATGCGTTCCCACCTCTGAGACCTTACAAATACACACTCCTGCGATTTGGTTGTACCATGCTTGCAAGTCTATTGCCACGGGCCCTCTACCAAACTCCTCAGCGGCACTGAGAAACTTCCGTACAGTGGGAAAGTCTTAATAGCACTAACCTCTCGACTCTAGTATGGCACCCAGAATCGCAGCGTAGCAGGAAGAGGTAAATGTATGCATTAAAGCATAAATACAAACAACCATATACCAACGGGCATATAGAAAGAATGTCGAATGAGCGAATGACTAAACAGATATACAAAGCGAATGTGGATGAGTTGCAGAGGCCCAGGAAGACCAAGACTGACCTACCATGACCAAATAGGTCGAGTTCTGTCTGATGGTGGGGTCAAAAATCTTAGGAATCTGCGTGCATGTATGAAGAGAATGATGAAGGTAGACGAGGCACGAGAGGTATGTCAGGACCGGGATATCTGGCGCTCTACACTCTCTGATTACCCCGTTAGGGACCTGGCGTGAAGATACATGCATACGAACAACCACGATTCGTCAGTTAGATACGTTTCGATCCTCGTCGAGCATATAGTTATCCTCGGGCACATTATCAAACTCCGATATTATACGTTTTAGCTATAGAATGCTTTGTCTTTGTCAGTTGCATTGTCAAGGATAGAAAAAGACAAAGGAGAGATTAGCAACACTTTTAGCTAAAATACGTTTATGAATAAGGGGGTAAAAATTTTAAAACCCAAAAGCACTAATCGATAGATTCCAGGTCGATAATCTATATAATGTATATAAAATTGAAAGGTAAAATACAAGGTTAAGGAGTCTCAATTTTGGATAGGGATCTTTTAAGCACGAAGGTATTACTTTCCTAAAACGGAAATAAGAGCCTGAAAGGTGTGTTTTTGGGGTTGATAGTATGTATGACCCAGATACAGAAAGGTTCGTTTAAGGGGAAATAACCGCTTTTGCAACCCTATACATTAGTACTAGTATTAGTAGTTTTTTTTCATTGTAATGGCATCGCTATTACGCACATTCCCAGTGTCGAGTAAAACGATATTTCATATTCGTAATAAACAGCATAAAATTCAGAATCAGTCAATCAATTACCAGATTTAACAGTCAGTCAAAGTCACAGTCAGGAATTCGAGTAAAGTGATGGCTACTTTATCAGAACATTTATAATGAAGTTTTGGAGGCAATCTGAAAGGCCGTGTTTTCGCACTGTTATTATTTACACAGGCACTGTAATTAATCTACATCAAACAAAATGCCACCAACTTTTTTAAATATTACTCAAAAATGTTACTAATTAATAACATGTATGTATAGGTTTAATAAGTAAACAGGAAAACCGCTAGTTAAAAATATTTCATTGTAGTAATATAGGCTGGTTATAATTAGATGAATTATTTTCCTGCTATTAATAATTTCCAGGATTTTTACGTTGCTAATTAAATCTATTTAAAAAAGGAACTTATTAGGCCATATCAATTTTAAACAAAACAAAAAATCTATTTTTTTATCTGATTATTCTATAGGGAGGTGCAAGTAGTGTTGTTTTAATCGGTTGGATAAAGGTTTATTAACATAAATAAAAGTTTGTGTTTTAGGTCTTTGGTCAAATTTCTGGTAATTCGATAAAGTAAGATATGTATTGTTGGTATGTATCTTCACGCCAGGTCCCTAAATGGGTAGGCAGAGAGTGTAAAGCGCCAGATATCTCGGTCCTCACGCACGGTATTGTTGGTGGGCTTGTAAATAAGGCATTAAACCTTGAAATGTAACATATTTACTGTATTATATGTATAACATATTTCAATTACCTGTTTTCGTTGAATACAAATCAGGTAATCATGTGAAGCCACTTTGAAGCTCCTACATCACAGCTATATCACTCAATAACCACAAATTTTGTAATTGTTACTTAAATTTTGTTTTTTGTGTGAGTATGAAGAATACACCTATTGAAAACCACGCAATAATCAACGTTGCGTTCTTACCCGAAACCTTAGATAAGCATCTGCACCAGCAAATTACAAGGCTTTATCTGAGGTCTTTTAAAATCATTTGATACCACAAAAATGTAAGCGAACTAAAAATGTATCGGTAGATACTTAAAAGTAGAATCAAAGGATACCTTGTTAGGTATATAAGGAAATACCTTAAATATTTAAAAAGATAAAAATATAGTTAAAGGCACTGATTACTAATTAAAACGCTCTAAAACTATTTATCAAACTCTATTTATTATATCTACCCAATGAGTTCAATATATACAACAAATTTAAACAAACTCTTAAACGGTACAACCCTATCAATTAAAAAATAACCCTCTCATTTAAGAACCGTACAAAATTCAAAAGCCGAAGTCAGCGTCATCCGAAAATCAAACGCCATTTCGAATCATCTTATTAAGTTCACCATAATAGAAATTTAGCACCCTTATACTATCCTATTACAGGATCACAAGGGGCCCACAGTGATTGTGTGTTTAGTTTTATAAACTACGCACATAAATAAGATAGGGTCGGGACTCAAGTGAATGATTCGACAATTACAGTCGGTTTGAATCGAATTAAATTGTGAACGTTCAAATTGAAGGATTGGGGTTTCAATTCTATTTACTTTTGATGTGTCTTGTTAAGTAGATTGCTTTTGATACATGATTGGGAAGATTGAAGAGACATGTCGTATTGGAATAAGAGGAATAATATGACATTCTTTTGTCATGTTTATTTTTCTCAATAACACATAGGTATGAGTAAATTTGATATGTTCTTTGGTTTTCGCGAGCTACACTCATTGAAATAAAACTATTATTACGGATTTATCACGCATATATTAAACTAAAATGATTTTTAAAATCAACCCGACGTTTCGGTCGCTTTTCAGCTTCCGTGGTCCCGAACAGAGTGAGGTGACATTTGTCTGACAGAAGTTTGAAAAAATTATATGTAGCTACCTCCATCGATTTCGTAAACGCCTTGCGTAGCGTTCAGGAATGGAATGGGTGAATTTAGAAACTAAAGAATAAATGGCCACTTTACCACTAAGTAACCAAAGCTTCCATCGCCGACCGAGCGTCCGGTGTTTTGCACTGTCGTGTTTTCTTTGGATGGATATTCATTACACTGCTCGTACATTACGAGCAGTGTAATGAATAAAAAAAATCAGCACAAAATCCAAAGGTCAAAATGCAGATGCGACCCCTGAGGCCTCAGTTATTGTGCCTCTGCGATAGTTACTACGAGTTACACATTACCATTTTTTTATCTTACAAAGGTAGCAAACAAGCATGCAGTTCACATTGATGTTAAGTGATAACTGCAGCCTATAGACATCTAAACAAAAACCAGAGGTCAAAATGCATATGTGTTGCCACCCTTGAGACCTTAGGTGTTCTGTTTCTGTGAGAGTTATTAAGGGGCCATACATTACTATACGTGCTGAACACTACCATTAAGGGGCAGATAAATTAGGTAATGCGGTGGTGCCTACGCCCTCGAGCTCCTGCACTGGAACTCTACCACGAGTAAAAATCAACAAAAACCATCTAATCATAACTTTATAGTGCTGAACTGATGGCAATTCGGTCAAGCCACCAGGCTAGGCCTTCAAGCGCCACTAGCTACCACCAGTTTAACTGTACACAAAAAATGTTTTTTTTAAGTAATGGAAGTAGCAAACAAGCATGCAGTTCACATTGATGTTAAGTGATGACTGCAGCCAATACACACTTACACAAAGACCAAGGTCAAAATTCAGATGCGTTACCACTCCTAAGCCCTAAGGTGTTATGCCTCTGTGCCGGCACATGTTTTAGTTTTATTATTTTTTTCTCATCTTATTGCCAATGCATATTAAATTAAAGCGCAAAAAATCATAGTCGCATCGATCAGTCACACTTACTGTATGGCAGCATATGTAAATGTGGGTAGCATATTTTAATAACACGCAGGGTCGACCCCACCCCCGGGAAATGCGTTTAGCCGGTATTAAATTCGATATTTTTCCATATCATTGTGCGGGGTCTCTACTTGAGGGGGATCAGGATGGGCTTATGCAATATGTACGAAAATTATTATTTTTATTTTATTCCAGGTCACAATTTCAGTTGTTGTGTAACCTATCAAGACGGATAAGAACGTCAATTTGTTTTTCTCTTATTTTAATAAGGTTGGATGTGTTGACTCTATAGGTATTTTTTATCTAGTATTATTGGTATACCTAAGTTACAAACAGGTACCGACGTAAGTACAACTTGCTTGTAACGAACTATCCAGATGACGAAAGTTTCCGCTCTGCACATAGCAGTAGTAATAGTTGTATATCATACAAATAATAATGGTTTTTAGGTTTTGAAATTGCTATCCATCCATACCTGTAATATTTCACCAACAATAAAAAATATTTCAATACCGATGATAAGAAATAGATGTTAAGACCACCACTAGGCTCGCAGAGTCAAGTCGAATCGAATTCGACTCATACCTATATATCAACTGCAAGGGCGCGTAGATTCTAGTTCCTGGCTATGAGAAATTACACTCGATTCGATGAGCTACGGATTGATTGTAGTCGACGCCAAGCTAAAAACACTTCCAGCGTTCCTTATTTTTTAATGTCATGAAGTGGCAAACAAACATACAGTTCACATTGATGGTAAGTAATACAGTAGCCTATAAACATCTACATGAAACCAGAGATTTCAACGTCGATGCATTGCCACTCCTAACGTCTAAGGTATTATGCCTCTGTACCGGAAATTACAAGGCCGCATATCACTTGACCGGAACACGATAGTGCTGAACACTATCATTTAGCAGCAAGCAGTTTAGGTAATGCAGTGGTGTCGGCCATGAGCACCGTCACCAAAGCTCTACCACCAGTGATACTTTTTTTTAATATACCTATAAGTTTGTCTTTAATATTTACCTGTGAATGGTTCTGTGTTACATAAAAGCAGGCAGTCAGATAAATCCGGAGCTTAACTCGGGTTAACGCAGTCAACTGAGCCAATAATAAACCGCTCCCTATAGGTGCCTATTGAATTCATTAATGCCTATAACATCACTGCATCTCAGTGTTTGTACACGATTTTTTCTCAATGATCATGGCAACCATGCGGAAATAATACGATATTCAATAAACTGAAAAGTCTATTATATCGGTTGCCTAACTAGCATAGTTGGTAATAGATGGCGCTGCTGCTACCATAAAGCAATGCAATAGATGTGAAGGAAAGATTTGACAAATCGGGCAGGGCTTCAGTAGCTCAATTGGAAGAGCGGCTGGACTAGATTCCCAGTAGGTCGCGAGTTCGAGTCTCGACTGAAGTCAAATTTTTCTTTCCATTTTTCTTTAAAAATAAAATATATTTCACAAGCATGTGTTAATGCGAAATAATATAAAATAATATTACAAGTACTTATTATTAACACATATTTACCCAAAAGAGGATAATGCAATAATCATACGCCAAACAGTATGTCATATTGTCTGTAATAAGTTAAGTAAATTGGTCAAGCAAAGACAACAGACAGACGTAAATTATGAACACGTGTGGTCAAACCAAGGTTCATAGAAACGTAAAGTTCAAAGCATTAAAATGAATCGATGACTAATTAATTTATTCATAGAAAAAATCGGCTAAGTACGTATCTTGCCACGTAATGCGGAGTTCTGTTTCTCTAATGGCCGAATATTCAAATATCACTCAATTTTAAGCAACCCTCAAATGTGCGCTATCTCTATCGTTTGAACGTGTTTTATAAAGACCGAAGACTTTTAAGTCCCACTTAGATTTAAGTGACGTTTGCGTATTTGGCCGTAAGTAAGTTATAAGTTGGTTTCGTCAAGTATTATTTTTTATATTGGTTGACTATTACTTGCATACCTATGTGTCTAAAGAATAGGAGAACTTATTAATCTGTGACAGTTTTCTTTTTGACTTGTAAGGAATAACTAGAGATAACTAGTAAGGAATAATTAGAGAATTTACTGGTGGTAGAGCTCCAGTGACGGAGCTCGCAGTCGTAGGCACCACCGCATTACCTAATATACTTGCCGCTAAATGGTAGTGTTCAGCACTATCGTGTTCCGGTCAGGTGGTAATGTAGGTACGGCCCTGTAATTTCGGGCACAGAGACATAACACTTTGGGCCTCGGGAGTGGTAACGCATCTGCATTTTGACCTTGGTCTTGTGTGGGTGTCTATAGGCTGCAGTCATCACTTAACATCAATGTGAACTGCGCGCTTGTTTGCCACATCCATTACTTAAAAAAAAACTAGAGTACAGTAGAATATTCTAATCAAACCATTTCAATGGTGCGGTAGTAAGTGCAAAAACGCAAGATGGTCAGCAGCATCCTGCGACAAAACTACCGTCATTGCTGAGGCTTTGGACAGCAGTGGACATCGCCGCTGCAAGCCGAAAGCTTATATGATCACGGAACCCTAGAAAGGAGGTATTTTTTGTTCACACGTAATGGAGTAGTGGCAATAG
Organism: Macrosoma leucophasiata; assembly: GCA_036365455.1. Taxonomy (NCBI): domain Eukaryota; kingdom Metazoa; phylum Arthropoda; class Insecta; order Lepidoptera; family Hedylidae; genus Macrosoma; species Macrosoma leucophasiata. The sequence goes on from JAWQUS010000013.1 coordinate 8,766,017, forward strand.
GCACCAAATAAACAGGAAACCATTAATAACAAGTTGTGAATGACTTCTAGATGTAAAGAATCCAGACGTCATATGTCTGAAGTCGGTAACTGTTGGAGCTGCATTCGACACATGCTCGTTCTTTTCATCGCTCCAAATAATCATTTATCATTAAAACCTGAACATCATTAATCATTAAAATGAGACTTAAAGGGAGAGAAAATGATGTGATGCGATATTGCACGAGTAAACATGACTATATTCGGCTAATGATACAATTGAAAGATTAATTATATTTCAAAATTTAGTATTTCACAGTTGCTGAATGAACGGGTTAGGTTTGGTTCACGATTGATTATATGTTTTAAGTCTTATGTATAAAGTTGGGATTCGCTTGTTGAATGTGTAGGCGTCGGCTTGTCTCTGTGATCGGCGGCTGCCCGTTAATGATTTTATTTACTTTCCGTTTAACTCTAAATGACTTTGTATATTTCGTTCACCAGTAAAGAAACAGTCCCTTGGAGATGTTCTCAAAACGTATTGTGATTCATTCATAATTTCACAGCTATTTTCTCTGGTTACAATTAAACATGATTTTACATCGTATTCTAAAGTAATTTCAAGACCATTGCACGGTCTCCAGTCACAATTTAGTGGATCCTAAAGTTGAATTGTACGTACTTTTAATAGCACATTATGTCTCTTTTGTTGACATTCTGTTTGGCATTCTGTGTGACATGAATATAAGGTGTTATCGAAAGGCCATCTCAAAATACAATCGATAGCTCCATTGTACAGATTCTGGCTGGTATTTTCCGTTTGAAAATCAAATAATTAAACGTTAACTTCATTGTGAGATGCTTATTTAAATGTTAAGGGCTTATTTAGAGAAATATACCTACCATTGGATTAAGTGGCGGTGGACAATAGCACTTTGAATAGATTGAGTATACCTAAGCATATTTTTTGCACTTTTTCTTGTTTCCTCGAATAATGAGGGAGATCTGGGTAAAATGGGATGTATTTTTTTTACTGGTGGCACTAGTCCAATGTTGGAACACCACTAAAGCGAAGGCAGCGCATTACCTAATCTATCTGCTGCCAAATGCTAGTGTTCAACACTATCCTGTTCTGATTAGATGGTAATATAGGTAATAAATATCACAGAGGTAAAACAACTCAACCACAAGTGCTTTACTGGTGCTTTTACTGGTGGTAGAGCTCCAGTGAAGGAGCTCGCGGGCGTAGGCACCACCGCATTACCTATTCTTGCCGCTAAATGGTAGTGTTCAGCACTATCGTGTTCCGGTCAGGTGGTAATGTACGGCCTTGTAATTGCCGGCACAGAGGCATAACACCTTAGGACTCAGGAGTGGTAACGCATCTGCATTTTGACCTTGGTCTTTGTGTAAGTGTCTTTAGGGTGCAGTCATCACAAACTGCACGCTTGTTTACCACTTCCATTACATTAAAAAAAACTTATCTAAATAATTAATTACTAACCTACATTTTCCCAAATAAAACCCAACGATTTGGATGTTTTACTTATATATATACTATACTATACTCTTAATAAATTCTACCATTATTGTTAATCATTAGCTATAATTTCATAATGTAAACGGCAGCAGTGGGGAGCGATTATCAAATGAAGCTTCTACGGTAGCATAATAGTTGTACTATTCACTATAAATATTGTCGCGTAGCACAGTATACGTAGGGTAAGCCGAAGCTTCACATTATGAAAAAAAAAATAAGTACCTTCTTAAGTAGATGAAAAGCAATATTTAAGCAAATATTTAATGAAGTACCTATTATTATCTATTAACTTTTGATTTTTTTTTTAATTGAAATTTTAAAAAGTTTATAGTTGGTTTTCAGATTTTCCTATTTGTATTATTGTATGTTGGCGGGCACCTACCTAGGTATTCCTACTTAGACCTTTGCAACTTCATCTGTGTGAGGTTTTCGTGGTCCGGTACTAGGTAGGTACCTATATGCAAAAGTGCTGTCGATTGTACTGAATAAACGAATAATAATAATAATGTATTTCATGCAGAGGTTTTTATTATCCCACACTGGTTAAATGAGTAAAAACACAACTTTTATCTCCAAAATATTATGAAATATTGATTTTGAATTTTGATGAACGTATTTAGGTGCTTAGATACCATTACCTAAGTAAACAGTTTCTTTACTAACTTATAGTCTAAAGTTTATCTTCTTGAAATCCTAAATATTATACTACTTTATCAAAATTTAAGTACGTAGGTACTATACATATTAGATTACCCTTGTTTTTTTCGGTGATGCATCTGCCTATTCAGCGTGTACCCGAAACACAACAGATGTTTGGGGTGAAAAAAAATCAACAATAGACCTAAGTGGAGTCAGTTACTAAATAATAAAGTTTACGACACCTTATTAAGGATTTATTTGTTGCTCCATTCGAATTATTCTATAATTTATTACAAATAACTCCCGGAGCAGTAAAAGTTACAACAATGGTTTTTTATAGCGATTTCGAGTGCATTCGTTAGAGGATTTGATTTTAATGATCTACCATTCATGTTTATGTGTTCCATTCATATTTTTAAATATATTTTCGTAATTTTTAACGGGATTTGTTGTGGATTTATTGGTTCAACTGGATCTTCCCACGTGCTTTGGTACAATACGGGTGGGCAGGTTGCTGGCTGAATTGTGGTTTAATAGAAAAATTACATACCTACATATACCTATGGGACTTTTGGATTATACCGGTCTTCTTTTGAGGTGAAAGTTTAGTGCCTGTCTGCAAGGTAGTATAGTAGTATAGCTATACGCTATACGCGAGATAAATCCGTAAAAATAGTTTTATTTCAACGACTAACTTTAGTTTTTGACCTTCATGATCCTTCTAATTTCGTAGTTTGCTAATATTGTAATCAGAAGATAGAGTCGGAGAACTCTCCGTTTATCCAATCCCTGGTAGTACCCACAAAGTCGCTTCTTCACAGTGAATGAAATAGTGGATGGTAGTGAGATGACAACCATTGAACCGTGAATACAATATATATGTAAGATAGATAGACAACTAAACGGAAAGGTTTTGGAAAATATACGTAACGTAACTTCACGCCTGTAATCCCCGAAGGGGTAGGCAGAGGTAAATGCATGCATTCAAGCATACATGCAAACACCCACGATTCGCCGGTTACGTTTTTGGCCCATTTAATAGGTGGCGAGCCTGTTGACATCTCCTGGCACATTACCAAACTTCAAGGTACTAGGAAATTTCCAGAAAATGGAAAAATCCCAATAGAACCAGAGTTAATGGACTTTACACCATCATCTCTGATAACCCCCTACCCGGGAATCGAACCCAGGACCTCAGCGTAGTAGTAGTGGCCTGCTACCACTAGGCTACCGAGGCAGTTAATGTGAAAAAGTCACCCACCTCTGAACATGGTTTGAAGATTTTCGTAATATATTTTTAGCCCAAAACTAGGTCCGCCCAAGCCATGTTACACGCATCATTGAAATCAAACCATGCCCCAAAGTCCATGGCTCCATCGTTAGCCCATATTTTAAAAACAGCAACAAAAAAAAAACTAAACCGTAATATTATTAAGAAAATGTGTTTGGGAGCTAATTACCCGTCAATGTGCCTTGACACTTCTTTACAAATTTACATTTGAAAAAAAAGCGGCGCCATAAAACGGACGGATATAAAATATTGATGACCTTTTGCTTCATCTTTTATTCATGCTCTTAATTGTTTAAAACAAGTTCTCTCTTAAAATGGTGTCAATGAATACTTTAAAAGATTCAATATTGTAATATGACACGTAGAAAGGATTTTATTGGCGAAAAAAAAATTGCTACCTTAAACACTCTGCCTGTGTACAAAATTTCATTGATTGCGTGATTGAGCAACAAATAAACAAACAATTACATTTATGATAGGTAGTTAGTTTTCAACACTGTTGGTAGAGCTCCAGTGACGGAGCTCGCGGGCGTAGGCACCACCGCATTACCTTATATACTTGCCGATAAATAGTAGTGTTTAACACTATCGTATTCCGGTCAGGTGGTAATGCACCTACGGCCTGTAATTTCCGACACAGAGGCATAACACCTTAGGCCGCAGGACTGGTAACGCATCTGTATTTTGACCTTGGTCTTTGTGTGGGTGTCTATAGGCTGCAGTCATCACTTATCATCAATGTGAACTGCATGCTTGTTTGTCACTACCCTTACATTAAAAAAAAACCATTTTGTTGACTAAATTTTTTCATATAGGTACTTTAAATATTTTGAACGCCTTTCGAGTGCCGACTTAAGCGACTGCCAGACATTAAAAAAAAAGTGGCGCCAAGTGTCACAGGTCACTTGATTTTAAAGGCCCACACTTTCGGTGACATCACAAGATATTTATAGTGTCAATGAAGCGTGGCAGTTAGGATATCCTGTTTTCAAATGAGATTAGTAATTAGTCAAGATTAAAACAGATAGCAAAAAATTTGTGGTTAAATTTTGCTAAACAAGAAAGCATGCAGTTTATGCCTATGTTACCTAGCTAAATGGCAATAAAAACGGAATCCTTCGATTCGCCATCTGTTTATCTGTCCGTCCGTCCATCCGTATGTCATAGCCACTTTACTCCGAATCTATTAGGATTATATATTTGAAACTCAGTAGGTAGATGTATATTGTGAACCGCCTCATGATTTTTATAAAAAATATGACATCCATAACAAAATTAAAAATAAACATTATTTATCAAATTATATCAAATTAAAAACAAAAGCTCAAATGATATTACCTATATGTGAGCCTTAGCATGCTTAGTGCTGTTTGTTGGTTCGATGGGTAGCACCTCGTTGGTATTTGATAGGTATTTTAGTTATACCTGTTGATGAATGTTTGATTCCAGTCTTTACAACACCAAATACTGATTTGATTATAAAAATGACGGCGAGCTGCATTTATTGTATTTTGTAGCACACTCGTCATCACTTGGTATCGGTCAAAAATCCCGTATCGAAGCGCGTCACGCTTGCGTCGTATGCGCATGCGCAGGTAGCGGGCTCTTTTATTGTATCGGGTGGCAAAGGACACCGCAAACTTTCATAAATTTTGTTACAACAGGCATTTAAACTGCATTAAAGTACAATATGACTTTTAAACAAAAGAACATTGCCGGCTTATAAAAAATATGTCTAGGCGAAATCTTTAAACATACGACTATTACGGCTTATAAAAAAAATTGTCTAGGCTTAATCTTTTAAATTTCGAGCTAGATTTTTCTAATGATGGTACAGCTTTACTAGTGGAGAGAGCCTTTTGCGCTCGGTGGCCCGGTACAAAAGACTACGGCTCTCTCGGGACGAGCCGTCTACATACGTTCAATAAAAAGTGGGACTCGACTTCGCTACCACATTACTTAATCACGGATTGCACGGATACGTGCAACACTATTGCGGTAAGATGGTAGGTAATCTACCAATTACACTACAGAGTAACATTTGCATCCAGACTTTTGATTATTTTATAGAGGTGGCTGAGCCGGAACGTGACAATTTTTTGCGCGTGTAGTCCGTGTTCATCGATTAAAGCCCTATTCAGGCCTGCCCGTCATTCAATACCGACGTGGGGAGCGAATACCGCGTGGTGATGCGGTATATGAAGTTTTGCGACTAGGTAGATATGTTCTACTACTACTACTACTCTAATTCTACTCTAGTCACGGCACTTTATAGAAAATACTCGATACTTTATTTAAAATACCGAGCGGGTGCTTGGTAATTTCGCTCCCCACGTCGGTAGCGCGCAGGTCTGAATAGGGCTTTAGAAAACGTTTACACGTCAAAAAAATATTAGGAATCTAAATTCAGAAAAAACTCGTCTAATAATACAATAAATAGAAAACCTATAGGTACCTAATATCACAAACTTTTAAAAATATTTCCTGCGTAGGTAGGTATTGCATTGTGCTTTTTCTTGTTTATAAGTGTAAAATAATGAATCAAGGCAGATTGAAGTGGGAAATAAACACTATTTCACATTAAATCACGTGATTTAACACAAACTGACGACAACTGTATATGATTTATATAAAACAAAAAATATATGAAAACGCGAATAATATAATTGAATTCTTAAACCCATAATTTGGGCACGAGCCCAGCTAAATCATGTTACGCGTCTGACAAAGACGCCAAAATATTAAAAGATACGCGACGAAATGTTAAGCTCACATTTTATTTTGTTTTTATATTTTATGGGGTTTATTCGCCGGGCACGAGCTTTTGTTGGATCCAAAAATGTTAAAAGCTAAACGTTGCAGTCAAAACTCATAACCTGTCCAAACTAGTTTAAACTGAAATAAATTGGCCAAAGTGATACTTATTAATATCTGTTTTTTTTCACTCAATAATCACTATAAAAAAAAATAGAAATAAACAAAAACAAACGTAGTTTTGTGTAAATGTAGGTCGATACCAGCTTTTTATTAAAAGCAATACTAAAAACGACCATTTTGAGTGTCCATGTCGGAATTTCGATCTTATTTTATGAAAAGACTCAAATATAGAAGAAATTGATAATTATTATTTATGTATATTATTAATTACCAATCTTTCGATACGTTTGGTCAACGCATCACCTAATCTGAGAGCTAGTTTGTTCTTTGTAGAGAAGCGTTGTCATTCAAGCTGGCAATGGGGACCTTCTTCATCAAACATTATTCTGCCTTGTCCCATTTCTTCTCACGGCACTGCATCTTTTTCACTCTTTCATCTCTTTTTTATTCACTTTCACTTAATTTCTTGGTAACCACTCAACGACTTATAATAATAAATAATAATTGCAACCCATTATACGTCCCACTGCTGAGCACGAGTCTCTCCCCTTTTTGGGGGGAGGCCTGGAGCTTACTCCACCACGCTGCTCCAATGCGGATTGGTGAAGGTGGGTTGGGTTAGTGGCCAACCCGCTGTCGGATGTTTTCAAACCGCCCATAAGGCCTCCGACAAGGTTTAACGACTGCTATCTATCGATAGCAACCGGGACCGACGGCTTAACGTGCCCTCCGAAGCACGGAAACGCGCATTTAATTTGCCACTAGCGGTCACCCATCACACTACCCGACCGCGTCCGTAGTGCTTAACCGAGCAGATCGCTTACGATCTACACCAGCCGCTGTGCCACGCGCGCTTCACTCAACGACTTACTCTCACAAAAAGAAAACCCTGCAAGTATTACAATAACTGTTCTGATGACTCAAATTTTCCGCCAAAGAAATTCAGATTTATGTCTTAATCTCTTTTCTTTAAAAGATGACGTTATAAAAACAATAAAATACTTACTGAATAAAAAGTCACTAGGTACTCTTTAATCGTTCAAGGATCGTAAGGCCATCGGCGCCCAGACACAATTGAATTTCAATTGTCATATTTTTCTCGTGTCTGGAGGGATTAATGATGTGATATACTAGATGGTTCTAGTATTAGTGGTTCAGCACTATTCTATTCCGGTAAGGTATGGTCCCGTAATCACCATCACAAAGACATAACACTTTAGGTCTTATGGGTGTAGGTTAGGTTTTTGTGTAGATGTCTATAGGCTACAGTCATCACTTAACATCCATGTGAGCTACATGCTTGTGCTATCTTTGATACATAAAAAAAATACACTCACGATTTAGCAAATATAGCAATAGAGTCCCATCCGCACCTTTTCCCAACGGAACCCTCGCACCGAATAAAATTATATTCGGTAGAAGCCTTTTGAAAAAAATGTCGCTTTACCAAACACGAATATACAGCGCAATATTTATGACGTTCGATATTTAATTTTCATTCACAAAAGGGTACCCGCAGTTTACTAACGACCGGCGAAAGCTTTTTATTACATTTTTCGGCGGCAAAGCTAATCCCTGTGACTTGTTAAGTGATTGCGCGAGATTAATGGCGGGTTAATGAGCTGTTCTGATATAGGTTGAATCGATTGGCTTAATCGATCGTTAATCGAATGTCAGTAGCTTGGTAATTGGTAAAGGAACATTTTTCAAATGGAATATTGTTATAGCCTAGCCCCCTTATTCATAAACTTAGATTAGATACGTTTTAGCTACAGAATGCTTTGTCTTTGTCAGTTGCATTGTCAAATATGCAGGGTAGAAAAGGACAAAGGAGACATTAGCAACACTTTAGCTAAAATACGTTTATGAATAAGGGGGTAAATAGGCTAGCATCGCGTTACGGTTTTTGCGATTGACGAGTGCGGTCGGCACTTGGTTGTGGTAAGGCGTGACAATGTGTATGTACGGTATATTAGTGTGTGTGCCTTTACGGAACGAGCAGTTGCGCGTTCGCTCTCCGTTGCATGCACTCTTTACACGTGTTTAGACAAAAACGTCTATTATATGATAGTCGAACGTAGATAGTCAAACGAAGATTTTCACTGGTGGTAGAGCTCCAGTGACGGTGCTCGCGAGCGTAGGCACCACCGCATTCCCTAATATACTTGCCGCTAAATGGTAGTGTTCAGCACTATCGTGTTCCGGTCAGGTGGTAATGTACGGCCCTGTAATTTCCGGCACAGAGGCATAACACCTTAGGCCTCAGGAGTGGTAACGCATCTGCATTTTGACCTCGGTCTTTGTGTGGGTGTCTATAGGCTGCAGTCATCACTTAACATCAATGTGAACTGCATGCTTGTTTGCCACTTCCATAACATAAAAAAAAGTTGGCGTTCGTGAATTGCAAAGATTGCAAAGGAGACGTTCCAAAATGTATGGAGCTTGGGCCCGCACCATGTACACTATGTTGAGAGATGAAGCATAAAATACTAAATCATTTTCAGCTGTTCAAATCGTTTATTAAATCTTCAATTAATTGTCGTAAGTATGTTTTGAAAACAAGAATGTCATAGTAGCGATATGGCAACATATTCCTGTCATAAAAAAATTACGTTAAATAAATATTTCCGACAAAAAAACAACGATTCAAATTATTTTTTGAGTATTTTTCCATGATTCTACGTATTTTTCTCTAACTTTTAATATAGTGTACAAGGTGCGGGCCCAACGTGGAACTTCTCCTTTTAATGAAAAATTAAACAATATGCTAATATATTTTATTTAAAGAAAAATGGAAAGAAAAATTTGACTTCAGGCGAGACTCGAACTCGCGGCCTACTGGGAATCTAGTCCAGCCGCTCTTCCAATTGAGCTAATGAAGTCCCAGTGGACTAGATTCCCAGTAGGCCGCGAGTTCGAGTCTCGCCTGAAGTCAAATTTTTCTTTCCATTTTTCTTTCTTTCCAATTTTCTTTAAATAAAATATATTTCACAAGCATGTGTTAATGCGAAATAATATAAAACAATATGCTAATAGGGCAGGGTGTTTGCCGTTTAGTCTCCCAACCCCTATCCACTATTTGAAGAGTACACCGTGGTAGAGTTCCAGTCTAGGAACTCGAGGTCGTAGGCACAACCGCATCACCTAATCTATCTACCGCTAAATGGTAGTGTTCATCACTATCGTGTTCCGGTTAGATGGTAATGTGTGGTTTTGGAGTAACTATTACAGAATCATAACAAATAAGATTGCAGAGGTGGTAACGCATCTGAATTTTCACATCTGGTTTCAATATAGGCTGCAATCATCACTTAACATCCAAGTGAATTGCATGCTTGTTTGCCACTTTACATAATTAAAAAAAACACGTAATATATTTTATTTTAAAGAAAAAATGGAAAGAAAAATTTGACTTCAGGCGAGACTCGAACTCGCGGCTTACTGGGAATCTAGTCCAGCCGCTCTTCCAATTGAGCTACTGAAGTCCTGCCCGATTTGTCAAATCTTTCCTTCACATCTATTGCATTGCTTTATTTTTCTTTCCATTTTTTCTTTAAAATAAAATATATTTCACAAGCATGTGTTAATGCGAAATAATATAAAACAATTATTAAGCGTAAAAGCGACTTCTTTACGATATTCTATAAACTGAAAAGTCTATTATATCGGTTGCCTAACTAGCATAGTTGGTAATAGATGGCGCTGCTGCTACCATAAAGCAATGCAATAGATGTGAAGGAAAGATTTTACAAATCGGGCAGGACTTCAGTAGCTCAATTGGAAGAGCGGCTGGACTAGATTCCCAGTAAGCCGCGAGTTCGAGTCTCGCCTGAAGTCAAATTTTTCTTTCCATTTTTTCTTTAAAATAAAATATGTTTCACAAGCATGTGTTAATGCGAAATAATATAAAACAAAAAACACGTAATTAACTCTCACATTCGGAATCCGATAATCGAGAACTTCAAATTCATTTATCAATGCCCGAACGAAAAAAAACTTTTTAAATAACTACCATTCCACGTGTTGAGAACAATTTAGTTAATCACAGGACAATGATACTTTATATTGAAATTCACGTATCATTCCAAGTTGGACCTAAATTCCATGTAATTGAATTCAAAATTGGATAGTTTTTACACGCATTAGACACTAGTTCTGTATAACTTGTAGAAACTGCTTGAAAATTACGTTTGCGTATTGCGTTTTTGATCGTGACAGATTTTTTTACTTTGGTATGGTTACTTAGGTGTATGGTAACTTTATGTTACGTCACATCTGTGTTCCCTGAGGGGTTGATATCTCAGTCTAATGGTGAGATTCACAGACCTACGACTTTACTGCCATCAAAGTAGGTAGGTACCTACGCTTAGAATTGTCGAAACTCCTACTTTACGGATAGTTCTAAACATAATTTAATCAAAGTAAAGTGCGGTCTGTGAATCTCACAATGAGCCTGAGTTGCACCACGATATTTGTTGAAGTTATTGAAACATTTCACATCCTTCTCTACTTATAGAAATCTGTTAAAGTAAGAGAAGGATGGGAAATGTTACAATAACTTTAACTTTAACAAACTAAGTATCGTGGTGCAACCCTGGTGGCTAAGTGTATGTATATACCTATAGATTTATATAACATTTTTACTAGTGGTAGGGTCCCAGTCAGTGCCGGATTAGCCATATAGCAGGAGTAGCAAATGCTACGGGCCCCGCGCCATTGGGGGCACCGTGCCTGTGCCCAAAAAAAAAACACAAATATGTAATACACCTTAGCTATTCTCAAAGGGAGCGTTGACCACTGATTATATAGGTACCTATATTATTATGTTGCAAGTTGGCAATACCACAATACTTACAGGGGGAATCCCCTAAATTTGTTTTCGATTCCTTTTCGTAAATGTTGTTTTATTTACATCCTAAATTTCAGTAGGCAATGTAACTCTAGGGCCCCATGGTCACATTTGCTACGGGCCCCGCACCGGCTTTATCCGGCACTGGTCCCAGTGTAGAATCGAGGGCGTAGGTACCACCGCATTACCTAATCCAGGTATCCTCCGCCAGTGTTCAGCAACATCGTGTTCTGGTTAGAATGTATGACCCCGTAATAACCATCACAGATACGTAACAACTAAGCTCCTAGGCGTGGCAACGCATTCGCATGTTGACCTATGGTTTTTGTGTAGATGTCTATAGTATAAGCTGTAGTATTCACTTAACATCGCATAAACAAAGAAAAATAGAATACAGCACCTAATATCTCTCGTTTACATATCTACCTGGGTATAAAAAAATCTTGATATAAGGAGTTACTTATTGTGATGTTATGAATATCAGATTTTTAAGTCTGATAGCCTCAGTAGCCTCCCCTTTTCAATTTGCATATCAGTTGTATCCAAACAGATACAACGTTTATGTGGTATGATTTTCGAAGCTATACTTAATTACTGTAAGAGTCCGTAAACCGAGGCATAAAGTGTAAAGAATGTGCTTTATCACACACTAAAGGCAGATTTCACCGTTTGCTTTGAGAACTCAGTTTAAAAAAACGCGGTTTAGTTTAAAATTTGCATCTAATTTCAACCTTATCACGAACAATTTTCGTCGGTGAAATCCAAATCGTATTATTGAACTAAACTAACTTACTTGTTAGTTGTGAAGCGCGCATGGCCCAGCGGCTGGCGTAGATCGTAAGCGATCTTCTCGGTTAAGCATCACGGGCGCGGTCCGATGTGTGATGGGTGACCACTAGTGGCAAATTAAAATGCGCGTTTCCGTGCTTCGGAGGGCACGTTAAGCCGTCGGTCCCGGTTGCTATCGATAGATAGCAGTCGTTAAACCTTGTCGGAGGCCTTATGGGCGGTTTGAAAACATCTGACTGCGGATTGGCCACTAAACCGTATCTCCACCAATCCGCATTGGAGCAGCGTGGTGGAGTAAGCTCCAGACCTCCCCCCAAAAAAGGGGAGAGACTCGTGCCCATCAGTGGGACGTATAATGGGTTGCCATTATTAACTTACTTGTTTAAAAACGTGTTTTATTACGACGGTGAAATTGGCCCTAAAAAAACAATTTTTGCCGTAACCGCCATATGAATATAAACTATGGCGGGTACGGCCAAAATATCGACTGTATGTTTTTACCACTCGGACCACACCCGTATCAATACACATTGATAGACCGCCAAAGAGAATTCTATTGATTGATTTACTAACACCCTTTATGTATTAACGTTCATTATTTTATTAGCAATGGTTACATAAATTATGACTTTGATACACAGTTTTGACTTGACCCCAAATTGCTTTGAATTTGTATTGAAATGTTGTGTAAGTATGAGTGTATAAATTCATTCATGTAAATCACCAACAGATGGCGCCACTTGTTCATCTTGTGAAAGTTACATCACGCTGTAGAGATTCGCTGTCGAATGATAGTAATGAAACGTGTGCCTAATAAAATTGTTGTCGACCGTGTAATAGTGACTGTGTTTTCTTTTGCTATTACACCCGTTGCCCTTAGGACTCAAGTTGATATCGTAAATTGATCATTGGTCCTTCGTAGTCGGATATAGCATATCCTAGGGAATTAGATAGCTAGCGGGTTACGGATTGTAATCGCAAACGCTTAGCTTTGCCGGATTGGCCGAGGAGTGGTAGAGGAGCGCATTGCATACAAGGTGCACGTGTCCCGCCCGGAGGTACATAAGGTGCATAGCAGTGACGTCAGGTGACAGTTACTGATGACTTCACGGCGTAGTTGAGACCCAACGACGTCGATCACGCAGACGGCGCAGGGAGAAGTTCGAGTCCCGTCACGTGAAGGTTGCAAACGGAAGTGAGGCAGTCGGAAGTGGAATAAGTGTCAGTGGATAACAGATAAGTGAAGTAAAATTGTAAGTACTTTTGACTTTGTTAATTGGCTCAGCTGAAGATAAAAATTTGTGAACATTATTGACTTTGCGAATATTAGTGATTTTGGACTTGTAATATTTGTGTGCATGTTAATTATTAAGACTTAGAATAATTTCTCTAAAACGATAGATACGGGGAACCTATGCCCAATTTTTTATTTTTTTTCATTGCGACAAGGTTCTAGACACTTGTAAAATTTTACGAACGAATGGTGTCATGCGTGACACTTAGAAAATTTGCTCTATAGTTCCATTGACTTAATGAAAATTGTAATTTTTGTAGATCATTAGTCAACAAAACATTTTGTTTAAATTTCTGGTAACATATTGTAAAACTTATTGTAAAATATTTAAAACGTTATTCGAGCATAAATATAAATAATTGTAATTAGTGAATTGAACAATGGAATCCATAATCAATTTTCAGAATGATTTGTATTACCGCATTTCTAAAGCTAAATCGAATTTTAAAAAATCGCCGAAAGATCGCATAACCCAAGAGTATGTAGAAGGTCGATTAGAAGCTCTTGAACAATTGTGGTTCGAATTTCTAACAGGTCATAAGGAATTAATGAGAAGTTGTAAACCTGCAGACCTAAATGCGACCGAATATGTAAAATCTGAAACGTATGATAAGTGTCAAGAAATATTCTTAGATCATAAATGTGAATTAAAAACTGTACTATCAAAGTTTCAAAAAATGAGTAAAAACAGCCTATCTTCAACTGATGTTAGTGAAGCAAAGGTATCGCAACTAGTCAAACTACCCAAAATTAGTATACCCAATTTTGCAGGCAATTACACGGAATGGCCTTCATTTAGAGATTTGTTTCAATCATTGATCGGCCAAAATAAAACATTGGACAATGTTCAGAAGTTACATTATCTGAAGAGCTATGTGACTGGTGAAGCAGAACAGCTTCTTAGACACATACCTGTCCAGGAATCTAACTTTGATCGATGTTGGCAATTGTTAGAGGAGCGGTATAATAATAAAAAATACATTTCACATCAGGTGTTGAAACGTCTTCTTAGTCAGAAAAACTTATCAGTTGAATCGTCAAGTGGGTTAAAGGACTTAGTCGATACCACAAATGATTGCTTGGCAACACTATCAAACTTAGGAATTGATGTAAAAGGATGGGATATTTTAATTATTTACATCATTACGTTGAAATTGGATCCCGAGTCTCGACGGCAATGGGAGTTTAACGTAACTTCTAATATTTCATCTGATGAATTGCCAACATATAATCAATTCAAAGAGTTTTTAACACAAAGGTTTCGTGCCGTTGAGTTTCTTGATTCAAAATCAACAGTAGGACATAAAGTTCAATACAGTAAAGTGAAAACGCTTCACGTCACAAATGAAATAAATATTTCGTGTCCATTTTGTTCAGATGGTCACAAGTTAAGCATGTGTAAAAATTTTCACAAAGAATCTATTGATGCTAGACGTAAGTTTGTTAGTGAAAACAATGTTTGTTTTAATTGTTTGGGCAGTAATCATTCTGCCAAAGACTGTCGAACTAACTTGCGATGTCGGATTTGTAAGCGAAGCCATCATTCGCTACTGCATCCTAAGGGTACTGGGTCGAATTTGAACGTAAATATAGCTGAGGTTAATCACGGTGGGCGAGTTGCCACTTCTTCAAGTAGTGCTTCTTCGTCATCGGCATCTACAGATGCAGGACAACAAACCTCAGATGTGGTCTCGTGCTTTGCTACTGGCAAGGGCAAGCAGCATATTCTGTTAGCCACTGCAGTGGTCATGGCTTTGGCTAGGAATGGAAAACGCTACTCCGTTCGCGCACTCTTAGACCAAGGGTCACAAGGCTCGTTCATAACCGAATCAGCTGTTCAGTATCTTGGTCTAAAGAAATCACAAGCCACGAATCAAGTAACTGGCTTGGGTGGAAACAAAACTTTAGTTTCCAAGGCGATGGTCACCATCGATATTCAATCACGGATTGATCCAACGGTCAAATTTCCGGTGAAGGCTTATGTGCTTAGCAACATAACTTCTGTTCTTCCGTCAAGTGAAGTGGAGATGATAGAGTGGGAAGAAATTAACGAAGCACTTGCTGATCCGCAGTATTACGTCCCAAATAAAGTTGATATTCTTATGGGTGCTGAAATATACAGTAAAATAATTCAAGATGGATTGAAAAGAGGACCGCTTGGTACTCCAATAGCACAAGCTACCAGCTTAGGTTGGATCTTGTCAGGCATTACCACTTCATCCGACGAGGCTCGTACGGAAACAAATGTGATGCATTGTTGCGTCGATGATGGCAATGAACTGCTCAAGAAATTTTGGGAACTTGAGTCAGACGTTCAAAAGCCTCGTGAAGCCATGTTTACAGATGACGAAAAACGTTGTGAGGAGTATTTTGCTGAAACTACTCAGAGAGAAGAAGACGGCAGATATGTTGTTCGTCTTCCATTCAAGGATAGCAATCCTGTTGCGGTGGACAGATCCGTAGAGATCGCTGAAAAAAGATTTAAATGTTTAGAACATAAACTTAACAAAGAAAATAATTTAAAAGTACAATACAGTGACGTTATGAAAGAATATTTAACATTAGGTCACATGGAAGAGGTACCGGAAAACGATATAAATGACAAAAATGCTACTTATCTCCCTCACCACGCAGTTGTTAGACACGACAAAGAGACCACGAAAGTGAGAGTGGTATTTGATGCTTCCTGTAAAGGAACCAATAATAAATCATTAAATGATCACATGCTTGTTGGTCCCACTCTGCAACCAGAGTTGAGGCATATCGTTGCAAAATGGAGAGAAGCCCCAATCTGTATGGCAGCTGACGTTGTAAAGATGTATCGCCAGATAAAGGTTGATTTGCGAGATGCAGATTTTCAAAGAATACTCTGGAGGGAAGAAGGAGCAGCAAAATTAAAACATTACAGGCTTACCAGAGTCACCTTCGGAACGGCATCCGCTCCTTATTTAGCAGTCAAAATTCTTCAACAAGTGGCTCACGATCACCGCGCAGATTACCCCTCAGCATCTGAAAAAACTCTGAAACACTTTTTTGTTGATGATTTAATGACAGGAGTTCAAACTAAAGAAGAAGGAATTAATTTATACAAGGAAATGAACGAGCTATTGGCTAAGGGTGGATTCAAGTTGCAGAAGTGGACAAGTAATAGTGAGGAATTCTTACAGGAAATAAAGGAAAGTGAAAGAAAGGGAGAAGGAGTTCAATCTAAGGAAGAGAAAATAGAGGAAGGGTTAAAAATAAAAACAGATGAAGTAACAAAAATCGTGGGACTTACCTGGAACCGGCGTGAAGATTCTTTCCGCTACCACGTAGACATGCTCGACGTCCGGGAACCTGCAACAAAAAGGACAATTATTTCGGATATAAGTCGATTCTATGACCCCCTAGGATGGGTAGGACCAAGCATAATTATTTCAAAAATGCTAATTCAAAAGCTATGGTTGGCAGGGCTTGATTGGGATGAAACAGTGCCAGCACACATATTGAATGAATGGAAATCATACAAAAAGGAATTGAAAACGTTAGGAGAAGTTTCCATACCTCGTTGGATCAGGCTTCGAACAGGAGAGCACATCGAGCTGCATGGATTTAGTGACGCCTCCAAGGACGCATACGCTGCAGTTGTGTATTCACGTGTTATAGATTCCAAAGGCAAAATCCATGTATCGTTGATTGCTGCAAAAACTAAGGTCGCGCCAGTTAAACAAGTTTCAATTCCACGTCTTGAGTTGTGTGGAGCAGTCTTGTTGACCCGGTTAATGACGGAGATTGCTTCAGTCATGGAGATTGACAAGGCTCAATTACATGCTTGGACGGATTCTACGGTGGTCCTGGCTTGGCTAAATAGTCATCCGAGTCGGTGGAAGGTCTTCGTGGCCAATCGGGTATCGGAAATCATCACTAAGCTGGATTCTCATCACTGGGCGCATGTTTCGACCAAAAACAATCCCGCAGACGCAGCGTCGAGAGGTCAAATTCCGTCCGAGTTAATAAATAATTCAATGTGGTTCAACGGACCTTGTTTTCTACAAAGAGAACCCATTGAGTATGGAAAACCAAAGGCTGAAGATGCTCGGACGAAAGAAGAATGCATAAAAGCGCATTGTAGCACCTCTATCATTCAAGAATCAATCATAGAAAGATTCTCATCGTTAACCAGAATGGTTAGAGTGTTGGCTTATTGTAAGCGATTCAGTCAGAATCTGAAACTGGCAAAGTCAGAAAGACAAACGGGCTTTATAACTACGAAGGAGTTACAATGTACCCTACAGTCTTGCATACAGCAATGTCAGACGGAACACTTCAGCTCCGAAATAAAATTATTAGAAAACGGACATGACTTACCGAAACGCAGCAGCTTAAGGATCCTAAATCCATATATGGACGCATGCAATATCTTGCGAGTTGGCGGCAGACTGGAAAATTCTCAGCTACCTCATGATAGAAAACATCCAATTTTAATTCCAAAGAGGTCTCACCTCACCTCTCTCATCATTATAGATTCTCATAATCAGACGCTACACGGTGGCCCACAGTTAATGATGACTTACATTTTATCAAAATACTGGATTATAGGAGCAAAGCAGCTGGTGAAGGCTTATTACCGCAAGTGTGTAACTTGTGTTAAAGTCAGGGCTACATCAAAGAATCCTTTGATGGGACAACTACCTGCATCGCGAGTCTCTCCCACTCGTCCATTTAGTCACAGTGGAGTCGATTACGCAGGCCCAATTCAGATACGCACCACAAAAGGCAGAGGTCACAAATCGTATAAAGGATACATCTGTTTATTTGTGTGTATGGCAACGCGTGCCATACATTTGGAAGCCGTTAGCGACTTAACTTCGGAAGGCTTTTTACAAGCATTTAAGCGTTTTCAGGCTAGACGTGGTCGTTGCTCACATCTTTACAGTGACAACGGCACAAATTTTGTCGGTGCTGCTGCTGAATTAAAGAAATGCAGTGTGGCAGAAGAAAGGTCCATGGTGAAAGAAGTAGCAGAGGTCTTAGCTACGAGTGGTTGCGAATGGCATTTCATTCCACCTCACTCACCGAACTTCGGAGGTTTGTGGGAGGCGGGCGTAAAGTCTGTTAAATATCACCTCAAAAGGATTTTATCAAACACGACGTTGACGTACGAAGAGATGGCGACTGTTTTAGCCCAGGTAGAAGCTTGTCTCAATTCTCGGCCCATGTCGACGATCACGGATACCACATCACACTATATCTTAACACCTGGACACTTCTTGATAGGAGAACCTCTAGTGACAGTACCTGACCACAACTTCGAGGACGCAAATGTTAGCACATTGAGGAGGTGGCAACACACTCAACGCATGTTGCAAGCCTTTTGGCGACAGTGGTCGCAGGAATACCTAACAAAATTCTTGCATCGGTACAAATGGTCAACACAAAATCCCCAACCCAATTTAGACGATGTAGTAGTAGTGAAGGAGGATAATTTGCCCCCGTCTCGTTGGCTCTATGGCAGAGTAATTGCTGTCCATCCAGGCGTAGATGGCATTGCCCGTGTGGTTACTTTGAGGACCAAAAATGGAAATTTTAAAAGACCTGTTTCAAAGCTATGTATTCTACCCACATGTAAGGAATGATGTTTGTGTCCCTTAGTTTTTAATATAGTTAAGTTGTAAAAATTTGTTAAGGACAAAGGTCCACTTTGCCCTTGGTGGGCGATTATGTATAAATTCATTCATGTAAATCACCAACAGATGGCGCCACTTGTTCATCTTGTGAAAGTTACATCACGCTGTAGAGATTCGCTGTCGAATGATAGTAATGAAACGTGTGCCTAATAAAATTGTTGTCGACCGTGTAATAGTGACTGTGTTTTCTTTTGCTATTACACCCGTTGCCCTTAGGACTCAAGTTGATATCGTAAATTGATCAATGAGAACATTCGTTTTAAATATTATGGTTTATATGCAGTAAGAGAATTATACGGAAATATGTCGACAGATAATCAACATTTATTGGAGAATCGTGTACTCTACATGGGACGTGTTCTACTTCACGACATTTACCTACACTAAAAATGGAAAAACAAAAAACTTTTTGCAAAAAAATATCGACTTCAAAAATAAATCGCATCACTAAGAGTGAAAAATAACAGAATACAGATTTAGTCCCATATCATACTTTTGGAATAGTTTGAAATTGGGTCCGTTCCAGTCTTACACATCACTCAATCCGAAACCTGATCCTGATCCAAGTAGATAACCACTGAGTCATGCATATTCTAAATACCCAATATATCAACGAACCGTACAAGCACTAAAGTTAAACTAATTAAAAAATCGCCGAAGCGATCATTCAGATGTTAATTAACCAATCTGCATCGCCATCTCTATTAACGTTTCAACTTAGCCCTGTCACATAATGACTGTACTTTGCTATAAAGTGTATAGAGTTCTGCGGGCAGCGGGCAGATGTTGGCTGCTCGTTAGTGAACATGCTACGTTCTGCCTACATCTTAATTAAGGCGACCGGTGTGCGGAACCCGGTACGGGTGCGCGAAAGTCCTTCCTTCAAACTAAATGGAGTTACATTTTTGATATAGAATTTGTATTTAAACTGAAATTGAATCGTTAGATAAGAAGCAAGGGCTTAAAAACCGAATTGCGAAATTAAAAAAAATATAACTTACGTGATACTGAGATACTAATCAATATATAGGGAATTTGTAAATAAATATACAGTAAAACGTATGTGCGAAAAACGACTCTTATTTCACGTTATTTTTTTAAAGATTACTCATATTTTGACTTTTTATTATGCTGGCTTCAAAATTAAAATAAAGTTATGACATTATTATTTTTCTTAGAATTTGACCTCACGCTGAAACTGAATGTTAAAGAAGCAGAGCGTAAATAAACGTATTAAAATAGAGTGATTAGATATTATAATGACCACATTAGTGACAATTTATTTCAGAACTCAATTTCATTCTATTGAGAAATAAATACAATATTTAATAACTGTTGAGTAAACGACTTTCACGTTTAAATATATGTCATGATCGGCACTTACGGGCATCCCTACCGCTTTATTAGGTCGAATATTGATGAGCAATTAAGCGGCGCGTTCGGAGCAATCTCGGGCGCTGAGATAAGGGCATTTGTTGGTGTCTGCCACAACCGAGTTTATGCTAATTCTGCACCTCTCCCCAATCGATACCCG
This sequence comes from Macrosoma leucophasiata, assembly GCA_036365455.1. Taxonomy (NCBI): domain Eukaryota; kingdom Metazoa; phylum Arthropoda; class Insecta; order Lepidoptera; family Hedylidae; genus Macrosoma; species Macrosoma leucophasiata. Next base: position 8,786,474 of record JAWQUS010000013.1, read on the forward strand.
CGCCGCGGCACAGGGGAAAAAAATATCCCACTCTATCGGATTTTCTAAAGGTCAGTGGTCATATTTTGGGTCGGAATTAATTTGTATCTGTTCATTGTTAAGGTAGCTAAGCACTATTTATAAATTTAGCGAATGATTACATGGTATTAAATGGTACTGATTGATAATTTGGTTGAACATTTTGTCAAGTCACATGTTTAGAGGAGGTTTAAGGCATTACTATATTTCTGTTTATTTTTGTTTTTAGAAATATCAACGCGGTGCGAATTACATACAAACATAGATATTATACTTAAAAGATATTATTGTTTATAACTATACTAAATCTTTCTGCAGACTTACATATTTTTTAACTGATTTCAATAAGAAAGATGATATAATATGTGATTAATTAAACATATTTTTTGCCTATTGATAGCAATATTGGAACTGTCACAGGTTTTGAAGACAAAGTTGCTCAGCTGAACCTAGGACTAGATAATTATTGTTGGCTATGAAATTGTTATGATCTTAGTCGTTGAATTGTTTAAATTGTTCAAGTTTCACGGTAAACTAACAGCGAAAATTTCGAATATTTCTACTACACCTAACTGGCATTACACTCAAAAACAAATAAAAAAAGACCGACACTATTGCAATTGGATCGTAAACTTAATATCCATTGAACACAACCGTAATTCATAATAACAATTCAGCGGATGATTTACCCAAATGAGCGTCAGTGGATTCCATTCTCAAGATTTTGCTCGTAATATGAACCACTACCGACAATTACGCCCACAAATGGTACAATCATGGGCACACCGAGTTCAGATAGCAAAGATTTATTATTCTTATAATCTCCACAAATTCACCGTAGAAAAACGTCGAGTTTTATAGCCACCTGGACAATTGACCCTTTGTTGATCGCCTCAATATATTTTAAATGATTCCTTGAGGCGGCCTCTCGTGTAGCCGATCCTATTGTGACTGACTTCAGTTCCTTTTTCGAAGGGATATTTATTTTGAATTAAGAATAATTTCTTTTTTAGCTGCCGTCTGTGGAAGTGTGCCGCGCATTAGGCGCTTTTGTCGAGTCTGTATTAATGAACTTGGATGGTTATATGTTTTTTTTGGACTACCGCATAGATATGGACTGTGTCAAAACAGATGTAGGTGTCGTGTAGAGAAATAAAAATACGTTTATGAAATTACTTTACTGTCTATTAAGTATTTCTTTTCATCCCTAAATACTTATTTTGTTCGAATGCGGTTAACTCAAAAGCTGCCGAGAAAAAATTCATGCGGTTTTAGATAGAGTGATTCACACCGAATGTTTAAATGTAAGATTATGATGATTTTGTTTTAAAAAAAATTACCTTACATGGTTTTGTATAGCGAGATAGGTATATTATATTTTAGAACTTGAAGTGTTTTGGAAACAAATTAGAGCAGGTATGAAACAATTATAAAGTGCTAGGAATGTGTACTTGGAATATCTATACCTACTTATAATAAAACTGTAGAAGTGTGAATTCTGTACATTAAAAATATAAAAAAAATAAATACTCGAGCATGTTACTAGATCGAAACCGAACCCAGATATGTGATTAGAAAATTTTTTGTCTGTCTGTCTGTTTGTTCAAGCATCACACAAAATCTACCGGTCCGATTACGATGAAACTTGATATAACTATACTTTTAACCTTTGGCGCACAACACTGGGTACTTTTTATCCCGGAAAAATGTCTGTTTATCTGTGTGTTTGTGCACGCTAATTTCAGAAATGGCTTATCCGATTTGCAGTTTCACTAATATATTGTTGTAAGCTTTACTGAACATTCAGTGTTTGTTTCGTGTCAATCAAAATGCTTTCCATATTATACAAAATTGTGCAGTGTCTATTTAATTTATTATGTGTTTTTGATTATTATTAGTGGTTATTCACTCTAGGTTAGTTTAAAAAAAAAAGACGATGTAAAAGTGCTCTCCAGGAGCCTAATTATATGAAATAAATGAATAAACTGAATAAACTGAATCGGTTCAGAAATAAAAAAGTTGTGACAATTTAAAGAATCATATCGAATATTTTAAACTATTCTGTATCTGATCTTTTAGAGAGTTTCGTACCTAATAGGTAAAAACTAATAGGTAATTCTCCGCTGTCTATCTGTCTGTCCGTCCATCTGTCTGTCTGTCACCAGGCTGTACCTATCTCAAAAATAGTGATAGCTAGAAAGCTAACATTTTCACAAACTATTTATTTCCGTTACCGCTATAAAGACAAAATTAATTACTAAAAATAAGAAAATGAAAATATTAAGGGGTCCAAGGCTTTGTCCAGCGGAGAGGGATAGACATCTTTCGGATGTAATTATGATGATGGTGATGGTGGTGGTGGTGTAGGTGGCATTAGTGGGTAAAAATGTACAACGTTAATATTCAATTTTTCTCTTTTGCCGGCTCTTACGGAGTGCCTATATTATGCATAGATCTTTTCCCCCTTATTCATAAACGTATTTTAGCTAAAGTGTTGCTAATCTCTCCTTTGTCTCTTTCTATCCTGCACATTTGACAATGCAACTGACAAAGACAAAGCATTCTATAGCTAAAACGTATCTAATGTACGTTTATGAATAAGGGGGTAAATCTTTCATTCTCTATTAAAAGTACTAATTGACTGAAACTTTATACTAATTATTATAATACAAAACTTCATATTAATTTTCTACAAAAAAATATTATGAATAGAAGTTTAAAATGGCCTTTTCGAAAATACGGTTCAGCATGGGATGGATGCGCGTTTAAACACATAATTAGACATTTTTCGCAATCCTAGCAGCCTGTGTGTATCCCCGATGGCCATACGTCTAATATCGTGTACAGAGAAGCATTACTGCAAAGTGTAAAGCGTCGGGACGCTGGGCGTCAAGACGCTCGACGTCGGGACGCTGGGCGTCGAGACGCTCGACGTCGGGACGCTGGGCGTCAGGACGCTGGGCGTCGAGACGCTCGACGTCGGGAGGCTCGACGTCGGGACGCTCGACTTCGGGACGCTCGACGTCGGGACGCTGGGCGTCGGGACGCTGGGCTTCGGGACGCTGGGTGTCGGGACGCTGGGCGTCCAGACGTACGACGTCGGGACGCTGGGCGTCGGGGCGCTGGGTGTCGAGACGCTCGACGTCGGGACGCTGGGCGTCGGGACCCTGGGCGTCGGGACGCTGGGCGTCGAGACATTTAACTAAATTGAAATACTGTTTATTTGTTGTTATTCATTTAATTTTTTATCTAGTAATCTGACATTTATAATTAAATTATTTTTTAATTGAATTTGAGGCTTTGTAGACTTAGCGCTCTAACGGTTAGCCGCAGGAGCAGGCAGCCGCAATGTAAAACCGCGCGCGCGCGGCTGCCCGCTCCCGCAGCTAACCGCTAGTGCGTTAGGGCGCTTAGTGGTAAACCAATATTGATAGACCTAAGGTCCGATCGCCACCTAACTAATATTGAATGTCTTTGCGATTTCTGTGGCTCTCTCTAGAACTTGGAAATATGGCCGTTTATGAATAAAATTCGTCATCGTATTATTTCATCCATAATCATCACAAAATTTAAAAAAATGAAGTACGTTGTTAATGAATCAATATGAATTCAGTTAATTCACATACACGTATGTTTTTACTGTTTCTTCACCAAACACGATTCTATTATCAAGTGTATAATTAAATAGTCGATATTTTTTCACTATCGTAATCACTACTAATTAATACACAATAGCGAAGCGTGGGTGGGGTTTTTCATTACGTCATCATTCGTTTCAACACCTACATTTGGTCTGGTCACCGATGACTGAGCTAAGACAAATATTTAATTAACTACCATTAGATGTATACATAAGATACAAGTGCAAAGAACTTAGGTTGAAACTGCCTGAAGAAAATATTACGAAATGCTTACATTACCTTTATGCCTGCTTTGGCTGGTTTTAAAATTAAGGTGGAGCAATGTGTCAATGGCAAAACATAATGATTAAGTGATAGTTCTTACGCGACCATATATTACCATCTAACAGGAACACAAATTGCGTGAATGAAGTGTTGGGTAAGCTGCTAAGTATAATCCAAACATCTAAGGCAGCAGGCTCGGTTAGCCATATATATGTACCTATACAATCTTGTACTTACTTACTCCAACGCATATGGAAGCAAGAGTTGGGAATGCAGGAAAGAGAATAAAAGTAGATTAAACGTGGTCGAGTTGAGATCTTTGCGCGAGATCGGCGATGTATCGCTCACCCATCGCGTTCGTAATGAAGATGTAAGGAAAAGGCTTTGTGTGAACGAGAGTATTGGTTTAAGAATTAGAAAAAGGAATGCACCGATGGTTCGGGCATATAGAAAGAATATCGAATGAGCGAACGACTAAACAGATATACAATGCGAATATGGACGGTTGCAGGGGCCCAGAAAGACCACATAGGTCGAGTAGGTACAGTCTGGGGTTAAAAGTCGTAGTTATCGGCGTGCATGTATGAAGAGAATTATGAATGTAGAAGCACGGAAGGTGTGTCGGGACCGGGATATCGCTCCACACTCTCTGCCTACCCCGTGGGGGACTTGGCGTAAAGATACATACATAGGTACATATTGCCATTTGACGGCAGATTGATTACATAGGTAATGCCTTTGACTGGTGGTAGAGCTCCAGTGACGGAGCTCGTGGGCGTACGCACCATCGCATTACCTAATATACTTGCCGCTAAATGGTAGTGTTTCGGTCAGGTGGTAATGTACGGCCCTGTAATTTCCGGCACAGAGGCATAACACCTTAGGCCTAAGGAGTGGTAACGCATCTGCATTTTGATCTTGGTCTTTGTGTGGGTGTCTATAGGCTGCAGTCATCACTTAACATCAATGTGAACTGCATGCATGTTTGCCACTGCAATTATATTTAACCGGTTCACAGTTCCATAACCAGACACAATTGTTTTAACAATTAAACAGACGATATGTGGGCTGTAGGACTGTGAACCGGTTAAAAAAATGCGGTGGTGCCTAGGCCCTCGAGTCCAACTCTCAAAACTGGAAGTCTACCACCATTTAAAAGTATTGTCTATTGCCCCTCTGCTGTTTAAAACGAATGCAAATTAAATCACGATGTTTAAATTCAGCCAACTCTTTAGCTCAGATTGAACTATTATTAGCACTATTCATTAGATGCAAGAGTACAGTAATTGAACTGTACAGCGTTATAAATAAAAAGGCATACATCCGAAACCATTTCGTCATGTCATGAATCATTTTAGTTTTTTTTATATGATGGAAATGGCTAACAAGCTTGCAAGAAAATTCAATTCAATTTTCTTCCTATTAGAAGAAAATTCTATTCAATTTTCTTCCATTATAAGAAAATTCTATCTTAAATCTTCCATTTGAAGAAAATTTTTGCGCTTGTGGACAGTGGGGTCACCACGCCAGCAGACAAACAAATATGCGTTATGAGTTTTACTTCTTTTTCCCTCAGTTTCACCAGAGGACATTTAGGACACACTTGTGAACGTGTGAATGGACAGACAACGCGTATTGTTTCAGTATGACATTATTCTATTACGAACCTGTACAGTTCTAATTTCCCTAAGTGGTGTTAATGTGGTACAGATCGTGGTTAAAAGTTTTGATGAATATACACACTTATCACGAATTAGCGGGCCAGTGGTGGGAAAATTGTCTTCTCGATGTGGTATACATGCTGTTTCTTTACTACTGGTAGGTTCACTTGCTATATTCTTGAGCTTCATGCAATAGGTAAAGAAATTTGACGACCCGGTTAGTCCAGCGGTGTGAGATGACCGTTTCATTCGCAGGGTCGCGGGTTCCATCCCCGCACCGGGACAAATATTTGTATGGCCTACAGATATTTTAGTTTTGGGTCTGGGTGTTTATGTATGTGTTGTATGTGTACAACGGCACCCACGACACAGGTTTATACCTACTTCGGGGCTGTGAGTGTAAGCGTATTTTATTATTTATTTTAATTTTATAATATTACGTAGCGTCGGGACGTGACGATGCCATCGCCCGAATTCTGCAGCCAGTAGTCAGTCAATAATAATGGCGGCAAATCTGCTTACCAAATACCTTTCTTTCAAAGGGGTAGGCAGAGGTAAATGTATGATTGACCTACGATTCGCCGATTACGGTTTGGCCCATGTAACAGGTGGCGAGCCTATTGACATCTCCGGGCACAATACCAAACTTTGAGGTACTGGGAAACTTCCAGAAAATGTAAAAACTCTAATAAAACCAGTGGATAAAGGATTTAACACCCTTATCTCTAATATCCCCCGACTCGGGTATCGAACCCAAGACCTCAGCGTAGTAGTAGTGGCTTGCTACCACTACGCTTATAAATTTAATTTGTTTAATTATTAATTTTATTACTTTAATTTGTTTGATCTGCTTGACATCCGTGAAACACCAGGGTCCCAGATGAAAATCAGCGTCAAGTCGATTGATGTGATCGACTTGACATGAAGCTGATCTGGGCTCCCATTTGGACCAGCCGTGAGACTTAATCTCTTTTTTTTTCTTTTTAATTGTTATTGTTTTTGGTTTTTGTTTTATTGTACCTGTGTACCAATCGTCTGGCAATTTGTATCGTCATGTCTCTGTGCTGTCCAAATAAATGTTTTCTTTTCTTTTTTTTTTTTTCTTACGCTACTGAGGCAGTTAACATTTTTCATACGCAAATAAATACATATTAAAAGTATTTGCATATCAATTTTTAAAATTTGAAAGAAGTCCAAAACGGCTTAGTAAATTTTGAGTAGGTAGGTCTACTCAAAATTTACTAAGCCGTTTTGGATGACTTGAATATATCCCATAGACTTGTATAAAAAAAACAATGTCTGAGATTTATTTTTGACTATTAGGTACTATTAGTCGAAATAACATCATTCAAAAACCAATATAAAATTAAAACAGCCTGTATAAAAACAATGCAATACTTACTTCCTATTGGCCGGTAAGTAAACTGTTTACAGAATATAGTGGCGTGGGTAAAGACCAACCCAAAGGAAATTACATTAGCAAATTGTGTGAGTTACCATCAAAACTTGTGAGAACGTTCAATGCGGAAATTTGCATGGGTTTAGCTTTGTGGGAATCAACGCTTAACTGCGAAGCTATGAGAATCCGAAGGTTCTAATTATCGGTTTTCTTTGAGCTTGTTAATTTTTGAGGCGTGGGACAATAAAGCAATTAGTCTTTTTTACTGTTGTCTTGAGCTCAGGTATGGTCGGTAACGTACACTGGGGACGGTTGCGTCCTGGTACCCCCCGGAGGGCTTCCGCGTTGTCGTACTTACTTTCCACACTATCAGAGAGGTTATTTCCACACTGGCGAAGCTAAGAGGAGGAACCCAACGAGAGAGTAGGTAGTGTTTGGTGTGGATTTCGTCATTCGCTGCTATGATGAGGAGATGGCTAGGGAAAAGGGTATATCGACAGCCCTGGACCCTGTTCCCAACCACCTAACGGTGGTCCCGCCGTTTGGTTGGGACGTGGTGAGGTTGTGGGGGGAGGGAATGGCGTTGAGCTTCCATTGATGCTCCCGCTCCTTCGCAGTCAAATTGTGTGCCCAAGAATCTCTCCACCGGGCGTCGTCGGACGCCTGGTTTCGTAAGTAGCCTGGGCCTGGGGGACCTACGGGCGACGGTCTAGGGGACGTCCGTTGCCCGAATGGAGAAAGATCCATAGCTGGGTGGCGCGCAGGTGTTCCGAATGCTACTAGCGAAGCTTGGAGCCAATAGGTTCGCAAGCGAGTAGACGCCCCGGCGGGGTCGAGGATGTGTGCGTAATTGTTCCCGTAACCCCGCCACGGATGTCAGATAAGTTGGAACACCGCACCGAAGGGTTTTAGTGAGTACGAGGCTCATACGATCCGCCGTCTGTTCGTAACAGGTGATAAGGGGTTCCCCGTCGTAAAAGGGTGTGGTAGTGATATTCGTTTTATTGCAAAAACTGTACAGAATACCTGAAACGGCGTGCCTCATACTCGAACCACGTGACCAGAACACGATAGTGTTGAACATTACCATTTAGCGTCAAGTAGATTAAGTACGTGATGGTGCCTACGCCCTCGAACTCCTTCACTGGAGCTGTACCACCAGTAACTAGGTACTTCAATCTTTGGCCTCTGTGCCAAGAAACATGGAGTCACACATGACAAACCAGACCACCATAATACATCTGAACATTTTTTTATCGTCATTAATAAAATAATTAGGGCAGAGTACAGCCGCGCTCAGAATATTAAAGTGATTAGCTCGATTAGGGTACAGTCGCGTCCAGAGGCGCGAGATGAGTGAAAGAGGATAATTGTCTAGTTACGCTCGACTGTCCCAACGTTCTAATGAGTTGTAATAAGTGCCACCCAGCGAGTGTTCGCTTCGTGCTCGCTAAATGTGGAGAGGGTACTTTTTTGAATAAAAATATTTTTATATTACTGTGTAACATGATTGTAAAAGTAACTAGGTAAAAAGATCCGGACGAATTGAGAACCTCCTCCTCTTTTCGAAGTCGGTTAATTAAATCTATTGAGTCAAATTCTTCCGATATCGGCCGCGAACAATATGAAATCAATTGTCATATTTTTCTAGTGAGCTGACGGATTAAAAGTAGTGGGATAATCTGAAATTGCACGACAGAATTATAAAATTAACCAGTTCTCTTTGTGCTGGAGAAACATGTTAATATAGGGCAAATTGGTTGAGTTATGTATAGAACGCCTCCTACTAGAATAAAAAATAACAATTAAAATGTTTATACAGTAATAAAGGTATAAAATAATACAATAGAGCGAAGGATATTTGTAATATTTCTTGTATTTATTATTAAATTTGCTTTAAAAAATTTCACAATACTATGAGTATTGTACCATACGTAATTATGACATCCAGATAACAACAAGCTTAACGGAAATAATTATCACCAGTTAGATAACTATAACAGGAAATAACAACATATTATTATATTTACCCAAATAGTAGGTATGTGATTTATTCTTAATATCATATTAATATATGTACTTGTAGTTTGTAGCTATCACAGTAATGAACTTATTTTTAGTTAGGTTCCATATTGACACCGTCTGAATGGACACCTAAATTCTAAAGAAAGACAACACAATATAAAAAAATTACTAATTGCAATGCGTCTGCATTTTCACCTCTGGTTTTTGTGTAGATACAGTCTATAGTCTACAGGCTGCAGTTTTTGAATATTTATGTATGAAGTTATGTATCATTTAAAGCTTTTTTAACCATCCCATATAACGACGGAAGAGTATGCAATTTGGCACAGCTATACTTAAAATGTCTTAAAAACAGCATACTGCATTTTTAACACTATCATGTGTTTGACACACAATATATTACGTTTACATTGTTAATATCAAAGTGTTAAAACCTTTCTAAGTGCCAAGTACTAACCCGTGATAAAGCGGTTTCACAACACAAAGCAGAGATTATCATAGACGTTCGATAGAGAATTCAGATTTAGGTACATTTCTTGTATTGCGGTTGAATTTCGACCATTGGGCGATCACTATATATCTATATATATATGTATAAAAATTAATTTCTGTTCGTTAGTCTAGCTAAAACTCGAGAACTGCTGGACTGATTTGGCTAATTTTGGTTTTAAATGAGTTTTGGAAGTCCAGGGGAGGTTTAAAAGGTAAGAAAATATGAAGAAATTGAAGGGAAACAGTAAATACCGCAATTTTATTTCCCATACAAATAGTCCGTATATATCAAACCTTTGACATATTATTTCATTCTGAGACAATACGAAATTTGACGGGTCAGCTAGTATTTAATAAAAACTACTATAGATATTTATTAAAATCCGTCTCCCTATAGAGCAGTGGGGTCGCGAAGGCCTGCACCTTACGACTTCATTAGAGCGCGTCAACCGGCCAGTCACGACGCGGTTAACCCTACGCTGTTCCGATGCGATCCAACACTACAATGGCCCCTTGTAAAGCAGTTCTAGGGTTAGTTACTGGACTGTTCAATTAGGGTATTTTGCAATGCATCGTTTTTAGTTTTGCTAGTTTTTAAGTGAAATGAAAAATGAATAGTATTTATTTACATTACAGAATACAATAACATTATTCATTACTTCTAAACTATTGCAGGTCTGTACAGTTTGTTGGCATAAGGTTTGGCTGATTGGCAGGTTTTTTTTAAATAATTTTCGTAGCCGACTCGTCTACTTGACTGAGCATTCGCCGAAAGCAGATGGCTCTCAGCCATTATTAAAACGCGAACGCCTAAGGGAGCCCCTGTGAGTCTTATCCTCGACTAAGTGTAGACTAGGACGTTGCGAAGAGACATAATATTATTTGATTATACATACACGAAGCGCGCATGGCCCTGGTGTAGATCGTGAGCGATCTGCTCGGTTAAGCACTACGGGCGCGGTCGGGTAGTGTGATGGGTGACCGCTAGTGGCATATTAAATGCGCGTTTCCGTGCTTCGGAGGGCACGTTAAGCCGTCGGTCTCGGTTGCTATCGATGGATAGCAGTCGTTAAACCTTATCGGAGGCCTTATGGGCGGTTTGAAAACATCCGACAGTGGGTTGGCCACTAACCCACCCACCTCCACCAATCCGCATTGGAGCAGCGTGGTGGAGTAAGCTCCAGGCCTCCCCCCAAAAAGGGGAGAGACTCGTGCCCAGCAGTGGGACGTATAATGGGTTGCCATTATTATTATTTTTTTTATGTCTCTCGTCAGCACGGGATCCAATTTGAACCCCGGACCTTTGTCAGGCTTGCGCGGGGACATGGGGGGTCCAACACGTAGAGGCCCTTTCGAGAATTTTGATCTACTTTGTAATGGGTTATATTCGGCGGGACCTCTCCCTGACTGCATCAATAGTTAATACAGGCACAGACAGACCCCGCAGAATATAATGGGACTATTGTAATGATAAGTGATTCGCCAAACTTTGGGCTATGTGGGTGAACTGGAGGAGGGACTAGCTGGCTGGGCCTATGGCCCCGGTTTCACCATCACGAGCGAGTAATCTCGAGCTCGGAGCGGGCTTCCCCGCTATTATGCCTTTAGACACTTCCACCCCCGAGTGTATGGCTCTTGCAGAAATTTAGACAACAGCCTATTATCTAAATTTCTGCAAATGCAATACCTCTAGCGCCCCATTCTGACCGGCCAATGAAGGCAAGCCAAAGGTGAGAGACCTGATGCTCTGTCCGGCCGTACCTCTGTGTGGCGGACGAGGCGGAGCCCAGTTCTCTCGGAGGAACTCGAGATGATGGTAGGGGGTGGTGTCGCTACTCACCAACAGCTCGCCACAAGCTGCTCTGCCCCCTATTATTATTATTATTATGTGATTAGGGGCGGTCCGGTTTTGCCTGCTTTGATTCTCATTCCTTCGGATACTGTAAAAGGTAGTTTATTTTAATTTCAATTCTACTTTTGTTCGAACTTATAAAATCGTTCAGTAGTTTTTGAGTTTATGCGTTATAAATATACGAAAAGATTATTTATTTATGTTTATAAGATTAGCATTATATCTGCATAAACATAACTTTAAAAATCTAATTTCGCTGTCTGAATAAACTTTTGAATTATTATCACACCTTAGTTATTATATGATAGGTATCTACTTCATAATTTTCGGTGAATTTTAATTCAGTAACACACTATTTCATTTTCATTTTAATCATTGTGTGACTAGTGATGATAGAGTAAGAAACCCGGACGATTTTTTTAAATATCATTTTTCTTAAGATATTTGTTTAAAACTAACATACATGACCATAGTAAAAAGAAATTACAACTTGCCTAAAAATGTATTGTAAACAAGGCATAAGCCCAAAGGTGGCAAAAGCAATACGAAATGAGGCGAGGCTGGCCAGTAAACCCCGACGCTTGGCTAATGGTTCGAGACATCGATTTGAATCGATTTAAGTAAATAATTACAATAGATCAATCGTCAATCGATACTAGCAAGCGAGTTAAGTTCTCACCTCACTAATAAAGCACGCCTTTTCTGTAGCAATGGTTAGATCGTGGTATATTAAGTATCAGACGTTGTTATTTTGCAGTTTTATGAAGACAATTCGAATTTAAATAATGGTTTGTGCACGAATTCTATATTGTGAGGCATTTATATTTTATCTCCTCATCCAATGCTACTATAGAAGTTACTGTAAATATTTTGTAAGTAGCTTTTGACGTGACAACGTCTTATATTAGGTTGCGGCTCGGAGTCACTCATGAAAAAGTGTAACGCCCGGTAACGTAACGATGAGTCACCGAACGAGAGAGAGGCCTGCCGGACCGGCGAATGCCTTTCTACCGAGAAAAAGACGTTGTCACGTAAAATCTTCGCCCGTAAAACCGACTTTACAGGCAACCAGTTTTTTTTTTTAATCTCGTTTATTTACAGGCTTTCCAGGCTTTTATTCACAGGTTTGTTATCCAACAATGGTAGCCTCATCATAACCCAATCTAATTTAATAAATACAACACAGCGTACTAAATAATAAAATAACCTATACCTAAGTAACCTAGTAGTGGAAGTAGCTATAGGTAGGTGCTTCAACTTTCCATGACCGCCATATTACCGGTATTATTGTGCCTAAATTGCGCTCTATTTTAATAGAAATGGGTCTATTTGATCCGCGGGACGTATCACCACATATTTTTATTATTATAGGGCGATTCGTCCCGATTTGAAAGATTTAAGTACAGTTGGTTACAAAAAATGAGAACTAAATTAAATGCAATGTATTATAATATTTATATTTATTTATAATTATCTACATAAAAATTAACTTAAACAAATAAACCACATAAATAAAATTAAATATATTACACACACACACATACACACACATATATATATATATATATATATATATATATATCTCTAAATAATACACAGAACATTAATCATATTAATTGGCATTATAGTGTTAAATACTTTTATACGAGAAAAACTTTTACACAACTACAAATAAATATATCGCCGCATATGCAGTAAAGTTTTAAAAATCACTTTAAAAAACTCAAATAATTTGTTAACGAAAGTATTTTTTTGTATTCGACTGTACATGACAATATAATTGGACCGAATCTACCCATTTAAGAAGAAATCTTGGGTGATTCGGTCCACTTTCCATTTGTGGGCCGAATATCCCCATGAATAAAATGCTTATAAATAGGCGTTTCGGTCCGCGGGTCGAGACACGAGCGGACCGAAACGCCCCACCACCCAAATGGAGACATTTATTGGTTTAATATTGTAATATTCTTCTGTTGATTTAAAAAACATATCTACATTTAATGTGGATATTATTTTGACTATTAAAAATATATTTTTATTTTGTATCTGACAAAGGTGGCTAACAAGCATGTAGCTCACATTGATGCTAAGAGATGACTGCAGCCTATAGACATCTGCAAAAAAACCAGAGGTCAAAATGGAGATGCGTTGCTACCCCTGAGACCTAAGTTGTTCTGTCCATCTAACCGTAACACGATAGTTTTTAACACTACCCGATAGATTAGATAATGCGGTGGTGCCTACGCCTACGAGCTCCTGCACTAAAACTCTACCAACAGAAAAGTTGGCATTATTTGTAAGTATTCGTTGTGACCAAAGAACAGGTAGACTTTATCAACTTATCATTTACTATTTTACCTGTTCAGCGCCACAGCATTGCCGGCGAACGTACCCGATGACCTTTTTGATGGCTGATACTGGTATCATATCCTAGAAATCTATCTTTATGGAAAGCTAATTGAATACCACCCGTTAAAATATCAAGGACATCGTTGAATTTAATTAATGTTGCTTATAAATTAATAAATTTTCACTTCTTGGCTCTTAATTTTAATTCTTCAAGCTTAATGTACCTTAGTACTTGGACCGAAAAAGACGTTACCTTGTATAAGACACATATTTAATTCTACCTATCACTCTGTAGAATACAGGAATTAAGTTGTATAAAGGTTTACTAGTAAAAGCATACCTAAAGATTTAAGGCCTTTAATTATTTAAAAATTGTTGGGTACAATCCAGATTTTATTTCTGTGGTCCCGTAGCCTACAAAAATAAGAACCTTAGAAGTCACAAGGAAAACTATGTTTACAAGTTTATGAGTAAGTGAGAGTACCCGACACCCACTTGGCTGGTTTTATATCTGTTTAACCAATGACTTATATAAGGAGTATGAAGAAAATGATGGATGTAGAAGAAGCACCGGAGGTATGTCAGGACCGGGATATCTGGCGCTCCACACTCTCTGCCTACCCCGTGAGGGACTTGGCGTGAACATACATACATACATACTTGTATTAGGAACATAATAGACATAAACTTCCCGTGGGATATCGAAGTCGGCAGTGAAATCTAGCATAAAATTAAAAAGTAGGTATGTTTGATACTCGTATATTACAACTGCAAATAATTTCCCATAATCTGTTCTAATGAACTAGTAAAAAGTGCATTTTCTACCGCATCAACCCCGGTTGTTAGTGCACATAAAATTGGTCACGCTCGCTCTGATGACCAATTTAGTGAAGGAATTACTTTAGATCGACGTGTGGCAGGGATAGGTCGTGTTCATAATGAGTAATGTTTTTTCTTTGCTATATTTACAAAAAAATTTTTTTTTTTACGGAAGGTGGCATACAAGCATGCAGTTCACAATGAATGCTTAAAGAAATCTACACAACCACTCTGCGTTTTGCAGATGCGTTTCCACCCTGAGATCTAAGTTGTCATGAATCTATGATAGTTATTACGGGGCCATACATTACCATCTAACCGGAAAATCATTTTATCATTTAACATCAATGTGATCTGCATGCTTGTTTGTCCTCCCCATCACAACTGCCCAGTTGTAATTATACTAGCAATCCGCCCTGCTTCGAACGGGTACAATGTATTGTTTGTTTCTCAGGTTCTATGCGGTGAATCCAGATGAATGTGTACCGTAAAGGGCTCTCAGCCTCAATAAATTTACATAAATGCCTAAGGGAGACCCCTGCGGGTCCGATCCTCGTCTTAGCGCGTAGTCGGGGAGGACAAACGTAACTTCACACTTGTAATCCCCGAAGGGGTAGGCAGAGATAAATGCATGCATTCAAGCATACATGCAAACACCCACGATTCGCCGGTTACGTTTTGGCCCATGTAGGTAACAGGTGGCAAGCCTGTTGCCATCTCCGGGCACATTACCAAACTCCGAGGTACTGGGAAACTACCAGAAAAATGAAAAATCCCAATAGAACCAGAGATAAAGGATTTTAAACCATTATCTCTGATAGCCCTCGACCCGGGAATCGAACCCAGGACCTCCAGCGTAGTAGTAGTGGCCTGCTACCACTAGGCTACTGAGGCAGTTTTAACCAATACCGGACAAAGACATATGTTATTAAGCGATTAGGGGCGCTGTTGGTTCTGAGTGAACGAATACTTACTTAAGTATTTACGCCAGTACTTCATTATATTTTTAGGTATTAAGTGACTTCCCTGTAAATACCATGTCAGTGCCTTATTTTTTTTCAAAAACCTAGTAAAAAAATAGTCTTATTTGAATATTGAGTAAATAAAAAATACAAAACGTATGCATCCATACATGTGTTGTGTACCCACCCTTGTGACTTAATAGCGTAGGATATTAAGTCATTTCGCGACGATGGGTTCCTCATAGAGTTATAATTATAGTTTATGGTCCGTGATCATAAACCTGGTACAATTTTACGAGATATATATAAAACTGATGATGTAAGAAATCGCAAACAATCACACGTAATTGTTTTTTAATGCTGTTAGAATTTCCTTTTTCATTTACGTTGAGATGATTTAGGTTCTTTGGTTAACATAATATAACACAAAGTTTACACCGGTATTGGTTAATTTATGAATTAAGCGATTTCCTTATCACTATAAGGAAATCGCTTAATTCATAAATTCCTTCCCTACTAATACAATAAATGCAAAAATATGTGTTTGTCAATCGGTCTATCTGTCAATATGTCCCACTTTCACGTAAAATCGTCTAAACCGAGTTTTATCAAATTTGAAACAGAGATATTTTAAAGATATTCAAATCGAGGTTGAAAATTTGTAGGTGTTCATTTAAGGTATGAATTCTACGGCGACGGAGTCGCGGGCAAAAGCTAGTGTACCTATAAAGCTTTCTTTAGAAGTACATTATTGATAATATTCCCTAAGTCAGTGGCACTTGACTAAACAATTAACTTACTCTACCTCTTTTTGAGTAATTTCTATAATCTGCAGTCATCACTTAACATCAATGTGACCTGGCATGATTGTTTGACATTTAATAACAAAAAAATCGACTTCAATAGCATAAACGCAATCTCAACTTTCTTTACCAATACGAAATTATAGATATGTTTTTAAATGGATACATACGTTACTATTAGTAAGCTAGTTTGTCTGTCCATAGCTAAGTTAATTGATAAAACTCTCATGTAATGTTTTAACGAGTCAATATTTTTCTACAAGTTTTTGCGATGGGTGAAGGGGCTTATTAATTTTATTTGTAGGCGTGTTCTGTAATTAGCTGGTTCATTCGAAACCGGTACTTCTATTTACTTCTGGAAATAATTAGGTACCTTTTTCATGTCAAATAGAATCAGCAAGACTATTCTGTTACTCGGTGGCTATCAATTTGAAAGCTACTTTGCAGTTTGATGCTGTTTTCCTAAAATTATCGTAATTAACACGCTACGTCAAAACAGTAATGTACTGCAAAGTAGCTCTCGAAATTATGTCAAGCGAGTCACTTGAGGAAAAAATTAACATTTAGGTATGAACAAAATTACGGGATTTGCCAATGTTCTTTTTTATGTCAAAAGATTGACAGACAAGCAGACCACTTTGCATCAGTGGTCACCGTGTGTGTGGCCAATGGCCCGTCTGCTTGTCAGGCAAAAGAATCCTTCAGGGCTGGCAATGCGTTGACAACTCCCTTGCTGTTGCAAATGTTCATAGGCTACGGTGACTGAAAGAAAGTGGAAAATTGATTACTACGCAAATTGAAAAGTAATCGAAACGGCAGGTTGATTTTAAAAACAATTTTACTTTAGTATAGGTACACGAATGGGTTCGATCTTCGGGTCGGGGTGTGAAACTGCTTCTGGATTTTTTCATCTTCTGCAAATTTCCCAGTTGCTTGGTAATGTGTCTGGCGACAGTGCCGATGTCAATAGGTTCGCTTCTTATATCAAGGGATAAAAACGTGTTTTCATGTGCCTATCCAGTCGAAGAATATGGGCGTGAAGAAGTTACGTTAATTTCAAGGATAATTGTGTATACGCAATCCAAAAATTGAATTCAAGACGCTTGGTTTAGCAATCATACTGTAGGTAAGGCACCGAGGCAGTTATGTCAGTTACCCAGAACTTATTTGCAGGGAACACCGAGAGTACAGAAGGTTCATACCTTCTAAGCAAGATATAATATATATCGAGATATCATTTACTTTGTAATGGTAAAGTTTCAGTAATGAAGCCAGTGGCGGACTAAGGTCATCTGGGGCCCGGAGCCGTATTTGGCATTTGGCGGTCAGCCACACGCACGAACAAGAGCGAAAAAAAGGTCATGAGGTAAAATTAGGGGCCCGCACGCACATATTGCCCCCCCCCGTATGATTAATACGGTAGATAGATTCTAAAATACAAATTAACAACGCGCGAGCAAAAAAAAACGTCTTTTCCCTCCGTAAGCTGTAAGCTCTACAAATCTTTCATGATTGTTAGCGACCAGTCGATCTTTGGAGGCTCCTAGAACCGGAGGCCCGTGGCGGACCACCCCTGCCACCCCTTAGTTCGCCACTGAATAGAGCAGGTAAGCTTAGGCTACATCGTATCTTATCGTTATTTCAGCCGGAAGACGTTCACTGATGGGCAAGAGCCTCCGAAAGATTGCCACAACGAATGGTCCTGGGCAGCAAACATGAATTATAGGTTCGATTGATTTGTTTTTTCTACTTTGTATCTCAGCGAAAGAGGATCAAACATTACAAAGGTAAACGTTTTGATTGTTTTGCTTTTAACTGTTTGAGCAAAATTAACGTATATGCGTGTATACCATTTAATTGCACCGAAGTCGAAGTCGTAAGTTTGAAGGTATATATGTATCTTCACATTAGGCTGACAGTTTGGAGCGTCAGATATCCCGGTTCTGAATCTGAAATTGGAATGCAAAGAATTCATAACTCCATCTTGGGGGATGTTTCCATCGATCGAGGTCGCATCATCATCATCGTTATTCAGCCGAAAGACGTCCGCTTCTAGACAAGAGCCTCCGAAAGATTGCCACAACAAACGGTCCTGGGTCGCCTTCATCCAGCGATTACCCGCCACCTTCACCAGGTCGTCAGTCCACCTTGTGTGGGTTACGCTTCGTCTTCCGGTACGCGGTCGCTATTCTAACTCTTCTGCCCAACGCCCGTCAGTAACGGCGAATGTGAATCTTATGTTTGGTACCTACTCTCGGTGTTTTGCGGTAATGGTCTCAATATCTCAGTTGGTTTAGTCATACTAATATGTAAAAGCCGTAAGTGCCCGGGTTCCGCTGTCTACATCTAACTAATTGCCGTGACCGAACCAATATTTGACATCAATTAAATAACACGGATTCTGTCGTTATTATTCCTGTGGAATGTTGAGCTTATTTGTGCTCAATTTGGTAGATCCTTTAACTATTATCCTCCTTTTACTAGAAGTGTAGGTGAAATGCTACGCTTGAGTGTGACTTAGTTATAAAAAGAAAGTTTCTTTTTACTGGTGGTAGAGCTCTAGCGACAGAGCTCGCGGGCGTAGGCACCACCGCATTCCCTAATATACTTGCCGCTAAATGGTAATGTAAGGCCCTGTAATTTCCGGCACAGAGGAATAACACCTTAGGCCTCAGGAGTGGTAACGCATCTGTATTTTGACCTTGGTCTTGTGTGGGTGTCTATAGGCTGCAGTCATCACTTAACATCAATGTGAACTGCATGCTTGTTTACCACTTCGATTACATAAAAAGTGTGTTTCGGTGCAGGTAATGTTGGGCTCAGTTGACCGCATGAACGTGACGAAAAGATATTCGTGCTTAAATCGATTTTATGTCAGAACTTAAATATTTATTGCTTTTTCAATATTTCTTATTATAGAAGCCTGTGTTAGAAAAAGGAGAAACGAAGGTTATCGTGCCAATAACGGTTAATAACTGAAGGAGGCTGCTGTATTGCATGTCTTGGAAATAGGTCCTGCTATAGATAACTAATTTAGTTTAATCAAGATATTTTTACAGAACTTAGAAGTTTGACTAACCTACTGTTTGTATGCATAACCATGACTATTTTTCAGATAGACAAAGAAAATTATCTAACAATACATACTTAACTCTCTAATTCTTAACTTATTTCTTAGTCTATGAACTTCCTTCTTTCTTAGACATTGATAAATGTTATGATATTTTATAATTATTATTAAAACTTGCATGTTAATTACGAAAACTTTGACATAATTTGTATGAAATTCAATATAAAAATAAAAACAATTTAAATAACAATACCAGTTGAATCTGATTACTTTGTTTACTAATAACTTGTATTAAATTAAATATAAATAGAATAATTTAAATAGGATTTGTAAATCGGAGGAGGAAAATGTAAATCATAGTGAATGAGAAATTAAGAAAGGCTTTTTAATTTTATTTACAGCGTTAAATTTACTATCTAAATATAAGCTGACTTCCTCAAATGATTCCCTCATATCCCGCATTACATGCATGTGCTCCGTAGAGAACAACAGTTTGCAATATCCTCCGTGGTGGAGTACATTCCCGATCACAAAGGCGACTCGCTCCTCGCTAATAACCGGGGGATGTAGCTCCACTGCCCTGTCTTGGGGGTAATGCACCCTTATATTGACATATGGAACATGTGTGGTAACTTAATGTGAATTTAGTTGAGATGGTTGGATTTAATTGTTTATATTATCTGTTAAGTTGTATCCATTATTGGGTGGCTTAAAGTTATTTAAAAACAATTTTGTTAAGGCTCTAACAACAACAAATAAAAATAACCACAGTATTATTTAAGTAGATATTGTAAATATTATAAAATGGCCTTAAGATTAACTTCGCCTACATCTTACTTATTGTATAGATAGGTATACTTAGTGAGGATAAGATTCTGATGAAGAACTTGTTTGAAACCAACAGATAAAATTATTTTCAAGGTAATCAACTTATTCAAAAATATATACCTATGTACGTATAACCTTACATTTACAGGAATACAGCTTGGTACTCACAATAAGCGAAATTCGCGTTACATTAATAAAATAAAACGAACCATTTAATCAAATAAAAATATTAAAAAACTAATCTCAAACTCAATAAAACACTAAAAGCATCTGAAAGCCTCTCAAAAAACCAGTAGCCGATATCACCTGGTTGTGTTTGGTCAACAAACAAGCCATGAGACCTTTGACAAATTTCCGAAGCGGCCATCACAAAGACTATTTGCCCACCGGCGCCCGCGCAGCGTTCATCGGCTTTAAATATGAAATAAGACGAGAAAGCAATTGACATTTGGTGTAAACAGAGTTCAAGTGCGAGATCCAGGCGAAGAGATTGAGGGCGAAAAAAATTTATTTAACTGTCGGCTGCTAATTTTAATAATAGTTTCTGGTTATACTTACAGTCTAGCTTTACCTTTTTAGGGTTTTTAATGATGGTAAGGTAAGACGTTGGGATGTGACGACACTATCGCCGACATCTAGGCGGCAGGTATAGGCCCATTTGGGCTTGTACTTTGACAGAGGCGAAAGCCTGCATATGGCTACTCCCCTCCGGTGTTTTTCTATGGGTTACAGTTAACCCTTATCAATATGTACTTACTGCATTTTAACTCATTTAAAAGCTTTTACAACAGATACGTATCGATTGTATAATTTTAAGCTTCAAATTTTAACATAAGTGCGTCGCTTCATCACCTTTGTGACCATTTTGACGTTCCCATCATAGTTTCCCCCCATTCAGATTATAGTAATGGCTCAGCTTCTGCTTTAACCTCTTGTCTTAATGATTATTACTAGAAAATTATTCTATAATTACTAATTTAAGAAAATTACCTATTATAAACCTATAGCGAGGCATTCCTCACATTAATAAAGATTGGTTGTATAATTTTAGTTGATAATGGTATTGAGTACTACTACCGTTAAGATAATGTACTCTGGATGTGTGATAAGGGAAAGGCTACTTAGACCGACATATCGCTTTCACTGTTAAAATATTATAAGTAGGTATAGTCCTATATTAGTCTAATTCAACCAAATAAAGTACTGGATTAAGATAAGAAGATTAAGCCTAATGGAAAAAAAAACATCAAAAATCGCCCATTGCTTCGTAAAAGTACGATACTCGTATTTTTAGGTGTATTTTAATTTTTCACTAGCTATCTGGGGCTGTCCCGGTAAACTTCGTACCACCATAAGGTATTGTTTGTATTTTTTATCATACAAACTTTCTTCTGATAATTACGAACACTTAGAAGAAGGCATTACAATCAAAGGATTGTAAAGCCTTCTTCTAAGTGTTCTTACATATTTCATAACTTCTAAAGAGAAGTTATGCTATATGTAATTTAGATATCCCATTTAGTACAATCCTTTAAAAGTTATGTTATTTGAATATTAATTGTTATTTATACATATATGTACATAGATAGATTATGACTTCTCGAGAGCGTTTGTTTGACTCCATAATAACAATTTGATCATAATTTGAAAATCAGATTGCTAAAAATTTGCTTAGTTTATTTTATTACCTCTCACGACTACATCTGAAAGAACTGGATTAAAAAAGAAGCACAAAGAGTCACTACCTATTTCCTTTTATTTTGAGGGAGAGTAGAAAATTCATTTATCTTTGAACTGGAAACAAAGAACCGAATGATAAATAAGTGTGCGTAAGGATAAGGACCGAATACGCCCAGGAAGAACGAATATTCTCCATCCAGCCAAGATGTGTCGGACGGACTACTTCAAGTTAAAATAACTATAATAACACACATAACATACATTAATGCTAAACAAAATTAAAGATGGAATGAAATTAAAACGCTACAGTATAATATAAAATTGACTGATAGAAGTGCCGAGATAAAATCTAAAGAGAAACAGATGCCAACATTAAGCATTCGTTAGTCAGGGTCACTTAAAAGAACCGAACAAAAAGAAACCCGGCCACTGAGAAAAAACTTTTAAACTTGACCCGTGCCTACAATAGACCGAACAAAACCGGCTAATTTGAGTTATATTGCAAACGATACTTCATCTCTATTCTGTTCATATAACAAAAGTCCAAGCGACCACCTCGAAGATACCAAAATATACTATTGTGGTCACGTGAATCGAAAGTCAATGGGTTTTTTGTGTTTCGAGGATAATGGCAATGAGATTTATATGCAATTGACTTCCTTTGTGGTCATCAACCGTTTTTACATCTGTACTTTAATTATCAACTAAGCTGTGCTGGTTGATATTTTTTGCTCCAACGAGTATCGAAAAAACATACTCACACCGGTATTTCTCCGAAGAGAAAGACAGGTTAATAAAACATACATTGTCATGTAGGTACCTTGCAAATAACCGAAATTAACTGTCGCAGTTGCCTAGAAGCGCGTATGGCTCCGCGGCTGGTGTAGATAGATCGAGAGAAGAGAGACGCGATCTAGTCGGTTAAGTAATACGGGCGTGGTCGGGTGTGTGCTATGTGTAGACCGCTAGTGGCAAATTAAAATGCGCATTTCCGTGTTTCGGAGAGCACGTTAAGCCGTCGGTCCAGGTTGTTATCGATAGATAGCAGTCGTTAAATCTTGTCGGAGGCCTTATGTGCGGTTTGAAAACATCCGACAACGGGTTATCGATGCTCAGTAGCATTTCTGAAGTTTGATAATACCAAAATCCTCTCCTACCGTGGTATTTTTTTTTATAAAAAACGATATTAAAAGAATTTAGTCAACAATAAAAGACAGACGCGCACTGCAGCAATGGAGAAAATAACGGGAGTATGGTCTCCACTTATTGTTTTCAACTTCTTCACGGTGAACCACCAAAACCATTATCCTATTTATAGGTATGTATGTCGGATGAAATTGAAAGCTTAGTGCTTTTGTTTTAGTTTGATGGTTATGTATAAGTTAGTAATCTCTTGCATGTCTTTCTTAAGGCTGATTCACAGTCACAGTTCCGGCTCAGCACCGCCACCGTGATAATAATTCTTTCATACACTTTCTATGAACGTGATAGCCTATGTATGCATGCTGTCATCATGTTTGCCTTCGTTATAAACAAAAAAAACCTTACAATCGTGCAAGCTACGAGTATGAATTAAAGCTGAAGTAACCAACATTAACTTTAAACGTAAATTCATGGAAACATACATGCAAACACCCACGATTCGCCGCTTACGTTTTGGCCCATGTAACAGGTGGCGAGCCTGTAGACATCTCCGGGCACATTACCAAACTTCGAGGTACTAAAAATTCCAATAGAACCAGAGATAAAGGATTTTACACTATTATCTCTGTAACCCCCTACCCGGGAATCGAACCCAGGACCTCAGCGTAGTAGTAGTGGCCTGCTACCACTAGGCTACCGAGACAATAACTTTATTCATACAAAACATGTAAATTATTAAACAATTCGCTTAATCTTTACGGTAGTATCTAAAACTTAATACGAGCCATGAAAAATGTGATATTGTTACCAATTTCATTAAACTTCTGTATTCATAAAAGTAGTTCTTACAAATTTATAAAGGCATATTCTTTTCAAAATTCACCATAAACTTCGGTTTGAACGACGAACGAATGAAGTCTTTTGTTCATTGATGAGTATTCTATAGCAATAAACGTTGTGAATAGGCATAAAATCGGTAAATACTTTCGATAGTTTTCGAATAGTGACCGTGAAATAGTGTCTGTCGTATATCACTTTGCAGTTTGCACCGTGAAGTAGGCGCCATGTGGTTGGTCATTAGGCTTGTCACACCTTTGAAATAGACCGCTCGACCGATCCGAGTATTGCCAAAGAAATTCGATATCTTTTTCGATATTTTTTAATATGCATCAACATTGATTTAAGAAAAATCTGTTTGTCTTTTATGATGTATTCTTATGAGTGATGATTAATTAAAAAATATACCGGCCGAATTGAGAACCTTCTCGTTTTTTGAACTCGGTTAATGATTCCACATTATTCATGAAGAAATAATGAATGTTTTTAGAGAACTCATTGTGAGGACGAGTTACTATCGTTTTTGTGTAATGAAACATGAGAGCGAATTACCAAGATTTGAAGAAAACGACACACCTACTACGAATGTCCTCCAGACCACCTTTCGGTCACGGCGGCCAATCAGCGGACACTAAGAAGCCAACTGCGCAGGAAATATTGTAGTGAATAAGTGTATGCGCAAACACAAGTGCACTCTCTATTTCCTAACCTTCATAGCTCCGTGGGACAGCAATCTGACACTCTCGAAGAGAGATTGAGCTCAGGACCGACGTGGCGACGGTTTTACGAGCTCTCTGAGGCTCTGGTACCAGGCTCCAGGCTGCTGGAAATTTCCTCACCAAAAAAACACAATACTACCTTTTCCCGATATGGAGATCGAACTCGGTACCTCAGGTTTCAGCATCGCGATTGCGACCACTGGATCAACGAGACAGTTTTCACCGATATGAAAAATACGTATGCTTGTTTTCTACTCCCATGATACAAAAACAAGCAAATGAGGATCATATAGTGGAAGTTGTAGAATTTATGTTTCGGAATCTTTTTCTCGTATTCAACTTAATAATTGACACCTGCCATACAAATTGTACTCACATCCATCATGTTATTGACGTTGAGAGACATGAATTACGATTAACACACAAACAAAAGAATATATTATCACCTGATAAAATGGGGAATGATTTTTTACGATCGATTCGTATATGAAATCGAGCTGCTTTATGACACCCTTTTAATACATGCTTTTATTTATAAATTAGTAAATAGGGATGTATGGATGGTATGGGTTGAATTTTATGGGTATTATTCAGATTATTTTATTCACAATTTATACCACTAGTAGAAACGTGTCTTCTTTTTTCGAATAATATATGACATAATTAATTTGTTCGAAACATTTATGAGATAAACTCAGACTTGACCAGCTTTTTAATCTTATTACTCCTTTTGCCGTAAAATACTAGATGACTAGTTATTATTAAGAAAATATGGATGTTTTTAGGTATTTGCTGAAACAGAAATATAACACGACGATAGCCACGAGACACAAGAGTTTACAACGTAGACTCGATTTTGCAGAGGAGACGTGAACTGCATTAATTACTTGATTGTTGTAAAAACAGCAACGGTTGCTGTGAATTCATTATTGGTGAGAGCTTAGGTGTCTTGGGACTTGAAGATTTCTTGTTTCTCGTTCAATAATGAGTGATCTGTCAACTGTTCGAAATGTTCTTGAAGATGCGAGGAGTAGTTAAAGATATTTAAATGGTTCCAGATCGAAGTTTAAGGGGTGTAGGCTGCAGCGCATTACGTAAGCCACCAAATATAGCCACCATCTAATGACCTTACAACCAGAACACAACAATGCTGAACACCAGCATTTGGCGGCAGATAGTTTTGGAAATACGGTGGTAGGTACCGAATCCCTCGAGCTTCTATTATAGAACTTGCCACCTTTACACTTTGTCATAGTTAACAACCTTAAACGTAGTGTTTTCAACCATTTATAGGAGCGGATGTGACGTGAAGACATTGTGTGTTCAACATCAATATCATTTTAGCCGAAATACGACCACTGCTGAACAAAATCCCCCCCAAGATGCCCTGTTGCATCATAAGAGGGATATGTCATAATCATGTGGGTTGGCGTAGCGGTAGCTTTAATGCGGGACGCTGTTATTGCATTTAATAATAATAATAATGGCAACCCATTATACTTCCCACTGTTGGGCACGAGTCTCTCTCCTTTTTGGGGGGAGGCCTGGAGCCTACTCCACCACGCTGCCAATGCGGATTGGTGGAGGTGGGTGGGTTAGTGGCCAACCCGCTGTCGGATGTGTCAAACCCTACCTAAGGCCTCCGACAAGGTTTAACGACTGCTATCTATCGATAGCAACCGGGACCGACGGCTTAACGTGCCCTCCGAAGCACGGAAAGGCGCATTTAATTTGCCACTAGCGGTCACCCATCACACTACCCGACCGCGCCCGTAGTGCTTAACCGAGTAGATCGCTTACGATCTACACCAGCCGCCGGCCATGCGCGCTTATTGCATTTTCTACCGCCTAATTGAAATGGTTTGACTTCCATCGTTCGATTGACTGAATGAAACGAGATGACTTCACATAATAGGTTGGGGGAAAAAGTCTTTTCGCATTATAGTATGTATGAACTTGTAATAAAATCTCTTTGGCTGTAGTATTTGTATCTGGCTGGTTTTGGTATCATTGAAAGTTAAAATTTTAAAGAACATAATTCCAAGTTCAAATTAGGCAAATGTGTGATTTTCATTTGTTTTTCGTACTGTCAAGATGAGTGAATCTAATGAAGAAATTAGATACATTTTAAAATTTTACTACAGAAAAAGGAAAAATGCAACGCAAGCCGCGAAGAAATTTTGCGATGTTTGTGGACCTAGTGCAGTGTCTGTGAGAGTAGCACAAATTTGGTTTAAGCGTTTTCAATCCGGAAATTTTGATGTCAAAGATGCACCTCGCTCTGGTCGCCCTATTACGGATAAAATGGATGCCATTTTTGAAAAAGTGGAGCAAGATCGACATATCAGTAGTTACGACGTAGCTGAAGAACTGAGAATTGATCACAAAACAGTTATGGCGCACTTGAAAAAAGCTGGGTACAAAAAAAAGCTCGATATTTGGGTACCTCACGAGCTCACTGAAAGAAACCTAATGAACCGTGTACTCATTTGTGATTCTTTATTACGACGTAATGAAACCGAATCATTTTTGAAGAAGCTGATAACTGGTGATGAAAAGTTGATCACGTACGACAAGAACGTGCAAAAAAGGTTGTGGTCAAAGGCCGGTCAGGCTTCACAGACTGTGGAGAAACCCGGGTTAACTCGCAATAAGGTGATGTTGTGTGTGTGATGGGATTGGAAGGGCATTATTCATTATGAGCTATTACCACCAGGCAGGACTATCGATTCTGAACTCTACTGCGAACAACTGATGAGATTAAAGCAAGAAATTGAGAGAAAGCGGCCGGAATTGATCAACAGAAGGGGTGTGGTGTTTCATCATGATAACGCTAGACCTCACACATCTATAGCCACTCAGCAAAAATTAAGAGAGTTTGGCTGGGAGGTGTGAATGCATCCGCCGTATAGTCCTGACCTTGCACCTTCAGATTTCCACCTGTTTCGGTCTCTTCAGAATTCTTTATGCAATGTTAGGTTAACATCACGAGAGGACTGCCAAATCCACTTGTCGCGGTATTTTGATGAGAAGTCCAAAATTTTTTATAGCAATGGGATCATGTCCCTACCTACAAGATGGCAAAAGGTTATCGAACAAAATGGTACATACATACTTTAGTTAAATTTAAATAAACTATATTAAAAAATGTTTTGAATTA
Organism: Macrosoma leucophasiata; assembly: GCA_036365455.1. Classification (NCBI taxonomy): domain Eukaryota; kingdom Metazoa; phylum Arthropoda; class Insecta; order Lepidoptera; family Hedylidae; genus Macrosoma; species Macrosoma leucophasiata. The sequence continues at coordinate 8,814,196 of JAWQUS010000013.1, forward strand.
TCTTAAAAAATGCGAAGAAACTTTTTCCCCAACCAATATATATATATGTAAGTATAAGGTATACTTACGTACCTATATCCAGGTGTGAGGGAGGGATCAAAAGTCTTTACTGGTGGTAGAGCTCCAGTGACGGAGCCCGCGGGCGTAGGCACCAAAGCATTACCTAATATACTTGCCGCTTAATGGTAGTGTTCAGCACTATTATTATTATTATGTCTCTCGTCAGCACGGGGTCCAATTTGAATCCCGGACCTTTGTCAGGCTTGCGCGGGGACATGGCGGGTCCAACACGTAGAGTCCCTTTCGAGAATTTTGATCTACTTTGTAATGGGTTATATTCGGCGGGACCTCTCTCTCGCTGCATCAATAGTTAATACAGACACAGACAGACCCCGCAGAATATAATGGGACTATTGTAATGAAAATGATTTGCCAAACCTTGGGCTCTGTGGGTGAACTGAGGGGACTAGATGGCCCCGAGTGTATGGCTCTTGCAGAAATTTAGACAACAGTCTATTATCTAAATTTCTGCAAATGCCATACCTCTAGCGCCCCACTCTGATCGGCCAATGAAGGCAAGCCAGAGGTGAGAGACCTGATGCTCTGTCCGGCCGTACCTCTGTGTGGCGGACGAGGCGGAGCCCAGTTCTCTCGGAGGAACTCGAGATGATGGTAGGGGGTGGTGTCGCTACTCACCAACAGCTCGCCACAAGCTGCTCTGCCCCCTTATTATTATTATTCTTAATACTTTTATGCACATAAAAAGATACATATGGCGGACTTAACGTCACTAGGCGTTTTCTACCAGTCAACCGTTGGGTTGTGTAGAAATCAACGAAGTAGGTGCAGCACTGGTTAAAATTTTATTACTAAATTTTATTATTAAAATTATATTGAGAATAACAATAAAATAAATTAAATAGATTTAGATGATTATAAATATAACTATCAACACTATCGTGTTCTGGTCAGGTGGTAATGTACGGCACTGTAATTTCCGACACAGAGGCAAAGCATCTTAGGCCTCAGGAGTGGTAGCGCATCTACATTTTGACCTTGGTCTTTGTGAAATGTGACATCAATGTGAATTGCATGTTTGTTTGCCACTTCCATTATATAAAAAAAAGTCATAGGAATCGGCGCATGTATGAAGAGAAATATGAATCTAGAAGGAGCAGGTGTGTCAGGACTGGAATATCTGGCGCTCCAACCCTGTAATGGACTTGGCATGGACAAACATACATACATACAGTGCTCAACAAGAAATAATGCACATCGAGCCTAAGAAATTGACAATCGGTTAGTTTCGATTTTGTAGAGCGTTATCCCTGTTGCACACTGTTAGTCCGGTATTATTTAAAACTTGATCAAAATGATGGACAAACGTCACATAGATAAGGTGTGAACGGGATAACGCTCTACAGATCCGAAATAGGCCGAAGCCTAGTGGAAGCAGGCCACTACTAGTACGCTGAGGTCCTGGGTTCGATTCCCGGGTAGGAAGTTATCAGAGATAACGGTGTAAAGTCCTTTAACTCAGGTTCTATTGGTATATTCCATTTTCTGGAAATTTCCCAGTACCTCGAAGTTTGGTAATGTGCCCGGAGATGTCAACAGGCTCGCCACCTGTTACATGAGCCAAGCGTAACCGGCGAATCTTGGGTGTTTGTGTTTAAATGCATGCATTTACCTCTGCCTACCCCTTCGGGGATTACAGGCGTGAAGTTTTTTCTTGTTCGATACTGTACCTTTATTAAACTTTTCTTTATCTCATAAATTTTAATATACTCTTATAATATATTATAATTGTGTCATATTAAAATTATTTCCGCTGTGAGCTTCTCGTTATAGAGATGCTCTCGACTCATAACAAGGGTACCTTTGACGTGTAACTTGTGCAAAGAGGATTTACCGATACATCCTTACGTTTCTACGGCGCACGATAACTAGAGAGATTCCGTTTCTGATAAACTTTGCAATTCTTCAAAGGGGACTCTTTGTAGGAATAGAATACATTCAGTAAGGGAATGATGTGCATTGTTATTTTAAGTTGAATTTGTTAAATCTTGACTTCTATCTGCGTAAAAGGACTGTTTTGCAAGATTTTATGCGAGTTTATAAACATAATAGGTAATTTTTGAATTTTGTCTTTTATTAACAGGCTTAGACGCTTCTGTATAATATATATATAGGTATCTAAGTACCAGTGTTAACACACATGTTGGCCGACATTACCTTGAATATACAGGATAAGTTTAGGAAATAAAATAAAGGAGATGTTCCAAATATGTATGGAGGTTGGGCCTGCACCTTGTACATAGCGAATTGAGAGAAGAAGCATATAATTTATATATATAAAAAGCAATTGCTGTTCGTTAGTCTCGCTAAAACTCGAGAACGGCTGGACTGATTCGGCTAATTTGGTTTTGAATGATTTTTGGAAGTCCAGGGAAGGTTTAAAAGGTAAAAAAATATGAAGAAATTGAAGGGAAATAGTAAAAACCATAATTTTATTTTCCCATACAATTTGTCCGTATCTATCAAACCTTTGACACATTATTTCATTGTGAGGCAATACGAAGTTTGCCGGGTCAGCTAGTACTAAATAATTTTTAGCTACTTAAAATCTTTTATTGTACCTTCAATTAATTGTCGTAAGTATAATTATTTCAAAAACAAGAATGACGCAGTAGCAGTATGGTGACATATTGTTGTCATACAAAAACAACATGATTTTTTGAGTATTTTTCCATGATTCGACGTATTTTTCTCTATATTTTAATATAATGTACAAGGCGCAAGACCAAGTATTTAAATGTTGGCTATAAATTAGAACTACTTGCCAAGGTATTCCCATTTCCATTATAAAGATTTATTTTTTAAAATTATACCTATTCTTATCTAAATAATGAGCAAACTAACCATTTTTATCTTTTTAATGGCATGTCCTAATATTTGGTACCTACCTTCAATTTCGTGTAAGTAGATACCAATTAAATAAAATGAATAAATTTACAATAAAAGAAAATGTACATAAGATAATAATCTACACGTCCATGTTTAAGTATAAATAACCATAAAACATTTCGTTTCACGCTTGCACGATAAGACTATCACATAAAACGCGCGCTTTTTGCGCATCACCAAAATGGCGGATCAAAGAAGCCATTTTGTGTTTGCAATTTTAATTGGAATGATAAAGGCCGCTTTTTCGCGGAATATTTTAAAAGAATGCGGGTTGCGGATGCAAAAAGTTTTATCTTTCGCCGATTAAAATGCCGTTTTGAAATCGAACAAATAGGTTCGTTTTTGTGGGACCACGCCTGTGCGACACGTTTGCCATGACAACATGGCGACTGATGAACTTTTTTTTTTTAAGTTTTATGGCATTGCTTGTTTTGCATATTGCCAGTGTCAAGTAAAACGATATTTCCAATTCGTATTAAGCAACGTAAAATTCAGAGTCAGTCACTCAATTTATCAGTCCGTCAGTCAGAGTCACAGTAATTCGAGTAAAGCGATGGCTACTTTACCAGAACATTTAATAAAAATAATAAAATAATAAAAAAAAAATTATTTATTCCACAAACTTTGAATCTTACTTACTATTTTACATCAATTGTGTCATAAACGTTTAGTGGAGTCTGGAGCCTAAACTAGGATACCCTGTATTTCAGGTCTCCAGGTCCCCACCTCCGGATAAAATGATATGTTGGAAATTAGATATTTGTGCACTTTATCAAAATTCATGAAAAGTAGAAACTAAAAAAAATACTCTACTCTATTTACAAAGCAGTTTTGGCGGCAACCCGAAAAAACGTGTTTTCGCACTGTTATTCTATTTCACTATACGCGAGCACTGTAATAAGCCTATATCAAATAAAATGCCACCAACTTTATTTAATATAACTCAAAAATACACCAAGAAAATGAAATAAAATAAGAGCACCACACGCATTTTTCAAGGTTCCCGCCAAAACCGACTGATGAACTTGTGTGGTAAGTAGTGTTGCCAGGTCTGATTTATTTTAGATCGGGGCTGAATATAAAAAAGGGGAGAAAATATGGAAAATAAATGGGATCTCAACAAATGACCCAGGGTTGCAGATAGGGACAAATGCAGCCAAGTGCGAATTGGACGCACCGAGGGTTCCGTACAAAATTATAGTACTGAACGTTGCTGTAATGAAAAAAAAATGGGTTTTCCTGTAACTATTTTAGTTTTTTTTTTACAAAACCTTAAATAGCATTCGTTTTCGGATATTAGAGAAGAAGAGGGAACTGGCGAATTTTCGTCTATTTTTTTTTATGTTATGGTAGTGGTAAATGAGCATGCAGTTCGCATTGATGTTAAGTGATGACTGCAGCCTATAGACACTTACACAAAGGTCAAAATGCAAATGCGTTACCACTCCTGAGGCCTAAGGTATTATGCCTCTGTGCCGGAAATTACAGGGCCGTACATATACCACCTGACCGGAAGACGATAGTGCTGAAGACTTCTATTTAGCGGAAAGTAAATTAGGAAATGCGGTGGTGGCTACGCCCGCGAGCTCCGTCACTGGAGCTCTATCACTAAGTCTATTTTAATAGTTAACCTATAGTAGTTTAATGGGTGATTTAACACATTAAGCGTCTCGATAAGGTGCAAATCGAGACGTGACATCAATCCCCTAAACATTGGAACGTTCCGCGCAAATCGGGAGCTACAACACAACAGGCAACACTAGTAGTAGGTAAGTGAATAAGGTAAATGAAGAGGGGAGTTTTGGCGGGAACGCGGAAAAGAGCTGTGTCGCTGCGTGATATTATTTTCGAAATTGGTGAATAGTCGCGTTTTTATGTGTAGAAATGGTGGGATGTTTATCATAAAGCATTCGATAACGTTCACAGGCTTAAGAGGTGATTTTTTTATGCTGCCTCCAAAACTTCGTAAAATCTCCTAGTAAAGTCCCCATCACTTTACTGGCGCCATCTCATCATATTCCGCATGGAAGCATCCAATCATCGTCACCTTCCATATGGATATTCATTATCATAAGAAATGAAGAAAACAATTTACTGAAGATTGGCTGTTAAGGACTTGCTGCCGTGGCCGTAAAACAATTAAAAAAAAAAAAGTAAGTGAATGGTATTTTGTAGTATAAAAAATAAGGCGTTTGCTTTTCTAAGTGAGAGCAAAGTATAAAACATAATTGGCAACGTGGAAAAGAATATCAGTTTCTCGTTCAGTGTTGTCGTTAGATTATAATGCTTTAATTAAAAATTTTCTTAGTACCTATGAATATAAACTTCATTTTCATTGTACCGGTCTAGTTTTTTTGTTCTACAATTCACGTAATTTGCCTGAAATTAACGTGATGCTGATGATAATTAACTACTTATTGTCCCTAGGAAAATAAGTTTGGTATAGTCCAAACTCGTAGTTTCTTTGAAATAAAACAAGTTTTACGGATTTACTTTGCGTATATTATTCTAAAATGATTTTCAAAATGAACCCTACGTTCCGTCAGTTCCGTGGTCCCAGACAGACTAAGGTGACTGCAACTGAACTGAAGTTGCAACCTCTGGATAACTATCCCAGCCGCCTCACCAATAAACCTTCAGCCTAGGTATATTTTACTGGTAATAGAGCTCCAGTGACGGAGCTTGCATGCACCACCGCATTACCTAATCTACTTGCCACTAAATGATAGTGAATTAGCACTATCGTCTTAAAGGCGGACCGGCCCTATCATTCCCGGCACAGAGGCACAACAACTTAGATCTCAAGACTCCAAGAGTGGCAACGCATCTGCATTGAAATCACTTTAATTTTTATGTACATGTGTAGAGGCCACACTATCACTTGTAGTGAACTGTATGCTTGTTTGCCACTTCTTGACATAAAAAGAAATTAAAGAACCAGTTTTAAATGGTGATATTGTGTTTGTGCACTGGGTTTTATCCTTTTTTACAGTTTTATTTAAATGGAATTTGCAGTATCAAATACATTTGCAAATCCTTAAACTCATAAATCCATCTGATATAAGATCATCACTCTCTTTACGGACATGATAAACAAAAACAAAACGAGGTGGCGTATGATGTAGCAGCTGCTGGAAGTTGGAACAGTAGAAAACAAAGTAACATTATACCCACTAAATCATCTACATACTTTCATCTCGTTAAATACGAGTAAAAGCGGCCCGACACATAAAAATATCAACCAAATCATTTAGCTGGTAAGCTGCAGTTAAATCAAAATGGGAATATAAATCATACGACCGCTGTTCGTTCTGTCGCAACTGCGTAGGTTACAAAGAGAACTAAAAATATGGCGGTTCTATACTGTCTTAATCTTTGTACTGATTTAATGTTGTTTTTGTATGTGTGGTATTGTAAATTTAATTTAATGTTTTCGAAATATAATGCGTCGTCGTATATTTTATGCAGCATCAAAATTTCTATAGTATCTATCTATATCCATTCTGAAATTGCACTGAAGATCTTTTTGACATTTTGAGTGTGTGTATTCAGCAGATCACGTCATGTCTATTAGACTAGAATAAGTAAGTTATGTGGTATATTATGAAAAATTTTTGATTTGAGGATAGCGGATTTTATTCGTTCACAATAATTGTATGACCTATACCTATCTAGATAGTTGTTTCGGATCTGGGTGTTTGTGTGTATGACGTTTGTGTACCACGTCGCCCGTGGCATAGGATGTGCATCTGTGAGTGTGAGTGTAAGCGTATTAAATTATTGAATTAAGTTTTATATTAATACAGAACTGTTTAGTTGCCGAATGTAACATTTCGGAATGAGTACGCGAATAAAAGCAGAAAGGTATCTCTGTTTCATATTTTAGTTTTATTTGGAGTCTCTATGTACCGTTTTGGGAGATACAGTCTTAGAGTACTGTAGTAGTAGAAGTAGTCGTAGGTACTAAGTGCGGTACAGTAAACTCGTAATTTCTGGCTCTTATGACTAGTGATTAGGTACTTTCAATGCAAATGTGCTCTCCTAAGATCTTAGGAGTGGAAAAACATTTGTATTGAAAGTACCCAAAGCTTGCAGCTCGTAGGCTGGCCCCCCACGAGGTGGACCGCCGAGCTAGAGAAGGTTGCGGGAAATCGCTGGATGAGGTCTTAGTACTCGGTGGATTGAGCCACACGGCGAAGAGAAGAGGAACCCAGCGACGGAGCGGCGTTTGGCATGGCTCTGCCCGCCACTCGCTGCTGTGATGAGGAGACGGATTACACAGCCGCCTAACGATGGTTCCGCCGTCAGATGCGGACGTGGTAGGGAGACGGCTGGTGAAGAGATGTATGGGTATGTCTTTAGTCATGCACCCTATCCCCAGCCGCCTAGCGGTGGTCCCGCCGCTCGATAGGGTCGTGGTTAGGCCGCGGGGGCGGTTGATGGTCAGTTCAACCCTGACACTCCCGCTTCCCCGAGATCGGACTCCTCTGGACTCTCCTGGACTCCTCCACTCTTTCCGACCGATCATTGTGGCAATCTTTGGGAGAGCCTTTGTCTAGCAGTGGACGACTTTCGGCTGAAATGATGATGATGATGATGAAAGTTTGTAGCATTTATCATAAATATTATGAATCTTAGGTTTGCTCCCCACATTTATGACTTAAAAAAGAAAACCTTCAGACTCTCATCAGCTTTGTGTTTTTAATGTCTGGATTTCATCAAAACAGACATAGAGCGACATGTTTGTTGCATAACATTGTTTTATATTTTGCTGCTTCAAAAGTAGTCTAATTGATATTTTAGTCCTTATGTTATCTGCGTAAGGTTACCTGTAATTCTAAAAGTGAAATCACTCGTTTTTAATATACCAAGTAAACCAAAACTCAAGTGTATTAATCTACGAGTATACTAATAGTAATTTTATAAAGCTGAAGAATTTGTTTGTTAGCTTGAACGCGCTAATATCAGGAACTAGTGGTTCGATTTTTAAAAAATATTTAAGTGTTAGATAGCCTATTTATTCAGGAAGGCTTTAGGCTATCATGCTAAGATGAATAGGAGAGGGTAGATAATATTGAAACCGCGCGAAGCTGGGACAAGCCGCTATAATAAATGAATAATAAAAATATGTTTATTTAGGAACATTACAACAGTTGTGTAAAATTTTTATAAAAATGATGAATATCTGCAAAAGTTGGAAAGTGTGTCGCAAATACCATCGCCCACCTCGAAATTTTGGGTTCACAATTATATTATCAGTGTTTAATAATTATCTCACTTATCAACTAAGCTCACACAAATAACTGTTAACACTTTTATCCGCTTACTTACTCTATGTCCTTTTGACATAGAGTAAAAATAATTACGATATTAATTTCGTATTTTTAATTTTGCTCATTAAAGAAGCGACATATCCATATCACAGTTTTAACTGTGTAAAAACGCTACGAGTGCGGTCTGTGATAAATCATATTTCTACGTATCTACATAATTAAGCGGCCGAGTTTAAGTAGGAAAACGTCAATTAGCCGACATTTGCCTCATGAGTTTTTATGTCGTTCGAAAAAAATATGATTTATGACCGCACAGTGTAATGCGACACTGTTTAGAGGTTACAAATTGTCTATGCATCGGTTTTGGTTAATATTTCCGCTTTTTATACGATCTGTGGTGAGTGATGGGCGCGGCTATCGATATTTTGATGGCAGTTAAGTAACTTTATTTTGTGATTCACATGAAAGTTGCATTTTATTTTATTACTTTTGATTAATAGCTACAAAAATGTTTCAATTCCTTTATCGATACTTATATTATAAATGCAAATGTACGTTTATTTTTTACATTTTCACAGGAAAACTACTTAACATAACGAAAATTTAACGCACTTTTTATTAAAAGAAAAAAAAGCACGCACGGACGCAGTCGCAGGCTGAAGTTGGTTTATTTTAATTTCAATAATTGACATATTTGACGACTCTGAAATTATTTAAAAGCACTTATCAATTCATATTACACTCATTAATATATTCGATTTTTACCTAAAAAGGTACAAATGCAAATGTACGTTTATTTTTTACATTTTCACAGGAAAACTACTTAACATAACGAAAATTTAAGGCACTTTTTATTAAAAGAAAATAAAGTTTTGAAAACAGTTTTGAAAACTTAAAACCGATATTTTGTATTGAACTCATGATTTATAAAACAGAATGGTACACTAGAGTATTATATAATGTTGGCTATATTTTACAAGCTACCTTGAATCATTAACAATATAAATAACCACAAATACACACTTATATCAGAACACCCACTTAGTTAAATGCGATGTTAGTATTTTAAAAATACATAAAATGATTCTATTCAAATAGTCAGATTTAACTTCTTTGTAAAAGGAAATGTCCACATTGATGAAATTTATCGATCAACTTAATTAAAGTAGATGTAGGTTGTAAGGCTTAAATTTTATAGTTTTCCAAATATCGATAAATAAGTACAATTCGTTTTATTGACACCCCTAATCCGAACACATCTTTAGCAATTAATGGAAGAAAATTTTGAATGTTATCAATGAAGAAATGAAATGTGCTTAATGAGTTTGGGAATAGAGAACGGTGTTGTCTGTGGCATATTTTGTAAATATTTGGGGTGTAGTTAATTTCGCTCGGTAGGAAATATTTTCGGTGGATATCTATTTTGACATTCGTGTTAATAGTGCGCAGGTGGGAACCGGTATTTGTGGAATGTGCTATCGATGGTTTTAGTGTTAAAGCTAATGTTTCATTCTGAACTTAAGTAATATTATGCTGGCATCACACTTGTAATACAAGTCACAATAGTCTAGCTCTAGCAGGTTTTCGCGAGCTTCATACTTGTTTTGCGAATTTTTTTTTTTTGGTTTCTCTTGCTTGAAAATGCAACGAAATTGTAAAGACTGAGATGGTACTCCAAACTTTCTGCCTACCCTCTGAGGGACTTCGAGTGAATGAAAATAATGTCAATAGTAGGTACCTAAGTTGAGCAGAGACCGTAACGTCGTACATTTATTTTCATTTCAACTTTAAGCAACGAAACTTGATTAACGAAACGAAATTAAAACTTTGAATTGAGAACTTTATAGGTGGTAGAGCTCCAGTGACGGAGCTCGCGGGCGTAGGCACCACCGCATTACCTAATATACTTGCCGCTAAATGGTAGTGTTCAGCACTATCGTGTTCCGGTCAGGTGGTAATGTACGGCCCTGTAATTTCCGCCACAGAGGCATAACACCTTAGGCCTCAGAAGTGGTATTGCATCTGCATTTTGACCTTGGTCTTTCTGTGGGTGTCTATAGGCTGCAGTCATCACTTAACATCAATGTTAACTGCATGCTTGTTTGCCACTTCCATTACCTACATAAAAAAACAATATCTAGATGATAGGTAAGTAAATATTGTTTCAGCTTATACAAATAAGTAATAGTTATTTATAGACATTTATAGGTTGCGATATTTACTTACCATCGACGTGTGCATGCATATCTGATTAGTTTATTTTTATTAGGTAAATAAATATATACAGTACCTGCTAAGACTTATTGCACATTGACCTTAAGATCTGTCCTAAGACAATCGGCTAGTTTCGACTTCGATTCGTGTTAACTTCGTAGCACACTGTATACGTAAGCACTGTTTTTTTTTTTGCGTGGCCCAATTCTGACTGATCTTTTAAAAAATACAAAAGTACAGGTGACGCCCTGTAAGAGCACGGCAAACATAAGGAGGCAACTAGCTGCCTTATTATAATTATTATTATAGCCTTTTTTTAACAAAAAAAAAACAAAAAACATTTTACAATTTAAATTACAGTTAGTTGTTAACATTAACACATTATTATCATTTTTAATAAAAACAAATACAATTTATTCTATTCATATTATTACCTATATTTTGTATTAGCTGCCTTATTCTATGCCTATGATAGTGCGGCGTTGGTAAAAAATTGATCAAAATCGTTGACAATCGTCACACATGTAGTGTGCGAAAGAGATAACGCTGTACAGAGTCGAAAAAAGCCGATGTCTTTTCCTAAGGTCGTTGTGTAATACTTCTAACTGTGGACTGTATGTTAGGTAGATAGGTAAGTAGGTAAGTTTTAAGGTTTAAAGACATTTATTTTACTCAAAAAGTAGTAAGTAGTAACATTACATAATTATAATTTAACATTTATATTTCAGTAATCGTCGGACTGTTTTAAAATATACTATTAGCAAAAAGTTTCTTTAATTTTTTTTTATATAATGATAAATTTTTACAGGATTTTATTGAGTTTGGTAAATTATTGTATAACTGCCTCAGTAGCCTAGTGGTAGCAGGCCACTACTATTCCGCTGGAGGTCCTGGGTTCGATTCCCGGGTCGGGGACTATCAGAGATAACGGTTTAATAATCCTTTATCTCTGATTCTATTGGGAATATTTCCATTTTCCGGAAGTTTCCCAGTACCTCGAAGTTTGGTAATGTGCCCGGAGATGGCAACAGACTCGCCACCTGTTACATGGGCCAAAACTTAACCGGCGAATCGTGGGTGTTTGCATGTATGCTTGAATGCATGCATTTACCTCTGCCTACCCCTTCGGGGATTACAGGCGTGAAGTTACGTACGTACGTATTGTATAACTGTGCACCCTCAAAAGGAATACATCTTTCGCTATAATTAGTTCTAGGAGCTTTAACTTGTACTATATTTCTTTTTCTCAAACTATATGTAGGTATTTTACGTCTTTATGTAAATGTTAGTTTTGTATGTAACTCGCCAGCTAATATTTTGTTCAGGTACATGTTGTAAATAGAGTTCTAGCATTAAACTCCCTGGATATTTCAGTAGGTATGTAAGTATGATAGTACCCTTAAAGGATTATAATTTTTTTATTTATGTATTTTATTAAACCATTAAAGGAATGCTTATTCTGTCGCCAACCATTATTATATTGGTCGTAAAAAATTACATATACAACAATTTCCGTTTCTTTATGTCCGTTAATTAATGCAACTATTAATATTGATGATAATAAACAAAGATGTTTTTGTTCAACAGTATCAAATCACTGGTTGTAGAGTTCCAAGAGCTCGAGGGCGTAGGCTCCAAAGCATTAACTAATCCATCTGTCGCTAAATAGTAGTGTTCAGCACTATCGTGTTTCGGTTAGATGGTAGTGTATACCGTTATAACTATCACAGAGACATAACTACTAAGATCTCAAGGGTGGCAATGCATCTGCATTTTGATCTCTAGTGTTTGTGTAGATCAGCACTTAACATTCATGTGAACTATATTTTATTTTAAAGAAAAATGGAAAGAAAATTTGACTTCAGGCGAGACTCGAACTCGCGGCCTACTGGGAATCTAGTCCAGCCGCTCTTCCAATTGAGCTACTGAAGTCCTGCCCGATTTGTCAAATCTTTCCTTCACATCTATTGCATTGCATGCTTGTATGCCATGCCACCTTGGTTACATATTTGAATTTTTATTCTAAGTATGAATAATAGACATAGTTGGACAGCAAAGTTTATTTAGCGATCGTATCGTCCTACCGTTTTATTGATATGATATGATCTCTCTTTTAAAACCGGTCGGACTATAGTAAAAATAGTGAATTAGTAGAGTAATAAGTTTTGTTATGTAAGTAATCTGTAATGTAATCTATCTGCCGCCAAATTGTAGAGTTTAGCACTACCTATCGTGTTCTGGTTACATGGTTATGTATGACAAAGGTCTTGGAGTCAAAATACACAGTTCAGTCATTATATCCATGTGCACTGCATATTTTTCACGACAGTTTATTCAATTTATTCATATACCTATTTCATATAATTAGGTTCCTGAAGAGCACTTTCACATCTTATTTTTTTTAAACTGTCTAGAGCGAATAACAATTAATAATATTTGATTACTGAATATTATTAATGCCTTATAATAATATATTTTAAGTCATTCACTAAAGGTAGCTTGTAAACTGACAATGCAAAAGTGTCCTTGTAGACCAATCTATATAGGTATATAAAAATCAATTGCTGTTCGTTAGTCTCGGTAAAACTCGACACCGACTGGACCGATTTAACTAGTTTTGAATCATTTTTGGAAGTCCAGGGAAGGTTTAAAAGGTAAGAAAATATGAAGAAATTTCAGGGAAATAGTCAAAACCACAATTTCATTTTCCCATACAAATAGTCCGTATAATATATATCAAACATTTGACACATCATTTCATTGTGAGGCAATACGAAGTTTGTCGGGTCAGTTAGTTTGAAATAAGATATTAGAATTTTGAATTTCAATAAAAACCAATATTAAAAATAAACGTAACAATTGTAATATGGAAAGAAGACATAAAAATAATTCTCATAAAAAAATATTTATCAGGTCTACATATCCATCAGCACACGAGTTAAGTTTCAAACCCAACCGAAAATTATTTTCTCCCAAAACAAATGTGTAACATTAAATCATACACAAACATTCCTTGCATACCACAGTGACTTCTCGAACATTATATTTGGACTATCGAATACCACATCATTTGTGGCACATGTGCCCTTCATTTTACACCATTCCACGAAAAAATATTCGCTAATTGGGCTACGAGAGGCGAAGGAATGAAGGATAATGATTTTGGTTAAATTTCTCTAGAGATTGACGACGTAAGTAACTTTTTTTAGGTAATGAAGGTGGTATACAAGCATTTTAATAAGTGTTAAGTGACTTGTTAAGTGACTTTTATAAATGACTAGCGACCCGTCCCATCTTCGCGCGGTTGCAACGTACCTACCCTCTCTATGTAGCCTTAAGCATTCCTTGATAAATGGGCTATCTAACACCGAAAGATTTTTTTAAATCGGACCAGTTCCTGAGATTTGCGCGTTCAAGCAAACAAACAAACAATATATTTTACTATTGCGAGATCGAATCAGAAATGAGGAGATCCGCATGAGAACCATAGTTACCGACATAGCTCACCGAATAGCGAGACTCAAGTGGCAGTGGGCAGGGCACATAGCTCGAAGAACTGACGGCCGTTGGGGCAGAGCAGTTCTAGAGTGGCGATCACGTACCGGAAATCGAAGCGTAGGCAGGCCTCCTACAAGATGGACCGACGACCTGGGTTGCGACCGCCTATCGACATTGCTGTCGTCATTATCATTGCTGTCAAATTTTAAAGTCGATTTTTACTTTAACTAAATAACAATAATCGAAATAATCTACCATTATCGCTTGTTTATTTATCTCCTACGAAAACGAGAACATCAATCAGATTATCAATACTACTTTTAAAGGAGCTACAAATCGACATGAAAATTTGACAGGAATGACAATGCCAGCAGCAATACAGATAGGCGGTAGCACCCCTGGTGAAGGTAGCGGGCAATCGCTGGATGAGGGCGGCCCAGGACCTTTGGGGGAGGTTTTTGTTCAGCAGTGGACGTCTTTTGGCTGAAATGATGATGATTTTTTTTTTATATGTTATGGAAGTGGCAAACAAGCTTGCAGTTCACATTGATGTTAAGTGATGACTGCAGCCTAAAGACACCCACACAAAGACCAAGGTCAAAATGCCGATGCGTTACCACTCCTGAGGCCTAAGGTGTTGAGCCTCTGTGCCGGAAATTACAGGGCCGTACAATACCACCTGACCGGAACACGATAGTGCTGAACACTACCATTTAGCGGCAAGTTTATAGGTAATGCGGTGGTGCCTACGCCCGCGAGCTCCGTCACTGGAGATCTACCACCAGTAGAAATGATGATATTTTACTACATAAAATTCACATATATTCGGTGATAGATACCACGCTTTATCACAACAATAGCTCTAATAGTATGTGCATTATTAAGTATATATACCTACCTATTTAAAAATAATTTTAAAACGATTATCACTAACACGCATGCACTTCCAGCGCACCGATAAGATTAATTACGTTCCATTTATTGTATCTACTCCCCTAACGCGGATTATTGCTTTTAAATATAGCAACCACGTATCTTTAGTCCGTAATTCAACGTCTTTAGCTCCACAATGCATACAAAACAACATCACACTATTTTTCTTCCCACCCCACGTAATTAACTGTCTTCCCTTTAGAATACTAAATACTTATTTAGTACCAACTATCATTGTTAGACAAGGATGGGTGTATAATTGTTGGGACGCGTGAGAGAGAAGTGAATAGGGGTAATAGATATCACCCCAAGTTTTCACGCTAGCCGCGAGCTAAGGGCGTTTGGAAGATCCCTTGTTGGGTATTTTTGGGGCAAACCAAGTGTGAAGTGATAGGAAGTTGTTTATTTAGCTCGATTATGCCGACGCAACCGATTTATGTGGAACATAATTTAATATCCGCTTATTTTTTTTTTTCAATGAATGGAATTACAATAAATATGTCTTTGTTATCTATGAATAAAGTGATTTTAAATCGAAAAAAGAACATTTAAGTCCTAATAAATCGAAATGGTGACGAATTAAAATGAATTTACAGCTGATGTCAATTATATTATTGGACATTTTAATATTATAAATGCAAATATATTTTTTTTCTGACAAAATTCGATATGTGGCTAACATAACTAACAGTTTTAAATAAAAAAACAATACTTTCAGTCAATTTTTAAATATTAATTTTAATTAATGTAATCATTGATTAAGGTCATGGAAAAAATGTAGAGTCGACTCTACGTTAAGATTCCTTCCTGATATTATAAAGTTGGTAGGCTATATTGTTTATCTATTAGGATAATAAGAAAGAATGGTTAGGCTTCGCACGGGTACATTTTTTCTTCTGTTTAGATTTTCATAAAATAATACCGTCATAACGCATTTGCCGTAGGCATTCATTCATTCCATAAAAAAATCATAAAAATCTTAGCTGATACTGAAAATCGGAAAAATACAAGGAGATATTTTTAAGCGTCATAGGCGAACCGTAACAAAATTTTATTAATTTAATTTTTTATTACGTAGGTAGATATAACTACCTACGTTACCTATCTTAACTTTTATGATCTACCTATTTCGGTTTGAATTTGAAAATTGAGAAGCACATTTGTATAATAAGTAATCTAATAAACATATTATTTTCACTGGTGGTAGAGCTCCAGTGACGGAGCTCGCGGGCTTAGGCACCACCGCATTACCTAATATACTTGCCGCTAAATGGTAGTGTTCAGCACTATCGTGTTCCGGTCAGGTGGAAATGTACGGCCCTGTAATTTCCGGCACAGAGGCATAAACCCTTAGGCCTCAGGAGTGGCAACGCATCTGCATTTTGACCTTGGTCTTTGTGTGGGTGTCTATAGGCTGCAGTCATCACTTAACATCAATGTGAACTGCATGATTGTTTGCCACTTCCATAACATAAAAAAAAATATATATATATTTTGACAGTTTTAATAAGATATTCTACGAAAATCGCTTCATCATCGTATTACCTTCCGTAATAATAGAAACTTTACAATATTACCTTTAAATAGGATAACTTCCAATAAATTAACTGCCTAGCTATTTTCGTAGGAAGCGTAACAAATTAGCGAATATGATCTAATGTAGGTATTTAATATTATCATTGTTGTCAATTTAATTTAAGTATTTATGTACTAATATGTAGGTACCTACCTAGATATTATGTCTAATGACATGATTAGTTAGATACCTACACTATTATCAGTAGCGACCTTAGGTACTTAAAATAATTTGCTAAACTGTTTCTTTTTTATTTATTTATTTAAAAAACTTTACAAAATATGTACATCAAAGCAAACCAAAAATCACCAAGACTTGTCTGGTACGCTTAGCCGAATCTATGTAGGTGGTACGACAACAGTAACATCACAGTCATTAGGTACATATAAGAAATAATAATAATGGGTGAATATCTATTTATCTAATACGAAATATAGGCTTATAAAACGCTTACATCGTTAGTCATTTTGCACTTGATAAAACAACATAGATAAATAATTTTTTAAAGAAAAATGGAAAGAAAAATTTGACTTCAGGCGAGACTCGATTGAGCTACTGAAGTCCTGGACTTCAGTAGCTCAATTGGAAGAGCGGCTGGACTAGATTCCCAGTAGGCCGCGCGTTCGAGTCTCGCCTGAAGTCAAATTTTTCTTTAAAAAATATTTCACAAGCATGTGTTAATGCGAAATAATATAAAACAATTAGATAAATAATGTACTCGTATTTATCTACGTAGGTAGGTACTGTATCTATACTTTTTCGTGCTCCTGCGACCCTTCCTTTTTTTGTCATAAGGTTGACAGAGAAGCAAACGGCAACCGGATGAAAAGTAGTCACCGTCACCTATGAACATTTGCAACACCAGGGAATTGGCAACAAGCTGTAAGCCCTGAAGAACTCGACCCTATTTTGGCCAAAACCCCATCCATATTGTAGCATGGAAGGAACACCTCAGAGAGAAGTTGTCTCACAATTTACATGTTCAAAACCGAACTATGAGCTCAGCCACGCGTCCAGTCTGTGTGGATGAAATGTCTCTCATGGGTGGGTAGTGCGGTGCAGGAAAAGATGGCACAACGGTGGCACCATATGAAACAGAGTGCCTAGTGCGAGATTTTATGCGAATTCGATCGCGTGAGTGTAAACGCAGATTTGTATGGAATTGAAGGAGCGTCATCTAGCGGTGAATGGATTGTTTTTTTTTTTTTTTATGTAATGGAAGTGGTAAACAAGCATGCAGTTCACATTGATGTTAAGTGATGACTGCAGCCTATAGACACCCACACAAAGACCAAGGTCAAAATGCAGATACAATACCACTCCTGAGGCCTAAGGTCTTATGCCTCTGTGCCGGAAATTACAGGGCCGTACATTACCACCTGACCGGAACACGACAGTGTTGAACACTACCATTTAGCGGCAAGTATATTAGGTAATGCGGTGGTGCCTACGCCCGCGAGCTCCGTCACTGGAGCTCTACCACCAGTAAAACGACGACGACGCCCTTCAATTTCATAAAAATCTGCGTTTACTGTTACGCGATCGAATTCGCATAAAATCTCGCACTAGTCACTCAGGTCAGCAGGGAGAGTTGTAGAGACGGTAAAACGGCGAGATTCCCAATGTCTACGTGGGCTCAGAGTTTCGACTAGTTTCGAGCCTGTCAGTGAATCCTAAATCGTTAACGATACGAACGGCGCGTCTTTGTAAGGAGTCTAGTGGACCATGTTGGTATTTGGAGGCTCCGGCACACAAGTTTCAGTGATAAAAGTGGTGAAAGTGGTTTTAAAACAAAAATCTGTCTTATAGGTAGCAACTGTAATACCTAAGTCATGTCAAATTTGTGCTAGATAAAAGTGTATTAACATACGACGTCCTCAGCAGTCGTGTCCTTCAATGTGTTAATATTAGGTTAGACTCTACTATTGTCTACACATAAAACTGAACAGACAAGTCATTCAAATTACCTTTAGAATACATAATGTCCCTAAAAAGCTTCTATAAATACTGCACCTACCTAGTTTTTGTTTTCTTGGTTTTTATTAAAATATTTTACAACATTTCCATCGAACTATAGGTACCTATAATATATCGCAACACAAAGGTTTCAACTGGTTTTATCCTTAGATTCAAGCTACATTGAATTAAAGGCCAGAAATATATCCCACATTTACTATTATATACACCAACGAAACACACATAACTAAATGATACTTATTAGTTGAATCATAAAATAAATCTCGCAGTGAATGGCTGATTGTCACTATACCCGCAGTAAATCACGACAGCTAATTTGAAACGGATCCGTAAACAGCGAGCGCCGAAATTCCGCAAAATGTTGCCCCCAGCCTCTGGTACTAATCTCATAAAGGGAACCAGCGTCTCTCAAAAGGATTTAACAAGCGACATTCACTGCTGCTCATTATATTTTTATACTTTATACCTCTAGTGGCGGACATAAAGTGTGCGATCAAAACGCGCCAACCCCTACAAAAGGTAATTATGTTTTGATTCCTACAAAAAAAATTGAGTATCACAAAGGAGACTAACGAGATAAGAGCGTGCTAAATCGCACTCCCCTCGGCCCCCGCTCGGATCAATTCGGGCCGGAACGGTCGATTGGCTGAGCGGGATGGCTTTATTTCTGAGGCGGCGCCCCCTGAAGACCCGCCTCCGAGCCGGCGAGGGTCTCCGCCGCACCGCGCCGGCCAGTCAACCTCCGACCGCGCCCGCATGCGTACACGATCCCACGATCGCGCCCATACTGTGAAACTGTGCTAAATGGAACTGACCGGCGTTCAATGTTAAAGAAACAAACGTACGAGGACAAAGAAGTGAATATGGCGATCCAGAGCGTGTCGAGGTACCCGAGCAGCCCGGCGGAGGCGACGGAGCCGCCGAAGGCGTCGAGGATCAGCTTCAGTGTGGCTTCCATTTTGGCCGACACGAAGGCAAACCAGGTGGATGAGACCGCGGAGATGATCAGGCACCACAGGACGATCCCGGAGTCACCCTTGAGACAGTCGCCGGCGGCGCAGCCCGAGCTGCCCGGCGGGAAGTCCTTATCGCCGAGACCACCGTCTCGCTTACACCACAGCTCTTCAGCGATGGTCACGTCTTCGGACGATGAATACGAAGATTCAGTTAATCAGGAGGACTCGATAGTAGACGTCGAAGACCTCCAGATCGGTGGTGCAAGTGATGGCGAAGAGAGAAACTCTACATCGAATGAGAGAGAGAGATTAGGGCCTATAAGGCCGACTCCTTTTGCGCTAGCTGCGGCGGCAGTAGCGTATCAAAGCTTAAGCTGGCCTGGACCACCTGTCGTGCCTTCGTTTGGACCCTTATTCCAGACACATTATCCTGGCGGACATATTACAGGTTTGTTAACTTATTTTTCTTGTATTTCATTTGCGTAGTTAGTCACATTTGTTTTCAGTTTTACTCCAAATATAGCATGTCTCACATTTCACATAGGCAATTACCGTGCACCTAGTTTTTGCAGGCCGTGGTGATGTAATTTAGTGCAAGAACCGCCTTCTCGTTTCTTGCGGTCATCAATCATTTTTTGTTACAGCCTCAAATTTATTTGTTTGTTCGCCATCCACTTTCTCAATAAGTGCTAGTTTCACAAGTTTAGTAGTTTCTTTTTTAGTCTAAAGCTAATAGATATTTTATTTTTAACTTTATTTATATTGTTTAATCTCTTAGTTTATTTAAAAATATAATGTGCTTTGGTGGCTTTAAATATACTTATATTATCTAAAAGTTTTCATACAAATATTTGTTGCAGTTTTCATACTTATGTTTAATTTCTGATTCACAAATATTTTTTTAATTTTAAAAATAATAGCAGTAGGTAACTGTAGTACCTACATTTACCTTAGTTAAGTTTTTAAAGTAACACCTAACACCTAATACGTGATTTATTAATTTTCAAATTAAATGGATTTGAAGATTGCCAAAACTAATTCGTATTTTTTTACTGTAAGTAGATAAATAATTAAATAATGTTTTACTACATTAAATGAAATATGTTTATATTTATATATCCTGTCACAGGTATTCGGCACACAATGCTTTATATAGTGTACCTAGGTGTAGAGTCATGTAGAGCAGTGGCCAATTATATTAATAGTGGTTCTATGACTCTACACTTGACCATAGATGATTGTTTTCGTATTTAATTAGTATAATAAAGTGACGATTTATTTATTTATTGCAGAATATTTTTTTTTGCTAAAAGTTATTATAAAAAAATATTTTTAACTTGATTATAAACCCTACAATATGTTTTTCTACCACGAATATAAATTAATCAAAAAGGACCCAGCAGGTACTTATTAACAATGATTTTTTTGTAGGTATTTACCTACTTAGCTATACTGAAAGTCATCATGAAATAGGTCGATAGGTATCTACATTATACCTATTAGTAATTATAAACGTTGGATCCTTTTTTAATAAGAACTATTAATATTACATATATACTAATTAATTGCGGAACCATATAAGTATGTTATAAAATTAAAAAACCATTAGTTAACTAATACCAAAATAAAATCGGAACGGATCGAGTAAGTAGATGGGTATTTTTCTAATTTATAATAAATAAAATATTATAATATTGTTATTCTATAAATTTAATTTTAATTTACTACTGTTATGCAAATATGGCGGTGTAATCAGGTCCATTGTTCTGTTTTACTGTGTTATTATCAAATACCTAATAGCGTTATGAAACAATGAAGAATAATATTGTGGTTTTATTTCACGCATTGTGTTCTGTGGTTTATATTAATATTTCACAACAATACACAGTTTGTATCGGTTGCAAGCATTATACAAATTTAATTTAAACGATTGTTACAATGTACAAATGCTTAAAAAAATATAGTAATTATTATAATTGCGACAAGAGATATTTTTTTATAGAATATAAATACAATTAATAAAATGTTCTTCATTAGACTATTTATATAAGTGCGTAGGTATACCTATAACTTGGGAAAAAATCTTCAGTGTTTTATATTTTTATAAAAAAGGATAAATAAAACGATCTGACAAAAGTTTACAATACCGAAATAGGGTCACAAAGCAGGAAGGTAGGTACTACTAGGTACTTACGGTTCTTTTAAATACAATTTTATGGAGATAGATAGGTATATTGTATATATAGTATGGATTCATGATTTCTAATTGACTTAGCTTTGTCACGTATTAAATACCTACCTACCTACTAAAATCATTAAGTTACAACATACCTACCTACGTAAATAATTTTGTATATCATATTCTCTAAATAAGAAAATATTTAACGTACCTATTAAGTACAATTAATAAATGAAGTGCGGTGGGACGTTTAACCACCCTTCAACTTCAGAAGTTCAACCCCGACTTAAAAGTTAACCATCATAATACAACAAGATACGCAAACACGGGTACAAAATCCCCGATAACCCTTAGAAACCGGTCGCGTAAAACAAACAAGCAAATAAAGGGGCCAAATAAGCCTACATAAATAACGGATCTGTCGAAATGTGAAAACAATATCCCCGAGGCTCACCAAGATGGCGGGGTTGGCCAACGAATATGGCCGACTTTGCATAAATGGATCGGCAATACTTTTGCAAAAAAGAAAACAGTAAAACACTATTATAACAAAAAATATTACGTAAGAAGTTATAAGTAAAAAAAGAAAATTTAAATACGAGATTCTAATAAGAATACTTCTTCTTGATTTTTTTAAAATAAATATATAGCGCACGCTTAAAATTCACAAATGATTTAGGTATATAAATAATGAACGAGATTCTAATATGAATTTTTCATCTTAAATGTTATACCTTTTTTTTCAAAAAATGATATGATCTTAATTGACATTTAAATTATATGTTTTTTACAAAATACACATTAATGATCCAAATTTTAAATGTTATGTTTTCGAAACAAATTGGTTTTGAATAATTTGATACTAAAATATATTTAAATAGGTAATGGAGTAGGTTACCTACTACCTGTCGTTATTATTCACGTTAAGAGATCCTCATAATCATGCATGAACTGATAAACAGAAATTCGCGACTGTATTATTGCGAAAGGATAGGCATGCAGACACATAGATTGAAGGTATGTTTACACCACTAGTGGTAGAGCTCCAGTGATGGAGCTCGCGGGCGTAGGCGCATTACCTAATATACTTGCCGCTAAATGGTAGTGTTTAGCACTATCGTGTTCCGGTCAGGTGGTAATGTACCTACGGCCCTGTAATTTCCGGCACAGAGGCATAACACCTTAGGTCTCAGGAGTGGTAACGCATCTGCATTTTGACCTTGGTCTTTGTGTGGGTGTCTATTGGCTGCAGTCATTACTTAACATCAATGTGAACTGCATGCTTGTTTATCACTTCGATTACATAAAAAAAACACCAACGGTTCGCCAGTTATGGTTTATATCAAAGGTGAGTCAGCTTATTGACATACCTTCCTACGGGTGCATGTCCATGTTTTAGGTTTCCTACAGCTTTAACCAATTAAAAAACAATGTTGCAATACACATGCTTAATCATGGCAACCCATTATACGTCCCACTGCTGGGCACGAGTCTCACCCATTTTTTGGGGGAGGCCTAAAGCTTACTCCACCACGCTGCTTCAATGCGGATTGGTGGAGGTGGGTGGGTTAGTGGCCAACCCGCTGTCGGATGTTTACAAACCGCCCATATGGCCTCCGACAAGTTTTAACGACTGCTATATACCGATAGCAACCGGGACCGACGGCTTGACGTGCCCTCTCTCCCGTGTCCTGGTGTCTCCCTGTTATAATTAATTAAAAAAAAAAAGTAACTTCTCGCCTGTAATCCCCGAAGGGGTAGGCAGAGGTAAATGCATGCATTCATGCATTGAAATTAATTATTTTTATATTCCTATTAGATATGATTAATTTTTTATTAGTTAGATGCCTATAAACAAATCAATAAATAAACATTTTAAGTAACAAGTATGTCATCTTCAATCAATCTTAATTTTCATTAAAAAAATGTATCAAAACAAAATATGAAAAATTTAGATACCTAGGTATACTTATAGGTATTTTATGCATTTATGTTTTTTGTGTATGATTATGTTGCAAATAAATTAAATTGTTATTTTTATGTTTTCCTAAGCATTTCCGTTACAATGCAGTAGCTTCATTCCAGTTTAGAAAAAAAAAACTATTTATAACATTGATACTATCCAGGAGAGTGGGTCCGTTTAGTTCCGGCTTACGTTTTCCACTTAAACATTTAACACCTACACACGTCAATGTGTGCGTTTGTATCTAATTGACACAATTAGGACATTGTTTTTACTCTCGCGTTGTAAACTTTATCATTGTTTACATTTGCTTTTTTCCCAACTGTGATATACCTACTAAGAGTTTTAATAAACACAAAAAAGTAGGTATATCAAATATGCTATATCAATAATGCTCCGATGGTTCGGGCATATAGAAAGAATGTCGAATGAGCAAATGACTAAACAGATATACAATGCGAATGTGGATGGTTGCAGAGGCCCAGGAAGACCAAGGCTGACCTACCATGACCAAATAGGTCGAGTTCTGTCTGATGGTGGGGTCAAAAGTCTTAGGAGACGGCGTGCATGTATGAAGAGAATGATGAAGGTAGATGAGGCACGAGAAGTTTGTCAGAACCGGGATGTCTGGCGCTCTACACTCTCTGCCTACCCCGTTAGGGACCTGGCGTGAAGATACATACATCAAATATGCTATAAATTAACGATTTATTATAGACATTTTCACTAAAATAAAACTCTTTGTTCGGTATCATCTCGCGTCTATTATTCGGACAGTTTTTAGCTGCCATGGACCCGATAGATAGAACTCGATAAAGTGACGATGTCACTATTGCTGATCTCAAATCGCAACAATATCGATTTTATATCTCTAAACGTTCCTTTAGTGGAAACTTACCTTCTTAAATGCGTCGAATGGCAGATTTGTTTTTCAGTTAGTTCGTTGACAATTAGTATCAAAAATATTCAAGCTAATCGTAATCTTTTCATTCTCCTTATTTATACACATAAAAATTTGAACTTAACTTCACTTTTGTTATGCACTAAGGAACCCCAATCTTATAAATGTGCATTTTTATTCAGTTTCGCGTGCTAACGACACCGTAGGGTAGATTAGCTTACATGGTTATTCAATTACTGGTTGCTAATCATTCGATATGGCGGACTGTGGCATTTAAACTCGTTCTTACCATTCTTTTCTTGATCAAATAACAATTACTGCAATAGAGTCGTAAATATAGAGGTTTTGAATTACTTGCATAATGGAATAGGGGTGCAATGCTCAAGAAAACCAGTCTCGTATATTTTATGGAATATGTTTGTTTTAACTAAGTATTTAAAATCATAAATTTTGACACAGAATAAAATGTAAACGAATACCAATTGTATTTTTTTTATCTTAACCGCATAATTCTGAAAATAGTTTGGTTTAGGTATATGTTGGAGATAGGTGTAGTAATTAACTTTTTTGTGACTTAAGTAAATTAACCTTCTAATTTTATAATTCACGGATTTTTTAAAACATTTTGCGAAATATATATAACTGCCTCGGTAGCCTAGTGGTAGCAGGCCACTACTACTACGCTTCCTGGGTCCTGGGTAGGGGGTTATCAGAGATAATGGTGAAAAAGCCTTTATCTCTTCTATTTGGATTTTTTCATTTTCTGGAAATTTCCCAGTACCTCAAAGTTTGGTAATGTGCCCGGAGATATCAACAGGCTCGCCACCTGTTACATGGGCCAAAACGTAACCGGCGAATCGTGGGTGTTTGCATGTATGCTTGAATGCATGCATTTACCTTTGCCTACCCCTTCGGGGATTACAGGCGTGAAGTTACGTTTTTAAAACATTTTGCGAAATATATAAACAAAATAGACGCTAAATTTTTGAAGTCATCTTAAACAATATCTGGTTTGTATAATCATTACCAAGAAAAGAAACATGATAATTGAAGTTGAATTAACACTTCAATGATAAGTTAATCGGCTTGGCGAAGCTAATAAATAAGGTGGCCACAATTTGTTTCTTGTTTTTTATTATGTGCTACCTAAATAAATCTATATTATACCCTTATCTTTTGTATGTAAAACTGCATAGGAAAATAATGTAGGTACTTTTTATTGTTTATTTCATGAGAGTCCTACAACTTAAAGTTTGTTAGAGTTGAACTTATTATGCAAAGTTCAAAGCGTATGGGAATTGCTTATGAAATGAAATTTAATAATGTTTATTTGATTCTCCAAAGAATTTAAAACTATGGGCACACAAATAAGTAAATGAAGTACCTATATACTATGAAATTTATTTGTGGAGACTGATCACTGAGCTAGAATTCCCTGTGCTACAGATAATAAGTATTGAAACAGGATTGAAATAGAAATGATCTAGAGTTTTCCACTTGTTAGTGTTTGAGTTTAGTAATAGAGTTTGTAGTATAGAGTTAGTAATGGTAAAGTTCAGCTCTACCATGTTTATATCGTTAGGAATTGAGTTGTCGGTAGATGTATTTAAGCTATATTTTTGTTTTCAATTTATGTGGTAATTTGTAATTTTTACCTATCTAATCTTATTTATATAAACATGACACTAACATATAAAACTTAATTAAAAAAAATAACGAATAAATTAAAATGTCAACCCCCATAAAGCATCACAAGAATAATTGTGAGATCTTAGGGTGAGGTTTTATAAACGAACATCATACCTACTGTTCATTGTTAAAACAAGCTTTGTAGGTACTTATCAGTGTAAAAAAGGGAAAAAATACAAATTTAAAACTTATCTGCCACCTTAAAAACCACAATCAAACAATAAAAAACGTAAAAGGGGGAAAACAGTTCCCCACGATTTCGTCAATTACCAACCATATTGGCTTTACGTGCGTGTCGATAACCTCTCACTGTGGCTATTTCGAAACCCGATGCCTTTGTCATTTTTTACACGGGTGGGTAGTTGGAAAACGAAAAATCGCGTGTGTAACAAACATTTGGCGTGCACTATAGGTCCACTAATGTCTCAGAACGGTTGATTGTAATTCGGTTACAAGTTTGTACTATAAATATTTGTTTTTAGTACGTCTGGTCTTTTTTTAACTGAATAAGTTTTTGTTTATATTATTCTGTTTTAGTAAACAAATGTACCTGATATGTACTCTTTTTTTATAAAAAAGTGTTTTTTTTTATTTATTAATAAATTTGCAAAAATATTTAAAAAAATGTTGGCAGTATCTGGATGTAAAATATAATCTATTTTGAATAATAAGCACAAGAATTCTAAATACCTACATTCTAAATCAATTTCCAGTTGACATATCCAGCTTTAACACAATTCTGAAACATTATAACAGTTAGACGTAAAAAAAATTGCATTCGAAAAAAATCGTGCAGCGCATGCAATCGTTCTATAATGGTCGACAATCACGAACGAACAAAATACACTTTTTTAATTAATTAAATTATTTTTTTATTAATTTACCACAAGAGGTGTGGAAAAGATGCAATCGGTAATGCATTTTCATAAAATTATTATGATTAATTTTAATTAGGATTAATGCACATGCATTTATATCTGTTCAGATAACATGTGAATATTTTGGCTTCACGTGTTTACTAATTTGCATAAGTTACGACTGCATATTAATTAAATGAATTAAAGTTAATTAAAAACTTATCCTGGGACAGTTACAAAAACCATTTTTGGCTTTTATCGCAGCAAATTGAGTGTTCTCTTTTTGTGAAAAACTGTTACTTAGGTGTTTTTTTTAAAGTATATATTTAATATTGTACCTAAGTTATGTTAAGTAATAAATAATGTACACATTATATATGTTTGAAGAAAACAACTTTATGAATTAGTACAATTTATGGATTTTAGTATTTCAGTTCCTAACGGAAAAGCTAAGCAAGCAACATCTGTATTGCTTCCTTGAGGTGACAATTAAAATAATTTATAATATTAATGAAATGCAAATAATTTTTTATATAGGTATATTTTTTTCCGCTGAAAAACGTCAAAATTTAATGAACATTTAGATTTGATTCCGATATTTAGATCTACATTTCAAACACATTATTATTACACATTTTATTTATATACCTACAAACCCACATACATATTCTGATCTCAAAACTAACATATCTACTTTAATAATCTTAACAAAAGTACAATTTTTGCGCAATAATATTATAATAACTCGTACCTACATATGTAACTCAACAAAAACAATTAGGTCATCTCGGTCAAAAGGACCCCTCAATGACACCGACCCGCAATCCACGGAAAAAAACAACCGCCCGTATCTCGGACAAAATCACAGCGTACAAAAGGCTTCAACCACTGAAAAATAAAACATAACCCATTTTATCGGAATACAATGGCCGACAATATTGCCGAGAAACGCGTTAATGGACGCTATTAACCGTATTTTCCTATTTGTTTACGATCCCACATAATACACTATTACCAATGTTAAATCACTAACACGATATTGCAACGGTTCGATGCTAGTTCGATTAACAAATAATTATTAAGCTTAATGGTAATTTATCATGACACTTAAGTCTTTATTAATCTGCAATGATTGCGTTATTGTTTTATTTAATGTCATTAGACATAATCTGTGGTTTTTCTAATCTTGCTTTTTGATTGGTTGTTCGATTTTATCAGTTTACAATGTTATCATACCTGTGTGCATTACCTATCAACAAATACATTTATAAACTGCAAATCAGTTCTTGGTATGTAGTAAATAGCTTATTACTTCACTAGCGACTCACCCTAGTGTTATGCAAGTGCAATGTACTTAGATTTTTTTTATGTACCTAAGGAAGTTGGGAAACAAGCTTGCAGTTCATATTGATGTTAAGCGGTAACTGCAGCCTATAGACATCTACACAGAGGTCAAAATGTAGAGGCGTTGCTATCCCTGAGCCCTAAATTTTTATGTCTCTGTGATAGTTATTACGGGGTCATTACCATCACTGTTAAAAAGTATCGTGGAGTTTTGGCGGGAATCTTGGAAGACGTGTTGTGCTCTTATTTTATTTCGTCTTCTTGGTGTATTTTAGAGTTATATGAAATAAAAGTTGGTGGCATTTTGTTTGATATATGGTGGCATTTGGTTTATAACAGTGCCCTAGAATAACAGTGCGAAAACACGGCTTATCAGGTTGCCTCCAAAACTTCATTGTAAATGTTCTGGCAAAGTAACCATCGCTTTACTCGAATTAATGACTGTGACTCACTTGACTGACATAATAAATAATTAACTGACTGACTGATTCTAACCTTAACGTTGCTTTTACAAAAATACTAGATTTTATATCGTTTTACTTGATACTGGCAATATGCGTAATAGCTATTAAAATTATTAAAAAAAATACACTATCGTGTTCCGGATCCTGTAAAGGACTCTCACCCTAAATATATTTACATAACTGCCTAAGAGAGACCCTTGCGGATCCGATCATCGGCTTAGGGCGTTGTGGACAAAGGGCGTAGGGAATACATAAGACATATGCGTTTAGGGGCGGTTCAAACCTGGGCTAGACATCGGCTGATTAAATCGTCACAAAAAAATATTGAATTGAATTGAAAAAGAAAATATTTCCAGTAAATTATATGCGGATTTGGATAATTCTCTCTATGTGGCAGAAAATCACATTATGCAAGTCTTCAATACCAAATCGGTCAATGTTATAAATAAGTAGATAGTAAAGTAAATCTACAAATTATGTACCTATCAAGAATTAGTCTAGAACCTTCTATACGCTAATTAGTATTATAATGATATAACGCGCCAAAACCGTCCTACGGTGCAAACACCACGATAAATACGTCCATATTTGTCTATCAAAATAACTGTAAAGCTTAACGTACACCAAGCACTCGTTAGCGCTTGTAATCCGAAACCCCTATTACTGTAATCGACTACATTCGACTTAACTCTTTAACCCTAAGGCAGTACAGGACATTTTCGCGTGTACGTACATCAAAACCCTTTTTTTAAGTCCAGTACTCGCACGATTGCCATCCCTAATTGGCTCACCATCTGTTTTAATTCATTTTGCGATAGTTTTACAAGTATTTTATTGACGCGTAGCTCCACCCGTGAGTGAGTAACGAAGCGGTTAATCGATTCGGTTGCGTGCGAGCTGCTTGAACGCGCGGATCGCGGGAAATGCTCGATTATTCGATTTTTTAAAGGAATATCTCGTAATCGACTTTAATTTCACCTGCCCTACTTGAGATCTATCACATGAGATAAATTATTCTAATACTGCGTACTTGCCTACTGTAACTAAAAAAAAACACAGTATGGGAGGTCCTAGATAACAATAATTCCAACCAAACTGGAGGTCTTAGTTCAAAGCAAATAAAGTTGAAATCGGCATAAGATAAGTCCAGCGGCATCTTCAGTGACGCGTGCTGCCATCTCTCGGACGATGACAGCGAATAATAAATCTTTAGATAACATCAGAGGTGGAGATTATACGGTGCTGGGATCCCCATCACGCCATCCGTACTTCCTGGCCGAGCAAATTAGTAAAACGTTTGCAAACAATCCTGGTAATTGGTTGTGCATCACACTTTAAAACATAGAGCATAAAGTCGAGTTTACAATACCGAATCGTAGGGAAAAGGCAAGTTTTAAGTGGCGGCGTAAAACAGCGAATATATTTTTAGTTGTTCGCAGAAGTGTACATTTACGGTTCACAACGAGAGTAGACAGAGTGCACTTTCTTAAGTACGCTAGTTAAAGAACAGTCACCGTTGAATTACGAGGTTGTGCACAGTTCAGGGGTTTTGTAAATGAAGCGGAAACTTGCCGCTTTAACAAAGTTACGTAATATCTGTAATAATATATGAACCGAGTACTTTTCCTAAGAAGTTCGGGTTTTTAATGGTGGTAAAGCTTCAGAGAGTATGGGCGTAGGCGCCACAGCATTACCCTGTGGTTGTAGTCCTACAACATTTTTTTTTAAATCCCTAAGTTAGTGAAATTGGAAAGGGGTGAAAGTTTTTGAGACTTTGCGCAGTAAGTACTTTGCTTCACCCACTTTTTTAAAAGTTTTGTTGCCCAATCGTGCTTCTATCTTGCAATATGACTATATCGACTTTAGCACAGAAAAACTCGACAAAAAAAACACACATTAGAAAATTCGGCCTCCTTCAGCCGAGACGTTTATTATATTATTAAAAAAAGAAAACTCAATTTCTATAAGTCAGTGAGTCATAACTTTTCTATTTTAAAATAAAATTCTTGTTTCCATAAGCCTGAATTGAAATCAATTTGGCCTATGCTGTATTGACATATTTGGCATTGAATATTCAGTTTTTTTCGCACATTAACTTACCATCGACCGCTCGATCACCAAATTCATTAAAAAAGGGACACTTAAAAAAGTTTGTAGCTAATTAACTTTTGCCCAACCCAACGTTTTGTTTCCTTTTATTCGCTGGCTTCTGTTTTGTCCGAATATTCAGGATTGTGTCCTCGACCTACGTGTTGACCAATTAGAAATGCCCATTATAGCATTCGGTGTTCGAACTTTTTCGCCAAGTGCATTCTTTCACGATTCCAAACGAATTAGGCTTGTCGAATATTGGGGCATTATTCCCGGTGGGGGTAACCATGCATTCTACCGAGGCGTATATAATTTGGCAGCTTTTGTCCTGATTTTTTGACGTGATTTTCGTTTTTGAGGTTATCTTGACGTTCATTGGAATGCCAATTTGTTTGGATGTTTATAATGAAAGGAGTTGATGCAGAAACATCTTTCTTTATTATGCAATTTGTCTCAGATGAAATAAATAGTGTTGTCAGATGTTTTTAAGTGATGTGACTTAGCATAAGGATAGGTAATTTGCATTGATGTTCACCAAATATTGCAGACGCTTTGCTGAATACTGAATGCTACTTAATTTTAAGTAATCTTTTGTTAACTCCGTCGTTTTACAGTTTTGTACCAAAATTAACTCCTTTATTCATAAACGTATTTTAGCTGCTAAAGTGTTATTAATCTCTCCTTTGTCTTTTTCTATCCTGCATATTTGACAATGCAACTGACAAAGACAAAGCATTCTGTAGCTAAAACGTATCTAATGTACGTTTATGAATAAGGGGGTTGGTCTTTTAACTTCAAATAACTAGTCTTAACTGTGCCACGTTCAGCTTTGGAAGTTGAGGGTCGAAGCTTTTCATAATTATGGGCTATTTACTTAATGTAATTGTGCATAGGTATACCCTAGAGTTTATCATTGCGGCTCTGATGACGAATTAACAATAGTCTCACTTTCAAGCATTTTTTAAAACGAAAAACTGTCTGCCTAACTGCTCTATCATCATCGGTTCAACATTAAACAGAACAGTACAGTACCAGAGAATATGTAATAATACCACGTATAGAATGGAAACTTCGACGTCCCGCCCGATTTCCCCGCCTCACCCAACCACCTCCCCTCTTATGGGCGACGGTTGGTATTTTCTACGTGCTACGCACACAAGTGCACGTGTAAATACACGTCACTGATTGATGCCTGTGTAATAGAGACCAAATTAAGCGTTTGTATGGAATTTTGGCGGAGTGTCCGAGG
This sequence comes from Macrosoma leucophasiata, assembly GCA_036365455.1. Classification (NCBI taxonomy): domain Eukaryota; kingdom Metazoa; phylum Arthropoda; class Insecta; order Lepidoptera; family Hedylidae; genus Macrosoma; species Macrosoma leucophasiata. Next base: position 8,846,327 of record JAWQUS010000013.1, read on the forward strand.
TGTGACAGTACTCAGCTAGAAATATGGCACATCGAAGCTACGAAACAGATAATTAGCTAGTTTCGACTTCGTAAAGCATTAGGTATCTCTGCTGCACACTCCCTACGTAAGCACTGATAGTCTTGGTCAAAACTTGATCAAAATGGACGACAAACGTCACATAGATTGGGTGCGAAGGAGATAATGCTTTACAGGCCCGAATTAAACCGAAGTCTTCTTCGTAAGGTCGATGTGCAATATTTCTTATTGGATAATGTTGTTAACGTTTGACACTGATTGTAAATATATATGATGACAAAATCATGCTAAAATTTGAAAGCCTCTTTATGTTCAATTGGCGACTTCCAACAATTAAAGAACAAGTCGACATTGAATATTAAAAATATCCATTACCATAAATTATGCAGAAATAAATAAATATTTACATTAGTACATACAATTAAGAATATAAATTGTAAACTAATTTCGATGTGAGATAAATATATAATGAAGCGGCGCTTTTTGTGTTTGATGAACACCTTATAAAATTATACATGCTGATTTATTTTTTGTGAAAAGTAGGTTTATTATTTGTGCTATGAGAGAATTCGTTACCGGCTCCTGATCTAGAGATGATAAGAAAAGATGAATGAGATAAGAAACATAATACTACGCCATGAAAAACGAGAATTAGCATTTTATATTGCCACCTACTTAATCAATTAAAAAGTTATTTTTTCATGTGATTAAAATAGCAAATGGGCATACGATCTAAGGTTGATTGTAAGTGATTACTGTGGATCATATAGACTTGTAAGAAAACGCAAATGCTTTGTCACTTCTCATGATATGCCATTAATTATAATCTATCGAGAACATAGTTATGTGGTGTCTCTATTCTAACTTTTTATTTGCTGGTGGTAGAGCTCGCGGGCGTTGGCACCACCGCATTACCGCATATACTTTCCGCTCAATGGTAGTGTTCACCACTAGCGTGTTATGGTCATGTGGTAATGTACGGCCCTGTTATTTCCGGCACAGAGGCATAATACCTTAGGCCTCAGGAGTGGTAACACATCTGCATTTTGACCTTGGTCTTTGTGTCAATGTCTATTGGCTGCAGTCATAACTTAACATCAATGTGAACTGCATGATAGTTTTCCACTTTAATTACATAAAAAAATATATAATCTATCGAGAACATAGTAAGTAACGTGGTGGCTCTATTCTAGCGCTATCATGAGTAAAAAAAATATTAGGTACATAACTTCACGTTTGTTTTCCTCGAAGGGGTAGGCAGTAGCAAATGTTTAAATTCAAGCATACGTGCAAATACTTTACGATTTACCGGGTTCTTTTTTGTAACAGGTGGCGAGCCTATTGACATCTCCGAACATAATACCAAATTCCGAGTGTGGCACTACTTTGTGTACTGTGGGAAATCCCAATAGCATCAGGGGTAAAGGATACACTCTTATCTCTGAATACTCTGATAAATCCCAAAGTCTTCTATTGCAACTAGACTACTAACGCAGTAAAAACTATTTCATAATTCACACACAAACTTCAAACATCGCTATCAATCCAAAACATCTTTTTACGGCTTAAGTCTTAAATAATGTGCATAATACATTAAAAATAACCATTTATTAGAATTGTGTATTAATCGCTTTTCAGTTGCCGACTTTTTTTTTACCGAATACGGGCTCGGAGTTAATTAAAATAATCAAGCGTGGCGAATTAGACAATTTGTCATCTTTCGGCGTTCGAATGTTCGATTGTTGTTCGACCATAAATTATAAATGGTCCTTCTGAGAACCTATCGATTTGAATAATTCTCATTTAGAGGACGCTAGTGATATATCTGTGAATGTTTTATTGTAAAATTGAATTATAGTCGCACTAAACATTATTTAGAATTAGGTTTTTGTGTTCTATTTGTACTTTGAAAAGGGATTTTGATTAATCCGACAGATTTATGTTGAACAGGTCTTTTCGAAGTGTGACCCAATAATTATTAATTGAATAAACCCTTACCTCGTCTTATCTATATTTCATGATTTAGCTTTTACACAATTAAATTGAAAGTACGGCTTGAGAATGTTCAATAACATCTAAGACACATTGAATGAAAATTAACTCATCTATTGATACCACTAGGTTTAGGTATGTAGATGTTTATAGGCTTAAATATTTGTCCATTGATTCTTTTTTTACGAAAATTATATAAAGGTATAGGCATATTTTATGTTACGAAGGTGGCAATTAGGTAGTTATTACGGGGCTATACCTACCCTCTAACCGAAACAGGATAGTGCTGAACACTACCAATTGGCGGCAGATAGGTTAGGTAATGCGGTTGTACATACGCCCTCGAGTCCTTACACAGGAACTCTACCACCAGTAAAGTATATTTTAATGGATAAGGATATTTATTATTTTTACCTACTTTTTAGTTTTAATTACAAATATGATATCATTTAGTTTTGTATAAATCATAAAATGAATGAATTTGCAAAACAGAACAATAATAATAATATATATATTTACTGGTAACGTACAGTAAATATAGGTATGTGGTTTATGATAAGGATGTAACTTCCAGGATTTACTTAAAATTTAGAACAATATTTACACCAGCCTACTGGTAATGTAATCATTAGGTAGGTACTGATAGTTCATTACAGTTTTATACTTATGATATATCTACAAACTGTTGTGTATGTTGGTATTTTCAACATCTACCAATTATACTGTCCAACCTTCTATCAGCAGAAATAATGTGGCTAGTTAGTACCCATATGTACCCATATCAAATGCTTTTTATAATTAATCCCTTATGTACCTAAGCCTAATGTTTGTGGAGAAAAAACAAAGTTTGTTTTTATTATTATTATTTTTTTTTTAAGTAGCTTAATAGTGTTTATTACAGCATGTCAGTATGTATTTTCAACATGCTTTTATAAGCTCTTTAAGTATAATTGTGTTGCTTTTCCGAACGGGGGCGGCATAGTCAACTTATGACACTCCTAGGAATAATGATTAAAAGATATACCAACTGAATTACTGATGTTTGGGCAGAACCCATTCAAATACCTACTATAAGTTGATTCATTTAAGAACCAAAAGATCCGGACGAATTGAGAACCTCCTCCTTTTTTTTGAAGTCGGTTAAAAAGTCGTATTTGATTTGACTGAAGATTTCTTCGTCCAGATTTTAAACTCGTACTTTTGATCTGATGTCTGTTATCCTTGTAGTTAGAGGTCAAAATGTAGTAGTAGTGTAATGTAGTAATAGATGTAGTGTACTACCAGACACTAGTCTGGTAGTACACTACATCTATTCAAATAATCTTTGGTTGTTGAGAAATTACAGTCATCAAATTCATCAGATATCTTTTTCATTTCTTCGAATTTGTGCTACTGATCAATGGTCCCTATTGCCATATGTTTTATTTGTCCTCCACAACACCCTAAGCCGAGGACCGGACCAGGAGGAATCTCCCTTTGGTGGTTGTGAGATGTGAGCCGTTCCGGTCGTCGATTATCCGGTGACGTAGACTAGTGCCGCCGTATCAAGACGAGCCGCCTACGTAAGTCCATAAAACAATTGTCAATGGTAAATACAGTGGGTATTTGATTTAAAGATTGTCTACAATTACCTGATTTACCTAGATCGGTACCTATCTTTTCGTGATTTTAATACAGGATAGGTGTTTGCCAGTTATTCGTCTTTTGAATAATATTGTCTCTTCTAGTACGACATCAGCTTCATCTTTCCGATATCTATCGTCAAATTTTGAGTTTCCAAAAATTAATAAGATAATATTTACGTTCAAAATCCGCCTTAATATTAGGAATATTTTATTATCTATCTTCAGATATTTGCGAAATTAGATAACAACAGGTTTTCTAGGTTTCCCATATTTTTTTATTATTGTTATTTTAATTGTACTCGATATTCCAGCACAAATTATACTAGTCTGTCATATTGTGATATAGCTCTATTCTTTAGACATTCCGTGGTGGGCAGGAGCGGCGTGGGAGTTCGGGGACGCCCCGCGGTGCGACCGGCGCATGCGCATTAACATGTTCATTTATTAATAATGCCTGCAGACCTACCGAAGTGCAAGGGTCTTGTTTTGTGGTATATTTAGTCGATATTACCATGTTGATTGCCATTATTGTAGACAGGGCTTTGTAGTTACTGAAAGCGAAACTATAGTGAAAGACATAGATTTAAGGTATCATAGGTATAACTAAATTACTTATAACTTCTACTAAATGACCGTATTACAGGCTTTATTATCGATGATCTTGTATCTTATATGTCAATGTACTAGATTGTTACTCGTAATTGAAATGGTAAATTACATGACTTAAGCAAATCGATGGATTGTATTTTTTTGTTTCGCAATAACGTATGCGATTGGTAAAGCGACTGAATTCGTTATCCTTAGGACGCAGGTTTGATCCCTGCTCGAACTCAAAATTTTCTTTACGCTACCATGGATGAAATTGATTCATGACCCTACCTGTTTAAGACGAGGTAGAGACGATAGAGAAACTATGTTTATATATTATGATAAACTTGTTATGATTGTTGGAAGAACTTGAACCATATAGTGTATGGCATATAATTGTTTTCATAAGCTTAAACTCATAGCAGAGAATACAGGTCTTAAAGAAGAGCTAGCAAAAGCCACGAGAGGTTCACAAGTCAAGTTTGTTAAACAATCCTTCACATAACTATGTTGTTTTTTGTATACTTTATACTTTGCCCTCGAGTGGTGATGATAATCAGACAAATACCATATTTACAAATATTTAGAGTGGTTTTATCGAAAGGTTTATGTAAATCTTGCCTGACTTAAGTGATTGAAGTAGCAAAGGGTCATGTTATTGATGTTGTTGGTAGATTTTACTGATGGTAGAGCTCCAGTGATGGAGCTCGAGGGTGTCGATATCACCGCATTACCTATCTTAATCTACTTGCCGTGTGTTACGTAACTAATGCCTTAAGATCCCATAAAAAAACCGAGTTGATTAGTTTTACGAGGCAATTAATTAATTATTAATAATAATATTTATTTAATTCCTCAAAACTTCGAGCATCACTTTCGATAAAAAAATAGAAGTGGTATGAATGAAATAAAATGTTAAATTGAAAATATATAATTTTAAGTAAATTAAAAATTACTTATTCAACAAAAAATGTTTTTGAAAATAAGGGGAATTTAAATAAACAGTTGTGAGAGTACTTCTCTCACAACTCATGCGCATTTATTACTGACAGTTAATTTCAGGCCCCAAAAAGAACAATTTTAACTATTTTAATAGACCCAAATTGTATAAAATTGTATTTAAATTAATTGTATATTTAAATTCCCCTTCTTTTAATGTAAAATCATGTAGTACTTAACACCAATTATAAAAGTATAAACACTCATCAGTTAAATATATAACGATTAATGTAACCCCTTCTAAAGGCACTTGTTTAAATTGATCCATAATTCATATGTGTTGTGTAATTGCTTTTATTAATTAATAGTGTGTTAGAACATCACTTTGAAATCCAACAAGGGCCTATTTTGACATTGATTAATGTGTTTAATTAGGTATCTACATTTAAGATTGACAATTTTTATAGGCGTTTTCAAGTAATTAATTATATTTAACTTATAATTAACTGTTTCGATTAACGAATATATGAGTACTTTGATTGCGAATTTGATCTAATTAATTATACGTTTGTATTTAAAAGTTTTTCTTCGAAAAGAGAATGATGTATCACCTTAGAGTAATTAAATAAAATTTATCATATCTAATTAATACGACAATTTTTTAAAGAATCATCAAAATTTAATTGAAATAATTTTTATTCAAAAATACCTACCTTTCCGATATAAATTTATATACATAGATAAAAATATACCTATTAAAGTAAGGTATTTTTCAAAGGTTAAATTATTTTAAATCATGTAAGTATTGTGAATGAGTGTATGCAAAAAAAAGCATTTTAATTAATAATTGTAAATGCTGTTTTTTTTAAAAATATAATACGAGATGAAAAATGTTGTTCGTTATAATAAAATACAGCACTGTTAAATGTCAAAGTGTGTAATGTATATAATATACCATATCTCAAACAAGTAAATCCTGGACGAAAACATAACCCGTTTCGCCGTGATTTATGTCTACAATAATTAAGTAATGTACTTAACAAATTGATATACCGACTGAAAATAATTTCCTTTTAACAGTCACTTAATTAAAACACAGTTAAACGCAAAACGTAAATGTTTCGCGAAACCCAAAACGACGAATTCGAACAACCAATACATCTGTATCCTAAACCTTTTCTTAGTGTTCGGTACAGCAAGTAGAGTCATGCTCCTAATTATAGAAGCATTCCCAATCAATTATCGCTCGCAACAAAACTGTTAGGACATTCGTGTAGCGACAGCAACAATGTACCTACCCATGCAATTCAAAATTGAAATAGATATTATTCAATTGCGTAGATCGTTGAGGGCTTTCGTACTATTATTTTATCCCTCACAGAATGTCTACAGTTAGACTTTTATCAAGTGTAGGTTTTGTTATTTCTGAAGACAGAGTTATAACAAGCTTTTTTGTTATCTGTCGGATTGGTTAAGGTATAGAGCAACAAGGGCCACCGGCCGCGGAGGACCAGAGGGGAGTAGCCATATGCAAGCTTACCCCTCTGTCAAAGTACAAGACCAAATGGTCCTATGCCTGTCGCCCAGATATTTAAATATATGCGTGAAATTGTTAATGAATTTTGTTAAAGTCAAGGTGTAAGTTTCGTTGTAATAGACGATTTTTGTAGTGTGAGTGTGTGTCAAAAATTACAGACTACTTTGCATCGGTAATAAACGCTATGGCTACTCCCCTCCGGTCCGCCGCGACCGGTGGCCGAGTTGCTCTATGGGTTAAGGGATAACATCTATTTATTATTTTCTATTAAGATCTTTATATAACACATATATAATGATTTCTGCTCCATCATTTTTATTCTTGCGGCGATGTGGCTTTATCACAATAATTCCACTTTAGTTTATTGACTGTCAGAAGGTTGTTTATGTGAGTTGTTATGAGTTGATATTTCTTACCTTGACGATCATGCTTCATTATTACGGAAATACCTAAAAGACTTTCGGGTTTTGTGTAGGTCTTTTCATTTTTTTACCTTGACGTTTGCGCTGTTCTGACTGCAGATACTGCAGTGGTTTCAAGATGATTCTAGGGTCTTGAATGTCTTGGTCTCCTTGGTACTATAGCTGTTGCGATAACTGAAATGTTAAACATAAATAATCGTTTTTACGCCTTAAAGTCAACATTTAATTAATTTATAATGTTCAATCTCATTATCGATGGTAATGGACTGTCAATTTTGTAGGTCGTATTTTAATTATTTTGGTTAATATTAAAAGTACGTTGTACATTTGAAGGTACAGTTTAGATAAATTATCGTTTAACTGTAAGGACGTCATGTATTGTAAGCTACAATGTAGTGTTGCTGTTCCTATTTTAATTGAATATCATTATATGTTTTTATACTATATCAGAGAATATGTAATAATACTACGTATAGAATGGACACTTCGACGTCCCGCCCGATTTGCACACATACTCAACCCCTTCCTCTCTTATGGTCGACGGTTGGTATTTTGTACGTGCTACGCACACAGGTGCGCGTGTAAATACACGTCACTGATGGATAGAAACCAAATTAAGCGTTTGTATGGAATTATGGCGGAGTGTCCGCAGTGTGACTATGTGTAGCTTGACTATCTATGGAATATTGGAAAAAATTTGTATTAGTGTGGTCGAGAATATTCATCTTCTCACAACACAGTGAAGGATTACGTATCATTGCACTGAGTACCCTTAAGAATCTTCTTCTCAATTGATCTATATGTACTAAAGTACTAGACAGGACTCACTCCTCTTCGTAGCGTAGTTCCAATTTCCAGAAGTCAATTTACCATACTTTCACATAGTAACATAACAGATGACATAGAAACGCCGACTTAGGTGACAGCTCATCCGCAAATGTATCTTATCCGCAGTTCAAATGTCACTCTTTACAAATAGTAAACGTCGAGTCATCCGAAGTGGTGTTGTTATTCGGAGGAGTCGCGAAACGTCTTACATAAAATCTTGCGTTATTGCACTTACTACCGCCCCATAGGTTTGACTGCCGTTATAGGAGGTAGTTTTAATAAAGAACTTAACAAAATTCGGTCTAAGTTTTGTAATATTTAATTTTAACAAGTTCTCGCCAATCTTCAAAGCTATGGCAATGAAGTGTCAATTTTATGAGTTCATTTATTTTTTATCTGTACAATAATAAATAAAATAATATTTTTGTTAAAGTTGTTCAACATAAAAACGAGCACGTCAGTCCTATCGGAAACGAACCGTGAAGCTCTGTAATTATTATAAGTAGGTATATAATAAACACTTTATGCTATGATAAGTTTAATTATATGTATATAGTTAGACAAAATGGCGCCTGTTTACGTTTAATTATGCTACGTTATTGCGAAGATATTTTTTTTAATAGGCGGAGCTTACTTACAGTTCGTACTTATCTAAATGGAATTTGCGGTATATAATTGGAATGTATTTAGATAGGTAGGTACCTATATAAATACTTTGGCGTTTTTAGGGTTCCGTAGTAAACAAGGAACCCTTATAGTTTCGCCATGTCCGTCTGTCTGTCTGTCCGTTCGCGATTTAGCGCAAAAACTATTAGTACTAGACACTTAAAATTTAGCACAAGTATTCATCTTTATTACGCCGACAAAATGGGTAGAATAAAAACATGACATGTTTTTATGTAGGGTAGGTACCTTCCCTACATGTAACGCACGGATATTTTTTTATTTTCCGTTTTTTATAAGTGTGGGATATTGTTGCATAGGTCTTTCAAAAACGTCAGGGGTGTGCAAATATAATTTTCGATTTATTTAACGGTTTGTGACTTAATAAGCTTTGAAGTGCCAATTTTCGTTAGAGTCAAGTGTCCCCCCCTCTACCAACTAAACGGTTGTTGTAAGAAATTGAAACGTTACGACGATAGTAGCTATACATAATTAAATTAAAAGGAAAACTATCACACTTAAGTTGGCTTTACAAGTTTGCGAGTAATAGTCGACCAAATCTATTTTACTCGAAAAATTTGAACAACTCAATAGAAGATACAAATTTGTAAATTTTTTCATTACATTAATTTAACCTAAAAACTACGGAACCCTACACTGCGCGTGGCCCGATACGCACTTGACCGGTTTTTTACATTGGCGTAAGTATGAGCCTGTATTTCTCGTAGGTAGAGGTTCAAGCACACATGCAAACAGTCATGATTCGCCAGTTATGTTTGGTCCCATGTGTATTTAAGAGTGATGAATGTAGCCAATGAAGTTTGTAAGAAATTTGGTATTGGGCGCTTAACGCTCTCTGTCTACCACGTAAGGAACCTGTCGTGAAGATACCTACATATATCTATTCAGTTATATAACAGAGTTCACAGGGTGCTACTTGAACACTTCCAATGTATATTAATTTCAAAAGTAGGTATGTATTTATATATTTAACTTCTATGCACCCACAAATAGGTATATAAGGCGGACTTTTGTTACCACTCCTGAGGCCTAAGGTGTTATGCCTCTGTGCCGAAAATTACAGGGTGGTACATTACCACCTGACCGGAACACGATAGTGCTGAACACTACCATTTAGCGGCAAGTAGGTATATAAGGTAATGCGGTGGTGCCTAAGCCCGCGAGCTCCGTCACTGGAGCTCTACCACCAGTAATTACCACCCGAATTTATGTGCCCATCTCTTTTTACTGTCGCTTTTCCGTTTCATCGTCTTTCAAATCACAACAATGGTAAGTTTTCACTTCAAAAACGTAAAAAAATTAAAGCGTGTTTTTAAAACTGTCAAATCTGTTCGAAACACAAATAATCCCTCACAATTCACTGCTATAAAACAATGAAACGAATGTAGAATGCAATATAATTTCGCCATTTAACCCGTGAAATACTGTAACAAATTTTGAAGTAAAATCACAGTATACAGTATTGAGTCAACATTCAAACGCTGTCAACCGTTGGCTGCCGCCCAAATACTAATGTCCCATTGAATGGTGCTATTTGTAAAGCAGAACCAGTATAAATACAACTTTATACACTTAATCGCTTCGAGGGGCCATAGAGGCAGGGGTTAACAATAGATTAAAGAGCGTACCTATTAACAGGTTTAGACTACATATATAGTTACTTTAGGTTTTTTTTGTAATGTAATGGAAGTGGCAAACAAGCATGCACTTCACATTGATGTTAAGTGATGACTGCAGCCTATAGACACCCACACAAAGACCAAGGTCAAAATGCAGATGCGTTACCACTCCTGAGGCCTAAGGTGTTATGCCTCTGTGCCGGAAATTACAGGGCCGTTTGTGAGCTTAGGTACTAAAGTATATCTATATACCGCACCTTTAGAATTGAAGTGGCATAGGTATCTCAAAAAAATAAGAAAATTACTTTTATACATCAATCGACTTAAAAACATATTTTTTCAAATTATTAATAATTTAATAGTAGTTATTAATAGTTTAACATGTAATCTATCAAATTATTGATAAATTATTCCATAATTTTATAGATTACATGTTTTTTAAATCGTTTGATACATAAAACTGATTTTCTTAATTTTTGAGATATGCCACTTCAATTCTAAGGGTGCAATACATATACGTGGTGATTATGCCTTGGTGGTAGAGTTCCAGTGTAGGGAGGGACTCAAGGGCGTAGGCACCACCGCATCAACTAATCTATCTGTCGCCAAAAGGGTTCAGCACTATCGTGTTCCGTTTAAGATGGTAACGTATGGTCTCGTAATAACTATCACAGAGACACAACAAAATGCAGATTTTTATAGGCTGCTGTCATCATTTAACTGCATGCGAACTGCATGCTTGCTTACCACCTTCGTTACATAAAAAAATATGCTATCATATCCCGTATTCGATCCCGGTTATCGATCCGGTTAGGGATAGAAGTTTTGTTTTCATTGGGCAGATTCTTTGTGGTTTGGAAGCTTGCCCAATGAGTGGCTTCGCCCTCTGATACATGGGATTCTGAATACATAACTCATGAATCGTGGATATCCGTCCGACGCATTAACGCATGTGACATTTTTTTTTATGTCAAAGGATTGACAGACAAGCAGACGGGCCACCTGATGGAAAGTAGTCACCGTCGCCTATGAACATTTGCAACACCAGGGGCGTCGCCAACGCGCTGCCAGCCCTGAAGGACTCTTTTGACGCCATTTTTGAAGAACCCCATATTGTAGCTCCGAGGGAACAACTCCGAGGGAAGCTCATTCCACAATTTACACGTTCTGGGCAAAAACGAACGTGAGAACCATTGCCAAACATTGCCAGGTGTCCAGTCGGTGAGGGTGGAACTTCTCTCTTCGGCGGGTAGTACGGTGTAGGAAAAGAGACGGTGGCACCATGTCGAACAGTTCAACACACATACTTTTTATTTTCTCTTTGTTTCTTACAATCACCCGTCAAAGAATAGCGAATCAGTGAGACTGGTCATTATTATATAGTTGCCTACTGGTATGCCTCCTGGTAGGCTAGTTAGCAGTATCCTTTTGCCGAGATTAGTTTAGCTTGTGCGATGTCACTTATTCTTAATAATCTGAGGCTACCGTTGACTAATGGAAACTGAAACCTCATTAAAGTGACACTCGCATATCTTTCCATCGTCTTAAAATTATGTTCAAAATACAGAGAATGCATGAAATCTACCACTTGGTTGACCTAACTAAAGTGACTGATAGATTTCAGTAGAGGTGTACCTACTCGCCGTCAAAACATTTATAATAATTATTACAGGTATTGTATACTTATAAGAGGGTCCTGGCCACGGTTTAATGTAAAACTTATGATCTATCGAATAAAGATTTTTTTTTTATTAAGGTAGGTACATTGATACAAATTCAATATTGATTTTTATTACACAGCATTGACGAGAATTATTATCGTTTGGTAAGAAAATAATGAATTAAACATTGTCGATAGAATTATATTGGACTAAACTAAATATAAAATAATAAAGATAATGCGTGAAAGAAAACCAGTAGATATGCATAACTGATTGAATTATTTTTCGAACGACCCGCTATCTTCAATCTCATACCTTTGTGTCCGCAATAAAAAGAGATTGGATAGGCGATAGCAATAGAGAACGAATGCTCATAGAAATCACAATAATTAACCAGATACGATCTGTTTAAAAATCACTACAAACCGTATATAACTAGGACGTCATTTCACGTCACTTCCGCGTGTTCTATGGCCCCTGTTTAAGAAACGATTGAATTTACTGATGAATGGCTCTGTGAGACTCCGTTTGATCGCACTGATAAATATTGTGGGTGTATTCGTTAGGAATCAGGGAACAGTTGTTAATAGCCGGCTATAAGCGTCCTTTGTTCCCGAACTCGTATAGATTTATTGTCGTGAAATATCGTTAAGGATGCTGTAAGTGTTTATTTAGAAAGAAATGAGCTAAAAGTGATGCTAGTGATGTTTATTTTCATTTCAATCAATACTATTCTTGTAATATGTTATTTCTGTGAAAACAGGTAATAAATAATCGTTGTTTTATTAGTATTCTATTCCTAGTATTTCAATTATAAGTCTCACCTATTTTTGCATAGATTTTCCTCTTTCATACTGAGTCAGTTAATTATTTGTGGGCAAAATTAACATACGTAGTATGATTGCGCATTTTTCATCATTTTTACCCGAGCTACTTGTAAAACAATAATAAATATCATTAATGAATACGATTTATAATGTTTATTTATCTCAAAGAATTTGAAAGTCGATTCTTTTGTTTACTATCTAATTAATACAGTTTAACCACGTATCGGTATAAAACTCATGCTAAATTGCCTTCGAGACTCGAAGAATGTCCGTCTCTCGTGTAAGAACAACAAAAACGTCAGGAACACAGGGAACGTTTAAAATATTGGAATGAATGACATACCACGCGTCGTACGATTAATGGTCGTGCGTTCACAAAACGCAAACGCACTCATTAATATATCAGCTGTCTTTGTAGTTCGGTACCGTCGGTAGACGCAATAGTATTTGCAAATATAATTGACGTGAAATGACGTCTATTGAAAATTAGTTACAAACGTATTATTACGTCATTATAGTTTTTCACGAAAATATGTCGTATGTATTTGATTTATACAGTACAGTAATTTGCATTAGATAGCATACTTTATTATACGTACAAAATATTTTCAGTAACATCGGGAACAATACGAATTACATTTAAAAATCAACATAACTCGATAACTCTCCCGTGAACATTGTCAAATAGAATAGAAACAATTGTAAATGTGTTTAAATTTTAAAACGTCTCATATTTCTTTCGACGCTGCCGAAGTCACAACACCCGTATAATTCAGTAGTTAAACATCTGTAGTCGATATCTCTTTAGACAATTAACAAGCGTACTGAAGTTGACAGTTCCGTACAAGTATTTTTAAAGGAGGTAATTTAGACGCGTTTTAAGGAACCGACGCATACCGACGTTTTTTTTTTGATGCTATTTTAAATTTAATGC